>JAUMJM010000027.1:16827500-18283750 GCA_033558235.1 Neomorphus geoffroyi | reverse complement strand
TTGCTTCAACCTTAGGTGAACTGGCTGCCTTCTGGTAAAGCTAGTGTACTGGTTCCTCATTGTAGAGAGGCAGAGGAGTGTGAATACAAAAGAGTAGCATGGTGTATCTACACAGATTCAGGTTTTTCCATGCAAGAGGAAAAGTAGTCCAGTAGGCTTTTATGTTTTGGTTGTCATTAAAAGGCTGTTTGCAGATTAAATTTTCTTGTTATGGGGAGATATGGGTAGATAATACTGCTTTGGTGCTTGTATTCTTCTTGGGAGAAAAAATCCACACAGATGTTTAAGGCTGAGGTATGCAAACCTTCTATTTAGTTTTACATCAGCTTATTTTAAACTATTAAACCTGTGTATAGTTTCTTTCTCCTTTTATTTTTTCTATCATGCATACTGAGAAGCATGAATACAATACATCACTTCTGTTATTGGTGTCCACAGTCTTGTTGGAAGGTGAACTTGAAGTGACTATTTGTTTTTTTCCTCTGGACAGGTAGCACTCCAAAGACACCTGAGTGGTATATACCAGGTAAATGGACTTAAAGCTTATTCTTCTGCTATGTATATATAGTTGTTAATACTCTTGTCTTTTATTAGTTTTGTTATATTACTACTGTAACACCTGTCTGATACCAGCAAAGGTCATGACTGGTAGAATTTGATTGAGAGAGCTCACAATGCAAGGAGGAGTGTTGGCTCTTCCCAGTATCAAACTGAAATTTCTAATTACATTCAGAAAAAGAAAGGATGAGTTTCTCAGAATTAAATTCTTATGTGTGTGATATTTTTTTCTGCATAGATGAAATTGGAATTCATGGAGCCCCACTTGTTGTTGATGGAGCGGAGCTGTGGTTTGTGCCTGATAAAAACCTGAGCTTCCAGGAAGCTATTTTCTACTGTCAAAAAAATGATAGTGATCTAGCCTCTGTGGACTCTTACCCAAAACTCAGGACAATACTATCTCAAATAGAAAAGGTAAGGAGTTGTAATCTGTCTAACAGATACTTTCCATTATGAGGACGTTTTTTTCTTTTTCCTATTGGCCTTAGTGGTTCTAAATTGAATGTAAAAGAAAAAGATGAATTGACAGAGAGTTATTTTAATGTCAGTCTTATAACAGTTTTTTTAAATTTAAAAGTTTCCTTAACAACATGAAAAAAACCCTGCCTCCAAATTGAGAGACAGTGTCATAACAGGACTACGATGTAATCATCCCATTGTCTGCAAATGTTCACTAACAGTTGTGCCAGTTCTTAATATTATGTAGGGGATAGCACATCATTTTTCACCTGATGAGAGAATTTAAATAGAAATACATGGTGGCCTGATAACATTTACTGAAAGGGATTTCTGGCATTTATGACATGAAAGTACATTTTTTAAGGAATCTTAGCAAAACATTTCAAGTTTCAGCATCTCTGTTTCCACCTTCCTTCAGTGCTACTGCTTGTGAGACAACAATACTTTCTGAAATTAGCAGCTTGCAATTCTCTTCATGAAATTTCTCTTGACAAGAAGTTACCTGGAAGAAAAAAATTACAAGTCAAATCCTTGTTTTCTCCTGCCCAGCTGAATCTCTAGCCTTTTCATTAACTATTTGTTGTTAGGCTTTCTGCTTGAACAACAGGATTATTCTTAGGAAGGCAGGAAGGTCCTGTGGAACCACATCGGCGTTAGGCAGCTTGAAGATATGCCTTGATTGTCTGGTCGAGTCCCTGCTATGAATTTTGTAGGAATGATTTATCCTGCACACACATAAGACAATGTTGCAAGATTTCCTGTAGTTTTATCCAGCACAGTGGAAAATATGGGCTATTTTTTCAGTAGGTGCAGGAGTCCATCTAAGTGACAGTCAGTCGTAAACTGTATTCTTTCCTGTTGTTGAGGGATAGTAATCCCTGCACATTTTAGAAATATTTTAAATAAAAATTAATTTTGTCATTGGTTTATCCTTGGTAGAGTTTGTGGGTTGTAAAATTTTGAGGGTTTTGTTCTTTATTTCCACAGTTATCGAACAGCGAACAGAAGTGGTGGCTGAAGTTTATTGATTATGGCTACAGCTATCATTCACCGTATGTAGAATAATTATGGGATGCTTTATTATAAGCTTTTTTGATGTGCTTTTTAGGAATATGGTTAACTAGAATAGTTTCCAAATGAAAATATTTTATCTTCAAATTTGTAAACGGTTACTTCTTCTGTATCATCCCAAAGAAGTAAGGTAAATAATTTGAACTAAGCTAGGAAAAAAGACAGCCTTGTTCAGTAACCACTGTTCTCCACTTTTGTTCACATGTACCTGCACCTATTCTTGCCATGCTAACCTTAGACCATAGAGTACCTAAAACAGAGAGAATAGAACTGGGTAGTGCTTAAACAGAGCAAGTGGTGGTTAATACGGTACGTGTGTACCGTTAGAAAGCATATATAGTTCAAAATAGTGTTGAAATAATTTAATTAGCTGCCAGATTCTGAGTTCTATTCCCGTTACAAGTATTGTCAATATTAAAAAATTAGTTCATTATAACTTTATAATAACTGAATTCATAATCTGTCTATCAGAGCCTCTAGATTTCAGGTTTTTGGGGTTTGATATCTTAGTCTTGTCATGTGAATCCTTGAAATCTGTGGTCCTCATAGCTAATGTATTCCACTGATCTTTAAAATGCTTTAATTGGATTTTTAATCCCACTTCTATGTTCTGTTAATAATTGAGGAACTGGGAGGAGAGGATATCTGAAAAAAACTGTCTCTGTTGGCTCAGAGGGTATCGGACAAATACCTGAGAACAGGGAATGTGAAACTGGTTTAAAAGATCACACTTCCAGTTAGGTAATGCCAGTCTTGGAGGGCTTGTACTATAGCCGTGTAGAGCTGAGATGCCTCACAGCAAGCCTTGCATTGCGCCTTTTGTGACTGTAGCAAGGAATCATGGGCTTCTTAAAGGGAAAATTCTTCACTTGCCAAAATACTACAGCAATATGCTACTTGGAAAATAAAACAGAGGCTACTGCCCATACTCCTCACTTGTCATGACAGTGTGCCAGCGATTGCAGCATGGTGATAAATAACCTCCTACCCTTGTTCTGCACATCTCCTCAACAAAGTTAATTTGGGTATGGTATATAACTACTGAACCTACCACATATTTGTTCCTAGTCTGGTTTCCCTCCCTCTGTCCTTTCCAGTATTGTAGGGTATCTCCTAGAGACATTTACCAGCCCAAATTTTTATTTGCACTGGCTCTGTTGCTGCCAGAGTTTCCACTTGAAGGTCACATTGAATTTGAGATTGACTCTGCAATGTTTGTATCCAGTTTACAGTTATTTTCACGCTTCCATGATCGATTCCTGAGGGATTGCTGGTATGTTTCTAGAAAGAATTGGTATAGAGGTAAGGTTATTATTTTTTCACCCCCCTCTGTCATTATTTTACTTTAAAAAAAAAAAAAAAAAAAAAGTAATTACTGTTCTGCCCCAAACAAACTCTTGTGTTGAATGCAAATTGATATTGAATTAAGAGTGAATGGCTTCTTGATGATAAATGATTCAAAATTCAGTCAGGTTATTTCTTCCCTATGGTAGAAGCCATGATAGCATTTCTTGGTGACTAGAGGCAAAATTCAGATGACAGTTATTTATGATTGATTGCCACTCTTTTTGCAACATAATTAATTAAGTGAAAGCTGATCATGATGGTTAGATTTTTGTGTTTATGCTACATGCTCCGAGCTGTAGAAATGAATTCTTAGAATTGCATTAATCAGAGGAGCTTGACTGAATTCTTGCAACCACATATGCATCTAAGGTGCAAGTTTCATGAAATAGTGGTTTCATACTGGAAGAGATATACAAAGTAATGGAAATGCACCTGATGGTACTTGAAGCTTCTTATTTCCTTTTTCCAACATTGTTTTATATTGAGGAAAATGTATAACCCTAGAACAACTAGTTCCTCCTGTCTCTAACATTTCCACTTTTAAAGCATGCTTTCCCCATTATTCTGTTGGATGCTGCTGACTTGTTTTCGTCCCCATTAGCTGAAATTGCTCTTGGCTAGGAAGCCAGTCCCGTTGCTGTTGGAGTCATGTCCAGCAGTACAGGTCAGACACTCTCCATATGGATTCTAAAGGATTCCGTTTGGCTTTAATGACCTGTAGGTCATCTGCCCTCTATGCCAGAATACGAGATTAGTCCTCATAGTCAAAATCTTATTTCATTATATATCTGCTTATATGAAATGTTACTACTGGGAGTAAGAGGTCAGACTATGGATCTTTATGAATATTATATGTATAAATTATAGAGATCATTTAAGTTTGTCTTTTGCTCTGCTGTTACTGTTAATGCTTTAGAATTGTGTAGTATTTCATTGAGATTGCACTGAAAAGAACATTGCTTCATATTGATCTTTGTCATATCATAAAGTATGAATGACAATTGAAGCATGATAGGCATTACCATAACTGTTTTTTAAAACTTATATTTCTGCAGACTACCCAATTAACTGTAATGTGAAACTGCCCTTCATCTGTGAAAAAAATAATGCCTCTTTACTAGAGAAACACGATCCCAGTTACCGCCCAGTCAGAGGAGGTTGCCCTAAAGGTTGGAGTCAGTTCCGGAATAAGGTACAGAGATAATAGAAATCAGTCATCCTTACCTATTTTTCATAGTCCAGTAAGCTGGAGTGCCCTGCTGAAAGAGGTGAGGAAGTAGCCCCTGTGTTCAGGAATAGACTGGGAGGTGGTTTTTGAAAACTATGTGCAGTGACTAAAATCATCTCCCACACTTTGCTGTCCCTTATTCAGGATTGATGGTTTCTCAGTTTCAGAGCAGTAATTTTCAGTTTATTGCTTTCCCATCACCACATGTTTAGGTCCCAGAACATTGATTGTATTGTCTAACCTTGGGCTCTGCTTTGAAGGAAGAGAAGGATTGGAAACGGAGAGGATGAGATTTCTGTGGCAGAAGCATCTGGCAAACACTATGCTTCCTAAATTGGCTTAAGGACTAAACTCACTTAAGAATTAGAAGCAGCTTTTGAGAATGAACCAAAAGAGGTCAGAATAGTATGTTTCAGTACTATGTTTTAAGGCAGTCACGTGAAGTCTTAGTGAGATTAAATCCTGTTGTTTGGTGCACTGTTATTCTGTAAATAAGAAGGAGCGTGCATCAAATCTGCACATGACATTGTGCCAAGGTTTGCAAATTTATTTCACCTCATTGGAGAATATGGCGTTTGGGTTCCCATGTAGCTCCTCTCAAAAGGTAACACGTTACAATACAGGTTTCTGGCCCAACCTAATCTGACTTTCAGAGCTCATGTATGAATTCTCACTCTTAAAACAGTACGTGATCCTGGTGTAGTCAAGTTTTTAAAAATTACTGAATTCTAATCTTCAGTGAATGAGAAGCTATTCAGTGGGATTAGTAATCATTTTATTTTTAGCTATTCTGTTGAATCTAATAAGAAATGCATGTAGGTAGTATCAGTGCCTTGCTTTCTGAGAAAAATAATTGCATTACAGGAAATGAGAAGTGGGGGTTTTGGGGTTGGTTTAAGAACCCTTTCTTATGAGTTATTTCTTAGGAAGCAATGGTATGATGAAAATCAGTTTCATTATGTTTATTTTGCAGTGTTTTCTAAAGATGAAACCAGAATATTTAACATTTAGTGCAGCTAATGAGAAGTGTGTAACTTACGGAGGCTCTCTTCCATCTATGTCAAATCAAGCTGAGCAAGGTATGTTGGTGGACTCGGGCCACTTTTAGTATGCAACTTCTCTTCCAAATTTGGTATAGCTCTGCTTAAGACCTTGAGCATAAAATCACATGGTTATCTACAGGCATACTGGGAGCATTGTAAAAATACAAGACTGGTTAAAAATGTGTTGTCTATTATTTGTATCACTGGAAACATAACATGGAAATGCAGTCAATAAACATTTGAGCCAGTTCAAAGAGCAGCTTCTTTATAAGATCTGAACGTATTATAAACCCCCCAAAATTAGCCCTGCATTAAGGGTTGAGGATAGAAGGGTTACCACTGAATGTAGAATTCCTCTGTTTTGCTTTGCCAACTAAAATGTAACTAAGACCATAGAATCTGCACTGTGAAAACCACCTGAGGAGCCGCTTCCTAGGCAAGCTTGGCTGTCTGTGTGGGGAGGAGATGGCAAACACAGTGCCCACTGGAGCACATAGCATCCTCTGCGTCTCTGACTGTGCCGACCAGCTTAATATGGCCATGTGTCTAAACTGACCACCAGCAAGCTCTCCAGGACACTGACAGGAGGATGGAAAACAGAGGGACTGCAAAACACAGAGCTGTTCCACCTGTGGGACCTGCCTCTTGGCTGTCACATAAACTGGAGTCATTGAGGTAAATGCAGTGAGGAAGAAATGCATTCACCTTGGCTGCCAGTAACGTTCAGCAATAAACCGCTGAACAAGACAGCTGTATTTCCATCTGTGTTCCTGGGGATAACTAACAGTTCTCGGCAGGTATTTCTGAAGTAGCTCAGCGGAATGCTGCAGTGTGCACAGTGCATATCATCTTTATGAGCAAATAACCTGTTGCCAAATGGAATATAGAAAGTAGAGTAGGGAGGCCACTAGTGTACCTGCAGGCAGCAGCTGAATGGTATTTTTTTTTTCTTATATACAGATGTTATTGGGGCTGAAAAGGGTGTCAGGAATATACATGTCTGAGACTTGTGTGGTTTTAGATGTTTTTAAGATTACAAAAGCATAGCCATTTTGAAGTGTTATATATAGCATGATCTTTTGTCTGGTTGGTGCATATGGAAGTGTTTGTTATTGTTTGTTTTTCTTTCCCCCTTGTATTGGAGGCCACCTATATGGAAAAAAGGCATAGCCCTCTAGAAGACACATGCCTCTTTCTGTTGGTTGCTTCTAAGCTTCCCAGTGGCATCTTCAGTGCCTTTGCCTAGCTTGGAAAATAGGCTGAGCCTTGTCTGGTGTTTTGCCAATAGTTAAGACAGGTCAGCAGTAGCTAATTACACAGCTGCAGTTTGTCTTCCTCACCTAGCTGAGTGAATGCTGTTGGTGCCTGGGAGTGGCTGAAGACCGTTGTTTCATGCTGGAATGCTCACTAAGAGAGGACTGATTTAAGGTTTTTCTGGCTGATTTTTTTCCACCTAAACCTGACTTTCTTTGTCCTGTACTGCTTTCTCTGGTGGTGGCTTGGGCAAACACTGCCAGAATCCAGGAAATCATTCTGATTTATGGTATACAGCAATAGGAGAGGAAGATGGTGATAAGATTTCCTCTATCAGTTCAGAGAGAGCAGGAGAGAACTCTTCTGTTATCTCTGCAGGGAGACAATGTAAGATCTTGCAGACCTGTGGGAAAGCATATTTTGAAATTTGATTGTAGGTGCAAGAATAGAAAGTAGTAGGCAGAGAAACAGGTTAAAATTGCTGCTCAGCTGAGAATTTGGAGAACAAATGCCAATAGACTCCTTTCAGATAAAATCAACATGCAAGGTGTTGCCTTATGGAAGGAAGGGATGATAAGCCTTTGGCAATCATAAAAGGCTGGGCAAATGAAGTTAATACAAACAGGGGTTGCATTATCTTATTTATGTGAAGGGTTTTTTTCAGATGTTTACTGTTTTCTGAACCACGGTGTGTGCATTTACTGTTCTGCCCAACAGATTATATAACAACTTTGCTTCCTGATCTGCCAAAAGATATTTGGATTGGTTTGCAGTTTCTTTTCAGCACAAGGGAAAACAAATGGATAGATGGGAGTAAACTGCTGTATAGTAACTTTCACCCACTCCTGACAGGAAGATTAAGGAAAATTCCACTGGACGTAAGTTCTGACTTTTTGAATTCTCTTGACTATTGAGTAATGAAATTTGGAATATTGACTGTATCAAAAAAAGAAAAAGTCAAAAAATAGGTAACAGACCAAATCCCTCAGTGATTTTAACTGGCAAACAAGATGACTAACAGTAATGGAGTTCTGTTTACCTTTGTTTGGATGACAATTTGTGAGCTGAGATACGAAATGCTTAAGGGTGAAGGAGAAGAGCTGCAAGAGCTATTTAATGACTTTTCTGTAACTTCTATTTGCAGTTCAAAGGCTGCATGAAAACAGTCATCAAAGATATGTAATCAATAATTCTTGGTACAGTTATGCTTAAAATGCATCTGTACACAATTACACATTGGTATTTTGCTTGCTGCTCTACTGAAGGTGAAGCATGTAATTGAATCACACCCACAAACATGATTTATTTTAAGCGTTAATTAATTTCATTTAATATTCTCCTCCGTATTTAACTTATGAATTCTTTTTGAGCCCAGGCGCCTGATAGTGTTTGTAAAACAGGTAAGCTGTATTGTACCACTCCTTTGAAACTTCTTAAACAAGTTTGGACAGCTCATGTTCTCCTAGCCTCATGTTACTACACCTTCTTTACACAAGTATGTTTATGCCTTATTTGAGTCTGATAAGCATATTTCTGGTTTTCAGCTTTTTGATGAAGAATTTAACAACCAGTGTGGTGTAATCCTCAATGATCCCAAATCACAGTATGTTGGAACATGGAATTTCACTGCTTGTGCTGACAGACACTTCTTGGGTATTTGCCAGCGGCCTATAGGTACGTCTACAGAGACAAAATAAATTACAGGCAGAGTCTGCAGTTAAGGTGTGTGTGCCAGGAGACCTTTTAATGCGTGTCACTTGCAAGATTCTTGTAGAAACTGAGCAGGTAAATTTTGGAAAAGCAGATTGTGGAAGATGATCTGGAACAAATTTTATAAGTCATTCAGTATTGTCCCTTTTCGTTTTTCTTAGACCAGTTCAGAGGGAATCTTTGGGGTTTTTTGAGACACTTTGTGTGGTTTCAATGGAACCACACATCAGCAGATGGGACTTTAATGTTCTCTGGGTATAGAGGTCGTGGGCATCAAGGATTGGAACAAGTGACTTCTTTTGTCTTCAAAACTGTGGAAGTGAGAAGCCCTGAGAAGGAATGTCACAATATTTCCCTCCTCCTTAAACATATCCTGTGTTTTTTAGCACTATCAGAATATGAGGTATTGTGTACTCTTAATGGTGAAATCTGTCTCCCAGAGCAAACCTTGAAGGCATACGTGGAGAGTGATAACTTGGATGATGCAGCTTTCCCTGGCTTTATAGAGAGCTATTGGCATAAGTGGGTTTTCTTAATCTGAACTGAAAATAATATTCTGATGTAGCATATGTGTTGGTCAACACCAGTTACTGGAATTGGATCAAACATATATAGCTATTATATGCATTTAATTACTACTATGGGCAACATCACTTCTGAATATCACAGTATCATAAGGTTGGAAAAGACCTTTGAGATCATTGAGTCCAACCTATGACCCAACACCTACACCTACTCCTACTTGTCCACTTTATGTTTTTCTGTGTAAACAATTGTTTTAAGTAACTAACTTGGAATCTTTTATTAAAAAAAAAAAAAAAAAAACCAACAAAAAAGTTGCACAAAATACCCAAGAATATGCCCACTTTCTTTCTCAAATAGGCAGAGATTCCTCTGTCTCCATTTCACACAAAAACATCTTTATTTCAGTGCCAAATATTTCAGAAACTCCAAGTGTCCAGATTAGAAGCCTAGTTGGAAGACGTGCAGTCCTAAAAAATAAAATAAAAATAAATAAAATATAAAAAGAGGGTTTATTAATAGTAGGTTAACAATATATCTGTGTAGATCAACATATTATTAGTCTGGGCTGACTAGAATACTGAGCAGGTCTTTCTAACCACAGCTATAGAATGTGCAACAAGAAAGATCAAAAACCTTTACGAAGGTCCAAAAGACTGCCAAGCAGTGCGTCCTGGTACAGACTGATGTTAGATCATCACTGCATTAGAGATCTAAGGATGATGCAGGTTGGACGGTACCTCAGCAGGATGCGGGGACGGCTGTGTGAGAGTCCAGGTTGCCTAGGTTGTTATCCTAGGGAAAAAGATGATTCATCGTCCTTGGAATCTTTGCATGGTTGTGCTTTGCGGAGCTTCTTGAGACATTAAACATCAGTGATTACTTCTTTCAGAAATGGACACTTCCCTGTAACTTTGTTTGCAATTCGGTACTCCTTGATGTGTGATGGCACCCTTGGTTCCATGGTTCTTTTTTGTAGCTGTTTACTAAGTGAAAGCCATTTGGCAGCAGACACAAACCACTTTAAACAATCTGTTTCAGCCTTGTCACTTTTCTGATCTGTTGAAAGCTGTAAATTGCTTATAGATACCAGATTAATACTATGTTTCTATCTTCTTGAGTTTTGGAAAATGGCCCTGTCAGCCTTTCAATCAGTCATTTATACCCTGTTTTTTATAGAGTGATTCCTCCCCGTCCCACCCCTCCGTGGGCCTTTTTGTGCTTGAGATATTTTAAATGTCAGAGGGTTTCTCCCTTATGGAGAGAGCAATTTATTTTTGGTTGTGTATAAAATTTTGGGGGTTACCAGGTTTGTATGCTGTAATTTACCACCTATGGGAGTATTTGCATCTTTTATTAACTGCAGTTGCTATGCATTGCTGAAGTGTTTCCCTTCAATACGATGCTGATAGCTGAGATAACACTCAGTGCTTAGAGCACAAATAGCGAATTATACCGCTCCCTATGCAAAGTGGATTTTCTGCAACTAGTTAAGAACATGTGGAGGCAAAATCAATTCCCACTGTACCCATGGGTGACAGTAAGGAATTCTGGGATGGTGCTGTACACTGAAATCAGATGGACAGGTTTTGTGGCCCGTTAGAATCGCAGAAGCATAAATTCACAGGCTCCACAGAGATAAATGAGTTAACTTTAGCTGTTGCTATATTGCAGCAGAGAGCAGTCACTCTCTTCCATTCTTGTTTTTAATTAAAAGTTATGTGCTTTTAAATTAAAAAATAGAATTCTTAACATTATTGAGCAATTAGTTAAAAATAGAAAATACAAAAATGTGAACCTAAGAAGAGAAACGGATATGTATAAAAATAGATTGGCTGAAAATAATCCTTCACATTCTTTGTTATATATTTTCTACCTAAAGTGTCAAAGATTTGCTTCTAACTATAATCAGCATAATCTACTGCCTAAGAAAATATTTTTAAATTTTTTTCCCCAAGGGAAAGTCAAACAAGTTTTTCTGTTTGTTAAGAGAAATGGGGAGTTTAAAATGTATTCCAATGTTTAACCACCTAATAACTGGATTTCTTTCTTGCATATAGGAACTGCTGATAACCAGACAGAGCAAGTTCTTAATGAAACATTGAGCTATCAAAATGTTCAATACATGGTAATTCTGAAGAATATGTCCTGGAATGATGCAATGGCTACATGCATAAGTAAAAAGATGCATCTGGTTAGCATCACAGATCAGTTCCAGCAGGCTTTTCTCGCTGTTCAGGCTGCCCTTCATAATTACCCGCTGTGGATTGGACTTCTCAGCAGAGATGTAAGTTCTGCTTTTCCCCTCAAACTGTGGCTTAAGGTAATTTTTAGAATTATGTGAAATCAAAACTGGGATGAAGAGATGCAATGAAAATTATTTCCTGGGGTAACTGTTTTCATTTAGGGATAATCTGGAGTGTCTCAAGTTTAGTGTTTTAAATCTTCAGTTCTCCAAGCTGCATGGTTGTTGAACTCCACTGACAGATTGATTATGATGAGACAATTCTTTTATAAGATTATGGGATGAAGGATATATTGTAGGGTGGCAGCAACATAGATCGGTGAATCATCTCTGTCTCTTTTGTTAATGGATGAGTAATTAGTGTTGCCATTTAATACCATCAACACTGTTTACAGTACCACTCTAGAAAGACAACCCAAAATCTGTCTTAAAATGGCAAAACTAGAAGTGGCAAATAAAATCCAAAGTGAATCACTGAACACTTCTGGAGATGCATTTCTGAAGGTTATCTTAGACTCTATTGTTACTTCATGTTATTTGTGCCTGTGTTTTGAGTTAGAGGGAGACATCCTTGAGAAAGGTGAGTGGGTTTTTTCTTCTGTTTGATTTGTCTTTGGAAAAGTCAGTGAAGGAGGTACTGCTTTGCCTTTATTCGCCAGATCTCTCTTGAAGATCTTTGTTGTGGTCTGAGATCTTTCTCAGCTGTTAATGAAATGACTTGGGCTTGCTTGAAAGGTTTGTCTTTCTTTTTTCTTTCAAGCACATGAGTGTTGAGATAATTGCAAGAAAAAACTTAAAATCTGTTTGAGAAGTGCTTACAAAGGCTGATGGTGCTTATTCAGCATCAATGGGGTTATGATCTTCCTGTGTCATTAATGGGCTATGATCTTCCTGTGTCATTCTAGGCAAATTAGAGGGGGGGAAATAGAAATTTGAGTATATACTTTATGGAGAGTATTTTTAAAAGGAAACGGGCATTTAATCTTAGTGAAGATGGGGAAACCTGAACAACCTATTTTCCCTCCTCTTTGGAATCTATCTGTAAGTGAAGATCAAATGATTCATTTTGCTGCATACAACTCAGGCATGCAGTAGCTTTTCACTATTGCAACACTCTGTTATTTGGACACATTAAAAAGTCACATGAAAGGAAAATAAAATGAAATTGGTCAACAAAACTTGTTACTCCAATGCTAGAATCATAGACAAAAAAGAAAGATAGAAGAGAAATTAAATTACAAAGCAGCATGGGGATTTCCTGAAGAAAACTTTAAAATGTAGGATTCTTAAAGGATGGTGTGCCTGAGGTGTGTGGTTTTATTCTTATTCCTCCTGCATCCTCCAGGGCAAGAACACATCTGATTTATTTAATTAGTTAAGTATTTAGTAGATTACTTTTAACTTGGTGTGGAGTAACTGAGACTGGGCCTTATTATCAGATATTATCATGTTTCCAAGGCCAGATAATTATATACACCATTGATTTGCAGGTGCAAATGGTGTAATTTGGACATCTCATTGCCAGACCTTCCTCCATAAGCAAAGTAATTAAAAACCAACGTTTGATAAATTTGCCATCCACTTCAACTGATTCATACTTTTGCAACTGCAGAACTTAAAATAGCAAAGCTTGTTATATTGTGAACAGCGAATCAGATCGTGAGGGCAGTGGAACACTTACAGTTCTCAACAGAAACACTGTGTAGCCAATGTAAATATATCACCATGTCATTTTCTGTGCCTAATATTTTTTACTATGTGAGCTCATCCCTTTTACTTATGTAATGCTAGGGTGGAAAACATTATGGCTGGCTGGATGGGAAACATGTTAGTTTTAGTCGCTGGTCTGAAGATGAAGAAACAAGCGAAGAATGCGTGTTTCTGGATACTGATGGCTTTTGGAAAACTGCTGACTGTTCCTCTGAAAATCAAGGTGCTATTTGTTATGCATCAGAAAGTATGTATCCCTGTACAATACTTACAAAAGCTGAATTTTGTTTAATTATGAGGCATATTTGATAATTACAGATAGTGATCGGCGTGCCAGGTAAAAAAGATGCAAACTTCAAAGAGGGGGGCACACACTTGCTGGTCTTAATCCATGTTACTTAAAATTAATTTGGCGTGGATGCATTGGGCCAGACTGTACCCTTTGTGATGTCAACAGATTCTGCCTTTGCATTGTTTCTATAAGACTGTTGCATGCTAACCTCTCCCAGTTTCATGTGGAAAAAGATTCAGCTACCTCTGTACTATTCACATCTTGATATTGAGACCTCCTGAAATCCCTTCAGACATGGAAATCTGCAGAGGGAGGAGGTACATGGCTACATGAAGAAGAAAGATAATAGGTAGATGTTGAATTGAACAGTGTAAATTGAAATCATCTGCAATTCACAAAGACATTCTAAATATATACTGATTATAGCAAAACAGGTAGGGATATAGAATGACATCCTTTGGTGGGGGGATACATATGCAGCATGGCTTTTTTCTGAAAAATAAAGATCTTTCTGAGAGATCATTACAGATTTCTTCCCTATGAGACCATTATGATTTGGTTTGGGTTTTTTTTCTCTTGGGGGGACATAGTTAAGCCATTGTTGCACATGCTGAATCACAGTAAAGCCTATACTTGGCATTATGACATCCCTAACTATTTTATGCTTGCAATCTAAGCAACTGCAGGAAGAGTCCTTCGCACTCCTCAAGTATTAGTCATAGCCACAAAACTAAGATGTGTCGCCTTCTCTTGAAGTAGCTTATTTATTATGGTGATCTGCCTTCATAGATGAGAAAATAAGAACTTTTAGTTATAGGCCCGCACTTAGCACTTCTATGTAGGGAATTTATTCATCAACAGTTGTTATATAGGTTTAAAGTTGTAGGCATCTGTATTCATTGACAGTGCTATTGCTGGGTTTGTTACTTTAAAAAAAAAAAATCACCATCATGATGCAATTGAAAGCAACAATTTATTACAAATTTAGAGGATGATACAATTTATCTTGTATGTTGTTAAATGGTACCTGGAAGTGGTTTGTGGTGTGTCAGGTTAAGTGTTGTTATTAATAAGTGATGTTCTGAATGTCTGCTTTCTTTTCCTTAAGAGAAGACTGAAAAAGAACCAGTTACACAAGTTAAGTGCCCACATAAGATTAAAAATACACCCTGGATATCATTTAGAAACAATTGTTACACTTTTATGATAACAAAAAGTAGATGGAGAGAACTGAAGTCTCAAGAAGCACATCATTTATGCAAGAAAATGAGTAAGTACTTTATCATATTACAGATATTTATGGGCTTGTGTCAGCCTGAGAGAGCTGTGGTTTAGGTCTGTGTCACTGTCTTACAGTGACAACAAGAGTGAGTTAAAGGTAGCGTTTGGAAATGAGCATTAGTGTTGCAATTTACTACAGACTTTTAATAGCGTGGGTGATTGTCATCTCCTTGGCTGTGTTCTGGCTTTACAGTCACGTTTACTTCATGGGGTTTTTCCCCGTCTTGCTGAGTGGAACGCTTAGGTGAACAAAGGAAACAGATTGAGAGTAGTCTAATTCCTGTCCATCCTGAACAACGTAAGAGCTTAGGAACAGGTTCTTCCTTGTATTAAACCATTACTCATGACACTTCAGACACACATCTGTCCAGAAACTGTTTTTATTTTTTGTGAATTGATTTCAATTCAAGTCTACCTCTTAATACGGTTTGTCTACTCGGCAGTTCAAGAAAATTAGGAAAGGTTGCTGATATTTTTAAGTTTGATCCAGGGAATTTTTACTACTGTAACTTGAAGTGACAGTAGGACCCACAGCTGTCTCGGGAGCTGATGTGTTTCACTTATCCACAAAAGCACTGTTGATAATACCTTTGGAAATTGGTTTTGAGCTGTTCATTTAGTTATTATGGTATGAAGGTCTATCCTTTATACATTCTTGGCTTATCTGTTATAATGATTAACAATAATAGCAAAAACCCACTTAATTTATTTTGTACCTGAAAGGTGAATTTGTAAGAAAGTAATTTAAACATTTTTCAACAGATCCAGAAGCATTTGTTCTGAGTGTTCGAGATGAGGAAGAGAATGACTTTGTTACTGAGCAACTGCGTTCATTCAGTGGTCTGGCTATGTGGGTCTGGCTGGGTGTGATATATGATGACAGTGGTAAGATTTATGGGTTTTTTCCTTAATAACTGGAGTGGAGACAGTTTGCAGCATTAAGTGCATTTTTCCTGCATGTTTCAGTACACAGCTAAAGTCAAACTAGATGGAAACTTGTAATAAAGCTTTACGTTTGTAGTAATCTTTTAGAATAAAATAATTGGACATGCTTTCCTTTTGAGTGATAATTAGATTCAGTATGTTCTGATTAGTCTAGATAAGATTTCCTTGGAAATCAGGACTTAGAAGTGTCTGGATGAGTAATGCTAAGATGTATTTAGCATTGTATATGGAACTGATTTACAGTAACTTAAGAGTATCACTGCATTTTTTCCAAAGTGAATATCTGTTAATGTCATTAATATATTCAATGTTAAATGGTATTTGTACAGGTAATGCCAAAGTTATATTCAATGTTTTTCACAGATAAAGTTCTCAAGTGGTATGATGAAACTCATCTGACTTACAATAACTGGAGGATGGGAAGACCTAACATAAAGAAAAACAGTTTTTTTGCTGGTGTAAATCTTGATGGATTTTGGGATATTTATAATTATTCTCACAGTTGGCATGCTCATCACTATAATGCCTACAGTATTCTTGCCTGTAAAATTGAAAGGGGTAAGTAGAGAAGATTTATGCAATGTTCTAGTATTCTGTTCAGGAGGGAGGTGTTTGTACTCCTCCATCAACTGCTCATAGCGTTCAAAGTAGTAAAGATAACTTACTTAATGTAAATGCCTTGTACTGAACACTTTAATGCTTGAGTTCCACTGATACAGATGGAATTTAATGCTTTCTGTATGTCCTAGTAACGTGAATGAAGTGCACAGAAATTGTTGTTGTCTTATTCTTTGAAACAGGACCCCAACAGCAAAAGCCTCCATTGCCTGAATCTATTCCACATGGAAACAGAACATACAGGATCCTTCAGAAAAAGTTAAATTGGTATGAGGCATTGAGGGAATGCAAACAAAATAGGAGTGATTTGGCAAGCGTACACAGTGAATCTCAACATTTATTTCTAGAAGATGTTGTCAGGCAGGATGGCTATCCTCTGTGGCTTGGGTTGTCAATTCATGATGTAAGTATATACTATTAGTAAATATATACTATTGGTGATATATTGGTGCTATTAGTAAGTATATACTATTAGTAAGTATATACTATTGGTGACATGAGTAACAAAGCTTGTAAATAATTTTCTGCACAGGGTGTGAAATATTTTCTGGTAGTTTTTTTCCAGTTTCTTGGAATCCCTGTTCCATGTACTAAATTACCTACTTTCCAACCCTGTGCAACATACATTGAAGTATATTAAATTTTAGTGTATGTAGCCCCACTGAGATGTTTTTCCAAATCCTTGACATTTGAAAATGATACAGTGGTCCCACATCATTCCTTGCAGCACAAAGAAGCACAATTTGCAACACTACCTCTCAGATGCTGCAGATTTCATGACCCTCTGTAAGACAAGATTCCATTAGCAAATCCAAACAGAAGAGGAGCTGTTTAGTCCAGGTCAGGTTCTCCAACACGTTCAGGAACTGGTTCTCTAGAAAGTTATGCTTCCCTCTCCTAGGAGGCGTAGCAAGAGACAACTGCAAATCTTTCTCTTCTGCTGTCTGCTCGGTCTGCACTTAGATTTATTCTTTGTAGAGTGATAAATTGCACTACATGACTTACTAATGACTGGCAAGATTTAAACCACAACTATATGCTGTGGTTTAAAAGTTGTGGGTGTTTCTTTAATTAGGGAAGTGAAGCTAATTTTGAATGGTCAGATGGAAGCGACTTTGACTACTATCCTTGGGAATTAGAAAACTCAAATACTACTGAGAACTGTGTTCTGTTGACTACTAAAGGATCTTGGAACCGAACAAAATGTACAAATGTCGCTGAAGGTGCCATTTGCTACAGCCCTCCAAACAGTAAGTATTATTTCTAGTGTTTTGTATAGTTGTCTTATGTATTCCATCTTTACATATTATATTTAGAACTAGAAATGAAGGCTGAAAAGCTACATGATTCCCTCTTCAAGAAGAGTAGTCTCTCAGGAATGATAAAATGCTTTTTAATACTCAAGAGAAATTAATCTCTTCATTCCAGTGGAGAAAATGTAAAACAATCCTGGTCACTTTCTGATGACATATTATATGAAGATTAAAAGTTCATGTATCTTTTCTGAATTGAAATCATTATCATACACATACAACAGTCTTCAAAACCCTCTAAAAGTGAGAAAAAAATGGTTCCCAAGCCTTTGGGATGTCTTATGCTCATTTTAAAATAAATTCATCTATGATACATGAAGAAGGAATGTAAGCTAATTGAATCACGGTTGTTGGTAGGAGTTGTAGTCCTGGTTAATACTTACTGTCCTGTTACTACAGAGAGACTATACACTAACTCCTGCAGCAGAAATAATGTCAATTTCTTTGTCTTTGCAGAGAGACAACTACAGCCAAAGCAAGTGAGCAGAGCACCAGGATGCCCGCAAATTAGTGATACTCTACGATGGATACAGTATAAGGATCACTGTTATGCGTTTGACATGGCATTCTACAATTTTTCAGTATATAATGTGGAAGATGCTAAGAAAGTCTGCCAGAAACTGAGTATGTTTAGACTCTTTATCACATTACAACTTGTAGTTAGCCCACTGTTCAAAAAGAAATATAACCCAACAACCAAAAACTTACACTGGTTTTCAGCTTTTATGCTCCTTTAATTTAGGAAAAGTAATAGCAAGCTTTATTTTTGAGCATCTGATAAAGTTTCTTGATAAAACACTGCAAAGTGCTGACAGATTGTTTGGCACACAAATATCCACAAGTAAAACGCAGATAGCTGTTGACGGGGAGAGGATTCAGAAATTTAAAGCTTACAGTTTGTAGGAAACAATTTTATTTGCATACAATTAACTTTATTATAAGTAGTGCTGTTCGCAATGCTTTCTTATTGTATCCTTGCATTAGCTGCTTGCTAACTGGGCTATGTACCATGTAGAGATTTTTAAGGCACATCACTAAAGAAAAAAATCAATTTTATGTTAAAATGAAGGATTATATCTCTTCTTTGATAAGCTATGTGTGCGCAATTGTATTGCAGAAAATGATGTTAAACAGTCTTGTGTACAGAATTTTTAATCACCTTCTTAAATTAGAAGCTAGTGACTTTATTTTATTCAATTATCTTATGATGTGATGTTGAACTTACTCTGTAGAATGAAAAAGAAAAGGTGCAAGTAGTCCCATTCCTGGATGCCGTTTTTTATTGAGTCTTACCTGGCTTGGCTGCCAAAACAGAAAGTGGTCTTTCTGTAAACTCAACTTCTTGATTCTATTTGCATGTACTTGTAAAGGGTGGGTACACTCTGAACCTGTCTCCAGTATATTCTTTCCTGCCTCTTTTTCCTTAATTGCCTTGACATTGTATATAAAAACCTGAGAAACAATGAGGGGTTATTTTAGAAATGAACTCGACTTAGCAAAATGCTAAACTTCTGTTCAACTATGATTTTGAAAAGGGCTTGCAAGACTGGTAATTCTGAATATGGCTTATCTTTTGATAGCTTCCTTGTATGTAATCCACAGCTGCAGCAAGTTTACTCCCATTTTGTTTTGTGTGACCTGCTTGAATAAGCAGTCATGTGAAGCAGTCTTGTATAACATACTGTATTTTAGGGAATGGCAGGTTTATGTTTTTATTCTGCAGGTTACTTCAAGCTCATTTTACAAACCTAGATCAGCAAATCTTTTCCCGTAGTAATTCCTCCCACAGAAGACTCTGTGTACGAGCACGATGAAAAATCTCTGAAGTTGCAAATCTGACTGGTTTCCTCTTTTCCTTAGGTCCTTCAGCAGCCCTTCTGACTATAGGGGATGCTGAAGAAAATGCATTCGTGAGCACACACATAAAGGAAAATTATCTCATTACAAAGAATGTATGGCTTGGCCTGTCTCAGAGCTCTAAGGGTAAGAAGTAGCAACTGTGTATAAGCATGAGTGTTTCACCTGGTAAATAAAAATGCATAAATCCTCAAATAAGAATAGAGTTTTGTAGTATTGATAGCCTACAGTAACTCCTGCCTGAGGTTGGAATCCCTCATTTAGAAAAGCCCTTTGGACGTAACTGTAGCTTAAGTCTGTTCCTGTTGCACGAGTTCATCAGGAGTCGCTGAAATCCATTTTCCACAATACTGTCATTGGTTCCTAATGTTTGAGCAGCAAATGCATCAAATGCTAAAGATCTGGAGAAGAGCTGTGGCAAAAAGCACTATGATCATAGTTGCTTTTGATACATGGGTAAGATAGTAAGCACTTTTTCTTTTAGTAACGTAAAGAAATCAATAGATTGTGAATGACATGGTGTAGCATTGCAGCATGTTTTGGTCTTCTAAAGTAGGCAAATCTTTTTCCCCCAACAGATCGGACCCTGAACTGGCTTGACGGCTCATCAGTTACTTATGTCAACTGGGAAAACAAAACTGCAGAAGTCAATGAAAAGTGCAGTGTTATCCTGTCCACAACTGGCATGTGGTCCAAAGTTGACTGCAGTCATAGTCAAGGCAGAGTGGTTTGTAAAGCTCCTTTAGGTATGGAAGCATTGATTTTTAGCAGAGATTTAATTTTGTAGTGACTGTATTCAGGATTTTCTTTTTTTTGGTGGGGAAAATGTGTTGAAATAATGAAAGTGCAATTCAGAAAAGAACCTATCAAGTAACTCTGCCTTTTGTTGCTGTTTTGCCATAAAATTGCACTCAAGGAATTTACTTCTCTATCCACTTAAAGGCTAAGAGAGAGAACTTTGATTTCCACTTGAGAGAACATAGAGTAGTTGCTGTCACTTCTTACTACACCTCTTCGAGGTGAGTCTGGTTAGGTAGGAACAGAAATGCTTCTGCTTGTAAGAGACGCCAAGTAAGCAGGCACTGCAGACTGTGTTTTCAGTCTTGAGGAGGCTTCTGGAAAGAGTGCTCCACAGCTCCAGAAAAACTCAGGGTTCATGATACTTTCTCATATTCTGCTCTGTAGAGGAAGGAAACCAGTTACCTGAGCATTAAGCAAGAAAGTTCCTGAGCAGCAGTGGAATCTTTCTGATTTTGTATACCTTTTCACTGAACTGGAAATGCAGGAATAGATTTAACTTCATGCTGCTCAGGAAGACCTCAGCAAGATCATTTCAGTCCAAGGGAAGCATAATTCCCTTGCATTCCAAAAGAGTCCAGGAATTCGTTAGACTTCGGAAGTGTACAAACCTTGAAATGAGTGCTGCATTTACTTGTACGTTTTTGACCTCCAGAGGTCCCTCCCACACTAAATATGATAAGGAAATGAACAACAGAGTGGTCAGAATAAGATGGTAGGTGCTGACTCATATGGGAACCTAACTTCCCACTTGATCAAGTGAAGACTATTAATAAATGAAAGCAGTTTGCCTCAGATTCAGCTAAATGCATGCCACATTAGTGTATAGCCATCTAAGCACCAACTGCATGACAAAATATTTTTATCAAAACTCTTTAAGAATAACTCTTTGTGGTTTGTTCTGTTACAGGGTCTAATCATACCGGAGTGGCTGTAGCGTTTGCCCTGCTAATTATGTTGTTCTTCATTGTTGGATTAGTGTGGTATCTGTACAAAAAGAAGCATCTTCAGTGGAGTGCCTTCTCTTCAGTACGCTATCAAAGAGGGATGAATGATGATGAAACTGATGACATGTTCACAAAAGATAGCTATTGAGAAACTGTTCCTTCTGGGCAATTTAGCATGAACTTCACTGTGTGAAGCCATGAAGAATGAACTGCTTGGATGTTTTATTCTTTTTGGAAAAGTAATAAGAAGGTTGATTGATGGGGGCTAAATTTTGTTCTTCTACGAGTGCAATTTTTATTCAAGTCCATGGTAATTATTTACATTTGGCCTCAGCCATTCACCGTGCAAGTTTTCTAGAGTTCTGTGATATTTTTTAACTTACAGTATTTTTTTTCTTTTTACTAGAAAGTGTTTATAATGGAATAATTAATGACAACAGAAATTCATGCAACATCACCTTAACAAATGCACTTAAAATTGCTACATGAATTCTGTAACTTTGTACAATTATCTGTCAATAACTTCATGCAAGACATTGTACGGTTTTGATATGCTGTAAGGGTTTTGCTGCAGGGTAACCCAATGCTAGTAGAAGCTAACACAGAGGAGTGAGTTACCAGACAGCTGGCTATTCATTCCCATACAACTAGAATTTAGATGTTCTTGTCATAGTAGAGGAAGATCATATTGTCATTTTTTTTTTTTTTTTTCCCAAAACGGCACGCACAAGTAAAAACATGTTATAGTCGTGTGAGAATAATCTTCCTTAGAATGTCCTATTTGAATAGAGAGTTATGAAGAATACCCTGCTCTAAACCACTCTGCCATCTAGGAATAAATTAAACAAACATAACATGTTATCCCTGAAGGTGGTGGTAGTGGTTCTAACAAAAATACTCATTAAGGGCTAACTGCAGAGGCAGAACTCAAGATACAATAAAAGCCTTAGCCCTATAGAAGCAAAGCCATGAATGTTATGTTTTATCCGGTGACATAACTGTTCTTAAGGTTTGGTTTCTTTCCACAGCTCCTTGCACAAAGGTTTGAAAGCACAAATAACATGAATGTTTACAGTGAAAATCAGTATCTGAACCTAAACATTGATTAAAAAGCATGCTCTTTGTAGTATTTAGAGAAAGACGTGTCACATTCTATCTTATGTCTTTAAACTGCTCTGAAATTAGACCTGAGTGATTTTCTTGTAGAACAAAACACGGAAAAGATCTTTTTATGATCTGTTGCACTGTGACACCCAAGGACAGGAGTGTCACGGGGATGTAGTTCCTTGTTCTGTAACAAGATCCTCCTGACATTTACTTCCCCTGATACTTTTATTTATGCTAGGGTTAAATGCCTAAATTTATAGGTGAAATATGGCATCTGTCCAAGAAACAAGGTAAAGATATATCTAAGGAAAGAGTGAGAAAGAATGTATGGTAAATAAACTTGTGTACATAAATGCTAAAAATACTTGAGTATTTTACATGAAACTTAAACTTGATTTTTGTATGCGATGTGTCACTGTGGCCTTTTCTATGCACTCCAAAGAAAGCTATAAAGGGAAAAAGGGAAGACAGAATTGTACCTATTAATTACTTTAATGATTTGCTCAATTAGTGTTTCAAAAAAGTCTTTTTTTAGTGCACAACAACTCTTTTAATGCACAATACAAGAACAGGCATGTGTATTTTGATGAAGGAGTATATGTAAAAGACTGAATCCATTTCCCATGTAATGGTAGTAGGATGTGGTAAATTGGAAAACACTTGGTCTGACATGCTGAGAAAAGTACTACTGATCTCTCTGAAGCAATGGTGCAAAGTCATGATGTTCAGCTGCCTTTTTTCCCCTGCAGTTTACTTACTTTTACAGCACTTTTCTTTGTTCCTGTTTGCACTATTTTGATAAGCAAGTGTTGAATCGTTTGTATTGAGAAACAGAAAACTTCTTGTAGATACGGCTCTGTAGCCTGTTAGAGCAGCAGCCTGAAGGGGCAGAGGCAAGGAACCATTGTGTTAGCTTGCTGATCAAAGTAAGCACTTTTGTTGTTTATGTGGTACTTTGGGCAGAATTGTAAACCTTTTCTTTCTTATTTCTTGAGGTAACTTCTAGAAAATAGTTATGATAGCAGTTACTATGTAATGAAAATAACCCTCACCCTCATTCTTGAACTTGCCCTGGTATGAGAAATGTTTGAAACGTAACAAAGCCTGGTTCCTCTCGTGTTCTGGTTTCGCTTATAAGCCCGAGTGCTTTGTCAAATGACTTCTAACTTAATGAACTAAAAAAACTTGTTTATTGTCCTTTTCTAACAACAATAGTTAGCGGGGAAGATTATTTACAAATTCTCATGGTTTGAGATTTACAAGTTTTACAGATGTTTATACTTCGAGCATTTTTAGGTGTGAATCTGAATTTGAATATGGAAATTGGTAGTAAAATTCTAATTATCCAACATGCCTGAATATATACTTTTTATTAAAAAAATGTATATTTTATTCTTATGATGTAAATAATTTTTAAATGATTCATTCATTTCATCAAACCCAAGTTGTCTAATCACTGGTAATTCTTATTTGAGTAAGCACAACTGCCATAGTGCAGGTGAATAATCCACTTTATTTGAAATACATAGATTATTTAGCAGTGTTGTTATTAAAAGAATAAAGTTAAATAAAACACTAAACTGCTTTCTCTGGTTTTGTTTCTGAGGAAGCAGTTATCACAGTTATCTGATTAATCATTGGGTAAAAAAAGCATGTAGCACAGGGATCACAATTAAAGCAGATAAGTAAGTGCTACCACAGTAATAAAACTTTAGAGGTAATCAAAATTTTTTATGTATTTAAAAAGAATGAAAATAACTTTCTTTTTGCAGCATTTATCAAGCTCACTCTGGGTTTGCACAGAAAGGTAATATTCCTCTGTGCCTTTCTTTTTTTAAAATCAAGATGTAGTTCCTTAGGACCTTGTGGCCCAAATTAGCTCCAAAGCAGTTTGTAAGGGCTCCTAACATAATTTGTCATAAAATATGAGCAAAGTTGTATTACTTTCAGCCACGTAATATTTACAGTTAAAGCATGAAATGTATTCATTTTAAGTATCATCTGAACTCTGAATATCAGACCTCTAAATTCCGATCAAAGCGCAGTGTTATTTTCAGCTGCAGTAATGACTTGCTGTTCCAAACATCTGTTGTGTGAGACAATGAAGATGATCAGGGAAATAGAAGCAAAGAAATGAAGGGCTTTTCCCAGATCCCAGAACAAGGGAGGTGGGAAGGCAGCCTAAAACTCCTCCATCTCAGAGTGCAGACTGTCTGCTGGACTTTGGTGTCTCTAGACAAAAACAGTCCGCCAGGTTTTTGCATGCTTACGACTTGATGTGCCTCATCTCCTCTGCCTCCCTCTTGCTAGGGCAGAACTCCTGTGGCAGTGAGCTCCTCCTGTGGCGAGAAGAGCAGCACCTTCTTTGGTTCGCCTTTGTCATGGGGTTAATGCACTTCTGTCACTAGGCTGGCCAGCAGTTTTGTTTTAAGTTATTGATACAGAAACAGTATTAATTGACAGAAATAATTCACAAGTGCTTATACATGAACACAGTTTGCGCCCACTGCAATTGTTGTATTTCTTACCTTTTTTTTCCTGTTTCTCTAAACCAAATGCACCATCTGCTTGGTGCTCTGGTGGACATACGGTATACATCTGAACAGTTTGAAAAGAGGAAGTAAATTGCATGGCCTGTCAGTGATAGCTTTTTTGGTGCAGCTGCAAATAAATGAAACCCAAGCATTACAATTTTTGTTGCTAGAAGTTGATTACAATTTGTACCCTTCATGCATCCACTGTTGCTGTGTATACGGAGCACAGTGGGATGTGTAACATCCAGGTTCATTAAAGTTAGTTGAATTCATTCTTTCACTAAGAAGTACATAAAGTTCTTATTTACCAAATAAAACACACTGAAGTTTTAAAGGCAGAACTGTGAGCAATATTAAAGAACTGAGCTTAGGAAAAACAGATTAGCTACCAGAGAAAGAATTCATTTCTCACTCTAATGGACCTTTCTCATTTAGTTCTGAAGAGTTTTAAAATGAGACCTGACAAAGCACCAGAAAAGTTAATTTTCTGTTAATAGCAGATTAACTAGCAAATGGTGCGTAGCATAAATGCTGTTTATCTTGGGTTTATTCCTTTACAGTATTTTCATATTGAAACCTCCTGTGGACTGTAATATCTGCCAGTAGTAACTAATATTTTTGACAGATTTGAGGGTGTAAGGGAGAATACCAGATGAGGTTTTTATCAGTAAAGCAACAGACTGTAAGTCTGTCTGGATTTCTGTTTGCCAATGCAAAAGGGACCGTAATAATAAACAGAAGAACAGTTATTTGGTTTGCTCCTTTTCAGCATAAGTAGAATATTTTACTTCAAGGTGGCTTTTAAGAAAGTAGATTTTCAGTGATAATTATTGCAAAAATGTGCTTTCTTCACTATGATGGCCCCTTGTGTGCACATTTTTTTTTTGCTATAACAACTGAAAATAAAGGTCTTTTTCTGCACCCTGTATCTTAGGACACTCATGGACAGTAAGCATTCTATTCATACTTTCTATTAAACTTTTCAAATACCATGTGCCACAGTTCACCTTTAATAGTTGATACAGAACAGATAATTATACAAAAATGTGGTGCTCATACTCTGTAAAAACTAGAAAGCCTTGGATGCATATTCAAATTAAACTTACAAAGGTAGCTGAATGATTTCACAAATAGGCGTGATTGAATGCCATCCCCATTAGCAATCGAACTGCTTTCTGTTTTGTTGAAGTGCCTTTATTTTCATAAACATGTTCTGGTATTTAAAGAGCATCTTACGTCAAGTGGCAGTATGAATTATACTTGTATGTGGATAATAGAAGGGCACATTTACCCAGGGCTTGGTCATGAGCTACTTTGCGGGAAAGAATGGGGTTCCTGAAATTTCCGTGTTATATTGTCTCCTGTGGCGACTCCTCTGCTTTGTACTCATTCTGTCTCACAGTGGCTACACAACATTGATGACTAAGTTGCCAGATGATGACTTCATGACCATGGACATGAGAACCAAACAGGCAGCCTTATATCAGACCCAGCAGTTGGGAAAGGAGACCAGAGAGCACCACTTCCTAAGGAGCTGCAGCCACAATCCTGAAAGGTGCGGGGTGGGCACTACCAACAGCCTCACATCAGCAGAGGGTGCTGCAAAAGAGAACCATAACAGCCAGTGTGGACAGACAGAACATCCTATAACACCAGGACACTATGGCCTTGGCAGCAGGTGGAACTTTTCTTGTCCTCTGCGAGCAACAAAACAACAGCACCCAGGTAGAGATCTGTCCCAACTCAAACCCAAGCAATCACAGCACAGGGAGGAGTTTGCTGTGGGCAACAGCCAGTACTCCCACTGCCCTTTTCCAGCCCCGAGGGACCCGCTCCACACCTCCCCTCCTGGTGTAGCCTGACAGGCAGTCACTATGTCATTGAATCACTCAGGTTTTACAGGTGTTTGTTTGCTTTTATGTGGGATCAAGTGCAGCAAGTTTGCCAATGACACCAAGCCATGTGGCGCGATCAGCACGCTGGAGGGAAGGGATGCCATCCAGAGGGACCTTGACGGGCTTGAGAAGTGGGCCTGTGCAAACCTCATGAAGTTCAGCAAGGCTGAGTGCACCTGGATTGGGGCAATCCCAAGCACAAATACAGGCTGGGAGGAGAATGGATTGAGAGCAGTCCTAGAGAGAAGGAGTTTGGCGTGCTGGTGGATGAGAAGCTGGACATGAGCTGGCAATGTGCATTTGCAGCCCAGAAAGCCAACCGTATCCTGGGCTACATCAATAGAAGTGTGACCAGCAGGCTGAGGGAGGTGATTCTCCCCCTCTACTCAACTCTTGTGAGGCCTCGCCTGGAGTACAGCATTCAGTTCTGGAGTCCTCAGTGCAGGAAGGACACAGATCTATGATTACAGGTGTTTGTGTTGGCAATCCTGAACCATCACAGCATTTCAGGGAAAGCCTGAGGCATTGCCATGACAAGGGCAGGGCCTGAGGGCTGTGGGCAGCCACAGGTGTGTCCCTGGGTGCAACAATAGCAGACAACGGAGCTGGGCTCCTACCAGCCAGCTGTAATCTGCAGCCAGACAGGCTGCCCAGCCCGCAGGGCAGAGAGTGGCAGCCAACATCTGGCAAGAACTGGGAATCACCCAACATCATACTTTCACTCTTGGTCGCACCCAGACCTAAACACTGGTGCGGAGACCAGGTACGCTGTGAGATGCCATCCTCGCCAATGACGTTTAAGAGGCTGTCCTGCCTGCACCTGTCCTTGAAGACCGGCATTTAAAAGGCAGGGAGATGTAAAGTGAATTTCACTGGCAATCATGTTCTCAGCAATCATTCGCCTCTGTGTTGGCAGTGGCATGAGCCCAAAGCGTATACCTGACTGTTACATTAGGCATCACTGGTATAAGATGGGGACAAGAGCTTAGCAAATTTTCAATCCACAGATTTAGGAGTGTCCATTTTACTGAGAGAGCTGGAATTAATGTGTGAGGGACTTGCTTAAATGCCTGAGAGGAGCACATCACGGAAGTCAATGCAGAGAGTAATGATACAATGTACAGCTTACAAAGGCTGTGTGTTTTAGAACAAGGTGTAAATAAGCAATTGAAGTTTACAGTCAGGCTGTTTTAATAATTAGATACATGTGCTTGTGCTATAACTTATGGAACTGTGATTTTGTGTATAGAACATTTTAAGTTGACTGTGTAGATGCTGATTATAAATTGTGGCCTGTTCCGAAGCCTAACTCCATCACCCATTGGCTTGAAACTATTTCATATAAATAAATGTTAGAACATACAAACTTGAATTAACTATTAGAGAAAAACTGGGGTGGAAGCCAGAAGGGACTGCGCATCACATTGACAGGATGGTAGAACTACAACTGGTGTGGGAGAAGGCTGTTAGTCGGCCATCGCCTTGGGTGGTCATTAACTGCAACCAGAGCCATAAATGAGTTTATGCATGTTATCCTATTTGTGCTGGAAATTAAAAGCTGCATGTTCATTGTCATGATAGTGATATATTAGATGAAGCAAGTGGAGTCTGAAATTCAGCAGCTGCCAACAAGGGAGATGATTGGCTAGCTGGCTCTTTAATCCACAGTGACTGAGGTTGGCCTCTTTGCCACCAGGATAAAAAATTCAGCTTCAGTTCGTACCAGCCCTGCAGGCTGTGAGCAGGGCTAACACACCATGCCAGAGCCCGACAGGCCTGAGCAATGCGCTAATGTAAGAAGGCTATTCAGGAGAGATATGTAGGCCAAGGAACCTGTATTTGTTTTTGACACCCTCTTCCATCCAAAGAAGTCACCTGTGTGTCATTTCAGGCTTCCTAAGCAGAAAGGAGGCACAGACGGAGTGGTTTGGGAAGTACACAGAAATAAACATAACACCTGAGGGAAGAAAAGCAAATGCTGAAGTAAGCAGAGGCAGCTCCAGCCTCATAAAAAGACCTGAAAGAGACTGCAAGGTGATAAGAAAACGAAAATCTGTGGACAGTTGGGAGATGAAATTGCCTAGACTTATCTCCAGGGTCCCAAGGCTCTCATAACATCCAACCAAGGGATATGTGAAAGCACATCAATGGGGATCATGCATCACTGTTCAGTTTTTCTACAAGTGTATGGATTGAGGGAACTTCGTCTGCTAGGGCACAGGCTGTGTTGCTGACAGCTCAGCTGCTCCAGTCCAGATTTACCACGTTGGAGAGACACATGCTCTAAGGTGTACATCATACCCGGGTCACGCTACTGTAACGGAAGTGCAGCTGGCAGCTTATTTGAGCTGGAAACATTTTTCTGTCATTGTTGTCTTTGGAGGTGCCAAAGAGGACAGGTGGAGTTGGTCCTGTGGACTAGCACTTCGGAAGCGATTTATTCTTTGCTCTTCTTGTACCACAGTAATCACTTCAGAACCAGGCCCTTCAAAATGCATGGGATGTCTGCCGCTGACCAAAGGTGCAGCCCAGCCAGGTGCAGCGAAAGCTGGAAACAAACCTTCCCCCTTGCAGTGGCAAACTATTTTCTATAATTTGACACAAAGGCAAAACTTCCTTCTGAGAGGAAGGGCTGTTGTCTCCTTGTGCCATTGATGCCTACTTTTCACTTACAAGTTCTGAGTGGGGGTCTCCAAGTAAACACATCTTAATACAAGCACACAATATTTGTGAGCAAATACAGCCTGTGCAATCCAATAATTTATTAAACTTTCATCTTGTAAAGCCAGTTACAAATTAAAAAAAGACAGCAGAAGGAATGCTGTAATAGAAATGAGCAAAATTACAACAAATAGTAATGGGAGTTACATTCCCAAGTGGGTTCAAGCTGCCTGCAGCAACCCAAGAGCCAGAACACAGAGCTAGTGCAGTGTTAGGACAGGGATATCAAGGCTGTTCTGATATATAAAGAGATTTATTCAGTGCACAGACCGATACAGAGTGTTATTTCTCAGCTTGCCTCTGCATTCCTGTTCCCTCTCACCTGTGACCTGCTCATCTTTTTATTCTTTGTGATATTTGTAGGATCCATCAGTAAAGCTATTTAAGGCAAAACTTAGTTGAACAATAGTGGCTATCCTCTTACGCTGGTTGTGTGGCAAGTGGACAGTGTTTGCACATGCTACAGTGCAGTGAAAATGAGAGAAGAGCATGTATTACGTACAGTGTTTTCTTGTCCTGTCAACCTCAAAACTAGTGTTCTGCAACACAGTATTAGTGACACGGCACAATTTGATGATGAATTGGAACAGCACCTGTTGCATACTAACTTCTAGCTTTCTATGAAATTTCTATTTCATATCTCACAGTTCATAACTGCCATTTCTTCAGAAATGGAGACATCTGATTTTAAGCAAATATGCAATGAGGCCTACATTATAGCTCTCCAGTTTCATTAAGAAACTGAATGGGCCGTTGGGATCCCGAGACCAGGCAAGGGTCACAGAAAATGGCTAGCCACCAGGTTCCGTGATTGCTAATGCAACCAGTTTATGATGTGACTGATACTGAATACCGTTTTAAACAATGAAATCAAGTTTCTGAAGTCAACAGAATGACAATGGCAGTTATCATTCACTCAGAAAAAAAAAAAATCTGCTTCCTCAAATTCCAGGTATCTATAAAGACCTCCAAGAAGCAGTCGTTGTGGCAAAACAGCATTGGTCTCAAGTTTTGCTGATAACTAGGGATCTAGAAGAGACTGGAAGGGGACTTGGGGATTCAGTGATGTGAGCGGTTCCAGTTACAATCTGGAGGAGGATGAAGGTTTGCCACCTGCTTACAGTAGTAGAGCAGAAGTGAAATTCTTGCCTGTAACAACTTATCTAGGCACCCTACTCACTCAGTAGGAAACAGTTCACTTACTTACTTAAAATAAAGTTCAGGGATCCCAGGCACGCTAAAATCCTATCTAGAGAAAGAAGGAACTTCACAGCAGGTGGCTCCCCATCAAAACCCCTCACCTCCATCTAAAACCTGGAGTTTGTAAAGAATAGCTGTTCTGTAAATGCAACTAAATCAATCCGCCTCACCTCCTGAGCTGTAGAGCTGTAGAAAGGCAGTCATTAATTTTTTAGGCAACGTTGCTGCTTGGAATGTACCTGGGATGGCACCTGACGATCTATTTCAGTGGTGCTAGTCCCAAAGAGTTTCTCCTGTGTTGGAGTATTTAGAATTTTAACTTAAAGTGCCACTTTTTACAGTGTTGTACCTGTGAACTTCTATTATAAGGTAAAGAATTACCTCGGGCGTTTTTATTAGTTTGTTTAATGCTCACTCATGTAGGGTTTGACCTCTTAGTCGGATCACTTGGCTTTCAGTTACACAAAGGCATTTTCTTTTAAGAACAGATCAGATTGTTAGTATATCCTGAAGAAAACCCCACAGTGACTTATATTTTAAAGTTGCTTTCAAAATAAATAAAATCCAGATATTCTTTCAGCTGTGATCCCAGATGTTTGCTTGTTGGAAATTCAAGGAAGCTTAAATTTGCCTCCTGTAGTGCAGAAATGATTCTTGTGAATTTTTCTGCCACTATGACAGGTAACCGCAAAAGCAGCAGAGAAGCCCAACAGGAGGAGGACGATGCTCCTGACTTTGCTTCTTAAAGGTACGCTGTTCATCAAACAAGCAAGGGGAAACACAAGTTTTGGACCATTAATATCGAACAACAGTTGTTGCTGTTTAAAGTCTTTGGGTAGAGGTGCAAGTCCTGTGGTACTGTAGATGTCACTTCAGTTTTTAAATACAGTAGTCAGTCAAGTGGAATTCTTAAAAAACATCTTTGCTACACTCGTGCTGGCAAGTTGCAAACACCAATCATTAAACAACTGCCTTTCTCTCATGGCAGTTCATTTGTATCACCTAGTCCAGATGCTAGCATGACTGTCCACACTGGTGGCTGATTTGACACTGCAGCGTTTCTTCACAATCATGTTGATGTATGCTTTCATGATCTTTATTATCTCCCCCACCTAGAAAGAGAACACAATAACAGATGATAAGCACATTAAAAAACTAATTCCACTGAGACACACCAGTCATTTTGCAGAAAAAGATTCCCCTTGTCCGAAGTTCAATGCTTTGATCAACCTGATCTAGCGGAAGGTGTCCCTGCCCACGGGCAGGAGGGCTGGATGGGCTTTAAGCTCCCTCCAACCCAAACCATTCTATGATTCTAAAGACACGGCACTATAAATTTTGCATGTACTACTAAGTGTGGACATGATAGTAATGAAAGAAGTTCTTGACAAGTTCAGGCTCTGCTGTAGCAACATTCAAAAAGCTTATAGCTCAAAGAACAGCAACTATAATGCTACTAAACATTTTTCTTCTTTTTTTTTTTCTTTAAGTTTGTAAGCCCCCCGTTCATATACTGGAAGGAAACGAAAAAAAATGAAGCACACTCCATAAGCATCCAAAACTGGAAACTCCCAGTGCACTGGAAGACAATTCAACCTCCTTCACTTTCTAACCAGCATCACTTTTTTTCTGTTTATCCCTGTATTCAAGAAGAGGTGCCACAGCAATTTAGGCTTAAGCTCCCTTCATCTTTTTCCTTGGTTGTCTAATCCACTCAGCAAGAGCTCTTTGCATATAAACTCGCCTGGTCCTTGGAAATTAGAGCTGAGGTGCTAGTAAAGCTGCACATGCAACAAGTCTTGTGCTTTCATATACCTGGGATGTTTCAAAGAACATTTCTCTCTCATCCACTGTAATTTTGAATGTGTTAGGCTGTGGTGCTCCGAAGAAAACAATGTGCTCATACTGGAAAGTTTCTAGTGGTTTAGGGTCCCCTCGTTTGTAGACAGACACATTCTCTGTGCTGACTCCAAGCCAAAGATCATTTGGAAATCCACCCTCCTTGCACTGCAGAAAGAGAAACGTGAAATTATGTGGACAAAAGCGGACGATCAAATCCTCTTTGATTCAAGGAAAAGCCCTAGTTTTCTGGCTCCCACAAGACATTTCAACTCTCCACCCTAACAGAAAAAATAGGGTATCTGCAGAAGGAATCTTGTAGGCACTTCCAAGGCAAAGATTCAGAAGTGACATGGTTGTGAGTCAAATATGAGTTTAACATCTAACAGTTCTCATCAGATTTTGAAGTGATTTAGAAGTCAATATTTCACTTATTATTTTACAGATAATATAGTGAATGCAAGCAACTTCCCATGGTAATGACCCAGGCAGCAACAAAAACTGACAGAACTGGAACTGTGGATTTGATACTCGCAGGCCACAGTGCTCCAAGTGACCGAGTCTGAGCAGTTTTTGTTGTACTGTTACAGAACAGGACTGCACTTTTTGCCAGTAAGGACAATACAGCTTTGTTTGAATTTCGCTTTCACTTGCCTCCACCTCATTAAGCACCCCAAAATTTCTCAAATTCTGTTTTCTAATGGAGTGGGAACCCACTGTCTCCCCCTCCATTTACTACGAAACACCAGCTCACTCGCTCTGTGCTCTCTGCATCGCACCTCTTTGAGTATGCGGTCCTGCACACTCACTCTAAGCTTACTAAGGCAATGTGCAGCCAGTTCCTCAAATTCCCTTCTGCTGCTGAACAATGTAAGACATAAAGCTCCATCTCTTCTCCAGACCAATGCCTCTCCTTGGCAGTAGCTACATGTGTTTACATATGGCTCACCTCAACATCAAAGAGGGTTGACCCATAACCCGGCCACTCCTTTACAATGGACATGTATTTCACCATGGCCTGATGCTGAGAGAGTCCCTGCAGCTTGGTCCATTTCTGTGCTATGCTTGCCCGAGCAGCTGAAAGCTCTTCCTTTACCCACATCTCCATCATCTGCTCCTCTTCTACCTTCTGTTTCTTCACGGAGCCTGTCTTGAAGCTACGTTTCAATGTCCCTTCAAGGAAGCTGGTCCGTCTTCTCTCCAGAGTGTGACTGGTAGTACCGCTACTCTTTGTTGAGTGCAGTATTTTGGATTTTAGTCTATTAACTGGGTAGATTCCATCAAGGGTCCAACTTATTTTCGAATAATCTCCATGAAGATACTGCAGCCGTAGAGCTGCTAGGCGCTGTAGAGTGTCCTCTGGTGCAGGAAAATGTCCATCTATGACACTTTCATGAGCCTACAGACAAACAAAAAGTCCCCCAAAATCATCAGAAAGCAGAAGCATCCTTTATCCACAGCTGGGTCCATGTACAGATTCCTATCTGCATCTGCCCATCCCAGCAAGAGAGCTAAAATACAGGAGGTCAGAGCAGACATTGTAATAAAGAAGTCAAAGTCTGCAAGTGGTGGATGAGTAGACTGCATGGGAAACTCCTCTTTCTGTAAGCCTGGATAGGACAGAGATCTCTATCCTGTACTGAATGTCCTACAATGGTCTGTACCAGATGGGAGAGAACGGAATTGAGGCAATTTGTTTTGTGCTGTACCAGCTGCACCTCCTGCATGGAGATTATATTCAACACCAAAGAGTCAGATATAATAAACTCAAGACTCAACCTCAGCCTCATTGCATACCAGCACCTCCTACCTTCTCCTCTTTCAGCTGTTGTCTCCCTGAATCTTCCTGTTTCCCTTTGCCTGTTTTTCTGAGAAATACATTTTTTATTTTGCTATATCCATCTAATGTCTGGATAACATCTACTCTCCTACTCTTACTTCTCTTCCACCACTCTTTGCTAGTGAAAGCAGTTTAGACTGAAAGTCTTGTCAACAGGGAGTCTGGTACAACTGAATTTCCAGAGGGTGATGTCCTGCTCCTGACCATTTCCTAGACATTCAGTAGCTAACAATAGCTAACCTTCATTTCAAGAAAGCCCTCTGAGGGAACCATTGTCTGAGTGATGTACAATGTCATCAATTTGATTTTCAGCCAGTTTCATCTTCGTGACACTGACCCCTTTAACACATATTAATTAATTTTCAACAGCTATAATTTTCTGAGGCAAGATCAAAGTATTCATTAGAAGTAAGAAAGATGAGCCGAATCACACAGCTCCAGTCAGTTTAGTTTTGCATCCTTAATTGCAAGGTTATTTCATACCAGTGTGACCTCTGGCATAACCAGCAACACTGTGTTATGGAGTACAGTGACTTAAAAATAGATTGTTCACAGACAAATAATGTCAACTACATTCTCTTTTCCTTTTCCTGTAGTATTACTCTAGCGCCTCTCTGCTAATCAGAAGAAATTGCCAAAAAGATCAGGGATTTTTAGTCAATTCCTGCAACTCTCCAAGGATGTGCTGTTCTATATGCACACAGATTTTACAGTTTTCTTTACACGTGTTCAGCAAGCAGCTACTTTTAATGATTCTTCTTGAATCATTATCCAAACTTCTATATCTTTTAAAATGAATGATAAATTTTAGAAGCATTTTATTATCATTGGTCTGCCAGCTTTTTGAAGCCCTTGTTCATTTTTCTTGCTTTTGGTCTAATACACCTATTCTCTAGAGAACTTCTCACTGTATCTGCTTGGTATATTCCAGGCGAAAAATCCAACACATGAAATTCTTCTGTTCAAACCAACATTCCCACTTCTAATGCAAAGACAAACAGTTTTCTTAACAGTATACTCTTAACGTGTTTTTGCCACCCTGGAAACCAAACTATTCTCCCAGAGCCAGCTTACCTGCTCAAACATGAAGGCAAACTCCACCCCATCTTTGGGAACATTCTCAATATCCAAGAAGCAATAAAGCTTAAAATACAGCTGCCACTGTCCTTCCTCCTCTTCTTCTTCAGAGCCAGCAAGCCTGTAAGATAGGAAAGAGAATGAGAGAGGAAAAAAACGGTAAACAGATACACCATGGCGCTGGGATGTCCATAGTGCAACTCACAATATGGAGGTATCCCTGGATTTCGGAAACAGAGAGCACCATGAACTACCTAATTTACCAAGACAACATAAGTGCAGCAGACTTTTCTGGTAGTTTCCATTTTTTCCTCTAAGTCAAATGAAATTTTAATTCAGAAGGATCCACATTTATTATCCGATATGTTTGATCAAAAAAAATGATCAATGGTTCTAATTAAATCCAAGAGTTGGGAAGCAGGACACAATTCTTTTTCTGTTTTTCAAGATACTATTCACATGTAACCTTGTGCCTCTGGAAAGCATCATCTTGCCACCATTTGGAACAATTTTATTTTCGTCTTTAGAACAGAGATCTAAAATAGACAATGGCATTGTCAGCTTCCTTCACCATTTATTGCTTTCTTTGTATGTCTGGCAACAAAATCACAGTCCATGGTAAGAAATTACAGCTGCGTTTCTATGCCCACTCAAATCTTTGCTCTGTCTTCTGATATAGCTATTATGATGTAAATTGACAAGATCATTATCAGAATTAAGCAAGCCTTCTCTGAGCTCGACCAGTAAAGCATTACTCTTCGATAAAGGCACTGCTAATTTTTTCCTGATAAGCCAGATAAGGAATGCTTCGTCACTGAAATAGATGCGAATATGGCTTTCTCTACAGTGAGAAAGAGCACTTGAACCTTACTAAATAAAGCTCAAACCAGAGTGAACTGTTGAATCATTGCAGTTGCTTTGCATAAAACTACCTGACTGTACTATCACTTAACTCAGTGCTGTATCCAACTAGGAGTTAAAGATTTTACGAAATGTTCTTTTACCTCTCAAACTTGGCCAAGATATCAGCCACAATCACCCGACTCTCAACAGCACGGTCCACCTGCTGATTATGTTCAAAGAGGGCGAACATATTACGGCTGTCCTCCATTGCTAAACCTCGGATCAGCTTTTCCACTACCTGCAAAATTAGAGAGATACAGATCACAGAGTAGGTATTACGTACACTTCCACAATGAAGAATCAGTTCTTCAGGACTACCCTTCTGGAGATGGGGAAATTAGAACTCTGCTCAAGATGTAGACACATTGTGGATTTAGAAGTCATGACGATACTCTTGGTTCCTCTAGTAACAATTCCACTTTTTACTACTATTTTTACCTCTGTTTAGCACTAATGTTTACACAGAAATGCTGATTATAAGCCGGAGTCTGACCTGTTAACAATTAAGTTACTGGCAGAATATCCTCTCCAAAAGGATTACACTTAAGATGTCCTGATCTTGTCCAGAAAACTACATCCAGCAAGTCTTCAGAATTACTACCCTTCCAATGGTCAGAACACCAATCGTTGACATTCTACAACCTGCGAATTGGCCTTGCATAATTCCAAACCTGCACAATAAGCTGAGCTTTCCCTATAGACTTTGTTGATACAGTACAGAAATAGTAATTACAAAATAATAATGAGAAGTTGGAGATGAATGGGAAAAAGGAGTCCTTTTGACAGACCCAGCATCCGGATACAGAGATGTGATTACATCTGGTAAACGCTACTAATACATTACCTCCCCAGCGCTTGTGTGGGAATTGATGGTTATTTTACAAGAGCCACCACCATGGCAGTACACTGTTGTGGTCATTTCTTCACGGGTGAGAAGAGCCTGTATTTCCTCCTGGGAGGGCACAAACTCTCTTGTCTTGGTTCTCTTCAGGGAATCACTAATGAATTGCGCATACCTGTCTATTTCTGAGCCTGGAAAGAGGTCTTTTACCCTAATTATGAAGAGAAGCACAAAAAAAACCCTCAAAAACATTACACAGTGAACCAGAAAGCAAGCACTTTACCACATAACTTGGACTACTATATGTGAAGAGTTCAGCAGAGATAGGTGATGTCAAGTACAACCACAGGAAGAATGAGCCTGCTCATTTCCTAAGCCATACAGCCTGCTTTTACTAGTCACTCCACAGTCACTCCAGTGGCATTTCTCAGCAACATATGAAATAAGCAGTTCAAACTTTTGGCAGAGTACCAGCTGAAGATAGCAAGATCGACTCCCTCAAGTTAGAAAACTGAGATTAAAAAAATACAAAATCGGATGTAAACCTTTTTTCATTTATTCTTAACTGACCTTTTAATTTGCTGGCTGTGTTTGAGCTACTTTTGTGGTATTTTTTCAGAATCATGAAGGCAGAAAATAGATGCTGGTACACTGTCACTTCCCTCCAAGGCCAGGAATTCTAAGTATAACATTACCTACAGCTCCAGTGATAAAAACATGAAATGGCAATATGGAGTATTCCTCAGCATCTCTTAGAATCAGGCCCTGTATGTGTGAAAGACAGCTATTTGGTGTACTGGCAAGAACTTCATCTCACTCTTTTCTAGCTTGGAAGGAATCAAATAGACTTTATTGGTCTTTCTCATCATTAATGAATAGAGTGAGGCTGCATGGCTGTAACTCAGCCCCAGTTGCAGACTGCTTTGGAAAGCTGCATTACGTGCTAAACATGAATTGGGAAGAAATATAATGCAGTATGTTTTCATGTAGTTCATGAAAATTGGAGGTTAAAGCAGACTAAAAATACAAATTGTAAGCATTATGTGCTTAGTCAAGCAAACAAATATTGAAATATTATAAACTGAATTTGCAGTATATGTACTGCCCCACCGTACACATTTTGACTGTGGCATATGCAAGGTAGCACATATTCCACTGAATATGAAAGTACAGTTCTCACCTTTCCTGCAAGTTGAGAATGTTTATATGGACATTAGTAACCAGTACGTGATCAGCTGTAAATTCTCTTTAACAGTTTATTGATATTCTGTTTGGGTAGTCTTACTTTCTGCATCCTTTTGACACAACAGATGGGTGGAAACGGGGGAGGTTGAATACAATGGAACAACTGGTAGCAAGAATAGCGCACAAAGGTAGGAGGCTACAACACCACAGGAAGATGTTTGCACAGGAGGAGTGTGAAACAAGAGAACTACCACGAGCAGTGGAAGATAAGCAGAGAGAAAGGGAACAGGACATGTACCTTCTAAGGTGAAACTTGAGGTAGCGCAAGATCCCTCTACTGGGCAGAAAAGTGCAGCTCATGCACGACATCAGCTGCCAGTGATGCAGATTCCCAGCACTGTTGGGATGTGGCATGTGGTTAGTTTGCTTGATGAGCTGACAGTACACTTCATCACGAAGGGGTTTTAAATCATGGCAGGTCTGCAGAATGCCCTGGATAATGGGTATGGGGTCAGACACTGTCTCAATTTCCTGAAGAGAGTTAAAGATCTTCACTGCTTCATCCTGTAGGCTGCTGTAACCCTTCTCTTGTTGCACTGGGGAACAATCACAAAGGTGACAAGACATGAACATCTCCTTCATTTTCTACTGGTCCAGGAACACTACAGCAACTGTAATAGTCTGTCACAGAAGAACAGCAACCTGAGAATTAGCTCATCTCCTGAACATAAATTTATACTCAAAATTCATTAATGCTTCCCCTTTAAATGTGCAAATGCAGTTTTAGTAAGTATTTGCCAACATCTAACATGTCACCGCTGCAAACCCATGTACTGTGCGGAAAAGCAGAGTAATGTTTTTAAGGGAAACTAGCATTGAAATCTATTTCAATCTTCACTGTCTGCAGATGAGGAACCTAGAGACAGCTTTTGGCACCTCATCTGCAGACAGAGGTGAAGGGGTGGCAGAAAGTCATCTCTGTGTAAGCTGTTTCCTCCCCTGAGAGCAGAGGGTCACTAATGCAGTTAAGGCTTTAGGTGTCTGAATGCAGACACTGAAGCTTGGCTTACATACTTCCATGATTCCGTGTTGCCACCCATATTAGCTTTGACCTCTGAGCAAACACAAAATTTTTCTAAGTTGCTGTGCCACAGATGCAGCTTTCATGTATTGTTTAGATTTAAAATGTCTACACTAACACTGGTTCCATTTTTTAAGCATCCAAATGCCTGCTTGGAATTGCTCAGAAGGATGTGATACTACCATACTGCTGCAGGCTCCATTCTCCTTTGCACATGTCTGGGGCTGTAAGTCCTTCTGCATCTCCTCTATAGCCATTGCTGCCTCGGTGACCACGCATTAATTGTACAATACAAATACACAGCCATGTGGGAATATGTTCCACACTGTATCTACTTCCTCTGCAATTTCAGCATTTTTTGGTGCTTTTAATCTGCCATTTAGGTTGATCCTTGAATCGCAAGAGACAGTGAGTAGCTACTCCCCTTTCACTTTCTCCATGACAGCCCTTCAGCCCTAAAACCTTCTTTTTGATGCTGAAGTGTCCTGCTTTATTTAGTCTTTTAATTGTAGGCAAGCCTTTCTATGCCTTTGATAGGTTTTGTTTCTCTCTTGTATCTTTGTTAAGATGTGGAAGGCCAAACTGCATCCTATATTCCAGATGCAGGTGTATGATACATCAATACAGCTGCACAAAGACTTTCTTTTTCCTTTCCTAAGGTTTCAAAATCTTGCATTAGCTGTTTCATTTCTGTGTTCAGCATAAGAGTTGACATTTTCATAAAGCTATGTAAATTGCTGTTCACTTTCCTAGGCAGAATTAGATCATTGCCTCTGTGGCAGACTGTTTTTTTTCCCATACACGTTGCTGTGCATATCCAGACTGAAATTAATTTCTGAAAAGATTTTGCAAGCCAGTCACTCTGTTTTAGAAATTCTTCTATAGGTTTTCAGCAGCAGCTTTCAGTTTCAGTATGGCAAACAATCTGGAATCATAAGCAAATCCCTTTTGTTTTCTGGTGGCCTATAAAACATTCTAGGTCTTTCATGTTCCTGAAGCATTTGAAGAAAGGAGTCATTGAGTCTGGTTTTACAGCAGCTTCTGTATGAACGCTATCCCACTGCCAGCTGAATGATGTAATCCTGTTGTAGGATTTGCACTGGAACCATTTGCATGACAGTTGCAGCTCAAGTACGACAGGCTGCACATCTCCAGGATGAATGATAAACTTTCTGCCCCCATTTACTTTAAGATTCAGTGTTCCCAAGAGACGATGCAATGGACATAGAAATCATTCCAGGCAGAGAAAGGGACTGTTCCCTTTCTATTAACCCTGTGGGCTACACTAGCCCAAAAACACTTCACCTGCACAGAGAGAGCTTTTGTGGTGCTCAGGCTCAGTAAATTACTTACAGTTGACACTAACATCCCCATATGGCAGTGGGAGCAATGGGGAATGCAAAGGATGCTGGGTATATCGCAAGATAGGATTCCTCTTATATGTCTGTTCCACTACTTCCAAATTTGTACTGTTTTCCTGAAAGAAAAAAAGAGTTATCCTCAAATAGGGACGGTCTTTCATAGGATGTCCCTTATACATTTAGGTTCAAGCTCAACCACCTTTACATAAGTTTCTCGAAATCCATAGAGGGATTAGGAGACCAAAGCATAATTCACCTATAAAAATAACTCCGTACTTTATTTTTGAAAATTAAACATCATAATAACCACGCTGAGTCACACCAAAGGTCACCAAGCACAGCATCTTGACTTGAAATGTGGCTTGTGGCTGATACCTAATGCAGGCATGTAACAGGCATGTATAGTGTGATTTCTCCCTGGTATATCCTTCAGATTTTCAACAGAAAATGGTTAATGATCTGCTACCACAGATCCACCATGTTTAGTACATAACAATGAGCCTGTCCTCTCTGAATTTACCTGGTTGTACTTACAGAACAGACAACCAAAATGCACACGGTTTTCAAAACCTGAGCCCATCACTACCATACACATATTGGCATCACATTCTTCCACTGTTTATCCTATATTCCTTCCCTTCAATACCCAATGCTCCATTTGTCTTTGAACCCTAAGCTGAAGTTTTCCAAGATTCTCCACAATCACTCCCAGCTCTTTCTTCCCAAATAGTTACTATCTAACAGCATCTAGTTTAGAGCTCATCACAATGTGTATCGTTACACGTACATTTCATCTGAAATACGCTTTGGTCTGCCTTCTAATCTGATTCCAAACTTAATTTGCCAGAGTTTCTGGAAAGAAGCCTTTGCAAAAATTACTCCTGCTACAGTGGCACAACTCCTGTTTTTTTAAGAATATTTTCTTTCCACTCTTTAATCTGCTATTTAACCACACAAGTCTAAGGTGCAAAGAGGACTTTAGGTTACAGTAAAGTCACATGGCTGGTAGGAATGGAAATTTTTATATTTGTGTCCAGAGGATGCTTAGGGAGAGGAAAGGATGCATCAGGGATTTCCAAATGTTTAATGGTGTAATCTTGCATGCAATCAGTAATTATACAACAGCTGTAGCCTAAATTTACGCCAATCAGTTCACATGCTAATTCAAACTAAAATTCACATTAAGATTTGATTATTTAGTTGCACAAACATTTAGATTTCTAAAACATTATTTATTTTTCTTTTCCTCTACGACAGCAACTCCCTTCTTGCCAGATTCTCAGTAATGACAGGATAAGGTCAGTAGTGATCTGGCACCTCACAGCTCTCTTGTGAAGTAGGACGATGCCACCTACCCTGATGTCACGAATGAGTTGCTGTGTAGGTGTTTCTATGGGAACTTTGCTGTCAATGACACCTTGAATGGCAGAAGCCCAGCGCATAGCTTCATTCAACAGCTTCGTGTACAGTCTGTAGGAGTGCTTTCGCCCATGAACAATGATGTTCCAATAGCCTGTGGAGAAACAAAGAAGCTGGAAGGTGAAACTTGCTTCCATGTTACTTTCTCTTTTTGCCTGTAGCATGAGGTCCAGGAATACTCTTGCTGCTTTGATAGCAACATATGGTGTGTCTGTTCAAAACCAAAAAGGTAGACATTAACATCCTCCATTCCCAAACCATATTTATCAGCAGGAAGGTTCCAATCCAGGTTTTGGTACAAAGACTGTCTTCCAAGATACAAGATGTCTTGCAGTGTAACATGAACACTTCCCTGCCAACCAGGCAGCTCACTTTCACAAACAAGGTCTGGGCTACACTGCGTTATTAATCACTGAGAAAATGACTGCTCTATACAAAGCACCCAGTCAGACTGCTAAATCAACTCTCATAACTTTTTAAACAAGCATGTTTGACATAAACTGAGAGAACAAGTTAAGGCAATGACAATTTACGCTGCTAAAGGCAGCCCAAGACATCTGTTGAGATAAAAAATGTCAGTGATTTCTTGTGAATGAGCAGAAGAAATTTCCTTTCTCTCACTTTAGTAAGTGCATCCAGCTTCCAGCCCCTTTAAAAAAAATCCCAAGCAAATCCACTACTTAAATGTCCAGTGCTTCAAGTCTTGTTCTAAGGTTCACCTTCTTTTTGGGAGGGATTCACCCTTCACCTCACAATCTGAGTTCCCTCTCAAACTCATAAGGCAAGCAATGGAGGATCATGTCAGATTCTGCCTTCCCAGAACTGTGTTGCACTATACAGAAAGCAAACATAGGCTCTTGTCATCATTTGTTTCTACCAAGTTGACTGATGCTACAAAAAGACTGACAGTGTAAGCCGTTGCTGTTATTTAAGTGAGTGACACTGACCCTGAGACAAATGTAGGTGAGGCTACAAAGTGACAGTTCCAGAGATATGTTGATAATCACAGATTCAGCTGCAAGAACTCATACCCCTTTCCTATTTGGGAAATACTTAGATATAACAGTGACACTACTCAGGGAAAAACCATCAGCATTATGTATCTCTGTGAGGTGCGAGGGACCTACCGTCACCTACACACTACTCCCTTTACAAGTACCTTACAGTGTCTGTAAGGGCCTCAAACAAAAGACATTTGCAGCCACAGAGCCTCAGATAACATCAAGACTACCTTCTCAACATGACATACCATTACATTTCTACACCATCCCTTCGTCAGGCAACTCCACACATGGGAAGTCTACTTATTACTGCTTTCTTCTTCTTACCCGTGTCTTTGAAGACCCTCTCATCGGGCTGCACTATGGAGCAGAGGCTGTTGAGCACAAGCGTGCCGAGCTTGGCAGCTGTGCGCTCAGATGACTTGTAGTAATCAAGGGCAGTGTTTGTCAGAACAAACCAGCGTTTCTTCATCTTCAGAGAGGACATCTTGTTGCTGCTCTGAACCTCTTTATGAAGCCAGCCTAGCACAGGAACACAAATGACAATGGTTTCAGCACCATAGCAATCCTGTCTTTTGCCTGGTGGCTCTCTTAACTCTGCTACCAGAACTTCACCTCTCTGCAAAAGGGTCATGCTGGGACCAACCAGCTCTGCTTTACCGGTTAGAGCAGCATCCTGCACAGCCACTGTTAAGAAATTAGTCCAAAATTTTTCAGAGAGCTGTTCCATCCTTCAGCCCTATGTATTTATCAATGATCTGTAGTTTAATTTGCCACCACCATGAGGGCATCCTCTATTCAGGATGTTTCCCTCACAAATCACAAACATTTGAATAATTTACTATTCATTCTTTGAAAGAGATGCTAAATGCCTATCCAAACTTTGATGGAAGAGATTTGGTGCTACATGTTCCGGTAGAAAGATATGTAAGCATTTCATGTATCTCTTCCTTCCACGGTCAGGAAAAGTAATTCCTGGCTCTTTTTAGATTCCTCACAGAAGAAAAAAAGAAAAAGAAAAGAAAATTCAATATCACAAAAGAAAAAAAAGAAGACGGTGTTGCTAAAGCTGTCACAAAGACAATTTTCTATTCAAACCTGTAAAAAGCAATGTCCATTCACAAGGCAAAAAGTTCAAAGAACATAGGACTGATACCAGAGGTTTCATATAAAGGAAAGAAAAAGAGACAGACTTTCCTCGATATATGCCTTCGTGGCATTGTCACACAGCTTTCTTACTGAAAAGTGCAGAGTATATATCAACTTTGCAAAGGAGCACTCCTTTTTTCCTTTAACTAATGAACAATATGAGATAAAAGGAACTGCTGCCTTGCAATTAAGTATTTTGAATTTAAGGTACTCAGACTGTGGCCTGATAATCTGCTTTGTATCATTCAGTCTCCTGGAAATGTTTAAGACTAGGATGGGAGGTTTATGCCACTTCTTGGTGACAGTTTTCTTTCTATCCTCCTGCATTACCATGGCCGCCCTCAGACCTTTATTCCCTCATAGACACTTTCTAGAAGATGTAAGGCAACTTGCTCATGCACTTGCTTTCCACAGATTGGATTAGGACTGTCTTCATACATTTAACTTCATGAGATGAGATAAAAGTACTAAGGAAATTTAAAATTATTTGAGACAAATGGGGGAGTGTTTTGTAATATGAGAGATCACTACTCATGCATCAGCTCTTCCATCTCCAACTAAGCTTTAACTAGAGACATAATTTAAATCTTTTGCTCAGCCTCCGAGAATTATTCTCACCTCACTATGAATAACAGAATAAGGTCAGCTTGTTTAGCTGAAGACAGCAGCAATCCCATAGAGATCTCTCTTCCTCCTTCTCTACATGACAGGTGTCAGAATGAACACAGCTTTCTGAAAACAAAAGCTGCAGTGTCATGTTATAGTCAGCCTAAGCCAGCTGCTCCTGAACAGCAGCCATGTTCCTTCCTATTCCCCGATGGCATTTGCTGGACATGTTGAAACAGGCTACGGAACTAACATCAGAAAACTAAATGTATAAAGAAGTACATATTTTTTTCCAGCTTTAGCTTTCTGAACCCACCTGACAGGGAATCAGATCAGAGCCAGCACAACACAGGACATGGCAAGCAGCAATCGGGAAGGCAGAGAGGGGCAGAGAATAATTGTTTTAGGGGAGCAGCTAAACTCTAGGTTGGATTTACTGCAATCAAAACTCCCCATCAGATCATAAACAGAAGACGAATTTCACATGTTGTAAATGCAAGCATCTCGTTTACCTCTCACAAGGAATTCCTGGCCATCCACCTTAGATTCGCCTTTTGGTTTCTGCAGGAGGGAGATCCAATGATGCATCTCCTCAGGTGTGTCGCTGTTGCAGTGAATCACACGATTTGCTGTGATGATCACAAAAGAATTTGGTCTGCCAGAAAATAAAAGCATTAAAATATCTCAACTCGCAGCATACTCAAAGCCACACCCTCTACCTTCCCACAAACACTGCAGAAAGATTCTCTGAATACAAACTACAGAGAAGTGTAGGAACACTTCAGAGCATCTCCTGCGCAGCTGGTCTGCAAACTGACAAATGCAGAGACCAGATAAATGGAATTAAACATCTTTCAAAAGCTATTTCTGAAGACTAGAAAACATGAATTAGCTAATGACCAGCTGTAAAATGTCCTAGATTCATAAGCAAAGGATTTTTTCCTACTCTTTGACTGGACTGAGCGACTGCTCTACCACTGGGCTGAGCTAGTACAGCCATTCTCCTTTTACTTATTAAATCCAGTGATGCGGTAGCAAATATAGGTCCCAGCATGATCATCTAAAATGAGTTTGAGATTGGTTTTAAAAAAACATGAGCTGATCCTGACAAAACAGTTATGTTGATACTAGATGACTTTGCCTCCTCTTGCAACAGACAAATGTGTCCTACCAAAAGAATATTTACAATTTGGCACAGAACTGATGCTTTACAGGAAAATGGGGGGGGGAAAAAAAAAAAGACTGGTTCCAAGAGGATAGACTCAGAAAGCTTTAAAGGCAAACGTGGATTTCTATGAGAAAACAGAGAAATTGAGAAGTATAATGCAAGTAAGAAGCTAAAGGTAAAACCTGCAAAGCAGGCAACTGTCTGGCCATTGCATAAACGTATGGAGGACAAAAATAAACTGCATAAAAACCTTCACTGAAAAATAAGCATTCTCCTCAGAATTTGTTTAACATTGATTCACACACTGATACTCCATAATAGTGTACCTCAGCAGATGCACGAACAAATCTTGACTGTTCAGCTTACCATTTGTGCCTAGCTTTTTACTGGTACACAGATTAACCATGAGAAGCTCAGGCTAAGAACTGCCTAAAACATTTTGATCAATAAAATCTTAATTCGCCACCAAGATAGGCATTTTCTAAACCAGTAACCTCAAAGTCCTGGCAACTTGTTTGAGAAAAACAGACCACAGAGGTAAAAATCTTAATAGCTAACGTTTTACCTCAGCACTGTAGTAAGAATCTGTGCCCTGGCTGAATCTGTTAACACTGTGGGAAATAATTAAAAGTTAACATAAAGTGACAGGAAATGTTCCATCATTTCTTCTCTGAAACTAGCCAATCTGTGAACTAAAGGTTTATGCTCTGTTGCATTGCAAAGATTTAAAGAAGAGATTTCTAAGTTAATCCATTATTCTTCCACAACGCTGTTTCTTTCCCCTAATTTACAAGATTAACTCAAGATTATTCTGTTGAAAAACTGAAAGTGCTGCTTTTGCTGGACAGTTTTGTTCGGTGTTAATAATAGGTAAGACTATAATTTCTTCACATTGGGATTATCACGTTTCCACTTTTAAGAGGAAAAGGAGACATTTTGACTCAAAGAAAATAAATCTGTGAATTTCATGCCTGTGAAGTGACATAGTTTGAAACAAGCTGAAGACTTCAGTTATGTTTATTTGTTTGGAGATAAATTCTGATGAGTTTAAACAAATGCAAAAAAAAAACCGTGAACCTACCCACAAAAATATGTTAGAGTTTCTGACCTAAGAGACAGTCAGGTTGATGTACCTACCTATCAGGATTGTCTGAGGCACAGACAGAGTCAATAAGCCCAACATCCAGGGTTCCCTGTACAGTGAGAAAGACACAGATAAGAGAAATTGCCTGCATCTTAAATTACAGGCACTCTCCTTTGTGAATAGGACTGGAACCGAAAACATTCTTCTGAATTCCAATAGCTTCAGTAGAAATGAATATATGAGAAAGGCACGAGTGAGTCATCTTTGCTCCCTAAACAGCATGAGATGATTTGCAAGGACTCCACAGGACTGGAGGGAAGAGAGCTACAAATAAAAAGAGTATTATGAAGGTCTGAATTAATCTTTGCTAGTATCTCAGTACTGGCAAAATACAGAAATACATTGTTCTTCCCAACTGCACATCTTCTGACTGGAATAACTGTGACTGAGACTAGTCCCATAATCCCATCCAAAGACATTTTATCGGCATGACATAGCCCCCCTCTTTTCCCTCAAAGAGAGCTACTGGTGTTCAAGCTGAGCCACCCACCACAACCACCATCTCCCCCACTTCTTACCCTCTTTTCCATCAGGTTTGCTGCTTCTTTACAATAACTTTCTAACTTAGACTGTTCATGAACTACAGCACTTATGTGCTGGAAGAAAACACGCACAAAACAGTTAAACACAGAGGGCTCTAAGCATGCCCACAGACTGGTTGCACAGTAACTCACCACAGCATTCTTTGGATTTGCCTGTTCATCTTGCATTTCCCTCAGCTGCTGCACTGTAGCGCTGTGTACTCGGCTCAGGACATTAAACCAACCGCTGGCAATCAAAACAGAGTTAAAGTTAAGATTTGGGTAGTGAAACTAGCTCTAGAATATGATCAAGGAACCTGGAAAGCTGCCAGTGGGAAAATGTCTTCATTCACTATTTCCTGAGAACTATGCTACAAAATATACCTTGGGCTGATCATTCCAGATTCTAATGTCTTCCTTCCTCCTTATATATCCATGAAAATTCTGTGCATGTTCTCCAGCCCACCGACAGCTGCTCTTGCAAAATCCAGTTTTCTACTTGCTATTCAAGGAACTATAGGCAGGCAGTGGCCTTACCAGAGAGCACATGCCAGGAGACTGAGACAAGCATACAGCAGTTGTAAAGACAGGGTCAAGTTGGGAATCCTTTGGCACTAGAGTCCTAGAGGTGCTTGGGATCCTTCTTAACTAGTCTTTCTCTGATCTGCTCATAAACTTGAAAGTCACATGGCTGTCAATTATCATGGGCTTTTTTTATAGGTTAAGTTATTTGTCTGTGAAAGAGCTTCTTGTTGCAGACATATCTTGAGGCTAATCTCTGCTGCAGAACAAGCAGATTCTTATCTGCAGCTTCCAGTGAGATCAGCAAACATCTAGACTCCATGGAGGATTCTCAAATTGGATACTCTACGACATCTGATAATCTGCCCTTTGCTAGTGCAAGTGTTGGTGCTTTCTTCTCCCTCAGAAAAAAGATTGACGTGCGATTGACAGAAGCCACATTTGGTTTACACTTGTCCTAGCAATTCTGCAATGTTATCTTAGAGCACGCCTATTAGAGTTGTGGAAGTTCTGGGTTAAGAAGTTAGTTAATTCAGCTACTGCCCCTTGAATTTGCCTGTTTCTTGTTCATGGGGTTGTTCTTAGTCTATTTCTGTTAATTTGTCTCCAAATACCTTCCCCCTTCCTCTCATTACAATCAAATGAAACAATAACAGAACCTAAATAACTCCAGAGAATCAGATTAAAGTAAACCAGTAAAACAGTTAACGGGCTGGGCTGAGAGAGCAGAAGCCTTGGTAAGAGTGGGAAAAGTGGGAAGACATGAGCAGTCAGGGACAGTAACCTCTTCACTTCACTTCGCATAGCCGGAACAGGTTGTCCAACCTGCCCTTAAACAACTGATTCCTACTGCCTGGCGAGGACATCAAGAAGGAAGGACGTGAGTCATTTGTTTGATTTACTCGGGGAAGATTTTATCAGATGACACTGCAGACTCTGATAAGCTGCAGTCTTTTCTCCGTCTCCTGGATAAAATCCAGCTGCTCTCGCAATCATTTACAGACAACATGAATAGACTTTTGTTTGATTCAAGATTCCATTCAATAAATAAATCAGCTATTAGATGTTCCAGTTTACTTTAAGGTTTTCTGTGTCTCCTGAAGTAACCCTTGAATTCAGCAAGCTCACAGCCACATAAGAAGGTGGCAGTCCTGTGACTGACTGATAGGCCGAACCACCATCCCAGTAGCTGTAACAGGGAGTCCCCAAAGTAGGTGTGGTACCTCCCAGTAAGCACAAAATGACACCCTGGAATGAATCCCTCCTTTTCTCCAGCAAAAGGGAAGTGAGTATGTTTCCCACACTCTACCATGTGTAGCTGGGTCAGATCTGCACTGAATGAAGAAACCTAACAAAACTCCCTCTTATACCTGGCATCTTCTGGTGACTCTGCAACAATGTGATAAACTCTGTCTTCTGTCACAATGTCCAAGGCATTCTCCTTTTCATGAATGTCCACAATCTCTCTGGAACACAGCAAATCACAAGAGTCAAAACTGAAAACCTTTCACAGGCATAAATTCCACCTCGCCAATTTTTTTTTCACATTGTACTGTTCACTATACAGAAGGAAAACTGCTGGTTCAGATGGCTTGTAACTCTGACAGAAGGACAGAATTCCTCCAATACACATTTAGACTTATAGAATCCCCTTAAAATGATTTGTACAGTTAATACACTACAAAAGCAAAGCTTGAAGTGCTAAATGGATTTTCTTCAAGACACCAGCAAACTAGATGAAAGAAGAGATCATACGGAGATTGATATAGAGGACTGTTCACAAAATGGGATACGCCACTCTTTTTGGCACTTCACAAGTGCACATAATGCTAACAGGTGACTAGCCTCTCCTTTCCTAAGGCAGAAGCTGAGGAATTGGCTATGGCAGCAAAAAGAGCATTCAAGACTCAGGAAAAGGCATAGAACATACTGCCAAACTCATATCCCACTGTGAGCATCATACCAGTTCTGTGAAATGCCTGGAGAAGCCAGGAAACAGATGGAGCCAGGGTAGGAGAGAATGCATGGGGTATGTACTTAATTAGCCCCTACTGGTTTGGCACCATCCATGGCTTGGAAAGAGCTTCTACGGGATTATGAAATGCAAGAATAGAAAAAGAACCTACCAAGTAATTCCAGACTCCCTTCAGAGTAAAACTAGAAGCTCTAATTGTCTTTTCCTTCCATTATGTTTCTGATTCTCCTAGCCATATGGGAGATATCCAGGCTTATGAAGTGGCAGCACTGGACAATTCATTACTGATTTGGAGACCGAACACTAGGGATCAAAAGGATTTTTTTCTTCACTCACTTTGCCCTTCTGATATCAATTGTCCCCTTCAGCTTTTCTTCACTATCATTCTCAAAGTACATCAGCTTGGATTCTCGAAGCACAAACCAACGGCGTTTCCAGTTGCGGCGCGAAAGTGTTGACATGCCTCCACCTTTCTTATAGAGCCAGCCTGACTTCAGTGCCTCTTGCTTGGTGCGGAACCACATGAAGGCCTCGTTCTTCAGAACACACCAGCGCCGCCTCCATGGGTTCATGAGACCTCCTGAAAAGCAAGAGAGCAAGACTTCATCAGACATGCAACAAGGGCCATGCTTCCATTCTGATCCTGTTTCATGAACACTTCCTTGCCACTTCAGTTCCTACATGAAACAAAGAAGCTGTAGGAGAGAAACTTGGTTATGCTTAAGTTTGGATGGAGAAAAAGCAAAATAAACTAGTGAAAAAAACACAAAAATATAGAAATATATGCACTACTCAAATATCTTTGTGCTGTCTTCAGTTTTGTAGATCAGAACGAGTCATTTAAGCCCATATCAAGTAGGCACAATTAGGTCTCAGCGGCAAAGATATCCACTGCAGTTCCCTTATATCCACCTCTTAGCTCTTTGTTGTATTTGCTTGTTTTAGATAAAAGAAGAAGAAAAAACCAGAATAAACAGAGAACTAACAGCAAATGAAGATGATGATTCTGGAGAAACAGAAGGGGAAAGAGGGTTTCCTGGATTCCATCCTTCCATGGTTTCGGCTAAGCTGCTTACCTTTCATGTAGAGATAGCTGTGAAAATAGGGTGGTCCTGAGCCATTGAAGAGAGTGACTCGTCCATTACAAAACTCTTCATCTGTATCAATGTAAACATCCACTTCTTCTTCACTGTCCAGAAACTAAAAGAAAAAGAAGAAATACAGGCTACTTGGGTTCTCCTGGTTCCAGTAGGACTAGAGCAAATTAACAAGGCTAGAGAAGTCATGCAATCAGAAGGTACAAAACTACACGTACTCCCTTTACAAAAAAAACAATACAGTAAAACCAGAGGTTTGACAGCTTATCCATTAATGCCTAAAGCAAGAGTCTCCCAAGCACAGAATTTTCATACCAGAAAGAGAGTGGTGCTTATCTAAGCCCAGCAAGAGAGCAGCCCTGCAGAAAGGGACTTGGGGATTCTGGTCAATGGCAAGCTGAACATGAGCCAACAGTGTTCCCTGGCAGTCAAGAGGGCCAACTGTGTCCTGGGATGTACCAAGCACAGCATTGCCAGCCGGGACAGTGAGGTGACTGTCCTGCTCTGCCCCACCTCAAGTACTGTGTGCAGTTTGGGGCGCCACAGTATAAAAAGGACATAAAACTACTGGGGAATGTCCAGAGGAGGCAACAAGGCTGGTGAAGGGTCTAGAGGGAATGTCATATGAGGAATGGCTGAAATCACTTGGTCTGTTCAGCCTGGAGAAGAGAAGACTCAGAGGAGATCTCATAGCTGTTTACTGCTTTCTCACAAGGGAGGGAGGTGAAACAGGTGCTGATCTCTTCTGTCTTGCAGCCTAATACAGGACTCGAGGTAATGGCAGAAAGATGCATCAGGGGAGGTTTAGATTGGATATTAGGAAGAGGTTCTTCACCCAGCAGGTGGTGGAGCATTGGAACAGCTCCCCAGGGAAGCAGTCATGGCATAGAGTCTGCCAGCATTCAAGAAGCATTTGGACAATGCCCTCAGTCACATGGTGTGAATGTTGGGAGCGTCCTATGTAGGGATAGGAGTTGGACTCGATGATCCTTTTGGGTCCCTTCCACCTCGGGTACTTCTATGATTCTATGAAATGCCTTGCTTTTGGTTGATTAGGAAAAAAAGCACATTCCAGGATAAATGAACCCTAAACCCAAAGATCTAAATCACTGAAATAATAGTACTGTATTTACTCATCCCTGTTCCGCAACTATATAATGGCCTCAGCCATACAAATGTGCTTCATACACAAAATCACAAATTATCCTATCATTTCCTTTACCTTAAATACAACCTCCCTTGATCATTAATTTAATACTAATGAAAACAGCTCCTTAGACCTTTTCATTCCTCAAATGCATATTGCTTCTTTTCATTTTTCCCTTCTGTCCTCTCTCCGTGACCCCTTTGTGCTCCTCTTTAGTTTCATTGCTGTTACACTCCTTCATTTTCCCTCTCTTATCATTAAGATTCAACAAGCAGATACTCTTGGATCAGCAGCTACTGATGGATTCTTTACCCAGCTGTGGTTATCTCTCCCTGTGGCCCATGCCATGATATAGTATCTACTGGATTTTTGATGAGTCTTACACAATGAGGAGCCCAATAAAACCCTCCACTTCTATTTATATTTTAAGAAGACGTTAGAAACTGGCCTAAGCTGTGACAGAATGATTCATGACTTGAAGATTACCTGACAGTGATCTGTGAGTACCTGCCCACAGAGAAGGTACATTTACTCAAACAGATCACATAAAAAAAAAAATCTGATGTCTGACAGCTGACATCAGGGAAATGCAAACAGGAAAAATAATGCAGTTTTGTTAGAAGGGTCACAATCTGCCATATGAAAAGAACAGAAAGGCAAGTAAATTGAAATCTTTAAAAAAACCTCATTTGTTTTAAAAAATATATTTTGTAGTTCAGGTCTGTATTCTCAGGGACATCATTTATCAGAGCTATTTTTATGGCTGTCATTGGCTTCACACCTGAACTTCTCAAAATCTTATGTAGGCTTATCTGACATCCTGTTCTGTAAGGGAATTTGCAGTTGCATTATTAAGGAACTAGCCTGAGGACACTCAGGAACTCCAGAGCCTCGTGTGGGATCTAAGATGAGATGTTTCGAGTGCAAGGCTAATAGCCCAGCTTTACTACCCTGTCATTGTCCCTGTGGTAGTGGAATGAAAAGGCTCAGTGGTCTTGGCTACTTGCACCAGGACCCAGCCTGCACTAGCACAGTAACTTCTTCTAGCCTTAGAATAGCTCAAAACTTGTACACAGGGGCTGAAAACAAACCCTTGACTCTGAACAGTAACAGGACTAGAAAAAGAGAAGTTTCAGTGATGGAAACAAATCAAACTTCAGCCTTTTCTATTTCCTCTTGTGACTGTCCACTGGAAGCTCAGGCTACTTCTGTGAGGTCTAAGGCAGAACACACATACAAGATACTACTTGCCTGCTTTCAGTTGTCCTAAAGGGTGTTACATTAATATATGGTGACCAAAACAATCTAAAATAGCCTAGGTACATATGTGCTAGCTTGTGTACCAGAAGATACTGGACAAGCCCTCTGTCCTTCAGCCTATCTCTGACTTTTCCCTTTTTTTCAAGCTGATTACTGATGCAAGGAGTTATATACTAGTAACACCCAGAGCAAGCAGGCATACAGGGAGAAGGCAAGGATGTTGCTTGTATTAACAGTCACCCTAACGTCCAGAAAGGTGAAGGGAGGGATTCTTACCGAGTCGAGGCTGCCACGGTTGGAGTCCAGGCTGGTACCATGAGAGTGTCTCAGACCTTCCTCACCATTCAGAGGCTCAGCCGAGGCACTACCTGCATCTCCACAGCCATCAAATTCCTCATGGTCGTAGTCAGACTCGACGTCTGGAGGAGGAGTGTATACTGGCCCTCCCACCTCTCCACTGTTACTCCTCTGTGTGTCTGAGACAGTGCTGTAAATGCTTTCTGCTGGGTCAGATAGGGCTCTCTGCTCCTTGGGGCTAGTGGTTCTTTCCACAGGCCATCCTGGAGCAGGGAAAACCTCTCCTACTTTCTTTTGGAGAAGTGAAAGCCTTGTGTCCACAACTTCCTCTAAGTAGTTATCGCTGTTTCTTGTGCCATGCTGATTCGAGACCACCAAACTGGAAGTTGGTCGTCCTTCATCATCAGCATGAAAACCCTCATCCACTTCTTCTTCAGCCAGTGGTGCCACCAGGCTGCAGTCAATGTTGAGTGTCCTCTCACTAGAAAGTGAACGCTCTAAATTCTGCACGCTTTCATCCAGATTGCCAAAATCCAGCAGCTCCAAGAATTCCTGGGCAACCCTAGATGCCTCCTTTTCCAGCCTCTGGATCTCCTCTTCTCGTTGACGATTTATTTCATTCCTGGCATTTTCACAGATGATAGACATGTGATCCTCTTTCTGTTGCTGCAACTTCTCAATCTCTTTCTCCAGTCTTAAGATTTCCTCCATTTGACGTCTCTCTTCTTCTTGCAGGGGAATACCTATCTCTTCAGTCTTTATTGCTTTCACCTTAAAAAATTTAGAACAGTGTTAAAGCAGTTGCTTCAACTTATATGTGTTCCTTGCCTGGACCTTTCATTCTTCCAATATCCTGCACTTACCTCATACTGCAAAAAGATGACTCTAAGCATCTTGCAATCATTCATGGTGTAAAAGCTAAACACAGAACTACTGGATCTTCAGGTACCTCATTTTTCCAACAGTCTACCTCCTTTCTGTACCATACAAAGAACCTCATTGGGATCACTGAATTTTTAGAAGAACCTCTCATGAGTCTGCTGTTCGTGTTACAGCCCCTTATACACTGTGATTTGATAAAAAAATTCTGAAAGTCCCTCCTCTCTTTTGAATTATCTCACAAACATACACAAATACGGGAGAAAGTGACTATATGTGAATACATACATCCACAGCCTGCTTAAGAGCTGAAGATTTTCCAGAAATTCATTCAAAGGTTTGGGGATTTTGTTGCTTCCCAAGTTGTGGCTCTGATCATCAGAATCTTGGTCCGGAAGGTTATTTGCAATGAAGCAGGACTGAATCTACTCCAATCCCAACCCCACCAAAACCCCACCCAGAATTTCTTGGCATTCCTTAGCACCACTGGACAGATGGCTGGTTGCTGATGACTCCATCCCCCTCTATTCTCCACACTGAAATAACAGGAAAATTCTAGCAAGTATGCAATAATTAGAAGGTGGAAGATACTGGTAACTTTTGCTATACTTTAGCTATAAAATAAAGCCACCCTCTCTTCCATGGAGGATTTTGAAAACATGCACACACAAGAAAAAGCAAAAGTAAATTCCACAAGGATTTAATGTATTTCCTGATAGGAGTATGACAATGCAGCGAATGAATTGGCCCATTTAAGCCTCAGTCCCTGTTTTCTTTAGAGTTGCTCTGTTGCTTGTTCTCTGCTTGACTCTTACTTGTAGATAAATGCATTTTCATACTCTAATCTGTCATCTCTCTTCAACAGAGCTGGCCTGAAACTAGGGAACAAGTGGTTTGGGAGAAGAAATAAGAAGACACACAGCTGTTTTCACACACCTATGGGTATGTGGTCTGCTCTTTGATATATCAAGAACTGACAATCAGATCAGTTACAATGGGTTTATTTTAGCCACGGTAGCAGCGAGCTGTATTCTTATTTCGGCTGCTACAGGCAACAATCCAGCAAAACAGACTGTGTCACATAATAAGTCATATAATAAGCTCAAGCAGTAGAGATAACACAGGATGCTGCATACTGAATACAGAAATTTCCAAACAGGAACTATGCAAGCTGGTACATGAGCCTTGAAAAAAACCCACTACCTTGTTAACTTTATGCACTTCTGCCAAAGCCAAACACCTGCAGGTTTTTGTTTAAAGCCAATTTTTTTAAATCATGTTGCCACAATAACTATATTAGTTCCAGGGGAAGTGCAGGCAATGAAGGACCCTTCACAGATACTCAAGGGAAGACATATGAAAAGAATAACTGTGAAGCTTACCTGAGCCACCTGGAGTAGCGCATTCAGTTGCTCTTTTTCTCTGTTAAAAAACAAGACACAATAGTCAGAGATAGACCCAGTTCTCCTACATAAGGCTTTCAGAATTATATGAACACATCATCCCTCCATGGATAAGGTTAAAATAAAGTACCTGTTGTTAAGACTGATTTAAAAGCTTTTGTAATTTAGTAAAAATCCAATTCTCTGTGGTTGGCATGACCTTTGTGGATACAACAGATTTTCCCCATGCACTTAACTTTCAGATCAATCAGGAAATCGGATTAGTTGGAACACACTAGGAAGGACATTGGAAACAACGACAAAAAGATCAGTTAGACTCATGATAAACAGAATCTTCTGAACCACTATACATCTGTTGATAATAAATGCAGCTGTACATGCATAAGGGACAAATATCGGGAAATTGTGGTTTGGGTTTTTTTAAAACAGAACAGAATCACTGAAATACCAGCATTGAATTTGGATTTTATTTTGCTTCTACTCTATTAAAGCCTCAGAAAAATTATCAAATTTTTGTACTTTGTTAAATGACTAAGCTGATGACTTCCTATCCTGAAGACCTGGGTGCTCCAGCTTGGATAACTTTTCAGTACCATGCAAAACCTAGTTTACTAATAAAGGCTGTAAGAGTCAGAGTTTGTTAGTAAACATGAGTAGAGGAAAAGAATAATATCCCATTGCGCTGATCTCCACCTAGACCAAAAAAACATTGTACTCCGAGAAAAAGCTGTCACTAGGGCCAGTTTCTCCACAGTGAGCATGGTACAAGCAACTGAACTAGTAAACAGAAAAATGCCATGGTCATGCATAGGGAGCAGGGATAGGCTGTAGCTGGATGGAAGAGTCTGCTTGTGGTAACCACTGTGCAGCTAAATTCAGACTGTCCATGGTAACTTTCAAATCTATAATTCAACGCCAAGCAGAACAGAAGGGCAATAATATTTTTTTCCCAGGCCCTGCAGCCTTTCCCAGCAAATTCTAAATTTCAGCTGCAAGTCACAACATCTTACTCTTGCCCTCTCTCAAAAAACAAACAAACAAACAAAAAAAATCCCGGAAATGTTTATAAATGAAAGCTGACCTAAGTGAGATACAGATGGTCCCAACTCCACTAAAAATCTCTAACAGTACTCATGAGTTAAACAACTGCCTTAAATGGTAAGAGGTTTCAAAAAGTGGAGTTGTTTTAAAACAAATCAGGAATACCACCTACATTCTAACACCAATTTCTCCAACTGTTGCTCACATTTTTTAGACCTCTGATATTTCTTGCTGCTTTCTACCCATCTCCAACTGACCCACACTCTTCCTGAAATGTGATACCCAAAACTAGGGACAGTACTCCAACTGAAGCCTTACCAGTGCCAACCGGAACAGAAGAATCATCCCCACACCTTACAGAAACAATCCTGTTTATAGACAGCATTTACCTTCTCCTCTCATACAGCATGACACTGGTGACTAATACTCAGCTTAGCCTCCAGCCCTTCTTCCTGCTATTGAAGGCTGTGCATTTGATTATTCCTAACTGTAGATCTGCATATGTCTTTAAATAAAGTTATCCTATGTTTTCCAGACCACTTCTTTAATTTGCCAAAATTATTTGAATTGCAATCCCATCTAGCTATATTCTTACAGCCCCTCACCAGATTGATCTGCAAACTTCATAAGGATATTCCTATTTCCTCATCCAACTTACTATGAAAACATGGCACTAGTATCATAACCAGCACAGACCACGGAAGAATGGCATTCAAGAGTTCTCTCCCATTTAACAAAAAACTACTTCTGTTTACTGATTAAAATGCAGTAATACAATGCAGTAAAACCACAAATCCTCGTCTTGCACCATGTACTTTTTTTTCCAAACCACATTCTTTATAGCGTCTTACAGTACTTTCATAACATGTTAAAGCCCTTACCTACCCTCTACCTGCCCAAAGTCAAGATACCTACCCTCTATGGCTTTCCCCTATCTACAAGGCATGTCATAAGCTAGCACAGAAGGAAACAGGTAACTTTAATGCTGTTTGTTCTTCAGAAATCCATGTTGGCTCTTAACTCCTTTATAGAGCATTTACAACTGTTAGATTATTTGTTTCAGTATTTTCCTGAAACTGAGGCTAGGCTGACTAGTCCACAATTTCTTAATTTTTTTATTTTCCCATTTAAAAAGTGGTCATAAGGCTTGGAATTTTCCAGTTTTATGGAAACTACACTGTTATCCACAAAGAAGGAGGAAGAGAATAGCTACTGATTCAAACTCCTTCAGCCAGTTCTGAAAGTACCTAAACATTAATTTCACCAAGTTTGGATAACTTCTTTGTAATCCACTTTATGTGAGCCTTCTCTAACCTTGTATTTCCCTGCTAGTTTCTGAATTCTTGCTCACCTGCACTAATGCTATTTGCTGTCCAACAGTTAAATCTTTTGTGGAAGGCAAATAAAAATAGCATCAAATAACTCAGCTTTCTCAACATTATAATTTTTTCTTCCTGTTGAACAGGAAGAACATTAGACCAAATTCCTCCCTGTCTCCTGCAGTGTTTGCACAATAACTGCATCCCAACTTTTACTTCGTTATAGCTCAGGTTGCATCTTGGTCTTTCTAATTTTGTCTCCGCACGTGCACTGGGCTTTTTGCTTGTTCTCAGTAGATTAGCCAATTTGCAGTTTCTGTGGACTTCCACCTCATTTTTGAGGTAAAATGGAAGTTCAGGATTTAGCCAAGTTGGTCTGCTAGCACTTTTTGGCTGCTGTCTCCAAATGAAGCAATTTGACATGAAGTAAAAATGAAAGCAAAAGAAGCAGTTCACCTGATTCCTAGAAACACAGACATTTCTTTACAATGATGCTGGGTACAACACATCTTTCATGGGCTGGAAACTAAAGGGCAAGAGTGGAAACACACAAGAACAACTAAGCTAAATAGGTCCTTTTATCTAAAAGTAGGTAGAGACAAGCTCTGCTTAGTGCAATGAGGACTTTAGACCTGAAATAGCATCTGTAGCATTTGATATCTGCAAACTATTGACATTCTGAACTTGCACAGCTTCCTGCTGCTGATGTTGAAAATTTACACATTGATAAAATAGAGCCTTCAGTGTTATCCAACAAATTCCCTGACCAAACTCTTCATCATTGGTGTCATTAACTCTATGTCTTGCCCCAGCACATACATCACCCTACTGTTTCCAACCAAACTGGAGGCAATCTCTCTTCTTTGTGACATGCCTCTGACCTTAGAATTTTCTGATGTTTGTCACACGTCTTAGTCTGCCAAGATTCAACTTTGGGACAAGTATGTAACAGAAGTCTATAAGAAACGTAACCAACTATCCATGAAATCACTTGTTTAAACTTATATAATAATCTCATAGTTGAAGTTTTATGCTTCTTAAAAAATAAAAGGTTATGAAGAGAGACACTCACTATGGATAGTATGTAGGTAGCCATGGAGTGAACAGTAAACGGTGCATGAAATACAGGATTCTCAAGTGGTGCACTGTCACTGCTCACAGATTGCCTCTTTTTGTCATATTAGCGTTTGCTTTTCTCTCCTAATCTCTCAACACATCTACATTCCTGATGAGAGATACACAGCAGCAGGGAGAGCACGTGTATTTTCATGAGTGTAAGAACTGCAGTAGCAGCAGAAGTGCCCGCCTTGCTCTCTGACTCAGCTTACTGGATACACCAAAACACATGATACTGGTACCTTCTCCCACTGCTAAACCCATCAGATTTTGGAAGACTGAATAAAACTTCATTTGCCACTGCAAAGGCAATGAGACAATTATGCATCTCTGCCCAGCCAGTGAAACTACCTCCTTTCATGTACATTCCAAAACAGAAAAACTCTAAACAGAGGTAAAAATACACCACGCTACTTTACACTCTAAGTTGCCTATAGCCCACCCCAACTCTGCTCCTTGGCACTGGGACACCATCTCATGCAATTGCTGCTACAGCATTACCACTGTACCAGTGCCCCAGACCCACTTCTACACCTCAGCAGCTTTAGTGCTTGGGAACTATGAGTGCAAGATACCATCTTGTACCTTTCCTTCACCTCTTCCTCTTCCAGTTTCCTCCTACGTTCCTCCTCTTCTTGCCATTGTCTTTCCTCTTCCTCTCTTCTGATCTGTTCTTCCTCTTCTTGCCTCTGTCTCTCCTCCACTTCCTGCTTCCGCCTGAGTTCCTGCTGCAGCAGGTGCTGGTAGAGGCTGCGAGCCAGGCGGCCACGCCAGTGCTTCTGCAAGGTGATGGCAGAGGCCTTCAGCTGCAGCAGGCTCTTCTTCCAGAAGTATGCTCGGTAGTTCTTTTGGATTATAACAACACTGGCTAGCACCTTTTGATACTTCTTCCTAAAAACAGAACCAGACACTTAATGCACCACGAAGCGATACATGCCTTACATTTCCCACGCCCTGCTGTATTGACTAATCTTATCACATCCAGACAAGAATATTGAAAAAATATTGCTCAGAAATGACACAATTTCTGTTCCTCTACTGCCACTACCCATAAATCCTATTCTCCTCACTGTTCTCACTCCTATATCTACCACTGGATTGCTTCCATGGGCTTCTACTTTCATGAAGACCCTCTGAGGATGAAGGACAGAAATCGAGCATGTGGAAAAAGCATTGCATATCACACACATTCACTGTGCAATCAGCAAATCACTCAGTGTGGATGTGTTATAATAAAAACATACAAATGACTTTACTATATGAGTTCAAAGTCCCATATTGCCCCATTTTTTAAGTGGCCAAAAGCAAATTACTCCAATAAAAGCAAAGCAGATCTGGTCACATTTATCTCATATTGTTTGGGGAAAATACAGTGATACTACAATACTGATCGCTGAATGGAAGACTGTAACAAGCTTCCATAAAAATATATTGCACAACATTTCACATCAGCAATAACGCTATCAAACCCAACTTTGCAGCACTTTCAAACCAAACAGCACAGTAAGGCCCCAAAAGAAAAGAATCATCATTCAGTATTTATGTAGTCTAGTGAAGTTCTAGAAAAGTTAGTTCTTGTCTCTACATTACAGAATACTTTTATGAAGGACCTGAAAAAAAAGTCGCTGGTAGAAGTTTGTATATGATATACAAACTGTACAAATAACAAAAGGGCTACTATTGCACAGCAATGTGGATCAATTTGTAAACTAGATTTAAGCAAACACTAAACAGTTCAAAAAGAGCCAAATATAAGGTCTTCTGTTGAAGAACCAAAGGCCAAACACACCTGATGTGGGACTATGTTAGGAAACAGCATGTCACAAGAGGATTCAGGGGCCCTAGGGATCATCGGGTGAAGGCAAACTCCCAACACAATGCTGTAGAAAAAGTACTACAGGGCTTCTTATGTTGGCAGCAGGAATACAGTGTAGAAGGGAAGTGCACTGCTACTTTTATCACATGTTCAGAGTTAGCACCTCCATTTCAAGAATGATATTAGATGCTCAAGAGAGTTCTGAGGAAGCACGACTGGAATCAGAAATCCTGGCTTATAGAAAGAGCACGCTTGCTGCATCACCTTAAGAAAGAGAAGGCTAAGGAAGGGCTTGATCCCAGTCAAAGCACCCACATTTTTGGGTGGCATTTCTATTTATTCAATAGGGAAATAACAAGATTTAGTTGATCTAAAGCTGAAATTTATTCAGGCTGGAAATAAGCAGACTTTTTTTAAGTAAATGAATATATTCAGACATCTTAATATCTTGCTGCAGGGAAATAATCATTAGTACTATTCAAATCAAAACATTCTTTATACCAAAACAGAACTTGCAGAAGTAAATTCTATAGGTCTGTTACGCACGATCTTGGGCCAGCAGGTTACAATAATCCTGAGAGGTCTCACAGTCCTAGAAAATATGCTGGAAATAACACAATATTCTCACATATCCTTCTCATAGACCTGCAACCCCCTGAGGAAAAGACACACCTCAAAATCCCCTTCCTGGCAATCAAAACCCCTTCAAATGACAACACGGACCCATGCTGACAGCTTGCGACTTTCCTGCACATTAGATATGTTAGCCTAGTCAAGAAAATCAGGAGAGGGATGCTCATAGCAGTACTGTTCAGAGGTCATGCTCTTTTCCATAAGTATTAAGTCAAAGGGAGGAAGCACAGAAAAAAGAAGAGGAAAGGGAAGAGGTGGTAAGAAGTGGGAGGTTTTAGATTAATTGTTCCTGGGCTGCAGTCCCCTCACCCCTGCTCCCTAAGTTCTCCCTGTGCCCTGCACAAGGGGTGTGAACAGCTGCACACGCACCCTCTGCCAAGGCAGATATAAGTGCATCAAAAAGGGCACTCTGACTTTTACAAAACGCATCTGCCAGAAACTCTCTCAAGTGCAACATGTGCCAAGCCCTGCCTAGCTACAGCCCAGCTCTGCCTGCTAATCTGCCAGGCTGAAGTGCCCCCTCATTCCTCATGACTGCAGCCAAGCTTGCAGACGCCATTCAGCTGAATTGCTGCATACAGGCTGTGAATTTCATTCCTCTTGTTCAGCCTTCCACTGAACCTCTTGCACTGGTCAAAGAAATTCAACTTGCAGTCCATACGGAGGAGTTGGGAGATATCCTGACTATATATCACAAGAGAAGGTGGGGTGGATACAAGGCTAAAACCCTGCATTTGAAATTTAGTTAATTATTCTGTTGATGAGCTGTAGTTAGCAGTTATGCCTCCAAGGCCTAGAGAAGACAGGGCTATGCAGTAATTTCCTACTGCCTTTTCCCCTCAGCAATAACGCCCTACAGAATCCGGGGACATAGCCAAATTTGTACATGGATCCTGCAAGCCTAGGAACAGTTATGTGTATTTTAGCTGGTAAATCTGGTACCTGCAGCTCAGAATTCCACAGATTAGCTACCAAAAATGGTGTCATTTGAATGGGCTTGATTTTCTTGTCTTATATTCTAGTGGTCAGTCAGAGATACTGCACCGCAGGGAATGAGAGCAAAGAAAATGTTCTCACTCTTAGGACTGGTTCTCCAGGCTCACAGAACGAGTTCACAAAGGAGGAGAAACCAGTAAAATCCTTCCTGAGGCATATGTACCTTTCTTTGCCAACCTACTTTGCATGAGACCAAATTAATTTAAATACACTCATACTTGCAGAACTAACAGAAACTGTATCAAGCTTAAGGCAGTGCACACTGGTACTCCTGACCTCTGCCCAGACCATTCAGCACTTGTCCAAATGAATTCCCTCTTGCTGGACCTTCTCCAATACAGGTGCAATGCAACTGGAATGCCTGCACAATTCTAGTCTCCCTCCCTAGCTCTTTCCTCACTCCCTGCTCCTCTCCCCTGCAAAGTCCAGTTACTTCCAGCTGTTTGTGAGGATACCCATTCTGGCTGCAGAAGCACAGCTTGTTCTTAAAGAGGAGACTCAGAAGAGCAACATGTGGGACAAGAATTCAGATCTGTGGAGACTGGAGCACCGCAAGACTTCTAGCCAGGAGGAATGCTCTTGCAATAGTCTCCATCACAGCCCTGCAGGGCAGAAGCTACCTTCGCAGGAACTCAGAAAAGCAGTAATCCAGTTTGCCTGCAGTGATGTTTCCTAGAAAATCAATTTTCCTGTGCTAATCCCTACCCTTCTCTCCAACTGCTAGACATAAAGTAAAACAGAGCAGAGGCCCTAACACAAAGAACTTAGAATGTCATGTACAAACAACAGAGTTAGATCATTTGTCTTCCTAGAGGGAAATAAATAAATGACTGAAATCCCCAAGACCAAATGTGTATTTTGCCAATATTCCACATCGGCAAAGCAGGTTACAACCCTTGCATACATTTCCAAACACAGAATGAGCTACCTGGTGTAACTGGAGCTCTTATAAGAGTGCCTGCTGGAACAGATCTGCTGGCCAGGAATTCCACCTCCTCCTACCCCTGACTGACAGGTGTCTGGAGCAGAGACCAGCCAGGAAAGAGCATCTTACTGGGATTAAGTGTGCATGCCACAGCCATTAAAGAGTCAGCTGCTACACTGCCTGCAAGGGGCAGAGGAGGGGTGGTTTGTCTGCAGTTGGTTCTCCCAATCCTCCTCTGGTCAGGTGCAAAAGGGAGTGGCAAGAGGAGATTACTGGTGCAAAGCTGGCCAAAACCCAATTCTGAAGAGTTAATTAAAAAGAGAGGGAGATCACGAGGCAAACAGGCAGGGCGAGGAAAGAGGGTGAGGGAAGGCAGGGCTGCAAGTGAGGAAGAAGCAATTTGCGGGGGGGAGCAGAAGAGAGAGTTGACAGGCCCAAGGAAAAGGAGGGGACCCAAAGCTTAGGTGGGGCCCAGCTAGGAGAGCCCTAAAGGCAAGGAAAAGGTACCATCGGAGGCAAGTAATGCGTGCAGAGGTCCCTACAGAAGCTTCCCAAGCAGCACTGAGGGAGACTGCAAGCGCGCACAGAACTGAAGAAGAGGCGGCAAAGGTGCAGAAATGTTTCAGAAGAACTGATGCCAGCAGGGAGGGCAGATACTGCGGCTCTCCCTTAGGAGTGCGGGAGGGGGAGAGCGATGCGAGGGGACTCGAGAGCGAAGCGGGGGGTCGGGGCAAGCCAGGCACGCAAGCACAGGGACGGTGGGGCAGCCCCCAGCACTGACCTTGCCATGTAGCCCAAGACGTGGGCCCGGATCACTACGGCTGCTTTTCTCAACTCCTCTTCCCGATCCTTCTCCAGCTTCTGCTCAAGAGCTTCCTTCAGGAAAACCTGACGCCACGGGGAGGAGTTTCGATAAACACAAAGAGAGGAAAGAAGTCAGTCCCTGGAAAAGCCGGGGGGTTCATCCCCGCCGAGCAGCGCCGTATCCCGGCGCTTCAGCGCCAGCGGCGCCGGCCCCGCGGCAGCGGCACCACGGAAAAGTTCTGCAGCGGCGGGAGCCAAACTCTGAGCCCAACCCCCGCCTCGCTCACTCTGTGGTCAAGACTTAAAAGAGAAAGAGGGAGGGAGCAGAGGAAGGAGGGAGAGAGGAGGGAGGAGGAGAGCCTGTGATTAACTCTTTCCCAGCTGACATTTTCCCCGCGCGACCCGGTGCCTCCCTGCAGCAGGCACGGACACACACTGGAGTGAATAAATGTTCTGCAAAGAAACGCCTCCGCATTTCCAGGAAAGGGAGGAACATTAAGGTTTCCAGTCTCCACGAAGCAATCTTAACAGCAATCCTAATACTGGAAGACAATCAAAGCTAAGTGCCTTGTCGAGGTGTAAAGCTGAGCCCACCGGCTCTGAGTGGAAGCTGAAGCCCTCCATCAACGTCCAGGTACTCAGAGATGGAGATGCTTTCTGGCTGAACAGGTTCAGCAGTACAGCTGGCATTAGGGGGAACTGAGCCCCGATGGGAGAGGTCTCCAAGTATTACTCATTGCACTTCAGTGTCCAATATTTTAATCCTCAAGCATCTTCCATTGCCTGTATTGCAAATCTCTGCTCAGTGCTAAATGCTTCTGTGAGGGATGACGGTGCTAGCTTAGAGACACACAGACTGAAGTACAAGCAAGATAAGGGCATGTTTAAAGGAATTGTCATGACATATCTGAGCTACTTTAAATCAGCTGGCTAGCATTACATTAGAATCGAGTTCAGCACAAATTGCTGAAATAAAGGCTTTGCTTTTTGAGATGGACTGCAGCCTGCATGGAGCTCCATGGCACTGTGGGTACAATGCTAGCAGTACCAGCCTAGATTAAAGTTGGTTAAGGTATGTCCATACAAGCTGCAGTCACAGCAGCAACTGCCATATGACTGTGTGACCTGCTGCCTCACATCGGCTACACCACTGCCAGTGCTGCCCTGCTTGTTAAAAGCACTGCCATGAACACGGGCTGTGAGCTGACAGTCAATCTGCAGAACTACATTAATTGGAAAGAATTTCTTACAAATTTATTGGATCCATGTGGCTATGCTGAGAGGCCAGAGGGATGTTCAGAGATTCCAACAGTCAATTAGTCCAGTGTTCTGCACAAACTCTCCCCCTTCCCACTTACCTCCCCTTATGTCTCTGTATACCTTCCCCTCCGTCACTGATTTTGGCCTCATCACTTATTTAGGCTCTTTTTTCCCCCTGCAATGACTACTGTGTACTGAAACCTCTCCCTGAGTTAGTACCTATAGCCAGTGGCTTCCCTGGGCTCAAATTTCTTGTGCAGAGCCATTTCCATTAAGATGGCCTTAAGAAATGAACTGTTTGGTAATGACTAAGTAACCGTGGGTAGCCTTAAAAGAAGGTTCATTATCAAGGTACTGCCGACCATGAAGCTGGCATCCTTCCCTGCAAGTTGTACATCCACTCCCTCTGTAAACTCAACAATCTTTTAAAGACCTCTTTGAGGCAAAGATTGCTCTTTCCATTACATTCCAGAACCAACCAGCAGTCACCCATTTCAAGAATGCACCAGCAAAACATTGTCTCAGTCCATTATCTTCAACAAATTGCAAATATATTCAATCCATCAGTATTGTCCTAGCAAGCACAGACTTTGCCGTGCCAGTAAGAAGGGGGGGAAAATCTAACTTCAATGCATGTACAGTTCATGTAGAGACATAACCATAATCCTATGGGGTTTTCTATATGTGCTTGAGAGTGAGGAGTTAATCTCAAACAATGTAACAATATCCATTTATAAGTTACTGGCATTTTGAGGGCTTTTTTACTCCATAGATGACAAGGAATAGTAAAAGGTATTCAAATCCAGAAATATTTTTGGTGCCTTGTGGAAATAACTTGGAAGGTGCTCATTTTGTTTGTTATAATTCATAGTCACTTTCTGAAAACATGAGCTCACTTTCATCTGAGGAGGGAATGATTGAATTAAGCATGCAAGGTTACTTCTATCCTATCTGCTCATACTAGACACTGGCCAAGTTTTAAACCACCGTGCAGCACCAGTGTTCCTCACACAACCTCAGTGCCTGCATGCACCATCAGTGCAACAGTGAACATGTTAAGATTAAGTGTAGATCAGCAGACACAAATGTAACTGTGTGTGCACCCATGTGTACAGAAGTGGCACCATATGATTCTTGGGGACAACACTGGGAAAGCAGGAAGTGGGTCACTGTGACCTGGATGCTTAATAGTCTAAAGAAACCTCCTCCTTCAAACAAGCCCTGCAAAACAGCAGCTTGAAATATGGAAATGAATGCTTTCAAACAGCAAGGATTATGGTGTTTAACAGCTGTAGGAAATCTGTGTTGTAGGTATGGGCAAGTATGGCACAAGGTCCAGGTGAACCGAGGAAAGGGGATAGAAGGTGCTGCTCCATCTCTGCACATCCCTAGTGAAGAATATGACACCTTGGCACAAGCTCTTCCATCATCACACTGCTTTTTTGCATGCAAGCCCTCTGCCATGCCACTGGATAAAAGGTGCCTTATATACATTAATACCTCTTATAAATGTTGATTTGACAATTGCCAGCACAGCAGCTGCTCTATTCTTAATGAAAAACACAAAGATCATCCTGCCCTTCCTCCTCGGTTTCCTTTCCCAAGCTTCACAATCCCCTGCACTAATTCACAGAGTCTTTTCCTTCCTCCTTCAAACAATTGCTAGGGATATAATTATCCTTCCATTCATTTTGCAGGAAGTATTCCCCCTTCTATAAGCTTTGCTCTTCACCCACCCTTTATACGTCTTCCTAGGTTACGTTTCCATAGGCCTGGCACACCTTTTCCAATAGCCATTCCTGACCCGATAAGTCAAGGTTAGTTCTGGAAATTGCTATCTGGGTTCTCGGAGCTGCACCTGTAGCAGCAAAAGTGGCAACAAAAGCACACATGGAATTTTCTCTCCAGGACAATGGCCTACGCTCTGTGCACTTATCTGATAGTTTTGCATCACCCTTACCTGAAAACCTTTGGAAAAATGAGGGGTCTTTTTTTCATCAGCCCAAGTATTCCAGACCTGTGTTACCTAGTGCCAGCTAAAATTTGAATGCAAAGCACTCTGTAATCCAAAACCAAGACACAACAGCTGGATACAGGCAGCAAGGAAAGGTCTACCAGGAAGCACCTCTGCTCTTCACAGCCTCGCTCTGCCATCTGCTTTCCTAGAGGAAGGCTTTCTGGAGGCATTGTCACAAAGCAGTTGAAAGAGTGGTCTCCAAGGCAGCAGTGAAATGGCTTTGCCACCATCTGACCATGGAAAAAAATGCCAAGTAACTCATCTCTAGAATGAAACGGTAGGGCAATGGTGACAGCATTTTGGGGCCGCCAAGGGTTGGCCAGCCATTCAGCGAAGCCAGGACAACCTTGGAGTGATATGTTCTTTAGAATAAATAGAAGTGCTCCCCTCTACCAGGACAAACATCTCTAACCCAGACCATACCAAATACAAAGTAACTGCATCAACCAAATAAGATGGCTTCCCAACACCTTTTTGTTTTCCTTCTCAGTCATAAGGAAATAAAGAGATGCAAAGACTATCATTCTTAATTGTTTCTTTCTCCCCACAATATTCAGACCCAACAGCAAACAGTGCCCTAGCAGAGAGACTGCAGCTTACCAATGTCACATACAACTCTTCAGCCAAGTTGTAGTTTATAGGAAAGGATTGTTAAAAAAAATTACATTAGAGTACATCCAGTGTTTTGGCAAAATACAAACACATTTTGTTTGCCACAGTATACCACCTATACTGTTTTTCCAAAAGAATTTGTTTGTGTGGATCAAGGAGCGAGTGAAGACAGACAGATAGACTTAGCATTTCAAGATGCACAACAGGGACTGGAAAGAAAAGGGATCCTATAGCTGCCTGGAGCTCCAAGGAGTCTGAATTTCTTGCTTGTTGTCAGTCTGTTGTAGTCCCTGGACTCCAGCTATATAGCTTACAACCTTTTATACTCTAAAAGGTGAATATATGCATGTGAGTTTCGTCCTCAAATGCATTTTCCTGCTGCCCTTGCTGCAGCCCAGCAATTTTCCATCTCTTGTCATGCTAGGAAGAAAGAGAAAGAAAGTTCAAACTCCACCTTTATCAGCTCTGACCACTTCTTTCTAAAACTTCCCAGTCACAAGAGGTTCTGCAACACACACACACTCCACACAGGCTTTAACACTAAAATGCTGTGGTACTGGCAGCCACCCAAGTAGTGTGGGTTATCTAGGGACGAGAATGACTGAAATGGTTCCTGGTTTGCAGGGACCAATGAGAAGACACCAGATTCCCAAAACAGAGATGGGGAACACTTCAATCATAGAGCATGAATATGGCGAAGTGATAAAAACTTCTTTGTTGAACATCAGTGGAGGCACATGAAGAAAGGCCTTAGAAACTTCAGGCTAACATATCTCCTTCCCACAGCAATGGTCAGTGATTTCCTTGGTTATCACACAGAACTCATAGCCTAGGCTACCAACTGGGCTACCACCACTTCTCTAAGGAGGGGGGAGAGACATCTCGCTCTCTAAGAAACATTATAATTTATCCCCTGATTAAGAAATGATTGCACAAACCAGATAATGGTAACTACAGGCCTGTCAGTCTGACCTCGGTACCAGGGAAGGTCATGGAGCAGATTGTCTTGAGTGCTGTCATACAGCAAGCGCGGGACAACTGGATGATCAGGCCCAGTCAACATGGGTTCACCACAGGCAGGTCCTGCCAGACCGATCTGATCTCCTTCTATGACAAGGTTACCCGCTTAGTGGACAAAAGAAAGGCTGTGGATGTGGGGTACCTGGACTTCAGTAAAGCCTTTGACACTGTTTCTCATAGTATCCTGCTGGAGAAACTGGCTGCCATCGGCGTGGACAGGCACAGCCTCTGCTGGGTTAAAAACTGGCTGGATGGCCGGGCCCAAAGGGTTGTGGTAAATGGAAGTAAATCCAGTTGGAAACTGGTCATGAGTGGTGTTCCCCAGGGTTCAGTGCTGGGTCCAGTCCTGTTCAACATCTTTATCAATGGTCTTGATGAAGGCATTGAGTGCACCCTCAGCAAGTTTGCAGATGACACCAAGCTGGGTGCAAGTGTGGATCTGCTTGAAGGACGGGAGGCTCTGTAGAGGGATCTGGACAGGCTGGATCGATGGGCTGAGACCAACGGGATGAGGTTCCACGAGGCCAAGTGCAAAGTCCTCTATTTGGGTCACAACAACCCCGTGCAGCAACACAGACTTGGGGAAGAATGGCTGGAGAGCTGCCTGGCAGAGAAGGACCTGGGGGTGTTGGTTGACAACCGACTGAACATGAGCCAGCAGTGGCCCAGGTGGCCAAGAGAGCCAATGGCATCTTGGCCTGTATCAGAAACAGCGTGACCAGCAGGAGCAGGGAGGTGATTGTGCCCCTGTGCTCAGCACTGGTGAGGCTGCACCTCGAGTGCTGGGTTCAGTTTTGGGCCCCTCACTCCAAGAAGGACATTGAGGGGCTGGAGTGTGTGCAGAGAAGGGCAACAAGGCTGGTGAGGGGACTGGAGAATAAGCCCTGTGAGGAGAGACTGAGGAAATTAGGGTTGTTTAGCTTAGAGAAGGGGCTGAGGGGAGACCTCATCACTGTCTACAACTGCCTGAAAGGAGGTTGTGATGGGGTGGGTGCTGGGCTCTTCTCACAAGTGACAAGTGATAGGACAAGAGGAAATGACTGCAAGTTGTGCCAGGGGAGGTTTAGACTGGACATTAGGAAGAATTTCTCCACTGAGAGAGTGGTCAGGCATTGGAACAGGCTGCCCAGGGAGGTGGTGGAGTCGCCATCCCTGGAGCTGTTTAAAAGATGGGTTAGATGAGTTCCTTATGGACATGGTTTAGTGGGGAGACAAGCACGGTTGGACTTGATGATCTCAGAGGCCTCTTCGAACCTTATGATTCTATGATCTGATCTCCTGGACAAATTAAATGTGAATATTCACTAGAATCACTTCCAGTTCTATTGTGACCCTGGAAATATTCTGAACTACTGTTTTAAAGGCTTAAGGCCAAAAAAAGCAAGGAAAGTTGCTTTGATGGACTATCCTCTGCTCTGGATACAGACTGCTTAGCCACTACTTAGAAATGCTGTCTGCACTGAACATCATCCATCTTGGAATATTCTTCAAAGGTTTACTGGACTATGTGGAAAGTTGCGACAGTTTCCCACTCCCAGATTTCTATAGCAATATACCCCACAACGCTCACATCTGTTTCTGTGTGAAGCTGTCTCAAAGCTTGAAAAAATTCAGTCTGAAACACACAGCTCCCTCCCCATTAAATGAAAGATAATGGTACATTTCCAGCTGGATGTCTGGAGAAAAAACAAAACACAACCCCTCCCCAAAACCAAAATATAGATTACACTAGGCAAGAGAGAAGTGTTAAACCTTCACCAAAACAGAAGTAAAATTTGAATTATGCAAGTGGGTAGAAGGATTTGGATACCTTTCCCTAGAAAATATATGCTTAGCATCTGGGCTAACTGCACAAACCATCAGCTGAGATTCCACAGCAGAAGGCTGTCACACATCTGGTGATCTGGCTACTTATTCAGATTTAGATATATATCAAGTATCAGCTCACTGCCTCCTGCAAGAATTTCAGTTAGACAAGCAGAGGGAAATATCTGGCACAAGAGGCAAGAGTTAATGGCACACACTGCAGCTGCATGCAATGACACCCATGCTTGTTCTCCTTGGATCTTTAAATTGGATCAATCTGCTTTGGTCAATGATAAGGGGTTTAGACAAAACCAAAAAGCCTTCTACATCTCTAGGTACATAATATGGGAATAATTCATATGCCACAGGTTAGTGGCATAGTCCAATGTATTCAAAGGGTCATCACTGCTTTGCCCTTTCTAGGGGGTTGAATCTCACCAGATACAATTGCACCCTCTTGCCTGCCCCACATTGATGAAGTACCTTGGTTTTACCCAACTGCCATTCTTTCTTGCTGCTGTCATAGGTCTGAAGAAAGACTGCACATACAGTTTTGCTGTTGTCTGAGAAGCTTGGCCCCTTCACAAGCATCTTGTACCTAAGAACCAAACAAAATCTCATGAGATTATGTATGACAGTAACCCGTCACCCCCCTGCCACAATCTTTTAACTGTAATTATCCTCTTCCCATTAATCCTTCTTCCTCTGGGACCTCCCTTCTTTGTGTTTGCCTTCAATTTGGTAATTTCCATCCCCCAACCTTTATCTGTTCCTTCCACACTGGCAATTATTGTTGCAATCCCAGTAATAAAATACAAACTCAACAGCATTTTTCAGTGAAGAGCGACTGTCTTTCCAAAACATGTGCTTTCATCAGACACAAGTTATTTTGTTCAGTATAGAGATGGCATTTAATGCTCCAAGAGACAAAGGAAGCAATGTGCAGTGGTCCCTTCTAGCCTCAAACTTCAAGAAATCCTTTTGAGGTAGCTAATTAAAAGAAAGGATCATTAATATTGGAAAGAGTGATTAACTATACTGTCTGTTAAAATTTGTTTCAGCCTGCCAGATAAAAGGTTTAAAGTATGATATGTTCTTTTTACATATTATGACTGGCTGGGTTGCGGAGCTTCACACAAGCAAGTCCGTGGCAAAGCTACAAAAAAAAAAAAAATTACAAACGGACTGTCTGACTATTTTTCCATTCTGGTGTTTACCCTTAAGGCAAGTTTTCAAAAGGTCTTCCAAATCAGTCTATGATATGGGCGATAAGGACGTGGTTAGAAAAACATCTCACAAATAATCCACATCAGTAACAGCAGTTATAGAGGAAATAAATACATAGAATCTTATACCTTGGGGCTGAGCATGTGGTACAATGACAGCAATTACCTGCTGAGAAAGTCCTGGAAAAGGCGCCGTATAGGAAAACCTGCTCTCCGCACTTTTACTGTCTCCAGCATCCCCGAATACCGGAGCTGATTTAGCACAACATCTGGATTGAAGAGGTTCGGCGCCTACATAATGATTCAGATTCAAAAACAAATAAGAGAGACAGAATAAGTGTTGATCTTGGCGTTACTTCTTTCCTGACTTAAACAGTGACTGTTTCTCTGAGCACAGCCACAGGTTGTATATCTGTACCCCTGTAGAAAGTCAACCCAATTTGAACATGCCAGGTGAAAAGGGGGAAGTTTGGGTCGAGGGGAAAGCAGCTTCACAACACTGCATGGCGCAGAAAAAAGGATGAAAGGGAGTTGGGCAGATTCTGGAGAAAAAAAACAGTCTGCAGACTGGTGTCATGGTCAGATCATGGCGGTAAAGTAACGATATAATGCATTAACCCATACAAAATTGCAGTTCGCTCTGAATAAGTTCTCTTTGTAGTCTCTCTCAGACAAACCAGAGACAAACTACAGAATTATTTTCTGGCACAAAATCGCCAGAAGGCTTTCCTCTGCCATATCATACACGGTTTCAAAACACACAAAGAAAACGATCAGTTCAGAGCTCCCCACGCAATCTAGTTAGCAGCATATCCTCCTGTCACAGTTCACAACCCAGAGCCAGCCTGTCTCTGAGCACTGTGACTTGCTCATAAAATGTCCACCTCCTCTGCCTTAGAGCCAAGGATCTGCAGCAGACACTTCCTACCACACAAGCTTTGCATTCCAGAACAAATTATCCACAGGCACCATAAACAGGAGTGATTGCTTCTTCTACCCCAGCTCTGGGCTCTGCACAAGCTTGGTTCATTTTCCAAGCTTCAGAAGCACAGAAAAAGGCCGGAACAGCTGTATCATATGATACTGAACATGCAGTCTGTTCATTTGACTAGCAGAAGGAGGGTGTATTTTTCCTCAACTATAAAACAACTAGAAGGAAAAAAGGAAGGTGAGATGCTCTTATTTTCAGTCTGGACCCTAAAAGGGGCACCTCTCAGGCGTTTGTGCAAGCGAGTGCTCATGAGGGCTTGTGTTGTATGCATGCATTTTACTGAATGACAGACTTGCCTTTTCTGTATTTGGTTTGATGCAGCGGATGAAGAAGGGGTTAGAAGTACTAAGCGTGGCCATCAGGGAATGGAGAGAATCCTAAAAAGCAGCAAGACAAAACCCAAAGGATCAGTCACTACAGGAGGGAAAGAGGCTACATTTGATGCAATAGGATCATCTTGCAGCCCTGCCATTGCTAATGTCCTTTGATTCTGCCTATCAAAACTTGATTAACCCAGGGGATACCTTCCTGTCCTAAACATACTCATATAGTTAGTTTAATCCAACACTGTTTACATGGTCATCCTTGTCTCAGAGCTGTATAGCTGATGTGGGTATATATACAAGTCTCTCCATGTTTAAATATAGGAAACAAAGACTGTGAGACTAACAGAAGATTTGCGGACTATCTAGGGTGGTGAGATTCTTACCTGCAAGGTCCCCCCAGTAAGTGGAATTGCCACTATACCTGTAAGAGACGTGGCCTAAAAGGACACATACGCTTAGCTGAAACACCAAACCAACATGAAAGATCAAAGAACTTCAAGTACATCATACACTTAGCAAAGTGTACTTTTTCTCTGTCAGCCAATTCAGCCTTAGCATCTCATATTTTACACAACACAGAAATCCTCGGGGCAGTGGCACTGTCTTTTTTTAGCACTACAACATTCCTGCACATTTTCAGTACTGGACACAAAACAAGGATGAATGACTCCTCTTGGCTGCAGGCCTTGCTTTATCCATCTGCTCCTCCCCAGGAGCCTGCTGCTGTCTTGGAAAACATCCTACCCTGAACTGGGAACTGACAGTTGGTCTGCGCCTCTGGGTGCCCATCTTCAGTGTCTCTTCACTGGAACGACTGCAGACTCTTTCAAAAAGGTCATAGATGAAGTCCAGTCTAAGGGAGAAGAAAAGAATTAAAGAAGATGCACCACCTGTGAGAAGATGGCTCTCATTCTCAGACACTGCCCAGCCCCAGCGTGAAACACCTTATTTTTATTTCTGCTGTGCCACAGAGTGACTGCAGGAGGCAGTTCAGCTGGGTACTTCAGTGATGAAATTAATACTTTCCATGTGGATGCCCAGACCCCCTGCGTTGCCTTGTATGTCACACTCCATCTCACACTGTCAAGCAGGATATTACACAAAGGAAGATCTCCATTCTGCACTGGCTGGGATACCTCCCTTGAGCTTCATGCCCCTAGGCTAAACTACCTTGAAGGTACTCCAGGTAGGTTGTGCACTGTCACCCCCTCCCAACCTAGGTCTCATGGCTAGCACCCATGACGTGCTCGTGCAATTGCAACCACGGCCTTTCTGTGGCCAGAGGACTTCTAGAGCTACACACAGTGTAGGTCAGCACTGGGGAACATTCTGGCATTTAGCCACTCCTTAGGCAGCGGTGCGGGTTCTCACGAAGTTGCACTAAGTTCTTCAGCGTTGCTTGTGCAGGTATATTGTTATGACTGCTTCTAGCAGAACTGTCCTTTCTGGCTTGTTGAAAAACCCTGAGTCCTTCTATTACGCTGGACAATGACAACCGCAATTCTGGCTTCAAGCCCTGTGTAAAATGTTCCCCAGATACCACTGTCCAAGTAAGGCAGCTAGAAGCAGCTCATGTTCTAAGTTCCTGCAGGTTGTTTAAAGGCTGCTCACAGTGCAAACTCTGCAGCAGGCTTCAGAGAAGATGCAGTTCTGAAACAGTCTCATCATGCTGAAACCCAAAGGCAATATATGGACTGTGGTAAGAGGCATGTGGTAGAGTTGCTACTCAAAAACTTCTAGAGTCTGCCATGTTATTAAATGCCTTTCTCCATCTACTAGGCCCCACCTCTGCTCTTCCAGACCTTGCTCAAGGTCAAAGTGAGCTCATTTCTTCAGGGTCATCTTGCAGCACTAGGATATAATATTAAAGTCCTACAGCAAGGGCTCAGTCTGGCTCAGAATAAGGACAGAAACTCTCCACTATCAAGCAGGCTGGAAAACAAGTAGTGCCTGTAGAAAGACTGGCATTTGACAGTTGAGGCAAAGAACGTCAACTTATTTGGGGCAAATTTGCCATTGTTGGGACAGGGAGGTAAGAAGAAAAGGAAGAAAGGGCGAAGAGAGGATGGAGAAAACCAGAATTGCCTGCAGGGATTTCTATCATGCTTTTATAGCTCTTTTCAAAACTGGGACAACAGGAGTGCAGATTAAATGCATGCCTCATCTGACTTCTCCAGCTCTCTTTCTTTTGCCAAGACACTTCAGCACAAAATGAAGAATGATAAAGAATCATGTCTGATGCTCAGACAAAGCAACTGCTTTCCTTGGACTGGTTATTATATGAATGTGTCTTAGCCCGGTGTAACAGATGTGGCCTCTGCACAAGCATAAGAGGGACATACCTGCTGTCTTTCAGCATGTTTAAAATGTCATCTCGAAAGGTGTCTCTGTTCTTCTCCAGAAAGCCTCTCACATCATATAGCACCTGCAAAGCAGACAGAGCCACTAGAACAGTGCCATACAAATCACTTCTACACTAACGTGCCAACATACAAGACCTCCAGCAGAGCTACACAGTAATGATGCAGGCAGCTGCCAAGATCCAAATTTTTGGGGTCAAAGAAAGCGGTTTTTAGCCAACAATTGAAAAAAAAAGCAATCCACACACACAAAAAAAAAACCCACAAAAAACCTCATACAGAGCATCCAAGTGAAAGAGCTGCAGAGATTTGCTGAGGTGTGTGTATGGGGAAATCCCCGGCAAGGTGTGAGGTACTCCATTCACTTCAGGAAATACTAACTATGCCATCCAGTGCCCTGATCTCCCAACCACTAGTGCTCAGCAGATATGATTCTAGGAGAAGATTAGCTCTTCTCCGGTGTGCAAGTGCCCTCCCTTGACACACCTCCATCTGCTCCATATCTCTCCACAACGAAGAGAAGCATTTAACCTTGAAGGCTTGGAGACCTTTTCCTTTTTGGTAATAAGTATTTACCCTTTTCTCTGCCTCCCCAAAGTAAAATTTTCCTTGTTACTTTTACTTTGGATATTGTTTGTTTGTGAATGTCCAAGGAAAGAAAACATGAATAACAGAAGCAAGGAGGAATTTATTCCCCAAACCAAAAGTTATTCGTCCTAGTTGAAGAATATAGTACTGGAGAATGACATGCTATTTCAAGCCCATCACGCTGCCTGTACTCTGGTACAGTGCACTAACTGTGCAGAAACACACAGCTCTAAGAGATGCTCTTGACTTTTGGAATCTCAAATCGAGGGCCTCAAGCCCAAGATAAACAAAGCATGTCACAGATATACCATAAACACCTACCTCCCCAGCATAATGTTTTATGCCAAACTGATGGTCTGTTACCCGAGGCTTCACATAGTACTGGTTGCTCTGAAATGAAAGAAAAAGAAGTCTTTGTATAATGCTAGTGTAAGAATAAACAGGCTCAGTCAGGAACTCTGCCATGACCATGACAACACTGGGAAGGGCAAGGACCTTAGCTGCTGCAGAGCCTGACCGCATCTGCTGCAACTACATTACAGATATGTTATTCCAATAAGATGGAAAAATACAGCCCTTTCAAGGCTTTCCTCATATGAGCAAGGGTTTGCAGAATCGAAGTTGGGCAGGCATGCCATGGATGAAATGTTAATTCTTGCATGTCTGACACCGATGGAGAATGGGCTCCACACAAACCATGTGGTGCAGGAAACAGGATCAGGATGCAGGGAAGATGGCAGCTTTGCAAAACACCTACACATATTCTCTTTGTCAAAGGAAATATTACATCAGTCTCCTGTCTTTCTCTATATTTCATCTTTCTTTGCACCTCTCTTCCTCTGTTTTCACTATTCATTTTTTTCTTTCTTTTACTAACTGTTCTACTCTGTCATTTTCCCCCTTCTTTCTTTGTTCTGTGAAAACCATTAACTATGTAAGAACAGGCATGCTGCTTGAGACCAACGATCCATCCAACTGAGTATTCTGCTTCCAGCGGTGCCTATGAAGGGCAGAGTAAGTATAAGGCAAGCAAATGATACTTTCATCCCAATACTCTTTGAAACACCAATTATTTTCATGAGTTCTGCCTAAATAGTAATCCCAAGTGCATTACTCTTTGAAATATTTGCACATTCCACACTTGAACCCATACAAATTTCTTGCACCCAGAACGTCTCTCTGCAGGGAACTATAGCTGGTTGGTTTTGTCTGGCTCTCGTTAGTGTCATTTGTCTTCTATGGGCCATGTGTTACTTTTAGACTTGTCACGTTTCCTCTAAGTCATCGTTTCTCTACACTGCAGGGTCCCTTCAACATAATTTTCCATAACACTGAAGCTGTCCCAGACCTGTTGTTTACCAGATCTAACTCCTTCTTGAGTGAAAGGGTCCAGTGATGTACACTGTTCAAAGTGCAGGTGACCCATGGATTCTATAGTGCCATAACAATGTTTTCTGCTTTTATTCTATTTCTTTCCTAGGAAATTCTAATACTAGATCTGTGGGTTTTATTACTACTGAGCACTGTGATGATGTTTCCATGGAACTATCTTGCTAGATCTTGCTCCTGATGAGCAGCAATCAGCTCAGGGTCCATCATTGCAAATGTGAAACTAGGACTGTTTTCCTTTAGGCACACCATTTTACATTTATCTACACTGCTTTTCATCTTCATTTTATAACCTTATCAGTCTCATAAGGCTCCTCTCATTCCAGCCTTGCTCCGTGAATCATGAGAAAACTGCCACCTCAGTGCTTATATGAGACAGAGTCTTACAGGCCTCTCTGCCTTGAGGTAACTGATCATTTATATTCTGTGAATTTACCCAATAGCAAGATAAGGATTACAGGCCTGTAATTTCCTAGAATACTTTCTATAAATTACTTTCCCACCTTATCAGATACAAGTACTAAGAAAAACTTAAGATGTTGCACCGTTAGTAGTTCAGCTCTTTTATCTTCACATTGTTTTAGCATTATTGGGTGGATGGCTTCTGACCCTGATAACTTGTTAGTGCTATTGAAAACACTTTAATTGCGTTTTTTCCTTTTCATATTGACTCTATTTCTCTGCTCTTCCCTTTCCCCAATCCAGTCATCTTTTTCCAGCCATAAACTTCCCTCTCTTCCCTTCCAAACATGACTGTTACTGACTCTCTCATGTGTATTGGCACCCTCCTCTCCCTCTCTATCAAGCCTTCATATTTCATCCGTGCCTACAGCACTTCTGGTTTCTCCTCCCATCTGCCCTATTGCTTCTCTCCTCAACTGTATCAGAGGTCATATTCTCTTAAATCCCATCTCTATGCTTTTCCTCATTAAGCCTACTGTAATCTACAGAAAACAGAGAGAAGAGAGCTTGTTCTCTTATGATGTCCTTCAGGCTTTCCAGCAACTTCCAGCCAGCACATGAGACTTTAGCTCACCTTCAAAAAAGTACAAACCTGAGAACATTATCTACTTCATGATTCCTCCCTGTACTTCAGCTCCTCAGCCTCTTCCACCTCTCATAAGCTCCTTAGAGTTCCATGTTAATGACTATCCCCTCAAAGCAGACAGAGGTAACATTATGAACAGCTTAATGAAAAGGCTACTTAATGCACAGAAATCACCAAAAATAGCAATGTTGTGGGGCATAAAGGAATGCAAAATAATACTGACAGTCTCATGCTGTTGTACAATAAACCACAGGTACCTTCTTACCAAGGGAACTGCGTTCTGGTCTGATTACTTATCTCAGAAAAGAACAGAGGAAGGATGTACAGGAATTCAGAGACAAACAGCAGACAGGAAGAGGAGCTTTGAAATTTCTCCATTTGGAGATAAACTAAAGAGGTTAGGATAGTTCAGAAAGAAAATTCAAAAGAAGGAATTTATATTCATAAGTTCTATATTAAATGTTAACAAACTACCAATAATAACAAAAAGTAAAAAAGGTAAATCAAGCATTCTAATATACCTTGACCTACAATACAGGAAATGTCACAGTGGATTAAATTGAAGGCATCAATTTAAGCCTAGAGAAAGGAATTATTTCCAGAAAACTAGGCATAAGTAGCCAACCAGAAGTCACTGCTATTGTATCCAATTAGTAGATGCGAGTATTACTATCAGAGTTAGACGCAAATGTGAAAAACGAGAATATCTGCATCTAAGCCAATTAAAAAAAAAAAGTTGGATAAAGAATACAAATTTGCATGTTTCAGGCTTGGATGAAGAGGACTAGGGAACATATTAGCTGACAATGTTCTTACTAAAATACTAAATTATTCTGTAAGTCCATGCTATAGGGTTTAATTTGCTTTGTTTTCAGTCTATTTACTAGTAAGAACAGAGTGTTGGCTGTACAAGAGACAGGGTGAGAGACTGCTACAGTGATCTCACTGTGGTTTCTGTGTCCCCAGGATAACTTTCTGACCTGCATGAAAAAGCCCTTCTCCTGTGTCCAGACTACAAGAAAAAGGAGGAAAGAATTTAATTAATTGGGAACAGTAAGAGAGCTTTCATTAAAAGTCATGAGGTAAAAGCCGTCCCCAGCCCCAGGAGGCAGAGATTAGATGTGCTCTGGAGCAGACTTCTGTGAGTCCATGCCACTGTGCAGCCACAGCCTATGCCTGGCGTACTGCCTCACATCATGTTGCAGACCAACAGAATCTGACATTCAACCCATGCTACAAATTCAAATCTTCTCTACCCACAGCCTGTGGAATGCATGCTCCCTCTCTCTATGTGCGCCGGAGACCATTTGCAGGTTTCTTCACGTGTTACTTTTGTTCAGTGCAGCCTTATTAAATACGCACAGGTTCGGGCCTAAGGCATTTTAAATTTCCTGCACAAAGCACATATTTTACATCAACAAAACCTTCACTTTCAGTTTTGAAATGCCGATGGGGCTAACATACTGATCATTTGCCTGCCAGGTTACTTTTTTTTACTTACCATATGCTGGCTGTGAAGTTTTTCCAGAAGGGTGTTGTCTGTGCCTTTGGGGAATCGACTCTCTTCATTCACCAAAGCCAGTAGACCCAGTTTCTACAGCCAAACAAGAGATGAGCTTTTACAGTCAGCAAAAGATTTAACTGCACAGCAACAAGCCAAGAATTGGACATCTGGACACTGAACAATAACCCCTGAGCAAGTAATAACCCCTCAGCAAAGCTCAAGCTGAAAGCAGAATTCTGGCCAGTCAATGCATTCAGCAAGTAGAACCTAAGTGGAGATTATTTATTAAAAACTCACATTAAGGTTTTACTTAAATGCTGCTCCCTGTCTAAAACTATGACACCCTTCCTAAGCTTACTGTCACCAATGAGCAGAGACCTGCTTTCTTGAGCTGGAGCTACGGCTAGAAGAGCTCATATTTTTGCCAGGTCATGAAGGGAAGAGAATCTAAGTACTACCTGTTTCTAAAACCAGGAAACCCCAGGGAAGGTCTCAAGACAATCAGCAGTCCCAACTGTGTAGCCTGGAAACTGTCACAGATAAATGCTTACCTTCTCGATAAGGTCCAGGCACTCTGCATTATCCATCCAGTCAATGGCTTCCCAGTTTATCCCTTCCCTGACAGTCAAGAACAAACAGAACAAAGATATGAAATGCAAGATCCAGTGCCCTGAGGTGTAGGAGAGCAGAAGTAGCTGAGCATGGCAGCTATCCGAGGACTCAAGATGATGTGCAGGAATTAGGCTTTGATGTGGCTGGGGAAAAAGAATAGGACACAAAATGCACTGCTAACACAAGGAGATGGAAGTAGGAGACAGACTTTCTTATCCATCCCAGTGATTTAGACTGATGCTTATCTCGTAGTCATTGAGGAAATTCCATATCAAGCACCGAGAAATTGTAGTAGCTCTAAGTTACTCCTTCAGGAGTGATGAGCATCAGCCCAAGTGGCGCTGCTGGTGCTGGACAGTTTGCTACACAGCTTCCAGAGTCAGCTGCTGACCCACTAATTTTGAAAGCAGGCCTGAAGCACATCTGCCGAAAGATAGAACCACAATTCATAGGTCTACCAGAAGAAGTGACAGGAGCATCTTTCAGAATAGGAGAAATTCTGTAAATCTGTGCTGAATGTGTTTCCCCCTACTTTTGCCACCTTCTTACACTCCCATAATACAGGCAATTTCTGTTTTCAGAATTCAGAGAAGTCTGGGAATAACTTTTGCTCAGGAATCCAAGGAAGAGTACTGGCTATGCAGGAAGCTACTTACTGACATTGTGTTACAGATACTTTTCAGATGAAGGCTAACATTTAGAAAATCATGAAGCTGTTATCTGCAAACCCTTCAGCCTAGGCTTCTTAATTTCAGGCTCAAAGCATTCAGAAATCTATGGCAACAGTTGGAAGTAACGAACTGGAATAATTTCTGATGGATGGAAATGTTCCCACAAGGAACAGAATATCTTATCCACTTAATGACAAAAATGCCAGTTTCCAGTGTTTCAGATTTTTGCAACAATGGGTGTCAGAGGCCATATATTTTTACAAAAAGTCCTCTTGGATTCCCTAGCAGACCAAGACCTTACAAAATTGAAGGGAGCAGAGTTGTCTGAAACAAATAAATCGTCTCTAGTGCCTCAGACCCCTTGTCTAATTAAGTGATGAAATACATGGAGATACTTACTAAACCTGAGGAAGCAGAGCTGATACTGTAAAAGACAAACTTTAATCATATCACCCCAGACTAACTTGATGAGCAGTCAATAAAAAAATTCTCTCCTTCTTTCCCATGTTCAGCCACAGAACTTAAACTCCTATGTAATCATCAGGAAAAAATCTTTTATCAAGATGATCCCATTCTTAACACAAGCTTCCTGCAATAGTGGAATTGGCCTGAGAAGAGAGGGTGTAAACAGCCTTGCAGTTTTGTAATCTTTAGAATTTTGTGAATTAGCTATTCAGCCATCTCTCCTTTACAAGGCTGCTCTCATTTGCCCTCACTGACCCCATTCAATTGCTTCATTCACAAACATAAAGGCTTCTGTTTCAGAGCAAGAACTGAAGTATTTGTCTAGCTGCCTTCTCTAGAAGCAGAAATACTCTAGAACATCCCAGATACTTCACAAAATACAATCCAATATGAAGCCCACAGAAGAGAAACAACTGTGCAGAAAGCCCCATTCTCTATGCTCAGGAAACAGTCTGATTTAAATTTCCTTTCTAAGTAAAAAAGCCATTTTCACAACATAGGAATCTCTAGGTCAGAAAGAGCTGTTGGATACCAAGCCATCTATCTTTAGGGACTTTACTTTTCGCACATCAAGATTCGACATGAGTAACAACACCACTACCTTAGGCAAATCATTATTGAAGTCAGAAGATCAAAGGCCATGTGTTCTACTGGTTTAAAGCCAAAGATCTTTCCATCCACCTGAGAGATACAAGGGAATGTGGACTTTCTAAATGCTACAAGGGAGGAGGCTTTTGCTGGGAGACAAGTGACCTTTTGCAGGCGAAGCACGTGCACAATTCTTACAGAGACACATACAGAGATGAGGTTGCACTAAGGCCCAGTTGCATCCACTGCTTTAGCGTTTAGGGACTGAACAGCACAAAGGAGGAATGATGCCCTCCATTCTACCCCCTATGAAAGCAATAGGATTCCTCCATTTGTCACCTGTTGTACTCCAGCTGCTCCAAGGAGAAGATGTGTTTGTTGAAATATTCCTGGAGTTTCTCATTTGCATAGTTAATATTAAACTGCTCAAATCGATTCACCTGTAAGAAGAAGCAAAGACTATAAAACTCAACATTCTTGTCCCTGAGCTCTAAAACCATCTATACCAGTGATGGGGGAGGTGTCAGGCCTGGACTCAAGCCAGACAGCATAGAATCAAGGAATGTCAGATGGACATGAGGAGGAGAGTATGAGGAGGTCCACTAGGAGAACAGCTTTCATAGCTCACGCAAAGTTGATTCAGTGGGCCTAAATGGTAGTTAAGGATGCTAAAGACAATACATTTCTCTTTGTCTTAGGAAGAAAGAAATATAATTCTCTAAGTGTTAGGTCACTGGGCTTTCTCTTGTGTGAAATAGCAGTTACTATATGGCTCCTCAACGTACATCCCTCATCAATTGCAGTCAGAAGCATTACACATAGACTTTTCAACACAAGGCAAAAGAGATGCACACAAACAACATGCAGGTAGGATTTGGACATTTAGTTTGTATACAAGTCAAAAATTCAGTATTACTTATCACAGCACATCTGCTTAGGGTCTATGCTACAAACCCAACCTTGAACATCTGCCTACATGAATACAGGTGACAGAAATGGGCAGCTAAATATATCTTGCTGCTCACAGAGGGAAATGACAGTGGAGAAATGCCAGAATGCCCTATGCTAACATAAACAGGATACAAACCTACCAAAATTCCTTCCTATATGCACTGACATCTCCAAAACCAACCCACCCTGCAAAAGACAAAATCCTGACCTGAAAGTTCTCGAAGCCAAAGATATCCAGGATGCCCACAGACTTAAAGTTTTCCTTGCCTTTGATCTTCGTATTAATCTTGCTAATGAGCCATGAAAAACACTGGGAATACAGTGCCATAGACAGGGAGTCCCTGGAGTCAGCCGCCTGTAAGTGCAGAGAGAAAAAATGAGTTACAGAGAAAACAAAAGGCATAAGGGGCACCACAGATCTCTACAGGACTTCAGGTTTGTCCACTCGTCTTTAGATGTCTCAGTTTCTGTATTGGTTGCGCATGGTGCAGTACTTATATGTACAGTCAACATTCAAGTTTGCAGATAGCCCACACACACATAGATGTACAATGTCTGACCTTTGGTAAACTCAACTTGAGAGGCTGAATGAAGTAGCAAAATCCTTGACATGTTTTGGAGCAAGTGCTGGGATAGGGAAGGTTGCAAAATACCTCATGACTAAGACTATAGCAGTCATTTGCATAACCTGAGCCAATATTTGCAGTGACGGGCAAGGTATCTCAGTTCAGTACTTCTAGTAGAGCTGTCAAATGGGTGCCCACTCATTTTTGCAAAAACTGGTAGAGCAGGATTTAATAGAGTATTCTGTCACCAAGTTAGTATCAAAAATCTCCTCTCCAAAACGTTCCTGCGAACAGCATTATCTTACGGGAAGACAAGGTAGGCTGCCAACAGCCAGGATAGATGGCCCGGTAGACCATGGGTTGAGAGCAATTTCAGGCAGTGATTGCAACCAAGTGTCACAGGTGGAAAAAATAAACTGTGATCACTAACAGGCAGCAGATAATTGGGTGTATGTAAGCATGTGGATGACTGTCTGAAATTGAACTTTTGACATCTCAAGCAAAAGCCCGCTATTTGGTAGCTGTAACAGGAATGGGCTGGTTGCAAGTTTTGATAACACTTGGACTAAACAAAAATGGCATGCTCCAAATCCTCCAATTAATAAAAAGACATAAGACAGAACCCAATATTAAGAGACTGATCACATGCAGTCCTGCACATAAACTATTTAGACTGGGAAACCAGAGGTTATGATTCTGGAAAGGTGGCCAAAAATAAGGTTCTGAAACAGAAGATGTAATCCCAGAGAGTACAAAAAGGGGCCAGGAAAGAAGGTGGCAAAGATCTTGACTGGAAGCAAGATTCTGGAAGCAGGAAAAGATCCTGGAGATCAGAGACGTGGAGACAAATGTCAGGGTATGCCCAAAGACTTTAACTGACGGTTTCCAAGACTCATAACTGCAAGGAGCTACACAAAATGAACCAACACAACTTTCTGTCCAACCGTCCTGGACAAGTAGCAATCTCCCTACTGAGAAAAGAAGCTGACATCTAGTCAATGTAATGCTGAGGGGTGAGTGAGCAAGTATGTGAAATAATCAAGTAGGGTAAAAGATATAATCTTGTCATTTCATAAATAAACCACAGTATCTAGATCAATTACAGGTTGTTTACTCTGTCTTGCCTGGGACACCAGAAGAATTCCTCCAGTAGTCCTGACTAGAAATGACAGAGATAATCTAAATACATCCTCATCCTCTTCAGTTTTACAAGCCTAAACAAGCTGTTCTGCTTTACTAACAGCAAAGGTCAACTGCCTCTGAATCCTCCCAGCCCCTCTCAGCAAGCTTCTGAGGCCCAGCCTATAAGATCCTCCTTTTCACCCTGTCTCACTGTTTTTCTCCTCATTTTTTTCCTGGGTAATATCTCCCCTGCAGCTACCCAAGGACTAGGACACACAGCAACCTACCCATCTCTACGGAAGAGAACATTTCAAAGCATGGGCACGCATGACTTTTCTGAGTATTTCTTTCCTCTATCAGATAGTCTGTCTTACTAGTTGGGACTGAGAATGCCCTCAAGGCCATCCCTCTGTAGAGTCTCTGGCTACACAGTAAGCTAGAGTCATTTCCTAGGAACAGGACCTCCCTGTCCAGCTGTATAGGCAAAGCTGCTTTCCCCATAACATGGCTCAAATGAGGTTCTCAAAGGCTCCTTTCATCCTTTCAGCTTTGCCCGCCTTCAGGCCAGTTCATCCATTCAGCCCACTAAAATGTCAAAGCTCAGATGGGTAAAGAGTCCATTACACAATGAGAAATTCCTGGCAGCTCTATCAATACGTTCCCGCAAGTGGGAATAGGTGGGCACAGGACATGAGGGCTTAAATACAAACAGTCTTTACAGGCCCAGTGTTCAGTGCAAGAGGCTCACCTAGTAAAGACAGCTAAGCAGCAGCATCCACTTGCTAGAACAATTTTCTTGCAGTCTTAGTACTTCACTAGGCTGCAAGCAGTAAGTGTGGGGTCCAACATGCGCCAGTGTCAGGAATAGCGATACTATCAAGGAGACTCTAGTAAATTCTACAGCTGCGCATTGTTGCTCTGAACTGCACGGAGTGTTTCTGGCATTATTTTAAGATATCCATCCTTGTACACTGATATAGAAAGATGTGGATTATTTGTGACAGAAGAGGAACTGTGGTACTGGCTACTGAGGATATCTACCATACACTGCAGGCTGAAAAATAACTGCAACACAATTTCATTGCAAAGAAAATTCACAGACTATGAAAAAAAGATACCATTTCTTAAAGGTAAAGCTTATTTTGGAATATATTAGCAGGTGTGTTCACAGTAAGAAAAGAAGCAACTACTCTGCTGAAATCAGCATTGCTGAGACTTCAGCTTGAATATTGTGTCCAGTTGGAGGCACTTAACTTCATGAAAGATGTGGGAAAACAGAGATAGAAAAATAAGAGGAGATTTAGAAAATTAGTTATAAGGAAAGATTGAAGGAACTGGATTGTTTAGCTTTAGAAAAGAGGATGTCACATGAAAAACTTCACAGATATGGAAGCTTATGAGGTGGACAGCTAGGATGTCAAAGGTAATCTAAATATGAGGAAAATCTTCGCAGCTCCAGACTCCACTGCAGTTAAAGCAGGATACTTAAAGACGCTGTGAAATTCCTTCCATGGGAAATATGAAGGAAAGTTAGATAGACATCCATCAGAGAGAGCCTAGTAACTCCGGTTTCTTTGCCAGTGTAGGGGTTGGATTGATAACCCTCTGTAGTATGTGCCAACACGAGATTTTCATTACAGATATTCACTTTGCTATAACATGATGCTTATTCCATCCTAGTAATGTTATTTCTTGTTTCTTAGCTTCTTGCATTTTATTAATGACAGAATATTTTCTACAGTTATCCATGCATGGACCTAAAACACCAAGAGTGCCCTCAAGTGATCAGCAACACTACAAATTAAAGGTAGTAGGCATAACACTAATGAACCACAGAGAAATGCAAGAGATAAGCAGGATTAGCTCCAGCATGTAGTACAGGTTCAGAAGACGAGAACTATGTATCAGTTTATTTGGTCCTCCTTTGCTGTTGTATGGATACACAAAGAAACTACTGTGGGGTAACAACCTACTATCTGCCAGATGTTTTGTGGTAACTGTGTGCAAGCTTTTATCTTCCAGTAAATGCAGTGTAACCAGGGAGTTCAGCAAGGTAAAACCATGCACACATGAAATTACCACCAAGCATCTGATGTTCCTTCTGCGTGACATGAGCGTGACCAGTTCCTGGTGAGTAAAGGTGACTTAATACCAGTATTGTGCTTTGTCATTTGCAAGTGAACTCCGCTGTAAAGCCTAAAAAGCAAAGTCAACAGTGGGATTCCACAAGGGCAAAGCAGTGCTGAGCATCTAGAGGGTGTAACAGCAATCTGAATGGGTGATAGAAGAGGGAGACAGAAGGCCTGGAAATGCAGAACTGGCAGAAGCAGTAGCATACACTAGGACACTTACCTGCTCCACAGTCAGAGGGGAGCTGATCTCTTCCCCACGCAGAATCATGGATCTCTGTGTCAGTACTTCAGAAAGCTGGAAGGCGTCTAAGCCCAGGAGGTCACTGGCAATGTTCAGCACTAATAACAAAGGAGGACACACTTTTTTCTTCTGCGTGGATCCCCATAAGGTATGGGGATCCATATTCTCCAGCTCAGTGAGGAAATCCCTGAACTCCTAACAAGGTAAGTGACTAATCCCAAGCACAAAACACACTCCCTTTTATTTAATTCTCTTTGGCATATCCAAAGTTGTAAGCTCACATATCCAGTCTGAGGCAGGGTCATCACCCGTTATGGGCCACAGTCACAAACTCGTACAAGTCAGCCTTTCTCCTGACAAAAGGAAGAGCAAAGCACTGTGCAAAGCTCTGCACCTGCAAGATATTTATTGAATGAGAAGATATGTTTTCCTAAAGGCACAATAGTGCAGTCTGAGCACGAGATCGCGAAACTTAGGTGTCAAGAAAAGAGGAAATTAACTTTAGACTTGAAACGCTTGTACTACATATTTATTGCTTCTGTCTGTTTAGAGATTCACCTTACCAGACCAGCTCAGATTGGATAACTGTAACAAAGTGCACAAAGCCAGATGCTTCAAAGGAAGATGTGGGACAGTGTGTAACAGACTGCTTTTATCTTAAACTCCTCCCTGTTCCAATTTCTTCCCACTTTCAATGTAAAACAGAAACTGTGAGACTGTGGATTCAGTCTGAGAGTATCCAGGAGAACAAATGGATCAGTGGGCCACAGCCCAGTTAATCATACCGGTGTTCTGGAGCCATGCATCCCGTGGGAATGCTTTTGCAGGGTTAAACTGCAGGGAACCTGCTGGCAAAGGCACTGCAGACCAGCATAGCAGAGGGAGAAATGACGATGGAGTGAGGGCCTTACGGGGCTTTGCATGGCCTACCAAGTTCCTAGGGTCCCACTTACCTGCTTTTGTGGTAACTTGGGCCCCACCAGCAGTCATAAATTCAATATTTCCCAGATGAAGCGTGCCAGAAAGAAGTTTGAAGATGTCTCTGATTTCTTCAGTGCTGAAGTCCACCACTTTCATAGCAGTCTGTGCAAAACCATACAGCTAATGTTGGCTGTACATATAGCCTCAGTACAATGCAATTCCCACACTCATGCCCAGCCTGTAAAACTCAGAACTACCGTCACCATGAATCAAAGTGAAATGGGGCCATTTGCCCTACCCTCAAGTTGGACTTTGCTGCTGATGTTGCCTGTCTCTTACAGGAAGAATGTGAGCGTTTGTGTCTGTGTGAGGAAATCCTTCCCTGAACACTGGCAGTACAGGTTAAAGTTGTCACTGTATTGTTTCCACATTCTGCCTTATTGTCTTCCCTGAAGGATGGGTCTATATAATATACCTAATTTACTCTGATCCATGTAACCCCCTTAATTTATTCTAGTTTAGAATCTAAATTTTAGAATCTAAATTTAGATCTATGCAGCAAGATTTAAAACCAGCCTTTCAGCATTAACTTCTAGAAGGTTAGAAACAGGTTACCAGATAATGGGGAAGCATGGCACATTCCCTTTGCCTTACTGCATGTATGTGAGGCAGGGTTCTTGGGGCATTCTTGGGACTTCGAGAGATAGAATCCAGTTTTCACACAATTGCCCTGTCAGGGTTCTAGTTCCCTTCTTTCCTCCAGGCCTCTCCTCAGCTGAAGTTCAAATGCCGTGTCACCACTGATACTTTGCTGTACAGGAGGCATTTCCTTCTCTTAAATAACACCTAAGCAGGAGCTATTGAAATCCTAAGCTGACTGACTCATCTCACCTTGCCTATCTGGTTTTACCTACCTTATTAAAGCCCTCAGGCCTATAACAACTTATCAAACAAAACACAAACTGCATATTCATTTTGCTAAACCCATAACCTCTGGTAAAATTACAGATGTCTATTAAAATCTGTGTTATTTCAGAATATGCCATTTGGACAGATGATACAATTTCACCAGGATGTTTTTTGAGAGCACTACTTTCAGACCAGACTGGTCTCCTGATGGTCAATCAGAATCAGGAGGTGTTCTGCATCAGACCATCTAGAGAGCTCCCAGGAACCGCTCTAAATTAATATTCATCCTTGACTGTTTCCTGAATTGCCCTATTTCTGTGAAGTAAAAACACTCTTCAAGCCTTGTTTTTACCACAAACAGTTAGAGCCAAGTTCCAGATTCATTGAACACCAAATCTTGGCTTAGGGTAAATAAATTCTGCCTGTGAGATCCATATCCTGCAGTAAGTTTAGCAATTGGATTGTGTCCAGAAGTTCAGAAGGAGTTAGGAAAAGACTTACCATGACCTTACTGAACATCTCTCCGTCATTCAGGTTCTCATCAGTTACACAACCAGACTGGTTCAAGTAGCGATAAGCCTCTGGTTCAGAGAGGGAGAGGCTCTCTGCAACAGAGGAAAAAGAGGCAGGGAGGAAAAAGACAACCATTTATTTAGCTATCACCCTTCTCATTCTATGATATTGGTCCCCCAGAACAGTGTGTAGTTTTACCATGGGTCAAGTTCATCTGAACAGATTTTGTACCCCTCAAAAGCCATATCTAGACAGTGAATGCTCTGGGGAAGGGAAAGAGTAGGGTGTGTGGTAACAAAGCTTACAGATGGTACAGATTTAGGACAGACAAATCCTAAACTGCAGAATCAGAGAGGAATATTTCAATACTGAATTGATGAAGAAAAAAACCACAGAAGGTGAAATTAAATCTCATAAAGTGTACAGGAACATAGTCAATTATACAAATACAGTAATGACCTCTAAATTAGGTATCACCAGTTGAGACAGAGTACAGACAGTCACAGTAAGATTTCTGAAGGCATCATCCCAGTGCTGAGTAGCAGTCAAAAACTGAACACAATTCAGTTCCCTCAGTTTTAGAAGGTACACAGAACTAAATATAACATCAGAATCAGGTCTCTGCACATATCCATAGCACAACTACATCTTAAATACTATCTGCAGGTTTGATCTCCCATTTTGAAAAGGTTAGAAGAGAACTAAAAATCTATGGAAAAAGGAGACAAGGATAATCATGAGACAGAAACACATTATAGATAGGAGAAGAGAAGCAGACTGGGAACCAGTTTGGAAAAGGAGATGCAGAAGAATAGTGGAGATCTGCTGAAGAAAATAATCTGGTTTGCATGCTTTCCCCAAGTACTTGCTGATAACCATGGTCCCCACTATTTCCCCTTGCTTTATATGGATCTCTGAATTGACCCACACAGCCATTCCTGCATGAACTCTCTAGAACTGAAGCCCTGCTTTCTTCAACTCTGTGTCAGGCCCAATTCTTCCATTTGACTTTTCTAGCACATACAGAACAAAGGCATAAAGAAATTCCCCAGCCTCTCAAAACAAGAGTGCAACTGTAACACGTTCCTGACTGGCTATCTGACCTCTTCAGTAAGACCATCTGTGCTCAGCAGCACCCGGGGCAGGTACACACTACAGAGAGGATTCTTCCACCGCCTGCAGCTGCCACTTTTTCTGCATGCTCTTCCAGATTCACCTCTCCCTTCCCAATGTACAGAGCTACAATCCCTTTGGTCAGATACTACATGTGTTTTGACTCTATTCCTGCCACTACATCACTGATCTTTATAATTCATATCTCTCCTATTATCTATACTGAAGGTTTGTTGTAAAAGTATTTGTCAGCCCTACCTTGGAACTCCTTGAACAGCTCCCATCAGCATCTGAATCGAGACTCTCTACCCTTCCTTTGCCTCTAGCCAGTTTCATTACCTCATCTCTCTCTACCTCTGCTTCACTTTGCAGACTTTTCCCTCCAGCTCAGAATGCCTGAAGTGTCTTTTCTCATATAGCATTTGTCATCTTCAGCCTCTTTCTCTCAACTTTCCTTTCTGTTCCCAAGAAATCACCGTATGGCCTTCAAGAAAAAGTTATGTATCAAGTACCTGAAATATCCATTCTCTAGTTGACTTACACCAGCTGGACTGGAAAGAGAACAGAGCCATATCCCAGAAAATGAAATTACCTTTCTGCTCCCCACTCACACCAGCTAGCAGAGCATAAAAGATGTGGTAATTCCTCTCTCCGGGGTTCTGGTGTACCACTCTGTTCTGAAACAAAGAATACAGGAGTAGCCAGTAGAAAGTGATTGCACTTGTAATTGAAAAGCCAAAGAGAGGACCAGGATACAGGTAGATCTCCAGAGCCAATGTACAATAGGAGTTTCTTCCAATTTAGTGATGGCATTGTCTAAATGAGCTCTACATCATGTGTGGCTGTGCAACTGAGCGCATACAGACTTCTCTGAACTCACTCAGAGTGCGCACACATGGACAAACTGAAATCTTGTCAGTTATGATTCTGCTCCTCAGTGAGTTCCTCAGTCCAAAGCAAACTACATCAAAACAGATGCATTTGGAGTTGTACCCCCGTATTCCTTTCTATGAAACTTAGTTTCCAGATATTTGTTCTCTCTCCGTTTCTCACTGGTAAAGTGTTTTTTATAGTTTCTCTGTAATGCACAGAATTTATCAAAGACAGAAGAACAGGTTCTGATAGATATAGGACTCCACCATCCCCATCCTCAGCTGGGACAGCAACAGTAGTAACACCTAAAAACCTAACACCTATGTGCTGTGATGGAGGCAGCATCATCCAGGAGAAGAGATGGCACTGCCACACTGTACTATGAGGACAGGGCGCACCCAGAAATCAGTAGAGGTGATACATACCTTTTCCAGTAAATCTGAACAGTATGTCAAGGAGAAAACATTCAAATGACATATACACAGATCTCGTGATGACTGACAAAGGACCTTATAGACACATTGGGATGAACCCTGTAACAAGCAACAGATTGTTAAATAACTGACACTTCAGAAAGTGGACAAACAGCAATCACGAACAACGTCTCCAGTCCTCCTCTCCACTCCTTGTCCACGGAGGCATTATGTGCCAAAGAGACATTTAAAAGGGCAGAGTCAGATAGAGCAACATGATCTGCACAATAGTGAGGTAACCTAACAAAGGATGAGACACATTAGGGGCACCTAGAAAGATTAGAGAGGCCACTCAAATCTGAAAGTTTGTACTGCACACAGCAAGTCTTGCATCAGAACTCGTTGCTTCTGCAAGACATTGCTATCTTTAATCTACTGACAGCATAAAGAGCAGAGACTAAACAATCCAAGCCTGTTATATACAACAATAGTAAATTCATCCAGCTGCTGCTCCAGTGGAAATTGGTGTGGTTTGCAGTCCGCAGCAGCTTTGAACATCAACATCAAAAAATATAGCCAGGGCAGCTTTAGCTGCCTCATGTAGACAAAAGATATATCAAAGCCTTTGGCAGAGAGGTGCATGGGCATACAGGGAAGAAAGTGGTTATGGAAACATAATTTGACGATATCGAGTCTTCCCTGTCCTTGTTACTGGAATAGGCTCCCCAGGGAAATGATCACAGCACCTATCCTGTCAGAGTTCAAGGAGCATTTGGACAGTGCTCTTAGTCATATAATTTAGTTTTAGGTAGTCCTGAGAGGAGCAGGGTGTTGGACTGGATGATCCTTGCAGGTCCCTTTCAACTTGAGGGATTCTATGATTCTATGATTAGGGTTCCAAGATCCACTGGAGATGGGCAGCCCAAAACAGGGAGTCATACTTGGCCCTCTAAATTCCTGTTCTCTGCATCCAAATGTTGTGCAGAATATATTCATTATTAGCTTTGTCTCACTTTTCTATATCATTAATTCTTAAGCAGAGCTAACATAAGGGAACAATCTTCTGGCAAAACCAGCATAAATTAACATTGGGGATCTTCCTAGGTAGCAAATTCTAGGGATTTAAGTATCAAGTGTTGCAATTGCCAAAGTCAAACTACGTCCCTACCTAATGTAGTACCTAGACAAAAGGTTTTCACATCTCGGTTCTGCAGAGCCACCAAGCAAACACTTCTTCCCTCTCTAAGTTGCAAATTTACCAACAGTTATAAACTAGCTGTGAGAAACTGTAATGAGGGATTTCCTGATCCACTGAGCTCCTCCCTGTCTTTATGCACTCCATCCATTTCTGATCCACTGAAGAAAAGGATACAATCAGTCACTCGTCCTCCCTGGATGTGTCCATGTTGAGAGAAGTGCAGCTGGATGAACTTGCCAAAGCGGCTGGAATTGTTGTTATAAACTGTCTTGGCATTTCCAAAAGCCTCCAGAATAGGGCTGCAGAAACAAGGCAATGAAGATATGAGTGGTGATGAGATATCATTACAACAAAGCACATGCCCAGTCTTTTGCTATCTGCACAGCATGCACTGCCATGTGAGATTAATTTGTTTGCAGCACCAGACTGGACAAGCAGGAAGAGCTCAAGGGCATGGAAGGATGGCAAGAGCAACTTAACACACTGCTAGATGAATTTTAAACCTTTGGGATTGGAGTTAATTAAATCAGTCCCCCATCAGTACAGGCAGCTGGCGTTCACGTTGCTGAGGGCTTTTCCCCACCAATGTGGCTTCAGAAAATGAAAGGCAGCAAGACCCAGTCAGGTTGTGTTCTTAACATGAAATGGGTTTGCGTTTTTTTTCAGGATTTTCAGAAGCATCAGACATACAGGGCACACACTCTGTAGCTTTAAACCACATCCTTCTTTCCGTTTCTGCCTTTGAAAAGGAAGACAGTATAACCTTTCTCTTAAAATTACAGGTAAATATTTTCAAACTATCAGATAAGCATACTACTAAACTGAGTTGCTTGGTACTGAAATTTGATACCAGAACACACAAACCCTTCTCATTACTTAAATCTTGCTTAGGTTGATACAAGCCACATGGTTTCCAAGCAGAGATAAAATATATATATTATAGATTTTAAAACTTCTAAGATTCTAGGATTCGGTGTACCTGGACTTCAGTAAAGCCTTTGACACTGTTTCTCATAGTATCCTGCTGGAGAAACTGGCTGCCATCAGCATGGACAGGCACAGCCTCTGCTGGGTTAAAAACTGGCTGCGTGGCCGGGCCCAAAGGGTTGTGGTAAATGGAAGTAAATCCAGTTGGAAACCGGTCACCAGTGGTGTTCCCCAGGGTTCAGTGCTGGGTCCAGTCCTGTTTAACATCTGTATCAATGATCTCGACAAAGGGATCGAGTGCACCCTCAGCAAGCTTTCGGATGGCACCAAGCTGGGTGCAAGTGTGGATCTGCTTGAAGGAAGGGAGGCTCTGCAGAGGGATCTGGACAGGCTGGATCCATGGGCTGAGACCAACGGGATGAGGTTCAACAAGGCCAAGTGCAGAGGCCTCCATTTGGGTCACAACAACCCCATGCAGCAACACAGACTTGGGGAGGAGTGGCTGGAGAGCTGCCTGGCAGAGAAGGACCTGGGGGTGTTGGTTGACAGCCGGCTGAACATGAGCCAGCAGTGGCCCAGGTGGCCAAGAGGGCCAATGGCATCTTGGCCTGTATCAGACACAGCGTGACCAGCAGGAGCAGGGAGGTGATTGTGCCCCTGTGCTCAGTACTGATGAGGCCGCACCTCGAGTGCTGGGTTCAGTTTTGGGCCCCTCACTCCAAGAAGGACATTGAGGGGCTGGAGCATGTGCAGAGAAGGGCAACGAGGCTGGGGAGGGGGCTGGAGAATGAGCCCTATGAGGAGCGGCTGAGGGAACTGGAGTTGTTTAGCCTTGAGAAGGGGCTGAGGGGAGACCTCATCACTGTCTACAACTGCCTGAAAGGAGGTTGTGATGGGGTGGGTGCTGGGCTCTTCTCACAAGTGACAAGCGATAGGACAAGAGGAAATGGCCGCAAGTTGTGCCAGGGGAGGTTTAGACTGGACATTAGGAAGAATTTCTCCACTGAGAGAGTGGTCAGGCATTGGAACAGGCTGCCCAGGGAGGTGGTGGATTCATCACCCCTGGAGGTGTTTAAAAGATGGGTTAGATGAGTTTCTTAGGGACATGGTTTAGTGGGGAGACAGGTATGGTTGGACTCGAGGATCTTGGAGGTATCTTCCAAACTTAGGATTCTATAATTCTAAATAATTTTAAATTAGATAAGCAAAGCACAAAGAAGTATCTTTATAGTTTAGTTTGGCAAGAGGCTCATACGCATGAGTGCAGCAGTCTTTCGGGGATGGAGGAGGAAATAGGCATGTGGGTGTTGGAGGCTGGAGGCAGCTGCAAGGCATGGAAGGATGGCTGAGCTGATAAAGCCAGGAAAGAGGGCAGGTGCCTGAGCCAAGCAAATTGCACACACCAGCAGGCACATCTCAACATGGCATTTGATGCAGCAGTGAACTGTGCGAGGTGGACAGAAGAAAAAAAAAAGAAGATTTGAAGACTAAAGTGATGAGCAACAGGAAAGGTCGCTATGCTGCCAGCAGTGGTACCCAACATGGAGAAGACAGAAGCTTCAGAATCAAGTGAGCAGGAAAAAAAGCTGAGAGGAAAGTTAGCAGAATTTTTAATGGACTGATGGATATTTTCAAGAATGAAAGCAGACCATATCAAGAGTACCAAGGGAGATTTCAGAGCCTGATTTCTGAGAAGTACACCAAGCATGAATGTTACAACACACAAACAAATGATGGCAAGCTGACATAACTCTTTGTTTATAATGCTGTCTGAAATGGAGAAAGAATCCAGCATTGTTCCTGGGAATGTGCTGGGATGCAAGGATGAAAATCCGCCATATGCCAACCCAAGGAGGGCCACTGGCAGAGCAAGTGAAGCCAAACCGCAAACATACAAGGCAGACTCGTTAGGAGTGGCAGCAGCTTCTGTCTATGGGCCAGGTCTTCAGATTCTCTTCTTCAGGGAATACGTGACAAATCAAATTATCTTGCACTTGCACTAGAGTGCACCAGATATGCACTAGAGATGTACACAAAACGTGTCATGAGCTCGTACTCCACCTCACAGCTGTGGGATCTTGCAGCCTCTGGAATCATTTACCTACGACTGTAAGCTTTCTGTATCACAGCCAAGTTACCACCTAACTGCTAAGTGGGTTTGAGCCTTCTAAGCTGCTCGCCTTAAAGCAGATTTTGCAAATCTTGTCATGACTGTATCACACTTAAGAGCTTTCTCCAATTTGCCAAAGTCCCTGGTAAAATCTGCACACGTGCAAAGGATAAATCATCCAACAATGTCCAACAATGGTCTCTCAAGCACCAGGTCCAAAGGCAGCAGCCATTCTGCTCAATGCTGCTTTGCTTACAAGGATCCTAAAAATTGTGATGCTCTTGCAGCTGCCACGTTAGACACTGCAGGTCTGCTCAGGCTATTTTCACCACAGTTACTAGAAACTTATTTATGTCACCATCTTCCAGGAAACATTCCTTCTCTCTACTCTCTGGGCCCTGAAATATGCCACTTGCATGAGAGTCACTTTTACACAGCTAGATCCTGTTGCAGACACCCGATTAGGTTTCTGCAACTATTACAGGCTCAGACTGGGACCAGCCTGCAGCCTTGTCCTTGACTGTACTGAACTGCAAGACCCCCAGCAAGGCCCTCCAGTCACAGGCAAGACAGTTTGATGTTGGGAAAACTTTGTTTAATTAAATTTATTAAATAGAATTCAGGTGTTAAGAAAAAGGAGGACATAAACAATAAAACAGACAAGTAAACATATTTCCTCCCTCTTCCCAAGGCTTACCTGATGTCAAACACCTATTGTTCTCCTTTTCTGAGGCTCAGCTTCCATTTTTAACTTAGGTTACAACCAGTCCCTCATAATTGCCCCCACAAAGCAGCATGGGAGGCTGGAATCACACACACAACTGTTTCTTTCCATTGCTCTTTGCCTTCTCATTTTCATAGAATTGTAGAATCGCTTGGTTGGAAAAGACCTTTGAGACCATTGAGTCCAACCGCACCTGTCCACTACTGAACCACATCCCGAGCACATCATCCGCCTCTCTTAAATTCCTCCAGGGATGGGAACTCCACCACCTCCCTGGGCAGCCTCTGCGAGTACCTGAGAATCCTTTCCATGAAGAAATTTTTCCTGATATCCAAATCCGAACCTCCCTGCTGCAATTTGCTTTTTACTGGTTTTCCTCAGCTGCACTTTGCTTCTTCATTTTTTTCTGACATTTTTTCCTTGGTGTCCCTGTTCCATCATGGGTTACCCATGTGTCACAGTCCCTCAGGGGTATCAGGACCTCCCTTCAGCATGAAGAATCCCTCACAGAGCACGTCTCCATCACATCATGGCTGCTGGTTTCTCTCCCAAACACCTCTGATCCGGGCAACATGTGCTTCCCTGCCTGCCTGCCACCTTGGAGAACTTTTGGTGGGTGGTGGTCATTCCCTGGTGCCAGCTCCAGCCAAGAACAGCTCTGACCAGTCCAGGACCCCCTCCCACAAAGGCACTATTGCAGCCTCCAGCAAACCTCATCGCTCATGCCCCTTGCAGCTCCCATCGATGCTTCTCCCTGAAATCATCTGCCTGGACAGCAAGAGAGCTACAAGTTGGCCCACCAAGACCTCTGAGAGCAAGACATAGTGGCAGCCTGAAACAAAGGGAGGCTGGGTTGAAGGAGGAGACCAGAAATCAGAGCATGACTCATCACAAGTACAGCCAGAACTGAGAGCTGTGGGAGACAGGGATGCCCTGGGAAAGCCAAGGGAGGGACATTACCCACATCCCCTCCAGCTGCTGCCACAAGAGACACAGAGCTGGAAAGAGGGACAGCATGGTGATGTGCATGTGAGCTCAAAGACACAGCTGTGCAGGCACAGGGGATGAGTTACTCAAGGAAGGAGAAATCCCAGCCTTGGCTAGAGTGTTAATTCTCCGGCTGCCACCTCACTCTGCCATTGGAAGGAAGCCTAATTCATGCATTGGCAGCTGGGAGAGCAGCCAGCATGAGGCATCCCTGCAAGACCACAACCTCCCTGACACGACACTGCTCAGCTGCATGAGTCTCACTGTCCAGGTTCAGCTCCATTCACAGCCCAGGTCAAGAAGCCCAAATGCAGGCACTGTGCAGAAAGCAGTGCCCTGCCAAAGGCAGGTGGCTCCAGCACGCTGGCATCTGCAAACCTGCCAGGGCCTCTGCAGGACAGAACACTGGCACCCATGGGGGTGACCGTACCTGCTTTCCAGGATGGCTTCTTCCACGTGAGTGCTCTTCTCAGACACAGGTGCCCCAAGGGAGGTCTGGCTCATGGCTGACAGAAACTTCAGCAGCAACTTGGTGCTCTCAGTCTTTCCAGCTCCACTTTCTCCACTGTTAAAGAAAAGATATACATTCCATTCACAAACCTAGAACAGACTGAGCTAATGACCACAGGAGAGAAGTAATCTCCAGAAATAAACATGTAGCATCTCTGCTGTGGCAAGCAGGGGTCAGGCAAAGGGTAGGGTAGGACGGTGTGGATATGTAGGCAGATGTCATTGAAAATGGAGCAGCAGGAGCAAGGCATGTAATGCAGTCAGGGAGCAGCCGGTTCTCCCATTTCTAACCTTATCAGAACACACTGGCTGTCATGACGCTTCCACAAGCAGCAGTAGCACTCGTTAGCAGTGGCGAAGATATGGGGAGGCAGCTCACCCAGGCGGTGCTGTCTGTACAGGTCTATGGCATCCGCACTGTACAGACCAGGGATGGGTTTGTAGGGATTTACTGATGCCAAGATGGAACCAATGTTTGTCTAGGGGGAGAAAACAAGACACAGCAAGGAAATAAAGTTCCTGAAAAAAAAAAATCACAACAAACCCAGACCTTGAAATAACTCATGGTGAAGCCTAAATAAGGAAGCTGTGCTTTAGCAAAGAGCTCCCCAGTTTGGCAAAGAATGTCAGGCCCCAGGGCAGGGACTAAATGACCGGGTATGGATGGAGCAGTTTGTATTTCACTACTTAACAATAAAATGTTCTTAGTCTGTTGTCTTTTCTAAACTAAGTTTACACAATTTATAAACAAGGAGCCATCTTTATCCGCAGCTACCTTGCACTGTGCTTGAAGCTGAAAAGCAGAGCCAAGACTTACGGAGTGCCAGCAGATACCTTCAATGCCCCTATCCACAGTCTTAAGTGGATGGAGTTTGGCAGGGTTCAAGCACCTCCCGAACAAAGAGGTGGGACACAGAGACATACACAGATGTGTGAAGAGCCAGTAAAGCATATCATCAAATGCTATTTGGAGCAGCTTAAATCATTTTGTAAGCCAAATCAAAATTGACAGCTGAAGCTCAGGACTCCAAGTCAAAACATTTCTACATTTTCTAAACATTTTAATTTGAAAATATTTATTTTTAAAATCTCATAGTTCAAGAGAAAGTTAGTAAGATTTAAAATTAAATACCCAAAGCCTAATAATGAATTTCAAATGTATTCTTTAGTGAAGTCAGAAGGAAATTCATTTTGGTTTCTGGGGCATGACTTTTTCAGTTCAGTCAACCAGCTCAAATTCAGTTATTCTCAGAGCTGCGGTTGAGTGCAATGGTACCATCTCTCTCCTAACAAAGGCTTTGTAATACAGTCAACATCCAGCTTAAATCCTGCTGCTAGTGCAGTAGCCTCCTTCACAGGGACATCTTAGGCTGCCCTATTCCAGCAATATCCATTCTCAGCAGGGGTGACAGCAGAAACTGAGTCTTGCAGAAGGTACCAAGCTTTTTGGCCAGGAACAGAATCTAGTATTATTTCCAAACCATGAACTATGAACCACCACATACATATACAAGGATTTGCATGCATCCATTGGAGAAGCTGTAAACAAAACACTTGGGCACAAGAAAGACACATGCTTTCTCCCTGTCAAATGAGATCTTGTGCCCTACTGCATGCCAAGCTCTGAAGCCACAAGCCAGACTAAGATGCTATAGTTATCAAAATATTTAAGACATTGATTAAAACAGCACCCACAGATCATTAAGGAAAAACCCCATCACCTAGGCCTAATTGCATTTTCAGTATGAAAAGGCTAGCATGGAACAAGTCCTCAAGATCCTCTGGCATGGACATTTGTGGGCAGATATTTAACTCATTGTTTATGAAAGCAATAAGCAAGCAGATGATCTTTGACAAGACAAGTGGGAAGAAACTGAGAGAGAAAACATGGATTAGGAAAAAGGACTGTACAACAACTTGAGCAACAGACATTGTCCAGAGACTACAAGACAGAGATGTCTATCCTAGCACCTCTCCCAAACCTTCATAGCACTTTTTCCTCTCAGATGCTTCATTTTGTGTTTCCCACTCTAGTTTCACCTCTCCCAAGGAACAGTGCTTCCGTTGCAGTCCTTTCCAGAACTTCTTCCATTACAGCTATCTCTTTCAAAGGTGTTTCCTAGAAACTTTTCCATCTCCCAGCTGCAGTCTCCTCATCACCTGCAGTCCCTTACAATTTTTTCTACAGTTTTTAATAGCAATAGCATTTGTGCATCGACCATGTACATATCAGCCACTCTATTAGCAAGGAGTGATCATCACCAGACGACTCTGTAGAGCAGGACAAGCTATGTGCAGCCTGTCTACTTCTCAGGACAATATGTACAACTTTGGTGGCCAGGCATTGCAGGGCTAGGACAGCACAAAATGTGGCAGTACAGGCCCTGGCTCATTTCTACATCACTCACATTATATTGAGTTAACTTTTATTAATGGATACAGGAATTGCAGGAAAAAAGGGGGAAGAAGCACTGCTAAAAGCTGCAGGCTCTTGCTGTGCTCATATAATTTCCTTAAACAGTTTGGTATTGCTTGAATAGCATTTACACGGAAAACAACTGTTGAGATTGTCAGTATTACTGTAGCACATTAATTATGGGTACACACCAGTCTAGAAGAACTTGTTCTCCAGAAAACGATGATATTTCTAACCTGGTTTTGATCTCCATGGTTTGCTTCCACATATTTCTGGCCCTGACTGATAGGCATAACTCTCAGCACAGCTTCATCTGCAACCTTAGTCTACTACGTTCTATCTGTGGAGAGCGTTGAGGATGCTATTAAATGAACTGAAGCCATGTAACATTCACGGTGTTCACAGATCACTGCCAGTCATTAGGTGGCACTACAGCTGACATTCTCAATTTCTACTTAACTGAAAACTGTATGCAGCTGGGCTACAGGTATCACTAATAGTGATAAAGTAACTGCAATATTAACGTTTGCACTGCAGAAACAAAAACCAGTACTTGCACTGTTTGGTGTTCTCTAGGTCAAACATTGCATAAACATATACCCAAGTGCAGCTCCACTCAAGAAGGGGCTTAGAGTCCTTCACTGAGGGGTTCTTCCCAGTGCTGAGCATATCACAGAAGGCAGGTCCCTTCATAAATCTCAAAAAAAAAGTCAGATCTGAGGTGCACAGCCAACACTCATGCACTATAAACAGACAGAAAATGACATAATACTTAAAGCTTTTAACACCTTTACACATGGATGGAGAAGCCACAGAACTAATGCTGAAGAGGAGAATAAATGACAGACCGCAGCTAGAGGAAAGGCTTAAGGAGATACAGCTGCTGTGATACTGTCACAGTGCTGGTGGTGTGGCATTTCTGGTGCACGTCACAGACTGAAAAGGGAGAGAATCCTGCTTCACATTTCAAAGTGAAACAGGAGGGATATACCCAGATGGGCAAAGAGCTGCACAAACACATAGCGTGCATCAAACACAGGTCAGAAAGAGCAGCAAGGACAAGGGCCATCAAAAGAGTATGTGCATGTGGGTACTGCTACAGGGTCACAAGACTCTGTTGATGGACAACAGGCAAGGGGGTCTACAGCAACAAAAAAAGAGAATTTGCAGTCTCCTCTGCATTCCGGTGCAGGAGATGGTTCAGAAAAGGGGTCACTTTATTGATCATTTCCTGGAATACAGGTACATATGGTTTGGTTGCCTTGGTAACAGTTGCTATGCAACACAGATAGAGATTTACATTTTTCCTGTAATAATCTGAAAAACTCCGGGTACACAGAGTATGGCAAGAGCAAGTTAAGAGCAAAGCAAGGTAAGTTAGTCTTTGTAATGTATCCTTCTAGTCCTCTCCAAGTCTGAGCAGATGACACTGCCAACCCAGCACTCCATGAATGCCTTGTCCCAGGTGTACTTTTCCTCACAAGTCCCTTTCCTGACACTTCCATCCTTCCTGAGGGCCTGAGAGAGAAATCAGGAGATGCTTTGAATATTCAACTGTTCAAGGAGAGTAGAGCAACTCAAAAAAGGCAAAACTGCATGTAAAAGCAGGATTAGGCAACAGGTTTCCTTTCCTAGTTTTGTCAAGTCGTAGCTTTGTCTGTCCACATCCAGAGGAATACTCAACTGCAACCTGTGTAAACTGCACTTTTCAGTCTGCTTTGCCATATAAGCCTCTGACCAGCAATAATGGGGAATCTGGGGAACACAAATGCCATGTGGTAAAAAACAGATGGTCATGGAGGACAGAGCATTGCACAAAGCCTAGAGGTGAACCTTCATGTTTTGCCAGTTCCTTTTACATGCAGAGGCTCCTCTGGTAGTGGTACAATCTCACAGGGCCGATGGAGCTGTCAAGGCAGAAAAAACCCTCCCTTTCTATCCACATGAAATGATGCTCAGGAAACAATGCTAAAATCGGTATTTCACATGAAAAGTGATATTAGCTAGGAGGGATGTGGCCCAGCTTGAGCACTTACATAGATGTGACCCTGTCGGTAACGCTGGTGTAGGTTCAGCAGGATGGCAGCTTCATGCAGATCTCCCAGCATGGACATGTCTTCTACTCCATCAACGCTGGTCTGGTGCATTGGCAAGACCTTTTCTCTGGAAAGGGAAGCCTTGGGGTACTGGAATACCTGGAAGAATGGGAAGAAGGACAAATAAGTGTAAGACATTAGGGCACATGGTCTGATGTGGCACTTAAGGACAAGGTTTAGCAGTGGACTGGGGACTTGGCAGCGCTGTTTATGTTCGGACTCAAAGATCTGAAAGGTCTTTTCCTACCAAAATGATTCTGGTATTTCTGTGATTTCCTACCAGAAACATGTCCTTTTCCACAGCTTTATATTCAGCACTGGAAAAGGAAATTAATAAGGCACAAATATGCTCCCTATTTTTATTGTTCTACTGTGCCCGTTCCTACGTATTTGACGAGGTTGAGGCAAAGCTTACTCTCGTTTAGAGGCTTGGCCTTGCACTCTCCATAGGAGCAGGCAGAGAGCATCTGAGAGAGGTTATCTAGTCAAGGGCACAAGGAAGCAAAGCAGATGAGAAGTCGAGTCCTGTGTGCATGCCGATGTGTACTTACGTAATGCAGCTTTCAAAGTGTTTGTACAGTGACAGCTATTAACTTTTATCACTGCTCTAGGAAGTGCCCTCTCTTCTCTCTCTAATGCAGTTTCAGTCTTCTTGCCCTAATTCCTGCAATCTTATTCCTCCTAGAGTCTCTTCATCCTCAATAACCCACACTTCAGCTATTGGGTCATCTTCTTCACCCTCTTTCAACACAGCTGAGATTATGTTACTGTCCCCCTCCACCACAGCCACATCCCAGCCTTCCTTTCCTCCTCCTCAAGCACGATGCTGGCATTTCACAAAAGTTATTTCAGTTGCTTCCCACTCTTGGATTCAACTGTGTGCCATCTCCCACCCAGCACCCCAAGCTGTGCTAAATGGTAAGACCCAACATAGACAGATGGGAGACTTCATATAGGCAGCCTGGAGAAGCAAACTGGCCCACAGTAATCCTACCAAAGAAACTTGAGATTTTCCTGCCCTTCTGGGGCTCTACGTCATTTCCACCCCTGCTTGCCAGCCCTCTCAGGGGCAAGCAAGAAACTGACAGACCCCATGGCGGATGAACCGTTATCTATAGCATTGATCTAACTGGTTCCTGCTTCCTTGGAGTCCTCAGGCTGCTGCAACTCCAAGGGAGAGGCCAGCCGCACAGCTGCAGGCTGAAGACAGAATGAGGTCACCCTGCCCCCTCCAGTGAGCCACCCTTGCGAGTCCCTTGCAGGGAGCTCACTGCGGCAGCGTGTTGCAGATGCCCAGCGAGCACCTCTTCTCAGCTCTGAGAAGCTCTGCACCCTTGCCAGTACGGCAAAAGAACCACCTGGCACAAGATCCTTTTACAAGACCTTCATGGTGCCTGAAAAAGTCTGTGCAATCGAAGCAACAGCTCTGTTCCTGGAAGGAGCTGGGGAGGAGAAGCAGGCTCATTTCCCCAGATGTGTTCACTCCAGGTCTGTCCTGTAACTACAGGTTACGGGACAAGAACTTGGTCTCTGCCACTGGGCAACCTCACCACAGCCTGATCTTCTTGCCAGCCAAGAGACTTTTGAAAATACTTAGTTCATGTTCATGAATAGTGTAGAACCAAGGCTACTCCAGTACACAGGCTTTCTGCAGGCCTCCCTGGTCTTCTCTGCACATTTCCGCACGTGGGTATCACAGAGGTATGACTCTGCCAGCAGCAAGATCCCTACTCTGCGAGCATGGCCCCAAAACCACATCAATCTTTGCTTTCACCACAGCAGAGGCCTCAGACACTTCCAAAAGAGAACTGGGAAGAGCAGGAAGAGAGAATGGGACAACTAAATTCAGGGGAGAGTACAAGCTGCAAATACATAAGATAAACTGGTCTCCATCAAGAACAAATCCACTACAACACTTTCAAACCATGAGGCAGCAAACCACCCTGGCTCTCTTTTCTCTGCTGACTTGGACAAATTTTAGAAGAGGACAAGTCCAAAAGGCTATGATGTGGTCTTTCCTTTATATCTGCTTGGCACTTATTAATTTACCACTGCATTGTCAGCACTTGTGGCCATTTGAGCCAGAAGAGATCAAGAAAATGCCTAGGGAAAAAGCTGAGTGGACAAGTGTCCCAAAAGATACCAGGCAGTTGGCAGCACCTGTGCCAAGAGGCTTCTATGCATTAAAAATAACTGTGTGATCGGTCAGAGCTTCTTTACTTGCTCTTGCAGACAACACAGGAGAAAATGGGACCCCGAAAACCAATGGGCACCCATAAATACATATGGAAATCATTAGGGATTAGATCACCACCTGTTAGACCTGTCTCGAGCTACCTGATTGGGGTTATTCTTCTTTAAAAAAATCTAATCCACAATCATCAAAGAGTTAAATCAGGTACTCTGGCAGGACTGTAAAAAATGTGGATGACAGAAGCATTGATCCTGGTACCCTAGGGACAGAAACACTGCATAGGTGAAATATATTCCCTGGAGGAGTGGACCAGGTGCCACGTTGACACCCTAGCTGAGGCCAAGGTGTCATCTGTCTGTCCCTGAGGCTGGGGAGTTTCACCAAATACCCTTGCTCATCTCTGCATCCCTAGTATCTCACCCTTTCTCAGGCTGGGGCTGGGGCTTCCAGCCCCACTGAGATTTGGGAGGTGAGGTCTCTGTGCCCCTAGAAGGCACTTGTGCCACGAGGGAGAGGTTTCAGACCTTTGCTTTTACTGGGAGAGAGCTGGCTTTTAACCTGTCCTTTGCCCTCCAGGGCAGAGACAAAGCTCCAGTCTCTGTATCACCAAGAGGTTGCAATGATCATCCGAGATGCTGGAAGTAAACACATGATATTCTTTTGTTCCCAAGATTGTCAAAGAGTTTTCCCTGAGGAGCTCTGAGACACAAACATGACCCAAACATGACCCAGACAAGATGACCCTCCCCTTAGAGCTAGCAAGGTATTGCACTTAACCAGGCTAGCCAGGCCCTTTCCCACCTCCACCTACCCCAATAAAAAGGCTCTTATTACCCCACTGCTCAGTTCTGGACCCCTCCAGCAATCTGCCAGGAGAGCAATTTGGAAGATCATTGTCCCCATCATCCTGTTCCAGCTAAGGTAAGCCAGCAGCTTGCACTACTGAGCTGAGTATAATGGCTGAAGCAAGTGAGAACACCAACTAATCTCTCAGCAGAACTGCCTCTGGAATACCCCTTTTCCAACACGTTCATAACAAATCAAAAAGCTAAAGACATTAATAAGCAGATCTTTATTATTTGGGAAGAAAAAACATCGGCTTTCAGTCTAACTACAAACAAGCCATCAAATACTATACAGGCACCTCACAGTGCAGCCTAAGATTTCTACTTCCTCCCCAGTGACAAACTGATTTCATCTCAGATTTAGCTCATGGTCAGAAGAAAATGACCAGGACTCTCTCCAAGCCCTTGCAATGATCAGGAATAAAGCAAAACCCAGCTGGCAAACAAGTCAAGATGAGAACTGCCAACTAAGCCGGGCTGAGCACAGAAAAATGATTCCTCCTCAACCTCAAATCCATCCATAAGTGCAAGCCTGAGCACATGAGCAATGCTGCCACCCAAGCATCTAAGTTATGTTTATTCATAAAGCATTCAGCTGGTCTGTCTGGACTGTGGTTTCCAATCTTGTGTTTCGTAAGTGTCAGCTCCTTCTTTACTCCCAGGAAGTCACATTTCTCACGGATTTATTGCCTGAGGTGTTTGAAGTGAAAACAAATGGCAAAAACCCTCAAGCATGACAGGACTACTTATCGCCGAGCTACAAGACCTGAAGGGATGCTGGGCCACAGCAAACATCAGGATACTAGATTTAGGGAACATAAATCAGAGGGATCAACTAGCTCATCCAATACAAAGTAAAGTGAAGATGTTTTCATCTGAGTTTTCACCTGGGGTAAGAAAGCCAGTCTCTCCTACAGTTACCAAGCAATGAAGACAGCAGACGAGGAAAGTATGTTGGACAGCTATTGTAGAAGTCACTGAGTAGAGGGCACTCTTTAATGATCACCATGTGCTTTTTCTGCATAAGACATAAAGCACATGCTCCTTCAGCCTAGTGATTTCTTCTGTCATGGAGGAAAAAATCCAAATCCAGCTCGTTTAGACACGTGACTCCATCCAGCATTACCCTGCACATTTTCTAGCACAGACACAGGCTGGCTCTGTGGTGGGATTTCTGGTGTCCTTTCAGAGTGCCAGGTAGGGCTGGAGGATTTTCCATTGCCACAAAAGCATACAAGGAGAGACAGGAACAAGCCTGGGAGAAGCACCATTTGTTGATCCTACGCAGGCTGCTGCATTACCTGCAGTGAATGCCTCTGTGATCTCTTAAACTCAGTTAGTGACTACCCAGCACTCCCCAAAAGAGGTAATGCCTCAAGAAAGGATTTGAGAGAACAGAGCAACCAGATGGAAAACCTGTGTGTCTCCTAGGTGAGTTTCTGTCTCTGAGAAATGAACCAGGCTCTTTAAAAAGGAATGATAATTTGAAATCCTGTCTTTTCAAAGCAAGATTGAAACACGTGACACTCTACAAGCCGGAGTCCTAAATCCCTTCCCCTCCTGCGTCTTCCTTTGTTTGCCAGGTAAGAGGCTGAAAAAAAACCTGTCCAATTTTCTTTATCAAAGAAGCTGCCTGCAGAGCACCGTTCACTAAAACCGCTGAGCAGATCTAACTGCTCACTGCTGGAGAGCACAGTCCTGCCCATTCCCCCATCCTCCTCTCAGCCCAGGCATGTTTGACTCACCAAGAACCTCAGTGAAGGCAGTGAATAGTTTTCCCAGGGTTAGCAAGCCAAGTTGCCTCACTGAGGACCTGGATGATCCCCAAAAGTCCCTTCCTACCAGTATTACTCCATGAGCACTGCAGCAGGCATGCCAGGGAACCACAAGGAGCACAGAACTGGAAACAGGGCAGGAAAGAGTCTTGTTCCTATTGCTGGCAGAGAGCTCCGCTCTCAGAAGAGCTCAGCTGCCTTGTTATGCATAGCTGCTGCAATTACACTGCTGACTGACACAGGGAGCTCACTTTCACATGCCCCTATCCCAATGTGCTGATGGCAAAAGCTGCTGAAACAGATGGTGGTGAGCACAACAGCCCTAACAGCAGCATGGCTCGCAAGAAGCACATCCTGGCAGAAAGGGCTGCTTAGTTAGTGGAGCTGCCTCCTTTCTAGGAGCATTTTGCCAATATCATGTTTTTTCTAGACTGTTAATGCAACGCCTTCAAAGATGACAGAAGAACAATCAAGCAATGTTAGATGGGCAAAAAAATGAACACAAGAAAGGGAACAACATTATGTTTTTAGACTTTTGGCATGGTTTGTAAGAGAGGGAGGTCACTTTTAAGACACAATTGCAGCGTTTCAATGGATATGTTCTGTTTTAACTTGAATATCACACGAGACCACGAAGTCCATCTTGCAACTTGGTACAGGCTACAGCCTCATGCAAACTTCACTTACCATGCCATAATCTGAGGTGAAGCGTACATTTCCATTGGCGCATAAGCCAACAGTGCATGGCTGCAGCTGGTCCTGCTCCCGCAGCCATACCCTGGCACCCTGCAAAAAAAAAAAACCCAGAAGACCTCCTGTTAGAAAGAACCGGAGCCCGTGAGATCAGCACACAGGGTGCAACCATTCAAGGAAAGCTGGGGAAAGCTGCGGTATTCAGAGGCTACTTCCAAACTACAGATGCTTAAAACTTTTAAGCAAGCCCTTCTTCACATTTTCAGAGAAATTGGTGTTGATTTTTTTAACGTAACGTAAAAAGAAGACAAAGCAGCTTTAAGCAGCTTCATGCATAAACCAAAGTAAGGAAACATCAGTTTTTACAGAAAGAGTCATGGAAAGATAGAAACATGCAGAATAGTGGGTTCGGCTGTCTAAATATTTTCAAACTTAAAATAGCCAGTCATTAAAAGAATCACTATAATAATAAAAAAAGAAAATGTAAATAAAGCACGTTTACAATTTCATACACCCACACATCATTGTAAATTCTTCCAGAAATCATCAGCAACAGCTAAGTGGACTTCACAGAGCTTTGTTTGCCTCTCTTGCAAGAGTTTCCTTCATGTAAATGACGTGACTTGAGTGTTTGTCTGATGTATATATACACTGATGTATATATGATGGCCCCAATGTACAAGGTCCAACAAAAAAAAAAGACTAACCCTATAGCTTGGGAACCAAGAGTGGGAGGGGAAAGTCAAAGAGATGTCATAGAACATGTTCTAATCTGTCACAGTGAGACAAGCCTCAATTCGACTGCTTCACTCAGTACGAGTGGACATTTGTTCAAGTATAGGTGTTTTCTTACCTTTGGTTAGAAATTGTCGGTGTGGAAGAGTGAACAGCAAGTTAACATCAAGTTTCTTGTGAAGCTGAAGAAATCCACAATGGAACTTTGCAATTATTGACTGAGGCTTATGGTAAAGAGATCCCAAAGACCAAGCCAATGCTCAAAGGAACCTACTTTTTGTCGATAGAAGATGCAAAAGCAAAAACTATGGAGATCCTCAACAACCTTTCAGAAAACAAGCTGCAGAATCATTTTGAACATTGGCAGCATTGTGTGCAGCTGTGTGTCACCTCAGAAGGGAACTATTTGGAAGGTGATTGTAGCTGATTTTCTTAATTTGCCAAATAAAAAGAGTTACAGGCACAGTCTCATTTTTTTGTGTGTGTGTTAGACCTCACATATATAGTTTCACACACTACAACATCTTAAATCGCTCAGTGTCTCTCAAGACAAGCCCAAGCACAAAGGCAGATTTCTGGTAACACATATGCATGGATCTGCAGGGCAAGCAGATCTCACAGCTTGCCTACAAAAAAAAGCCCAGAGGAAATCAGTTTGCTGGATTAGCCTCTTCTACCCTGCATGACTATGGGACTTGGTGCAAAAGAAAAAGCAAGAGCACAAAAACAAATCAGGGAGAATATAATCTGCTATTATGCAGAATTAGGCATAACATCATAGCGCATTTCAGTTATTGCACACTAATCCATTCCATGTCTTCCCATTGAAATCAAACAAACTCTGCTTAGATAAGTATTGAGAAAAAGCCAAAGTGCTGAACTGTTGAGTAACGTTAAGACCATTCTGCTTTCCATTGATTCATAGACCTACTTTCTTCCTAGTTTGCTGTCTGCCCCTATATTATTGATTATAAAAGTCCTTCCTATCCTCTTAAACCCGTCAGTACCATTAGCTCTTTGCTTATAGGCTTATTATGTTTGAACAGATGAAATAATATTTCTATATTACATTATACAGAATCTGGAACATTAATTCTATTTTTAATAATTTATTTTAGTTTAAGTGTTTTTTTTAAAAACTACTTTAAACACTTGAGTACCCTGGATTTTCCTTATTGTAGAAGAAGCCTCTATCGGCCAGCTTCCAGTCCTCCCAGTAAAGTAACTGATTTTAATGACACTAAAAAAAGCCAGTGTAATTCTAGATTTGCTGCTGTGTTCTGCTGTAGAGTTTTCACAGTAGGCAGATTAATTTTCCCTCACCAAGTGAGTGAAAAGCACTGGTGCTTCTGATCACTAGCTAAACCCAAGACAGTGTGTGAAGATCACCCTCATGCCCAGTAAGCAACAGCAATAGAAAAAATTGTTTTCTTATGTTACAGATTCAAGTTTCAAGATTGCAGAGAGCTGGTAAGTAATACATTGAATATAGATTTTGAGGAACTATATAGAGGTCTTCATGATATCCTCTTATATTTTCTGAAACTCTTGATGCATGAGACGGAGACAAAGTGTCCTGAGGCATTTGGGAAGGCAGTGCTGATGAGAAATTATCCATTTCCCAAATCACATTCTGACTATTCTGCATAAACATATGAACAGCAGCAATATGCATTAGTAGAAGATCTCTATGATGTTTTCACCAAAGGCTCCTACTGCCTACTATACTGTGATAGCAGAGAGCAAAGAGTCAGAAAACAGCAAAGCTGTGTCTTGAGTTCCCAACAGTGGGATGAGTGAAAACCTTTTTTAATATACTTATCATAAACACTCATTCCAACAGTGCATTTCAATGCCTTCAGACACCAGTAACCCAGGAGCACATAGATGAGAGCCTGCAGGCAAATGCAGTTTAATCAGCAGCCCCCTCACACACACGCTGCACCCTGATGCCATGGGCTTGCACGCAAGCGTGCACACCCCAGCATCGAGTGTGCCATGCTCATGGAATCCTACATGGTCTGCCCCTGTAGGCCAGGGCAGGTCCAGGTTCCACTCCCTGAGCTCAGAAATTAGTTTGGAGGTAGAAGCAGTTGATAATCTAACAACAGACACTCCACAGGCATGAACATTGTTATTTGTTAGGTACCATTTAGAGGGAAAAAGAGGAGATGGACAATGAGATCACCCCTAGTATCTTCAACATCTAGAAATTATCAGAAAGTCAAGACCTCTTTCCCAGCAGAAGTCAATGTGTAAAAGTAGTAACAAATACTCCCCAAGGGAGACCGAGTTCTTTTATATTATATCGCACCATTTCCTACAGACTTATGGTAGATCTTCCTGTGTGCTGCTAAGAAAGCAACATAATGAAACTCCCAGGCACTGTGGCATTTCAGATACTCAGAGCCACTTACTTCAGTTTGCTTTGATGTTGTAGCTGTTTTTACAACAGCAATTGCCTCTGCTCAGTGGAATAACTGCACTCATTTATGTTGTTTCCAAAAGGAACATCATACTGAGACAGCCAGAATAGAAACCGCAGAGCAAATAATTATTGTAACTTCTGCCTAGTATAGCACCCATTTCCTGAAAGGTTCAGTTTGTTTTAGAGCATCTTCTTCCATCAGCCCTTTTCTCTAAACACGAAATTCCCCAAGGAGCCATGACTAAATACAGAAACAGATGGTGACACCAAAGAGACTGCCCTCACATCACTCACCTTTACCCCAATACCACACATTTCATTGATGAGATGAAAGGATTAAATTGAGCAGAAAACTTCGAAGAAATGCCAAGCTGCAAGGATGAACTCCCATGGAAGAAGCAAGGGCAGCAAAGCAGAGCACAGCCCACCACTGCAGAGCAGGACCTGCACTTCTGGTGAGTCCCAGCTCCCACAGGCAGCACAGACAATGCGAAATCTCCCAGAACAAGAGTAAAAACCCATCAGTTTTTAAACCAGGATATAGGTGGTCTCACCCATATCCAGAAACAAAACAGTGTAACAAAATGAAGCAACAAGCAATCACTGATTGGAAGAGAAAATCTAAAAAAGTAGCAGAGCGGTGATTTTGTGTAACCACTGTCCATCAACTAAGGCTGGCTGAATACTGATAATGCGGTTAACTCGAGCCCCTTAAATAATGAGTACAGGTCATCCCCTCCCAATTCATCTTTTAACTAGGAGTTTATTAGGCCGGTTGTTTTGTTTTTAAGTGGAGAAACAACAGCAGGTACTGAAAGAAAGAAATAATTAAGTAGTAATGTACCAGAGTTCCTGTATCAAGGGTAGGTCACTCAGATGTTAAATGCACTCTGAGACCAGCACCTCATTCCTACGGCCTCAGCACAATCTGCCCATGAACTGGCCTTGCCACAAAATGCACAGGCAAAGCACAATCCTGAAAACTGATCCCATAACATGGGGTTATAATTTAGAAAATAAAGTTGCTTGCATACCAAGAGCTGTGTTTCATCAGTACTGCCTCACTCACACCACGTCTTCCACTGTAGACAGTAAACTCTAAGATGACATTTTCCTCTGTTCACATAACACCTGGCACTTTTGAACCCTAGACCAAGAAATACATAACATTTCCTGGTCTCCACGATATCAAATAATCAATTGAAGCTACAGGTTTCTTTGGCCTTCAGTGCCTATTTTAGAGCGACTGATACCAGAAATTATCTCTTGCATTCACATGCCTGTACCTCCATCTCAGCAGATGCAGTATGCTGGGTTGGTAGGGAACGGATAAGGGCGATCTTGTGCACTGTACTCCAGTGAAGAGCTGTAGAGGCAGGTCAGCAGCTGCAGAAGCAAAGCGTACTTGCATTAAAGCAGAGTGTGTAGCCACTAGCAGCCACCTTCATCATCAGCTATCCAGCTACTGCAGGCAAAGTAAGGTCCAGAGGACAAGACATGGAACTCTGTACCTGCAGGTTCCCTTTGCAGAGCCTCCCAGCCCATCAGAAGACACATTCATGGACTGATAACGAGCAAGCTACTGCTCTGCAACTATACCACAATTGAGAAACAAGTCATCGTATCCGTATCCTGTTCTCTTATTTGTGTAGTCTGGACAATCCTTGAATCTTCATGTTCTCCCAGGATGTCCTCTCTCTTCTGGAAACTGCTTCTTCCCAGGCGCAAGGAAGAAAGAGCTGCCCCAGCTGTAAAGAATTTGAAGAGACAGACAGCAGTGCTGCCTCTCTCCAACACCACTCACATGCCCTATTCCTCCTTGTGCACAAACCTGCATAACTCCCAGGATAATATGCTTGGAGGGGGCTACAATCAGGATGAGTGCATCAATTTTCCAGGGGTTATTCGGAGTGGAAAGGTGCTTTTGGTTGGAAGACACATTCCAGTGTATGAAACATGCACACAATTGTCCACTAATTCCATTGCAGGATGTTTTTGTAACATTTTCTTTGTGAATAAAAATGGCGCCCTCAGCCTCCAGATCCACCTGCAAACCCAATACTATGAGAGGCTCTTGCAGTGCCTTGGTTTGGGTAACTGTCCCTGACCATTGCTGCAGCCGCTCTGCAAGGGGCAGGGATATCTCAAAAATGTACACCCCTGCACTGTGAGTCCAAGCCAAAAATCTCTGTTGGTGCTATAAGTTTTTCAGCCATAAGTATTGTGTATACACATACCTTTGTCCTCCTGGCACACTGAGGCTGTTCAGTGGCTATCAGGCATCCAAGCATTGTGTTTTTCCTGGCAATGGATCCATATACTCCTAGGCTTGAAAGCAGCATTGTGCTAAGCCAGCTCTCTTCCCAGCCTCAATGGGCTTTGCGGTTGTAAACCATGTAGCGGAGATTGGGCTAGAAAGGCCCTTGCAATCCAGACAAAGCCAGGATCAGGTTTCAATAAATGCACTTTTCAACAGATTGATCTAGATGATCATGAATAAGTGATAGGACAGATACAAAGAGACTTAGCTAATGGATACGAAATTGGTGGGGAGGGGGAGTCCCTGACACCCTAGACCCATAGGGGAAAGAATGCAACCTTGCTGGTTTTCTGATGTCAGTCTGAAATGAAGTCATACAGCCAGTCCCTGGGTTACAGCTGATCAGTAAAACCTGGATCAGCTGCTGGAAGGAAGGGGTCAGCCCAGGAAGCCACTGGTAAGACAGAAAGAGAGAAACAACAGCTGAGCTGGCAGCAGCCAGCATGGGAAGAGAGGACAACACCTTTCAGCTGGGAAGAGGGTCAATACCTGCAACAGCAGCAGCAGGGATAACAGAATCAGAATCGTAAGACTAATTCTTGTACAGCACAAGTATGATAGACTGCAGTGCAAAAAGTGACTGGATTGCACCTGCAAAGGTCCCATGGTTCTCACGGAGCCCAGGCAGCCCCTGCAAGCCACAACAGCTCATGGAGCTGAGCACAATGCTGCAGCCATGTGTCCCGCAGCTCCAGAGCAGCAACCAACCTGAGCCTATGACTCAGACTAGTTCTGCCAATTAGCAGCCCCACTCCTTACTAATTAAGGAGCAAAGCCCTCAGTCTGCCAGCAGGTCTGCAGAACAGCACTATCAGGAAAAAGGTTGTGCATTTTAAATCATCTAAGAGCAGTTTGTCGCTTCTGGTCACCAATGTATGTGCACTGCTTCCCACCCTTCTTTCACCTCCCCCTCCCATCTGTTCTGTTCCTCTCTCCTCCCCCAGTTTGGCTGCTGCACAGCTTCTCCCCACTCTCCTCCACATCTCCCAACTTCAGATATCTCCCAGGACATGCCTGGTCCTTCAAGGCAATTCTTGATCTTCTCAAAGGAGCAACCTCCCGCTACAGCGACCACACCAGCTCCTCACCATGAGAGTGGAGGTATCACAGTATCATAAGGTTGGAAAGGACCTTTGAGATCATTGAGTCCAACCTATGACCAACACCTACACCTACTCCTACTTGTCAATTACACCATGGCACTAAGAGCCTCAACCAGTCTCTCCTTAAACACCTCCAGGGACAGTGACTCCACCACCTCACCAGGCAGCGAATTCCAATGGCCAATCACCATCTCAGTAAAGAACTTCTTCCTAATGTCAAGCCTGAACCTTCCCTGGCAAAGCTTGAGACCGTGTGCTCTTGTTCTGTCGCCGGTCACCTGAGAGAAGAGACCAACTAGTGAACCCCTGTTTCCACATGCTTCAGCGTTGTCCTTTACCATGAGCACAAGGTGCACAGCAAAGAGGCAGGAGTGCATCCTTCGAGACCTCACTGAAAGCTCTCTCCAGGCTCAGTGTAAGATGAGCTGCCCCCTGCAATTCCACTGCAGGAGCTGGAGTCACTGCTCTCCCCAGGTGAAAAAACTGTTCTACAGAGACTGCAACTACCTGGGAACTTCTCCCAAGCCTTGAAAATACATAGGAAGTTTAGCTCAGTTCATAAAAAACAGCACCACTTCCATGCCTTCTCTATGATCTCTTCTCTGCCTAAAAGCTGAATTAGAACAAGTCATTCCCTAGAGCACGTTACTCACATGGGTATCTACAGATGTTTATTCCCTGTTTCTGAACATGTCTGACACATCACAGCAACCGTGGCTTTCATATATCTCCTCCATAGCCCTGAAAGGAAGGAGGTAACATGGCATGTGCAAAAGCCTGGCCTGACCCTAGCAAAACTTCCACTGACCAGCTAGCAGCTCCACACTCAGCAAGGCACTTAGGTAGGCAGATAAGTAGGCAGCTATCCCTGCACTACCCTCACCTTGGACATTGATTTGGGTCTTCTCCCACTCCTGCCATCAAATATACAGCGAGGCATCTTCCTTGCAGCTCCCTCCCTCTCTCAACTTTGGCCAATGGCTTCAAGGCTGAAGCTGAGCTGAGGGACATTCAAAATTGAGTGGCATTCAAAACCCACAGAGGAGAGCTCAGGGCCTCAGGAAGTCACGAGGATGCAGCAGTCTATCACAGAGAAGCCAGCTCCAGCATCCTGAGCAGCCACTATGCAATGCATTTTGTAAAAACCTCAGACAAGAGCCCTGAAACAGTATTTCTTCTACAATGTTTATTATGCATAATTTAGGATTATTTCCAGTATCTTTTTTCATCTTGCCACATCTTTGACTTCAATAATTCCCTGCCATGTGGAGTTCTACCATCTACTCACACATTATATGGAAAAGTACACTTTTTAATCAGTCTCATCCCTGTGAAGCAGAAAATCCCTTTTTCTTGTAGTCAGAGGTGGAGGAACAGAGGAATCCAATCCACCTTCTCTGTCTAATCCATTATTTTCTGCTCTTTTGCCATGTCTCCCCCTATTTGTCATTTCACTAATAAAGTATTCTCCGGTTCTTCAAACCCTTCATGAGACATTTTCCTAGAGTTTTGTTGTCCTTGGTGTCTTTTCCCTTGAACACTGCATAAAAAGTTAGCACAGTACCTCTCAGCTTGGGATGCACGGTCATCCAATCGAAAATAGAAGTGAAAGTGGGTAAAAATGGGAAAACAGCCCCCATAAGTAAGAAGTCTGGAGACAGTAAAGACAGTAGAGTCCATGTTTCACTATTTCTTCTTCTAAAATAATTTGGGGCAAAGCCACATACTAGTAGCAGCATCCAGATACTAGATAGAGATGTCAGCATAGTGAATAATGATGGAGACAATGCATATGTTTTCAATAAACAGCCCTGGAATGTACCTCCCTTGCATCAGACCGAGACACTGAAATGCTTTCCCATATAGTACTAAATGGAAAGGACGTAAAATTGTTTAAAAATCAACATGTCCAAGAGTTCCCAGAGATCTGTCCAATGAAGTTTCTCACCAGCTGATAATCATTTTTTATAAGCTTGGTAATGCTGAGGAAATTCCAAGAGACTGGAAGGGTCAGAGCCCAAAATGAGGGCAATAGTGGAATTATCCTGAGTAACCATGGGTTGCCTAGTCAGACAACTCCAGCAAAAATAGACAGGTTTTGCCCTCAACTTTTCCAATGTAAAGATACTCTAGCTGTAACCATCGCCCAGTGCCAGCCAACATGTGGAAAGAAGTCTAGTCAAAAAGACTCCTTTGTTCTTTGATTAGCAACTAAGCGCAGGAGATAAATAAGGCAGTAATAGACTCTCATGGCATTGCTCATGTAGAACGCAGCACTCTGATAAAAGTCAGCCCTTGAGGAGCAAACAGCAGCACAGGGACCTCAAAACAGTTGTTATGAATGGGGAAAATAATGACTAATTGAGGAAGTTCCTAAAAAACCTTTGTGGAGACAGAGTGAGTACTATTTTGCATTATCTTCAAGGACCTAAAATCACAAGTTGCGCTGACAGTACTAGCAGATGCCAGCATCTGGTAGATCAGTAAGTACCCACAAAGCTGAGACCATCAGAGCAGTGTGGATTCCACAGCCTGCTTGTTTGAACAAAATGGGATTAAAATACAGCCAAACTGAAACGTCAGCTTCAGGGGTGGAGGAATGCAAGGAGCACTTCAAACGAAGGAATGTCTTCTGGAAAGTCACAGACCCGAAGAGGATTGCAAATTGCTGAACAGAAACTTCCAGGACATTTGTTTGCAACAAAAGCTGATCCATGTCTGGGATGCATAAACAGGAGCAAGGAAGTTTACTGCTTACTTATGCTTCGAGGTGTGAGAAAGAAGGTTCCCAGAGAAAATCTAAAAAGCTCTGTCATATTTGTTATTCAGAAAGATCCCTTGTAATGCAAAAGTACTTGAGAAAACTCTGATGTCATTATGTAGATTTGCCAGAGACAGGGCTGCCCTATCTAAGCCCAGACACTGATAGCAGAGGGATCACAGCAGCAAGTGGCCCAGAATGGGCTGCAAACCTCACCTTGGTCCCTGCGTACTCAAGTAACTAAACTCTGCTGAGAGGACGCTGCTGCTGCTACCAGTACTGAGATCACTGCTCTTCTACCTGCTGCCTCACCTTTGTCAGCAACCCGGTGCCAGAGAATAGTTTCTTGAAGAAAGAGAAGTTATTTGGGATGAAACAACTCTCAAGAAGCAGAAGAAAATTAGGACTCAGAAATGGATGGAGCTACCAGACACTTTAGAAATGAAGCAGGTTTTATTTTAAAACAAGGTTGTGTAACCACTTGAAGAAACTGAAAAAAGCAGGGGATCCTCCAGAAATAAGAAGCCTTTCCAGAGAATGTGATTCAGGCAGATCTTCAGCATTGGCTCAAGATGCAGGTAGCAGGAATAAATAGGACTAATATATAGCCCTGATCCTAACCCAAATTTCTACCTTCTCATCAAATATGCTTATCACTGTATCTATGAGAGGCCTCACTACTGGTTCAGTTGTTAAAATAGTTATTACACTTATAATGACATGAAACATGAGTCCCCAGATGCTGTGCCAACCAGTGCATGGCAGACAGGCCCTCCGTAGGTGTTTTTCCTGGGACTCGCTCTACAGCACTGCTGTAGAGCTCAGACAGAAATGAGGAGGCAGAAGCGCAGAGCTTAGGGTAACTGGAGGATAACCAGGAAACCCAGATTCGCATAAGTTCCAGTTTAAATGTGATCATTAAGATTGAAACTCCTGCGAGTCTGAGCTTCCTGGTTATCCTCCAGTTACCCTAAGCTCTACATCACCGCTGAACTGTGTGCAATCTGAGATAGAAACAAGGAGAGAGAACTGCAGGGCTTAGGGTAACTGGAGGATAACCAGGAAACCAAGACTTGCAGAAGTTTCTGTCTTAATGATGACATTTAAATAGCTCACACATTCTCCTTAAAGCAAAAAGGGAAATATAAAACTGCAAAACGTTTGTGATTATGTTAAATAAAATAAGTGAAACCGGAATGGTGGGTTTGGGGGCAGCAATGGGGCAGCTGCAGGCTGGCCCAGGGAGATGTGGCTTCTCTTCATGAGGAAGCTTCCATCCAGCGCCTGCACCAGCCCACCCTCGTGCCACTGATGGGATCTGACAAGGTCACAGCTCACGCAGCCTGGCTCCAGACAAATGCCCTAAGGAGGGAGCTTACAGGACTCCCTCTCTTCCGCCAGACACTTCTTCGTGTCACCTTTGGTACAAGAGCTGCCAACTGCTGCTCCAGAACAGGGCAGCCAGGCCCTTTCGCCCTACATCTGTCTCTTTTATTGTTCTGTGTAGTTTTGGGGAAAAGCAGCTGGGATGGAGGATTCTGTATCAGGAACATCCATGCTCCACCAGCCCCATGGATATCTTCACGGACACTGGACTTCTCTTTAGCTGAACTACATAGACTAATTGAACAGAGAAGGATTGCTTTCTTTGGTATTGACTCAGTGAGCACTATATACACAGCATGGACATAATAGTCAGCATTTCTCTGTCTCTTCCCAGTCTCTCCAGATCCTCTTTTCTAAGACGTTACAATATTCTAAGACCTCATCAGGCTAAGAGGAGGTTGACAGGGAAAATCAGTGAAGCATGTGATCCTCAGGGGAGGAGGGAGGTTTGGTGGAAATCCTCCTTCACAGAGCAGCCCCACTGTTGAAGAAGATGATGCTCTATCTACCCTTTCTTTTCAAAACAGCATTTTCCTAAGCCAAGGGTTGTTAACACACAGCTACTCAGCTCACTGTTATCTGGAAAGACAGCACATCACTCACAGTCAGCATCACCCAAGTCAGCTGAACCACTTCCCTTGTCTCCAGAAGGATTCTCTGGGACATCCAACCGCAGTCCTCTCTCACAGAACTCCACTGTCTCCCAACTGCAGGCAACACGGGGAGGGCAAACCGAACTGTTGAGAAACATGAATGCCATTGCAACACTACAGGCTTGGGGATGAATGACTGGAAAGCTGCCCAGTGGAAAAGGACCTGGGAGTGCTAGTCAATAGCTGGCTATATATGAACCAGCAGTGTGCCCAGGTGGCCAAGAAGGCCAAGAGCATCCTAGCTTGTGTCAGAAATAGAGTGGCCAACAGGGCCAGGGAAGTGATTGTCCCCCTGTACTCAGCACTAGTGAGGCTGCACCTTGAATCCTGTGTTCAGTTTTGGGCCCCTCACTACAACGACATCGAGGTGCTGGAGCGTGTCTGGACAAGGGCAACAAAGCTGGGGAAGGGGCTGGTGCACAAGTGTTATAAAGAGCAGCTGAGGGAAATGGGGCTGTTTATACTGGAGAAAAAGGAGGCTGAGCGGAGACCTTATTGTTCTTTCTAATTACCTCAAGGGACATTGTAGAAAGGTGGGTGTTGGTCTCTTCTCCCAAGTAACAAGCGATAAGACAAGTGGAAATGAAATGGCCTCATTGCACCAGAGGAGGTTTAGACGGGATCTTAGGAAAAACTTCACCAAAAGTGTTGTCAGGCATAGGAACAGGCTGCCTGTATTTTAAAGACATGTAGACTCACTGCTTAGGGACACGGTTTAGTGGTAAACTTGGCAGTGTTAAGGGTTGGACTTAATGTAAATGTCTGTTCCAACCTAAACAATATAGAATTCTATGTATGAGCCCTCTCCACCCAGGACAAGCTGGGCTCCCTGGGGACACTGATCTCTGAATGAAGCAGCCAGGCAGCTTCAACCAAGAGCTCAAAGCTGGAGAGAATTACATGTGCAACTAAAAATCAGACCAGTCCTGTACCTGATGCACCCATGAATGACAGGTTCAACACTGCAAAGATGCATTTGCAGACAAGTCCTTTCAATTCTTCTCCTTACCCATGCATTCTGCAAATGTTTACACATATGAGTTTACACCAGGAGAAAGGAGCCATCAGACACCTGGAGGACAGCATGTACAGTTGAGTATACTCTTCCCATGTCAGAAAGCTTAAGGACTTTGGGGGATTTATTTTATAACACAGATGAGAACTGTTGGATTTCAGCAAAAGAGCAATGAGAAAACTGTTTAACACTTAAAATGCCAGCATTTCTAGGCCAGTGGCACATGAGCAGGAGAATGGCATCTGTGACTCCACTGGACAATGCTGCTCAGTGCAGGCAGACCTTGAGGCCATGCTGACTGGTCACTCCAACTGGAGAGCAGAGAGGGACAGGATGGGAGAAGTGTCTCCTTTAACCCTGGCCACGACATTCCTGCTCCTGGGGGGAATTGGAGAGCGAGTCACATCCTCTGTGTCACCCCACATCCTGCCCACACTCCAAACATGCAGGGAAACTATCATCCGTCACTGCGCCATAACCCGGGGCTCGAGGGCCCCTCCTCCCTGTCTGGACACAGGACTCGCTGCAACAGCCAAGAAGGGAGACAGCAGAGCACACACACCATCTTGGCTTCTCTGCTTATACCTGGCTGGAGCAAAGACATCATTCATCACATCCCTGAACCATGCTTCACACCAGACCTCAGATGCCAGAGACACATCTTTGTGCCATACCATTTGCTGAGCATGATGGCTTTCTAATCTGGCCTGCCTGGAACGCCACAGAGGAAAAGCAGCCGCAGCACACACTCCACCTGTTCACCATCCCTGGGGTCAGCAGTCAGAGGAGGACATGGTACATGGGAAGCCCTCTAGCAGTGTCAAGCTGACACAGACAGCCAAAACTATTCCCTGTCCCCCTGCCCTTGGCAGAGCCAACATAAGTAGGTTGAACCCATCAATATGCCACAAGTTCAAAGAATAAGAACTCCTGTGGTCTCCAGCATGCAGAGGGAGGAACCAGGGAAGCTGGGAAGACCCATGGCATCCCCATCTAACCCCAGACACTGACCACACTGATGAGTGTGGTATCTAAATGCTGCAAGCACAGCATGGGAGCTTGCTAAGACCAACAACGTGCTAGGGTTTAAGTTATTCATTGTAAGGGATGACATTGATCCCCCGGGACAAGCTTGGCTTCTGCTGCAGCAGAAAGAGGTGGAGCAACTCCCTCTGCTCAGGCATTGCCTCCCACCAAGAACCCCCCATAGAGAAGGAGGAAGAGCAGCTGGGGTGCAGCAAATGCCAAACATTCCGCTCCAGGGAAGCCACGTCCCCCTCTTCCACTCTCACTGTCTTTCCTGCAAAGCTAAGCTTGATGCTTTTCCATACATGCCTGCCCCAGCTCTCCTGCCTTGGCCACCTTGCTTCAGCAGGGTTTAAACTTGTGATTTACAAGAGATGTAAGACTCCCAGAGAGTCCCTGGCTTCAGGGCTGCCCCTCAGCCCTTTGCTGGAAATCCTTGTTTCTCCAGATGACACAGAATCATGCTCAGACAAGTGAAGCTGAATGAAGCAGGCAGTTCTCTGCTGGGTGCTATTTGTGACATCCCCTCTCCAGCCTCCCATTCTCACCATGCACTTCAAGCTCCTCGGTGGCTACTTTTGAAAAAGGCCAGGAGGTTCCTCTTGACAGAGGGATGGGCATAAAGGCTCTGGTGAAATGGCCCTTTGGGAAGCCCTGCCCTCCATCTGATTAGATACAGGCTGCCCAGGCTTCCAGGAGCAGGAGGTTAATCAGTTAATGGCTGAAAGGATCCCGGGTGATGTGATGTGCTGTGCTCGCTGCAGGGCAGCCCAGCTACACAGCCCCCGGGGCAGCCACTCCTTCCTCGCTGAGGCCAGATCTGGGAAAACATCTGTTCTGATAAAGAACGTGCTTCACCAGGGACCATCAGTGGCTGCAACTCGCCCTCTCCGGGGGGGGGCCAGTGCCCTCGCTGCACCCAGGACATGAGAAGGGCCAGAGACTGGGTTAAATGGTTAGCTTAGGAGGAGAAGGAGGTTACATCTGATGCCCCTGACCCCAAACAGGAGGCTTTCAGAGCTTAGCTACAGACCTCAGGATGGCCGCATCACCCCACAGAGCCTGCTGTGCCCACTGCCAGTGCCACGGGCTCCTGCTGTTGCCCACGGGAGGCAGCAAGGGCTGGCCCAGCCTTGCACCCACTTGCCCCTAACAACCAAAGGTAGCAACATCCTGAGCTGAAACCTGGTTTTGGGAGGTCTGGCGAGTGTATGGCACCGGGCCATGTGCATGAAGGCAGCACATCACTTTTCCTGCTCTGGGATGCACGATGCCCCACAGGGTTGCTGGCCCTGGAGGCGTTCAAGGCCAGATTAGATGGAGTCTTGAGCAGCCTGGTCTGGTAGGATGTGTCCCGGCCCATGGATGGGGGACTGGAACTGGCTTTAAGGTCCTTTCCAACGCAAACCATTCTACGATTCTATGAACCCCCCTATGGAAAAGGCACTGCGGGTGGTTTGGGGACGGAGCCCACGTATAACAGGTCCAAGCCGGCGTGAAGGTGACTGGGCAGAGGCAACGGGCTGAGGCGGGCGCTCCCTCCCGTCGTAGCTTCCCGGTTCCTCACGGGCCCGGCCCTGGCCCGGTGCCACGCGTGGCGGAGCGGGGCTGCGACAGGCACGCACAGGCAGGAGCGGGGCTCTGCAACCTGAAGTCACCCGAGGGGACCGGAGCAGCACGCGAGCCGGCTCCGGGCAGCCATGACCATCACGCAACACATCCCCTCCTCCCGCCAGCAGCTCCGGGCTGGACGGCTGCAGCCGCGCATCGCTGGGGCTCCGGCTCCCGCAGCCCGCCCGGCTCCTCCGGGGCCCGGGGAGCGCCGGGGCACGAACCCCGTCGCGTCTCAGCCGGGACCGCCCAGGCGGGGGGGCCGCGGGGCAGGACGCAGCACCGCGCCCCGCAGCCCCGAGCCCGGCCGCGGCACCGGGGCGCATCCCAGCCCGGGGCGCATCCCACCCCCGACCCGAGCGGCCACCTCCCGGCTCCCCAGCTTCCCCATCCCCGGACAGGGGCGAGCGAGCATCCCCGCGGACGAGGAGCGGGCACCCCGCGCCGCCGCTGCCCACCTGGAGGAAAGAGGCGTCCATCGGCGGTGCCGCCCCGCTCAGCGCTCCCGGCCGGCTCCCAGCGCCGCCTCGGCGCGGCCGGGCAGGCTCGGCCCCCGCTGGCTCCGCCTCGCCGGCCGCGGGGGGGCCGCCCCGCTCCGCCCCGGGCCGCTGCGGCTGCGGCGGGGAGCGAGGCGGCTGGCGCGGAGGAGCCGGCATCTCTGGGGCAGTGGGTGCTGGAAAGCTTTTGGGGTGCGGGAGGCGCCGGCTGAGCCCCGCCATGCGGCGGGGAACAGCTCCACGCGGCCAAGTTGCGGGCTTTGGGAAGATAACCGGGATAGCGAGCGTTTCGGCAGGTCACCGTGGCACGATACAGCCAGAGAGATCGTTAACAAGAATCCTGATCGAGTTTCAAAATTATGTTTTGGAGATATAGAACACCTGGTATAAGGCAAGAAGCTGGGTGAAGTCTGTCAGAAGTGTGGTCAGATCACGGTCCACAAGGGCCTGCACTGTCAGGGTGTTTCTGGCAATAAAAAAATATTTCTTTATTCTGAAAGAAAGGAGATCTAGTGGAGAAGGGAGACATAAGTTTACAAGGGCCTGTAGTGATAGTCTGAGGGGGAATGGCTTTAAACGGGGAGAAGATTTAGCTTAGACATTAGGAAGAAATTCTTCACGCTGAAGGTGGTGAGGCACTGGCACAGGCTGCCCAGGGAAGCTGTGGATGTCCCCTCCCTGGAAGTGTTTAAGGCCAGGTTGGACGGGGCCTTGAGCAGCCTGGGCTGGTGGGGCTGAAAATGGATGATCCTTAAGGTATCTTCCAACCCAAAGCATTCTATGATTCTAAGTTTTTTGTTGTTGTTTGTTTTTTGGTGGGTTTTTTTGTCAATAGTATGATTTTTAACTACTTAAAACACAGAGAGGGTTCTGGGGGAGATGGCAGTATCTTATCCAACTTCTGCCACAAGTCAAAATCACACGTAGACCACTGTGATGGCCACCCCCACCAACGTCTTCCACCTTCACTAACTGAACATTTTTGGTAAGGATTCCTATTACATGAGTCACTGTCAATGTGTCCTTCTGGTTTGACACCACATCACTGAGAGCTACCGTGGGGCATGACTATCCAGCCTCTTTTGTACTTTTGTGCTGGATTAGCTTAATCTACACCACTTTCCCTGTCTTATGAAAACATCATGCAAGACAGCACCAGAAGCCAAGGTGCAGTCCGTGTCTCACTTTCAATACTTTCATCTACAAGACCAGTTATCCTGTTAGTGAAGAGGATTAGATCAATTCAACAGTGATGTGTCCTTGACAGCCCTCTCTGCAGCCACACATTTGTCATCAAGCTGTTTCTGCTACAGCCAGACTTCTCCCTGCGGGAGGACAGTTCCTCCTTCGCTATCGCTGCTTCTGCAGCTCATTTTGGCTGTTCAGCTTCTCCCTTCTAGATGGTCACCAAGGGACCATGGGGCTTCTCACAGCCATGGGAAAGTTGAGGAGTGGATCTTTTGTCTGCTTGCCATCAGTCTCCACTAACAGGCATCTACAGCACCAGATGCCCTCTCCCAGACTTCTCCAGCAGAGAAACTTTGCCAGTGGATTCTGTCATCTATGGGTGTGTTGCCCATCAAGGAAGCTCACAGCTGTATGTCAAGGGAGATCTGACAATGAAGCGGCAAGCTAGAAGCAAACCTATTTCCAGCAAACATGCCAAGCAACCCAAATGCACTCATAAATTCAGGTCCATAACCTTGTTAGCCAGGCCAGGGTCCTTGGGAGCTCCCTTTCCCTTTCCTGTTCATCAGCTCCCAGAGGGTGTTGGTACGTTGTGTTTCCACATGCATACCATGGAAAAGATTTATAAGCCAAATACTGCTGCATATTTCAGCACAGTGACAGAGGTGCAGTGCATGTACTGCTGGGCTGTAAGGGAGTGGTTTCGGCCTGACAGACCTCCCTGCAGCTCTGAGGAATGGGGCTAACAGGATGAACCCACAAACCAGCCTTTCAAAAGCCAAGGTTTTTAGTATTAACACTACTTTCAAGTGACACCTTCTAAAAGGGAAGAAAAAGGTGTCTTGACCCAGGCCTTATAACAAAGTAACTTTCTAGACTATCTAGGCAATAAACATTGGCTTCCCCAAACGCAGCAGCAGTGACTGATACCGTAAACCTTGTGCTCTGTCAGTCTAAAAGGAGAGGTGGCAACAATCTTGATAAGAAACTTATGCCTGATATTTGCTCCTTTCTGTTACAGGATTAAGTTGCTAGTCCGACTTTTACAAAGCCCAGCTGGAAATGGCAGTGTCTGAACTGTCTCCTAACTCTCCCTTAGGTGCTACTTTCTGGGAAGGGATTGTTACGACCATCTGCTTCTTCACCTGAGTGCTGACTCACCATTGCTAGCCACCTGGACGCTGCCATTCCCATGTCTGGCACCTCCCGTCTGCCACCCGCAGCTCTGAGGCCGGCTGCCACATCAGCCGGCCATGGACATGAAGCAGTCAATGAGGGTTGGCACAGACTCCACCACTCGGGACAAACCTGGGACCTCTCTCCAGCCCATCAGTTCCCCTTCCCATCTCAGAGCTTCCTCCTGCCCTGAGCCTGGTGCAGTGGTGCTGCCTGTGTGTTCAGCAGCAGCGCTGGCAATGTCGTGAGCTACCAGCTTTCCCAGTAGCCCAGATGCAGATGGCACAGAAACCGAGGTGCCATGGCAGTTCTCCTCTGCTTGTTGGTGGAAGTCTGGGCTCTGGCAGAGGAGAGTCAGGGCAGGCAGGTGCTGGGGGGGTCTGGGCTATGAGCATCTATGAAAGGAGCAGCGCTCCGCTGCTGCAGGCAGCAGAGCCCCGCACCCAGCCATGGCAGCAGCAGACAGTGAGTCAGCTTCCTGCTGGGCTTTCCACACGGAGGAAAGGTTGGCGGAGGACTGGCAGGAACAAGCCGAGGCAGGAATTCCTCCTGGACACCAGACAATATTCTAACTTCCTTCTCTGCCACGGGTCAGGCACACGTTTGGGAGGTGGGCAGGCCAAAGTGCCTCCACTGCAGGTGGAGAGCATCTGCTGGGCTTGCTCTTCTGTCTCCTGCGAGAGAATGATCTGTGACACCTCGGCTGCGGATGCCACCCCCCCCTTCCCCCCCAGTAGGTCATAGGAGCCATGCTTATAGGGTGGGGAACTGATTTCCTTTGCCATCATCCCTGGGATGATCTCTCTCAGAAGAGCTGGCAGAAGAGGCAGGATACCTTGGACCCAGCCGGGGTGAGAGGGAGGCATGGATGCAGTAGGAGGGCACCTGAGCTCTGCCATGCATCGCCATCATCGCAACCCCCGCCACCAGGCTCTGCTGTTTTGCCAGGGCCACCTAAAGCACAGGGCAGCCTGGAGAGGGTTCTCAAAACAGGGGAGAACTACTGAGCAGCAGCCAAAAATCAAACATGTCCCCTTGCAGGAGTGGCCTGCCCCTGGCCGAGCACCAGACACTGAGGCACTCTCCTGCCACACACAGCACGTGTGCGAGAGGAAGGGGGCACACAGAAGGGCACATACCTTCCCTACAGCCCTGGCCCCCTCCCCACTCCAGTTTCATAGTCACTTGAAATCAGATTAGAAAAGGGGCAGGTCCTCCCTTCTCCCATTCCCAGCCTGCGGGGAGCCCCAGGTTAAACCAGGGCAGGGTTTGGCCAGGCCAGCTCAGGCTTGGACTGCCCCAACTCAGCATGAGGCTGCAGATCTCCCCTCCTGCCCCGCTGCTCACAAGCCAACCCCATTGCTGTAAGGTGAGGATAGTAATGATCAAAGCCACGCTGAAGCTCTCCCTGGCCGGTGCTGCTCTGGGGCTCTGCAGCAGGAATTAGCACAGGGTCCTTGGAGACAGGATCATGTTTGTACCAGATGTGCCCCTGCTCCAGAGGAATGTGATTTAGGCCGCCTAGAGAGGCACCTGCTTCCCCAGAGAGCAGAGTGTGAGGAAGAGCCCTTCTTGCAAGGAGGGATAGTGTGGGTGGGGGATGTTTAACTGTCCTGGGCACCCCCTTGTCCCCATCTCACTTCAGCCACCATCAACAGTGAGATCATCTCACTGCAGCACAAAGTGCTGCTTTTAGACACTACAAAGCCCAGGCCAAGGGTGGCTGCATCCCTGCTTAATCTGACCATAGCAGGAAAAGCGTTTTATCCCATCCAGGCACAGAAATGCCCTCTAGGCTGCTCTTTCTCTGTAGGTCAGGAAACCAGGATGTCTTCTTCATTTTTAGCCTGAGCACAAAAGCAGAGAGCTGGAGCAGGTAGCCCCAGAGGGTGCATGATAGGAACATTTACCCCACTGTGCCATCCCTTGGCCTCTGAAGCATCCTCCTGAGCCGTGCCGCTGGGGCCAGCACTAGCTGTGACTTTCTAAGAACCCCATCTGCATTTGGCCATGCTGGATGGACCTAACCCGTAATCAGGTATCTCCAGCCTTTCTCTGCAGATAGGAGTCCCGGTCTTGTTTCCCCAACCCTTCCCTCCTTTCACTGCCACACCCCAGGCCACAGATCCATCTCCCAACAGCAATGAGCCAACATTCCTTGCCACAGCTCCCTTCGTGCCGCCGCAGGTTTGCCTGAGGCCAAAACATATCTGTGTGCGGGTTTTACACCTTAACCATGAGAAATGCCATCCTGGCGGCAAGATCGCTGAATAAGAGAGCTGAGCTCCACAAGGCTATAATTACAGTAGGAACACGCGGAGATGAGGCCAGCCAAGCACATCCACCTAATTTCCTCCCCTATTAAGCCTGCCCTGCTTTTGTTTGACCCAGACCAAGCCTCGCTATTAATGGTGTGATGCTGTGGAGGTCACAGATGGCTCTGTTAAAAACAGCCTTACAGATTCTGCTTAACTGAGTGCCTAAGCAGGGCTTTGCCCACCAGATACCATCACTGCAGGATTCATGCTGTGGAAAGTGTGTCAGACAGCTGTGGTGCAGTCGCTTCCCAGACCGGGCCGTTTTACCAGACATGGATAGATCTCTCTCTTTGTCTTGGGCTGCACGATAAATCCAGGCAAGCAAGCAAGGAGGTTAAATGGTGTCATGTCACTACTCCTGCCCATGGCCAAGGTCTGCTGATGAGGGGTGGTAGCTGGAGCTCAATATGTTTCCTCTTCCTGATCTTGCCTGTGCAGCTTCAGCCTGCAAAATCGTTTCTATGCTAAAGAAGAGCACTCTTCTCCTTGCTGTGCACCTGCAACCAAAACAACACAAATCCCTTCCCCATTTAGGGGCATGTGTCCCTTGTAAGTCCCCAGGAGGCAACTTGCAATGCTGAGCTATTGGGTTTGCAAACCCCGGGAGCAGGCAAGGCTGTGCTAAAATTTCTGTCTGCCAGAGTACCTGGTTCAAGGTCCATACTAGGGCTGAAAAATGAGTGCAGCCCCAGTTCAGAGCACCAGGAAACGGCTCCAGCATCTGACCATCTGTCCTTGTTGGAGCTGCTCCCCAGCCTCGCCCCCCCACCCCGGGACATTGTCATACCTTGAGTGCTGGAGGAGGGGACATCCTCAGGGACACTGGGCTGATAGATGAAGGCAATCATCCATCTGGCCTCCCATAGCAGGGACCCCAAATTTCTCCCTCTCTGAAGAATTCTACAGAGGGGAATTACCTGTCTGTCCTGCTCAGTGGCAAGGTCACATCTGGCAGCCTGTGGCCCAGGAGGTCATAGAGCAGTGCAACAGCAGCACTGAGGGGATGCTGTGCAGCACTGGCTCTCAGGGCTTCGCCTTGCTCCAGCTCCTGCATGGCCCTCTCCGAGGGAGGCAGGACACTTATGGGTGCCAGCCCACTTCCCTGCTGCTCCTTGTAGGGAAAAGCTTTGGCAGCCACATTTCAGAGCTCAGGCTGAGCCTCTCCCATCCCGACCTTATATCAGCATTGCCCCTCCCTACAGGAGAGCTCATGTGAGCCACATCTACACAGCAAGACACAGCGGCCAGATCCCAGATAAAAGCATGCAACCAGATGGGGGAACTTTGTACAGGCACAGGAGATGTCCTAGTGCTGTCCCTAGCAAAAAGCTCCCAGCCCAGGGCCCCTGGCTTCCTCCCCATAGGGTCCTGGTGCCAGGCAGGAGGGCTGGGCACAGCCTTGGCCAGGTGTCCTGGCAGGCAGGGCTTGCTCGCTGAGCAGGCTGAAACATCATGATCAAAGCTTCCACTCCCATGGGCTATGAGATGGATGTGGGAGGGAATCTGTTGGGTTCGAAGCTCTGTATCCAGGGATGCTATCCCCATTAGATGTTTCTAACAGAGTTTGCTCCCATTCCCCTTTCTCACTTCCTTGAGAGACCATTTACTTCTCCTACGAGTCTCTCTGGGGAGCAGTCCCAGCACAGGCACCTCAGAGAGTCGGAGGGCTGAAAAGCCCTGGAAGGACAATAGACTGTGAGGGGCAGGGTTGCAGAACAAGGCAGTAAGCAGGCAGCGAACCACCCCAGGCTAAGGAGCCTCCCTCTTGCCAAGGCCAGACAAGCCTTTGAGAAAAATTCAGGACTGTGCATAGCTGTACTTACTTGTATAAGAGAAATGTGCTGTCTGAGCCCATGCCCTGTGCCCACAATTCAAGCATCCCTGCGAGAGAAGTGTCCTTTGCCAAGACTTGAGTGAGGGAGAGGGCCTGGAGGAAGCTGCATGTCTCTCCTGTAGCTCCATGGCAATGCCCACTGGGCCAGCAATGGGCTCTGGGAAAGGCTGGCTCTGGCGTGAGGGACATGTCCCAGCCTGCTGTTCCCATGAGGAGGAAGGTTTGTGTCCATGCCTGAAGAGGGTAAATTCCTCGTCTGGCAGGCAGCTCAGCCCTTTCTCCTCTCCATGGGCTGGTAAGCCTCTTCTTTCAAGTGGTGTAGAGGGGAGGTGGATGGTGGGAAGAAGCAGGCATGGGGCTGGCGTGGCAGTAGGGACATGCTGGGTCACCCATGCTTGGCAGTACTCACTGGTGGTCCTCAGCACTTGCAACAGCAAGCTAGACCTTGGTGCTTGTTAGATGGGACTGATCATTAGCTGGTCTCTGGGGCTTAATGTGCAGGCATCTTCCCCCTCAGCATCAGCTCTGTTCCCTCCAGACTGGTGCAACTCACACAAAAAAACTCACTTGCAGGTGCTTGGGGAAGGCAGATGTAACCAAAGCCACTCTTGCCTCCTCCTGCCTGCAGTGCAAGGAACACACCATGCTACTGCCTCCTGCCATTTTTACCTGACTCCCTCAAGCTCACAACCCCCTCCTCACCAGGAAGAGGAAAAACAATTTTTAAATTAGTTTTTATGAAGTTTGGCTTGCTGGATGGCAGACAGCATAGTCCAGGCTTCCAGATACGCAGGGGAAACGAGAAACTTCGCCGGTGGCACTGGTTCCCAGTTTTGTTGTTGGGATGGTCTTAGTCAGCAATTTCCCTAACTTCCCAGCCACACAGCCACATGAATAGGTGCCAGTGACATCTCACAAGAGAGATGTGCCAGCCCCTCCTGGCTGCAGAGAATAAAAATGGCTGGAGAAGATACCTTGGGTGTACTCAAACTCAGCTGGCAGAAACAGAACCCCAAGTTTGCCTAAACTATTATAGTTTTGGGAACAGATCTCCTGTTTTCCAGACAGGCAAGGGCAGCTGCATACTCTTGTTAAGATAAACCTCATTTCAAACAGCAAAGAGGTGGGAGAAGCTGCTGGTCAGAGTGCAGATCTGATCTGGCAGACTGAGTCCCCTTCTAGGGAGCAGCAGGGCACTTGCTCCATCCCAAAGCCTGGCCTCGGGCAGCTGGGGGGCTGCAGGCATCCAGGTGGTTCTCTCATTAGCATTTTGCAGGCCAGCATGCTCCCTGCTATGACTGCACCCAGCAGCCTCTCCTTTCTCTGATTCTGCAAAAGTGGGATTACTTCTAGCTCACCCTTTGCTGCTCGCACTCCTCCCACTCCAGCCCACCTATTTCCCTCCTCCCCACCCATCTGCTGTCTCCTCTCCAGCAGAGGAACTGCGACAGACAAATCCGAGCCAGCCCCATGCCCCATCCTGTGAAGTGGCACACTGGCCTTTGGTAGCGCCGTTTATTGGCTGAGCCCTGCCATTTGGTGTGTGGCTACAGGTTGGGTAAGGAGACGGGCACAGAGCGCTGCTGAGCACACAGCCACACACAGGTGTGCACGTATGGATGTAAGCAGGCAGGAGTTCATGGTTCTGGTTAAACATGGGGCTCAGCTCATGTTTCTGGCAGCCAGCATGGGGGCTCCAGCTGGGCCCACAGAAACCAACCTGCTTGGTGATGGCGGTACAGAGTCCACCTCCATGCCGGTAGGAAGTGACAAGGTGACAGTCCTCACTCCATCTGGGGCTTGCTCCCTTGTTGGCTGCTGTTGTGGGCAAGAAACTGTTTTGTGTCAAGGAATTTCAATCAATTTAATTTATTGCCAGTTGATAAACAAAAGCAGAGTGCCAGACACAGTTCCTGTGACAAGTTTATTGGTGTAGCTGTTTCCACTACAGTCAGAGGAGTCACAATGCACAGCAACAACAGGCCTCCTATACTAAATGGGGAGGACAGGACACACATGGCCACAGACACAGAGACACTTGTCTCTCTGCCCCAGGCCCTGCGGATGGGCCAGGCTGTGGGGCAGGACCCTGCTGTGGGCAGAGGTTTCTCTCTCTGGTGGGATATTTCTGCAGCCTCCCGAGGAAGGTGTTGGACTCTCCTGGTAATGAAGCACCCACCATCTCTCACAGGAGCCAGGCTGATAAGTGGGAATCGAGGCAGTGGCTTGTACCAAATCCAGTGGTGAAGTGAGCATCTCAGCCTCCTCCGCAAGGCCACGCTGGCTCCGGCCATTGGTGAGAGGCTGGGGTGCCCATCTCCTCTGGCACTACCCTCAGAGACAACGTGGGCAGCAAAGGCACCGTCAGCAGTTTCTGAGGCAGCTCTGACAGGGCACCACGCAGAAGAGTGCTCAGAGCCACCCAGAGGTGACTGAGGCCAATTGTTGGGCAAGTTGAACGCCGCTCCTTCCCAGCTGGAGGGCACCTCTGCAAAGGTTAGCCTGGTATGGCCGCTGAATTGGGGCTGGGTGTTTCAGTAACTTCCTTATGGGGCTGCAGGGAGCCAGATCCAATGGAGCATTGCACAGGGAAAGGGAGGGGACCCAAAGGGCTGTTTTATGCTCCAGCACTATATCTTTTGTATAGCTTCTGAAATACGGTTTGTTCTCAGGGACAGGAATGTAGGGATCAGGAACTGGAAGGAGCTCTGTGATGAGTTTTTACCCCTGCAGCCTTTGTGAAAGTGCAGAATGATACAGGACTCCCCTTAGTCCCTGCAAGAGGGCAGGCACCTGAGGCTTCAAGGTACCTGCTTGTCCCCAGCATCCCCTCCCTGTGCGGTTTTCCTTTGGGGAGAGGATTGGTAAAATTGGGAGGAAGCAAACAGCCTTCCTCACACTGAGCAAGAGCTGAAAACAGTCCTGTGGGAGGGTGACTGGGCAGATTATGGTCTGGATGACAGGGACAGAGTGCTGGTCCCTCCTTGCCCATTTGCCAGGCTGCAGCAGCCCCATGGGCCAGTGGCTGTGACACAGTCCCAGCATGAGCACTCCTGGAAGGGGGCAGAGGGAGTGGGAGCAAGGCATCTGTCAGCTGAGCAATGAGGCTGCTGGCGTGGGAGAAGCCCACAGGCCGTCCACAGGCAGCATCCAGCCCATCCCTGTGAGTGCTTGGTGGCATGTGATGCTGCTGCAACACCCAAGCTTCATAGTAGTGGATGGGGACACAATGGCACCAGCCCTTCACCACCCAAAGAACAGGCACAGGCTGCCTCCAGCAGGGATGGTGCAGACCCCTGACCCATGGATGCTCAGAACCCACGCAGCTTCGGGACGTGAGAGGTATCTCTCAGCCCAGCAGGTCCAAGAGGAGAGAGACTCACAGCTTCTGCTGAGCGAGCGATGGGACAGCAGGAGTTGGGGCTGCCTCCTGCAGGGCTATGGAACAGCCATTCATTGGTCCAGGCAAGAGATCGTGTGACTCACGGCAAGTCTCCAGTCAGTCCTTGTAAGGGATGAGAGGTGCAAGTGTCCTGTCCCACAAGTGGGGAGGGCAGCTTCCAGCTCACACAGGCATGTGCAGCTCATTGTACTCATCCCGGCCATCCTCGTCAAAGTTTGGCTCTGCATCCTCCGAGTCCAACTGGGGAAAGGCAGAGACCAGGCTCTGAAGTCCACAGCCGCCCCCAGCACGGGGTTCAGCCTGGCATGCAGGTATCATAAAGCAGTGAGCCAGGCAGCTGGGCTGTGCTGAGAAAAGCAAAGCCCTTGCTCCTTCCCCCCTTCCAACAGGCTCCTTTATTTGCCCTTCATGCCCATCCATGCGTCCCCAGCCTGATGCCCTTTCCTATTCCTCTTATTTGACAGTGCCCATCACTGCGGTTTTGGTTCAGCTTAGCAGCTCCTCCCTCCACCCCTGCTGGCAGCACCTACTTCTGGGTGCTGTTCCAAGCTGCTCTCCAACAGGAGCTCAGGATGTTGGCAGCAGCAAAGGAGCTGCCAGCACCCGAGGAGCTGCCAGCACCCTGGCACTGTAGTTAAGGGCTGCTGTGCAAAGCAAACACAGGCTCTGGTGTGCTGCTAGGCTGTCCTCACTGCTGTCTCAGGGCAGAAATGGGGTGTGTCTCCTGATGAATGAGCCACAAATGGGGAGGAGGATGGAAGATGAAACCCTTATTCCAGGCCTCTGCGTGGTAGGATACTCTCTTTCCTTGCCCTAGGGTGCCCACCCATCCCACACTGCACTCTCAGGGCTACAGGCTCTGAGGAAGCCATCCACCCACCTAGTGCTGTTGAACAAAGATCCCCAGCCAACAGCAGGGAAAGCCAAGGCTTTGCTGGCCCAGGATTTCCCAGTCTTTAAATCTGCCAACCCTTTTCAACTTCATTCCAGTGTTAGAAGCTAGACTGTTAGGACAGTTATCTGCTTACCGCTTTGAGCTCCCTGTCGTGGAAGAAGCGGGGCAGCACGAAGCGTCGCAATGGCACTGTCATGATCAGGACAAAGGGGAAGGCCAGGGATGCCACTGTAGATTTCACCACCCAGAGCAGCACGATACAGGCCAGTTGAATGCAGGTGAAGAGATTCATTCTCCACGTCTTCACCTAGCGAGGTAAATCCAGTCCAAGAACACATTATCCTTCCGCACAGAGTAATGAAGGTCCAACTAGCAAAATAACCCTTCTGCATAGCATAGATCAGTAACGTAACACCACTGCACGCTCTACCTGCCTGTACTCTACAGCGAGGCAGAGACCTGTACCCCTCCAGGCTCTGTGCCACCTGGCAGTGCAGCGTCCCTACACCCACTCAGGCAATGCATTGCCCCTAGAAACAGTCTGTCCATACAATATTCTGGCAATACACTTTTGGTTGTAGCCTGGCAGCACACTATCCTAGCATTGCATCACCTCTGTGCATGGCCTGCACTTACCTCTTGGCACAAGCTTGCAGCCAAGGGGAGGTCACCAAGCCAAGCATCATTCTAGTAAGGCATCATCTGCCCCTCGCCTGCCTCTTCTTCCTCTGCTCCTCATTACCTTCTTCACAAGACCCGCCTTCACTCACCTTAACAACATAGATGTGGTCAGGGTGGTGTTTGGATGGCATGAAGATCAGGAGCAGCCGCTCGTAGAGCTGGATGCCAGTGAGCGACGTAACGCCCATGTAGAGGAAGATGCCAAAAAGCACAGCCAGCGGGATCTGCCGCAGCATGTTCCCCATCACAATGGACAGACCTGCACAGACAGAGCTCAGGGCATGGTGTGCCCCACACCAGCCCCTCTGCAAGGCACTCCAGTCTCCACTCCTCTCCTGCCTCTTCTCTCTCTGTCCCAGGGTACAAGGGGAAGGAAGCTCAAAAGAGGTCTAAGTAGCTGGGGGAGTTGCAGAGAACGATTGACCACAAGGGGCTACCAAAGGCTGCTAGAGGAGAGCTGGTGTGAGTGTAGGTGGGGTCAGCCCTGCAGCAAGCGTGCAGAGCTGGCCCACGGGACAGGGACGCTGCCAGGAGGAAGATTCGAGTGGTCGGCCCTGACCTCCCCCCTCACTCCTTCACCCAAGCAGAGGCTCACCAACAAGGGCAGCAATAAGCACGCCGGTCACACGCTGCTCCTTCACCTCCTCGATCTTGGGCTTCTCTCCTGGTGCAATGGCCTTGCTCATGACTGTTAGGGCATTGACGTGCGTGACAGACCGAACTGTTGCTGCAGTCAGCCAGGGCAGCCCAAAGAGCGCACAAAGCCCTCCCATAGTGCCAATGAGCAGCAAGTCCAAGTGGAAGCCAGAGCCTTTCAGCAGCTTCCTCTCTTTCTTGCTCACAATCAGCCTGGGAGGAAAAAGAGCCTGGTCAGTGCCAGGCCCAGCCCAGTGCCCAGGAACTTTGGCTGGGGGCAATGTCCACTCCCTGGAGGGGGCACACATGGGGACAAGGAGGAGATGGCCACAGAGAAGGATGACAGTGAATAACCTCAGGCTAGAGGTTTCCTCCCATGCCTCCTTCTGAGGCACTTCTCCATCACACTGTATGTCAGGAGTGGAGCCAAGAGACGATGGTAAAACCCAAGAAGGTACAGTCCTAAACGGCCAGGATCCTGCCCTTGCTGGGCCAGGTGTAGCTCCACACCAATGGCACCAGCACCCATCCCAGCCTTGCCTGCCCAGGGCTTAGTGGCATTGGCAGGGGAGGTACTCACGTAGTGATCTGTGTCTCCATGAAGATAAGAATGAAGACCAAGAGGGCAGGAATGGCAGAGGCAAACATCATCCACATTGGAAAGGTCCCACTGCTGCCCATGGGGTGAATGAACCAGCCACGCTTGTGAGGAGATGTGACTGACAGCCCAGACGGGACATTCAGCTTCTGGTGGTGTAGCCACAAAATCCAGCCGTTACTCATCAATAAACATGTGCCCACAGCCTCACAAAGGACTAGTCTTGATCCTCCTGGTCTCCCTGGTCTGAACACGCCAGATGAGGTGACAACCACCCTGACGCGAGTGGGACTTTTTCACAGATAATCCCCTTCAGTGGAAATGATCCTGTGTCCCCTACCACGGGCCTGTCTCACTTCCATTCAGCTAATGGAATTCCCTTGGTTTTAGTCCAAGAGACCAAGGAAATATCTTCCCTCAGGAATCTCACCCTGACCACAATGCTCACAGACCATGGTTAAAATGCTCCTTGACCTCTGCTTGGACTAATCAAGTGTCCTGAACTGCCTACCCTTCTCTGAGGTGGCTTTCCAGACTTCCCAAGCCTTTTCTGAGACATTTTTCCAATGCTGTTTTTGCAGTGTGGACCCCAGAAGTGGCCACATTCTCTGGAAATGACCTCATTGATCAAGTTTAGAGGGAATATCATGTTTGTGCTCCCATGAGAGACCACACAGACTCCTAGCTGTACGCTGGCCCGACCCTGCGTTCACCAGCATTTGAACTCTTGGCTCTGTGCTGTTCTACAGCAGTTCTTGCTGTCTGCTGCATGAGCGTTGTAGGGACCATTTATGATTTGCATTTATGTTAATCAGCATAAGTATGAATAATATTGCTGGAATGCTTGTACTTGAGCTAAGCTGTGTAACTAAGTACCATTTTCTCAGAAAGCTTTGTACATATGCTGAGTTAATACTGAAATGATAATGCCTTTGATATTAATTGTAGAAGCATAGAAGGGCATGAAAAGGATGTAACAAAGTGCGTGATTTCACTAATGTTTGATAGAACCAGATTTTTCATTGAAATTTAAATGAATAAAAATGCATTTGGATTCCATTAAGCCTTGGGCTGTCGTGATAAAAACCTGCAATCTGAACAGGAAATACCTCTCACTCTCTCCCTGGTGTTAGCTGAAAGAAGTATCAAACCAAAAAGATGTAACTACACATCTATAAGAAAAGGTGGGAAAAAAGGAAACCTGTGAGATGGGTTTGTTTGATAAGACTTAAATTTGTGCATAAACTGGGAAAGAGATCACTGTGTTAGAGATAATGTGATCAAAATATTTTGTAGTCTATAATCAAGGACAGTATGAATATATTAAGTACTAAACCCATGACAAATGCCCCACTGAAACCACTCCATATGCCACCCTCTTCAGCGTGCATTACCAATTTATGTCTTGCTGATTGATTGCGAGTTTTAAGAGTTACAAACAATGAATTAACTGCACTGAATCTCTACAGTCCCCATTAAGCCTTCCCAACAAGTATCAGAGGGATACCAGGGGCACTCCGGTCCCTGTCATTCTGGTCTCAGTCTCAGCAAGACCCTTAGAGCTTCCCTTCAGCGTGGGAGTGAGGACAAGGGGAATGTCTCTGTTTGCTTTGTGCTGTTATGACTAAAGAGGCAGGAAACACAAATCCCCTATTGCACAAGAGCAAGCCACGGTGCCACAGGGATCACTGCTGGGTTGCAGGAGGGGCTCTGAGGGTAGCGCTGGCACCTACCTGTGTGTATGTGTCAGTGATGGTGTAATCCACCAGCACCATGACCAGGATGGAGATGGGTATCCCAAAGTCTCCAATGATCCGCCGAGCCTGCAGAAAAAACATCCTCACTGGCAAAGAGAACTGGTTGGCTCTGTGTACCCACCCTGCCATAGGGAGCCTGTAGCAAAGCGGAGCCCCAGATGGGGCCAGGCACCACTGCTGATGAGCAGGGCAAGGGAACCAACCCAGCCTAGACCCATGGGGCTGTGCGCCCCACTGCCCACGTAACATGTAGTCCTCCAGCCACTCGTGACTAGCTAATTGCTCTAACTTGTGTATTTGTATGGTGCTCCAGGCATTACACAGATACCCTGCACACAGATGCCCTGTGTGTACAGAGATGTCCAAAGGGAACAAGTTGTAAGCTCTCCCTCCTATGTTCTGCTCTAACAGACTTGTATCCAGCCAAAGGAGCTTTCCCAAGGCTCGGGGGACTTTTCAGCAAAGCTCACTGGAGCAGGACAGCGCAGATATCATCATCAACAGCCAGCTCTGGTTTGCAGCCGAGGTCAGGCTACGATCACTTCTGCATGGCATTTAAGAGACTGCTGGTGTTTCTTTAGGGGACAGTCCAAATGCTCTGGAGAACAAAGGGCTGTAGCAAGAAGCATTACTTGTTTGGCATGTTCCTTGTGGGTCCCACAAATTTCTCACCTTTCCTCCTAAGAAACGGCTGTTTTTGAACTTGCGCATAAAGAAGGCAATGAAGAAGGTGCCTAGCATAAGGATGAGGGAGAGGAGAGCAGTGTTGGGCTGCATCCTGATTCCCAGTGACATCGCATCCGCAGAGAACATGCTGGCATTCAGGCCACTCTGTAAGTTCGGTGGGTAGAACTTCAGCAGAGGATGTTCTGCAAACACCTGGGCAGGTGAGAGAAGCAGTGGGCACTGTCACCACAAGGAAGGGCAGAGGGCACTGTCACTACCGGGGGCAGGGGGATGTGGAGGTGTCGTGCTCAGTGGAGACATGAGGGCAGCAGATGGTGGAAGCGGACAACCCTAGCATCCATCACCTCGCCTTACGACCTACCCAGCTGGAGAGGGCTGGGGAGAGAAAAGTGGCACATTTTTAATGTCTCCTGCAGGAAGAGGAGACAGACATCAGGGCTCATCCTGCCGGCCACTCTGGTGGCACAGGAGCCAGTTGGGCTGGGGCATGAGAGGCCATCAAAGACCTGCTCTGCAGAATGCCTAGGAAAACTGGGCTGAGCTGGCCCTGTTCCAGTGCCTCCTGTATGCTAAAGCAGCAGGTTCCTTGGGGACTGAGAGATGCGGCAGCCCATGTTCCTGGGGAAGGTTCACCTTATACAGTTTGTAGAACGTCTCATAGATAAAGATGAGGGAGATGAGGAAAGCAAAGATCTCCTGGGTAAAGGGTGAGATGTAGCGCACCAAGAAGCTTCCCTCAGCTGCCACGATAATGAAGATGAAGACGATGAGCCACAGACCAATCCACACTCTGCCGGTCAGATACTCAATGCCTTGTGTCTGGCAGAACTGAAATGGAAAGGGGAAGGAGTTATTCATGGCTTCGCGGGCTGCTTCCTGAATCTGCTCACCATTAAGATGAAAAGCTTTCTGGGAAAAATGCATCCACACCTTCTCAAGCATCCAGCACAGAGACAGTGAATTCAGGGCTGGAGTCACAGGTAAAGTTGCAGACTTTGCATTAACACCAGCCAGCTCACCCCAAGCAGATGTTTACAACTCCAGTCTTTATAACAGCACCTCTTTCACTCTCTGCTGAAGCCATCCCATGAGAGACACTTCCCATCCCACCCATATGGAAGCGCCATTACTCAAACACAGCTCTCCATGGCTTCAGACACGCAACAGCACAAACCTGTTCCCCGCTGAATAAAGGCTGCGTTAGCTGGGGGATGATCCCAAACAGCACCATGTGTACACACACAGTTGTACGTGTGTGGACAAAAGCCACCAGCCTGTCACCACAGAACAGACTCTGCTCATCCACACACAGAAACACCAAGTACTTCTGGCACAAATCACACCCCTCCCTTTGCAGCCTTCCTCAACACCACCCTCTGCCCTCACACAGGCCTTCGTACACAATGACTGGGCAAAGCAAAAGCAGTCAGTGAGAAGTGTGGTCACAGAAGAGCAGAGAAGTTCCCACTGACCAATGGCATCACCAGATACCAACTCTGCACAAACCAAGACAAAAATATAATTGTAGAAAAAAATACACTTTAAAAGCCTCCTAGCCATGCTAGGAGTCAGAAAAAAAGGAGGATTACACCAACTGCTAGGAGGTACAGTGACACAGGGATGCTTTTACCAGTGAAGAGGTCATGCTACTTGAGAAAGAAACATGTCCATCCTGCTTGGTCAGGATATCTCTGCACAGGATATATCCTGTGGGCTTAACCTAAGTGGTGGGAGTAATGTATGTAGAACATCCCGAATGGGTGGTATGCTGAACATTGTTGGGTTCCCATACAAGGAAACCTGGACACAGGTAAAGTTGTGAAATGGTCTTCAAAAGAAGGCCCAAGAACAAGAAAGTATTATGGACCCATATTTTAGGATGCAGTTACAAGTGCTCATTGTGTCAGGATGTGCTGCAGCACAGATCTGGGGGACAACGGTCTCCTCAGAGTCAGCAGGTAGAGGAGTGCTGTTACCACTGCCACACCTCAAGGGGATCAGCCCACAGGATAGAGCAACAGAAGGCAAAATTCCCTGCAGAATGACCCACAAAGCACCAGGGCCAGTACTGGCTGAGCCGAGGGCTGCCTGGCAGGACCTAAGAAGTCCACGCCACAGACCCTTTGGAGAGCTGCGAAATGCCAGCTATCCTCTCCAGTGCAAAGGCAGAGCGAGCAGGCACTAAGCACAGACACTGCCTCACATGTACCTTGTAGAAAGCTTCTTCAAACACCAGCAGAGGCCCTGAGAAGCCAATGACCAGGAGCGGCTGGGCTCCAAGCAGGGAGAAGAGGATCCCTAAAACTGAGGTGGAGATTATCAGCTCGGAGACCCCCATGAGACCCTCAGTTTTCTCTCCTGGGAAAGAGAACAACATATGAGTGTTATCGACGGACACAGGCACCATTGCTGCAGACAGGCAGGCTGCAGACACAGGTCCAAATAGCAGAGGCAGGTCACTGTCCCACCAGTCAGAGGTCCCCTGTCTTGGGCAGGGAGCACAGAGGGAGCCTGGGAAGCCGAGGCTGGAGAGGCCAAGCGGCAGGGAGGGGACAAGGCAGCAGCCAAGGCGCAGCGCTGCTGCTATCCCCGAGTGAGAAGCACTGAAGCCCACCCCGGCACAGCACCACACAGACACAGCCAGTGTCCCAGCGTGCAAAGAGCAGACCAGAAAGCAGGCCCATTACCTAGGAGTCCCCCGAAGGTGATGGCAGGAGAGAGAGCAGCAAAGTAGATGAAGAGAACGGCTGCGAGACACTGGCTGTGCAAGGCGTCTCTGATGTCACTGAGGTATTTGGGGTACCTGCGCTTTATGTCCCGAACCAGACCTCCAAAAAATATCCCGGTCCGCTTCAAAGGGTCATCCTCAGCTTCCTCCTCTTCTTCCTCAGCTTTCACTTCACACAGCTCTGGAGGTGCATGGAGGGCAGGGCTTGAGCAGGGGAATGCAGGTCTGCCCTTGGGCTGTCCCTCTTCCCCATACCCCGTGGAGACCTTCCTCCAGCAGCATTAACCTGGTGGGCAGCCTGTGACAGCACATCCTGCTGCCTCCAGCTGCCCCAGCTGTCAGGGCTGCCCACAGCCACTGTCCTGCCTCCCCTTGCTCCCCTCCCTGCTGCCCACTGCAGGAGCCAGGCCCCGCTCACCCCTCTGCCAGGTTCTGTGAGGGGAAGGCTACTGGGGCACGTAGGGCACTAGGCACAAACTCTTTTGCCCAAATGTGAGTGGAGAGACCTTTGGCTTCCTGGACAGCCCCCTCCTTCATGGACTTCTGCTCCCTCTCCTTCCTCTTCCTCAGTAGCAACTTCTGGAAGGTGGCAATAGATTTGAGCAAGTCTTTCCCCTCCACCTCTGATGGGGGGATGACAATGCTGCAGTCCAAGAACTCGTTGATTGCGTTGAGGAGGTCTTGACGGTCATCTGCCATGTATGCAGCCTCATGGAAGTGCTGAGAGGGGCAGGGAAAGAGAGAGGGAGAAGGCTCAGACCAAGACTGCAAACCAGCCACCTACAGTCTGCAATCTCACTTGCTGTGACCATATAGTAGCATCCTGCTCCCTTGATCCACTACTTGTCACACTACTGCCACTTGATGACCCACACTCCTGAATCTCTCCTTCTTCTACCCAGTGCCCCTCGCCTAATTCCCATATGTCTCTCCTCCCTTACCTATCTATCCTTTTCAGAGATCTCCTTGGTCCTGCTTTTCTGCCCCAAGCCTCACCCAAGATGGTGTTCCTGTAGCATCTCTGCCAGCCGCATGCTCTGCCAGAACACAGGGTGCCTGTCATGGGACCTCTCCATCAATCAAAACCAGATCTGTGCTTCCCAACTAGTCTGGTGGCTCTCATTCCCTAGGCTAGATGCTACATCTGGCCAGCCTGTGCCTCTGTTCACACCAGATCACTGTGACTGCATCAGGCCAAGATCCTTGTCCTTATAAGCTCTGCATGCCACTGCTCGGTCCTGTAGGGCTCTTGTTCAGAATCCAGCTCAGAGCTCTACCAGAAGCCAGACACCACAGAGATGCAAAACTTTCCCTGTCTCTGCTGCTCAAAATTAGAACTCTGCAACAGACCAATGTCCTCTTAGTCTGGTGTTGAGTTTGTTTTGAAGGAGAAGCTGGTGGAGCCCAAAAGCATCGCAGATAAAGCATAAGAACCAGGACCTGAGCAGGGAGCATAAGAGACTCTTGGGAGTGCCCACATGGGAGAGGGAGGGAAAACAGCATAAAGAAGCCATGCAAGGGAAAACCAGCAGAAAAGGGGAGATACTCCTGACACCAAGGGCAAGATGACAAGGAAGGACTCCACGGAGACCGTAAGTGGAAACCACTACTGCAGATAGGCAGGGAGGGGCTGGCAAACGAGTGGAAGTCCTGCATTGTCTCTGGAACCTTCCTGCAGAGAAAGGGCTGGAGAAAGATGAACAAGTGAACAGCTTGTAAAGCTGGTAGGGGGCAGCTGAGGTCCCTGCGGCACACAGACTGCCTGGAGCCACAGCTTCAAACTGTAAATGATACCACACGCTCTTCATGGCGCCAGACAATGTGTAACCTTGCTATGTCCAGCCCTGTCTCTGGCAGCTGGCTCCCCTCTTCAGGCAACAGAGGAGCAGAGGCTCAAAGGAGCAAGACTGGCCCATGAACACAGTGCAGAAGCTGCAATACAGCACCTCACCTCTTCTGGCTAAAAATATGGCTTCAGCTGAGTCCTGTGCAACTCCTGGGAAGGGACCTTTTAGCTGAAAGCCCTCACTGCCCACATCCCACCTGCTCTGAGTGGATCTTCTAGTTCTCAGTTCAGGGAGAGTTGTGCACTGGCGGCAGCACAAAGCAGGTTTGTTACTCACGGCACAATCCACTGAGAGGACCCTGCAAACCTCTGATTCTCCTGTCCTGGATGTATGCAGCAGACGCTCAGATTGTCGTTTCTTTGCCTTAAATTCCTTACTAGGATAATGACTTGCACTTTCCTGCCATCTAGCCAGATGGAGGACTCCTAGCAGTGCACGCGCTTGGCAGAAAAACCTTCCTACCTCCTCATCTCTCTCCTCCACAGATGTGCTCTTCTGTATGGATGCCCCAGCCACAGGACTCAGCTAGAAAGCTTCATCCCAAGCACTTGACAACAGTCCCCAGGCATTGCTGAGTATTTTTGTCAGTGTGGTCTGGGTCAGGTGTCACGGTCACAGGCTTCGCATCCTCTCCTCTCTGTCAAACATCAAATGAACACAACTTCTCTAATCTTGGGCAGTCCTCTGCTCCTGCTTTTACGTACAGCCCCTGTCTTAGTTCTTCACTCAGCCTAGCACTCTGTCCCAATCAAGTGTCTGTCCTACTCTTCCTGTCATACTAGAACATACTACCTTGTTTGAGCCAAGCTGCTCTTAAAAATCCCAGGTGCTCACACCTGCCTGCCTCACCTGGGTCTAGCACAGCATCTCTCAACTTTCTTGTCCCAGGACTGACTGCCGAGGAGCTACCGAAGCTCCCTCACCCATGCCAGCATCACCATCCATCAACTCCTCACCTTGTCAGACATGAGGGTGGAGATTGAGCGGCCAATTTCATGGTAGTCCATGTTGGCCTGGCTCGGTCCCAGCAGCACAAAGATGAATCTGACAGGAATTGGGACCTCCAAGACAGATTCCAGGAAGACGGCCTCATTTAGTCGGACAAAGGCCATAGTTGGCTGCTCCAGGAACTGCACACAACCTAACAGGAGACAATGTGTTGAGCAGAGTTAATCACTGGGGTGAGCTGTAGTGGGAAACAAGGATTTCAGGGGCTCCCATGAGCCCCGCAGTCCTGTACTTCTCTCCAGACCACTAACACAGAATCTAACTTCATGCTGAGGACCACTCCAAGTCCCCTGTACACTAATCATACCTAAACAGTGTTACTTTCTTTAAGTTCACAATTAGCCCATTCTTAATCTCTTACAGATGGGCTCTACTTACAGTATAAGGGGATAATTTTAAATCAGAAGGTTACTTTCCATTAAGCCACCGCCTTATGGAAGGAACTCTCTTACATGTTACTTTTACCAAATTTCTAATCTCATCAAAGAATGAAAACAGGTTTGTTTGATGTGACCTATTTCCCATAAACCTCACTGCTAGGCAGTAATTGCATTCTTCTCATTTAGCTTTTTATTAATTGAATCCCATATTAGCTCTGCCATTATGTTGGCCAGGAAAGACATCGAGTTAAACAACCTATAGCTACTGGATCATCGTCCTTCTCTTCTCAAGCAGTGACGCTATGAGCTTTCTTCTGTTTTTCTCATATGTTCTCTGTATTCCTAGACTTTATTTTTCAGATGAAAATGAGCCAGTTATCTAAAGACTCATAGGTGCAAACTGCACAGTTTGTTTCACAATGCCTGCATCTCATCAATGCTTGGCAGCCTCCTCAATTCTGAACAGATTGGGAAGTACTCGTACATCCTCTGGCACACCAGCCGCTTCCTTCCCATTGAACACAAATGTTTATTGAATACTTGTATTACTGAAATTTCTGCCATCTGTGCCCAGCAAAGAGCTGTGTTCTGTGTTAGACTGGCAAATCTGGGCCATCCAAGAGGTCAAGCAAACCCCAAATCACAGTCTTACCTTAGAAATGACCAGTGTTATCTGAGTATTCAAAGTGTATTTATGAAGCTGATTTGGCCTCATCGTGGTTAAGCATCAGCTTGGTTGAGCTGCCAAGCCTCTTTGTCTGAGCTTTTCATCTATTGGATAGCCACTGACATTTAATTTGTAGCATAGCTAGGTTTGCTGAGATGTTAATGCCAGCAAAGTGCAAAGAAGGACTACTTTTGTGGTCAGAAGGCACCAAGCCCACTGACGCTCGAGCCTGCCTGCACAGCCGTCTCCTACAGAGAAATATCTCCTGGCAGTGCTTTGATCGATACCAAAGACCTTGCCACCAGCCAGGCCCTGCTTCCATAAACTCAAAGCTCCCTGGCACACACAGCCAGCAACCAACACTCGCCAGGGCAGGGCCCAGCTGCTGGCAAGGTGCAAAGAGGCCAGATAGAGGGCAGTGACAGTCAGAGGACAGCACAAAGCCTGTTAGCAGTCTTTGCCTGGCCATCCATCAGTCCCTCAGGCACCACTTAACCACTTCTGAGCTGCAAAATGGGATGTTCTGGTGAGTCTGGTGGGACTTTCTCCTCTAAGCTGGTCCCCAGCTCCCAGCAGCAGTGTCTATCAGCCTCTTTATTTAGGAAAGGAACTACTCTGGCACCTCTGACATTTACCACAGGAAAACAAAATGTGTGCTGTCACCAGAAGAGAGAGCGTACAAGGCTCCCTCCCCAGTTAACTTTGGAAGCATGTACAAGATGACCAAATACCCTTCGGGAGGGAGGACAGAGACAGCTGGAGTCAGATCAGGGTCTGACTTGGTCTTTTTTGGCACTATGGGACACCAGATGTTGCCTCTTACCCACAAGGACCACTGTAGCCTCTGCATCTTCAGGGATCTTCTCCATCAGCTTCAGGTATTTACGGTGGCCCTCAGAGTTATGGAGATGTGGGTTTTTCTGCTAAGGAAGAATACAAACAAGTAAGGATGGAGTTCCTGTGCCTTGGTTTCCTTACACAGCCTTACACCTCGCTGGTATATCTGTAGCCGGGCTTGCCTCAGCAGCACATCTGACACCCTGCTTCAGACACAAGATACCCTCACAGTGAACGGCCACCCTGCAAGCACCAGGGCTGCTGCTGTCATTGTATGCTCAAGCAGACATTTGCATACAGTGTGAGGCTAAAATCAGGTCCTGAAATAATAACACAGTGACCTGATATCCAGTGCTCCAGGTGATGTAGGGGAGCTCAGCCCTTATAAGTACAAGATATTCTATGAAGAAGCCCAGAGGTGGGCACCAAGGGGTTCCATCAGCCAACAGTTGTCTACAGGGTGTGGAAAAAGAAGCAGTAGCTTCCCATGTCACCCTCACCTCCTTGCACTCAGTCTCATGGGCTTTGGGGTCAGCCATCTCAATGCGTTCTTCCCCCATAAGGGGCACACATGTGTCGGTGGTGTGGTTGTGGTGGTGGTTCCCCACGACAGAGTTCATGCTGGAGCTGGAGTGGTTCCTCGGGAAGAAGCCCTCCTTCTCATCATTGGGATGGCTGAGGGGGAGAGAAACGGCCATAAAAGGACCCACCTCCTGTGCCACCTGGGGCTCACAGACAACCCCCAAGTCCCAGCAGCCCTCAGCTATGTACCACCCACCTGTGCTTCAGCAGTAGAGCACGCAGCACGTTGGCTCGGTCCTCCGCTCTGATCTGGTCAGAAATGATCATGGTCTCCACCACGAGGTGAGCAATACCAGGGAGTGTGGTCTGCTCCAGGTCAAGGAGGACAGCACCTGCCATCAGGAGGGAAACAGTCCTGCTCCTAGTGTGCAATGCTCCACATCGCATGCATGCTCTGAGGACACATCTGTTCCACCAGGAGCCAGGATTTGGGTTGGTGTACAGATTTCCTCAGTCAAAAAGTATGGGTGTTGTGTGTCCTCTATGTAAACACTTGTCCCAAGACAACCCAAAAGTTCCAAGACACACTAATAGCTTTGGAACATCCCTCCAGTTTTGGTCTTCCACCCTGACCAAATTTGACCTTTCACATCAATGACTGGTCAAATACCTGCAGGCCCAAGAAAGCTGGGTGTCACAGCTACCAAGCATCTGAGAGCAGCAAAACAGAGTAAGAAATCAACACAGGCACCCTTGGGCTAATGCAAACCCTGGCAAATGGGCTGCACGACGTCCTGTCTTTGCACACCCTACGTGAAGCCTGGGCACAGACACTGCTGAAGTGTCTCCACTGAAGAGCCAAACACCAACAGAAGCTGTTCAGTAAAACCTGTCCCAGAGCAAGATACAAATCCTAGTCCATGGTTCCTGACTCACCATGAGCAATTGTCTTCCTGAGCTCCAACAGGCTGCGGAAGGACAGTGAAGCCACATGGGGTTTCCCCCACCTTGCGGTGTCCTCCTCCACATCCTCCTCAAACTTGATCCAGCGGGCTGTCTCCCTCCAGTGCATCTCCTGGTTCTTATCCACCATCAGCTCATTCAGCTCCACAAACACCTAGGGAGAATTACAGTGAGGACATGAGACTAAGCCCTATGAGGAGCAACTGAGGGAACTGGGATTGTTTAGCTTAAAGAAGAGGAGGCTGAGGGGAGACCTCACCACTGTCTACAACTGCCTGAAAGGAGGTTGTGATGGGGTGGGTGCTGGGCTCTTCTCACAAGTGACAAGTGATAGGACGAGAGGAAATGGCTGCAAGTTGTGTCAGGGGAGGTTTAGACTGGACATTAGGAAGAATTTCTTCATTGAAAGGGTGGTCAGGGATTGGAACAGGCTGCCCAAGGAGGTGGTGGAGTTGCCATCCCTGGAGGTGTTTAAAAGACAGGTAGATGAGTTTCTTGGGGACATGGTTTAGTAGGGAGATAGGTACAGTTGGACTCGATGATGTCAGAGGTCTCTTACAAACTTAAGATTCTATGATTCTATAGACTTCCTCGTACAAATACAGCTCTTTCAACAATACCCAGAAAGCCTCCATTTGTTCTCAAGGTACCACCTACTGCCTGAGCAAACTTGCCCGAGTTAACCAGAGGTGTGGTGAACAGAAGAGGCCAGGACAAATATCCACTGGAAGCATGGCAAGAGCTTCCATCAACACATGGAGCACCAGAAAGCTCCAAATCAGACAGCATGGGCAGAGGAGAGAGGATGATGCAATGCTGCACCCCTCTTCTGAACTGTGACAATTTTGTCCTCTGCCTGCTTCTTGTTTTCCTCCAGAATTTCCCACACTAGCCAGAGATCGTGATGTTACCGTGCTGCCAACTTCCACAGCAGCACTACCATTTCTGTGTCTTTTTAATGTCTTTCCTAAGGTTGAAGCTTTGGGATTTCAAAATCTTTGCTTTTATTGAAAGAAAGTGTATTTTCAGCCCTCACGATAATGGATAAGAGCTTGAAAAGTCACTCCCAAGGTCATGTAAGGAATTAAATATATTGAAATTGCATTTATTGCTTTATAAAGTGCCTGTTTCTAGTTCTGATTTATGGCTTCTGGACAAGCGTGGGAGGACAGCACATGGATACCTCATGGGGCTTCCTATCCAACTTCTTCTTCTTCTTCTTTTTCTTGACAGATGGAGTTGATGCTAATTTTTTGCTTGTCCTGGTGATCTGACTCCGAGACGGTTTTTTCATCAGATGCCTCCTCACACCAGGGTTATCTTCAAAACGGTGGCCTGAAGACATGGGAAAGGAAAAAAGACCACCAGTGTGTCTAGTAGAAACATACTGTCTTGCAGGGGAACACATCTAAGCCAACCTTTCTCTCATTAGCTTATGCTAACAAAGCCCTGGCACCTGGAGCACTCACCACCATCCTCCAGATCTGTGAAGACCCTTTCTGTCTTATCTGCCTACATACAGCTCTTCCAGACATCTGACAGCTAATTCCTTTAAAAAAAAAATCTTTCCTCCCAGTCTGTGCATACACTGCAGTGTCATTGCAAAAGCTTTTATTCGTGGTACCTGAATAAGTGGGGCATAAACCTTCCCATACTCTCTCAATAAAAAGCAACCTCAAGACTTGTTTGCAGAAGTCTGCACCCAGAGAGCACAGGGAGGAACCTGGCTGGGGCTCATTTCTCCCACTGCAGGAAGGCCTGATGCTCAGCAAGCATAAAGGGCAGTGAAGGGGAAGGATATTTAGCTGCTGGTCTAGGAGACATGTGGAAATATCAATGACAGTTTTATTTAATTGTGCAATGAGGCTGTAGGATAACAGTGCAGACTGGCATGGAGGCAGGGCAGTTATCCCCAGCTATCGCTGTTTCTAGACAATCCGCAGTGCCGCTGCAATGCCCTCTGAAAGGTCTACATTACAGAGTTTGGCTGGCTGAATCAAAGCCTCCTGAAGCCTCCAGAGAGTCTGCATTACAACCCACCACCAAGCTACCAATGCTGTTAGCTAGTCAGCGCCACAACTGTGCCAGCCTCTTTTGCAATGTTAGAGAAACAGCACCCGGGCTACAGCCTGCCATGGAGAGTAGTTTCCCTGAATGCTACCCAGAGACAACATGTGTGACTTCCTCAGCACAAACAGCCCACAGGGATGGGGAAAGCCTCAGATCCCAGCTCCAGGATGGGCAGGCTCCCCCAGGTAGATCACAGTCAGGGGTTATGCTCAGCTGTTGTCCATTGAGGCTTGCTGGCCCTGCTTGCAAGGCAAAGCCAAGATCTTTTCCCTGGGGGCCCAAGGGCAGCTCTCTGTTGGCTGGGATGAATGTTCAGTCTCCATGTACGTTGCTGCATTTGGCTTCAAGATGTGCAGCTCTCAGGACATGAAAGGTCGAAAAAAGCACTGAGTTTGATGGCCAAGTGGTCTCTCTGATGCGATGGGAAAAAATCCATGCATATCTGGGATGGGAAGACACAGCCCACCACCAGGCAAAGCGTACGATGGCCTTGCTCCTTGGAAATCTGGGTCGCTAAATTAAATATAAAATGAATCAATATTGAGCCACAGGGCATTTTCCCCCATTGGCTGCCCTGCTGATGCATGTCCTGCTGACAGCTGGACTCCTCCCTGCTCCACTTACTGCACTGCAATGTCGATAGGAGCCAATAAATGTCCATCGCTACAAATGCTTCTGGGATTCAGGCACGTGTGGGGCTTCCTCGTACTTTTGCATGGATTTCTTAATTCCTGCATGCCTGGCAGCCACTTCGTGTGGATTTGTGCCTAAACAAACAGGTGACCAGGCAGATGATCTTGCATCTGACACCTTTGCTTCAATCCCTGTAGCTTCTGGTTTCTCCCATGCACCTTGGGACTCATTCTTACTGTGTCCCTAGAAGAACAGGGCCAGAGGATGCTTTCCCCAGCAAGACAGAGTGCTCACCCAGAGCACAGCAAGCCTCCACCACCATGATGCCAACCTGTCACATACTGCTTTTCAGTAACACTCCTAGAAGGCACAGGCAGGTGTTCAGCCTCAGCCACCAAATGGCTGGAGGACACACAAAATGAAAGGAGCCAGGTTTCCTGCAGCATCTCCAGTGACTCCCGCACTCGCTGACAGGCACAGGAGCCACAGTGCTGGAGGCTTAGAGTGAGCTGGTGAAGGCACACCTCCAGAGCCCTACAGAAGAAAGGAACATTCCACTTTGCTGCTCTCCCTTGGCAGCATTTGTAGCCATTGAGATACCAGCTGGGGGAGCCAAGTCACATGAACAGGGGAAACATATGGGCATAATATGGGAAGAGACCACTGGCTTTGGGAATCCCATGTAAAGCCCAGCTGAGATGCTACAGACTGCCCCCTCCAGACAGCCTTTCTGTGTCCCATCAGATCAATGCTTCCCCCAAATGGAAGTCGAGCTCAAGTGAGCAACTAAGTCTTTACTCAGGACAGGATCTCAGACTGAGACCAAAGGGTGATGTAACCTGGGCATAGCTCTGTTCTCCATGCCTTGAAGCCAAACTCCCAAGGACAGGATGAAGCATCAAAGGACAGCTCTTGCTGTACCTCCTCTCTAGTGCTCTGCTGGAGAAGAGCATGAAACAGGGGCAATGTCTGAGGACAGAGCGTGATTCCTATGGTGGTTCCTCTACAATAAACTGGTATGTCACCCTCCCACACAGCATCTCCTACAGTCTTTTCCAGAACATCATCTTGCCACATTGTCTTCCATCAGTCAGATTTCTTGGGATGACCAACTTCCTTTTCTGCCAGCTTAAATCCGAAGCTGACAAAAATGACTTTGCACTGGTTAAAGTCTTTCCCCAGAGTGCCTGTGCCAGTCAGTCCAACCCAGTGGGTGATTGCTTTGGATTCACACGTTGGCTTCTGCTTCCCTGCTTTCACTGCCTTCTGTCCACAAGCAGAAATCCCAGAAAGAGGCATTTGAGCAGTTGTGCCAGTACTAGAGAGCAACTTGCTAGTCCAGCATCACAGGGAAGGTACACACTTCCCACATAGGCTAATGATTCAATTATAGCAATAAAAGAGAGACTGAAACCCAATCTCTTGGAATATTTAAAATTAGACTAAACAAAACAAAACATTAATTAACATACAAGAAATTACAACACTATGCTGGCTTTTGGAAAAATCTACTGCCTTGCTGTGCACAGAACCCAAGTCTCTACTGGCTGATGCTCAGTTCAATCTGATAGGGACAGCTGGACCCTAGCTTATCCCTGCTGCCATCCAGGTTTTCCTGCACAGCACTCCCCATGCTCTGAACACTAAAGGGAGAGCAAGGAGACCAGCTCAGGTCCAATAAGGACTCTGCTTGAAAGCTATTCATTTTGTCTGGATCTGAGCTGGTCCTGGAAGAAGTACTGCCATGGAGTAAACAGCTGAGCAAGTGGCACTGTCTGGATGAGAGATAGCTCTGCACAGAACTGTCTCGAGCGTCTGCCATCTCTATCTCTGCCATATCTCTCTGCAGGATTAATCCACAGTGTGGATTTATTGTGCAGAAATAATTAAGACTTGACTGTACAGTACATCCTATTTCCAGTACCTGCAGCATTAGCGATAGCAATCAATGAAGTGTTAGCTGGTACCAGGCCAGATTTCCCTACTTTATAAATGACACATATCACACTTGGCAGAAGTGATCCCCCCTTTCTACCTTCCCAAGAATAGCCATCCTTTCCCAGGTGAACTTGGGGCAATTACTCACACTTTTAATGTACAGTTTCCTCAGCTTGGGCCAGCTGATGAAGCTAATTTGCTCCATATTTCTATTTTGAACTTTGCTGCTATTATACTGCCTATCAATTTACAGTAACAAGCAGCACACACAGCCAGAAACAAATCCCTGCTTCGTGGTCCCTGCAGAAGCACATAGAGAGACATTTCTTCCCCAAAGGCTTGTACAGATGGACCAGCTGAGAAAGAGAACTAGGACTGGGAGTTTGGGAACACTAAGTGGTTCGCCTGAGATGACACAAAGAGGCTGTAGCAGAGTCAGAAACTGAACCAAGGTGTACCAAGTCCCCAGTGCAAGCCCTCTGCCTCACCAATCCTGCACGCAAAGCTGGCAAGTGGGCTAGTTCTGAGACCATGCCACCCTCCTGTGTGCACTCCTAAAACCCCCTGAAAAATTAGACCATGATCTGGATGAGGACATTTAGGTAGCTGTCACAGAGCTATGAATATGAACAGTGTCACTCCCAAAGTAACACACAAAGCCAGCTTTTAACTGTGAGTTACCACCATGTGCTGAGGAAGGACCACTTGCGCGAGGCAGGAGCAAGGCTCTAGTTTTGGCGCAGTTCCCGGGACGGCCCAGAGGCTCAGCTCAAGAGACGCACCGGTATGGAAACAGATGCGGAGAACAGGAAGATGATCTTCGCTCTTGAGATTCCTATTCTCTCCTTCCCTGCTTTTCCCACTCTCACTTCCTTCCTCTTTTCCCTCTTCCAGGCACCCTGGCCAGCCTGCCATTAGCTAGTTTCACAGCCACACTCAAGCCTGCAGAAACAAGGACTGGCTCATCTTTTAGCTTCAAGCATCAGGCTATGGTGCGGAGCCGAGAACCTGATACCCACCACTGCTATCGGATCCGCAACTCAGCGCAAATTCCTGCAAACAGAGCAGCAGCACACTGTCACCTTGTGCCACAGATGGAAGATGTGGCCTTATACACATCTTGGAGCAGCTGCTTTTTCACTGGCCATGGCGTGGGCCACATCCTGATAAGCAGAACCAGCAAGACGCAGCTGCCTCCAGAACTGCTCGAGCGAGACACACACAGGGAAGCACTTCAGCACCACAACACAGATTTGTACAATGACCTCAGACAGACACACAGACACCAGACAGCTCCTCTGGTGTCCCCCAGGCACACGGTGGGGTAGACTGTACCTCCTCCTCTAAACCAGCAGACCAACCTGACACGGAGAGAGCGCAGACAGCAGACACAGGGTGGAGGATACACATTTTAGCTGGGGCTCTGATCTACAGCTGCAACTGTGGGGTCACTGCTCTGGTACTTACACGTGGGCTCCCCGCCTGGGTAGCCCAGATGGTTTCTGATGGCCTCCCATAAATCATAGTCTTCAAAATTGAAGGCAAATTCCTCAAAGTCTTCATAGCCGAGTGAGTTGCGAACGCAGGTGCTTATTGCTACCTCCGGGCTGCTGCTCCCATCAGATTCCTTCGCTGCCTCCTCTCTCTCTTGAAGGGCTGTCATTCTGTCCTTGCGAAGGTCAGGGGTCAGGTACCATGAGTCACTCACCTTCAGAGAAGGGCCCGGGGTAGCCAGGCTGATGTGCAGAAAGCAAGCTGCCTCTGGAGACACTTCACTGCATCCCTGGGGCCAGCCCCAGTGCCTCGTTCCCCTCCTCGCAGGGCATGAAGGTGCTAGCTGCAGCAGCCCCTGGGGACTGATGAGCTCCCAGGAAGGCTGGTTCCACCTGGGAATGCTTCCGTGGGGGGATGCCCCACCAGATCCTTGGGAGCAGGATGCCTGCTCTGCCAGCTGCCCTGGGAGACAGTGCCCGTGGCCCGGGGACAGCCAGGCTGTGTGTGCAGCTCCGCTTCTCTCCCTCGCTCCCCTCTGGTGTCTCCCTCCCTCTCCAGCCTGCAGAGCAACCTATTGAATTCTCCATGTCCTCAGGCCCGGAGCGTGCATTTCCATGACGTCTCTTCTGTCTGCCCTCACGCTGCACACAGGACCAGTCCCCCTCTGAGGCACTCTGGAGTGGGCAGCTGCCTTTCCGCCAAGAGAGCTGAGAAGAGGGGAGGCTCCTCACCTCAGATTTTCTGCAATGCCACAGCTCGCGTGTCGCACAGAGGGCTGATTAGGGGGAAAGTGTGTCACGAGAGGAGAGAGCTGGGTCTCAAGGAAATGTTAGGGAGCCCTGAAGCAGAGAGGGCACTGGGGTAGGTGGAAGAGCAAGCATCCATGGGGTAAGTGTGAGTACAGGTGCTGGAAACACAGGGACCAACAATGTGGATACTACAAAGCTGACAGAAAGCAGTCAGGGCTGGGAAAGCAGAGTCTGGGGGACAGGGAGGTGAGGACCAGGTCCTCTGGGCAGGCTGAAGACCATGCCTGGAGCTGCTAGGGAAGAGAGCAAAGCAGGGAGAAGCAAGAGACGTGCACTAGTAGTGTAGGCAGTGTTGCAAAGCCTTACTTTTCATGCCGTCCAAGTCAGCAGATGCCAGCATCTGGGCCTCGGCCTCGTCTGTGGGGACGCGCTGGTATGCTGCGCTCTCCAGCGTGGTCATACTGCCAATGCACATCCTTTCCTTCAAGTCATAGGTAACCCGCTGTCCACTCGCCACCTGGCCCCAGGGCTTGCGCTTCTCCCATCCTCGAGACAGACGCTCCCGAGGCCCAGGTAGGCTGTAGGAACCAAAATGATTGATGGTAGCAAAGGAGGTGAGTGAGGATTAGCACTAGCCCCTTCCAGGGGCTGAAGTCACTTGGCCCAGCCCTGATCAACAAGTCCCTAAGAAGGAAGAGAGCCAGAAGTCACCTGTCCCAACATCTAAATGTTGCGCCTTCTGCTCCTTCTTTCCCCCACCGCAGAGTGGGATCTGCTTGTGTTTAGTGTTGGGGACCCACCTCTGAGTCAATGACCTCATGGTCCCCTGACTCAGTAGAGCCTCCAGGGGCTTCCCAGCCTGCAGGTCAGTATGACAGCGTAAGTCAGCAGTGAGGGAGGGTACTCCATGCACACAGCCAAGTGCCCCTAAACCTGCACCCTGGGGATTCCACAGACAGTGGTCACAGGAGTCCCAGGGAGTGACTGTGCCACCAGGGAGCAGCTGTGTTGCTATGGGCCCCATGTCCCCTCTGGCTGAGCAGGTTATTTCAGGCTCGGCATAGGGACTGTGCAGTGAGTATGAACTGGGGAGAGCAGCAGGCAGCTCGGCACCGCTCACCTACCTGCGGAGAGATGCAGGGCCCTTGTCCTGCAGCAGGTCGGCAAAGCGTGGCATGGGGGACAGCATGCTGCACTCCTCCTCCACGTGGAACTGCGCAGGGGCCAGAGCGCTGGCGGACTCCTCCTCATCGCTGCCGATGGTGAACTATAGAGGCAACAGTCCTGACAGCAACAGGTGGGGCAGGCAGCCTTTGCCCCAGTCCCTGACATGCATATCCTCCCCATGTCCCCACAGTCTAGAACAGGCCACACCAACTTCCCCCATGTGCCCCATACCCTGGGACTGGCCGTACTGACCCTCCTCATATCCTTTACACCCTAAGAATAGCCACATTGATCTTTTTTTCATGGTTCTTACACCCTCAAAATGCTCATGCAGACTCGCCCCAGTTTCCACACCGATCAATGGCTTATCTATCTCTGTCTTCCAGTGCCTATCTCTGCCAGCCAAGGACAAAACCACTCTTTCCACAATACTGCACAGACAATCTCTTCTCCCTGAGCAGCACATTCCCTGGACCATGCACTCTGGCACCCTTCAGGCATCAGCTCTCCCTCCATCTCCTCCCCACCTCCGAGTCCCATCCATGCAGGGATGCTCTAGCCTTGCCTTTGGTTTGCCTGGGGGCTCCAGCTTAGGGGATGTGTCCTTCCCACAAACTTCACCCTCAGACTCTGCAGAGATCTCTTTTTCCTGGACCTCCTCTGTCTCAGATTCTCCTTCTTCCTCTTCTTCTTCCTCTTCTTCCTCCTCTTCTCCCCCTTCCTCGTCCTCTTCCTGGATAGTGGGGGTCACCTCTGAGGGAGGTATTGAGGTTTTCTTCTTTTTCCTCCTCCTTTTTTTCCTCCTGCTGGCACGGGGGGGCCTCTTTTGGAACTTGAGGGCAGAAGGGAGGTGAGTGGAAAGGGGATGATGGATGTGGTGCGAGGTTTGGCGGTGGACTGAGAGAGAAAAAGAGAGTCAGGGGCAGGAAGAGGCTGGGAGGAACCTGCCAGGCGCCCCTCCAGGAAACAGCATGGTCTGGAGATCAAGGGCCAGGAAGGGCAAGGAGAGCCACCAGCCCACAGGGACATAAGCTCTTTCAGTGATGCAGCAGGCTGTGTCCAACCTGGGGTGGCTGGGGAGATAGCCCCCATGCAGTGCCAAACCACACCAACACAGCTCCACTGCCCCGGGAAAGGCAGGACTCCTCTCCCAGTGTTGCTGAAAGCCATTCGCACAGCTATGCAGAGCTGCGGTGGCCTGCCAGATGCACCATCCCCTTCCTAAGCATAGGGAAACACTTCTTGCTTTGTCAAACAAGCATGATTTGGGCCCTTTACAAACATTTCTTTCCTGCATAGTGTTCACAGAGTTAAATAGATGCATCTTATTTATCCGCCAGGCTTTAACAGAAAGTCCCTCCTGCTTACCCACAGGAACCACAGCGCAGATGCAACCTAAGTCCACATCCCAGGTACCATGAGGGCTTGTGCGTACCAGCCTCTGAATTGCAGGTTCAATTAGGAGGCTGCCTTTTAGAAACCAGGGTAAAAAACAGGGCAGAAGGACTTTTCTTTAAACTAATCTACAAAGAGAAATTCATAAAGGCTTGACCTGGGTGTCATGGGAATTACAGAGTGAGAAGAAATTAATGGCATTTCTGAGCCCTCACTCAAAACCAACGATAATGCACCACGCTGGGAACAGGGTAAGCTTAGCATCTCCCTGCAAGAGAGTGGAGCCATTTCTGCCAGGTCTATCTTCAAGCACAAAGCCTCCCATAGACAGTATGCAGGATGCACAGATCCTGGGGCTGCACCCGAAGCAGCTGGAATTGCGGGGGCACCAACCACTTTGCAAGGGGGCTTTGCTCAGCAGCTTTTCCTGAGGAATTGTTTCCAGTCTATTTTGATTTGGTTCCTTCCCAGCTTTCCTGTGACATGGCAGCAAAATCTGTTTATAGTGAAAACTACCTTCAAAGGACATTTTCAATGGAAGCTGTAACCTTCTCCCTGGGAGAGCCAAGCAGGTTCATTGTTCTTCTGTCATGTTTCCTTTCCTTTGGTTTCTCAAGTCTTTTCTCCCCTGTTTCCCCCCTTGGGAACAACAGGGATAGTTCACACCTCCCCCCCAGTTCAGCAGGAGAGGGATGTGGCAAGAGTAGAGGAGACTGGGAATGGTCAGACATCTGCTATTTGGAAAGAGTTTGGGCTCTTTATAAACACTTTTTCCTCCAAAGTGTTATCCAGTTCTTTGACTTAACTAGACATATCATATTCCACTTGCAGGTGGTGGCAGAAAGGCCCTCCTGCCCTGCTGCTGCACTACTGTAGCACTGTTCTACACGCCATGGATAGGTCAAGAATAACTTTCTCATGTAAGAAGCAGTAAGGAAGGACCCAGCTGTACTTGTTGCTCCTTCTACAGCACAAAGCTGCTGGTGATGACATTGCCCATCACATCAGCCTTAGATCATAAAGAAACAAAAGCCTTGGGCTGCAGGGACAGGAAGTGATGGTAAGTGGCTGATCTGTCTGGCACAAAAGAGGGGAGAACCACTCTTCATCCCTCCGGAGTGAACAGAGGTTCAGCACTTCTTGTGTCAACTGACCACGTGTCCACAGAGGAGGCCTGGAGGTGGGAAAGGCCAGACATGAAAGAATTCATGCCTCCCTCTTCTTCCTCCCTGTCTTCCTGTGACTCCTGTGTGTCCAGTCCCTGCCCTCCTTTCCCACTCCCTTCCTTGCACTGCCTGCCCATATGGAAAGTTACTACCAAACCAGTGTCCTAGATGTTTGATTACAATTCTCAGTGAACTTGATACAAGAGATATGAAAAAGTAACTTGGAGAGTGAGCCCAGAGGAAGAGCCTACTTATTAGGAATTCCTGGCTTTGAACAGGGCAGGAAACATTTCTAAACCCAGAGAGCATTCACCTCCGTGGGCTGCTATGTTATCCTTCTAAGTTTAATGACCCAGCCAGATATTCCAGCTTTATGAATAAGAACTGCACAAAACTCCTGATAACCACAGTTGATACAGTCCTAAATAAGAGGGACACATGAGGAGCTCAGAGGAAAACAAGCTTGATTCTGACAAAGAAAGAACTTTCCTATTAAGAAAAAAACCACTCAAACCAGTACATATCGCTAGCCAAATTTTCAAAGAAGCTTCTGCCATGCATGCTCAAGCATATCGCCTGCGTCCTCCAAGCCAGTCCACCCATCTGCGCACACAGGCACAGCTCCTGAGCAGGTAAGCCCTGCCAGCACAGGACAGGTACTCAACCCACAGCAAAGCCATTAGCACCTTGCAGCTGTGTGTGTGAGGGACTGTGTGCTCAGGTGGAAAGTGTTATTTGAATGGAGCCTCAGTAGAGAAATGACACAAGCAGAAAGTAGAAGCTGGGGTGCGCTACAGTAATAGACCTTTATCAGCAAAGTTTTACAACAGCCATTGGAAATGAGTGGCCAAGCAGAAAACAGCCTGGGGAGGTACTTGGATCATAATGTTCCTGTCAAAGCTAAGCTGGGAAACAAGCAGTATCTGACTGTGGAGAGCCAGAAAGTGGGAAACTCTCCCAGACATTGCTACTCGTCTGCCACACCAGCAGGCTGCTGGCTGGGGTACTCTTATGCCTTTCAATGCTCTTACTACAAGCTAATGCGACCCACCTACACCGAGCAATAGCTTATGGCCACTTTTGTGGGCACACTCTAATTATACAGCCAAAGTGAATTTGAGCAGACTGGTTGCCTTCATCACAGAAGGACAGTTAGAGGAATAAATATGCTGAGCAGAGAAGTTCAGGTGAGATAATTATAGCATTTTAAATTTACACTCCATTTTTCTTTTGCAGTCCTTTCTTTGAGGAGATAAGCCTGATGGTTTCGTGGTTGGTATTTAGAAATACATAGGCATGTCTGACTGGAGCCATCTGCTTTTGGACTGGGGAGGGCAGCCTGGCTTCTGGCCATATTTGGATGTTTCTTTGCAGCCATATGGAAGAAAAATAGTTTTGAACTGGAAATTTCAACATGGGGGAAGTGGCTGCAGAGGTCCCTAATGCTGGGTCTGGGCACAAGGCTGCAGAGCATGTGGGGCTGAGTGAGGGCTCGTGGTGGAAGTGGGTACAACAGTTCAAACCTACATACATTCAAAATCTCTCTCACTGTAGCTGCGCCTTTGCTTCTCCAGATTGCTCGATGCTGACTTGCTTATCAGGTCCCCAAATCTCTTGATTGACAAAGTCTTATCCAAGTCCTCATCGTCCTCGGCACCAGGAGAGGCTTTCTCTGCATGATCTCTGCCCTGCACAGAAATCGCCAGACAAGAATCAAACACTGCAGAAACCTACGGCCCTCTGGATCCTCCCATCCTGCAAATGGTGCTGGGCTTGCTGAGGAACAGCAGGCTCCACACAACAGAGTTGGGACAGAGTTACTTAGAGGCATGGCTCTGCTGAAAACCAAGAGCCAACAGACGAAAAGCCTCCATGCCACAATTGGCAGAGATACCTTACCCGTCATCTACACCTTCCTTGAGTGGCAGGTATAAAGGGACTGTGTCAGTGCCTGCCTTTCCTACCGGTGGAAATGCATAGCTTTTATTTAGCTGGATTTTCTCTCTCCTCACATCCAACTGCTGCCCTCTGGCCTTCTCTTCACTCAGTCTGCCAACCCTCCCTTCCTTAGACCCCCTCTGTACTTCCCCCTAAGAAACAACATTCCTACTCTAGTGAGCTGCCCTTGGGTCAGTGACCACCCTGTGCCTTCTGTTACAACCCCCTGATTTTCCTTATTTAGGTTGTAAAAGCCTTCTCCCCTCCCCTCCACATTCCTAGGGCCCCTCTGTTCCGCTTTGGCATGCCTTTTTTAGCCTTTTTCTGCCCATTTTCCTTCTGTTTCAGGCTACAGGTGTTTATCTGCCTTTTGCCAGTGGACATGCTCTGAGAAGAGCATCACCAGGTGATTCCTTCCTTTCTGCCTCCCAGGTAGCTGCAACTGGTAAAATTTTCTGTCAATATAGCTGAAATGCCAGCGTGGAGCTGTTGTTGACTCCCATGTTTCCATAGAGACAGGAGAAGGCCCAACTGTGACAAATCTGCCTGTGCTGGGTGGAAAGAGGGAGCAAGGCGGCTTTATCCGAGTTGTGTCTCTCCTCACATCCCCCAGCTGTTCCCAGCTGTGCCCTGTGAGCAGCTTCATATCTCTGGGCGAGACTGCTTCTCTTCTCACCTCAGCATGGGTGTCCCAAGCCCAGTCTAAATGGGCAGAGTCCAACTGCAAGCTGCCCAGCTCCTCCTGCTGCTTGCGTGTCCCACCTGACGGCATGTGAGGGCACAGGGACCCCACAGAGCAACCTCTCTACCCTTTTCTGTACCGCAGCTTGCTGTCTGCATGGAGAGTAATGTGGGCTCGTGGGTAGCCTTTGGGCACCCTTCATTTAGACTTGTCCCCAGTAAACGGAGGTCATGTCTCCTGCAGCAGGCTGCCAGGACACGGGTCCTGCGCTCAGCCTGGCAGGAGCACAGTTGCCAGGGAAGAGACTGCCCCACTGCTGCTGCATTCCCACCTCACCTGCTGCAAGTCGATGAAGACATCTCCTACAGGAGGGGACTCTCCAGCTGCCATTTTGGTTCAGGACCTAAGGGCCTGGGCAAAATATCAACCCTTTTCTTTCACCAGCAGGCACCCAGCAAACCTGTAGAGTGGCATAACCTGTGGAGAGATGGCAGGACAAGGGAATGTCGTGGGAGACTAGCCACTGCCCTCAACCCCCCTGGCTCCTAACCCAGACAGGTCACCTCAGTAGCCCTTGGTGAACCTCCTTGGCATCACTAGGACAAGGCTGTCTCCTGGCACGCTGCAGCGAGGGCATGAGAACAGCCCAGCCCGCACTGCTTTGTGCACTGGTTCTAACAGTTCAAGGCGCTGGTGGGACCCTGTCCTTCAAGTAACCAGCTGCATGGAAGGTGCAGGGGTGACTGCGACAGTGGCTGCACATGGCTCCTGCACAAGCTGTGCAAGAGAAGGAAAGGCTTCCTGCTCAGTCACCTTGGTACCAGCACATCTGTACAAATCTGGGGCATGACTGACCGCCAAGGAAAGGATAAGGTTGGAGTGACTGGGTGCTGGGAGGACATGCCAGGAGCAGGCAGAGGAGCAGTCCTGTGCCACCTAGCCTTAGTCAAGCAGATCCCAAAATGGACAGGAGAGATCTGTGCAGGCCATAGAGATGGCACAAGGACAAACAGTTCAACATTCAAACAACAAACACAAAGCAACAGATATTACAGGGGAAGAGGCCAACCTTCAGACTGCAGATCCATGCCCTGTCTGCACCAGTGTAGGCGAGGGATGCAAAAGACTCCATGGGCAGCTCAAGAGAGCACTGCGCCCAACATGCAGCTGCACATGAAGCAGGCAATCAGATGCTCTGGCTGACAAGGAGTGGGATGAAGAATAACAAAGAAATGGCTGCAGTCATATCATCTACAACAACAGTGCAGGCTGAGCTGTTCCCAAGAAGAGTTGGAGATGGCACAGAGACTGGCACTGGAAAGATACTGACTTCCAAAAACTCATCTGAACTCATACAGAGAAGGACAGAAGACATGAACACACACACAGTGCTTTGAACACAAAGATATGCAAAGTGTTCTCATCTCACAGCACCAGAAAAGGGACATTCGTTAAAACTACAAGGGTAGAATACAAATGAACTCAAAATTGGCAAAAGAAAACATTTTTTTGCAGTGATGTCATTTGGAGGAGGAAAAAACTGCAAAGTCAGAGGATGGCTTGGCTGCCTCTGAGTAACAAGTTGTCATATTTATGACAAAGAAAATTAGAAGAAGTTAAATTCATCTTGGAGAACAAGCTATTCTCTAGCTATGAAAGCTGTGGAAGAAGTACTGTAGGTTATATCCTAGTGATCTGCCTGAGGGGTTTCTTACCATCTCTCCTGAAGTACCAAGCATGGGCCAGTGTTCAAGACAGGCCACTAAAACAGATGGTCTAAAGGTGACACCAGTAAGGCCACTTCATCACCCCTCCTTCTATGTTTGAAGATGTCCAGACAACACTACTATGGTATCTGCTTACTCTGCCTCCCTGAAGGTACACAGGTAGTTTATTCAAACCAAAAATCCCAGGACAGCAAGTTTTTGAGGAGCTAATCCAAACACGGATGATTCACCCTTCTAATTATCAGGAACAAGGCAAAACTTAATGGAAGAAATCCCTCAAAAATACCTCATTGAACTCTTCAGTAACCAAATCCCCCAATGAGCCCCAAAGAGGTTCAAGAGAAATATACCACCAAGAGAGATGTCTAAAAAATAAATACAGAGTTCAATCCAGAACAGGACAGAAAAGACTGAAAATACCCAATGTAATCTGTACATCGTCTTCAGTTTCACACCCTGTTTTCCAAGAAAGATAAAGAAAAAAGGGTTCCAAGAGGGAAATTGGAAAAGAAAGAGAAAGGTCTGGAAATCATCTGTAAGTGAGGCTGCTTTTTAGTAGGAGAAATGATACAAAAAAGGGCAATTAACTCTTTTTGCATTTAACTCAAGAACAGGGTATCATTGCATGAAAGCAAACAGCAGCACATTTGAAACCGAAGGCAGAGAAAGCTTTATTATAGCATGAAGAGTTGGTGGGTGAACCTGGCTCTGCAGTCCTGCAGGGCCGTGGCATCACAATTGTTAAAGAAAGGACTAAGTCTTTGTAAGGAACATAACATTCACAGCTACAGGCTGCATACAAAAACATGTTCCAAGCACTACTGCTTCAAGGAGTAAAACGATGAGGGGGCTTTGGACGGCAGCTCCTGTAGTGGCAGAATCCCTTAAAAACTAGCAAAATGGTAAAAAACTACCAAAAAGAAATGCTAAAGCTCAGCTCCGCCTCTGTGCCACTAATGTGCCTTGTGGGGCCTCCAGAGGAAACTGCAAACTATCCAATGTCGTGAAACAATGTGCTTTGTTTCAGGTCAAGCTCAGGTTTGTCTGGAGCTGGGCTAAGGCTCACAGGGCATTCAACCTCTGGGTAGGGGGAAACTCACAGCTGGGAGAACTGCTGGATACAATGAACTCTGCTCGCTCCCGCTTTGCAAGATGTTACACTGAGTTCAAAACTACAGCCTGACTGCCTAAACAAAGTTAAAAGGGAGGGGAAATTCAGCGCTTCATTTTTTTTACTCACTGAAGCAGTGTATTCTGAAACATCCTGAAAACATGTCACTCCAATGATGCTGCTGAACAGCTAAAAGCAAAATAGTTGTACTAGCAGTAAAGCAAGAGAGCCCTTGGGACTTGCTTTGAAATTTCAGAGGGACTACGAGGTTCTCGCAGGGTTTCTGTCAATCCCCCACTCATCACCTTGTGAAAGTGGGATGCAATGCGTGGGTGCTCTCTGAGTTGGTGGGGCTTAGGTCTGAGCTGCTGGTGGGACGCACTGCTTCGAGGGGGAGAAAGGGGTAAGAATGGGAGGCGCGTTCTCCAATCCTAAACATAACAGCTCTCCTGCCTTGACGAGAGGAGGGGGGGCCATGGCCTGGGAGCACTGGTGCTCCCTGTCGGTGCATTAATTGACGGCTGGCCACTAGAGGCCACTTGCCCCTTACTCTATGCAACCTGGTGCAACCTCTCGAAGAAAGGGTGGATAAACACCTACTTGGATCTGTTCTGGCTTTTCTCTTACCCACAACAGACGGAGTTCGGAGAAGATTGCCAGTAGGCCAGAGGGACTGATTTAGAAGGAAAGGTTAGGATCTAAATTTGTCTAGTGCAATATGGCATGACTAAGACAGGGAGGAGACAATCCAGCAGTCTGGAAAGATCTCAAGGGTTTAAAACACGACTAAAGACTTTTTTCAGACAGCCATGCACAAAGGGACTTAGAAATGGGTTAAAATTTAAAAGAGAAACTTAAAACTAGTATCAGGGACAATTCTGCTAGCAAGCATCATGCTGAAGCACCCAGCCTGCTGGCATCACTGCCTGGGCTGCCATAAGAACAACAGACAAAAGGGGAAAGAAAAAAAAACAGTAAATAAAACTGAATGAATGATACCTTCATCCTACTGTATCTCCTGGTTGTCGGGAGTACGTGATTCAGCATTCCCGCTAGAAGTAATTTTCAGTAATAGAAGCATCATGCCAGCAGGCCAGATTCGAAGGGAGGCCAGAAAAATCCACAGCCTGCCGACTGTGCATGCTCACACCTCCCCGCTCTCTCTGCAAGCGCATCAGTAAACAGAATTGGCTCACCTAAATCACCGTACCTTTTACTGGCCATCTAGGCAAAAGAAACTCTGAAAGAAAGTGAGCAGGCAAGCCCCTGCGATGCTGGCAGCTACGGCATCTCCTACATGTTGCTAACAAGGACTCCAGTGGGGCATTCCCTGGCCCCTGAAACCTGCTTTACAGTGCCAGTGCAGGAGCTTTCCTGTTTTGCTGAGAAAAAGGCTTCTGGCACGTCATGGAGGGGCAGAGGTGACCAGTTCATGCTGCCCCTTTGCCATAAAGGTGACCAGGCAGGAGGGCTACAGCAGGCTGCGGGCAAGGGGCTGCATGGAGACAGCCATCAGGCCTCACATCCATCTCCTCAGCTCTTCCCTAATCCCCTGGCCACAGAGCTGCGAACAATTTAGCCGTGGAGTGTCTAGGCAAGGAGTGGATGTTAAGATTTGGATAAAGCCACAGAGGCAAAGATGGCTTGGGGATGGAGGAGGAGAGACAGACGAGAAGAGCTCAAAAAGGAGAAGGATTAGAGGCCTGGAAAGATTTTTCTGGGGAGACGTAGTGATGAGCCTGTCTAGGAGAGGAGCAGGAGGGCTGCTGCTGTGTACACCGAAGCATTCGGATGCTGCTGTGACAGTCACAGCCTCAAAGCCAAATGAAATGGGAGCGGGCTGCGCAGCCCCTAATTCTCCCCTATCACAGCAGAGGAACAGGAGGACGCACAGCAGGAGGAAAAGGCAACACATAAGACAGTGAACCCACAAAGTTTTCAGGCATGAAGAGTTTAACCTGTGGATCTCTCTGGCACATGTCTAAGCTGAAACCAAGAATACAGAAGTATTTTATACAGCTCAAATATTTCAATGAATCCTATACCCTACTGAACTAGCCTGGAAAAGCCACCATAGCCATTTGCTCCTGAAGCACCTGCTCTGTTCCCTGAATCCCTTCACAGGGCCTTTCACACAGGGATTGGACAGGACAGACCTTGTGTGACCGACGACACGTCCACAAACACACAGGAACAAAACCCACTCTGAAATGAAGTACCAGGACCAGACAATGACAGGGAAACACCCTGAACTGGACGCACAGATGGCTCTGACAGACACATGTACAGCTGGCAGAGCAAAGGGATGCAGGCAGGCAGGCACTGGGGCAGCACTGCACCAGACACCACAGACCATGCTGTGAAATCCATACGGTGTGGCACATGGGACAGCACCATGCTGTATGGCACCCAGCACCGCTCACTGCACTGGGTTGGGGTGGTGCTGTGTGCTGTGCTGTGCCATGTGCCATGCCCTGTGTCCCATGCCATGCCCTGTGCCCCATGCCGTGCCTTATGGCATGCACTGTGCCACGTGCCATGCACTGTGCCCCACGCCATGCCCCCTGCCATGCCCTGTGCTCTATGCCATGCACTCTGCCCCACACCATGCAGTGCCCTGCCCCATGCCATACCTCATGCCATGCCCTGCCCTGCCCCCTGCCCCACGCCGCCCCTGACCCCCGCCTCGCCCCGCACCCTGTGCCGCACCAGAGCTCCCGGCTCTCGCCGCTCCCCGCGCACGGGGCCGGGGATGGGGGGCGCCAGGCGGGCTCCCGGGCTCTGCAGGGCAGCGGCGCTCGCCACGCGTGTCCGCGGGCCCCGTGGGCAGCTGCTGCCGCTGGGGTAGCGCAGAGGCAGCCCCCGCCCGGCCGTACCTCGCACCGCCGGAGCGGGAGAGCCGCCCTCCGCCGCGCCCCGCCACCGCGCTCCGCCTGACACGTCCCGTGCAGCACCGTGCCGAGCCGTGCCCCGCCAGCCCCGGCTCCCGGCGCCCGCCCTGGGCCGCCCCCCCCTCCCGCGCTTACCGGCGGGGCTGCGGGGCGGCGGCGCGGGGCGCGGGGCGCGGGCCCCGCCGGGCGGGAGGGGGACGCTGGGGCGGGCTCCATGGCAACCGGATGTGAGCGGCGGCGCTCTAGGCGCGCGGCCGCCTCGCTGTTTCGGCGTGAGCACTCGTCTCGGTGGTAACGCGGAAGTGAGAGCGGGCGGCGGCGGCGCGGGAAGAGCCGGGCCGGGCTGTACCGGGCCGCGCCGCCGTCACCTCGGCTCCCGCCGCCTCGGCTCCCCGCAGATGGCGGAGGCGGAGACGCTGGTGCACGGCCTGGCGCGGCTGCTGCAGGACGTGGGTGAGTGCGGGAGCCGCGGGCCGGGCCGGGTCGGAGCGAAGGCCCCGGTGTGAGGGCGGCAACGTTCACGGCCCGGCCTCGCCCTCCGCTTCCCTGCAGGCGACCTGGTCCTGGACGGCTCCAGCACGCTGACGCTGCTCACCCCCACGCTGCAGCAGCTCACGCAGGTCTTCGAGCAGCACCTGGGCTCCCGCAACCAGAACCGCGGCTTCGTGGCCCTGCCCTCGCACCCAGCCGAGACTGCCGCCATCCTCCAGGCGCAGTTCCTCTTCGATGTCCTGCAGAAGACTCACTCCTTGAAGGTCTGTATCTGCCGTGGCCGGGGATGTCAGGGCCCAGAGGCACTGCAGGACCGACCAGTGGAGGTGGAACTACAGTGGCCTGCTTCAGATTGACCTCCGTTGATGCCCTTTGACTCTGACTTATGTGCCTGCTGTGAGCCTTGCACGGCTGTTGCATGGAGTCGTTGTTCAGCATGATGTTCAGTGTGTAGCTTCTTAATGTAGGATTAGCCATGCAACTCCAGTGGAAAGTTCTTCAAGAGTTAAAACCAGGGACAGCAGGGGTTAATTATGTGCTGACCTTGGTAAGGTGTTGACATTGTTGGAAAAATGATTATTTCCTGAAATGCTTGAGCAATTCAGGTCCTATCTGGCAGCTGAGCTCCCTGAGTGATGATGGATCTGCATGAAGCAGCAGAGCCAAAGTGTTGGAGCAGAGCATTGCATACATCCCCTACTCAGAGACCTTCTGCTTCTTGTTTCTGAGTGTTACATGCTTCTGCCTGGGCAGTGGTTCTGGTTGGTCTGTTTCACAGCATGGGACATTGCTAGTAAGATATCCTCATTAGTTTTAATAAGATTGTAGTAAAGATACAAAAGTACAGAGCTAGGGGTTCTTCAGAGGGCTTTGGGAAAGGTAGCGTGTGTCATGAGGCTGCACATGATTACACTTGGCACCGGCGCACTGCTAGGAGGGTAGTAGAGGTGAAATGGGCATGAGACAGGAAGGGAAATTAGTAGTTGTTCTTCTGGTCTCCAGTGGTGCTTAGGAGGTGGTGTGGCTGAGCACTATTGCCTGCAATGTCTTTTAGTGTTTTCCATACAAGACAGGATGGACACATGTTGTTGGGAGTGTTTTGTAGCAGTGTGCTTGGGGAGATTGGAGTGGGGCCCAGAGTCTGTGGAGAAACATGGGTCCCCTGGCCGGAGGAGGTGGGGAGGAACATGGCAGTCGGGAGGATGTCATGGTGCGTGTTTGTGTTAACCCAAAACGGGCTCTTTCTGTAATAGCCTATAAAGAAGAAGCCTGAACCCATTGATGTGTGGTAATTGATTTGCTTGGAGAAACTAATAATTTGTATCAACCTAATCAGATGCTTAAGTCAGTGGAAGGAGAGGAGATGGTCAGGATACAGAGCAAGGATGGCATCTGAAATAAACTTTGCTAAAACTATTCATCAAAGCTTCTCAGTGCAAGCTTTCCCTACAAGTGGCCTTGTTCAAAATGCTGCATTAGTGCTGGCAGGCAATGGGCAGTGATTCATCACTGCCACAGATGTAACTGTGGAAGTGGTAGTGGTGTTGAAGCCTTGGGATGTCTGTTCTGCACCTGATGAGTCACTTCTGCGTGGACGTGGATGTAGCTGTCAGAGATCATCTCCCCGGTTATACTCTGGTGTCTGCAGTGGAAGCATTAACTGCTTCATTACTCACTCTGTCTGAAATACTGTTTATGCAGTGTCCATGGAAGGTGTAAGAAGCTGGATTTAATAAGCTGCTTTGAGGTACATGAACACAGCCTGACTACCCTGTGGTGACAGAGCCTGTGGCTGCACTGCAGAATGCAAAGAGAAGGTGTGCAGGTACTTCAATCTAATGCTAGCAGTGTCTTGGAGACCAACTCTGTATTCCATTGTACCTGCTTGTGATTTGCCTTATTTGACCCGTTTTAGTTAAATGCACATACACACCTCCCACCAGTGTGCTAGTTCAGCTCAGTTGCTTGATAAACATGGGTCCAGCAGTTAGATTTGTTTTTATTTAGTAGATTTGTTAGTGGTGGCTGTTGAGGAATCCAGCTGTCAGACCTACATGTGGTTCTGAAAGTGGTGAAGCCGTGTGGGCAGGGGAGAAGAAAAGGAGCTCCATGCTCTGACAGACTGTCGTCATGTGCTAGGTAACATGAGGGTGGTATCGCAGCACAAATTGAGCTTGACCTGAGACTTCTTTTCTAATTTATCTAGCTTGTTCATGTTCCAAACCGTGTTTTGCAATCTACTGTGAAGATTTTCCCTTTCAAGTCCCTCCGGCATCTGGAGGTAAGTATAGGAGGCTTAGAGTCTTGTTGTTTGGCTTTTCTTGGGTTAGTTTTATGGTTGCAGAATACCTTTACTCCTAAAAACTGGATAGGCTTTTGTGACTTCCCTGTAAGGCTAAGTCTAAACTCCTGCAACACTTGCTTGGGGTTAAGCTTGGATACAAGTAAAGGCTGGAGTGTTAGGGAGGGAGTATCTAGCAGAGAAATGGGAGATCCCTCACAGAGATGGGGATGGCAGCTGCTCTTACACTGTAATATGTTGATGTATGTTGTCCTTACTGTCTCCTCACTGCTGCAGCTGAGGTCTGTCCCTCCGCACTGCCTCCAAGGACTGCGATTTGTCTATTCTCAGTTGGAATCTCTGACCTGCTGCAAATGTATCAGTACACTGGAGGTGAGTGTCTCTGCACAGCTTGCGAAGAACATGGCAGGAGAAAGGCTGTCTTGATCCTACAGCCTTTCACACAGGGCAGATGTAGGAGACACTGTTAACCATTCAGTCCGCATTGTAGATGGCTTTTTCTCCCTTCCCCATTCTGGGGTCCTACTGACTCAAACAATGTTGAAGTATTCCCTGGATGGATACATGTGTTGTCTGTACTCTCCTTTTTAGCTGCTTGAGAATTTGTGACTCTGGCCAATATCAGTATCAGCTAGGTCTGATTGTTCTGTGTGTCTGGCTGTTTCCACATTCAAAGGCCTGCAGCTAATTGAGGTTTATTTCATTGTACCTCAACAGCCTTACTGTAGAGGTGATTGTCAGAGGGAGTCTGTGCCCCAGTGTCTTACCTGTGCTGGTGCCCAGCAGATTTCTGAGATGCGAAGGCAAGCTCCAGCTGTGGAGAACTGAGTAGCATGAGCGGTGCTGGCTGTGGGGCTCTGGGCTCCTCCCGGTGGCACAGAAGCAGCTGCCTGCTGGGGAACAGGGGCTGCGGGTAGGGAGTGCTTTGAGAGCTGCTTTTGTCTGCTGGAGCACAAGCTGTTTAGCCAGAGCATGTGTATCTTGCTTCTGCTTTGATGGAGGTCTAAAAAAAAGGTTTTGTTAGTATGAATCTTTGTCCTTAGTGTTACAAATTGTAGCATGTTAGGTTAACTATTGTCACTTGAGTGTAGGAAACAAAAGCATCTCCCATTCTTTCTAAATATCTAGCTGTGGAATTCCCACCACCTCTGGATACTTGAATTAGTGACATTAAATCATTGCCACTCTAGGCAAGACAGGGTCCTTAACACACAGTATACCAGTCTTGTTCTGGACTGGCTGTCCTCCTGTGTTCATCGGCTGTTACTGTAACAGCTGGTACTCACCAAGGAATCGCTCCTTACTTCTTCCTAGGAAATCATTTCAGCATGTGGTGGTGATCTGAGCTGTGCTCTCCCATGGTTGGAATTGCAGACCGTGAACTTCAGCTATAACTCGATCACTGCCCTGGATGACTCACTGGTGAGTGGGGCACCCTTCATGCATGAATGAGGGGAAGAGGAGATGATGCAGCCAAGAGCTGGGCACTCCTTTACTGATGCTGCTAGGTCTAGGTGGGAGAGAACGAACAGTGTTAGTTTTGCTGGCCTCTCCCAGCAGGACAGGGTTTCGATGCTGCAATGGAGACATTTGTAGGATCTGATCTAGTATCTTTTTGTTCTTCAGCAATTACTCAGTGCTCTGAGAATCTTGGATTTGAGTCACAACAAGATCCAGGATTGTGAGCACTATTTAATGGTGAGTATTTTGGGCTGAACACTCGAATTTCCTCATATGGAGAGGACACTGCTAACATGCTGTGATCATTGACAATATGCATGCTAAGTGAAGTATAACAAAAGAAGCTGGAGATGTGGCCCAGCAGGTACATGATTTATAGCCAGTGCTCGCAACCTTGGAACTGTTGTCCTATATGTGCAGCTTCTGTGCCACTGAGGCAGAGAAGGCAGTGTCCCTCATTGCTTCAAGACAGGAAAGTTAGCTGTGTGCATCACTTGGCTGTCCGGTGTGGCTGAGTGATAAACATGGTAATACATGCAACATACACTGTACATACAGTCGAACATGCAGTGTGCATTCTATTGTGGCCCAAGACGTCACTGTAAGCTGTGCAGCAGGTGGGAAATGCGTAACCAGGCATGGGGCTATAGAGACTTGCTGTTTGGTTTGTTCAGATTACCTGTAGCTCTTCCTTCTTGTTCTCTGAAGTCTCCTGTCAGTTACTGTAGAAAGGTGGTAGTCCATCACAATGGCATGTGCATCTCTGGGGAATGGCAATGAAATCCATGCTGGGCTAGATCTGCTGCTTCTTTGAGAAGCTGTGAAACAGCTTTTCATGGAGTTGGTGGGGCTCACAATGCATCATTGGCCATCAGTCATCATTGCAAAGGTAAGAAAGGGCTTCTTTTGGTAGATCATTCCTTTTGCTGAGGCAGGGGGTCTAGTCCATTGCTGTGCTCCATTGAAGTTGACAAGGAAGGAAAAAGCTGCTCCTAGCAAATTTTCTAAAGCATTTAGATCATGCTGAGTGCCCCTAGACAAACCACTCCAAATATGAACATTGAAGTCTTGCTGCAGAAACAGTCTTGAGAAACTCACTTGTTGGTTGACCTTGGTGGGATGGAAAAAATGGTAGGGGCTGGTGCCCTGTCTTGACTTAAGGATCAGGCTTTGAGATGTGGTCCAAATTGACCCAGTGCTGCTTTTCTCTCTGAACAGACCCTTACAGAACTAGAATACCTCAATCTGGCTTATAACTTCCTGTGCAAGGTGCCAAATATTGGCATCTTCAGCCGATCCAAGTTGGTGACTCTGATCCTGCGCAACAATGAGCTTGACAGCATTAATGGTGAGCCCACAAGGGAGAAGCATTTTTGAGTTTGAGACCTTTCTCTCTTCCATGAGGAGGAACAGAACTTGAATTCTTGGGCACAGCTGTTTTCACTAGCATTTAGTTTTGGGGGAGAGGGGTAGGTGGGAGTTTCCAAAGTTATATCTTCAAGTGTGCTGATGGCTTCTTGCTTTGTTTGCAGGGGTTGAACAGCTAGTGAATCTGCAACACCTGGATGTGGCCTATAACCTGCTGCTGGAACATGCCCAGTTGGCACCATTGTCCACTCTGCACTATGTAAAAAAAGTAAGCACAAAGCCTGATGGGTTGGTGGGTTAGAGATGTCATGGTCAGGGGGTGTGAGATGAAGGCTGCGTAGTATGAAGAGAGTTTTGAAAGATTAATTCAGCACTTGAGCATTTAATTTTAATGCAGGAAGCTGATGGGGGAGCCTTGGAGAGACACCTGTATTTCAACCTTCGTTTTCAGTGACCCCTGCTCAGCTAACCTTTTCTCATATATTCATCCCCACCTCCTTGCTCCCTGTTTCTGATTTTAACACTGTCAAGTTCAGATCCTCCCTTGATACTTTTGTGGTTTTGTGTGTTCAGAGAAGTCTGAAGAAGGATAAGTGCAGTCACTATAGTGCTTGTGAGGGAAGATGGCCTGCAAAGGACTGTTCTCTCAACGCTTCTCAGAGTCAGTACTGAAAAAGCTCTGGATGATTTAGGAGCATGAGTACGAAGTACTTTAATTTCCTTCTTTGAAATTTGCTAAACAAATTTCAGGAAACATTGTAGAATCTTAGTCCTCTCCTGGCTTGATCATTATTCCACTGCAAGAATATTTCCTGAGGCAGAGAAAAAGCCTGAAGGCAGATTGGCTTGGGGTGTAGAATATTGCTTCTAATGACAATTTCTCTATTTCCCCCACCCAGCTGCATTTAGAGGGAAACCCATTATGGTTCCATCAAAACCACCGATCCGCAACTCTTATGCATCTGTCTCCCAGGGCAGCATCATTCAATGTGAGTACGAGCCACAAGCCTTCTGCCCGTGCTTTTGAAAGTGTAGAGTGTTCTGACACTCAGGGGCAAATGAGTGGAAAGAAATCCATAAACCTGAAAATTTGTTTCAGTGGTGTAATAGTGGTGATTGTTTTGTAGGATTTTTTTCAGGTAGAGTGGTTTATCCTTAAATTTTTATGTGGTGTGCTGGCCAGGGCAGAGGGAGTTGAACACTGATCTCAGGTTTGCAAGACCTCAGACCTTAATGTGTCTTTACTGTCTTACTTCATCAGTTTTGCTCACTGATGGTCTCAAAACTATACTTTCCCTCTGCTTGATAAGTGAATACTTAGCTGGACTTTGCAAAGAAGGAACTCGTCTTCTTGGCCTACATTGCCTAATTACATGCTCCTTTGGCAGCCATGGCCACCTCTTTCTTTCTCTCCATCGCTCTGCTCTCAGCTCAGTGTCATCACGGTTTCCCTTGCGCTCTGGTGCTTAAGTCAATTCTTGCTTATCTGATTTTAAATAAAGAAGCCGGAAGAGACAGCATTCTGACAGCAAAGTAAACGTGTCTGTTCTGCCCTTCATATTAGTGGCAAAATGGCTGACTTCATTGTCTTCAAATGGCATCTTGGAACAAGCTTTCACTGAGCTCAAGTTACAGGAACCTAGGTAGACTCAGGTTAGAAGTAGGGTACAAGTTCAAGGTGAAAGTGAGTACCTCTCAAAACAAGTTGTGAATTGTTGCAGAATAATCTGTTCTATCTCTTCTGTGAACTGTCTTGGATATGTTTCTTGAGTCATAAAGTCTGTAAACAGGAAAACCACAATGTTCTCTTCTGGTCTTATATGCTCTTAGATAGCTACAGATAGCTACAACTAAAAGTGATGGATAGGCAGGAACAAGGTTGTTTCTGGTAGTCTTTGCAGTTTTGTGCCAGGGATCCCAAATCTAGGGTGGACTGAAGGGGTACAGGAGTCAGCAGATGTTGCCCTGAGTATGTGCCAGCCAAATGGGATCTGACTGCAAATGCATCTCTAATTACAGTTCCTCTTGGATGGGGAGCCACTCTCTTCCTCAGACCTAATGGTAAGTACAATTGCTGTACACTGATCTTATTGGCTTTGGGACTGGGAACTGTGACAGGTTTTTTGCATTGCAGTGTGTCCCATTAAATCTTTATGGGCTGCCTTAACTCTGACGCAGTTCATTTTGGCTCAGTCCATGCTGATTCCTGATAATTGTTGAGACTGGCCAGTGTAACTTAATTCTGTCCTACGCAGCATTGCAGAACTTGGAGCCTTGCCTGTTCCTTTTCAGGTTCTATCTGGGACTTTGCACTTGAATTACATGTCAGCAAAACAAACAGTTATCAGTTTCCCATTTGCTATTTTTAAGAAAGGCAGAGATTGCGTTAAATTGGAGTGGGCATGATAAACAATCCAGTCAACTAGGCAGGATCTGTTGTAACCACTTCCACTGGGATGGTGAAAGTTTGGGGTGAGTGGCAGGAAAGTTGTCAGCCCCAGTTGTGGCTTGGTTACCTTGTCTCCCTTTTGCGTTGAGCAGGCAGTGTTCTGTTCTTTTGGCCTTAGCACCTTCCTAGACTTGTGAAAAGTGTTTCACAGTCCATCCACACCTCTACCTCAGAGAAAACCACCCTGGACCGCAGTGCTCTGGACAGTTCCTGTGCCGCAGACTTCAGTGACAGTCAGTCCCCAGCGGAGAATGTGGTTGTCAGACTCCCTCGGAAGAAAAGCAAGGTCTGGAATTGAGGGAGCTTCTTAACAACATAACTGGCATGTTGGGTGAAGGAGAAGCCTCCACATGAAAACCTCATGTGGATGTGGTCTTGTACTGACTGTGTGGCAATGAGTCTCTACACTGCTGTGTTTTAGGAAGGCAATGGGCTTAATCTCAGCCTTGATATACTGTGACAAATGTTTCATGGTGTGCTTCTGCACTGTAACCACTATAAGTGGTTCAGTTTGGCAGAGCCACTTGTCAGATTGTTTTGGTTGTTCTGATACCTCCCAACTATTCTTATCCTGTTTGTTTCAGGGAAAAGTGAAAGTGCGCAGAGCAAGCATTTCGGAGCCCAGTGACACAGAGCATGAGCCCCCTGCTTTATCTCTCTCTGCTGGTGAGGCTTGTCTTTCCTCCTCAGTAGTACAGCTGCTGAACTGCCCACAGTCAGAGGAGTGCTCTGGCATGGGGGCTGTTTTCACACTTCCCAGTTTTCCATCTCTGCAGGCCTGGTCCTACAGCATCAGAAGGAGATGAAGCGCTTGGACAGCTTCAGAGATCGCTTTGGTGTTGACTGGCTACAATACAAGAGACACCTGGAGGAGCATGACCACGTACCTGTCATCTGCCGTAGCCGTTCTGCAGACGAGATCACAGGCAGACCTGCTGCAATGGACTTGCAGAGCGAGAGCTCTGACCCAGAGCAAAGAAAACCCCAAGTATCCCAGAAAGAATCCTCTCATCCTTTGGATGATACTGAGAAGGAGGAAGAGCCTGAAGTACAGCTGGATGAGCCTGTGGAAGGGGAACGAGGAGAAGAGGAGGCAGATGAGCTAATGCTGGGAGAGGAAGAAGAGGAGAAGCCAGAAGGTAAACAGGTCCTTTCACCTCTGTGTTTGAGGGCTTGGGAGATGGTTAAATAGATGGATCGAACATGATATCCCTGAAGTTTTAACATGCTGCCCAGTATTGTGGGAATTCCAAGGGCTTGACCGAGCAGGGCCTGCTGTAGGTAGTGATTTGTACTGTGTCGTTTGCCAGTGGACCTTTGTCAGCCAGTGCTGGTAAGCCAGATAGAAGGTGAAGGAGACCCAGAGCCAGACTGGATCTTTCTGCGAGTTACAGCTAAGCATGTGATTGAAGTGGAACTGAAGGCTGCCAGAGTCCTCCACAAGCTGGAGCTGAAATGCCTGCAGAAGGTGGAGACCTCTGAGATGAACTGGAGGAGGATGGTGAGTTATGCCTCTGTGTGAACCTTTGGCATCTTACTCCCTGCGTGGGCCAGCTTTCTGGATTTGGGCTTCTGTCACAGTACCCTGCAGGTCTTTTCCTAGCTCCTGCAAAGCCTGATCGATTGTATCTAACAGCATCTGTGTTGCTCAGAATACCTGTCATAATGCAGCAGAAGCCAGGACCAATTCTGTTCCAAAGCTGCAGTTAAAAAGACAATGACTGGACTTGCTCCATTGTGCAGGAATGAAAGACTTCTCAAGAGGAGCCTAAATGAAATGGAGACCCATTTCATTCATTCTGTACTGGGATATCAGCCTGGGCTTGGAGGACTGTTTGTGGATTACACTTTTTCTTAGACAGTGCAGCACTGAGCCTAGTGTGATGTTTGGAAAGCTACTGGTAGTGCAGTGGGCAGTTTTCCAGCCACTGTAGGTGCACGCTTTAGCACTACCAGTTGTTTTGCTTTTATGGTTCTTTAGAAAAGGAATTTGGAAATCTGATTTTCCTCATTGTAGGATTTTAACATTCAATGTATGCGCAGACATATTCACAGGCTTTTCTGATACTGTTTTTGCAAAATGCTCCGATTAATTTTTCCTGCCTGCTCTTGTACCTCCTGAATGTTTATGGCTTGATATTTTCATGAAAAGGTATTTTGTTTTAAATGCTTGGCTCTGGGCCTTGAAACTTACTGTTTCTCTCAGCACTCATGACCTATTTATTTATTTATGCCCATTTTACCAGGCTCTCAAATGCTATCAGCTGTGGAGGGCTGCTCAGGGCTTACCAAATTAAGTGCTTGTATGGCCATGTTTCAGCCAGTTGCAAACAAGTGTAGTCTGTGCACTGGGTGTTGTGCCCTCTTTCTAGAAGTAGTGTTTTCTGTCTCCTGAAGGACCTGGAGCGAGTTTTCCCTGTCCTCACATTGCACTTCAGCTACATTCGCAAGGACCGGCAGAAGCGCAAATATGTGGTGCTCGATGACTGCCCAGAGCGGTGCCTACAGGTAGGGGAGGCTCGAGGGCAATGCCCAGGGAGGGGGCCATGTTACTGGAAGACACTGAATTCTTCCTGTGGCAGCCCATGTCTGGCTTGTAAACTCAGGATTTACTCAGCTGCACCGATGTCCTGTGGAGGGCCCTGTGAGCATGGCTGCGAGCAGTGATGCTCCTGGAGCACAAAGGGTGCTCTCAAGGAGAAAGCTTTGCAGTTTTCTCCCTCATCCCTTGTGGGGAGAAACTTAGTAGTCAGGTTAGTGATCTTCACTTTTTCTGTATGTGCAACGTTATGTTTCCTGGGTGCTGAGTGATGCACTAGGCTGTACTTAGCACTCTGAACAGTGAGAGGGTCAGTGCTACGGCAGCCCTGGTCTGCACCGTTGCTGTAGTGACTGGTCTCAAATCCAAGTGGTTTTCTTGAGGTACTGTTGTTTAAGTACATTTAAACAAGTTTTTACCTGCAAAATGAGGTTCTCTTAGTCTTCCACAGTGAAGTTCTGTGCCCCTGGCAAGCCTTGCGCAGAGTGGCTGTGGTACTTTATTTGCTGGGAAGCAAATCTGCGCCCCTTGCACTCTAAAATGCTGTAATGAGGCATGTGAGGAGACTTGCTGATGTCAGAGTCTTGCTTTTATTAGGATGATTATAGCTGTCTGATAGCACTCTTCCATGTGCTGCTACTTCTAGTGTGTCCTTGAAGTGTTGTCCCCAGCTGTTGAGGAGAATCGGCGAAATCAGGACCAGGAGAAGTCATTCATGAAGCTCCAATGCCTGAAATGCAAGCAGGAGTTTTCACAGTCCCTAGCTCCCTGTCATCAAGGTCCCTCTCCTTCAGAGGCTGAAGACACCAAAATCCTGGAGACCCTAGTTGCTTCAAGTCAAGGTAGGATGTAGTGCCCAGGAAAAGGATGCTTGCTAATGCCCAGGCAGACTGCCAGACTGGCAGCTGTGGCGCAGAACATGGAATGTATAGGAGAGGACGATACCTTGGCTGTACTGTAACTAAAACCTGTTGTGGGATGGACTCCCACCTGACCCTCTTAGACTGGGAAGAGCCTGCCATGTTCACTATCAGGAGTAAGCCGCTGTTTTAAGGTTAAGCAAACAGCACCCCTGGTGTAGGTGCCTGGGTGTTTGGGAGAACACAGGGGTGTTGGAAATTGCGAATGGTCCACAGAAATCTGAAGTCTGGAAGAGGCCATAAGGGTCATGTATCTCTCGTCCTGCTGAAACTGGTCAGTTCTGCCACTGAAACTAATTTGTTCTGAAGGGCTTTTGCTAAAATGGCTTCTGAGGAATCTTTTCCAGTATTTCAGGTAAACCTTTGGCTGTTAAAAATCAGAAGAACAACTGAAACCCTAAACTAAATTTCTCTGGCTGTGATTGTGAGCACATTGTTGCTTTCTTGATGGAGAATGATTTATTCCTTTCTTTGTTCTTGAGGGCCGTTGCACTTCCACCATCACTAGTCCTGTCTTCTGTCCTCTAGATTAAATAAGTTCAACTCCAACTCCCTAGATAATTTGCTTGTCAGCCATATCTCATACAATGCAGTTACTCTTACTGGTCTCCTTTGTACTCTTTCCCATGAGTCCACATTTTTCTTTCAGTGCCTGAAACTAGATGTGGTGTTTTAGCTGAGGCGTGGCTTGTGCTGACCAGACATTTTCTGATTGCTGAGTTTTTCGAAGCTCACTTTGTATTTGAAGTGAGGAATGCCCAGCCTTAGCTTGCAAGATGTTTATTTGACAAAGCATACTGGGATTGAAGAACTGCAGTGAGGACAGAGGTGCCATCCTGGCTGCAGCATTTTCCTCCACTCTGGAACACCTTTTTTTCCCCCCTGCCAGGGTAGTGAGAGTCCCAAGATCCAGCTGGAAGTCTGATGGTGTGGATAAAGGGAGCATTGGGAACTGGAGTCAGGAAAGATGAGGATAGCTGGAGGAGGGACAAGGCGTGCTTGTGGTTTTGCTGGATGAGAGATAAACCAAGCTGGAGATAGAAGTGGCCAAGGAAGGCTGGGTTGACTGGTCAATCTGAAGCTTGCGCTTCAAAGACTACGTGAGCACTTGTGGACATGAAAGGGAGCCAAAGCCCTGATGTAGTTTCAGTTGCAACTATGGCACACACTGGTCACCCTGAATCTGAAAGAGCTTTTTCAGGTGGATGTTGGCACTGATCCAGAATTTCTCAATGATTTGCAACAGGATGTGTATAGGATATGATTCTGATCAAAGTTGCTTAAGTTGAACTATAACTATTGACATCTTTGAAAGGAGTGGTTTCTGATTTGGGGGAGGTAAAATCTTGTTGGAGGAGAGCTGTTCTGTTATTTCTTTATTTGTGACAATCTTTCACAGATGCTGCTGGTGGGCCCATAGCCTGTCCCAGTTGTTCCAGTGACCATGTGGTCATCCTGCCTTCAGAGGTGTGCTCCAGCACCCCTTTGCCACCTGGCCCTGACAGCACAAGTGAGGACCTGTCGGACTCTGTCCTGGAGGGAGGCAGCCAGCAAGAGGGCCCAGAGGAAGCATCTACCCTGGCCAGTGAGAGTGGGAAGTTCTACATTGGCGAGGAGGACAGCTCAGAGGTCGATACCAGCAACAGCACCAGAACCCCAGAGCTGAGTAGCGAGCATGACGACGCTCTCCATTTCAACTCCCGCAGTTCACATGTGGGCTGTGGGAAGAAGGAGGTGGGCATGAAGAGCCAGTACTTGTCCCTCAGCCACACAGACACCAATGGGGGCAGCTTGATGGGGAGCTACCGTTACAGCATTTCTCGTGGACCCACTCCTTCCCAGCTCTCTTTGAACTCTGGGTCCGAGGAAACGTGGAATCTCAGTCCCTGTGAGTATGTAGGAACTGTACAAGATTTAGGTGTTTGCATAGCTTGGTGTTGGGCTTTATCACTGGTGCTTGCAGCATGCACTACTCTCTGTTTAACGAGGAAGAGGGGTCATGAAGCACGAGCTGGCTGATACCATAGCGAGACTTTTCTCCATGATTTTTCAATGCTTTTGGGAATCTGGGAAGGCACCAGTTGACTGGAAGCTGACAAATATTGTCCTAATCTTCAGGAAGAGCAGCAGGGATGACCCTGGTAACTACAGGCCTCAGTCTCACTTCAGTGCCTGGTAAGATTATGGAGAGGATTATTCTGGAAGCTACCGAAAAACACCTGAAAGACAATGCAGTCATTCATCCCAGCCGGCACAGGTTTATAGAGGGAAGGTCTTGCCTGACAAACTTAATTGCCTTCTATGACAGGGTTACCTGCCTAGTTGGCCAAGGAAAACCAGCTGATGTAATCTTTCTGAATTTCAGCAAGGCCTTTGATACTGTTCTCACCTTATCCTCCTGAACAAAATGTCTAGCATACAGCCGGATAAACACATAATGCATGAGTGAAAAATTGGCTTATGGGTTGGGCTCACAGGGTCACAGTGAATGGGGTTTCATCTGGCTGGTGACCAGTCCCTAATGGGATTCCACAGGTTTCCATCTTAGGGACAGTACTCTTAAAGATATTAAATATCTTCATAAATGAAAATGACCTCGGTGCGGGACTTGGAAGGTTTACTAACCAAGTTTGCTGATGACACGAACCAGGGGGGAACTGTTGACATTCTTGAGGGTAAAGAGGCACTCCAGAGGTATCTGGACAAACTGCAGAGCTGGGCAGTCACCAGCTCCATGAAGTTTAACAAGGGCAAGTGCTGGATTCTGCATCTGGGACACAGCAACCCTGGATATCCATACAAACTGGGGATAGAGGCTGGAGAGTGACTCTGCTGAAAGGGACCTGGAGGGTTTGGTGAACATGAACCAACAGTGTTGCCTGGCATCCAACAGGGCCAGCCAATGTCTTAGGGTGCATCAAGCATGGCATTGCCAGCCAGGAGAGGGAGGGGATTGTCCTGCTCTACTCCACACTGGTGCAGTCCCACCTCAAGTACTGTGTGCAGTTTTGGGCACTGCACTATAAAAAGGACATCAAACTACTGGAGAGCATCCAGAGGAGACCACAAAGCTGGTGAAGGGTCTAGAGGGGTTGTTGTATGAGGAGCAGCTGAAGTCTTGGTCTGTTGAGCCTGGAGAAGCAGAGACTGAGGGGAGACCTCATAGCAGTTTACTGCTTCCTCACAAGGGAATGAGGAGGAGCAGGCGCTGATCTCTTCTCTCTGGTGACCAGTGATAGGACTTGAGGGAATGGCAAGAAGATGTGCCAAGAGAAGGGGAGGTTGGGTATTAGGAAGAGGCTTTTCACCCAGAGGGTGGTGGAGCACTGGAAGAGCTCCCAGGGAAGCAGTCACGGCACCAAGCCTGACAATACTCCAGAAGCATTTGGACAACGCCCTCATATGCATGGTGTGAGTGTTGGGATTGCCCTATGCATGGACAAGAGTTGAATTTGATGATCCTTGTGGGTCCCTTCCAGCTCAGGTCATTTTGTGATTCTGAGCAGCGGTGACCGTCAAGAGTGTTTCATTGCCCTCTGTTCAATCCTCATACCTGAAAGTAGGGAAAACTGAGTCAGCTCCTAATCCCTAGTATTGCTCAGACTCTGAGTAATAGGGTCTTGCCCTGGGAGCTGCACTGCTCTGTGCACCCACACACTGGGTTCCTGTGGCACCAGTGAACTGCCAGCTGGAGCATTACCTGTGGAGAATAGTATGCATGTTTTTTTTGTCTTTATTCTTTGACTTAAGTGCAGTGTGAGGCTGCTGTGTTTGTTGGAGGCTCTGGTTAGTGGATCTACAGTTAAGTGTGCTTTCCTCAGTGGTCTTTGTGAGCTTCAGATGATAAAGCTTGTCCAAAAGAAGAGACTGCGCTGGCTGCCTGAGGGCTGTCGTGCAGGATAGCATTCACAAATGCTTTTTGTGAAGGGCTTTAGATTTCTGATGTAGCAGATTGCCTTTGCTTGGTCATCAGCTCATGATTTACAGAGTAACTGAAGTTGGAAAGGAGCTATGGAGGTTCCAGCCCACCAAGAGACTCACTGAAACCACAGTTTAGTCCTGATTTTCAGACTCATCAGCTTCTTGATTTATAGAGATCTCCAGACTTCTGTGCATCTGAAGAGGAGTTGGTATAGGACCAGTGTATAGGATTGCCATGTTCAGTCTTGCATGCTTGAAGTGTGAGAAATAAAGCAGTCTCATATTTTAGGTCAAATCTCAATGTCCCAATTTAAAACCGAGGCCATAAAAAAGTTCCTGTGAGGACAAGTTAATCAGTGTTTGTGGTGGAGAACAGGCTCCACTGGGAAGTGTGTACTCTCAGATAGATTGTGGCTATTGTATAAATTATAAATTATAAATTATAAATTATAAATTGTTTGTCATACAATTGTATGACAAACCTACCTATGTTCTTAAACAGTTTTATTGGTGCCTTCCTCAGTCCCCTTCACCCTTAGTACAGTTGAAATCACAGTTTGAAACACTGACCTGAGCTGACATCAGCTGAAATGAGAAATGTCTTTCTGGATTTGTGATAAAGAATCTGGCAGCAAAGCAGCAAAGCAGTGTCCTCTTGTGACTAAGCTGAGCATAGGTTGAAGATGGGTTAGTCCAAAGCTTTGTATATTTGAAAAAAACAAGTGTTGGAGTGCTGGAGTCTCCTCGTGTCTCCACATTGAGACTTATGGCCTGGAAAGCCTTGACTTCAGGAGACACTTCATAGAAGGAGGTGTGCAGAGGGAGTGACACTGCTGCCCTGGTGCCAATCTGTGTGCTTGGCCAGTGTCTGGTCAGTGGGCAGAGTGCAACTCCTACCCTTTGTTCTCCTCAGCAGTAAACGGCATCCTGAACACGAGGGACTTCCGTTCTGTGGATCATCGCCTGAAGCTGTACCTGGATATGGAGGTTTTTGAGGAGAATGTTGAGGAGTTCCAGTGCTTCCTCAAGGTGAGCTGCTGCAGTACCACTCCACAGCTCCCTGGCTGTCCTTCTAACCACCATGCAAGTTCTGCTTTGGGATGGTGTCCCAGAGGCTGTGAGGTGTGATGGGAGCTGAAGTTTGTTTGAGACAGTCCTTTCCATGGGTGGGCTGGCAAGAGGCAGGCCAGTGCTGTGACCCACGCTCTCTGTGCACTAGGTGGTCATGGTGAAGTTTGGCCGAGAAGGAGAGTTTCTATCAATCCTGGTTGTCTCCGATCTCAAGATTTATGTGCTGGAAGTCACTGGGGTTATCAGGTGAGGAGAATGGGTGGCGAGTACGATCCTGCAGCAAGGCTGTGAGTGCTGGGTAGTGCCAGCCTGTGCTAGCCTTGCCTTGGAGATGTGACAGGCAAAGGCTCTTCTGTCAAAGCCCCCTGCTGCGATGTGATGTGGGAGAGGAGATGGGGCAGCCTGCTGCAGCTGAGGGCTGTGCTCTGTGATTAGGGGACAACCTGCGGACTGGCTGAAGAAGAATGACTCTCACTACCTGTCTGATATTTCCCATCTGGAAGTGGGACTCTGCCACCAGAGCTTGAGAATGGAGTTTGAGAACCCGAAAGCCTCCTACAATCTGTTGATCCGGAACCAAAGCTGCTGTGACCAGTTCCTGCAGACCCTGACCTGTAAGAGTAAAGCTGTAGTGGGGGTGGAGGTCGGGGAGAGGATTTGGGAGATTTGCTCTTGGAAAGGCAACAGGGAGAGCTGTAGTTGGATGTGTGTTGGAAACTTGCTTCTTGCCGGCTCAGAAAATAGTTAGGGGAGAACCCTACTGACATAATAACTTCCAGTGCCTCTCTGTAGGCTAGAGAACTGTCCTGAGCAGTTATGTACTGCCCTTGGGCTTGCAATAAAAGATGTCTGCCTTCTTCCCCCTCTTTAGATCTCATGCAAGAGCTGCCTGCTAAGCACAGGAGTAAGGTGAAGGAAATCCCCACTGTGGAAATGAACCCACAACACTGGCTATGGTAAGAACAGCCTCTGAGAGGTTGAGGTTTTGGATAAAGGATGTCCAGCAGTGCCTGAGAAGTGTAGTGCTAAAACCAGGGCAGCACAGGAGGAGGCACCACTGGAGTGGCAGTCAGGCCAACATTACAGTTTTGCAGCAGCTTGCTCAGGTGCCTGCTGCACAGGGAGTGAGCAGGCAAAGTGTCATGGACTGAGCCAGGCTGGGCAACTCCAGCTGTCCTGGAGGAGCCTGAGCAGAATATAATGGAGGGAGGAGAAGGGGGAGTTGCCTCTTCCCTTGCAAGAAGCATTTGGTTCCTTAGCTGGCAAGAGTGGGCAGAGGAACAAGAGAGAGGAATTTTCCAACATCTGGAAGAGGTGAACCCATCCTCAAGAGGACAGTGAACAGTAGCTAGCTCACAGCAAGCTTGGACTGAAACTGGAGCAATTCCTTGATCAGCCTGCTGTTGTATCTCCTCCAGGCCTCTGCTGGACTCCAAGACCACAGATGCTGCGGCTGCAAATGACACTTGTTTCTTCTACCTGCTGGCCTACCTGATCCAAGGTACAGGAGGTCTCAGTACAGGAGGTGTCCTTGTGCTGTCTGCTTACATGCTTGTGTTTTCAGCGTACAGTGAGTGGGAACAAAGCTCAGCCATTGCAGCAGAGATCAGGCAGTGGCATGGGTGAGGGCTTGTTTGTTTTCCCTAGTGCTGAGACATGTAGGATAGCAACATATGTCTTCCTGTACATCCAGTGAGTGTCCCAGCCCTTTGTGTTGTGGAATTCCAGGCTTTAGGGACCAGTTGGTCTTGCACGCCAGGTTTGGTGACAGCTCAGGATGGCTCTCAGGACTGGATCATTGCCCTGAGCTGAGGGAAAGCTGAGAGGTTACACACAGCTGGTTTGTGTGAGGAGCTGAAAGGCTCCTCAGTTTGGGAAGACAGAAGCAGGTGTCCGGAACTTGAGATGGTAGGACAAGAGCAGCCTGCTGGAGCCTACTGAGTTCTGTGTCAGGGTTTGCTGAGGGCCAAATGTGCTAAACCTGGGATTTTAGTCTTCAATGAACTATTCCAATGCTATCTTAGCTTGGGACACTGAAAAAATCAACCTAGCTGTTAGTCGCATTCTGACCAATTTGTTACTGCTTTTGCGTCCTCCTTCACCGTTGGCAATTGGGGAGGTCTGAGAGAATGAGAACAGGAATCTGTGGAAAGTATGTTTGGTGATCTCCTCAAGCCGAACAAGTAGCCTGTGGGAGGGAGAACTTTAAGTGCATTTTTCTTATTCTACAATTTTTCTCCTTTTTTAGAGTATGGTGCTCAAAACTGGACATAGTTCCAGCTGAGGCCTCGCTGCCAAGTAGGCAGGACTAAACATCCCATTTTTGATATTCCTACTCATTTCCAAGAATGAGATGTGACAAGTAGTAGCTTATGATCCCTTGTAACCTCAGCCAGTTCCACTAATGGTTGCGTATTTCTGTGCATCTGACTTATTCCCAACTTCTAATGCTTTTGCATCCACTGAAATCAACTGGATGGTATTTGTGCTCCCTACAGTTTATCAAAACTACTTCACTTCCTGCCATACTTATGACGCATCCCGACTTGGTATTAAACTTTGTGTGTGCTCTCTGTTCCAGCCATCAGATATCTGCAGCCAGGCAAATCCAGGCCAAAAAAAGGCAGCCTTTTAGCTGGATCTGCTGACTTTTAACTAAGGAATAGTAACGTGTTGTTTAAGAGGTCACAGGACTCGTGTCTTTTCCCACCTTACATGAGGACATAGGCTGAACAAGGCTTGCTGAGTGGTGGTCTTTAATATACGTATTCCTGCAATGAGCTGGTCAAGCCCAGCCACATTTAGCTGCCCGGCTCTCCATCTTCAGTTGGGAAGCAAGATAAGGCTGTTCACCCAGTTATTGTTGCTGGAAAGGGTTTCCTTTGGGGAAGCATGGAAAGCAAAGCTGGTTCTGTGGTGACTCAGGCTCTCAGCAGACTCTTCTGTTCCCTCATATCCTTTTAGGGGCATCTGCTTTCCCTGTGACCCTGCTGAGCACCCGAAGCATGCTGTTTCTGTTGGAGGAGAATCACCAATGGCAGGTGCAGCCCTCCTTGGATGCAGACCATGAGGCAGTAACGCCTCCTAGGAGCGACATCCAGTTGAAGGAAAAGCAGCCAATCAGCAGTATTAGTAATGTCATAACCTATCGCCTCTGTCCTTGTGACATCAAGCTGATGCTTTACGATGAGGTAACCGGGAGGTGGTCTTGGGGCATACAAGATGCTGGGGGCTGGATTGTGCTCAGATTCTGTTGTGCCAAGAGTGTCTTGGGGCTGTCATCTCCCATCCTAGCTTAGGGCCTTGCACCACAGGGGAGGCAGGGAAGCACAGCGAGTTGCTGCTGTACAGAAGTCATGCAAGGACACTTCCACTGTCTGGCAGCGGAGAGGGAAGAGGATGTAACTTAGGAACTGGGAGGAGCTGTCAGCTACATTGGGGAATAGCAACTTGAGGCTAATCAGTGCCTTTGAAGCTAGGCCCTTCTCATTCCCCTCCTTCTCTTTCCTCCCTCCCAGGTACTGAAGGTGGAGAGCACTTGGCACATCCGCACAGAGTGCCCTGAGCTCCTGGTGGAGCTGGTGGAGTGGATCCGTGAGCCCTGGGAGGAGATGTTCTCAATTGAGCTACGGAAGGCTGTGTATGAGGGATTGGAGTGAGCTTGCAGGCTATAGACAGGCAGGACTTGGGAGTCAAGAGTGCTGCTGTGCTGGCAATGGTGCACAAGAGTCTCCCACTCCCATGTGACCTTGCTGTCCTGTGGCCTCTGCTTTATACTCTGCTCTTGCCCCTGGCCCTTTTTGGTGAGGACGAGGGGAGCACATGATGGTCCAGACTGCACAGGAAGAGGTGGAGGGTGTTCCCTGTAATACTGTATAAGGTACAAAGAGTTTTAACTTGGTAGTGTCTGCTGTTCTCCTTCATGGTCTTATGGAGCATCACTGAAGAAAGAGGAAAGCCAGGCCAGAGCATGTTCAGCAGGACATGTGGTGGTACTGGGCAAACAGCAGGCCAGTGGTAGCTGGGTGCTGTGGTCTTTCTAGCAGATGTGTGTTGCCTTCCTAGCTGTCTCAAAACAGCTGCCATTATCTGCTGATGGTTATTTTTTTATTTTTCGTTCCCTCTGTCTTGTCCACAGCTTCCCTAAAGCTGCCTGCTTCAAACAGGACCCTGATTGCACAAGGGGATGAGGCACATTGTACCAGTAACCCCACAGAGAGCCCTTACCTGCCTACCTGGTGGGGCACGGCTCAGTATGCTGCTGTAGTCTTTTTTTCACTGTCACCGACAAGGAAGGAGCTGTGAGGCTTTTAGCACGGAAATGTGTTGCTCATCACTAAGGGGTCAGGACCCTGGTGGTCACTGGCAGGTAAAAGTGAGGCTTAAGGCTTTTCTGAGCAGTCCAAAAGCAAAAGTCTATTTTAACAGGAATTTTACTATTTTCTATTGTAATAAAAGCTTATGTTTATTAAATTGTCAGGTTTTCCTTGTTTCATCCTCTTGCACTGTTGTAACATCTTTGTAAGGTCTTGCATATTAGCTTTGCAGCAACCTCAAGGGTTCCCCAGCATCTCAAAGGGTTCGAAGCCATTCTCTCCCCTGCTGTTCAGAGTGGGTGCTGATGAGCTGCTACACTAATCTTCTCCACCTGCCTGGCTCCAAGTATCAGCCAATCAAGGCCCAAATGGAAGTAGACTGACAGCAGGTACTGGTTATGTTGTTCTCCTGTAACAATTGTCCTCAGGTGGACATCCCGAGGATATCACCTCAAATACTCTGCTCAGTTTTGGGCCCCTCACTACAGGAGTGATGTTGAAGTGCTGGACGTGTGCAAAGAAGGGCAACAAAACTAGTGAAGGGTCTGGAGAACAAGTCTCATGAGGAGTGAGCTGAGGGAATTGAGGTTGTTTAGTCTGGAGAAGAGGAGGCTAAGGGGAGACCATCTTGACTTCTACAACTACCTGAAAGCAGGTTGTAGTGAGGTGGGTATTGGTCTTATCTCCTAAATGACAGGCGATAGAACTAGAGGAAATGGCTTCAAGTTGTGGCAGGGAAGGTTTAGATTGGATATTAGGAAAAATTTCTTTACTTAAGAGTAGTGAAGCATTGGAAGAGGCTGCCCAGGGAGGTGGTGGAGTCTCCTGCCCTGGAGGTGTTCAGAAAACATGTAGACATGGGACTTCAGGACATGTTTAGTAGGCATAGTGGTGGTGGTCTGATGGTTGGACTTTATGATCTCTTTGAGGTCTTTTCCAACCTTAATGATTCTATGATCCTTTGGACTTCTAGGCCCAGCAAGTTGCTTACTGGGTGTATAGGCCTTTAGAGGCATACCTGTCTCAGGAGCTGTTGCTGCTCTGAAGGTGGGAGCACCTGTCCATGTGTTCTTCCCTGTACCAGGTTTTATCTGGCCTCAGCCTCACCTGTTCAGAGTTAAATGTAGCTCAAAAAACACTGCTGCCTGGCAGAAACTAAAGCAGTTTAATGAAATAATAAAAAATACTATTACTAATAAAATAATAAAACATATACAAATATATGAAATCCCACTGCTGATGATTATGGCACCACAGATGATGCAGAGCAGGCATGGGGGGGTGGGAGGGAGAGCTGGATTCAGGAACATACAGATCTGGAACTGGGGCAAAAAGACAGACAAGGTCCTCAATAGAAGGCCATCAAAGAAGAAAGCGCGACCCTCCTTACCCCTCAATTTTATACTGAGTATGACATATATGGGATGGAATACTCTTGATGGTCAGTTTGCATGTGTGACCCTTTTTCTCTCCTTTCACTTACGGCGTTTCATTAGCTTGAGGATGACCTTGGTTTCTATAGGAATTAGTATAAACAATGGCCTTTCTGCATACCAGTGCCCTGTGTTATCACTTCTAGAGAGAAACACTGTCTGAAAAACATGCAGTTAACTTTCCAAAAATGAAGTTGCTGAGATGAGACTTAGCTGAAGGTAGAAAACTGATTCTACTTTAGCTCAAAATCAGAACACCTGAGCTTGCTGTGTCACAGGGTCTCTGCACCCTGCCCCATGAAGAGCAAGTAGAGATGCTGTGTGTGGTGTTTTGATGCAGCTGAAGCTCCCTGTGGGGGTGAGGAAAGTGGACCTGTACATTGAGGTGCTGCCAGGTGTGATCCAATACCCCAAGCAGGAACCTTTACTGATGGTGGCTTTTCCCAGAGCAGTGTCACTGTCTCGCTATGAATATTCAACCCACAGTTTCAGGACAAGATTTCAGACTGCTGGATCCCTAGTGACAAAACCTGTACTTTATGTCGAGGCAATCTTGATTTCTTTAGACGTGTTTATCATTCAGCATCCTGATGCCTGTTTTCTTTGCATAGTGAGTACAGCAGCTCTTTGCAACAGTCACTACGACATCCAGACCTTCCACATACCCAAAGTTGGTGTTTGTGGCTTCAGTTTCTATCATTAACAACACAGCAGTAACTGGGTTCCACAGCATCTTGCTGCTCCAGTCTCACCTGAGATAAAGTTTCCCTCCCTGCTCAAACACAGTGATGCCATTCCTCATAGCCTTAGGAGAATGGCAAGTTCAGTTTTCATACTCGGTAGCAGTCTGAAGGCCACCTCGCAGTGTGCTGTTAGATGCTTTCATGGAATCACTGTATGATTAGACTTTTTCCTGTCACTTCCAGGAACACTTGAGTTGCTAAAGGCCCGCAGTGGCTGATATTTTCATAGACTTGATTGACAAGATCTATACTGTCTTGAGGCAGATGTCACAATGCATTCTGCTTAGTCATATGCATAGGCATATGACTGCTGCTCTCTGTTCCTTTGGAGCCATCTCAGACTGCAAGCAGAGTGAGCTCGGTAGAAGCAGTGCCTGCACCTAGCACTTTGGCCGAGGGAAGGAGTTTGAGAGCGCTGAGTCAGTAAAGACCAGTAGAGGTTTTCTGTCCATATCTTGCTATTTAAGGAGCGTGTATGAGTTCTATAGTTGCCTTTTTCACAAAGGGCAAGAGTTGAAATTGGAGTTATTGCACCATTTCACTGATCTTTCTTCTGTGTAAGCTGATCCCTGAGAAAGACCCTCCCTGGAGTTTGCTTTTTCCATCTTAGCTGAGCTGCACCTTTTCTCTGCCATGCTTTTGTCTGGATATGCATTGAGGGACCTGACGATGTGTGGACTGCCAGAACCAAACATTTCAGCATTGTGCCTGTTCACAGCTCTTTTCAAGCTCTCTCTCTTTTTACTGCAGAAGTGACTACATATTTGCTTCTGTTCCTTGCTATGTCTTTGCAGGTCTCTGCCCTCGGCTCAGCACCAGCCTCTTGGTCCCGTTATCAGCTCCCTGCTCTTCTGCATTCCTCAGGCTGCTGCTGACCGGGAAGCTCACTCCTGCCTCTTCATGAAACAGTGCTTCGTTTTCCCTTAGGGTTTTGTCCTGTTTGTTACTGGGTTAACCCCTTTGTGGTTACTCTGTGATCATGAATGCTTTGCTGTGGGGCTCCTTGCATCAGGCGCAGTGATAGCATTAGCTGGCATTGCATCAGCTGGGTGTGTCTAAGGGCTTCCCTGACATGCTTCTCCACTCCAGCACTGCAGGCAACCCTGACTGATGGCTGTGCAGGAACAGGGGCTGCATACGAGAGCCAGGGTTTGCATAAAGATGTGACATCTGTTGAACAAGCTGCATATGTCTTCTGCCTGTCACAGTTTGGAGTAGTCCCCCAGCTGTGCTCTTAGACACTTGCAGTTTTCCTCCTTCTTCCCCTCTCCTTTTCTGGATATACTTGGCTCCAGTGCTCAGCTGCTAGCATGGAGCAAGGTTAGTCTGAATCTCAGCATTTCCCTGCCTGTGTCTGCCTGGAGCAAGCTTTGCTCGAGAGGTGTGTAGCTGGAGGGATGCCCCAGCGTGGGGTGGCCATAGGGCTCTGGAGACAGGCTGCAGGCAGCCGAGGGCTGAGGCTCCAGGCTGGGCATTGGCATGAGCATGAAGCTACCACCAGTTTTTCACAGGCACATACCAGCACTGCCTTACATTGTTGTTCAGCTCATCAATGAAAATGATGTCTCAGTCATGGGTTTGACTATTTCAGTGCTTCCTGCTTTCTGTCTCTGTCGTCTAAAGTAGTACTGTCTTAAGCATACACAGCTTGTGGGTTAGCTGTCAGCCCCCTTGCTCTCTAACTAATGAAGCCTTCTTTCTAATCAAACTGGGTGGCTAAAAGGACTGGTCATTTACTTCTAGAAGAACATCCCTGCTGGCCTCATCTCCAGGGGACTGAAGATGTTGCAGCAAAGGGCAAATGTTCCCCCTGTCTCAAAGACCTGCCTGGCCAGCTTTATCCCTCCTTGTGAGTGTCAAAGCTCCTTATCCAGCTTACAGAGCAATGGCTCTGGTCTGTGTAAACCCCTTTGCTAGGGGCTGCCCTCCAGCTTGGCTGCCAGGGGAAGAGCAGGCAATGAAAGCTGATATTGTGGCGCAGGCAGAAGTCAGCACCCAGGAACTGGGAAGGAGACCCTAGCAGGAGGGAGGCGATCAGGGACTGTGCCGTATAGTTCACACTGTGCTGCATAATCCAGCAGGGGGAAAAGGGCTTTATTTTGAAGCCATCCCAGCCTTCTCTTAGCCTGTGTTGTAGGAGACAGTCATTGCCCTTTGTGCTCCTGTGACAGAGCATGCCTTTGCTTGTTATCAGAAGGTTATTGAGTTGTGGAGCGGTCCTGTATCAAAACAAACAGTCCCTAATAGAGATGTCTGCTCCCTGTCCAAGTGCCAGATGAGTTATTTAATCTGGAAAAAGGGTGTTTGCTGCTGAGGACATGTGCTGCCCATCTGTGGTCCTGCTCCAAGTGGGTGGAGCTGGCTTCCTCACCCCTGGCTCGCCCCTTCCTCACCGCATTCCTGAGCGCCAGCCAGGCAGGGTCCACACCGCCCCACAGCAAACATGCTGGGGTGCCCGGCCCCACCATCTGCTGCACTGCCACCATCCCTGGAAGCAGAGAGAGTCATAGCAGGACCCAACCCATCCTGCCCTATCCATCAGAGCAAGAACCAAGGCAGCTATCAATGTGGGCCCCATGCTCACCCTGGCAGCCTGTATCTGGTGGCTGAGTCAGGGTCCAGTGGTGGAGTCCCAGCAGGTGCCCCCATTCTGGTGCTGTGGCTGAGCAGCAAAGAAAGACTGCTTGTGGGAGTTCTTGCCATGTCCATCCTGTGCTGTAACACTTGTCCCAGAGTGGATTTCTCCTTATCTCTGCACTACCACTCTCCCTCAGCCACACTCTCTTTGATTACTGCCTCACTTCTCTCTTGCTAGGCCATGCAACCATCCTGCTGTGCTCCATAAGCTTGCTCCAGCTCTGGGCTCTGCCCCCCAAACTTGGTTTGGTGCTGATCCTGCGTTTTGTGGTTGGTGACAGTGCCCATGTTTCCTCTGCAAAGCCAGACCCCAGAAGGCTGCTGGTATTGCACATCCTTCCTGCCTGCAATGTGCCTGGGCTCTGTCATCCTCAGCTGATGTGGGAAGAGATGAGGGTAGGCAACACCCTTTGCCCACTGCGTTGCTTTCCTGGCTGTTGTGTGTTTGGCTAGGCTGAAAGGGTGATGCCTCTGCGGGTGTCTGAGTATTGCAAGCTTAAGATGAGGGTAGAGCCTGGGGACCGTTGTGGGAGAAACCGGACGCTTCTGATGCCAATGGTTTGATGCTGGCAAGCACAGCAATGTGTGTCCATGGGGTTGTCCCATACTGGCCTCTGGGCCTGGCTTCCTAAGACAAGTTGTGCCCTGCACTCCAGACTTGGGCTGAGTTGTGCTCACAAAAATGCTTCTGCTGCAGCAGCTGTGCCTGGCCCTGGCCCAACAAGCGGCTTCATTCTGGGTGCAATGGCCTTGGTTTGCAGTGCCTCAGCAAATCACACTCCCCAGTTTTACGTGAGGCTGCTACAGGGGCTTGTTCTTAACATACTGAGCAGCGAAGTCAAAGGGTCACGTAGGTCCCTTATGGCTGGCAAACTGCTCAGCTGCCTGGGAGTGAAGCCAGGCTGGAGGCGAGACCTGGGAGCACTTGAGAAGTGGTGGTGACTGCAGAGAAAGAAAACCTCAAGCCTCTTCAACTGCCTGGCAAGAGCAGGAGGTTCAACACAGGCTATTTGCTGCTTGCTCTCCCCACCAGGTCCTCCCCAGCCTGCTGGGATGCAGCCCTCGTGCCAACAGCTCCCTGTTCTGCTCCTACCTCTGTGCCACACTGTGGGTATCACCTGGCTGCAGCCCCAAGCTGCCTCCCTGGCTCTGAACACTTTCCTGCATACTTTCAAAAGCTTGAGTTTCCGTGCTTGGCTTGCTGTCTCCCTGCATCTACATCTGCTTGTGGTTGCTGGCCTGGAGGTTGTGCCCAGGGGTTGCTCCTAGACCTAGAGCATCTGTTGCTGGATCTGCAACATGCATTTCCCCTTCCAGAAATGTTAATGCTGCAGTTGTGTGTATGAGGGCAGGATTCAATAGAAAGTGTTTCTTCATAGCCAGGTCAAATCCTCTTCCTTCTGCTGCAGCTCTCCTTCCATACTGTCACCTGGGAAAGACCTATCAGTGAGCAGGGGGGAAGGAAGGATTGAGCAGGGCCCTTTCCCCCTTCCTCTTGTGCACTCACCTGAGCCCATGCTGGGGTGCAGCATGCCGCTCTGAGGAGCTCCAGTTGCCCTTGCACACAAGAGCACGGAGCCTGTGTCCAAGCTGTGTGGGCTCTGGGGCAGTGCTGCAGTGGCTCTTGCTGACATTGGGAAGTGGTAGGGAAAGCGTCAGGGCTGCCGCTACTCAGTGGGCCCAGAATAACCAAAATCCCCACACTGAATGCAACAGCCACGTTTCCCACCCTCAGCCCTCCTCCAACTGGTCCCCAGCACTGCCTGTAGGAGGTGGGCAGGGGTGCTGCACCCACCAGTGCCTGCTCATGGAAACCCGATTGCAGCAAGGAACACGTGTTCCAGCAGGGAGAAGCAGTATCTCATGAGCTTACGCAGACCCCAGCTTCCCCCTGGCTGTTCATATTGCACAAGGCAACCCAGATCCCTTCCTGTTGTCACGCAAGGGGACAAGGACAGACTGTTCTGCCCAGACTGTCACAGGCGGGTTCAGCTCAGCAAAGTGACTTAGCCCCTACAAAAGCTCCCAGAGCCAATTTCAGCAGCACAGAAAGTGAGTGGCCAGGGTACTCTGGCAGAGGGGTAGCCCACGGCTCTAGAGTGGTGACTCAAAGCCACCACTGCCATTGCTCTGGTCTTGGGAGAGCAGTGGTGACTCTGTAAGCCCACAGCTGGAGGTGCTGTGTGCTTAGTCCTGGTCCTGCTGCAGGGACTTGGACTGGAGCACGAGAAGCAGCGAAGGCTCAGAAAAATTTGTGTTTAACCTGGGCTCCAGGGAGGCAGCAGACTTCCCTGAGGAATGGGTCTGGTCAGCCTATTGGGCCCTCTGTTTCCCTCAGAAAGGAATGGCCTACAACAATTTTTTCCTTAATGGTGGCAGTCATATTGCACGGGGGTGGCTGACTCCCTAGGCAACCTCCTGGGTGGACCTTCGCCTGCATTCTTATTTGCCTGGCCCTCAAGTTCCAGAGACTCATACCTGTTGTTTAAGGGCAACTGGGAAGCTGAGGGAGGCCAACAGGGGATTTGCCTGCTGCTCTGAGCAGGGTTCTGTTTCCATTCCCCCACATCTCCTAGGTCTCCCTTCTTGGTGGCAAGAGGGCAGAGGATCCTCAGCTTCTTGCAGAGCCTCCACCTGCTGCCTTGGCCTCAGTAATGGCAGGGTGTGGCTACACCAACCAACCTCCCTCAAATGTGAATCACATTCCCGCCGCACAGGCACATTTTGCTCCGTGTTCCCTACATACCTGGGACCGTCTGTCCTGTGGTGCCACCAGGTCCCTCCTTTCTTCCATCTCTTCACTGAGAGAGGAAGAATTTGTGTTATGGGGGCCAGGAGGTTACTGTGTAGGACTCTCATGGCTCCCTGCTCTTCCTCTGCAGCCAGGCCCATCGGTGCTCCTTCCAAGGTGCTGGTGAGCAAGCACCCTGCAGGCCGAGCCAGGGCCCCCGAGGGTGCTGCTGCACCAACGGTTGGGACCGTTTGGACCCGCAAGGAGTCTCGGCCTCCCAACTCGGCGGGAGCCGCATCCTGGGAGGCAGCGAACTCCCTGGGGGCAACGGGCAGGAGGCAGAGCCGGACCCCCGGGGCTGGGGCTGGGTGGCGCTGGAAGGGTCTACGGCTCGATGAAGCTGGAGGTGGATGAGACCGGGTGGGGATGGCGCTTGAAGGGGCTGAATGGGGCTGGGGGTGGAAGCAGCCTCCGGGCTGCGGGGGCTTTCGGGGGTTTGCGGGGCCGATGCCACCGATGCCCGGGGGCGCTTCGGCGGGGGCGGCCCCTGCCCACCGCCCCGAGCCGGCCCCGGGCCCGGTAGCGTCCCGCCCGGCGGTTGAGTCACCGGCGGTCGGTGCGGGGCGGGCGCGGGGCGGGGCGGCCCCGGGCCCCTTTGTTCGGCGGGAGGCGGCGGGAGGCGCGCTTTGTCCGCCGCCGCCGGCGGGAGCCGCTCGTCCCGGCGCGCCGTGAGTGGGGCTGGGCAGCGGGCGTTGGGCAGTGGGGCCGGGAACCTGGGGGGCTGAGGCTGGGGGGGCTGGGTCCCCAGGGTGGCAGGGGTCGGTGAGTCCCAGCGTGGGCTGGGCAGGGTCAGCACTATGGGGATCCCCAAACGGGAAGGGGTCGGTCCGGGCTGGAGTCGGTGGTGCCGGGACGCACAGGAAGGTTGGGGTTCAGGGTGCCTTGTCTGCAGGCTGGCAGGGGTCAGTGGGTCCCAGCGTGGACTAGCCAGGGGCAGCAGGACAGGGGTCTCTGCGTGGGCAGGAGTCAGTGGTGCCAGGCGCCATGGGAAGGTTGTGTTGAGGCCCCAGGCTGGCAGGGATCAGTGGGTCCTGGCATAGGCTGGCTGGGGTCAGCAGAGCAGGGGTCTCTGAGTGGGCACGGGTCAGTGGGTCCCAGCATGGGCTGGATGGGAGTTCCCAGGCAGGCAGGGGCTGACAAACCCCAGGGTGGGCTGCCCACTGCTGGGGTCTTGGCGTGAGTTGAGGAGATGGGGTCCCTGGACAGGGCAGGCTGGGGTGGAGGAGACTTGGGGCTAAGGATGTCAGTGTAGGGCCTGGCCAAGGCGTGTGGTTCTGGTCCTGACTCACAGTGTGGAGATGGCAGGTGGCTTGGCCACCTCAGCAGAGAACTGGGGTCTGGCTACCTGCCCTGGGGGGCCTTGCCCTGGGAAGGGGAGAAAAGGGTGCAGGGAGTGCCCCAGATGTGCCCACGGCATCTCCCACCCCATGCTGCAGTCCATCCCTGTGTCACTCCTGCTTGGCCACCGTGGCGATATCCACATGTGTGTGCTGTCACTTGCCAGCTCCTGGGACTGCCCTCCTGCCTGGTCCCCTTGTCTTGTCCTCTGCTTCAACCTCTCACTGGGGACAGCTGTGTGCTGCTGCCAGGCAAGGGCTAACCATAGACACAAAGCATCCTGTGTCCCTTGGGGTCCTGAGGGACAGGACCTTACACTGGGGAGGCAGTGCAGTGGCGAGACCTTCCAGGGTGCTCCACCACAGGAGTATAGTGGCCCTCATGACCTGGGTTTGGGTCCCTGGTGCCAGCCTGTGCCACCTCCTGCAGCTCAGCAGGCTCTCTGGACGTGGGTGTATGTCCTGGAGGGCCTTTTCTGTTTAGGCGAGGTTGCTCAAGAGGCAGGCTGAGCTAAGTCAAAAAGATCCTCTTGTTCTGGGCAGTAGTGGCAAGAGTGCAGCAGGGACCATCATCTGCCGGGACATGCCCTGGCCAGAAGCAATGTGATGGGTCTGGCCAGAGACCAGGCAAGGCATGGGAGGAGGCTGGATGCTCTGTGGGGACACATCCCCTCTGCTCGCCCCGGGCAGCTCTGCCACCTGCTGCCCTTGCATCAGCTTGTGCGCAAGCCGCTGAAACGGGGTTGGTGGTGAGTTGTTTCCTCTTGTGTCTTCTCCTTTGGCTGGGAGCTGCAGCACGGTTCTTATAATTTCCTCCCTGACCTCCAGTATCAGCTGCTTTGCCAGAACTTTGTGCAATTCCTTGGCTGCCTCACCCTGCCCCTCACCATTGCTCTCCTGCTCTGCTGCCCCTGACAGCCCTTGCCATTCGGCTGCGGAGTGCTCTGAGCACTGGCCATCACGGGCTTCAAGGGCTTGTAAGGATTGTGGGGGTTGGGGTCCCACAGGAGGGAGGGCACATCAGAGATTTGGTGGAACAGAGTGATGCTGCATCTCTGTCAGCCCTTCCTCCCAGAGGGGGAGTTCTGTGGAGAGCAGAGGACCTGACTTGTGGGCACATGGACGGGAATGTTGTTTGAGGGAGCCCACCTTAGCTGGGGCTCGGGGCTGTCAGCTGCCACGGGCCAGAGGTGCTTCTGACAACCTGCCATGCTGCCCGCATGTTGCTTTCTTCCAGGGGCCTGTGGACCCCTGTGGGAGGGTGTGGGTGCTGGCACAGGGTGCAGTGTTGGTTGGGGACCTGCCCAGGACCAGGTGGCAGATGGAAGCCACAGCACCGGGGGTGGAGGAGGCTGTGAATGTCCCCTGCCTGTCCCCTCACAGTCCCCAGCTGGCGCTGCCCTGTGCTGCATGTTTACCCTGGCTGTGCTGACTCTTCCCCTAGATGTGCCCTACAACAGACAGGGAAGTTCCAGTCTTTCCCCTGCTCCCCGTGTCCCCTCCGCCCCACCTGGCGGGGACGGGAGCAGGATGTGGATGGGAGTGCTGGGAGGAGGCACTGGGAGGGGGATGTAGTTTTGAGGAGGCGGATACCCTTGCAGGGCTGTGTTTGTGGGCCGGGTGGGGAAGGGAAGAGACGTGGGCACTAGGAGAGGAACAGGGGTGGGGTGACAACTGGTGGTTTGGGGGACCTGGTGAGGTGCATGCAAGCTTGCTCAGTGCCTGATTGCCTGCCCCTTCCCCACAGAATTTGAGCTAACTGCCTGGGCAGGATGAGCTGGAGTTTCCTGACACGGCTCCTGGAGGAGATCAACAACCACTCGACCTTCGTGGGCAAGATCTGGCTGACTGTTCTCATCGTCTTCCGTATTGTGCTGACAGCAGTGGGGGGCGAGTCCATCTACTACGACGAGCAGAGCAAGTTTGTCTGCAACACGCAGCAGCCCGGCTGCGAGAACGTCTGCTATGATGCCTTTGCCCCACTATCCCATGTCCGTTTCTGGATCTTCCAGATCATCATGGTGGCCACGCCATCAGTGCTCTACCTGGGCTTTGCAATGCACCGCATTGCCCGCATGCCCGAGTCCTCACGGCGCCGGGCACCAGCAGCCCGGCGGGCACGCATGCCAGTAGTTCGCCGGGGAGCTGGGCGGGACTATGAAGAGGCAGAGGATGATAATGAAGAAGACCCCATGATTTTTGAGGAGATTGAAGTGGAGAAGGAGAAGAGCCCAGAAGGCACAGAGAAGCACGACGGCCGGCGCCGCATCAAGCAGGATGGGCTGATGCGTGCCTATGTGCTGCACTTGCTGTGCCGCTCACTGCTGGAGATGGCTTTCCTCTTTGGGCAGTACCTGCTGTACCGCTTTGAGGTGAGCCCTTCCTATGTCTGCAGCCGCAGTCCCTGCCCGCACACCGTTGACTGCTTTGTCTCCCGCCCCACTGAGAAGACCATCTTCCTGCTCGTCATGTATGCTGTCAGTGGGCTCTGCCTCTTCCTCAACCTCTGCGAGCTTGTGCACCTTGGCGTGGGGCGCATCCGTGACGCCCTGAGCCAGCCCAGCAGCCCTGTGCTTCCAGCTAGCAGCAGCCCCGTGCCACAGTACTCCAAGAAAGCCCCTGGCGCACCCCCTACCTACCACTCGCTGAAGAAGGAACCGCAAGCCCCACTGCCTGACGGTAAACTGGACTACCGGGAGAGCCTGGCCCAGGTAGCAGTGGCGGGGCACTTTGCCCTGGCTGGGGCTCCCCCAGTGCACGAGCTGGACCGGCTGCGTGAGCACCTGCGCCTGGCCCAGGAGCACCTGGAAGTGGCCTTCCACCTCCAGCCCCCACCTCGGCCCCCCAGCCCTGCCCGTAGCAGCAGTCCTGAGGCCAATGGCATCGCCGCTGAGCAGAACCGCCTCAACCTTGCTCACGAGAAGGGGACTGCCGCCTGTGAGAGGTCCACGGGTGAGCTGGGGAGGTGGATGATCCATCTGCCTGGGGTGGGGCGTTAGGGGGCTGCACTTGGGCTCCCCCCAGAGAGGGGGTGCCATTACCCCCAAGGGCCTGTGCTAACTTGTGTCTTGCTTCCCTCAGGGCTGTGAGTGCCACTAGGGACAACAGCAGCCTCTGCCGGAGCAGCTGCTGCTGCCACCGCGGGACAGACAGCCTGCCAGGAGGGCAGGGCGAAGGGTGACACATGCCTGCCCGACAGGGCTGCCTGGGCAGTCCTGTCCCAGTGAGCAGTGGTGGGGACGGGGGCTTTGAGGGACATTCTTACTTAGTTTTCAAAATGGGAATATCTTATTTTTGTACGTTTTTATAAACTCGTCAACGTGTGCACCCTGGCATTTTTGACAACTCTGCTCCCGATCTCTCCTGTGGGCCTATGCCCCCCCATCTCCCGTTTCATCCCATTTTCCTCCTCCCACCCCTATTTCCCACAGCATCTTCTCCTCACACCTCCCTGTGCCCTGTCGCACTCACTGCCACCCGCTGCTGCGCCGGCTGATGCTGTGCATGTGCAGGCTGTGCTTGAAGCAGAGGGGACATAAGGGGTCCTGGTGGCGCCGCTGCCAGAAAGTGCTGGTGTGGCTGGCGGGGCCCAGGCTGTGCAGTGCCCTGGGATGGAATTGTGAGCTGTGGGGCTGGCCTGCTCGGAAATGTCTGTGCAGAGGGCAGGGGCTGTCCTTCCCAACACCTCCGCCCCGCTCCCAGCCAGCTGCCCTTGGACCAAAGCCCATCCCCTCCCACTCTGACCATGGGGCCAGGACCCCTGTGTGGGGCTGGACACAGGTCCTGTGGTGGGGGGACACAGTGCCCTGAAACAGGCTTGACCGGGAGCCAACAGGGCATTTCTCATCTCAGCTGGGGCCACACAGGGATTTTTGTAGCGTTGTTTTTTACTCAGAAATTTTTGTCACTTTTTTTTTTTTCTTCTTGTTTTTTTTAATATCTATATTAGTAAAAGCTGGAGACGTTTTGTACTGAACTACTGTGTCCGGTCCTTCGGGAGGAAGGGGTGGGAAGGGAATCTTGGGCAGCAGGGCTGGGGTGGGTGTTTGCCCTGGGACCTCCCCACTTGGCTTGGGGTGACTCAGTTGTTCCTGCTGTGCTGAGGCTGCAGCCAGGGCAGCCTCCATTGGCCTGGCGGAGCAGGGTTGCTCCAGCCATGTTCCTGTGCGATCCGTCCCTGGCGAGGGCCTCAGTGAGGGGCTTTCCTGTGCTTCTACATCCAGCTGCTGCCCCGGTGCCTCCCCATCCCACTGCAGCTGGGAGCAGAAGGAATGCTGCCCTGCCCCACGCTCCCTTGCCCCATAGCTGGGTCAAACCCAGCCATGCCATTCCAATTTCAGCCAGCACTCGTCGACCTCCTCTAAGAGACCCCCAGCTGAAGACAGACCCCTCTAGTAGCACTCACCCACCCCTCCCTCCTCCAGCCAAAAGTCACTGGGGAGTTCACATCCCAGGGCACAACTGCCTGCTGCCTCCGTGGCTGCCTCTGATGGAAGCTGGCATTTCCAGGCTATTTTGGTAAAGGAAGCAGGTTTATTTCACTCATCCCATTAAGCTTTCCAACAGGCTGTGCCACCGGGAGAGGGCTCGCTTGCACAGCCACCGGTGCAAGGTCCTGGCAGGGGCTCACCATGGCACATCCTAATCCCTGCTGCGGCTGCCTGGCCTTGCCTGGGATCACAGGGAGGCTGTTGCTCTCTGTGGCAGGAGAGGCACCCCAGTCAGCTTTAAGGGGAGTGAAAATTGCTGAGTTGGAGCAGGTGAGGAGAAACGGGGGCTGACCTGGTTGTAAACAGCAGGCTGGCTTTGGCAGGGGCTGATGCTGCTGCTGGAAGCTGTGCCTGTCCCAGCTGTGCTACTGCCTGACTTACTCTGGGCTGGGGATGGCCACAGGGCATGTCTGGCAGCGTGTTTGTACTTGGGGCAGCTCGAAACTCCAGCTTGCACCGGGTGGATGGCATGACCCAGATCTCCCTGTAGGGTCCTCCTGGTCCCTGTGGTGAGCGACGACTCCTGGGTGGAATCACGGTCTGGGGCCAGCCTTACGGGATGCCTTAGACGCAGGTGCAGTCCTGGGCCAGGATGTTGGGCACGGTCTCATACTTGAAGGAGTACCCACCATCGGAGGTGGTACGGACACGCAGAGAGCGCATGGTGCCAGGCAGGGCAGCACAGCAGAGCTGCACGCCCAGGCGGTGGCTCAGCCCATGGCCCTCGGCGCAGCTCCCGTGGCAGTAGTGGAAAACGAAGCTGCTAGGATGCACGATCCAGTTGTCCCAGCCTAGCTCCTCAAAGGAGATGTTGAGGGAAGCCCGGCGGCAGTTGGTATGGGCAGCCAGGTCCTCAGATGGGCGCTGCAGCAGGCTCAGGGCAGCTGGGGACCAGGGCACAGCAGAGCGGCGAGTTCTCTCACCACGCTTGGCCTGGGTGATGGCCACCAAGAAGGGCATCTTGTCCTCCTCAGCTAGGCAGGGGCAGCCGGGGCAGCGAACCAGGAGCACAAGGAGTGGCTGTGAGAGCTGGGGCAGCACTGCCGGGGCCAAGTGGAACACCGTCCAGTGCTCGGGTGTCTGCTCCACTGCAGCCGTCACTGGCACACGGCCCTGTGGTGACAGGGTCAGCACGTCAGGGGCCGAGTGGTTAGGGGCAGCTGAGGGGCCAGTATAAAACCAGAGCTGGGCAGAGGTCACTGTGCGGCTCAGGGTGTGCGCCGAGGGCTGGAAGAGATAGGTGAAAATCCCTTCTTCTTCTAGCAGCTTGTCTGGCTGAGTGGGCTCGCAGGGCACGTCTGTGTGGGGAAGAAGATGCTTAGGGTGTATGCCCAAACTCAAGGAAGGTCCCCAATGCTGGGTATGACGTGGGGTGTTGCAGAAGGTCCCCAGGATGCTGACAGGGTGTCCTGCTGCCATTGCAGGCTGCAGGAAGCTGTAGGGGAGCTGTAGGGGAGCACTGCAGCAGCCACCGGACTGCGCTCCACAGCTGAGCCGTGCTTGCCCCAGGCTGGTCCATTACTGCTGTCACCATCACCCAGTGTCCTGCCCCATCTCCCAGTGTCCTGCCCCCTACCTGGTTATCCTGCCCTGTTCCACAGCATCTTATCCATTACTACCCCCTATCCCATGTCCCAACATCCTGCCCCATTTCCTGGCATCCCACCGTATCCCACTCTGCCTCCTCCTCAGCCCTCCCCATCTCTCTGCATTCCACCAGGCCCAGCTATTTCCCAGTCTCTCAGAACCTTCTTCTGCTGCCCATGCCTCTCCCTGCCTGTGGCCCGGGCTGCTCTGCCTGTCCCCACCTGCCAGTCCTTTCCACTTCCTGGCTCTCCACCACACCTCACCCATGCCCATAGCCTCGCCTGGTGTACTCCCTTTCTCTTCTCCTGCAGACCCTCACAGCAGCCCCTCCATCCTACTGCATCCCCACTACCCAAGTGCCCACCACGCTTCACCCTGCTGCCCTCTCCATTCCACCAGGGCGTTCTTACCTGTAGAAGGGAAGAGGATCACATGGGAGGTGTCTTCCAGCTCCTCAGGCTCAACTTCAGCTTTTTCAAGGACGTCTCTCCGGTGCACCCTCCTTGCCTCTTTCTGAGGTTCCTCCTGGAGAAGTGGGGGGCTCAGATGATCCAGTATAAGAGCCCGCACCTTGGCCAGGATGAATTGCTGATTGGCACCAGCACCAGTGCAGCTGGCCAGGGCAGCAGTGGGCAGCAAGGCAGGCAGCAGGTGCAGGAGGAGCAGCATGACCATGGAGCTTGTGGCAGGCTGGTAGCTTGGGGGGCTCTGCTGTGGGCTCCTGCTTGCCTGGCAAGCCTGTCTGCCTGCTGCGTTCCCCCCCGGGCAGGATGGCATTGAGACCTATCTGACACTGACGCAAACGTCTGCTCACTGTGAATATTATCTCTGGGCAGCGAAAGCGCTGAGACGTCTGGAATGCAAGGACTGCAAGGACAGTGTGGTCCTGGGGGGGATGGCGCCCAGTCAGGGGAGTGCAGGGGGGAAGATTTTGCTGGAGCTGTGAGAGTGTGGGGCTGGAGAAGCTGGGCTGTGGGCAGGGTGCTGCCAGGAAGGCTTTCCTGTACTGGCAAGGATGGAAGGGACACCCTGGATGAGCTCTGCAGTTGGTGGTGCTGAGTGCCTCCTGTGCTGAAGGAGCTGCATATTTGGGACTCCTGGGGGGACAGTGGAAGATGGCAGTGACTGTGCACAGAAGGGACATCTGGGCAGGGACCTGATGAGGTCCAGAGCCCTGCTGAGGCTCTAGGGTACAGGGACATGTTGGGAGTACAGGCTGGGCACGCTTATGCCAGGGATAGCTGGGATGGCTCAAGTACATGGGGGAGCCAGGCCATGAGGAAGGGGCCCTGGGGAAGGCAGGCTGGGGTCGGGGTCTGTAGCATCTTCAGGATAGCCTGGAGGCTGGCAAGGTTCTGGGTATATGGAGCAAGGATGGCAAGAGGTCCTTGCGTTGCATGGGGCTTGGAACAGTGCAAGGCATCCCCCACACAGGTGCCCTGTCTGGTCTGCAGGGTGGAGGGCAGCCTCGGCACCCCCACCGCCCCTCCTGCAGCCCAGCCTCTCACACGGTGTGGCCTGTGCAGCACATCCCATCCTGGGCAGCCTGGCATCTCATGCATCATCCAGTGCTGCACGTCCCACCTCATCTGATCCCACTGCAGCTTGGTGTCCCACACCACGCACTCCATACTGGGCATGCCAAACTGTGCGCCCCATGCCATGCATCCCGCACTGTGTGTCAGCTCCTGCTGCAGGATGAACTGGCATCCAGGCATGAAGAGGTTTGCAGCACAGCAGGATTCCAGAGGCAGCATGCTGCCTGCCTGCTCGGGGCTGGGCGGCTGTCCCACCAGGATGCTATACATAGGCCAGCCCTGCCCTGGCGAGGCACTGAATGGAGCAGGCTCAGCCTTATCAACCCAGTGTGTCATCAGAGGGTATTTTTGGGGACAGCAGCTGCAGGCATTTGTAACATTTGGTCCCTGTGTGCTGACACCCAGGAGCGGAGCTGCGGGAAGAAGTAGGACCTGGTGCCGGTGCTGGGACACACAGAGGAGAGGCAGCAGAGCAAGGTGTGTGTTTACAGGGCACAGGACAGTGGGGCTGTATGGTGCAGGGTAATCAGGGAAGGGGGTGGGTGAAGGGGGCAGCGGAGTGGCCCAGCCATCAGAGCTGTGTGGGTCTGCGAGAGCTGCTGCAAGGTGGGCCATGGGCCTGGGGGGCCTGACTGGTGAGGTGGCTCTGAATGGATGCACTGACCCAGGGGTAGAGTCCGAGAGGAGAAGCTGGCCCTGGTCCCTGCCACTCCTCAGGGACCAGCCCTCTTGTACGATCCCTTCCCCCCAGGGAGTATTTTGGTTCCTCTTCCCCGTGCCCTGCCTGAGGGAACCCAGCGTCTCTGCATCAGCCCCAACCATGTCGTGGGCAGAGGCTGGGGTGCACATGCCCAGAGGAGGCATAGAGCACCCTGCCCCATTCCTGCCCGTGCCTGTGGGCACAGTTACCCACAGCACTGGGGATGGAGGCAGTGCTCTCCAAAAGCAAGACCCGTCTCTCTAGCCTTCCTTCTGTCCTCTGGGGCCATGGCTTTCCAATACCCAAGGACTGGATCCAGCCTGCAGGACCACACTCTGGAGGGGGGAGGCTGCTCCCAGAGAAGCACTGCTTTGTCCCAGGGCACAGCTTTGCAGACTGATCGCTGGGCACAGGGGGGTCCTCTCTCTCCCTTGCCCCTCCGATCCTGGGAGGAAGCGTCCAGGTCCAGCCAGGAGCCTCCTGCCCGCGACAGCCCCATGTCAGCACCTGTCTGCTGAGCCAGCCCAGATGCTGCAGGAATGCGGCTCTGCCACCACCCGATACTGCAGGAATGCTCGGCGGGTGGGGAAGGGGTGGGCTGGGGCTGTCCTGCCTACACCATCCCGGTCCCCAGCACTCAGCGAGCAGCTCATTGTTCTCCCGGTGGAGGCAGAGGTCCCCTCTGTGACCCCGGGGCAGGCACCCTAGTCCCTCAGGGTGTGAAAAGCCACCTTTTCTCTCCTCTTCTATTACCACTGGGCTGGAAAATGGGTGTTTTGGGCTGAGACAGGAGCATAAACAATGGCACTGAGGTGCTCAGTCTGAGGGTGATGGTCCCGCAGCGTGGCCTTGGTGTCAGGGGCTTCACTTCCAGCACAGGTCCCTCCCAGTGGTGCTTCACACTGGTCCCTTTGCTGAAGCCCCTACTCTGGTTGGTTTCTGCATTCCACCAGGTTGATGATCTCCATTGCTGCTCTGACCAGCTGCCTGCAGTGACCTCGGGGAGTTGGTGATGGAGGGGCTCAGGGGAGCTCCCAGGTTCCTGGCCTATCCACGTGCATTCACGGTGCAAAGCGGTGCCAATGCGGTCCTGAGCTGCCAGATCACAGGTGACCCCCAGCCAAGCATCCTCTGGGAGAAAGACAAGACCCCGATCGAGTCCTCAGGCCGCTTCCATACGGAGGTCAAGGGGGATCTGTACAGTCTGCTGGTGTCCCATGCCACTCCCCAGGACAGTGGGCTCTACATCTGCAAGGCCAGGAACAGTGTTGGTGAGACCTATGCCGCTGCCACACTCAAAGTGGAGGAGGGAAATCCCCAGCAGGAGGATGAACACTCAGGTGGCGAGGCACCCACCTTCCTTGTTACCCCCTCATCCACACGGGTGTGCCGAGGTGAGGATGTAATGTTCACCTGTCGGGTGTCCGGCCAGCCCTGCCCGGTGCTGGAGTGGGAAAAGGACGGGCACAAGCTCTCTGACCTCTTTGAGAGCAGCCACTTTGCAGTGGGGCAGGAGAATGAGGACTGGCACTTCCTGAAGCTGTTTGGTGCCCGGCCCCCAGATGGAGGGGTGTATGTGTGTCGGGCACGCAGTGGCTCCCAGGAGGCCCTAGCTGCTGCTGTGCTGCTGGTTGAACCCCGAGCACTGCCAGCTGGGCTTCCCAATGACTCTCCTGCTGATGTCTCTGAGCTGCTGGCAGAGCGGCAGCAGTGGCGGCGACACACAGCAGGACGGCATGTGGCTCCGGAGACCTGGGTGCCCAATGGCATCGTGCCGGCCAAGGTGCCAGGAGCCAAGACGTTCACCGTGAGCTCGGGGAAGCATGCCAAGTTTCGCTGCTACATCACTGGCAAGCCCAAGCCAGAGATCATCTGGCAGAAGGATGGGGAGCCCGTCACCCCTGGCCGCAGGCACCTTGTCTATGAGGACCGGGAGGGTTACTTCATCCTCAAGGTGCTGTACTGCAAGCCCCAGGACCAGGGCTTGTACATCTGCATGGCATCCAACACTGCTGGCCAGACCCTCAGCGCGGTTCAGCTCCAGGTGAAAGGTAGGAGTGTGCCCAAGCATTGCTGGGTGCTGAGGGCGTCCAGAGCTTTTGGTCTGGCAGAGGTTGGTCTATATGTGAGTACAGCACCCCCGGGCACAATTCTGCTCTGTGCACCTGGGGTCACCCCAGGCTCCTCCTGATGGAACTGCAGGCTGGAAGCTGGGGCCACTGGGCTCCCTTAGGGAGCTGCACCCTGCTCCATGTCCCTCTCTCTGTGCAAGTGAGAGGCAGCATCTCTGGAGGGCTGTGGTGTCCAGCTGTGAGTGGGGAGGGGGGACAGTGCCTTGGTGACAAATTCCCCTGGAAGTGCGGAGTGGCTTTGGCAGGCAGCCCTGCAGGGCACAGTTCCAAGTGTCTGTGCTGGTGGCAGCCCTGTCTCCCAGCACCACCCTGGCAGCTGGGGACAGCCACTGCTGGAGTGACCCAGCACCTGATGCATCCCCTGCCTGCACCCCAATGTTCCCCTCTGCCAAGATGCCTGCCATGGCATGCTGGTGTGCATGCTCCTGCATCCTCCAAAACTTGCTGAATGGATTCTGGGGCATCACTAGGTCTCTCAGCCTGTGCCCTGATTGTCCCCACTCTGGAAGCTGTGCTGCCTGGGGCACTGCATATCCCCCATGGACCAAAGAGGAGAGGGGCAGAGAAGGGCCAAGGGCTTGGCACTGTTTGTGAGCTGGGAACACCCTGAGCAAAGAGCTGGTGGCAGGTGCTGTGCCCTCAGTGTCTGTCCCTCCCGGTGGCAGAGCACCGGTTGCGGTTCCAGGTGCAGCTGGTGGATGTGGAGGTGGTGGAGAGGGAGGACGCAGTGCTGGAGTGCCAGGTGCCACTGGAGACCATCCCAACCGCCTGGTACTTGGAGGACAGGGAGCTGCAACCCAGCCACAAGTATGTGATGGAGGAGCAGGGCGTGCTGCGGCGCCTGACCATCCGCGACGTCCGCACCGATGACGATGGCATATATCTCTGCCAGATGAAGGATAAGGGACGCAGCATCGCTGAGGTCTCTGTCCAAGGTGGGAGCAGGTCTCCAGTTGCATGGCTTTGTCCTCCTATCCCACTCCTTGATAGTCTCTTCACTGCCCACTCCATCTGCCTTCTCATCATTTGCCATAGAGTCTACTGCGCTATAAACTGCTTCTCCTCTTTCTCCTCCCTCTCACCCCAGGGAGCCCACTCTGCTCCCCAGCATCCCTCCCCAGCTCTCATGCATCTCTTCCCACAGGGGTAATCACAAAGCGACTGCCACGGAAGCTGGATGTGATGGAGGGTGAGAATGCAGTTTTCTGTGTGGAGACACGGGAGGAGTTGGAGAGGATCTCCTGGAGCCGGGATGGGCTGCAGCTGCAGGAGTCAGCCCGCGCTGTGCTGAAGAGCTTCGGCAGGACACACCTCCTGGTGCTGGTGCATGTCACCCGTCAGGATGCGGGCATCATCTCCTTTGCTGTTGGAGAATCACAAACGTCCTCCCAGCTCCGGGTAAAATGTAAGTCCCATGCTTGGAGGCACCCGGCATCCTCTGTTCTGCACATTCATGATGGATGACATGGGGCAGAGATGGGATGGGCACACACTACACCTGGGATGTGATGCTGTGATGGCTTCTGGGGGAAGAGGACTTTTAGCTGGGCACTCACAAACCCCTATAACCAGCACCACGATACACAGGAGCAAGACCATCCTTTCTGTCTTCTCTATCCTCTCTGACAGAGAGAGGATTCCCAGAGAAACAGGTTGTGTAGCCCCACTCAGCCCTTCTGCCACCCCACTTGGAGCCTTGCTGCTGTCCCCAAGCAGGCAATATGGGCTGTGTCTTGCAGGTGTGAAGCATGACCCCCCAAGCACGCCAGTGGCAGCTGAGATGAGCGTGGCGGAGAGCAACGTGGCCCTGCTGACATGGTGTCCTGCGCCCGACGCCCAATTCCATCCCCCCAGCTGCTACCTGCTGGAGCGCCGGGAGGTGGCGGGGAGTGAGTGGGTGCAGTGCCTTGCCACCGACCTGCCCGGCCGTGTGCGAGTGCTGGGCGACAGCGTGCCCCGCGAGGCTGACTACTTCTTCCGCATCTGTGCTGTCAACGAGCACGGCAGGAGTGACCCTGTGGAGTTTCCTGGCTCCGTGCATCTCGGTGAGGGGACTGCTTTGAGGACCCCTGCCTAGAACCCGGCTCTCTCCAGGGGCCAGCTGGGGTGGTTTGCCACGGAATGCTGCTGGCCAGTCCCACCAGGGCTGAGTCCAGCTCTGCTCCAGCCCCAGCAGCTCGCCTGGAGAGGGGTCTGCAGGATGCACGAGTGCGGGACGGCGAGGACGCACGGTTCTCCCTGGCACTGTCAGCCATTGTGCACGGTGTCTGGTTCCTCAATGGTGCCAGGCTGGGTGAGAAGGAGGCTGGTGGCCGGTGCAGCGTGCAACAACATGGGATGGAGCACTCCCTGCTGATCCGGGGAGTGCGGCTGGCTGACAGCGGGTCCCAGGTCACCTTCGTGTCTGGCAGCATGCGGGACTCAGCAACACTGCATGTGCAAGGTGAGAGGGGGACTTGTCCTTGGGGTCCTGCTGGGACAAGAGCAGCAGGGCCTCTTATGGTGCAGGATACTTACCCCTTTGTGATGTCTCTCAGCTCCAGATGTCCGCATTGCTCCAGTGCCTGAGTCTGAGCATCTCCGTGAGGTGCCAGCAGGGATGCCTGTGCTCCTGGAGTGCCACATTTTGCCCCAAGATGCCCCTGTCCGCTGGCTGAAGGATGGTAAGCCCGTGCCCCTGGATGATGTTATTGCAGTGCAAACAGAAGACTGCGTGCGGAGGCTGCTCCTCCGCTCAGCAAGACCCTCAGACACCGGCACATACACCTGTGATGCCAGAGATGGTGCTGTGAGCTTTGTGGTGACCGTGACTGGTGAGCTGGGGACTGTGTACAGGAGGTTGGACCCCACCTCCTGACAGTGCTCCTGCCCCTCTTCTTGCCCCCATAATGGAGCTGAAAGCTGCCATCAGTTGGGCATCCATGCTGAGCCTCACGTTATCCCTGTCAGAGGCACCGGTGAGGATCATCAGCTCCAATGAGGAGGCCCCTCACACCTACGTGTCTGGGCAACGTGTGGAGCTGTGGTGCCAGCTGTCCTGCCCAGCCACCCTGGTGCACTGGTACAAGGATGGAGAGGAGGTGGAGGGAAGTGAGAGCTTGGTGCTGGAGCAGGAAGGGCCAAGGTGCCAGTTGGTGCTGCCCTGTGCCCGGCCACAGGATGCAGGGGAGTACGTCTGCGATGCCGGTGGAGACTCTGTCTTCTACACTGTCACTGTGACAGGTGGGTGTGATGTGCATGGGCTGGTGGGGTCACATCTTGGGGGACTTTTTTTGGCTGCACAGGGTGCCACAGCACATGTCGCTGTTGGTGTGGCTGTCGCTTGCTGTTCTGGGTTTGGGGATGATCGACAGAGATGGTCTTGCTGGGTCCTCACCAGCAAGTCAGGTAGGCAGGGTCTTTGCAGCAGCTCTGGTGCATAAAATCACCTAGATTAATTGGCAAAGGGGACAGCTCATTCTGCTAGTCCAAAACTCTTGGATGCCCGAGGACTGGCACCCCTCACCCCCATGCTGGGGTATTTGCTGGACTACTCCCACAGCCGGTAAACAAGCCCTTCTCTGAGTTCCTAAAAATAGAGGGTATGAGTGCTCAGCACTTGGCATGGGGTGACTCATGGTGGGACATCGCTCTGGTGGATGGTGTTAATTGCTGACCTGAAAATTAGCGGTTGCCTGGATACGATTGGATGATGTTTGCTGGGTGTGAGCAGGACGGTGTCCTGTGGTGGCTGCCCTGGCCATGGAGGGGCTACGGGCGTTGCTGGCTGGCAGAAGGTAATGAAAGCTGAAAGCAAGTGAAAGACTTCCCCTTACTGGCCCCAAAACCCATGATCCTACAACCGCAGGAAGGCGGCCTGGGGCAGAGCTAAAGCCCAGCTAAAAGGCTCTGTGACTGCAGCAGTAAAACCTCTCCACAGTGTTAATACATGGCAAAGTGCCAAAGCCGATGGCAGAGGATGTATGAGTGAAGATGGGATGAGTGATGAAGGATGCTGGAAGAGTCAGAGAAGTCATGACCACTGAGAGGGTGAAGAACAGACAGTTTTAGTGTGATAAAGGCAAAACCATCAGCAGGAAGGACAAGCAGCATATGCTCATGGACAGAGACACCATCCACTCTGTGGGGGTGCAGGACATGGAGAGCTCAGCTTCCCTAGGGTGGGAGAGGGAAACACCATCTGCTGAAGCTCAGTCTTTCAGCTGAGCAGCTTTGCATAACTTAGATGGAAGGGTCTTAGAGAGGCTGACTCAGTTTGATCAGGCTTTGGCCATCAGTGTCACTGGTGAGCCTCAGTGTGAGTGCCAAGAGGTTCAGAGGCTCAGACTGGCACCTCTCTGGCACAAGTGCCAGGCTGGCTGCTGCAAGCAGCACTGTTATGGCATGCTTGGGTTTTCCTGGGGCATCCCAGCTATCCCTTGGGGGCTGTTGTGGCACAGAGCCTGCCTGCCACAAGCCTGGCCGCCCCTGCAGTCCTCCAGGTATTCCAGCAGCTGCCAAACACTGGAGATCCCTCTGAGCCAGCAGCAGGGCTGGGGCCAGAGCAGTGCTGCCCGCCGAGGACTGGCACATCACTCCCTCCTCACTCCAGTGCTGTTCAACAGCTCCAACTGCCCTTCAGCGATGTGATTGCTTGTAGCAGGTCCAGGGAGACAGACAGCAGCTGAGTGTTTGATCAGGAAGCCTGGTGGATGCTGGCGCAGCGTGGTGGGGGTTGAACCTGCCCAGTGGCGCCATGTTGCCCTCCTGCACTGCGGGGCTGCAGTGCACTCTGAGCCTGGGCATCGCAGCTGGAAACTGTCAGGGAAGTTTGCAGCCCAGACACTTAGCACAAGGCAGCTGTGGGCTGTGAGAAGAGCAGGTCACTGATAGGCCACCAGCATGCTCCAGTGCCAGCTGTGCCTTGTGCTCAGAGCTGTGGCCTGTCTGAACACCATAGCACAGCCCGGGCCATGTACAGTCCCGTGCAATGCGCGTGACTGGGCAGGCGGTGTTGGCTGCTGCAGGCAGGAGCCACATCCTGACTTTTCCCCAGGAGAGAGGAGGGTTGGTCATGTCATGCTGCACTGGGAGACTCTCTGGCTTTAGAGGTTCAACTTAAGTCAGTAGGGAGATGTGAGCAGTGGCACGCATTTCATGTGTGACCCATTAACAGTGGCATTCAGTGAACACTATGATCTGACATGGTGTCCTGGGTCCTGGTGAACCAGAGGGATGGGGATGCTGTCCACTAGGGAGCCACAAGCCTGCAATGCAGTGTGAGCAAACACCAAGGGCTGAACTGAAGCGCCAGGAGGGACCTGGCAGCCTCTAAAACAGGGAAAGAGATCCAACCCCCAGCAAGGCAGCCACAGAGGCTAGTGCTGGCACTACAGATGGCAATTAGCAGTGCTGGGAATTGTTAATGAGGCACTTGCCTACCTGCATCCCCCCTTCTCCACCCCTCAGCTTTGTTCTGGGGCAGAGCAGGGCAGGTACTGTGGGAGCCAGGGCACGGCAGCGATTTAAAGCCAGGCTTGAAGCCAGGCGGTCCTTCTGGGTTTGACAGGTGAGGAGCAAAGGGAGCCCTGGGCAGGGCAAACCAGTGCTTGTGCTATGCAGGATGCAGGGCTTGAGGTGGTGCCTTCCAGTTTTAAACCCAAAGAACCCATAAAGCCATCACTCCACGCAGGGCTGTGACTGCCGCTATCACCTGCTCTGGTCTTTACATCCCAGCTGCACCCTGCATTTCTCCCTGGCAGAGGCACCAGTGAGGATCGTCAGCTCCAACGAGGAAGCCTCCCACGACTATGTGGCTGGGCAACGCGTGGAGCTGTGGTGCCAGCTGTCCCACCCAGAGGCCCTGGTGCATTGGTACAAGGATGGGGAGGAGGTGGAGGAGGGTGAGAACCTGGTGTTGGAGCAGGAGGGGCCACGTTGCCAGCTAGTGCTGCCCTGTGCCCGGCCGCAGGACACAGGGGAGTATGTCTGTGATGCTGGCGGGGACTCTGTCTTCTACACTGTCACTGTGGCAGGTGGGTGTGATGCACAGCTACAGCCCTTTACCCCTTCTCCCTCTGCCCCGACTCCCTGCTCACACTACCATCCCACTGGTCGCTGCAGCATCTTGGCTGCCCCTCAGCTCCTCGTGGGCAGCCCCTTGCCTGTGCCCATGGGTTGGATGGGGCAGGGTAGCTGCTCCATCTCTTCCCAGAACCCTGTGTCACATCACCCCTCTGCAACACAGGGCACAGCCATGCTGCCTGCCCATGGGTTATGCCACCTCACACCCCTGCCCTGGAGCTCCCTTGGCTTTCTGTTGCCAGTGCTGCAGGGCTGGGACAGCCCTGGCCACTGGCCCCAGGGCAGGTAGGGTGGAGGCCAGGTGACAAAGGGTCTTGGTCCTCTCAGCCCCGCAGGTCTGCATTGCCCCAGTGCCCAAGGCACAGCAGCTGCAGGAGGTGCTGGTAGGATTGCCTGTGCTGCTGGAGTGTCAGGTATCCCCTCCAGATGCCCCTGTCTGCTGGCTGAAGGATGGCGAGGCCGTGGTCCCAGCTGAGGACCTGGCTGTGTGCTCAGAGGGATGCTCGCGGAGGCTGCACATCCCTGCAGCTGTGCTGTCCAACTCAGGGACGTATGTCTGCAGTGCCGGGGACAATGCTGCCAGCTTCATGGTCACTGTGAGAGGTGAGCTGCCCAGAGAGTGCCTGTACTGCTGCGAGGCTCACCTGCCACTGCAGCTGAGTCCCTCATAATGTGTCTGTCCCCTGGCAGAGGCACCAGTGAAGATCATTGGCTCCAATGAAGAGGGCCCTCATGCTTACATGGCTGGACAGCATGTGGAGCTGTGGTGCCAGCTGTCCCGCCCGGTGTCCATGGTGCACTGGTACAAGGATGGGCAGGAGGTGGAGGCAGGCGAGAGCCTGATACTTGAGCAGAAGGGGCTGCAGTGCCAGTTGGTGCTGCCCTGTGCCCGGCCGCAGGACACAGGGGAGTTCATCTGTGATGCCGGGGATGCTTCTGTCTCTTACCACATCTCCGTGGCAGGTTGGTGACACAGCTGGGATGTCTTGGGAAGGGCAGCACTGCCCCAGCTCTGTGTCATAGGGTTCCCAGCACTACTGCCTGCCCTCAGCATTGCAGAGGAGGGGATGCAGATGCATCACCAAGGGTGGGTGCCCCCTCCCAGCCACGCTGGGCTGACACTATGTGCCTACTTCCCCTGCCCTCAGGCAGCTCCTGCCCCTTTGCACTGGGCTGAGAGGCTGCAGCATCTGTGCAGCCCCATGGAGACAGGGATGCAGGTGACAGTAAGTAGGGACAGCACAGTCAGGAGCAGTGCACAGAACGGGTCTCACACCCTTTCTCTATGTCCCCAGCAGAGCCGCCAGTTAGGATCCTGCACCCTCTGCAGCGCTCACTCGAGCTGCCGGTGCAGGCACCAGGGCGCTTGGAGCTACGATGTGAGCTCTCCATTCTGGATGCTCCTGTGAGGTGGTTCAAGGATGGGCTGGAGGTTGATGAGACTGACAACCTGCTACTGATGTCCGAGGGGGCCTGGCGCATCCTCCTCATCCCCAGGAGCAGCGCAGAGGACACGGGCGAGTACATCTGTGAGACCAAGGATGAGGCTGTCTCCTTTGACGTCAAGGTGTTAGGTCAGTGGGGACCTGGGAGCAGGGAGGAGCTGATGGGGCTTCAGTCCATGGTGTCTTTCCCAGCCTGGGTGAGGGGAACCAGCTCCTCCATAATGGTGGAGCCGGTGGGTGCCTACACTCCAGGTGCTAGGGCTGCCAGCAGGGCCGTGTTGCCCCTATACTGCTTTGCATCACAGCTATGTCATCCTTGCAGAGCCACCAGTGAGGATCCTGCAGCCTTGCAGACCACCCCCCGTCGTGACAGTGTCCGTGGGGGAGACGGTGATGCTGGGCTGTGAGCTGTCCCGCCCAGATGCGCCTGTGCATTGGGCCAAGGAGGGTGTCAGGCTGGAGGCTGGGGGCAGCCTGGTCTTGGAGGAGGAGGATGCCCACCGCTGCCTGCTCATCCCCATGGCCCAAGCTGAGGACTCTGGAAAATACATCTGTGATGCCATCGATGACAGAGTGACATTTACTGTCCAAGTGTTGGGTAAGCAAGAGGCTGGGGGAGAGCATGGTGGGGGGCGCTGGGTGCATGGGTCTCAGAGACCCCAGAGACCCCAGCTCTGCTGGTGTTGGGTGCTGCAGACCCACTGGTCAGGATCCTGGAGAGGGATGTTCTGCCAACCTGCCAGCACTGTCGGGCCATGGAGGATCTGGTGCTGGAGGTGCACCTCTCACACGCCCATGGGGAGGTGAAGTGGTACAAGGATGGGGAGAAGTTGCAGGACACAGGGCGCGTGCGGCTGGAGGAGGATGGGACACGTCGCTCCCTCGTCATCCTGGGTGCCAAGGGCAGTGATGCGGGGGAGTATCTCTGTGACACTGGTGATGACAGCATTGTCTTCTGCGTCACTGTGGAAGGTGAGACGGAGCTCCTGGGGGGACAGCCAGCAGGGCAAGAACTGAGGTGGGTCCCTGGCTGCTGCCAGGCTGAGGAGGGCTAGGTGGCAGCGAGCAAGGGGAACTGGTGGGAGGGACACAGGGAGCAGGCTGCACCCAGCAGGGGCTCTGTGGAAACCCCTGCACTGCCCAGCTGCAGCCTGAGGAGGTCCAGACAAGATCCAGCCATTGCAGCACCTGGCACAGGCTACTTGTCCCACGGTGACAGCCCATCTCTCCAGTCCCAGAGCCACCAGTGACCATTGTGGGCAGCACAGGCACCATGGAACATCGCTGTTTGGTGGCCGGGGAGGACTTAGTGCTGACTTGTGAGCTCTCCCAACCGGATGCCACTGTGCACTGGCTCCGGGATGGCCAGGAGGTGCAGCCTGGTGAGCGGGTGCACATCGAGGCCCGTGGGGTGCTGCGGCAGCTCACCATCCATGGGGCACAGCCCAGCGACTCAGGGTGCTACATCTGCGATGCCGCCAGCGACCATGCAGTGACAAGTGTGGAGGTGTCGGGTGAGCATGCAGGAGCTCAGCATCCCACAGACCCCCAGTAGAGTGGGATCATGCTGCAGCGCTGGGCGAGGGGAGGGGACACCTCTGTGACCCTGCTGATAGGGGGGATCAGTGCAGTAACATGGCAGGGGAGGGAGGGCAGGAGCACTGTACCCAACCTCACAGGAGCCATCAGCCAGGAAGAGGCATGTCAGGGTCATTGCAAGATGCATCCCTCCTGCCTCCCCCAGCCAGGGGCTGGTTAAATTTAGTCTTGGCTGGCTCCCAGGCGCCATTCCTCCTGCTTTGGCTGCCAAAGCCTGAACTCAGCCCGGACCCTTATCAGCTGGAGACCAAGGGCTGAACAGGATGGGAAAGGGCCTGGTACAGGCAGGTGTTTTGCCTACCCAGAAAGGCATTTGGGATTGGGGAGACACTGAAATTTATGGCCCCAACCTAGTGGCTGAACTGCCTGTGCTGGGATGAATACAGAGCAATGGGCTCTGTCACCAGCCCTCTCAGACCCTGTAAACCCACGCCAACCTGCATGTCTGCCCCACCTGGACCCCCAGCTGATCCCACTGTGACCCCCAACCAACCCCACTGCATCCCGCAGATGGATGCACCATGACCCCCATCAGCCCCACAACACTCCTTGCCCCGTAGTGATTCACTGTGGGCATTGCTGCCTCTCCGCTTGCAGTAGTCCTGTCCCTGAGCTGCCCCACACCACGGGGATATCCCTGAGCTCTGCCTTGTCCTCCCCTCCCACCCAGCCCAGCCCGTGCGCATTGTCAACAAGGAGGAGGCACAGAGCCCATTGGAGGTGCTGGAGGGGGACAGCGTGACACTGGTGGCCCGGCTGTCCCCAGAGACAGCAGTGGCACAGTGGCAGAAGGATGGACAGGCACTGTGCTCGGGTGGGCGGCTGCTGGTGTGCAGCGATGGCCCCACACGCAGCCTCACCATCAAGCAAGTGGAGCTGGGTGACAGTGGCATCTTCTTCTGTGATGCTGGTGATGACGAAGTGCATTTCACGCTGCATGTGAAAGGTGAGCCTGGAGGTGTCCCTCATCCATGCCAGGGGCAGGAGCGGTCCCTTGCCCTGTGCCAGAACACTTCATGCTCCCATCGGATGCTAGCACTGCAGGCAGGGCCACAGCTAATCCTGGTGCTCCTCCGGCACAGAGGCACCCGTGCTATTTGTGAACAAGCGGGAAGAGCAGGAGAAGCTGCTGGTGCTGGAGGGCGGCAGCGCTGTGCTCTCTGCTGTCACCTCCATGGAGCGAGCTGATGTCACCTGGCTGGGCCCACAGCAGGTGGCAGTGGCCGGTGAGCACTGTGAGCTCCGGAGGGACGGCCGCGTGCACAGCCTCGTCCTCCACAATGTGGCCAAGGAGGATGCTGGTGTCTACACCTGCCTCTCCCCCCACGACCAGATGCAGTTCAACGTGTGCATCCGAGGTGGGTGGCAGGTCCTGGTGGAGACGCCTGGGGAACCCCCGTGGTGGCAGCAGGTGCCAACACAGGGGTTTTTCTGTACAGAACTGCAGGTGAAGTTCCTGCGTGGGCTGTCGGATGTGCGTGCACGACAGGGCGAGCGGGTGGTGCTGTGGTGTGAGCTCTGCAAGGCGCGGGGCGATGTGGTGTGGCGGAAGGATGGGCAGGTGCTGGTGCCTGGCCCCCGCTGGCAGATGGTGGCAGAGGGACGAGAGCGCTCATTGGTGCTGAGCCGCGTGGAGCCTGAGGACGCCGGCGAGTACTGCTGTGAGTCCAATGATGACCGGACGCTGGCGATGCTGACAGTGCAGGGTAAGCTCTGCCCGAGGGCTTGGTCACCACCCCAGGGACTCCTTTGCCACTGGGTCAGTGGGGAAGCTGGGCACAGTAATGGCAGGGAGGTGTGGGATTGCTCACCAGTTCTGCAGGACAGGGGTCCCCTCAGTGCTGTGCCCTAATACTCTGGCTGTAGTCCCCAGGGTGGTGGAGATCATCATGGAGCTGCAGAGCCTGACTGTGCTGGAGGGGGAGGACGCAACCTTCAAGTGCCTGGTGTCCCCTGAGGACGTGGTTGTGAACTGGCAGCTGAATGGCCAGCCTGTGATCCCCAGTGAGCTGCGGGTGGTGACAAGGAGTGGTCTGTGCCACAGCCTCACCCTCCGGCAGTGCCAGCCAGGTGATGCAGCCACTGTGACTGCCAATGCTGAGGGGTTGGTGAGCACAGCCCGGCTGAGCGTGCAAGGTGAGAGCGCAGGGGCTGGCTGGATACAGCCCAGAGCACAGCCCTGGGACCAAATGCTGACCTGGTGCACCGACCCTGTAGAGGCGCAGGTGCTGTTTGTGCGGAAGCTGCAGGATGTGGTGGTAGAGGAGGAAGAGGACGCGTGCCTGGAGGTGGAGGTGAGCCATGAGACTGCTGAGGTGCAGTGGCTGAAGCAAGGCATCCTCCTCCAGCCAGGCAGCAAGTACCAAATGGAAGAGTTGGGGTGCCGGCGCACCCTCACCATCCGCTGCCTTGGCCCCACTGACCGTGGCACCTACCGCTGCGAGAGTTTGCATGACCGCACGCAGGCCCGGCTCTCTGTGGAACGTGAGTACCGCACTGGGGACAGAGCTGGAGACAAGGATAGCGGTGAAGATAAGGATGGGGAGAGCACCAGCATGCTGCAAGGATGTTGCAGGCTCGAGCAGGGAATGTGGGCAAAGCTGGTACTTGGTTGGAAGGGTGGTCAAGCAGGGAAGTGAGCATGGGCATCAGGAATGGGCAAGGCTGGGTGCCTGATAAAAAGGACTGGATTTAGAGGATCAGTCCAGCAACCACAGACAGGGGAGCTGGGGTCTCTGAGGTGGAGCAGGGACCCACTCACAAACATGGGTTGCTTGCAGCCCGGAAGGTATCGATACGGACACCATTGGCAGATGTGGAGACCTTTGAGAAGGAGACGGCCACATTCTACCTGGAGCTGTCTCACCCTGATGTGCCTGGGGTCTGGACAAGGGATGGCATCCGGGTGAAGCCCAGCAGCACATGCCGGATCAGCGCCACAGGCTGCAGTCACAGCCTGACGCTGGAGGGGCTGGTGCTGGAGGACTCAGGAACCATCACCTTCACCACTGACAACCTGCGCTGCAGCGCCCACCTGCTTGTGTGGGGTACGGTAATGGTGCTGCCTGTCCTGCAGCCATTCAGTCCCAGGGGAGATGCCAGAGCTGATCTGGGCCACTTCAGGCATACACTGGCAGGTGTTCCTCTGTCCCCAGGGAGGATATGTGAGCTCAGTAGTGGGGAACCCGCAGTCAGGGTCTGGGTCCAGTCCCAGCTGAGACACCAGTGATGAGTGCTTATCCATGGCAGTGCCCCAGGAAATGCCATCCTTGCCACATGTTGAGATGCCCTGGGCACAGCTCCCTATCCCCACAACCCCAAGCCCATGTCTTGCTCCTACTAAACCTCCCCCTCCTATATCTTCCTCCCTCAGAGCCTCCTGTCACAATGGTGAGGGTCCCACGGGACCTGGGTGTCACAGAGACAGGAATTGCCAGCTTTGAGTGTGAGCTGTCTCGCCCCACCGTGGAGGTGAAGTGGTTCAAGGTGCGGGTTTGCCTCGATTCCCTCTAGCAGTGACCAGCTGCATCCTCCTCCCTGCTTTGCCTCCCAGCTGCTGTCCTCCCTGCTGGGCTGTGGGCAGGGGAAGGGAGGGGATGAAGCAGCAGGATGCTGCCTGCTTGCACCCTGAGCACACGCTTCCTTGGTAGGATGGGCAGGAGCTGCGTCCAGGGCCCAACTGCCGCATCTACTCAGCGGGTCAGCGCCGTGTCCTGCAGCTGAGCCGCTGCGAGTTGGCCGATGCTGGCATCTACACCTGTGACGCAGGCAACTGCCAGGCTTCTGCCACACTGCACGTCCAGGGTATGGCTGCCCTCCTCCCAGGGCTTGCACCCCCAAACACTGCGCTGCCTGCAATCCCTTGCCCTTGCCCACCCTGGCACCCTGCCCCTCTACCGCAGAGCGCCGGGTCTGCACCGTGCATGACCTGCAGGATGCCCAGGTGCGGGAGGGAGACAATGCTGTCTTCACCTGTGAGATGTCGCACGGGGATGTGAAGGGCGAGTGGTTCCGGGATGGAGAGAAAATCAAGGTCTCCAGCACCGTGAAGATACGGCAGGAAGGTGGGGGTGCAGGGGTGCCACCAGGCGCTGCAACCCCTCCTGCCCCAGGCAGGCAGCCCTGCACCTAGTTTGGGGCTGGGAGGGGGGAATTTGAGCAAGGGGAGTTTTTGTGGACAAATAGGGTGGTCTCTGCCTCCCCACCTGCCATGGGTGCCCATCACTGTCCCTTGAGCCAGGCTCTCCCTCCCCAGGGACTCGGCATTTCCTGCTACTGTGCAGTGTGCAGCCTGAGGACGCGGGACTCATTCGCTTTGCTGCTGGAACGGCTGTGTCGGAGGCCAGCTTGCAGGTGGAAGGTACTGGAGCGGGGCTCTGGCCCTGGGGCTGGCATGTGCTGGGGTCAGCACACGGGGTCCCATGGCAGCCCGCTGCCCCTGCAATGCTGATTGCTCCCCCCTACCCCCAGCACTGCCCATTCGGATCGTGAAGCCACTGCGGGACAAGACGGTGCTGGCACGGCACAAAGCAACGCTGGAGTGCACCGTGTCCCATGCCCGGGGCCGGGTGCGCTGGCTCCGCGGGGACACAGAGATCTTTGCTGGTGACAAGTACGAGATCTGCAACCTGGACTGCTACCGCACGCTCATCATCCACCGCGTAGGCCCTGAGGATGAGGACTCGTACACCTGCGACGCCTTTGATGACCGTTCCACTGCCCGGCTCCTTGTGGAGGGTGAGGAGGCACCCAGGGGACGACCACTGGGAGCTGGCAGTGCTGCCATGCCTCACAGCAGAGAGACACTGGGGTCCCTGTCCCCACACCCCACTGCTTACAAGGGTCCGAGTGCTGGGGTGGGGGGAGCAGGCTGGATATGGGAGTCTGTGCTCTCCTTGGCTGGGGCACTCCTTTTGGGTGCCCCACCAGTTCTGAGGATGTTGCAGCTCTCCCCGACTCCCTTCGTTCCCGCAGGGAGCTAGCAGCCAGGATGTGCTGCCCAGGGGTTGCACACAGGCAGACAGACACCGCTGCTGAGAGATGGGGTGACGCTTCCTCCAGGATGCACAGACACAAGGACACCATCCCCAGCCTGATCTGGCCTCAGAGCGCTGCAGTAAACAGTATTTTTTTCTGACATGACTTCTTCCACCCCTGTGAACTGGGGTCCCTTTAGGAGAAGAGATGGTAGAACTGCTCTGCATCCCCCCCAAGATCCCTGGGGGCCCCAGCCTTCTGGGTCCCTCCTCATCCCTGCTCCCCAGCGCAGCCCCCAGCCCCGCACACCGGGCTCCGAAAGGCTCTTTACTGTGCAGCCGTGGCCTTGGCAGCGTTTGGCACGTTTACAAAAGAGACTGAAAAGAAGGACGGCGGCGCTGCGGGGACAGGGTTGCCTGGCAGAAACATGCAGTCCCTGGGGCAGCGGGGCTGGCCGAGCTGGGCCTGGGGGGGCTTCCAAAGCAGGGGGGCACCCCGGTCCAGTCTCGCAGCCATCCTGCCTGCCTGGCTGTGGGGAAGTCCTGGCTCACTCCGTAATAAATTAATACAAATCACAGCAAGAGAAATATATACAAGGCGGGAGCCTCTGCCCGCAGCGGTTCTCTGGGCAGGGGTTCCTGCCCTACCCTGCCCCAGCCGGAGGCTCAGCCCGACCCCAGTTCCCTCCCATCCCCTGGCCACTATAAAATCCAGTCGCCAGCAAAACAGCGATGGAACTCTGATGCCACAGGGGTCCCCGTGTCCCTGAGGCAGCCCAACCTCTGCTGAAGGCTGGATCCAATGTCCCATCTCCCATTAAAACATTTTGGGGAGGTGCACCTGGCATCACCCCTTGGCAGCATCCTCACAGGAACCACCTGGCCCTGGCAGCCTCAGCCCCATTCAGTTTGGGAAAAGCGAGGGAGGCGAGCCACTCTGGGGGGCAGGGAGTGTGTCTAGGGCAGGAGGGCCTTCTGAGGAGGCAGGTTTTGGGAAGCACTGCCTGGGAGCTGCTCTCAGGGCCAGGGTGGGACAGGGCACACATGCTTGGGGGAGTCCCTGGGGGAGCAACAGCTGGTGGACCTGCTCTTCGAGAAAGGGTTGTGGGGCACAGGCACTTGGGGAGTCACTGGGGGTGTGTGATGGGGTGGGGGGGAGGCGCAGGGAACTGCTCGCGAGAAAAGGGGGCTCAAACATGGGGTGGGAGATGTTAGGATGCAGAATGAGCATGTCCAGGTCATGGGGAAGCACGCAGCAGCAGGGGCTCAGGGACGTCCCGCTCCGTCAGAGCCACTTGCACCGTATGTCCATGGGTTCTGGTGTCCCTGGTTCTTGGGCTGATTCCCTGCCGGAAGGCTCCCCCAGCACCTCTGGGCCCCACAGGCAGCCTGGGCTTGCCCAGCCAAGTCCCTCATGTCCCCAGGTGGGGTCTCCATCCACAGCCCCGAGGCACACATGGCCACCCAAGGCCAAGGGGACAGCCCTGCCCTGTCTCAGAGGGTCTGTCAGAGCAGGCTGGGGTGCTGGTGTTGCTCGAGGTCACTGGGTTGGCTTATACCCGCACGGCAGGGCCGGAGCCCGTGGTGAGGGGCACTGTGGAACTGCAGTCATAGTCCAGGTCCACCACAGCATGCGTGCTGGCAATGAGGCTGTTGAGGGTTGGCCCTGTCTGCCGCTCTCGGAAACTCTGGATGTAGCTCTGCTTGAGAGAGAGGAGATAGAAAGTAAAAGGGAGGTCTGCTGCTGGCACACTCCATCCCACTCTAAGCTCTGCTGCAGCCTCCCACAATCAGCCCTGTGCAAACCCCCTCCAACCCCAGCACTCGGGCCCTCTGGGGACTGCTGGCCAGAGCAGCGGACAAATACTTCACACCTTGCCCACCACCTGTTTCTACTGCAGCTGCAGCACTTTTGGCCGCTAGTTTACACTTGCTTGCAAAGACTCAAGTGCTCCGTGGTGGGCACATCCCAGCTCAGACCCAGCTGAGTTAGCCATCCCCCGTGTCTTGTCCTTTTTCCTCCAGAAGCCCAGATGCCAGCTGGACCCAGACACCTCTTCCCCCTCTCCCCCCTCAGCCTGCCCACATGGAGAAAGACAGGCCACGAAGGCCAGGGAAGATCTCTACCCTGGGTGCGGGACTCACAGGGGAGAGCACGTCCCCATCAAAGCGGCGCACAGGGTTGGGCTTGCGGCGGTAGGCGGGCTCAGGCGGGTGGGCTTTGTGCTGGTGGGGTGGCGGGTGGTGGGGTCTTCGTTTCTTCTTCTTCTCCTTTCGGTCTTCCCGTTGCTTGATGCGCATCAGCTGTACACGGCGCTGCTGCCGGCTGATGATCACTGTAGGGCAGAGAGGCCTGTGAGCACCAGGGAGCACCCTGAAATCCTCCCTGCACCCAAACCACCCCAGACTTGGCACACTCAGGCCTCCCCTTGCTGTGCCATGTCCCTGCTGAGTCCCGAACTCCTAAGTTGTGCATGCAAATCAGGCACCGGGAACGCTGACCACAGCCCTCCAGCTCCTGCACCCACTCCATGCCACATCCATCTCCTCCAGCCTCTATGCACCTTCAGTGTGGGAGTAGCCTTCAGCTGTGACCTTCCACTGGACCAGGACACCCAGCATGGTGAGGAGTGGCCAGACGCCCAGGATGACCCAGCTGTACCAGCACACAGGGCGAGCAGGGGCCACCTTGATGCGCTCATAGATGTACTGCACCAGGAGGAAGAGCTCAATGAAATAGTCAACGGTGACGGTCATGATGGCACTGCCGAAGACTGCGGTGGAGAGGGTGGTGAAGAAACGCTGCCACTGTAGGGTGAGGACGGCGAAAAGCAATCCCACACCAAGGAGCAGAGCGATGGGGATCCACACCGTCGGTGGGTGGTAGAACTGCTCCATCACCACCAGAGTGGCCACTGCCAGCAGCAGCCCCAGGAGCAGCCCCACCATGAAGAGGCCGACACTGCGCACCAGCATGGTGACCAGCCCACACAGGACCCCGATGCCCAGCCCAATGCCCACTGAGGCCTCTACGCTCAGCTGCGTGTCCAGCACCCGCTCCTTGTAGCACAGCATGAAGATGATGATGGACCCAAACATCAGTCCCGTCAGGAACATGACAGCCTTGAAGCAGCGGTAGCCTGTGGAGAGACCACTGCAGTCAGGGGATGGATGGCCAACACCCCTATGCCTGACCCCTGCCCTTCTCCCCACTTGCCCTGCCAGCTGCTGGGCTGGCCTGGCTCACCAAAGAAGCAGTAGATGATGCCGAAGAGGCAGCACATGGCGCACACCACCGAGGGTACCACCTGGTAGCGACGCTCAATTTCCTGCTGGCAGCTGTGCCCCCACTCTTGGCCTGGCTCGTGCGGCAGCAGCTTGAACCGCAGCGTTTGCACAGTTGCAGTCATGGCTCTGGGGACTCCTGGGAGAGGCATCAAAATCTCCGCTCCTGCCCCATTGCTTGCTGGCAAAGCTGTGTTTTGGCACCCACACCAGCTGGAAAGAGAGAGAGAAGGGACATGGAGGCACCACTGGCAGACGCTTGATGGCGATGTCTACTACTTGGCACCCGCTACAGGCCTTTGCAACTCGGGTGGGAAGGAAGGAAGGAAATGGGAGAATGGCCTGATCCACCCCAACCTGTGGAGGCAAAGCCTGAGTTACCCAGAGACTGGCTGCAGCGATGCACTGTCCCAGGGTGGTCTGTTTGCAACCCCAGGGAGCTTCGCTGCCAGGACATGACACTTTATAATGTGTCTGCAGCTTCAATTTCCTGCCCCTGGCTCTCCAACGCCCTTCTCTGCTCGATTAAAGGGAGACTTCCACTACCTGGTATTTTCTGGCTGTGAAAGTAATTATGCTTGGTAATTAAGTCACCCCTCAGTCTTCTATTTTTATAGACTAAACAGATTGAGCTCTTAAAGCTTGTACTCCAAGGCATTTTCTCCAATCCTCTAATCATATTTCTGGCTACTTTTCATCCCCGCTCCAGCTCCCAGTGTCCTTGTGAAAACAAAGCAGGCCCCGTGCTGGATCCAGCCAGCCCACGCTGGCCCACGGTGCCAGAGAGGAACCATCCCTGGCTGGTGCTCCTCCTTACCCAAGGGCTCACCCGTAATGCCACGGCCACGCTGGGACACTGAGCGGGCAGCTGCCAGGCCCCCTGCAGTGCCTACACAGACGGAGGGGTCATAATCCCCCACAAAGACTGATCCAGCTCCAGCTTAAACCTAATTACAGCAGCCGTCTGCCCACTACCACCTGGAGCTGCTGCCAGCATCCCTTTGCTCCCCTGTCACCTTTCCGGGCTCAGATGATTTAGGATGGGTTTACTGCCACTGGCTGTCCCTGCACTAGCACCAGTTCTTTCCAAGTGCCACGTTAAAGCAGTGGCCTCAGGACAGCTCACAAAAACAGACACTGGGAAGAGGCAGGCAAGGGGGCTGAGACTGCAGTTACACCTCTCTATTGCCCAGCACCTCGCTGCTGCTCAGGCTGGGCTCCATCAGCACCTCCTTCCCCACTGCCGGCCTCCTTCCTCCCTCCGGCTGGGGAAGGAAACATCAGCCAGACCAAATCCTCTGGGGAAGCTGTGCGGCACCTAATCCTGGGGAAGCAGGCGGTCAGGGAGCGGGCACCAGAGTGCTGGGCCCCTGCCTGCCCTGCCTGAGCCCCCAGGGGGATGCTAAGCAGGATTGGACTTTAACCGTGGAGCCCAGGAGCAACATGCTGGCCCTGGCTGCCCTGGCAGGGACTGGTGATGCTCTGTGGAGTGAAAGTGGGGCTCTATCTGCCTGGCTGTGCCAAGGGGGCTGCAATCATAGAATCACTTGCTTGGAAAAGATCTCTGAGATCATCGAGTCCAACCATACCTGTCCACTACTAAACCACATCCCTAAACACTCCATCTACCATCTTTTAAACACCTTCAGGGATGGTGACTTAACCACCTCCCTAGGCAGCCCCTTCCAGTGCCTAATCTGAACCTTCCCTGGTGCAACTTGGGGCCATTTCCTCTTGCCCTTTCACCCACCACTCACCTCGCTACAACCTCCTTTCAGGCAGCTGTAGGCAGTGATGAGGTCTCCCCTCAGCCTCCCCTTCTCTAGGCTAAACAGACCCAGTTCTCTCAGCTGCTCATTGTAAAACTTGTTCTCCAGACCCTTCACCAGTTTTGTTGCGCTTCTCTGGACACATTCCAGCCCCTCAATGTCCTTCTTGTAGTGAGGGGCCCAAAACTGAACACAGGATTCGAGGTGTGGCCTCACCAGTGCCAAGTACCAATTCCCTGGTTCTGCTGGCCATGTTGTTTCTGATACAGGCCAAGATGCCATTGGCTTTGTTGGCCACTTGGATGGGACACAGCAGAGCCGGCCGGCATGGGCATGGCATGGCACGACATGGGATGGGAGCACAGCACAGCGGGCAGAGCAGAGGGAGGGCATCAAGGGGCAGCTCTTTGTCCTTCTCCTCAGGCCACCCAGGACCAGGGCAGCAGGGAAGAGTGGCTGGGGAGCTCCGAGCTGGGCAGGGTTCGGGCAGGGCTGAGGGCAGGGCTGAGGGCAGGGCTTGGGCAGTTCGGGCAGGGATTTGGGCTGTACGGCAGAGCTCGGGCAGGGATGCGGGCAGTTCGGGCAGTGCTCGGGGAGCCCGGGGCGCCCATTGGCGCGGGCGCTGTTGCTAGGGGAGCCCAGCGCCTGCTCATTGGCGCCGGGACTCCGCTGCCGCTCCCCCTTCCCCCCCTGCCCCCGCCCCCGCCCCCCCCCCCCGCCGTCCCGGTGGGGCGCAGCGCGGCTGGGCCGAGGGCAGCGCTCAGAGCCCCCCTTCCCCCTCCGGGATGCCCAGGCCCGGGGCCGGCGGGGCGGGCGCAGCGTTGCTAAGCGAAAGCCGCAAGGGCCGCCGGGGCCGCTCCGCCCCTCTCTTTGTTCGGGGTACCGGGGGCCCCGCGCGCTCCTCCCTCTGCTCCCGCGGGCGGGCGGGCGGGGGGGCGGGGGGTGCCGCGACCCCGGTGCTCGAGCCCTTCCCATGGGGGGCTCCGCGCTGCCCCCCCTACCCTCCCGGGTCCCCACGTGCCGCCCCCCCTCCGCAGCCCCGCCCAGCCCGCGCCCACCTGCGCTGTGGGTCCCGCGGCGGCGGCGGCCCCGCGGCGCCCCGCGCTCCCGGCCCCCGCGCATGCTGGCGGCGCGTCCCGCGGTGCTGAGCGGACAGCTCCGCCGCGGCCGCCCGCGTCACCGCGCCGGCAGGGGCGGGGCCTGCTGAGGGGTGGGGCCTCCGCGCAGGGGCGGGGCGTGGGGCCAGGGCTTGGCAGGGGGCTGGCGGCAGCGGCAGGCGCGCACATCAGGGGCAATGAAGTGAGACAAGAAGCAGCTGCTGTTGCAGAGAGTGGAATATTTTGGTTTAAGTAGAGTTGGTTTTCTGTCGAATTGGTTTTCTAACTCACTGCAGTTAAACGCTAAGTAGCAGTATTTTTTTCAAAGTTAGACAGACACAGACTGTTCTGATAGTACATTGTTTTAAACCTTGCTGTTCCCAGACAATACTTCTTTTCTTATCTAAGAATGCAAGGTAGGGCAGATAAATAGCATCAAAGCTCTAATGAGCAGAGATTTGGCTGATGTGAAGTTCATAAAAGAATTAAAATTGGAAAGTAGTAGAGATGCATGAGATTTTGGAGAGAATTTATACACATGCATGTAAGCTGGATATATATTCTGTGACCAGCTCTTGTCTTGTTGCACGATTGATGGAAATCATTCCCTCGTGGGCCTAGTGCTGAAATAAAGGATGCTTGTTTTTTAAAACGCAAAACCTAGAGAGTTTATTTGCCGACATTCTCTGTATCAGGAGAACAAATCTTATGAGGGGCGGCTGAGGGAACCAGGGCTTTTCAGCCCTGCCCACAGCCCTATCCAACCAGGAGCTCCCCAGCCACCCTTTCACACTGTCCTGGTCCTGCCTAGCCTGGGCTGAGGGGTGGAGAGCAGAGCCTTGCTGCCCTCCTGCTCCACCAGATGTGCTGTGCCATGCCATGCCGTGCCATGCCATGCCATGCCCATGACAGCTGGCTCTGCCGTGCCCCGTCCAAGTGGCCAAGAAGGCCAATGGCATCTTGGCCTGTATCTGAAATAGCATGGCCAGCAGGACCTGTACTTGGCGTTAGTGAGGCCACATCTCAAATCCTGTGTTCAGTTTTGGGTTCCTCACTACAAGAAGAACATTGACGTACTGGAGTAAGTCCAGAGAAGGGTAATGCAGCTGATGAAGGGACTGGAGGACAAGTACTATGAGGGCAGCTGAGGGAACTGGGATTGTTTTTACCCTAGAGAAGAGAAGGCTGAGGGGAGACCTTATCACTGTCTACAACTGCCTGAAAGGAAGTTGTAGCAAGGTGGGTGTTGGTCCGTTCTCTCAAGTAACGGGTGGTAGGATGAGAGGAAATGGTCTCAAGTAGTGCCAGAGTAGGTTCAGATGAGACATCAGGAAAAGTTTCTTCACTGAAAGGGTGGTCAGTCACCGGAACAGGGTGCCCAGGGAGGTGGTTGAGTCTGCATCCCTGGAGGTGTTTAAAAGATGGGTAGATGGAGTGCTCAGGGATATTGTTTAGTTGTGGACAGGTATGATTGTACTCGATGATCTCAAAGGTCTTATCCAACCAAGGCGATTCCATGGTTCTATAGGGGCTGCCCATCCCCTTGTGAGTGGCTGGGAGATGCAGGCATGGCACTCAGCAGAGCTCCTTGGAGCTGGCAACTCTGGACTACGGCACCCAGAGACGCCCCAGGAAATCCTGGCAGGGAGAAGCCTCTTGGCAGCAGTGGCTGTTCCTCTGGCAGTCCCTTCCCAGCCCCACGCCAACAGGAGACAAAGGCAGGAGCTGCAGCTGGCAGGGGGCTGCAAAGGGGCTGCTGGAGGAACGGCGCTGTGCCTGCTGGCTGCTTCCCCCACGGGATCTACTGGGGCCAGACATGGGGGTCCAGGGCTCGGCCACTGCCCTGGTGGGCCCTGGGAGGTGTTTGTCCTGCCTACAGCGTCATCTCCATTCAGTGTTCATGTGCTCAGAGTCATTTCTGAAAACTTCAGGGCTCTACCCGGTCTGCACCTCTATCTAAACACAATCTTGGGTCAAGAGGGTCATTTCAGAATGAAATCTCATATAAAATCATCCAGATTTGAGTAATATTCCAGCCTGCAAAGGAAATCAAGTACTTCTATTTCTACCACGTTTCTCTGCATATATAAAGCAGGCAACTTTGGTTGTTTATGGTCACGCCTGCTTTTTGGCTTTTGTCCATGGAAAATCTCTGCTCATTTCTTACTTCTGCATCTTTTCCCTTCTGGCACTTCCCCATCCCTCTGTTTCCAGTTTTTATATGTTCTTCATTAAACTGCTGTCCACGTGACTGCCTTTGCCTATTGCTTGTCTTGGCCTATTCAGGAGAAAAAGGCCTGTGAAAATGAGCCAAGCTTGGATGATGGTCCTGTATCTCTGGGGTGGGGGATGCTGCCAACCATTTCCTGATGAAAACAGGCTGCTTTGTTCCAGAAAATGAAAGAGACCCTGGAGCTGAGTGGCCTCCCACATGCCCTCGGTGCCCTGCCGTGCTCTGCAGCCACCAGCATTCCCGGGGCAGGGAGGCTGGGTTTCATAAGGGGTGGAGGATGGGCTTCCCACCAGCCAGTGCAAATCCAGGGGCACTTGAGAGCCCCGACGGCTGCGAGGCTGATGGAAGCAGAGCCGTGGACTGGGAATGGGCGGACAGGATGGGTCCTCCTCCTTGTCCTTATTCAGTAATGCCTGGTGGCGAGCACCCATGTAAAGCTGCTGGTCTTTCAGTTTCTGGGCTGGATCATTCGTGCACCTGAGGCTTTGTGTGTGTTGCAAACTCTTCCCCAAGCTAGTTCCTCCAGCCCTGCCTGCTCGGAGGCTCTTTCTGGCGGCCAGCGGGAACGTGGAACCACAGACAGCTTGTAGTGGGACGGTGACCCAGCCCCAGCTGGAGGAGCTCACCTCTTCTGTTCCAGTTGGACTTGCAGGCTGCTGAGGGGTCCCCTGGGACCTCTGCTGCTCTGCTCGCCCTCCTTCTGCCTGGGAACAGTTTGCTGCTCTGCAACCAAAGCTTTTCTGGCCACTGCTTGCCCCCTGCACGTCTGCTCCCAGGTGCCTGGCATGCCCGGCTGCCTGCTAGATCCAGGTGCCCAGCATGCCTGCTGCATCCCATGGGCTGAGCTTTGTTGCTCCTGTGCCCGCTGCACACGTGCTTCCAGGTGCCCGGCATGCCCGGCTGCCTGCTGCATCCCATGAGTGCACTGTGATACTCCTGGCCTCAGAGCCACCTATGGCCACTGGTCACCTCCTGGGGCCACCCGGCCAGAGTCCAGCGCTGTTGCCCGTGCTTTCTGCCAGACCTCGGGGCAGCGATCTGAGAAGGGGAACGTGGCTGTTCCAGAGCACCGGGAATCGGCTCTCCCACTGCCCTCATTACTCCTTGCCTGCCCCCCGCCACACCAGGGGGTGTGGGATGGGGCGGGGGAGGAGGGCAGTGTCCCAGTAACTTCGCCTTGCTGCCCCCCTGCTCCCCGCCACACCGGGCGGGGGCGCGGGATTGGCGAGCGAACGGGATTGGGGGTGCGGGATAAGGACTGCGGGATAGGGGGGTGCGAGATGGGGGTGCGGGATGGGGAGGTGCGGAATGAGGGGGTGAGAGATGGGGGTGCGCGGGATGGGGAGTGCAGGTTGAGGGACCTGCAATGTCCCAGCAACCTCTCCCCGCCTGCTCCCCGGCACACCAGGGGGTGCGGGATTGGGGGGTGCAGCATAGGGGGGTGCGGGATGGGGGAGTGCAGGATGAAGGGGGTGGGATGGGGGTGTGAGATGGGGCTGTGCGCGATTGAGGGGGGTCTGCGGTGTCCCGGCAAACTCGCCCCGCCCAACTCGCCCCGCCCCTCCCCTCCGGCTGTCCCCTGTGTCCCCCGGGGGGTGCGGGGTGGGGGTGTGTGTAAGGGGGTGGGTGCGGGATTGAGGGGCGGGGGTGTGTGGGACGGCGGACGGAGTCCCAGGCACCTCTCCCCGCCCCCCGCCCCGCCCCGGGCGGTGATGCGACGAGAGCAGCGCAGGCGGTTGGCGGGGGTGGGTGACGCGCGGGGCGGGGCGCGGGGGTGACACGTCGGACGGCTGCGCCGCCAGCGGGAGCGGCAGCCGGAGCCGCCCCCGGTCCCGGTGCCGTAGCGGCCATGCGGCTGTCGCTGGTGCTGTCGGTGCTGCGGCCCGCCGGGCCGGTGGCCATCGGTGTGTCGCTGGGCTTCACGCTGAGTCTGCTCAGCGTCACCTGGGTGGAGGAGCCGTGCGCGCCGCCGCGCCCCGCCGCCCGCCCACGCCCCGACCGCGGCCCCGCGCCCCCCGGCACCGGCACCGCAGCGCGCCGGCCCAATGCCGTGCCAGCCGCCTGGGAGCCCCGCGTCGTGCCCTACCGCCCGCCCAGCCCCGGCAGGGCCGCCAAGAAGGCCGTCAGGTGCGGGGCGGGGGGACCAGGACCGCGGGGGGAGCGGGCACTGGCGGGGGAGGAGGCTGGGAACGGGAGGGGCCCCGCGGGGGGCGTGCGACTGGCGGGCCGGTGCTGGGAGGCTGCCTGGCCCCGGCCTGTCCTTACTGGGTTGGTTCTGGGGCGGTCCACCCGCCCCCTGCCTGCCCCCACTGGGCTGGTACTGGGAGGCTGCCTGCCTTCTGCCCACCCTTACCAGGCCGGTGCTGCCTGTCACCCACCTGCCCCCCCGCCTGCCCCCACTGGGCCAGTGCCGGGGGGCTGCCTGCCCCTGCCTGCCCCTCATGCGGGGAGCGCTGCCTGCCCCCCACCTGCCCACCGGACGAGTGCTGGGGAAGCTTTACAGGTGATGCAATGTCGTACATCTCCCCCTCCTCGCAGCCACCCAGGGCCGTGGCTGGATTCTTCTCAGTGAAAGTGCCTTTCCCTGATGCTTCCCTTCCTCCTCTCCAGCCCCTCCCTTCCACCCCTGGCCACCTCAGGAGCACCCAGAAGAGCCTCGTGCCCGTGCTGCTGCCTGCTGTGTCAAAGTTGCCTGATGCAGCAAGTGTTGCCAGGCACCCTGCCCTACCCTAGCAGTGACCCGTCCCGCAGTGGCACGTCCCCACCCGACACTGCAAACTCCAACCTGCTGTGGGGCTGGCTGCGGCCCTGGGATGACAGGGAGCAGGCAGTGAAAGGGCCTCCTTGTCCTGGCGGGGCGGTGGGCGGATGGAGGGGGCTGAATGGAGCCAGTGTCTGTGCCAGGCAGCAGCTGGCGGCTGTGGGAGGGGGGGTCGCTTCCTGCCCCTGTGCAGGCCTGGGAGAATTGAACCTGAAAGTCATTGTGAGTGGAGCAGCTGGAGGCTGTGTGGAGAGGGGGACATAGCTGGCCCCATGCTGGCTTCAGCCACCCCAGTGGGGTCTTAAAGCAGCCCGTCTGGCGGGGCGGGGGGGGGCAGCGGGAAGGTGCTTCCAAGCTCAGCTGTCCTGGCTGGGACTGGAAGCATTGTGGGGTGCCTGATGGATCATGTTCTCACTACAGCTGGAGTGTGCAGCCCTGTTTACCTTTTTTTTTTTTTTTTTTCTAGCCATCCTCAGCTTTTTGCAAGCCTCTGATTTGAGCTGGGCTGGCCAGCTCACAGAGGGTCCCCCCCAGCAGTGTCAGGTTGAGGGGGACCTCAGCAGAGCGCTCTGCTGTGCCTCTGGCCAAGGCATAGGGGCAACCAGTGCCACTGAGGTGATGTGTGGACTTAGCAGTGTTAGGTTTATGGTTGGACTTGGTGATCTTAAGGATCTTTTCCAACCTAAATGATTCTGTGATTCTGTGATTGAAGCCTAGGAGCAGTTCTTGCAGAAGAACCAAGACTGGTGTCATCAGCAGGGATGGGGAGGGTGCAGGCTGAGGTGGGGTGTAGTGCTCCTGAACCAGATGTTCTCTCCCTCCTACAGGACCCGCTACATCAGCACGGAGCTGGGAATGCGGCAGCGGCTCTTTGTGGGTGTGCTGACATCCAAGAGCACGCTGAATACACTAGGGGTGGCTGTCAACCGCACACTGGCCCACCGCCTGGAGCGCCTGGTGTACTTCACAGGCACACGGGGCCGCAAGGTGCCCCATGGCATGACGGTGGTGACACACAGTGATGAACGGCCCATCTGGAACATGTACCAGACCATTAGGTACCTACTGGACCACTACGTGAATGACTTCGACTGGTTCTTCCTGGTGCAGGATGATACCTACACAGAGGCGCACCGCATCAGTCGCCTGGTTGCCCACCTCAGCATTGACACCCATCTCTACCTGGGCCGTCCTGAAGAATTCATTGGTGGGGACACGGAGGGACACTACTGCTATGGGGGTTTTGGTTACCTGCTGTCCCGCAGCCTCCTCCTGCTCCTGCAACAGCACCTGGAGAGCTGCCGTAATGACATCCTCAGTGCCCGGCCTGATGAGTGGCTGGGCCGCTGCATCATCGACTACACAGCCGTCAACTGTGCAGAGGAGCATGAGGTAGGTCCTGCAGTGGAGATGGCTTCTAAGAGCCTGATTGTGACCTGGTGTGTTTGCTTGCGTTCTTGGGGGCTCCCAGGTCCTGGGGGACCAGATTTTGCACCGTGTCATCCTTTGAGTTTGCTGTGCTAGAAGCTGGTGGGGTGGGAGCATGGGGCGGAGCTGACTGTGATGCGTCTCTCCTGGCTGACACAGGGCCTGCATTACCACTATTTTGAGTTGGGGAAGAATGTGGACCCTGAGCGGGAGACAGACGTCCGTTTGCAGAGCGCCTTCACTGTCCACCCCGTGCTGGATCCCCTCCAGATGTACCGGCTGCACAAGTACTTCGCACAGGTGGAGCTTGAGAGGACCTACCAGGAGATCCAGCAGCTCCAGGTGAGACCTGGATTGCCTGGGAGGGTCTGGGCTCCTGTCACCCCTGCGGGCTTTCTGGTGACTCTGTATCACCTCTTGACTCATATTAATATGACTGTTTCTCACTGGAACCTGCTGTGGGATGAGATCAACTGAGCCTGTGTGGCTGCAGGGGAAGTGGTGCCAGCTGGAGAACAGCTTTGGACCCAGATGGGTGGTTCAGGGTGACAGATCCAGCAGGGTGCTGAGGTCTTCCAGCAAAGGTTGCGCAGGGTGGAAGAGAGCGAGGATCCTGACCATGGTGCTGGTGAGCCATATTTGGGGTGCTGTTTGGAGGAAACCTGAGGTGTTGGACAGGAGTCAGACTGAAGGCAGAGTTGTTCTGGCACTGCTCATTGGGCCAGGAGTGGCTGATTTCCGAGTATCAGGAGTTAGCTTGCCTGCAACCAGAGCTACCTGCGCCTGGCTTGACTCTCACTCCATCTCTCCTCTTGCAGCTGGAGATCCAGAATGCCAGCAGCCTGTCCGCCGATGGGGACCATGGTGCCACATGGCCCATTGGCATCCCACCCCCCTTTCAGCCCAAAACTCGCTTTGAGGTGCTGCGCTGGGATTACTTCACAGAGGAGCAGGTCTACGCCTGTGTGGATGGCTCCCCCAAGTGTGAGCTGCGTGGTGTGGACCTGGCAGACGTGGCTGATGTGGTGAGTACGGCCATGGAAGAGCTGAACCGCAAGTACCAGCCAGTTCTGCATATTCGCAAGCAGCAGCTGGTGAATGGGTACCGGCGCTTCGACCCCACGCGTGGCATGGAGTACACGCTGGACCTCCAGGTGGAGGTGGTCACCCAGAAGGGGCACAGCCGCTCTGTCACCAAGCGTGTGCACCTAGTGCGGCCCCTCAGCGAGGTGGAGATCATCCCCATGCCCTATGTGACAGAGGCCAGCCGCATCAATGTCATCCTGCCGCTGACGGCCCATGACCGGGACCATGCTGCCCACTTTTTGGAAACTTACGCAGCCACCGCTTTCGAGAGCAGCGAGAACGCAGTGCTTACCTTCCTCTTCATCTATGACCCCTTCGAGGCCCAGCAAGTTGCCCAGAATGACGTCTTTGCCCCTGTGAAGGCCCAGATCACTGAGTACGAACGCAAGTATGCAGAGGTGAAGATCCCATGGATCAGTGTTAAGACAGATGCACCCTCCCAAATCAAGGTCATGGACATCATCTCCAAGAAGCATCCCGTGGACACACTTTTCTTTGTGGCTGGTGTGGGGACAGAGGTCACTGTCGACTTCTTGAACCGCTGCCGAATGAACACCATCAACAACTGGCAGGTATTCTTCCCCATCCACTTCCAGGGCTACAACCCCTCTATTGCTTACCACAACCAGGTGCCGCCTGCCACATTGGACCTGCTGCGGGATGCGGGGCGCTTTGACCGTGACGTCTTTCATGAAGCCTGCTTCTACAATGCTGACTACATGGCAGCACGCACCCGCATGGTGGGTGATGTGCAGGAGAACGAGGACATCCTGGAGACCCTGGACATCTACGACATGTTCATCAAGTACTCCAATCTCCACGTCTTCCGAGCTGTGGAGCCTGCCCTGCTGCAGCGCTACCGGCACCAGGCCTGCAATCCCCGACTCAGCGAGGAGATCTACCACCGCTGTGTGCAGAGCAGCCTGGAGGGTGTAGGCTCTCGCTCCCAGCTGGCCATGGTGCTCTTTGAGCAGGAGCAGGGGAACAGTACCTGAACCCAGGGCGTGGAGAGGCTGGCCTTGCCTTGCCTGCCTGCCCGCCCTACCTCTTCTGCTGCTTACATCTGTCTTCCTCTTCCTGGTGGCTGCAGGGGTCACCAGTGCCTGAGCTTGTGACTTGCCCTGCTGGGGCTGCCAGGGCCAGGGTCTGCCAGCCTGGGTGCCTAGGTCTTTCCAGCTTGACCATGGCTGTGCAGACCCTGGGTTGAGGTGGTGTTGGAGTCACCGAGCTGCAAGCTGGGATGCCTGGCTCCTCACTCTACAGCTGCTGGCTGCTGGCCCCATCACCCTATCCCAGCCCTGCTGCCTGGTAGGGAGGTGGTGGGCTGCCCTGTCCCTTGCTGTCCTTCCTTGACCCAGGACGTGCACAGCCCAAGGCTACCTTGCTGTCAGGCTGTGGCTGCCAAGGGACTTGGGGCAATCCCTCGTTGTTCCCCCAGTGCCCTGGGAAAGGGTTGTGCCCTTTGCTCTTTTGGAGCGTTGTCCTGGTTGTGCAAGAAGGGCTGTGTCCCTGCACGTGCCACAGGCTTGGACAGTGGGATGGGGCACATCCCACCCCAAAAGAAGAATAAGAAGGTTGGTTTTTTGGATTTTGCTACTTGGCAATGAGCCAGAGCACTCCTGGCTGATTGGGATGGGACTGGTGGGCACAGTAGGTGCTGGAGGAGATCCTGCTGTATTCACATACCGTGAACTGCTCCCCATGGGAATTGTGACCCAGGCCGCTTCGGCCTTCGCAGTATCAATAGGACGTCGGAGGTTGCAGCCCTCGGACAAGAGCTTCACTCCTGATAGAGGTGGGAGCCCAGCGCTGGTGGGTATGGCGGAGGGTTTGGCTGCGCATCTCCTAAGGAGAAAGTGACTGAGGAGCCACTCTCTGCTCCTGGTTTGTATTTAATAGTGGGGAGAGAAGGGTGGGGAGGGTGTTTAGACTAATAAAATGGAGAGATGAACTTAAGAGTCTGGCTGATTCTTCCCCTAGGACACCTTGGGGTGTCCTCCAGGGGGCCTGGCTGGCAGCAAGTACTGACTGCTTGTACAAAATATGGCTGCGACTGGCTGGACCAGAGATCATAGGGATGCTGCTTTCTTCAGACTGCCTGCAGCATCCTCTGCCACAGCTGGGAGACAGCTACCTCTCCTTAGTGAGATCAGGGGGAGCCCATTGACTTACAGACAGGCTGACAGGTGCCAGACCAAGCATACACTTGAAACTACCAACTTGAACCCCTGTGGCTTGCAGGAGTTCTGCACCCCCCCTGAGGCAGTCCTGGTGTCACCAGCTGCTGCCCGCCCTGGTGGTGTAGCAGAATGCTGAGCCCCTATGCAGTGTGCTGTGTGTAGTGTGCTGAGCTCTGGACCAGGTCCTGTCTTTCCTGGTGAAATAAGTTTGTAGTCCCACTGACCAGGTTTCCAGCCCTTCTCAGCTGCGGGTGGAAAGGCACCGCAATGTAGTAGTAGCCATGCTTCCTCCCACAGATGCTGTGCCCATAACAGTGTTTGTGGGCTGTATGTGAGTAATGGAGCACCCTGGCCCACATCAGAACAGAGGTTGGATGCCCAAGCCGGGTAAGCTCTGCCCTGCATCATCTTGGATCTGCTCTAAAGGAAGCTCCCAGGCCAGAAACTGCATCCGAGCACTGAACTGAACAATTACTGCTGGACTACTGTTGGATCACTGCTCTCTGGGTTGGTTTTACCCTTTTTCACACTGTTTTGCATCTTGGGTCTTCTCAACTTCTTGTGGTTTCTAGTTCCCTAGTGCTGTGTTGCTGGGTTGTGCAGGGCACTATGGTCTTGCCCCAGACTGTCTCACCATCTATTTGCATCATAAGAAGCAGGGACTGCATCCCCTGCCTCTGCTGTCTGCTCCAGGCATGATTTTCATGGCTCTGCCTGTTCTTCCCATCAGCCCTTTAGTCATCATGTTTTACTTGTTCATGAAACACCCATTTCAAAGAGACATCCCCAAGAAAATTAACTGAAGCTACTTGCTGTTAGTCAACCAGGCTGTTAGTGCTCAGTGAAACTCATGGAAAGCCCCTGGGCTGTGTGACATGCCTTCCCCACAGATACTTTGTTCACGTGTTCCTGCTGCAGTCTTCATATCCATAGTGTAGGAGCGTGTATGTTTAAATATAATTTTATTATATTTCAGATGATAACTGTTAGCTTGTTCTGAGGATTTCTATTTTTGAACTTCCCTGAGCACATCACATCCTTAATTCCCTTTAAGTGTGAATCTGGGACAGAGGGAGCGAGGCGGATGCAGGTGCATTACAGATATATTTCTCCTCTGAAAAGCACATCTAGGTGTTGCATGTGATTAGTTATTAGAAGAGTATCCAAACTGGGTTCAAATCAAGTTGGCTGCGAAAAGAAACCTAGAACTGTAATTTAATTGTCACAAGATGGTCTAGATAGAGTTGCTCTTGCCTCCTTATTGCTGTTTGCCCACGCTGACTGAGAGCTATTTGCATACTTAACGCTCTGCACTATCAACACCAGTGAAGCCCCCCTCCTCCTCTCCCCTGAATACGAGCAAATGACAGAGCTCCTGGCACTCCCAGCACTGTTTATTGCTCCCTTTTAAAAGGAGCTGCCAGGGTTTGAAGCTGCTTTGGTATTTGCCAAGTTATTTTCAGCGTCAAAACATGTCAAAACGCTGGGAAAGGATGCACAAAGCTTTGGGAAGGAGTTCAGTGGTGGGATCAGGCTGATTGGCTTGGCCAGGGCCCAGAACAACCTTCCTGCATCTGGGTGAAGGTTAGGGTTAGGGCTCGCTGGGCAATGGCAGAGCACTGGCAGGTGCAGGCAGGTCGCTGGGCTGGGACTGTGACACCCTTGACAGATGCAGAGCGAAGTGGCCCCAGGTGCTGGCATGGGTGGCTGAGCTGACAGGAGTTTTGTGCAATCCCTGTTTGAGTTTGACCAGCACTTCCATACAACATGTGGGGCTTTTGCATAGGCGCTGTTGCAGAGGCAACAGCAGAGCAGAAGAAAACATGTCTGATGCCCACAGACCAACAGTAAAAATTCCTAGAAGTGTTACTGGCTCACCATGTCCTTCAAGAAGAGCAGGGCAAGTTCCTCTTGGGGAGTTTTTTGGAAGAGAGTGTGAAGGGCCAGTTCAGAGCGAAGGACTCTGAGGCACGAGAGGGGCTGGGCAGGCATCTGCCTCCCCTCTCCTTCCTGCACCGTGGCAGGGATTTAAACTGGGGAATACCCAATCTGCTGCTCTGCTGCTCTGCTGTTTGTTCCCTCTTTGCAGTCATGCAGGTGCCTATCTGCAAACGCAGCAGTGAGCCTGTGAGCAGGGAAGGGAAAACCTGCTTTTCTAGCCCTGCTTGGGTCACTTCTGGCTAGGCTAAACCCTGTGGCAGAGTTATTTCAGCCCTGGTAATGTTAATCAGCTCTATAGCTGACCTTTGGGAGGATGTAGAAAGAGAGGCTGTGCCAGGAGAGGGCTGGAGGGCAAGGGGAAGCACAGTGCCCTTTTGTCTCTGTGCTTTTTATGGAAGGGGACCAGCAGTGCCTTGCTGCCTGTCCTGCAGAAGCGGCTCTGCCAGCTGCAGAGTGGGACCCAGCCCCAGCAAATATTTCCTCCTGGCTGCAAGTGAAGGCAGGAGAAGTCCGGCTGTTTAAGGACTAGTAGGCAGGGAGATGCCTGGCTTTGCCTGAGCTTGGTGCCCCAGGTCACAGCCCAAAAAGCTGCTGAGCCCCTCCAGAGGGTGAAGGGAGCAGGGACTTCGGCCAGGAGCTTTTCTGGCCAAGCTCAGGGAAATAAGAACCTTTGATGTAGAGGAAAACAGATTTAAATGCAGGCAGGGCTGCTGGCAGCATGTGCTTGCCCACGGGGATTTCCCTGTAGGGGGGTGTCAGTGCACCCAGCTATGCCCAGGGACACGCAGCCACAGCGCAGGCACATTGCAGGAATCCAAAGCACCAGGGCTGGAGGGAAGAGCTAGACAGCTCAGCTGGATTTTAATTGCTTCTTCATATTTTCCAGCCTGCTTGCCCACTGTGAGGGGCGGAGTGCTGGAAAGCGAGGGTAGTGTGTCCGCTGCCTGGCCCCACTGATGGGCACCACTGGTCCATTTTCCCAGGAAGTGGGGTTGTGGATAAATGGCCAGGAGCAAAGCAGTGACCTTTGCGTGCTTAGGTCATCAGGAGATGCTGAGGGTCACTCCTTTCTCTGGGTGTTGCCTGTAGCCACCAGTATCTCTGGGCAGGAGACACCTAGGGGGTGCATGACAGCAGCAAACTCATATACCCCTTTGCACTCCAGGGCTCACTTTCCTCCACTCCCAAGCTGGATGGTTTGTTTTCTTTGAAAAGCAACTTTTCCCTGGGAACAACTGTAACTGTGGTGTGTGGCAGTAGAAGCACAGTGGGAAGTGCCCAAGGAAATGCCCATCCCATGGGCAACAGGGATCCTCACTGGCTGCTCCATCCTTGTGTCCCCTCTCTGGTGCTAGCATTGCATCCTGCAGGAGCTGAGTCTGCTGGGGTTGTCACCTCCATGGTGACAGGAGCTGTTGCCACTGCAGTGGTCCCATCGCGGTCTGGTGCCTGGAGTTCATCCAGAGGGCTGCACTCATTAAAATTAAGGGCCTGCTTCATTATAGTGGATCCCCTTCTAATTATGCCCCAGCTATTTCATGTGGCTCATTACAGCTGATCCAAACAGTGCTGGTCTGGGTTGACATTGCTTTGCAGCCTGGCAAGCCCCAGGGGTCAGTGGCACCTTTCCTGGGAGGGCCAGAGCCCCAGTGGCCCTTGGATGGGCGCAGCGTCAGAGGGGGCACCTCGAGTTTGGGGCTGGGCCTGGGGTGCTAAGTCTGGGTCGTCCTGCTGGTCCTCCTCAGCCTAGCCCCATCTGCACTGGGACATCAGGCACAGTGCAGGCAGGCAGGGATTTTGGAGTCAACTTACCTGCCTATCCTGTTTGGAAGCAGTGGGAAACCCTACAGGAGGTATCATTTCTGGGGGCCACTGGGAAGCTGTCAAATTAAAGGACAGAGGTGCTGAGCAACAGATAAAAATAATTTTACGTCAACTCTTCACTAGGTCACCACTACAGGGCTGCCAGGACCTGTCCTGAAGCCACTTTTCCCACAGGATGGGGAACTGGGATGGGCCATGCATGAGGCTCAGTCTTTCCTTTGGCCCTGCTTCACTCCTGCTTCACCTTTATTTTCTCCTAGGCTTAGGATCTGGCTTTGCAGGGTTCTTTCTGGAAAGCCGCTTTCTGGAGCTGGGAGATGGAGGCAGTGGAGCAGCTTGTTCGTGAGCATGGCATAAACACTGCTCCCAGCCCTTGCCCTCCCTCACCTCTCCAGTGAGCACAACCACAACTTTCAGGGTTTGTATCATGAATTGGTCCTTCCTTAGCATGTCCTCTGGCATCTCTAGTGCCGCACGATCCCATTTTCCTCTTCGCTCAGCTCTTCACTATACATGTCTTCACTATAGAGCAGGTGGTAGCACAAGCTACCAGTCATGGCCGTGGTGTGGATGAAGGTGGCATTTGGTAGGGAATCCTAGAAGGGCAAATGTGTCAGGACTCAGCAGCAGGGCCTCATCCCAGACCCCAAAGGGACCTAATCCTCTTACCAGTTGATGAAAAGATGTGGAGGATGTAGCTATTTCCCCACTTTTCCTTTTAAAACTCAGCCCCAGTGCCCTTCTTGCAGGGCTTGGTGTGAGCTGTGGGATGAGGACCTGTGTCCCAGCTGCACCAGTTAACTTTGGCATCTTCAGCTTCCATTGGTTTAGAGTGAAGCCTCTGGTGCCCAGTGCTGGCAATCTTCACTGTGAAGCCAGGGCCTGTACCCTGCTTTGTTCCCTCTCTGTGTGCTGCAGGGTGGCTGGAGAAAGGTCTGGAGAAGGCAGGAGCTGGAGGAGCACCTCTGCGAGGGAAAGGCCCAAGACCCTGCCCCAGCAGGGCCCACTTTTGCCTCCACCCATCTTTGTCTCTCCCATTTCATTTTCAACCCACACCCATTGCCCATGGCACCCACAGGGGTCCTGCTGGAGGTCCCACTGAAGGACAGCTGATGGTGCCCCTCCTAGCCAGGGGGATGGATCACAGGGTCTGCAGCAGATGCCAGAGGAGTAGGCAGCAGCAGGCACCATGCTGGGGACCCTGTGTGAGCACAGTGCCAGTGTGAGAATTGGCATTTAACTGACAGGGCTGTGCCTGGCACTGGTAACAGGAGTGGGAGTAGAGGGGCCACAAGTACTGTGGGGAGCATCCATGGGCAAGCAGGTCCCACATGTTGTCCTGGGTGTTGGTGGGGATGCGAGGTGCCACTTTGGCACAGCTGTAGGTGGAGTAACTCCCAAAGCATGTCCAGCCCACGTTTTTGCCCTCTGATCTGCCCCCACCCTGGAGCAGCCCCTGGGGGGCAGGAGCACATCCTCCCTGCTGCACTGCCTGCCCAGGGCTGATACAGCCCAGAGCGCGATTTGATGATCTGGGCACAGCTCTGGCAGCTCCTGCTGCTGACACCCAGCCAGCAACAGCCGCACCTCTACCACAAGGCGCTGCTCAAAGAGCCGGGCAGTGGACAAGGTTTCTGTGGGTAGTGATGCACAGATGCTCGCCTTCAAGTGATGTGGCATGCTGGCTCTCATCCCAGCATGTGGGTGCAGGGATGTAAAGTGCTCCCTAGGTCCCATCACCACTTCCCCCCGGGATGGGATCAGCTCCCCACCTCTCTGCCCAACCCCAGCCCTGGCTGCTGCCCCCAGTCCTAATGAGGCAGCTCCAGACCTACTTGTGCCTCTTTATTGGGGAGTCTTTGTACATTTATAAAACAGTGACACACACCTCTCACACTCACCAGCACGAGGGCGTTTGTGCTGGCCCACCCACTGTGGTGCCCATGCCCGCCCCACTCGGGACTCAGTGTTCCCACTGGCAGGGAGGGGGCCACATCCTGCACCCCTCCACCCACCACAGAAGACCTTGGTGTAGAGTTGGCTGGCATGGCCATGGCACATCCCTGGGCTAATGCGTGGCACCCCTCCAAGGACACTCCTGCTTGCAGGTGGGTGTGGAGAGACCCCAGAGGGAGCTGGCATGGGGTGCTGTGAAGGGGCTCCCTGGGGAGCACTGCTGCACCAGCCGTGCCAAAAGGCTTGCTGTGTCCCCAGCCAGCCAGGTGATTGCACAGATGGGGAAAACATCTCATCATGGCTGTATTCTGGGAGGGCCACTGGGCTGTGCGTATCCAGAGCCAGAGCTGCTGGGCACATCTCCAGGCTGGTGCTCTGGTCCCTGCCCTGCATTTCCCATGTGTGGGGCCTTGGGAAGTGCAAGAACGATGGTTCTTCCTGCATCTATGGCTTTGGCCACAGCGCGGCATGGCCATGCTCTGCCTGCGGGCACTAGGGATGGGGACCAAACTGATAGGGCCAGGGACTACCTTGCTCAGCCCCAGCCTGCCCTAGAGGTCCCAAATTCCTGCCCTGGGGTACCCCTCTCTGCCGCGTGTGTTTGTTGAGGGGCGCTTTGCCAGCCCACCCCCCCTCCTGAGATATGTTGGGGCTGTTTGCCCTGCGCTGGTGTCTGCTACAGTGGAGGGAGAGGAGGCAATGTCTGACAGGACAGGGGGAGCGCTATGGGTCCTGCCGTGGGTCCTGCCATGGGTCCTGCCATCTGAGGGCAGGCAGGAGGGCTGTGAGTGCCAGTCCTGGCTGAGGCCGACTGGGCTGTTGCTGTCCGGGTGGTGCTGGGCATGGGGCACCCTCCTAACCATGTACAGTCTGTGGGAGGCACAGCGGGCGCTCAGCACCCAGGGGGCGGGAGAGTGGCAAGGGGTACGTGCATGGTGCAAGAGAGTGGTGACAGGCAGGAGAGTGAGGGTAGGACACTCCCCCCCCCCCCCCCCCCACCCCGGCCTGGGCTATGCCAGGAGGCTGCACCAAGGGAAGAGCTGCTTTGGGCAATGCCTGGGCATGGAGATGGGGAGGGCTGGAGTGGGCATAGTGGCATGGGAGGCAGTAGGTTTGCAGCTCCACAATGTCTAGGGGGTATCAAGGGACAACATTGGAGTGGGACAGGGGATCACAGTGCAGGGGTCTGGCTGGGAACAGTAATGTGGGGCTGGGGGCGGGGGGGGGCAGCAGCTCTGGCAGGCTGCAAGAGGCTGGAGAAGGGCAGGCAGATGTTTTGGGGGGGTCACAGTGGTGATGGCGCCAGGGGTCAGGGTGGTGCCATGCAGGTGTGGCTGCACATGGGGTGTCCCTGGGCCAGCTGTGGGGGCCGTGCTGCTCAGAGGGGTGCCCTGCAATGCTGCCCTGCTCTGCAGCAGGAAGGTGTGGGCAGTGGTCCCTGGGGAGGCAAAGCTGTTGCAGGCACCCCTCTCCCCTGGACAGACCGTGCAGAGCACTGGGCCCCTCCAAGAGGGGTCAGCAGGGGAGGGATTGGAGGGGCTCGCAGGAACCCCAGCTTACCCCTCGAATGCTCTATATTGCTAAAGCCCCTCTGCCCCCACCCCACTGCTCCCCCAACACCCCCCTGGCATGCCTGTCCCCCTCCACGCCTTGTGCTTCAGATGGGGCCGAGTCTGCGTGCTGGGGGCAAGCAGAGGGGATGGGTGAAAGGGCTGGGGGGCTGCTCCGGAGCCGTTGCTGGGGCAGCTCTGGTGGCAACGCCGGAGACAAATGTCGTGGCTGGTCCCAGCGACGGGGTGGGGGACACAGAGGCCTGCGCCCGCCGCACCTGGTGCCACGGTTCCTCTCCATGTGGTTGGTGGGGAGGGGGTGGCGGGGGGTTACCCCCCAAATCCCGAGCTGGCCTAGCAGGCGAAGTCCTCAAAGACACCCTGGTGAGGGTAGTGGTGGCGGTGGTGGTGGTTGGGCAGGATGCCCGCATTGTAGGCTCCCTCCACATGCCGGCCCAGCGTCTCGCAGGGGCTCTGTGGGTAAGGCAGTCAGTGGGGTGGGCACAGACCACATACACACTGTCCCCCACCCCCACAGCACAGCCTGGCCCCAGGAGTTCCCCAGGGGGCACCGAGCTCCCTGTCACTCCAGGGCTGCCCCAGCATTGCAGTCTGAAGTTACCAAACGCAAAGCTGTGCCATCCCTCACTCTTGGGAAGGATGTCCCTTCTCCTTGGAGCCCTGTCCTCCCAGTGCCCTAGGCAGCCCACCCCCACGGGGGTACCTGGTCCTTGAGCTCCTCCAGTCCCAGCGTGGCAATGCTGCCCGAAGGCTTCTTCAAGGGCGGCTTGGAGCGGTGCAGGACCCGGCTCACCCTGTCCCGGATCACCTGGGTGCAGACAGGGGATCAGCTTTGGACTTGCATGCAGGGAACACCTCGTGTGCGGGCACCCCGGTCTGCATGGACCTGCCGCCCATTCCCATGCCTGCCTCAGGGACAGGGGCTGACAGTGGGGACAGCACCTCTGCCCACCACCCACCCAGACCCTTCAGGCTACTGAGGGATACTGGGGGACCTGTCCTCCTCCCACTGCCTCCTGCTGGGTGTTCCCCAATTTGGGGACTGTAGTTGCTCTCTGGGGTGACTATGCACAGCAAGCCCCTCCTTGGGGAGCCTGGCTCTCACTCTGCACCTTACCAGCTCCCACTGCTGAGCCACAGCCCCAAGACCTCAGCACACCTCATAGACATAGTCCAGGATCTCCAGGATGGTGAGGATGCTGGCGCCGATGAACAGGCCCATCTGTCCCCCGATGTCCCCTGGGGAGGAGGGGGAGATGGTCACCAAGTGACGCTAAGCAGCCTGCAGGGAGCCTAGGGTGGGCCAGCAGGGACGCAGGCACTGCCAGGGCTGCTTGATGGAGGGAGACAGAATGGTCATGGGGGCAGAGGCAGCAGGATGGAGGGGGTAGGGGGTGTGTGGGACAGAGTATGGCCAGCAGCATACTACCCTTCAGCCAGGCTGTTGCTGGCTCCTGCCCCATGCAGTCCCTCCCAAAGCAGCCCTATACCCTCTCAGGGCTGGGACCCAGAGCTCCGCGCATTGGGGTCCCATGGGAACGTGGGGGCAATCACCAAGAAGTCCGGCAAGGTCGTAGGCTTTCTTCTGCTCAATAGCTTCATAGTTGAGTGCTTCAAAGAAGATGTCCAGCACCAGGAAGTTCTCCCTGTGGGGTAACCGCAGTGCTTGGCAAGGAGGACTTGACCCTCCCACCCCTACTGCCCCCTAAATCTCCCCTGTTTCCCAGCTCCCTGGCTCCCGGCTGCTCCCAGGGCCCTGGTGAGTTATTCAGGCTGGTGCAGTAGGGATACAGAAGGGGCATGTCGCAGGCTGAGAGGGACCACGGGGTGGGCAGATGTTGGCAGGAGGGCTGGGAAGACATGGATAGGCCAAGGAGATGTTCTAGTGAAAGCCACCCCGGGGCAGAGGATGCTGCAGGGACCACATGTGCCAGCAAACTGCATGCTGCCAGGAGTAGGGTGGGGGTTCCCTAAGTCCCCAATCCTCTGCTCACGCCCCTGGCACAACCCAGCACTGACAGCTCACCGAATGTAGGTCTCATTCTTGTTGTACTTGCGGGCGAGATAGCGTGCTGAGCCCTTGTTGGGGATGCGCACCATGGAGATCTCCTTGCCGTAGCGTGTCAGGTTGCATGGTGTAGGGCAGCTGCAGCGCTCTTGACTGTCCTCCACTGCCGCATCTGGGGACATGCACCTATCAGCATGGCCACAGTCCCCAGCCCCCTCCCTAGGGGTGCCTGACCAGATTCCAGCCTCCCACCCACCGCTGCACCTACCCAGTGTGTGGTCAGCACACTCGATGTACACATTGGGGGAGCAGATGGATTCATTGCCTGTGGACAAACAGCTGGTCAGAGGGGTGGTAGTCTGGCCTACTTCTGTCTCTCACCCTCAACTCACTCCCCTAAAGGTAGTGGGGCAGTGGTGGCCCCTGGATGTGTAGGGGATGGGAGACCCTTGGGTGGAGGCTGGCTAAGGGAGAGGTGGCCCCTGGGTACAAGGCAGATAGGGAAGGGGCTGACCTGGGATGTAAGGAGAGTAGGACAGGGGCTGACCCAATGTGCAGAGGGGATGGGGTGGTCCCTGGATGCAGAGGGATGGGGCAGGGAGGACTCTGAAGTGAGGAAGGATGGGGTGGGAGGGACACTTGGATGCAGAGCATGGGGCAGGGGTGGTCCTTGAGTGCAGAGGGTGGGTCAGGGATGATCTTTGGGTGCAGGCTGTAAGGGGCCAGGGCAGCCCCAGGAGGACTGCAGCAGGGTGCCCCCATGCCACCACACGCTCCCCTCACCTGGCATGTGGACCATGCGACAGTGGCAGCTCTGCACCACGGCCTCCTTCTCGCACTGTAGGCGGCAGGCAGCGATGCTGTAGGTGTCGTAGCCGGGCAGCGTCTGCTCCCCCTGCACACTCGCCCGGCAGTTCCCCCATGGCTGGGGCAGGTAGGTGAGCTGCCAGGGTGAAAGGGGCATCACTGCAGGACTGCACTGGGCCGGGTGCCTGCAGCCACCTCCCCAGGGGCTTTGGGGCATCCTGCCTTACCCGCTGCTCCTGGCAGGACACAAAGGTCTGGAAGCCAGGTGAGACACCAAAGCCCAGCTGATGGATGTAGGGTGGCTCATCCTGGCTGTGGATCTGGACCCGGATGCCAGCTTCAAATGATGTCTCATCTGCAGGAGAAGGACAGAGGGGATCCACACCTGCCCATGGGGACAGCCCTCAACTTTGTCCCCATACCCACCCAAGACATGCACTACAGGGTCCTGCTTGCTCCATAGCCCATCCCAGAGTGCCCTGCTTGCCCAGTAGCCCTCCCTCCCAGCACCCCTCACCCTGCCTGAACCGCAGCACCACTCACTGGTCTCTCTCCAGATGGGCAGGTACTCTTCCTGCTGGATATCCAGCATGATCTCCAGCCCGTTGCCCATGCCACCCTGGCGGGTCACTCGTGGGTTGCTCCGGTCCCCATTGAAGGTATAGCACTTACCGTAGCGTGTGTAGACCTGGGATGGAGAAAGAGGGGTGAGACACGGATCTGGAAGGGCATTCTGCAAGCAGGATAAGGTCCAGGGACTCCTTTTGAATCCCATAAAGGTGCCGGAAGTGGGTAAACAGTTTTGCATGGCCCTTAGAAGGGCTCATCTAAGCCTCTCCCCACAGTGCTGCCGCCCCTCCAACCTTGGGGGGAGGGCGGGGTGAAACATCACTCCTCAGAACTCAGGTTGCAGCCCAGCCATCCTGCCCCCACCAGGCAACGACTCACAGGAGCAAAATGCTGGGGGCCACAGCGCTCTCCCTGGAAACGGCACTCCACCAACATGTCCTCAATCTGGTGGCCCATACGGTGAAAGAAGCTCTGCATGGTGCGCTCGGAGCGACGGGGTGGCAAAAAGCGTGAGTAGTTGGCGAGACGTATCAGCCACATGCGCTGGTCCTCCCCCAGCACGGCCAACATCTCGGGAACCAGCGAGTGATTCTCCCAGGCCAGCCCCAGCCACTGCCCCACTGAGTAGAGGTCAGGCTTGGTGAGGTGTAAGAAGCGTGCCCGGTTGGGGTTGCAGAGGGTGACAGCCGGGAAGCGCAGCTGGGGGGCCCAGGCGAGGCGTGCCCGGGTGTGCACAGGGTGTGAGAGCAGGTGATGCAGGCAGTTGGTGACCCCAGTTACCAGCAGTCCAGCGGAAGCCAGGAAGGCCAGGCTCCAGAGCAGGCGGCGCAGACGGGACTGCGGCCGGGTGCACATGTAGTGCAGCCCAGGAATCCTGGTGGCTCGCAGTATCCCAATGGTGAGCTGGGCAGGGCCACCATCCTGAGCCACTGCCAGGTCTTCCCCATCCTGGCAGCAGGCAAGGGGCAGTGGCATGGCTGCAGGCAGGGTGGCTCCTCTGGGAAGTGGGGTGCAGGCTTCCCTCAAGGCTGTCCAGGATCCCTGGCCCCTCCAGGGAGCTCTCCCTCCTGGGAATCTTTTGCTCCACACCTTCCTGGAAACAACTGTGGCAGGCGCCTTCTCAAGCTGCTCCAGTGACGGGCGAGGGGAGGGAGAGAAGGGGGCCGCTGCAAATGCACGCCTTCCCCCATCCTCCATTCAAGAATGGAAAATTCCTCCCGGAGCTGGGCTGGGATGGGGAAATGTGCTGCATTACCCCAGGCAGAGTGAACTAACCTCAGCATGGTGGGCACCTGTGTCTGGACAGGGATGTCCTGTCTCAGTCATGCTGTGTGAGCCCTGTGTTTATGGATGCTGTGCCCTGACTCATCCCTGTTGTCCCCTGCTGTGGCATCCCCTCTGTCTCCTGCCCCTAGACCCCTGCATGGAACTCCAGGGTTCCCAGCTTTGGCTGCTCTGGGACTGGGGGCCCTGTCCTACAGAGGCAGGACAGTGCCAGGCCTGGAGGACCATCACCTCCTGCCAGCACTGCTTGGGACCACACATGTACCTTGGTGCTGTATCCTGGCATCCCCTACCCTGGAGCTGGGAACACCAGTGGATCTGGGCCCTCTGAGGCAGAAGTGGGGCCATGGGGCAGGAGGAGTAGAGGCATGAGGGCAGGAGACTGCGTGGGAGCCCACCTGAGCCCGACAGGTTCTTTGAAGTGACGATGAGGCTGTGATCAGAGAGTGGTGGCGGGGGGGGGGTGCCTCTGCACCAGGCTGTCAGCACTGCTGGCAGGGCCCCGACAGCCTGTCAAGGTGCCTTCAAAGCTTGGCGTCGCACTCTCCAGCAGCCTCTCATCTCCTGCTGCTGCTGCTCCCAGGCACTTGCCTTCGCACCAGCCCTGCCAGGGCACGGGTTGGCCCCAAGGTGCCCACAGCCCTGGGATGAGCCAGGGCTACCATGCCCTCCATGAAGGGCGGCATCCCTGCTTCTCCATGGCAGCTAAGCAGGAGGGGGGCTGCAGTGAAGTGTGTGTGTGGGGGGGGGGGGGCGGGGCTGGAAAGAGGGGAGCCCCTGCTCACCTCAGCAGCAACTATCAGCACCGTCCATGCTGCCGACCACGCTGCCTGAGCAAGGTGTGAGTCTGTAGCCATCCCAGGGACCCTGTTGGGATCCAAGCTGTCACAGAACCATAGAATCATAAAATCACAGAATCATAGCGTGGTTTGGGTTGGAAGGGACCTTAAAGCCCATCCAGTTCCAACCATCCTGCCATGGGCAGGAACACCTCCCACCAGCCCAGGCTGCTCAAGGCCCCATCCAACCTGACCTTGAACTCTTCCAGGGAGGGGGCACCCACAGCTTCCCTGGGCAGCCTGTGCCAGTGCCTCACTGCACTCACCGTGAAGAATTTCTTCACAATGTTTAATCTAAATCTTCCCCCTTCCAGTTTAAAGTCATTCCCCCTCATCCTATCACTACATGTTTGGTGACAAGTGCAGGAGGACACCAGGCAAGTTCAGAACGAGGTATGGACACGGGCACCAGGCTGGCCGACCGGGGGGGAGCGGAGGCAGCACCAAGGGTGCCCGAGGGTGGTGGGGCGCTTCCCAGCTCCCTGCCCAGCCCGAGACAGCCGGGCTGCCCGTCCCAGCTCCTACTGCTCCAGCCGGGGCCAGGCACGGGTTCCCGGGTCCTGGTGCTCCGGGAAGGGGGAACATGGCCCGCAGGGGGCAGCAGGGCCCCGCGATCGGGCTGCGCGGGCTGCCCTCCCGCACGGTCCCAGCCACCGCGGGGCCGTAGGCTCCGCCCCAGCCGCTGGGCAGCCCTGCTCCCCGCACCCTTAGCCCAGCGGAGCAACACTGCCCCACAGAGAGCTGTCTAATCCAGCCTGTGTGTCCCTGCGCTATCCCTGAGACACATTCCATCCAGCCCAGAAGGCCAACCGTGTCCTGGGCTGTACCAGAAGAAGTGCGACCAGCAGGTCGAGGGAGGTGATTCTCTGCCTCTGTTCTGCTCTTGTGAGACCCCACCTGGAGTATTGTGTCCAGTTCTGAAATCCCCAACAAAGAAGGAGATGGAACTGTTGGACTGGGTCCAGAGGAAGGCTAGGACAATGATCAGAGGGCTGGAGCACCTCTGCTGTGAGCACAGGCTGAGAGAGTTGAGCTTGTTCAGCCTGGAGAAGAGAAGGCTCCAGAGGGACCTCCTAGTGGCCTTCCAGTACCTGAAGGGGCTCCAGGAAAGCTGGGGAGGGGCTTTTTACAAGGGCAAGTAGTGACAGGACGAGGGGGAACAGCTTTAAACCGGAAGGGGGAAGATTTAGATTGGACATTAGGAAGAAATTCTTCACGCTGAGGGTGGTGAGGCACTGGCACAGGTTGCCCAGGGAAGCTGTGGATGCCCCCTCCCTGGAAGTGTTCCAGGCCAGGTTGGATGGGGCCTTGAGCAGCCTGGGCTGGTGGGAGGTGTTCTTGCCCATGGCAGGGGATTGGAGCTGGATGGGCTTTGGGGTCCCTTCCAACCCAAACCATGCTATGATTCTGTGATTTTATGATTCTATGATTCTGTGATCTCGCCACCCCCAGCCTGTGCCCAAGCATCATCTGCGTGGAGCTGCTCGGCTCCTTGCTGAGATTTATTGTGGCTCCAAGAGCCGGAGGCTGCCAGCCTGATACCATCAGCCCCTTGCACACTAGGGCAGCTTTTATATTAGTTTTCTTTAAACAGAGGATGAGCTTCCCAGGCTGGAGGAAATGTCATTTCTCTGAACGCTTCCATCTCGTGTCGGTTCAGACATCTCCAGGCAGCTTCACAATCACCCTGGAGCAGTGCGAGGGACAGGGATGGGAGGCAGAGGCCAGGGTAGATGGGGATAGGGAGCTCGGGGACAGGGACAAAGGTTGGGCTTGGCTGGCGGAGAAAGTCCAGTGGTGGTGGTAGCCTTGTCCCCTGTCCCTTGCAGCTCCCAGGCAGGCAGGCACATCCGTGGGGGTGCATGGAGACGGCAAGGATGCCCGTGGCGCCCAGCTGAGTTACTCACTTGTTGGCTGCCAGGGTGCTGAGGCCAGCTGTGAAATCGTGCTGGCGAGAGCACAGCACAGTCCTGAAGGGCTTTGCCTTTCCAGCATGACAAACCCAATTAGATAACAGGGAGCATGGGGGGAGGAGGAGGAGGAAGAAGAAGAAGAAGGGCAGAGAAGAGCCTGCCTGCACTAACAGCATGATTGCCTCCTTAAAGCTGACCCCCCAGAAAAGCACCTTGGAGGTTGGAGCACACGTGTCCATCCAGTGATAGCACCTGGGCATGGGCCCCAGGCACCCTGCTCCACTTACCAAGGACCCATGGGAGCCACATCCTTGAAGCCAGAGTGGCAGGATTCCCGCACTACATGCTGGTCTCCCTGCTCAGCCACCACAAGTCGGCATTCCCATGCCACGCTCACGTGCAGGGGAGACACCATTAGGAAGGTAATTTCTTGACTTGTTTCCTTATTTCCCTGTTCTCTGCCACAGAGACATGCTGACCTTGACAGAAATAGCCGCTTGTGCCTCAGCAGGCAGATGCCAGCTGGAGATCACTGGGGGCCCTGGAATCCTCCTCTCCAGCCTAAAGAGCTCTGGGGCCCCCATGTCCCCTTGGTCCACTTGAAGCTTGCTATATTGCCCCTCTGCTGTAGGGCATCCCATGGGAGCATGGTGGTAACCCCAGCATCCTTACCCCAGCTCACACCAGCCCACCCATGCATCCCCAGTCTCCTGTCCATGCTGCCAGCCTCAGCTGATCAGCCTCTGGCTGATCTCAGCTCACACAGGTATTTCCGCAGCTTACATGGCTCCCTATGGTATTTAGCCTCTGGAAGACGACGTTAAACATTGCAAGCAGCAACAAATCCTGATTGCTCCAAGGAGACAAGAGGCCATGCTAAGCTTCCAACCAAATGTTTGCATTCAAGGGAAATGAGCTGCAGCACATGCAGTACCAATGGGTCCTGCTCCTGCATGCTCAGGGCACCCAGCCCTGCTCCCATGTACCAGCTGGGACATCTAGCCCTGCTCCCATGTCCCCGCTGGGGCACCCAGCCCTGCTCCCATATACCAGCTGGGACACCTAGCCAGGAGACAGTCCCTTGGGCACTGGATACACCATGTAGAATAGGGCATCCTGGCATGGGTACGCCCCTGAGAAGAATCATCACTGGGGAAGGATGGGGATGGAAAGATACCAGAGCGCTGCCTGCCCTGGGCTTGGTGAGGATGCTAGTCCAGAAGTAACCTTGGGGATGCCCTCTGCGTACCCCACCAGAAAGCTAGTCAGCATGGACAGGGCTTGTGGTGTAAAGGAAAGCAGTGTCCGAAGAGGGAAATGCTGCTTTCTGAGTGAGCATAGGCAGCTAGAGACTCAGGGATGCCCCTAGCCAGGAGACATGTCACAGGCGCTGGGGCCAAACTGGAACAACACTGGCAGAGCTTGGGCAACAGCATGCCCATGCACACTGTTCCCAGCTCTTCTTCTGCCCCTCCTGCTCTGGCCATCCCGGTCCTAGTGCCCAGCTCTGCTGGAGTCTCCAGCTTGGCTGCAGCAGCCCCCCTGCCACAGCCCCAGCAGCCTGTTCCCTCCATGCACCATGGCCAAGGCCCCGCCTGGGTGCCCCGGGAGGGAAGCCGCAGTGCTGATGCCAGCATTGCAACTGCCCAGGATATGAGATCCGCTTGGATTCAGCAATTTCAACTCATTTCAAGCCCGATTCTGCAGCAATTTTCTGAGCCAGTGGGAAGTTTTCGCCTCTGCAAACGTCCCCTCTCACGCACAGTCGCACCATTTCCCTTCCCTGCACCCAGGAGGGATTGGGGAACAGTGCCAGTTTGGCTGGACCCCAGCTCCAGTGGTGGCACAACCATCCCCCATACCAGCAACCCCTCGGCACAGACCCCAGCTCACACAGAGCTGCTGGGATGGCTTCTGCAGCCTACTCACGGTGACCACAGCTCCCACCTCCATGGACTCTGCAGCCTCAATCCCAGCACAGCAGGGCACCTTTGGCCCTTAGCAGGGCACACCAGCACTGGTCTGGGTTCCTTGTTTCCCCTATCATGCAAAAAGCCAGGCTTCGGAGCATTGTCTGTGACACCCTGACCCACTTCCCCACAATAAGGGAGAGCAGTGGGAGAGCAATGGAGCCAGGAACCCTCCTGCCACTGCAGATGTGCCTCTCTCTGTGCCACGGGCCGGCTCATGTCAACGGAGCCCCCTTGGTCAGGCCTGAGCCAACAGCAGAGATGTGGGTGTGTGGGGCTGGCAGAGCCACTCTCGTGCCAAACAGGCTCACTGCTGGAATACCAAGTGCTCAGCTGTGCTGCCAGCCAGGCAGAGTGGTGGGAGGGACCCAAACCCATCAGTCATGGCAAGCAGGTCACTACCAGGCTGCCACACAGGTGTCAGTATGCAGTCCAGTGACTCCAGAATTGGACATGATACAGATCAGAACTCCCTGATCCTGGAAGGTCAGGACCACAGGAATGCGATGCACCGCAGAGGGATATATCACCCTCATGGGCATGAACTCCTTCCCAGCATATCTGCCCCAGAGCTGCAGTGACATCAGTAAGGCAGGAGGACACTGGCCTCACCCTGCTTTCAGAAGTAGTTTCTGTGACAGCACACCCAAACTCGTGTATCAGGGAAGAAGCTCTCTCTCTACAAGCCATCACCCCAGGAGTCCTGCACCAGCCAAACAAGGAGCCGGAGGAGGCCATGCCACCACTGCCACACAGAGCCAGGGTTGCTGTGACATGGAGGTGAGGGGTTGGAGACCCCAGCTCCTCACCTCTCAGCCCTGCTGCGCAGGTACTGCAGCACACAGCTGCCTTCAGTAGCACAGCAAGTGCCATCACAAAGTTGTGCTTTCCCCTCCTGCTGCTCCTGGGGGGAATTCAACCCAGAATCTAACTCATCTCCTCATTTCCAACATAAATTTATTCATGGCCAGTTTGTACTATTTGTCTCGTGCCAGCATTGTCCCTTAGCTTAAATAGCTCTCTTCCCTCCCTTGGGTTTACTCCCGTGATGTATTTATAAACAGCAATCCCATCCCCTCACAGCCTCCAAGCCTGCCAGCCTGCACGTGCCAATCGCTCCTGGTTTCCTCTCCTGATTCAGGCTCCGCTCGCCTGTGCAGACCGGCTGCCTGGCACAGCATCTGCTCCAGTTCCCCAGCAGCTTCCTCAGCTCTGGCTGCCCAGGGTTCACACACTGACCAGCAAGGTCTTGGGAGCACGCAGATGCATGACTGCCCTCTCCATCTCACTGTGGTCATGGGCAGCAGCCCACCCAGATCTGGACCACTGCTCTGGCCAGGGCTAACCTGCTCCATGCAGATAGCCAGGTGGCTTGGTCTTTCGTATGGTTTACTTGCACTAAGCATCCACCAAGAGTCACCTGGGCAGGTGAAAGAGCTAACGCCAAGGGAACCACAAGATGAACGCCAGGGCTGCTGGCAGAGGGGGCAGGCGTGCTGCACTCCAGGGCAGGGGTGCAGAGAGTCAGAGGCGCAGGAACTGAGGAAGCCCACTGCAGCCTGTCTCTAGCCAGCAAACCTCTCTCAGATGTTGAGCATGCTGCTTACTTACCCTGTGCTCTCTCTAAGCACGTGGATCAAGTTCTGGGTCTGCAGAAGGCTTTTGCCCCATGTTTCTGCCTCCTGCTTCCCTTGGAAGGGAGATAGGGAAAGCCATAGGGCAAAGCCAGGAGGCGTTCAGGATCCCCGTGGAAAAGGTGCACCAAAGCTGCACCCCTAAACATGTCAGAGCGAGCTTGCCAAGCTGCTAACATGCTCCCTGTCCTGGGTTTGGCCTGCGCTGAGCAGCAATCTTGCTATCATTCTGTGTGCCCTCCAGCACTCTCCAGCTGGCTTCCCATCCTCAGACACCCCCCACACACACCTCATGCTGGGCACGCCAACCCCAGGCACACAGCACAGCATGCTATTGATAAGCACTGGGATGGGCTGCAGCTCAGCCTCACTGCTGCAAACCCAACAAAATGTGCACATACACAGAGAGCAATAATAATGGGTTTGGGTGGTGGGCTCCTCTTCACAATCGGAGGAGACCCAGCACCATGCAGGGTGCTGTGCAGCTGGACTGTGCCACTTGCCACAGGACCAGCCCTGTGGTTTCACACAGAGATGCAGTCTGGAGGAAGCAGGGAACATGAAGGATCCTCAAAGGTGGGGTGTGCAAGGTCCCCGGTGCTCCTTTGTGGGGCTCAGGCAGCCTCTGCTCTCTGCCTGCTGCTACCCCACAGGGACCCCAGCGCTGCAGGGTGCCCCTGCCCTGCAGGCACAGCAGTGCCTCTGCACCGTGCTGGTTTTGGATGCTGGTGGCTTTTGGCTGAGACGGCAGCAGAGCTTTGGCGGCAACCCTTGGGGACCGCTTCTCTCGGAAAGCAGCCGTGCAGGGAGTGCTGCGCGCCCGGCCCCAAAGGGTTAACAAGCAATTTCCTTTGCTGACAGCTCGGAGACCGTTCACTATCGACTGCGGGAGAATAAGAGGGGAGAAGCAGCGAGATAAAAAGGCAGCAGAGCTGGCACCGCCTGCTTAATCCCAGCGTTTAATCTGCTGGGGCAGCGCAGGCAGCCTTATCTCGCCGTCCTTCTGCTGCTCCATCTCATTACTGCTCCCACGGCTGCGCGGGCAGCGCTGCCGGGAGATGGGAGAGCTGAGCCGGGGAGCGCTGGCCTGGGGCAGCGGCTGCTGCCAACTCCTCGCTCGGCAGCCGCCAGCGGGCCTTACGCTGGCGGGCAGACGCTGGCACCCCACGCTTGGCACACTCATCCTTCCTGATGCCCAGTCAGAGCAAGGTGGCTGCATGGACACACACACACACAGTGGCACCCCACGCTTGGCACTTACATCCCTCTCACTGCCCAGTTGGAGTAGGTCAGCTGCATGGACACACATACAGAGTGACATCCCACGCTTGGCACACACAAATACACGCCAACACCCCACCCTTGGCATTTGTATCCCTCCCACTGCCCAGCTGGAGTGAGACAGCTGCACAGGGACACACATAACACACTGGTACCCCACCTTTGGCACACACATCCCTCCCACTGCCCAGCCGGAGTGGAGTGGCTGCACAGACACACACACGCATGCTGGCACCCCATGCTTGGCACATCCCTCCCTCCTGCTGCTCAGCTGGAGCGGGGTGGGTGCATTGACACACACACATGCCAGCACCCCACATTTGGCACACACATCCCTCCCGCTGTCTGGTCTTTGCCCCTGCACAGGTGCTCTGGTGCTCCAGCCTGCGCAATGCCCATGGGTGGATGGAGGATGCAGGGCTTTGTGGGATGGTGCATGTAGGACACAGCAGGGCCAGGACAGCAGGCAGGGCAATGTGACCTTGTCCTGCATGTACCCCTCCCCTCATCCTCACCTATCCAGGTGCTCCCCTGCCAGGCACCAGACCAGCTCCACACTGTCTGCTCATCCTGCCAGGCACATCATGGCCACTGCCACTGGGTCACCCCTGGCCTGGCCTCGACAGCTCCCACTCCTGTAGGGCAGAGGTGGCAGGAGGGGGGGGCATCTCCCAGGAGCCGGCAGGTGCTGGCACAGACACAGTCCCTCCAGCCGTGGTGTTTATCTGTAAATCCGCAGCACTGACATGGTGCAGATGAAGCTCTGCGCTAGCTGGACTGTCACGGGGGTTATCCTGCTGCCTACAGATGGGTTTACACTGATAAGATTGTCACCCTGGCTGAGGTGCTGCCAGTGCCTTACTGCCTGCTCCTCTTACAAGGCTGTGCCACCTGCCTGAGGGTGCTGTGGGAGCCACAAGTGGCAGCTTGCCAAGTGGCTGCCAGCAGAGCAAATCCCCAGATGGAGGAGAACCGGGCACAACCCTCTGGTCCCCTTTGACGGGGCTTATGGGTCCCCTGCCTTCCTGTCCCAGGGTGCCTCATCCAGCCTCTCACCATCACAGTGGGATGCTGGTTACTGAGCCAGACCAGGCTAAGCAGAGCACACATCTGTGCTGCCAGGGATTTGCTGACAGTGCTAGCAGCATGGCTCCTGTCACAGCTCGGTGGCTTCCTGGCTCTCCTGTGCAGTGCAAGGCAGCCGGGACTCATGGGGCTGCTGGGGCCATCGTGTGTGGAGCCAACGCAGGAAGGATGGCCCAAGCAGGTTGCGAAGAAGCCCTTCAGCCTGATCTTGGCACCAGGCAGGAGCCTGCAGGGCAACTGTGGCAGCTGAGGCCTTGTGCACTCCAGGGTGATGTGAGTCGGGCAGGAATAGCCCAAAACGGGGAATTTGGCCCCAAAGGTCTCTGCTCTGCCTTGGTCCCTCACTCATGCCTTGCTGTCTGCCCCCTCCACCACTGTTCTCCCCAACACTGATTTCCCTGGAGCCGTCAGGGATTGCTCTGAGCCACCTGGTGCAGCAAGGCAGGTCCTGAACCAGGCTAAATCCTTGGGCAGCGGGAGGGGAAGCCACCTGCCAGCATCCCGCTCCCATCCCCAGTGTCACCGCATAAGCCCTGCACAGCTCTCCCACCACGGTGCTCCAGCTCTGCTCTTGCCTCTTCCCCTTCTTCTCCCCTCCAGCTGCTCAGCCCCCAACAATGCTGGGGGTTTTGCTGTCTCTGCCAACACAAATTTGACTCCAGCACGTCAGAACTGAAGGAAACAACATGCAAACAAACAGTCTGAGCCTCGACTGCACCCTCGTCCCCAGGGACAGCTCGGGGGCTATGGGGGCCAGAGGGCTGGTTGGGGTGACAGTGTAACCTGCCAGCACACTGGGAGCCCAAGTGAAGTGGGGTGATCACAGCCTAGCGGGAAAGGGCTCGTTAATAGCTGAGCCCTTTTAGCAGAGATTAGGGAGCTGCGCGGCTTTGATCTTTGATTGCCAATTTGCATCTTGAAGGCGCTGGGACCTCATCCAGCCTCCGCACAACCCTTTCTGGTTATCTTGTGGCTAATGGATTTGTTCTTAATGCTGGAGCGTGCAGGCTAAAGGCTGATTAAACCCTCTCCGCGGCGCTAAATCAATGGAACAAACATGATAGGGGTTGGCTTTCCCTAGCCCTCACGCTCCCAGGCTGAGGGCCTGATCGACAGAGGCTCCACACCCCAGCACTGGTGGGGACTCCCTCTTTGGGGCAGCCAGGCAGGAAGGAGAAGCAGGTACCATCAGGCAGGGACAACCCTGTGGGCCATATTCCTGTATTCCTGTATTCCCATCCTCTGCTTGCCATGCTGGTGGCAATGGAGTAGGGAAGCTCAGGACTCCTGGGGCGTCTGCCCCTCTTGGATACTTGGGACACATGGCCCTCATGCAGGAGCACCTCAGGTGCCCCCTGACTCCTCCCAGGCCCCAGGGCTTGCTATGGGAACAGGGATATGTCCTGGCAGGAATGGGATGGAACAACTTGCTCCTGCAGCTGGGGGACTCCTTCCCCCTCCTCATGCACCTCTTGCCTCCCATACAGTGGGGAGCAGCACTGACAGCTCCCAACTCATCTGTCCTTCAGACTGTCTCCCCTTCCCCCTTCTCAGAGCCAGTGCCATGTTCCCAGAACCTGTGCTGCCTGCAGCAACACATACATCACATGTGTGAGCAGCAGTAACCATACACTTTCCGTAATGCCCATGGTCTCCACTGCATGCGCAGCCTCAGGAAAATGCAATTTCCATTATGTCTGCAGGCAGCATTAGCAGAGGGAGTAAGCTGCACCCTGCCCATGGCTGCCCCAAGAACAACCAGCCTCCTGTTCTACTTGCTGCTTGGGCTGGGGGCTTGGCAACAGGAGTCGAACTCCTGAGATGGGCAGGACTAAAGTTTTGGGGATTAGGATCTGTGGGGAGGAAGGTCATGTGGCTGAAAGCTGGGAGAAAACCAGCTGCAAGTGTTTTGCACCCTTTGCAAAGGGTTCAAGGAATCGTCTCAGGGGCTGCTGGGGCAGAGCTGCCGGCAGGTCTGGTGGCATTTAAGTGGCAGGACCCCTGAGCAACGATGCTGTTCCTTGGCCCAAGCTGCCTGTGCCAGAGGAAGAAATGTGAGTTGCAACAATCATAGAATCATAGAATTACTAGGTTGGAAGAGACCTCTGAGATCACTGAGTCCAACAAGGTGAAGCTCAGGTCAGTGTCTTGCTGGGAACCAGTCTGTGGGGAGAAGGTGCTGGGAGCAGTCTCACTGGCCCGAGGCTGTGCCCATGCCAGGCTTGAGCCCAGTGAGCGGTGGCTGCGGTGGAGGCAGCTGGGCTGCTGCATGGCACAGAGCCGGCAGGATCACACGCCGAGATTCCCATCTGCAAACCTTGCTATTGATTCATCTCCCCTCTGCCAATATTTGCTGAGTGCGGGAGATAAAGTACCTACAACAGTCATTGGCGCTGGCATTTCAATCCATTTGGGCTGGTGGTACAGAGGGGTGGCCAGGAGGGCTTGCAGCCCCCCAGAGCAGCAGAGCCTGAACCTCTTGCCCAGCTCCTGGCTCCAGCCAGCTGAGCAGCCCCTGTGCCCTGCTTGCAGCAGCACAGAGGGGACCCAGGACCCCTCCACGCACCCCTGCGCATCACCTCTGCCTGCCTGGGACAGGTGCTCCTGGCATGGACACCGCTGCCACTGCCAGCCCAACCCGGGCAACAGCATAGCTCTCCCTCCTGCCCTCAACCCCCATCTCTGCCCCAGGACAGCCATCTCCACCCAGTCAGCATCTTCTCTCAATGCAGCACCAACCCACCTCCTCCAGCACTGCCTCATCCTCTCCATGTCATCCCAGTGTCCCCAGCTATCACGACTCTGTGTGCACCTCGCAGCCCCCTCTCTCCCTTGCTCCAGGCTGCCTGTGCAGTCTCTGCAGCAGTCCCTGAGCAGATGAGGCAGGACATGATGTCGAGATACAGCTCCTGGAAGAGAAGCCCAGAGTGTTATCAGCCCAGGGAGTTAATTAAGGTCATGTCACATGATAAAGAAACAGGATGTCAGAGCAGCAGCGCAGGGGGTTCAGAGCTGAAAAAACTCCCTCTGAAAAGCAACACCACCAGATGTGATCAGCCAGGAGCTTGGGGATGGAGCAGTGTCACAGCCGCATGCACAGGGCCTATGAGGATGGCACGACACACACTGGACCCATGTCTGGGATGGGATGGGATGGGATGGGATGGGATGGGATGGGATGGGATGGGATGGGATGGGATGGGATGGAGATTGAGATGGGATGGGGATGAGGACAGGAGTGGGAATGGGGATGAGGACAGGGATGGGATGGGGATGAGGATAGGGATGGGATGGGGATGGGCTGTGATATGCCCTGCCTGGGCAGGGAGAGGCAGCTGAGCAACCCTGGTTATCCTCTCCTGTCCTTGCACAGGAGCAATGCGCCCCTGTGACCAGTGCCTTGCAGGCAGGGCAGGAATCACTGTGAACCTCTGCCCGTAATTAGCACATGTAATTGCAGACACACTCTGATTAGCAGGACCTCAGAGCCAGGCACGTCAGGTTGCTTGACAGCACTCATGCTGCTCCTGCCTCGGACTGTTCATGTCCCTGCTCTGTGATGACTTTGCCTTCCGGCTGGGCACTGCCATGGGGCTGGCAGAACAGGGCTGGCCTGGCGTCGCACAGCAAGGTGCACAGCAAGGTACACAGCAGGGTGGTGGGAGCAGGCTGAGGAAAGGGGGACGAGTGTAGGGGACACACTGCCTATGCAAACCCATCTCCCCTCTGCGAGCAGCCATGGCACTCAGTGCCCTGTCTGGCCGGGCAGAAGCTGAGCTGCCAGGATATAATTAGTACTTGCATCAGTCTTGACTGGATTTGCATAGTGCCCTCGGTCCCATGCATTTCCTGGGTGCAGCAGCAGCAGACACCATGCCAGCCCTCCGTCCTCCGCATAGATCACAGCCCCTGCATGGTCCCAGCCCTGCCCCTCTCCAGCTGCTGGAGCACTGAAGACAGATGGAGACACTTCCCTCTGCCACACAGTCCTTCCCTCTCTCCTCCAGCTGAGAATAAATTGTGGGGGCAGCTAAGAAGTGAAGGCCACAGGAGGGTGTGGAGGGCAAAGGGGGGCAGTCAAACTACAAACACCCTCTGCAGCTGGGTGGCACAGCAGTTCCCACCTCTGCATATCCAGGATGGGTTGTCTGGTCCATGGGAAGCACCCATGGCTGCTGCCTGCTTTCCTGGGGCACCCAGCTCCCTCCTGCCCCATGGTCCAAGTGAGCGCCCCCAGCCCATTACTGGAGGAAGAAAAACTGAGGCAGGAAAGAGCTTAGGGTGGTTGCAGTGACCCCAGGGTGCCACTCGCAGCCCTCATTTTGCCTCTCTGTCATTGCAGGAGCAGGTAGTGGATGGATAGGACAGTACAGGTATCCGTGGGGTGTGCACCAGGGATGACAAGACTGATGAGATATCCTTGTGCAGCTGTGTGCAGCACCTCGCCACAGCCACTGACACCACTGACAATTGCTCCCAGCTCAGTGACGCCATGGGGACTCCAGCACTGGACACAGCCGAGGCGCAGCTGGATACAGAAGGAGACACAGGCACATCTCCTGCCCCCAGGGATGCCTGCCAGCCCTCAGCAGCTCCAGTCACTGATGTGCCTCACCGGTGTCTGACCACAGTACCCATGGTGCCTGCATCACCTAGAGTACTTGCAGCATCTGCAGCACCCACAGTGCCTGCAGCACCCACTGCCCAGCCCACCCTGGCGGCACACCAGACATGGCCACTAATTGTGCCTGTGACCAGGATGGGGGGGGCTGCGGCCTGATTGCAGCTGCCCAGAAAAGTGCGGCCGCTCAATCAGTGCCGCACGGCCCTCCAGCACGCTGGGCACCAGGAATTAAACTGCTAATGAGCTGCTGGCTGAAGGGCTGGCAGTTAGTGATTAATCAGGGGCTCTACTCTGACAAAGTGTGTGCTTCCTCTCCCCCTCCCACCCTGCACATCCGAGGGACTGGTAGCAAGCAGCAGGCCAACGGGTCTCTCCAGTCCCTCTTTCCTGCCTGCCCAGCCACAGTGGTAGGCGCCAGCCCAGTTTTCCAGCTCAACTGAGTTCCCCAACACAGACAGAGGTCCCCAACCCCTCTGCCACTGGGACATGGTACCTGCACCTCCTCTCAGCCTCTGGCCTTCCTGCCTTCCCTCCTCCTCCTAGGCTCACCTTCCTGGCACTGCAATCAGGAGGGAATCTTTTGTTCTGCTGGAAGAAAACCTGTTGAGTCCAGCCAAGCTTAGCTGGCACTTAACCACTGTTCCAGTGCAAAACGTGCTCCGTCTTGCATCTTTGCCTGGAGAGGGTCACAGCGAGTTGGGGGTGCCTCCGCTGAGGGGCTCTTCCCACCTGTGCAAGTGTGTCTAGGGAGGACTGGCCATGCAGGCAGCAGTATCTCCCGGGGACAGGGCAGGTACATGTGGGAGCCCTGAGTCCCACTGAGTCAGGGTTTGGGCCCAGGCTCCCCATGTTAGACCAGTAGTGTGGTACCATGTGCTGGGGGTCAGCAATGGGGCCATGCTCACCTCCTGCTTGCTGCCAGCGCAGCGATGCTGCTGTGGGCAGACGGGGCCAGCAGTGCCCCCCCTGGAATCGCTGCTGGTGCAGTACACCAGGGCATGGCTCAGAGCAGAGTGAAGGTTTTGCAGTGTATGCAGGGGACAGCCACCCGCAGAAAGGCGCAGGGAGCTGCAGGGAAGCAGCTCAAGGACGAGCTTGACTCTGTTCCCCCCTGTGAAGCCCTGGGTGGCTTTCCTCCCCTTCACAGCCCTTGCAGAGTTAGGATGTGGCAGAGGTGTCAGCACCTTCCTGCCCTGGCACCCTTGTCGTGCAGCCAGTTGCAGGGAGTGTGCCCTGGGGATGCTGCATGTCAGGGCAATGCTTGGGAGAAAAGGCTACCAGCCGGCAAGGAGCAGGTTAGAGATGCATGTTCTCCCCTATTGCACAATTAATCATGAGAAGTTTTTCCTCCTTTCGTGCATGAAACAAAATTTGGCAGGGCGCTCTGACCACAGAGACTCATTGTTTGCTCTCCAGTAAAAACCCAGACACATCTGGCAAAGACATAACCTCAGAGCATCCCTGTGTGCACAGGCGGGGAGAGGCCAAACCGAGCCAGACAGAAAAACCCAGTGGGGTTTGGTCCACAGCCCCCTATGCCGTGCACACCTTCAGCCATATGCTCCTGGTGTTTGCCCCCTGTCCCCAGTATGCACATGGCTGTGCTGCTCTGCTGGTGCTATCATCCCTGCCCACAGACTCTTTTTATTTTGATCCTGAACATATAAATGCCTGCCCACCCTGTGCCAGCCGCCTGGGTGCTGGCAACAGCCCCTGCTTCCCCTGCCTGGGTTCTGCTGCCTCCTCCCACCCCTGACTGCCTCCTCCACCTGCTCCATCCCCCGGCCTGGCTGGAAACTCAGCCTGTCCTTTCCCAGAGCAAGCCCAAGCCTCCCCAGCAGTGTTCCAGCTATTTGTTATTGGAAAAAGGGGGAAATACGGTTTTTGACAATTATTGTTTTTTCCACCTGACTGGCTGCAAACTTGTTAATTTTTTTCTTTAATGTGTGAACAGTGTCGACGGCAGCTGCATGTGAAATGACTCGATGCCCTATCTGCGGGTCCCTGGCTGGCTTTCAGAGCTAGCACCGCAAACATTGCCTTCTATAAATAAAGGCCTATATCTCATCAATGGCAGAACAGCAGAGCTTTATATAGTCGTCTTACATAAAACCGTCTCTCTTTATGGGCTTCAAACCATTTGCGTCACTTAGTGCAGCTCCGTAAACCTCCTGCTCCAGCCGCTCCCCCACGAAGGGAGACCCAGCACGGCTGCCCCACGCCGCCAGCGGGGAGCCCGGAGTCCCCGCTCTGCCTGGGGCTGCATCCCCCTCCCTGCAGGGCCAGGTGGCAGCTGCGTCCTCATCCCCCCAGATGCCTTGGCACGAGCCTCCCTGCCAGCCTGCCTGGCCTTGGCACCAAGCACCAGTGTGGCAGACGGCACTGCCAGGCACCCCAGTGCCTGGGGATGGAGGCTGTGGACCAGCACTGCAAATCCTGTCCTTGTCACCCTCCCCACCCCTGCTGCAGACCCTGCAGTGGGGCAGGCAGGGACACTGGGAGGTGCTGCTTCATGTCTCGTCACTTGGGAATCAGGGACCTGAGGACACAGGGTGACCAAGGATATGATGACAGGCTCGGGGAACCTTCTGGCTCCTCAGCAGCTCCAGCTCTAATGTGTGTGGGATACCAGCCCAGCCAAAGGCTTTCTACCCTGCTTCATAGCAAGCACCTGATACAGGGGATGTTGGGGGCTGCTCCCACAGCCACAGGGCGCAGGTCTCAGCCCACGCGCAGGCTCTTATGGTCCCCAGGGCCCCCAGCTCCATATGGCAGAGCCTGCCCCTCCGGCTTGCCGCAGGCGCCCACCTGCACATATCGATGGGTCATGGAGGGGCCAGGGACTCCTGCTGGGGCCATGGCAATGTCTGCCTGCAGGGAGGCAGCTGGCACCACGGCCAGCACCACAGGAGTCAGGGTAGCAGAGCTGCAGAGACTGCGGTGACAAGCCTTCCCTTATCCCTTTGCCACCCTGGCTGGCTAACCCAGGTGGGCAGGTGGCCAGCACCAGAAGGACACAGGGAGCCAACAGCATTGCGGCACTGGGACCCATGGTGCACTCTGCCCTGTGGCTGACCCCAGTGCTGCCTAGCCATGGGACTCCTTCCACAGGTGATGCTGGCAGCAAGGATAGGGTCATAGCAGTGCTCTGCCAAGCCACAGTGCCATGGAGCATCCAACCACTCCACCCACACAGAGTATGTGCACCCCAGCCAGCCCTGCCCCATGCCCACAGTCCCCATGCCCAGCCAGCCACACTGCACTCCATGAACCATCCCTCATCCCTGTCAGTCACCCTGCACCCTGTCAGCCCCATAGCCCCATGTCCCCACCAACCCACAGACCCACGGCCCTGTGGCCCCACACAGCAGCAAGTGCCTGTTCCCGGGGCCAAGACCCCATGGGGCCCCTTCCTTGCTGCTGCCACCCAACATACTCACCCAATTCTGCAGCCAGCAGTGCTTTGGGGCACGGCCCCATCAACCCCCCATGGATGCTCTGGCCCCAGAGAACAGCAGTGCCCCCAATCTGCCCAGCCTGGCATGTGGGACCAGCCTCATGGCATGTCCCACATCCCTGGGGAACCACACCAGGCGCGGGCGTCCTGGCCGCTGGCTCCCCCCCTATCAGAGACAGGCTTATTAAGTGTGTGATATTAAATTACCCAGATAAGAGCGTAAGAGCTTTTAAAGTCAATTCATTAAATATAATTATGAAGAGAGCTTTTTTATGCTCACGGTGATCTGATCTCAATCAGGGAGACGGTGGGAAAGCCGCCGGCTGCTCCAGCATCTCCGCTCCCCCGCTGCGTCGCCTCCGCGTCCCTCTGCTCCTCCGCCTCGGCCCCCTCCCGCAGGGAGCCAGAACCCACAGCCATGGCCCTCACCTCCCACCCTTCTGCTCCAGAACCCCCTCCCCTGTGTTGCTTCTGGTGCTGGTGCCACCCCATGCAGATGGAAGGTGACATGGGGATCTGCCCAGCAAAGGGATGGGAAAGGAGAGGCACTGGAGACAAGCTGCAAGGGCAGGTGGGGTTGGAGAGGAGGGTAGCAGGACCTGAAGCTGCTGGGGTCAAGAGCCAGAGGTCTGGGGAGCTGATCTCTTCCCAGCCATGGGTCCACCTCACCACAGGATCCAACCCTTCCCTGTCCCCTGCAGAGCAGCCTCCCGTAGGGACCTAACAATGCATCCCCACTGTCCAGGCAGGCCGGGTCTGCACTTCCCTCCACTCCCACATTCATTAGCAGCAGTTTGTGACCAATTAATACCTGCCACCCACAGCCAGACCCCTCCCATCCAGACCACTCTAGCCCTTCACACCCGGACACCCATCACACCCTGTGCACCCCCAGCTGCAGCCCAGGGTGCAGTCACACATCGAACTGAGACTGTCTTTCTTGGAGAAAGCCATGGGGTAGCAGGGCTCCCAAAGATGCCTTAGGAGCCTCAGGCAACTCACTCCTTCCCAGCCGTCTGAAAGACAGTTGGATAGCTAGGACACCCAGTGTCCCTTTGCCACACTGCCCTGAGACCCGCCATGACGAGGGGCTTTGCAGTGACACACCTAGGTTCAGCCAGCTCCTCACTGTCCCACCTCAGTACCCTAAATCCTCATCACCACCTTATCCCACCATCAAACTCATGTGCTGCCACAGGCTGAGCACCAGGTGAGCCAAGCAATAGCCCAGCTCGCCACGAACGGGATGTGCTCTGGGCTGGGGTCTTCATGGAAGGCCCTGGCGGGGGCTGGTGGAAGCAGCTACCCGATGCCGGGAGCTGCTGGACTGACATTTATTTTTAGACGTGAATTGTATAAATTAGCATTTCTCAGTGGATTAAGCAGCAGGAATTGTGTAAAATTAAATGGCAATGAATTGCATTGAAGTCCTCCGTTTTCTGGCACAAGTAGCACCTCAAGCCGTGCCTGGGCAGCTCATGTGTAACAATGCCGGCAATGCTGCCACCACCGCTCCGGACAGGAGTGCAACCAACCCGTGGCATGCCTGCACCACTTGGGACACAGATGAGGGGATGCACACGGTGGCCAGGCTGTGAAGATGAGGGGCTCCACATGGACTGCAAGCCCCTACTGGGGTGGCTGAGGCTCTGGGCTGGGACTGCAGGAGGTGGATGCAGTGACTGGAGCATGGTGACCCAGATGGGCACTGCTGGGCTCAGCTGAGAAGCTCACAGGCATGGGATTGGCAAGGTATGTTCCCAGTTGTCCTGGCATTGACAATGCCAGCTCCATCCCAGCATGGGCATGGCAGGACCCTCACCACAGCTGCAGTCATGCCACTCTCCAGCAGGGATGATGCTGCACTGGGACCTGTGTAGCACTGCCTAGCCCCAGAGCCCACCTGTGCCCCTGCCAGGGCAGATCCTGCAGTGCCTAGAGCCCAGTGAGCAGCTGAGGGACCCCCAGTCAGCCCCCTACACCTCAGGACACACTCATCCCTGCACAAAGGTAGAGGGGAAATGGGGTGGGCAAATGCTGGGGGCTGAGAAGGCATCAAGTGGCGCAGGCCCGGTGAGGCGCAACGAGTCCAGTTCTTTTACCCAGCAGAAAAATAGGCTGAAAATCTGACATTTATTAAGTATGGTTCTGGCAGAAAGGTCAGACAGAGTCCCTGCGTCGAGAGTGGCATGGGTTGCAGAGGGGATGGCAGCAGAGTCTCGCTGGGAGGAGGCAGGGATGATAGCCTGCTGCCCCTTGCCCACTCCCCCACGCCCCCCAGACAGGATGCCTCAGGGTGCACATGGAGGTGCAGTTGATGATCTTACCCCTGTCTCAGCACAAAGGCTTTCCCTCTGGGGTCCACATAGGGTGCTGGGGAGAACCTCCCTCTCTGCCCATGTCCTGGGCAGTTGGGAAGCCCTGCCTGGAAAGCCTGTGCTGGTGCCAGCTCTGAGAGGCCCTGCCAGCTCTCGGCAACCTCCCTGCTCCGCAGCAACCTCCAGCCCTGGCAGGACTGGCTTCAGCAGCCACACATCAGAAACAAAAGGCTTTTGACAGGGGACGTGGTTTTAAGAAAGACACTGGGCTCCTGCCTGGCCATGAGCTCAGCCTCCTGCCCCAGCCACTGCCAGCAAGCAGGCAGGATGTTGCTCCCAGCCAGCAATACCACCTCCACACACCTCATCCTGTGGCCCAGACTCCTGCACATCCCAGCTGCCAGTCTCCCTGTACCCCTGTCTCCAAACAGCTAGGAGGGTTCTTCCTTCCCACAGTGTCCCCTGATGTGGCCAGCACCGGCATCGGGCTGTGACTGTACAGGGGTGCCAGGCATGGGGGTGAGGGCGAGCATGAGCCACCTGCCACAGCTGAGTCCCAGCCCCATGGGGACACTTCCCAACCTCCCGCTTAATGGCACGTAAAGAGCGCTATTGATTTTCCATGCCGGCGCTGCATACTTCACACCCTCAGCACCGCAGCTGTGCTTGCCCAACCGGCAAGGCTTCATACCTGCCACCCTCCCAAGGCACCGAGCAGCATGCCGGTGGGCACCAGGCACTGCGCAAGTGACAGTCCAGCCCCACATCCCGAAGAAGAGCAGGACTGGGGAGCTGCAGAGCACGGAATGGCTCAGGCGGGTTGGAAGAGGCTTCGCCGGGGCTCCAGCATGGCCCTTCAGCAGCGACGCAAGGGGCACATTTGTCAGCAGGGCTGCAGGGGAGCCTTGCTGCAGCTCAGGGCTGTCCCTGCCGCCTGGGGAGATTTACAGCCCAGCCGGGCTTTATTACACGGAAGATGCTTACGCTAAGGATTTTTTTTTCCCCCATAGTTTCTTAATTTGCTATCCCATAAAGAATGTGGATTTGTGACGTTAAATAGGGGAAGATCATTTACCACTCACAGCTCTTACTTAAAGGATCCGCACGAGTTATTTATCGTGTAAGCACACGCTGCAAGCAGCCACGCGAGGGGACATGCTCGAATGTCAGTGCTGCCTCCTGCTCCCGAGCAGGCAGTTGGCTGGCAGCGACCCCATGGCTTGGCCACCCTCATGCTGTAAAACTTCCAGTCTCTGGATGAAAGTCACCTCGTGCCCAAAGGAAAGGAAACACTCCAGCACTCTTGCAAGCACGGCTGCAGGAAAAGCTCATTCCTTTCTCCAGCATCCCTGGGGACGTGACCTCTGCGCAAGGGGCTGCTCGCCATGGGATGAGCGCTCTAGGACCGTAGGCCATTTGCCCCGCTGGGATGTGCTGCAGTCTGTGAGCCCTCCGTGACTGCTGGGACATGCTGTGACTCATGTATCCACCCACTGCAGCGGGGGTACAAGAGCTTTCCAAATGTAAAGGCCCACATGGGTATCCAGGACTGGGACTGATGAAGCCTGGATCTCCTGTCGCATGACAGCTGGATGCAGAGCAGCCCGCGTGTCCTGGCATCAGGGTCACAGCTGGGAGACACGGTAGCACCCAAGACCACACAACACAGCTGGGACTCAACCTGCCTGCCAAGCAGCTCGCTCTGTGTTTTAGTTGTTCCCAGGAGGAATCACGAGGGACCAATTGAGGTCTGCAAGTGGGAGTAGGAAGCTCCAGCTGCAAATGATGTGATGCCTCGACAGGTCTAACTGCTGCCTGGCAAGGTTTTGGGACATGACACGCAGCAGAGAGAGGCCACATCTTCCTCCATCCCCTCCATGCCCTGCAGCCTCTGCTGCCTCAGGTTCACCCCTTTGCTCCAGGCAAGTGAGAGACGAAGGGGATACTCCTTTCTGCTGACAGCCCCTGATGACTTAAAAGCTGGGGACAGGGAATGGAGGCTGCAGGAGCCCTGGCCTCCCCTTCCTTGGGCCAGGAGCCAGGGGTCAGCTGGCACCAACCACCCGCATGCCTGAAGCTTGCTCCAGTGCACTGTGTCGGCACATAGGAGCACGGCTGCTTGGGCATCCTGAGGGCAGACCCGTAAGCAGCTAAGGCAGGCAGGCCAGCTGGTCCTATACGGCCACCCACTGAGAAACCAGGTCCCAGTAACTGTCCTGACAGTCACCCTCCACTACCATGCAGCATGGTGCATGCCACACACCATGTCCACGCTGTGGGAAGCTTGTACCCAGCCCCATCCACCCCAGCTCTGCTCTGCCAGCCTCGCAGCAAGCTTCAGCACTTGCCAAATCCCATTGTCCTGCCCTATCGCTGCCTGGGATAGGACCAGGCTTGCTGACTCCCCTGCAAGCCAAAGCTGTCCAGAGTTCCCCAGAAGGACCCAGGGGCCAGAGTCAGTGTGGTCAGGCCACGTGCAGGACGGTCCAGCAGTGGACCTCCTTGCTCCCAGCCCCGTTGAACCGCACTTCTTCTCGGCAAACTCAGGCAGCCAGCGTAGAGCAGGCACAGAGCCCAGCAAAATCCCGGGAAGAGTGGGGATGCCCCCCCCGCTGACCCCTCCTCCTTCCTACTCCACTGCAGTGCCCCATGCCACCCTCCCGCACAAGGGAACACCCACCCCCTCCCGAAACGATGTTTTCCCGGGACAGCATCACCCTGCGCAGCGACCAGGCATTGTACCGATGTTCACCAAGTGAATCAGGACATGCTGCATCAGCCATTTCCAGCCCCACGGAGCCTCCTCTGTGCCCCCCCCCCCCCCCCCCCCCCCAGCATTCCTCCAGCATCGCATCCCACTCCCCGGAACGAAGAGGGCTCAGGCTGGCAGCACTGCTCCTGGGAGCACAGTGAGCCAGCCAAGCAGTAACCCCTGGCAGCCGGAGGAGAGAGGCGGCTCATTTCCAGAGTCATTATGGTCTGAAAAGGGTCCCATCAGGTATTCCGCCCATTCAGCACATTTATTTTCCCAAACCACAGCGGGGATTTGTGATTCCAGGCTCAATATTAGCAAGAGCTGCACGCTGGAGGCGCCCGGCCAGGAGCCTGCTGCTTGGGCAGGCAGGGTGCTGCTGGAAGGAGGCCCTGCCAGCAAGCCCTGGGATGTGAGTGAATCCCAGGGGGCAGCCCTGGCAGCCCTGCACTCCCCCAGCTATAACTGTGCCTCAGGAGTGGAGCCCCTCAGCGTGTGAGTACGCACACAGGTGCGTATGCAATGCTGGCAGGATTCACACGCATCCCAGCGCCAACGCCCCTCAAACGCAGGAGGGCTCCCCTATGTGCAAAGGGGTGTCATGCCCCCCCATCCACTGTTGCTATGCAAAGCATCCTGCAACAGAACACTTCAACCCAGAGGGAAGCGTAGGCTGGAGCGGGGCTTTACACCACAGCTTTCCGCATCTCCACTTCACACCCACCCTGGGGACTGGTGAGTCCCACTCTCCCACTGCCCTAGCTCCTGCCTGCAAGATCCTCCAGCACAGACTTGCCAGCAGTCCCATTCTGTGGTGCAGAGCCCTACCAAGAGCCCCCACAGAGGATCCTCTCTCTCTCTCTCCATGTGAAACTTGGAGGGAAACTCAAACAGAGAGAGATGCAAACTTCAGCAGCCAGAGCGAGCCAGGGAGCCCTGCTCCATCAAGGCACAGCCAGGTGGATGCCCCCCATACTGGCAGAAGTCCCCGGGGAAGCTGACCCAGGTGTGCACTCACCACAGTGAAATCACGGGATGAGCAGTTCTCACCGCTGAAGTTGCAGCTCTTGAGCATGTCATCAAGCTGGTGGCCAGTGCGGTTGACGATGTCAGCCATGTCGGGGTCAGGGTAGAGCAGATCCGTGGCCTTGTGGCCATCCCGGTCCTTGGGGGGCAGCCCAGTCATGTTGGCCAAGTGGAAGATGTCAGCATCGGTGAGTGCTGAGTGGCGGTAGCGGTTGATGTTGCAGATAGTGATGGCTGGGAAAACCATCTCGCGGATGGCCTCCTCGTCCAAGGCCATGACGTGGGGGTGCTCCAGGTAGAGCAGCGCTGACTTGGCCGCCTGGTAGAGGAAGAAGGCGAGCGAGACCAGGAAGGCAAATGCCCAGAGGGTCTGGCGCACACCGAGTCGTCCCGATTGGCAGATGTGTCCCAAGCCGTGCAGCGTGCTGGCACTGGCAAAGGTGGCCAGGTCCCGGGAGCGTGGCCGGGCAGGCTCCTCAATCAGGCTCTCCTTATCCCCTTCTTCTTTCTCCTTCTGCTTCTCATCCTCCTCAGCAAATTTGATTTTACACACGATCTCAATCGGCATCTGCCCTGCACGGCTGGCGTGCCCAGCCAGCAAGCTGCCCCCCGGCACAGGCAGCGGCTGAGAGCCCGGCCAGGCACTCGGAGGGGGTTCGGGTCCCCCCCAAGCCCCAGCACGGTGCCGGGAGGGCCGAGCCGTCTCGGGAGGGAAACGCAGCCCCTCTCAACAGCCTCTGAGCCGCCGCTTCCCTCTTGTCTCACGAGTCGATCGTCTCCTTGTGCCTTCGCTTATCAGCACAAATACAGCTGTCAAAAACCCCTCTCTCTCCTCTCCCTCGCTCCGTCTCTCTGCCTCTCTCCTTCGTTTCTCTCTGGTTAAGACCCCGGCAGATACAGGCAGCATTTAGGCATCATGTGCTAATAAAATCCAGGGAATACTTAATAATTCAAGACATGTCAACATTATTTCATCGTCAAATAAAGAGCGAGCACCGGAGAAAACAGGCAGTGTGAAGGGCCCGGCGCCTCGGGGGCACGGGGAGCCGCGCTGCGCCCTCTCCCCAGCCCCGGCTCCCAAGTGCTGCCGGAGCCACTTGTTTGAATGGCTCGGGGGCTGGCGGAGCCGAGCCGAGCCGAGCCGAGCCGTGCGATGCCGTGTGATGCTGAGCCGTGTGATGCTGAGCCAAGCCGTGCAATGTTGAGCCGAGTCGTGCAATGTTGAGCCGAGCCTTGTGATGCCGAGCCGTGCGATGCTGAGCCGTGCGATGCCGTGCCGAGCCGAGCCGTGCGATGCCGTGCAATGCCGAGCCGAGCCGTGCGACGCTGAGCCGAGAAGTGTAAAGCCGAGATGAGCCGAACTGTGCGATGCTGTGCAAAGATGAGCCGACCCGTGCAATGCTGAGCCGGGCTGTGCGATGCCGAATTGAGCCGTGCCGAGGCGGGCGGGGCACGGAGCCTGTCCTCCGCCGCCCCCCGCCGCCTGGCCCCGCCGTGCCCCCCGGCCCGTGTGCCCCGGGGCAGAGCGCGGCGCGGCTCGGCTCGGCGGGGGCGGGCAGCTCGCCCGGCGGCCCCCTCCTGCTCGCCCGCCCGCGGACTCCTCCTGCCTCAGCGGCTCCTGGCCATTAACCGCCTCCCTGCCACGGCCCCACGGCGCCCAGACCCGTCCGTCCCGGTCCCGCCGAGCCGAAGTCGGCGCTCCACGCTGCACCTCCCCGCGACCCCCCCTCGCCCCGTGCTCCTCGGTGCCCCGAGGGGGCGGCAGCACCGTCACCCCCGCCCCCGTGCCCGCCGCCCTCTTCTCCACCGCGCCCGGGCTGAGCCCCTCCGGCCTCACCGCTGCCCCCTCTGTGCTGCACGGGGGCTCCGCACCGCCCCCCAGCCAGGGGTCAGGGACCGCTCTGTTCGAAAGGCTGAGCCGGGGTCAACCTCGGCTCTCCCGCCCTGCTGAGCCCCCTGCTCAGGTGTGGTTTTGCGCCCCCTGCAGCACCCTTGCATCCGCCCCATGTGTGCCCCACGCAGGACCCAGCTCCTGGAAGCGCTGCCCCACGCAGGACCCAACTCCTGGCAGCGCTGCCCCACGCAGGACCCAACTCCTGGCAGCGCTGCCCTGCACGCAGCGGGGAAGCAGGGTGTCCTCCCACGCCATCCTGTCGGCAGCAGTGGGGCTCTGCCTGCATCACTCAGGGGGTCAGAGCTGTCATGAGGTTACAGGTTCACCCTGCTGTACCAATTGCAGAGTCACATGGCAGCTGGATCTTGCTGCTCCCCATGCATGGCACTTCTGCCAGCGAATCATGATTTCTGTCAGCTTTCTGCCTCAGTTTCCCCAGTTGGTAATGGAGGGTGAGGTCTTTTAGAAAGGCTGAGGTGGACCCGTCACCCATAAGTCAAGCAGCCCTCTACAACCCTGGCACAGTGGTAGGGGATGCACCAGCTCCCTGTCTTCAGAACAAGCTGAGCACCAGGTACCTCCCCCAGGAGACGTGGTTCTGCTGGGGAGTTGCATGCCTGGCTAGGAAAATGGGGTTCTCGGAGGACAAATATTGAGACAGCCACTCATGAGCTTGACAAGCGGCCTCGTCTCTCCCCAGGGACTGCGCCGCAGGTCAGCATGACCTTCACTGTGCTGCCGATGCCAACGGCAAAGCTTTCCCCGGTCATCCGGCAAGCGCACACACATCTTCAATCTTCCCATTGATCTGTGCATGGCACACATGTTCCTGCCTCTGTGCAGGTCAATACAGCATGATAGGCTGCCTCCGGCAGGGAGCACGCACAGCCCCAGCCGCCCGCTTCACCCTGCCCGGGAGCTGTGGTATGCACGTGCCAGCCCCACATCCCCAGCTCAGAGGCAGGCAGCCCGAGCACCGCTGTCACCACGGGTGGCTCTGACCATACAAATACAAGCCCCAAGATGCTTTCACGGGGCTGGGGGGACACTTGGCTTGCAAAGACTGTGTGCAGCAAGGGCCTGATCCTGTGGTGAGGAGGTTCTGTGGTGCAAGGCAATGGCCAGTGCTGGGTCTGCAGAGCCTGGTGTGGAGCCCCTGCCTGCATCTCTTAGTGCTGTGGTGGTGGTGGGCACAAAGGCACAGAGGATCCACCCCGTAAGCGCAGATCCTGAGGTACAGGGCAAACTGAGGTGTGTAAGTGTGAGACTGTTAGGAGCCTAGTGTGCCCTGGTGCTGGACTGTCATGGCACAGGAACAAGATCACCTGTAAGCTTCCTGCACAGCCCTGGCCCCCACACCACAGGGACCACAGACCCCTGTCCTCTCTGGGCATCTTTTGCTCCATTAGCAACTGCCACCTGGGCTGTGGACACCTCTCAGCACCCTCCCCACAGCATGGCCCCCTCCTGTACAGCCAAAGAGATGTTTGCTATTCTCCCCTCTCCTGCCTCTCCTGCTCTGCTGTGCCCGGGTCCTGCTTGGTCACCCGGCAAGGACAGAGGGGTACCGGGGCTCATCCTCTTGCAGGATGACCCAGGGCATGGGATTGAAGTGCAGCCAGGCTGTGCTGGGATCAAGATGTACCCAAGTGACAACTGGGGTACAAGTCTCACCCCCAGCTATAGCTGCAGGTCTTCTGCAAGCTACGTAGTAGGTAGGGCTGGGGCTTTGTGACCACCAGCACCTGGGAAGAACACACTGGGAGAGACACTGGGCTGGGCTGGAAGGCAAATGAGCAGAGAACCAGCATGGCTGGAAGGGGAGGCAGCAGAGCTCAGTGACTGCTTTGTCCTGGGACCAGACAAGGAAGTGAGCACAGAACCAGCTGGGAACACCCAGTGCTGCCACTTGGCAGCATGTCTGCAGCTCACTGTTCCGCACCGGAGCCTCCCACCTGTGGCTGAGAATGGCATGCTTGCACATGGGAAGCATGAGGCCACAAGGAGGGACTCCTCAGCATGCAGTGGGGCTTGTCCACCCCTCCAACCAGTCACATGCAACTGCAGAGCCTGTGTGCCCACTGATGGTCCTACATCCAGCCCTTGGATTTGATGCTAATAGCCGGGAGAAGACCAATGTCCTGGGTACCTGAATGCCAGCTTCTCTAGCCACTGCACAAGCAAGCTGACAGGTTGAGAGAGCCAGCCAAAGGCTTGGTGACAGATCAGAAAAGTGGGGTCCCCCTGCTCCCCCCCGTGTTCTCCAGCTCAAGGGGATGCTGAACAGCAGGGGCTTGGCACATGGCCCACGCGCTGTGCTCAGATGATGGGGGGAGGCTGTAAGCGCCAGGGAAGACAGGACTGGAATTCAAAATGATGTTGACAAATCGGAGAAATGGCCTGAAAACAATCAGATCCAATTCAAAAGGACAAGCGCCAAGAGCTGAGTTGGGGCAGAAAGCAAATCTGCCCAGTGAGCAGAGGGCAAGCGGCCAGAGGGCAGGGCTGCAGAACAAGCAGAAGGGCAAAGCAGAGCCCTGGCTTGGCAGAAGCATTGGCTTGTCTGTGTTTAACACCAACACTCAGGACAGTCCCAGGCGGATAAACAAGATGTGTAAAGAGTTGGACCCCCCCAGGCAGGATGCTCTCTGCAGGTGCAGTTATCTGTACATGCAGAAGCTGCACTTCCAGATGCCCAGCAGCCAGGCAGCTGCTTGGAAAAGCAACTGGGAGGTAGACAAAAACAAGAGAAGCCTCATTCATTTGGGATATGGGATCTGGCAGTGTAATATGGGATGTCTGGCTGCCCTGCAACTGCACTGAGCTTGGTGGAAAGGAGGACGTTGCTCAGAGCTGCATGAGAAAGAGTATCATTCACAAAATATCTGAAGTGCTTGCTGGCAGCGAGGCCTCGGTGGGAGCCCTGTGCCTGGTCTGGGACCAAATGTCAAGAAAAATCCAGACTAATTGGAAAGAGTAGAGAGGATGGCAACAACAGGAAGCAGAGCTCAAGACTGGCTGGAGGCACTGGGGGTTTGGGTGATAGCAAAGGAGGCTAAAAGGCTGCATCCATAGATAAAATAACTGCTCTGAGCACAGAAGGAGGGGGCTTTCTGGAGCATCAGGGCCCTCACACACCACAGAAGACAGCAGGGGTTAGTTGTATCTTCCATGCAGGCGAAGTTGGTGCATGGCCTGGAAGGGTGCTTGGTGGGACTGATCTTGCCATTGCGTCCTTCAGCACCCTCATGATGATTCATCCCCTGAGACACAAATGCTGTCTGTTTCTGTTCTCAGGCTGATCTGGGTGAGGGTTTGGTTGACATTTCCCTACCTGAGCGAACAGATCAACTATTTGCTGTACCAGCACTCGACCTCCCGCTATGGTCTGGCACCAGCGCTATGCTGCTGCGGTAAGCCCACTGTCCCAGCCACCCTACGGGGCAGCAGCACATCAGAAAGGGTACAGGGAATCAGCCCAGGAGCACCAATGGGCACCGCTGTGGCAGCAGCCCAGATGGGTGGGGGACACAGGTGTTGGGATGGTTACAACGCTGGGCAAGTAGCAGAGATCTGCCCAAGGGGAGACTTCAAGCAGTCAGCCCCTGCCTGATGCCCTGCTTGTCTGATCCTGTTTTCTGGGTGATTGCTTGTACCCTGATACTGCTTGCTGGGTGCTTCTGCTGCTATCCCAAGCCTATGAGCTGGTTCCTGCCTCTTCCTCACCAGATCTAGGTGCTCTTGAGCTGGTACTGGCCATGGCCCTGCGCATGGAGGGAAGCGGATCTGGGGCGATCATTAATTTTGATCTAATTGAAGGAAACGTGACTGCGGAGCCTAGCTGGCCGCAAGAACTCGTCTCCGCCTCATGCCGCTTGGATCCTCTGAGACCTTTGCAAACACGTTTGCTTAACAAGTGCAGCCTCCTCCCCCGGCCTCCCCAGCATGCTGCTGGCGCCTGCCTGGCAGATCGGGCTCCACAGCAAGGGTGGCAAGCGCCTCGGCTGTGGGGAGATGTGGGATGACAGGATGTCCACTCCAATTACCGGAGAGCAGGGCTGTGACGGGATGATGAGCATGCTGGGCATCATCGCCTGCCATGGAGCCAGCTGTGGGGCAGCCACTGGAGTGGTAATGCTGCCTGCGCCCCACTCACTGGAACTTCCACACCACCCTCCTTTGCCCGCAGGGAACAATAGGGCTGAGAACGGTGGGAGGGATTCGTACCCACGAGGGCAGGGAGCAGCGCCATTGCTGTGAACACCATTACCTGCCACAGCGAGCTGGGATGGGGAGGACAGTGACTCCAGTACTGCAGACCAGAGTCGATGATGACCCTAGTCCTCTGGGAAGGTGGTGGATGGGTTGGGCTCTCCCATTCACAGGTAGCCGCTCCTCAATTTAGCCCACAGCCACAGATGAAATGCCTGCCAGGGCCAGCAGATGCATCGGCAATGCAGCACCCGATTAAGGAACTGACCCCATTTAGGTAAACTACCCCCATTGAACACAATATCTTATTAAATGCTTTACACCAATTAAGTGCAACACCTTAATTAATGCAACACCCCAATTAAGGACAATACTCCGATTCAATTTATTCCTTCATTAAGCGCAAACCCCCAATTACAAAGTCTCTTTTGTGAGCTATGTGCACTAGCTCACACAAGGTGCCCTGGACACCTTTTGTTGTTGCCAGAAAAACAATACTGTGTTTATATGGCTTTTGGGGTCCTGCCTGAAGGAATTTAAGGAGTGGGTTTCAGTTGGATCTGGGTGTAGGAGCATCCGCGATGACTGAAAGGACAATATCTGCCTGCATCAAAGCCGGATTGGATCTCATAGACTCAAAATGGTACAAATCCCAGCCTGGTGCATAGGAGAAAAGGGAGTGCGCTGAGCCCAGGCTGATTCTATGGTATTTAACCGCAGGGAACAGGTGGGACCTTCCTGGTTGCCCTCCTGCCTTCCTCCACCAAGATGTGCTCGTCTGTGCCTCCCATCCCATCCCGCCGCTGCTCCTGTCCTGGAGGAAAGGCAGCAAGCAGTGGCTGCTGTGGGCTGCCCACCAATGCTTCTGGTCTTCAAGACACTTGATGTGCCATGGGCCTGCAATGCTCTGGCTCTGCCAGACTGAAAGCAAGAGGAGCGGCAGCAACTGGCTTCCCCCATCTGTGTCTGCTCTGACCCCGTCAGTACAAACCACCCCCAAACTGAGCCAATCACTTGATTGCATTCTCAAACATCCTCACAGAGAGAAAGCACACCTAAAAGCCTCCCAAATCCATGGAGAAGGGCAAAGCAGGCCCCCTTTGCAGCACGGTGGGTTCATGTTTCAACACAGGGGGTTCAGCATCCCAGGAATATGCTTAGCCCAGCACCTGTCTCCAGGCTCTGGGTCTGGAGGTGCTCACTGGCCTGTGACCTACAGGAGGTCAAGCTCACTAATGCTGCCCTCCAGTCCTGAGCAGGAGGAGTGGAGGAAATGGCCTCATTGCCCTCGGAGCATCCTCCGCGGCTGGAAGGGCCATCACAGACGTGACTGGAGAGCAGCTGTGTGGCAGCAGGAGCCCTGGTTCTGAGCACAGGGTGCCAGGGTGAGTGCAGTCCTTCCTGCCCTCAGTGCTGGTAGGAAGGGAAAAGCATCCTGGGAGCCATCGCTGCTGCGTGCAGAGACACTCGTTTTGTTTTATAGCCTTTTATTGCTGCAGCTGGTTGATCCTCCCTGGTCTCTGCCATCTTGAGGAAGGCAGCCGGGCAGGCTGGCACGTGGCTGTGCTGGGCTGAGCAGCTCGGTGGCAGGCATGTGCCTGAGGTGCTGTCAGGTTTGCACCACTAGCGAAAGCACCAGCAACAGTGGGGAAACTGGGCTCTGCACACTGCTGGGATGGTCCCCATTGCTGTCCCCACACATCCCTTCTGCCCATAGAGTGAGTCCCCCCCTTCCACCACTTATCACCTGCCTAGTGGTTTATAAAACTTTAAAGCTAATGGTGTAATAAACTCCAATAATGATATTGCAGCTGCACCAGGGCACCCTGGGACGAATACATTATGGGAGCTGCAGCAGTTAGGCAGGGAGGGCAGCATCGGGGCTGGGAGATGTTCAGCCAGTCCTGCAGAAGGCAGCCAAACCTCTCCTGGCCCTACTGTGAGCAGGGCACACCCCTGCTTTGCTTCCTCTGAAGCAACAACCAAGCAAAGGCAACTAGATGGCCAGCAGCCCACCTTGGCCATAGTCCTCCCTGATCATAAGCCAGGCCAGGAGACCTCTAGGGGAAAAGAAGTTAGGTGGAACATGACCCCTAAGGCAGCCCACTGGCAGTTTCTGACTCATGGGCACAGGATGCTTGGATGGATGAACTGGGATGAACCTGAGGGACCACCCAGCGGAGGCAGGAGTCTGCAGCACTGGGCTCGCTGCTGGGGTGAGCACTGGTCACTGTTTGCAGCACTCAAGCGCCAGTCAGGCATCCCTGCCCTGCCTCAACAGTACCGGCTCTGGCATGTACCCACTAGGGCTGGCATGCCAGCTTGCACAGCTGCACACATGGTTAGAGGTGCTGCTGAGCACAGCTGTACAGGCACAGTTGCACAGCTGGGAGGGCATCTCATAGCCAAGGGGACATGCTCAGGGATGTGCCACACGAGGGGCAGCATGTAGAGGGCTGCAGCCTTGCTGTGGCACGCAGGGAGGATGAGAGCCCCATCCCACCCCGAACAGCCCTGATCCTGCACAAGGGAGCAGGTCTCTCCTGCACTGCCATGGGAGCATGCTGGATGTTGCAGGGCTGGAGTCTGGCACAGCAACAGCAGGGAACCCATCATCAGACTCTCTAGGCACCTCTGGAGAGGTGCAGCCCATGAGTAGCTCCAGTACAGGATACAGGTAATTCTGGCAACCCAGTAGTGTCTGCATCAGGCACCAGGGCTGGTACCCACCCACTGCAGCTCCTCTGTTTTGACCCTGGGCCTGAGAGATGCGAGGAGCCAAGTGGGAGTGTGGCCAGCCAGCGGGGCATGCAGATTCACTCTTCATGCTCCAAGAGACATCACTCAGCTGCTCCTTTACACTCAGCTGTGCCCGTAAGCCCATGTCCTGTCCCGTCCCCTGCAGCTACTGGCACCTGGTGCCCGGGCAGTGTCCTACAGCTCCTCCCAGCCCTGCACTGCTCCTCCTGCCCCATATGCAGCGCTTCGCTCAGGCAGCTCCTGCCTCACTCTTGCCTTTCCTAAGAACAACAGAGCCATAAACCGCCAGCAGAGCTGCCTCAGTGCAGCAATAGGGCTGAGGTTTTAAATGCACCCAAGTCAGGAGATTGGAAGTTATAGGTCCCCGAACAGCTGTAGCTCAGCCGCATGGTGCCCATGATGGCCTGGTGCGTGCACAGCCGTCGCGCCACGGGCAAGGGGCAGAGTTAGCGTTACCATGGGAACCATCGCTCCCCATTTCCTGACATCTGCTTGATTAAAACCTCAACCTTCATGCCACAGCCCCACCAACGGTATGTGTGGTGGAGGCACCCTGCTTGCCCTCACCAGGCTGTCAGGTGAAGGGACTGGGATCCTAGCACTGGACTCCCACTGTCCCTTGGCAGCTGGCAGAGAGGTGGCAGCTGAATCAGAACTGCAGGAAGGCACAGGAATAAGGAAGAGGTCACTGGAAAGTCCAGATGCAAGCTCCAAAATGCAACTCCTGGGGCTGGGATCCATCCTGGTAGTGGGCTCTGGGGATGAGCGCACCATGGGCATGGTGCGCAGCTGACCGCCAAGTACATCACATCAATCAAGCCCCAGTACGGGCCATGAGCGCTGACGGCACAGCGGGTACCGCCTGCTGCGGAGCACATGGCTAACAGCAAACATGCCGCGTGTACTGTGCCAGGCATGGCAGAGCTGTGTGCTTTCAGCACCCCATGTGCTGCAAACCTCTGGCACACCACTGGCACCAAGTGTGGAGCACACTTCAAATGCCAGACAGCTCTCTGGGCTTCATCCTGAGCACAACACAAACATGGAAATCATAGAATGGTTTGGGTCAGAAGGGACCTTAAATATTATCCAGGTCCAACCCCCCTGCCATGGGCAGGGACACCTTCCACTAGACCAGCTTGCTCAAAGCTTCATCCAACAGAGGCTTGAACACCTCCAGGGATGGGGCATCCACAGCTTCTCTGGGAAACCTGTGCCGTTGTCTCACCACTCCCATAGTGAGGAATTTCTTCCATATACCTAATCTAATTTTACCTTCTTTTAGTTTGAAGCTGTAAGCCCTTGTCTTATCACTGCATGCTCTTGCAGAAAGTCCCTCTCCAGCTTTCTTGTTAGGCCCCCTTGAGGTACTGGAAGGCTGCTATGAGGTCTCCCCAGAGGCTTCTCTTCTCCAGCATGAACAAGCCCAGTTCTCTCAGCTTGTCCTTGTACAGAAGGTGCTCCAGCTCTGTGATCATCTTTGTAGCCCTCCTCTGGACCTGCTCTAACATCTCCATATCCTTCTTATGTTGGCAGTGCCAGAGCTGAACACTCCTGGTGAGGTCTTCTCAAGAGCTGAGTAGAGGAGGAGAATACCCTCCTTCAACCTGCTGGCCATGCTTCTTATGATGCAGCCCAGGATATGATTGGCTTTCTGGCCTGCAAGTGCACATTGCTGGATCATGTTAAGCTACTCATCCACCAACACTCCCAAGTCCTTCTCCTCAGGGATCAATTCTCCACCCAGTCTGTAACTGTGTTTGGGGTTGTCCTGACCCGTGTGCAGGACCTTGCACTTGGCCTTGTTGAACTTCATAAGGTACACACAGGTCCACTTCTCAAGGTCCTTCTGGTTGGCATTCCTTCCTTCCAGGATGTCGATCATACCACACAGCTTGGCATCGCTGGCAATCTTGCTCAAGGTTTGCTCACTCCCATTGTCCATGTTGTGGACAACGATGTTAAACCACACTGGTACCAACACAGATGCTTGAGGAGTGCCATTCATCACTGGTCTTCACTTGGACATCAAGCTGTTGACCGCAGCTTGTTGAGTGTGACCCTCCAGACAATTCCTTACCCACAGAGTGGTCCAGACATCAAATCCATATATCTCCAATTTAGAGATGAGGATGTTGTGTGGGACAGTATTAAATACTTTGCACAAATCCAGGTAGATTATATCAGTTGCTCTTCCCTTATCCACCAACTCTGGAACCCCATCACAGAAGGACACCAAATTTGTCAGGTACGATTTGCCCTTAGTGAAGTCATATTGCCTGTCACCAATCAATTCTTTATTTTTCATGTGCCCTAGTGTAGTATCCAGGAGGATCTGCTCCATGACCATGCCAGGCACAGAGGTGAGACCAAGTGGCCTGTAGTTCCTCAGGTCTTCCTTTTTAAAAATGGGGGCTACATTTCCCCTTTTCCAGTCAGTGGGAATTTCACCAAAGTGCCATGACTTCTCAAATACAATGGATAGTGGCTTACCAACTTCATCCACCAGTTCCCTCAGAGTCTGTGGATGCATCTCATCAGGTCCTGTGGACTTGTGTACCTTCAAGTACCTTAGATAGTCTCTCACCTGATCTTCTCCTACTGTAGGCATGTCCCAGTCCCTCCTGTTGCCTTCTGCGACTTGGGCAGTGTGGCTAGAGCACTGCTGGTGAAGACTGAGGCGAAGAAGTCATTGACTACCTCAGCCTTCTCCATATCCTGGGTAACCAGATCTCCTGTTTGCTTCCAGAGAGGCTCTACTATTTCCCTACTCTTCCTTTTACCACTGATGTACCTATAAAAGCTTTTCTTGTGCCATTGATGGTCCTGGCCAGATTTAATTCTGTCAGGGTTTTAGCTTTCCTAACCTGATCCCTGGCTGCTTGGATAATTTCTCTGTATTCCTCCCAGGCTCCCTGCTCTTGCTTCCACCCTCTGTAGACTTCCTTTTTTCTGCTTGAGCTTGTCCAGGAGCTCCTTTTTGATCCATGCAGGCCTCCTGGCACTTTTGCCTGACTTCCTCTTTGTTGGGATGCATCGCTCCTGACCTTGGAGGAAGTGATCATTGAATATGCCCCAGGTTTTTTTGAGCCCCTCTTCTTTCCAGGGCTTTATCCTATGGTTCTCTACAAAGATCAGAAAAGCATCTGACTGCTGAGCATCCTGGAAATGTCAACCCCAAATGTGAGCTGGGCCATGGCTAACACGACACCTTCAGGCACCAAGTGCCATCTCCCTGCAAACAGACAGCCGACACCGAGCACTGAGGGCACTGCCAGTGCTACGTGTGCCATAGACACTGAAAAACTGCACTGTGAGCATGGGATGCATGGTGTGCAGTGAGCACCTCGGCTGGGAAAACACAGGCTGATGCTATTGCTAATGTGAGAGCTGGTGCTAGCAGAGCACACAGAGCATGTTGCAACTTCAAAGCGGGCTGGCAGCTGGCACTGAGCACAGGCTAAATAACAGAACCACCACTAACGCTGTGCAGCAAGCTCTGTAAATAGCAAAAGCATCAGGAAGCTTGTACCGACCGCACCACAGGCTGCAATTGCAAAGCACACAGCAAGTAAGCAGTACATCAGCCACCGGGGGCTGGATGTAGGGCAAGCAGCAAGCATGGACACCTCCAAGTGGGAGCAGGGAGGGTGCAGGGCAGCAGGAGCACACAGCAGGTGCTGCAGGCTGAGCCCACTGCAAGCACCCAGACACAATGCTGGCACTGGGCACTGGCTGCAGTGCCAGAAGTCTGTTGTGAACACTGATCACACCACAGGGACCAACACACTGAGCACACCGCAGACAACCGGCCAGTGCAAGCACTGACAACGCTGAAAATGCCAAATTTAACAGGTATTAGGCGCACCTTAATTACAAAACGCTGCCTGTGGAGATTGCTGAATGCTTGGCAAATGTGAAACCACAACTGACACCAAATGCTGAAGGCGCTTGCAAACATCAGTGTCAGCAGGTCCCACACCTCGAGCACATTGTGTGTGCCAGGTGCTGCCAACACTAAGTGCATGTCCTGTGCAAATAACAGTGATGCCACAGGTGTTAAGTGCTGAGCACTCCACCAATTATCAAGTAAACTGTGGGCATCAAGCGCTGTTCACACCACAACTGCAAACACACTGTAGGCACAAATTTGACAAATACACTCCTGATAACAAGCACATAGCTGGTGCTGAGCGCAGAGTCATGCGAGTGTGGATACAGAATGCCATGGGCTATTGCATTCACCAGACCTGGTGTGGGCACTGGGTATGCTGCACACATCAGCTCAGGCATTGCGTGCATTGCAAATATCCAACATAGCATTGCCACTGAATGCCAGTCAAATGCTTTGCTGGCTCCCTGTTCTGTGCTGCGCTATAAATAAGAAGTGTGCCAAGGCACTACCCTCCAAATGTATCTCAAACACCAAACAGACACAGAGACCAGGTACACCATGCTGACTGCCAAGGGCTGGACACGCTGCAATCAGCCCTCTTCCAGTGCCCGCCTCAAAGCCGTCTCTGCAAAGAGTAGCTCCCCCCAGGTGACATGTGCTCTGCAAACACCATACTTGGCAGTGGCACCTACTGCTGGCACATTGTGTGCTGCAAACTTGCCCCAAATGTCTAATGGCCTTAAATTAGAAGGGGGAAGATTTAGATTAGACATTAGGAAGAAATTCTTCTTGATGAGGCTGGTGAGGCACTGGCACAGGTTGCCCAGGGAAGCTGCGGATGCCCCCTCCCTGGAAGTGTTCAAGGCCAGGTTAGATGGGGCCTTGAGCAGCCTGGGCTGGTGGGAGGGGTCCCTGTCTATGGGAGGTGTCCTTGCCCATGGCAGTGAGATTGGCACTGTATGGGTTTAAGGTCCCTTCCAACCCAAACCATTTTATGATTCTATGATTTTATGACCAAAAGCAACGTGGCAAGCTGCTTGCAGCTGGCACTGAGAGCACTGTCAGGGGATGAAGGCAGCGCTGCCAGCCCCACAGCTCCCCCACCCCAGGGTGCGTGGGGTCCTGCCTGTCTCTCAGGGAGTGACAGCCATGCAGGAAGGCCGGTGGTGCGGCACGTGCCGGTGTGCTCAGGGCCTGTTATTTCATTTTCACTTGTCCCATCCCATTAGCACAGCTGTCTGCCACCAGAGAAGGGAAAATTGATGCTAAACGGGATATCAATTTATCATGGAGTGTGTCACCCGCCGCACGGCTCTGCCAGCCGAGCAGCAGAGACGCGCTGCACCAGCCAAGCAGCACCTGTAATTAACAGCTCGTCAGCCTCCCCCGCCTGCTGCAGCCTGGGCACCAGCCGGCGGACTCAGCTCAGGGAATCCTAGCTGCGGTGCCACCCTCTGCTCCCAGCCAGGACTCCAGCATTCCTCCTCAGGGACCACGTGTGCCCACCTTCCACTCTGCTGCCAGGAATGGAGGCAGGTGGCGGGTGCACTGGGGTTGCCAGCCCATGTAATGCTTGGAGAGAGAGGTTTGTCCCTTATCCCAGCCCGTCTCAGCTGTGTCCCCCCCTGCCCTGGCCCTTTGCTGCTGAGGTGTTCTGGCACAAGACAGAGCCATAACTCAGGAGGTGACGGTGCCCAGTGAGTAACGAGCCGGGAGCCCAGCTCCCAGGCATGAGTTACAGCCCCTGCCTGTGCTCAGTGAGACATCAATCCCAGCAGGCGGCAGGGATAGAAATGTAGCGTTCAGCGTGCCGGGAAGGGGCTGCAGGACAGGCCATCAATCCTGGGTAGCAGGGTGGGATGCCAGCACAGGCAGAGAGCTGGAGGGCATCTGCTGGGGACATCCCTGCCCACATCCCCGTGTCCAGTCCCTATCTCCCTAGATGCTCTCAGCCCCAGCCAGGGTGAATGCAGGGCAGCTGTGGGACCAGAGCAGGAGGGATGTGTCAGATGTGGCTTTTCCCAGCCCTGGGGGTACTGGTGGCTATTCTCTGGAAAAGGTGTGAGCAGGAAGCAGGGAAGGGGCTATTGGGACAGCCTGGTGCAGAGACAGGAGTGGAGTCCCAATGTGGTGTTGGAAATTCTCCAAGGAGTTTTTCATGAGCAAGCTCTCCATCCCTGCTACTCCAGGCTGCTCAGCCGTTACCCCACCTTTCCCCACTGCACCAGCCATACAGGAGAGCTGCAGCTGCACACCTCCTTCCCCACCATGCACTGCCAGGAGCAAGACCAAAACCTCACCCAGACTGGGTCGGGCACTGCCACCCATTTAACCTGCTCTGGCATGCCCGGGCTGTGTGGTAGCGATGTGACGGGCAGCCAGCAGAAGGGAGAAGGCGAGTGGGGTGACCAGCAGAGCAGAGGTTGTTTGTTGCTTTGATGTTAAACACCCAGAGATGAAATGTGTGCTCCAGGGCTGGGTCCCTCACAGCCAGCCGGCCGGCCAGCCTCTGGCTGCGGAGTCGTGCCAGCACTGGGACCGATAATTGGATGCATGTTTCTTCCAATGAGTTTGTATCATTTTTATGTAAATTTGACATTTTCCTGATGTTCTGTAATGTGCACAAAGCAAGTGCCGCTCCTGCCGTCGGCAAAGCCTATTTCCTTCCTGTCTGAAGTGCTGTGTTGATTTAAGGGCCTGCTAATACGCGCAGCCGGGCCCCCCCGTGCACATGCACGTGCCCGCACGTGGCTTGCCGGATCCACTCTCTCTCCATCAGCCTAATGTGCAGCTCCCAGGAGCCCAACCCCATGTCCCAGCCAAGGCTGGGCCTGTCCTGCACCAGCAGAACATGGAGCTGGTCTCCTGAGATAGCAAGGAACCTTCTCCACCTCATAAGCCATCAAATCTGCTGACACCGCTGAACACCATACAGCTGTCCGGCTTATCCCAGTGGGGGTGAAGAGGTGCTTTTGTGCCTGGTGTGAGGGGAGACTGCTGGCAGCCACCGCAAGGCTCTTTGTCTCCTGAAGGAAGGCAGGAGATTAGAGCCTTGGAACCAGAGGGCGAGGAAAGCAGGCAGCAACCAAGGGGCACTTTTCTGGCAGTGCAGGGAGGTGCTGCTTATTAACCGTACACCCAGGGCTGCAGGGGACTGTGCAAGGGGAGCTTTGAACTCCTCCACTTCAGGAGCTGCCAGAGAGGCCAGAACGGGTCTGCATGGGCATCCCGGACTGCTCTCAGGCAGGGGTCCCAGCCACAGCACCTCCTTCCCACAGGCAGAAGCTGTGGTACTGGGGGCACCCTTCCCAGGGTGAGGGCAGCCACACTCCCACGTCCCCCCCACTTCTCGCACCACACAATTTTTCCGGGCTCTGTCTGCAGCGCAGGCAAGCGGGTTTCAAAGGCAGTGCTGCTATTTAAAGCCCTTATTGTTCGCGTCCTTGACACCAGCAGCTACATCCTGCTGTCGTTCGATGCAAGCGCATCCTGGCCCGGCCAGCCAGAGGAAGACAGCTAATGAAGAGCAAGTGCAAAGACGCCTCTTCTTTGTCCTCATCACAAAGCGGCTTCCCAAACAGTCCCACTCTGCCCTGCGCTGGGCGGCTATTTATATCTCCCCTTCCCCAGGGCACGCCGGGATTTTCCTCCAGACAGCGATGCCCTGGGATCCCTTCAATGGGCCACAGGGATGGGTTGCTCTCTAGCCCTGCAGTCCTGGGAGCTGCTCGCAAAGAGACCCCATCCCTGAGTGCTACCCTTGCAGGGGCAATTACGAGGGCAGTCAGGTCAGCCAGGGCCAGGAAGAGGGTGGGCTCCCTCCAGGGTCAGCTCCCTGCCCAGCTCGGGCAGCTGGCAGCCCTGGGGGAGTTTCTCCATCTGGACAGCATCACTGCCTCTCTCCTCTTCCTCCCCACGGGCAGGCACACATCTGCCGCTCCCGCTCTCCTGCCCACACCTGGAGCTGGACTGCACAGCTGCAGCACATGGCAGAGGACTGGGTGTCCCAGCCGGACCTTGGGGCCGTCTGCTAGCCAGCCCCCAGATCAGAGCAGGCATCTGCTGTGCCCCCGTGCCAGGCGCTGTGCTCTCCAGCGAAAAGCTTTGACAGGAAATTAAAGATTAATGTTCCCCGCGGCACCTGTGCCGGCAGCACCCATGGTGCCAAGGACGTGCCCAGCATGGCAACCCAGTGCAGTGGGGCTGGACCAGGGGTGCCTGGAGCGTGTAGGGCAGGGAGCAGTGGGGTTCTGGGGGAGAGTGAGGATGGAGATGAGGAGGGAAGGGATGTGTCCCCTGGGCTCCGAGCCACCATTGCTGCATTGGGTATCAAGAGCCAGGCAGGGAAATGTCATCCCACAGGCAGGACAGCACCAGGGCCAAAGGGACGAGAGAGGTGGCTGCAGAGGGTTGCAGGTCTTGAAGCTCTGCACAGAGCCCTCAGCCCTTTCCCTGCCTTCTTCAGCACAGGGGCTGCCCTGGCTGGGGAGCCACCAGCCCCTCAGGGGGACACCCTGCAGCAGGTGAGGGAATGCCAGTGGCCAGCGAACTGTCTGACCAGCACAGCAAGCAGAGCCATGCAGCTGAGCAGGCAGCGTGATGCTGTAAGCACTGCCTCCCTCCCATCGGGAGAGGATTAAGCTCTGGCTGGCAGCAGTGCTGCCCACATGGCTGCGCCCACAGCTGCAGCTGTTGCCTCAGCTCTTTGTACAGCTGGGTGCTCCATGCTGCTGCACCTACGGCCAGCTCCCGTGGTGCACTCACCCTGCTCCCAGGCCACAGGGCTGCTCCACACTTCTGATGCCCTCCACTAGCTCTCATGGGCACACGCTGAGCCCAACGAGGGTGGTGGGACCCATTTTCCCACTGTCTGGACCTGGGCACGCACCTGCTGTGACCACAGGTCTCTCCTCCGGCTCCCTGGGAGCACTGGGCACCTTGGTGCACGGGGCTGTGGTTTTGTGAAATATGGCCCCTATAAATCTCGCCGGGTGCAAGTGGTAATTCTCAATATATTTTCAAATATAGTTCAATTATTTTTCCCATATATCATGGGGAAATTGCATTGGCGAGTGGCGGCGCTAAGCAGGGAGCGCGTGGCAGGGCGGCATTAATAGGATTGTGCATGGTATTATGCATGAGGTCGTTCAGGACACAGTGGGGAACCTCGCGTGCTCCAGTGAGACGGGAAGGAATAAATCAGGCTATTAGCCCCGCACCTTGCTTAGGTCTGCAGGGGATTAATCTCTGCAATGTGCAGGGATCCCAGCTGGGCTGCCTCCCCAGGCTCTTCTGACAAGTTCTATCCCACTCCCTACCTGTGTCTGCCCAAATCACCAGGGAGCAAAGGCAGTGTTGAACGTGCCAGGGTCACCAGAGTGGGTGTGACACGTCACTAGGGAGACAGCATTCCATGACTGTGCTCAGGACACACCCTGAGCCTGGTAGTAAGGCTGATGGGGCACCCTAGAGAAGTCCTAGGTGTCTCAGGACATTCTGTGGAAAAGCCTCATCCTTGGCTTGAATTTGGAGGGATGAGGACAAGGTCCCCAGACCACAGCCCATCTTCCAGCTCTGTGTGTGGGGTCCCAGCAGCTTTGTGCCCACTGCCACACTACAGGTGGATAGTGCAGGGTGCTCTCCCCACCTCTCACCATGCAGCAGCCACTTGGCCAGCAGTACCCGGGGAGCAGCCGCAGCCTTCAGGATGGGCGCGTGTAATCAGCTGGGACAGTCACATTTCCTTCAGTTCGCCATGAATATTTATGCAATTTGCGCAGAGCTGCTGGAGCCAAGCTGCTGAGCTGGAGGGGAGACAGCAGCCTGGCCCCCTGCTCCCCCCATATCCCTTCGGACCTCCCTGGGGCTGGTCTTGCCCAGCCATGCCAATGCACACCTCTGCACCACAGCCAGCAGGCAATGAGATGGGAAGCAAGGGGCCTGGGAGCAGAGACCCTGGGGACAAATGCAAGGAAGGGCAGGGTATCCAAGGGTAGGCAGGGGCAGTGCTATGCTCACTTTGCAGTGGGAAGATCGGCACTGGCCACAAATCATGCAAACAGCACCAAAAGCAGGGCCCAGATGCTGGGCTTGTGGGCTGCTGGCTGTGCTGCAGCTGGAGGCTGCCTGCCCACCGCCTCTCCCAGGTGGACTGGAGAGTCCAGCAGCCTAGGCACTGCCTGGGCTGGTGCCAGCAGAGAAGGAGCCTAGCATGAATGCAGCAAGAGGACTTGGTTTTATCACTCCAGGGCATCTCTGGGGGAAACTGGAATTACTCCAGGACTCAGCGCCACAAGCTTCTGTTGGCACCCAGCCCAGGGCACAGGGAGAGGGCAGGTGACAACACTGCTGTGGGCCACAGACCCCTCCCTGGGGTAGCCCATGCACGATCTTTGGGGCTCTTTTGCAGATGTTGGTCATCCAGGGCTGCCCCTGTGGGCAGGGGCAGGCAGAATGCTTGCTCCCCTTGCACAGAGCTTGGCCCACTTGGGGCAATGAAGAAGTTTCTGGTGCTTAACAGATGCCACTCACCCCTGGCTGGGTCCCTGGGGCGCTCACTGGCCCCACAGTGGGTTGCACACAGTAGGCAGGGAGGTTAAGGACCTGCTGGGGAAGGGAACGGGTGCTCCCCAGCAGCAACAGGGCTGGCAGTACCAGAGCAAGCAATAAGTGCAGGTGAGGTTTACAGTAAAGGGAAAAACAAATTATTAATCATGAGAGCAGCCCCAGCCGGGCTGTCAGGGCCGCATGGGCTCATGAATATTCAGCATCGGGCTGAGCACTAAATCTCATTTAAATGTCAGGGACCATTAGGCAGACAGGGAGGGGGCTGGGAAGGCAGCTCCCCACCCTGTGCCAAGCCTCATTCCAGCCAGATGGACCATGACTAGGGTGCTGGCACCTCCCTGGCACAGTTGGGCAGGGGTCGTGTTGGTGTCCTGGGTGCCCCTAGCCTAGCACCTGAGAACTCCTTGGGGTTATCTGAAACTCACTGGCACCTCTGCCAACCCTGAATACCTTCTGATTGCTGCTGGGTGTTGTAAACCCACACTGAGCACCCTACAGATCCAGACACCACCAGCCATGTACTCTCCTCCTCCTGGGCATGGGAACATATCCATCTGGGTCATCCATCCAGGTTGGCTCACCCTGGCAGACGGATCTCCCAGTCCCCAGCATTCCTCAAGGCACACATTGGAGCAGCCGCATGTCCTTCCCTTGGCGCAGAGCTGGCCGGTGCTGGAGGGGAGCCAGAGGGGTGCCTGGAGGGCTGCCCATGGGGACTGAGGCTGTGCTGGGGAGGTGTAGGCAGCACACCCAGGACCTTGCATGCTCGGCATCCCCCTTTGGAGCACACCTCAGGGTCCATCCCCTGGCAGTGCCCAGGCACCTGTCCTTTCCACACCAAGTACTCTCTTCTCTGAGCCACCTGCCTGCACCCAGCTGTCCAGCGTGCTCAGAGTGGTGGCTCCCAGTGGTGCCCACGGTTGTGGCAGCAGCAGGCAGGAGCAGGTAACAGAAGGGAGCTAGCACGCCTGGGCACTGCCTCCCCATGTTGGCACTCACATTCTCTCCAGCTCAGCAGGGGCCTGGCAATTACACGGATACATTTAAGCTCTTAATCCTACTGAAGATTATTCCAAGGTCGGGGTGCGAGAAAGGTCCCAGTGCGCTGCCAGGTTGCAATGCATCCCTGCTGCCATCTGCCGGGATAGGCCAGCTGAAGGAGCGTTGGCACCCCAGTGCACAGCTCCCTTCCCCATGCCTGGGTCATCAGCATCCCTCCACCCATGGCAGAGCCATAGCCAGGAGGCCACCAGCATCTCCTGAAGGTCTGATCCCCATGGGGGACCCTGGCTGCAGCTTCTCCCAGGTGCCAGTGCCAGTCCCTGGTACCTTCCTTGGCTCTCCGGTCTCCCACCCCCATCAGCTTCCTGTGATTGCCCCACACTTCTCCATGAGAAACATAACATATGGCCTGAGCGAGGCATGAGGAGGCCTTTGGAGAGGAGATCTCTCCAGCAGGGCACAGAGGACATCTTGGACTCACTATGGATGTGGCTGCATGTCCAGGGCTGCCCATCCAGGTGGACAAGGAAAACTCAAAGCTGCAGAGAGGTATCTTAGTCTGGTTCTGAGGGACCCTGGTGACCAAAACAGTGATTCTCAAGCTCTAAAACTTTTATCATCACTGGCACTGTTGGATGATGGTCTAAGAGCAGCAAGTGGCTTGAAGACAGTGCAAACCAACCTGGGGGCATGTCCGACGCATGCTGGAGAGTGGGACCACTAACAACAGGGGCACATTCCCTGGGTCATGCTGGGGTCTCCTCCAGGCACCTCCAGCGTGGGTGCTTTATAGGGCCCAAGGCAGGTTGTGTGGTGATAACTAAAGGCAAGGTGTCCAAGAGATGGAAGAAGCACCCAGACTGAGCGATAGCACCCAAGATTCCTCCTCCTGCCATCTGCATCGCTCATCAGAAATCAGCACCCGCTCCCCAGCACAGCCACAGTCGTGCCCTGCCCACTGCCGACAGCTGACGGAGCCCTGCAGGACCTGGCATTTCCTCCCTGGGAAGACTTGTAAGTGCTGTAATCCATCACTGTTCTGTCTCCTGCAGCAGCCCAGCTGAGCTGAGGGAACGGGGCTCTGGGGTGGTGGTTCTGGCCTTAGCAGCTGGAGGGAGCGGGGCTCCCCAGGACTGGTCCCAGAGGATAGAAGAGGGTGATGCATGCTGCACCCTTAGGTGCTATTTGGGACCATGCTGCACCATTGGCACTCAGGACCAGTGCCAGGCTCACCCTGCCAGGCAGGGGCAGACCCTGGGATAGCAGTGTGCCAACTCTTCACCCTGAGTCCTCACATCTCACAATCCCCTCAAAAAGACCCTTCTCCAACCCAGCACACACTCCCTCCTGCTGCAGGATGTGCTGGGTGCTGGTGCTGAGTCTTCTGCTCTCCCTTCATCCAGCTCCCCAGCAGTGCAGCCATCCTGCACCCCAACATGCAGACACACCCCATCCCACCACCCCACTGTACCACCTCCCCTCACACTCTCTGAGGCCCCTTGCAGCTGCCCGTACCCCAAACCCTTGCATCTCCTCCTGCTACCGCTTGGGAAAGTAAAAAAATATAAAAATTAATGATTATTAGGAAGAGCTAAAGCGGAATTGCAAATGTTATTTCTTTGGTAGATGGATGATAGCGGGGTGGATGATAGATAGCTGGATGGATGGATCTCTCTCCCTCCAAGCTGTAACCCCCTTCCAATTGCTCCCTCCGGAGCGCTGCTGTCACCTTGTCTCTGCTCAGAAGGGCTTTTACTGGCTCACTGGGGGATGCACGAGAACAGGTTATTAATACATGGAGAGGGGGATGGAATCCATTTGACTTGAAAATAGCTGAGAAACTGAACTGCACTTTTAAAATCTGCTTTTAATCAGAAGGAAAAGAAGAGAAGTTTGAACAATTAGGGAGTAATGAAGAGCTTCAGAAAAAAAAAGCTCTCTGAAGATTAGCTAAGATTTTTACAGCACTTGGAGAATTTAAAGAGCTATGCTGGTATCGAGCAAAACGGTACAAATATTCCCTGTGAAAATCACAGGCGGTGGGACTGACAGTGAGTATTGGAGCCTGGATGTCCACAGGCAGGCATAGCACTGGCTCGCTGTGAGCAGTGATGCCACACTGCCTGCACGCTGGAGCAGGTGAGCAGCTGGCAGTGGCAGAGGCTCATCCCTCACCCCCTGCCCACAAGGGATAATGGGAATGTGGACGGGATGATCCCTGGCTTGGCTCTGAATGCAAAGCCATGGCAGAGGCTCGCTCCAGGTGTGCAGTCACCAAAGCAAGGCTGACCCATCCCAGCCACTCCAAACCCTCAGAGGGGGGAGTAGGGGCAATCCCCCATGCAACGTGGGGTTTGAGGAGATGGAGTTGCCCAAAAGATGGGCAGGGAGCACTGATGGCACATTCCTGGAGGAGATCCCATGAAAAAGCATCCCTCAGATACACTCATGACACACACACAGGGTAAGCAGTGCTGATGCTGGTATTCCCCGTCCTGGGTTGACCCCCAGCCCCCGCCATGCAGGGAAGTCCAAAGGTTGCCCATCTGTTCCCAGTGTGCCAGCGGCTGCTCCGCACCGATACCTGCCAAGGGCCCGTCACTGGGAGGCGAGCGCGGGGGCTGCACAGCCGTGCACAGCAGCAGCTGGGTAATTTTCATGCTAAGTGAAAAGTAAAGTGCACAGACTCTTTATTAGAGCTAGAACGGTGCAGGGAACAATGAAGGCAGTGATGATCGTTAACTTTCTAATCGGAGGAGAAAAGTCCTCAATGCAATTTTTATGGTAATAACATCGACACTAAAGATAATTGCTCCCCGCGTCGCGCTTAGCGCCGGGAAACTGTTTGGGAAAAAAACATTAATTTGCAGGAACTGAGCCAAAGTTTCCTTAAGGCAGCTGTTCCCTGTGCTACCCTGCCCCCAGCCCGCACCAACACTGCCCGCTGACCGAACTCTGCCTACCCAACCCTGCCCACACCAGCATGTCTCATGCCTCATGCTGGCGAAGCTGAGTTTGCACCATGCTGGTGTTGGCTGGTGGCACAGGGTTCTCCTGGAATCAGTCCCCAGGGTTCAACTCAGCAGGAGATGCTGAAGGCAGTGCAGCCCACTGCTGCGGTGGTGGAAGAGGGCCAGGAACATTTCGGGAGATGTGATGGAGCAGCACTCATGCTGCGGCAAACAGGGACGGGCTAGGCTGCCCTGCGTGCCGGGATTGCCACAGGCAGGGAGGGATGGGAGCTCACACTCCCTGGGGAATAATAAGCACAGGAGAAATTACAGCCAGGTGACATTTTAATGAGCCAGCGTCCTGCGCGGTATTAATATTCCAGGGGCTGCAATTCCCTGGTGGGCGTTTGAGAGATGAAAAAAAAAAAAAAATCCCAGCCCAGTAAAATCAAATAAATAAATCTCTGCCTAAGCGTGGCGTCTCCCCCGCCCCCGGCACGGAGCGGGCGGCACACGGTGTGATTTCCCCTGTGATCCCCTGCCGCCAAGCAAGCAATCGGCTCGTCTTTGAGCCTGGCGGCAGGATGATTTATCCTGGCTCCCAGCGCCCGGGCTGGGGCGAGAGTGTGGGGCTGGGAATGATGCATTGGGCAGGAGCAGAGGTGGCTGTAGGGGGGAAGGAAGGAGAGCAGGGCATACACACAGGCCACCACTCAATCCTAAATTAATTTTAATATTTGACAAATCAAATCTACTTAGGTGAGCCATGGGCCGTGCAAGGGAGATTTATGAGGGTTTGGAGCTGTCGACTGCACATGTAGCCTGTGTTTGCCACTGCCCGGCGGGGCTCCAGCACTCACAGCATTGCTGATTCCCCCTTCCCAGAGGCAGGGATAGAGTCAGCGTGTCCAAGTGGTGTAAGAGTAGCAAGTAAAATGTCCTGTCCTGTAAGCCCTGGCTTGTTAGGCTTGCAGGAGTGATGGGCCCCCTGCTTGTGCCAGCTCTGAGCCCACCAGCAGAGCTAGTTGCCAGGGCATGGCACCAGCCACAGCTGGAGGTGGTAACCGATGCCCAGGATGTCCCTAGGATCCCAGGCAGAGCCAGGGAAGAATAGCCAGTTCCAGCGTGCTGGGGACTGCTCTACCCTCCGCAGGGATGGAACAGTTTCCCGTGGGTTGGGGGCATTTATGAAACTGCAGGCTGAGAAGCTGTGCTGGGAGCTGAGGGTGGTGCAAGGGGTGTGCAGAGCTGTTCCCCTGCAGGGTCATTTCAGTCCCAGCTCCACCACCAGCTTGCAGATTCATGGGCCCCAGGAGGTGACAGGAAACCTGATAGGTTTTAAGACAGCAACATGCCATGAATCTGCAAGGTGCCTGAGCAGGCAAGGCAGGGAATCCAAAATGTTTACAGCCTCAGAGGACGTGGCAACTGCCAAGCAGGGAAGGCAGGCTGGGCTGCCAGGGATGAGCCGGCCACGCTGGGGAGAAACCATCAGCAACCCTGATGTGCTGTTGGAAATCCCTCCCTCAGCACAGGCATTTCCCCAGCAGCTTTGCAGGACCAGCAGGGAGGACTCAGGGAAGCCCTCATGCCGAATTGCTCCTGCGGCAGAGCTCTGGTGTGGGGAGCTACCCTGGGCGGCAGAAATCCCTTGTGATGCCACAGATGGGTCTTCAATACTTTCTATCTCTGTGCCCCTCAGCCCTGCCTGCGGATGAGTTCCAGCCCGTACCTTTTTCTTTTGCTGACTCCTTTCTTTGGCACAGCTGGGGACACCACGCCCACACGCCCAGGCAGGGAGACCGGTACTGCCCTCAGCCATGCCTTGCCTGGATGATGCTACTACAGAGACATGGCACTGGGCTCTGTGCGGGAGACAAGCCCCACGTCTGGCTGCAGCCTCGAGCTGAGGTATCTCAAGGGACTAACAGTGCATTCCTGTCTTGAGACCTACAGTGGACATGGCCTGTGGCAGGGCGGGCAGCCTTTCCAACTCCTCCAACAGCAAAGAGACAAGTGCTGTGCAAAGCCCAAGGGCAGTCCAGAGCCTGGGTGGCTCTGCACTCTGTCCTGCCTGTGCCTCCCCCAGCTCCCCCTGTGCCGACAGCAGGGCCCCTCACCTGCCACAGCCATGCCGGAGAATGGCCAAGGGCCACAGAAGAGATGTGCGATATGAGAGAGACAGCTTGTCTGCAGGGATGATGCACACACCTACATCCCAGAAATTCTTACAGTGTAAAACAGAGACCTCAGAGGTCTCAGAAGGACTTTAAGAAATGTCTACAAGTTGCGTGGGCCAGTGAAATGTCATGGATGCAAGGAGAAGGCAGTTTCCATCTCCTGCTTACCCCTGAACCAAGCCTGGCTCCAGGCTGGGTGCTGGGGTCAGCCAATTCACACTTAGAATCATAGAATCATAGAATCACTAGGTTGGAAGAGACCTCTGAGATCACCGAGTTCAACCGTGCCTGTCTCCTTACTAACCATGTCCCTAAGAAACTCATCCACCCATTTTTTAAACACCTCCAGGGATGGTGACTCCACCACCTCCCTGGGCAGCGTGTTCCAATCCTGGACCACTCTTTCAGTAAAGAAATTCTTCCTGAAGTCCAGTCTAAACCTCCCCTGGAGCAACTTGCATGTCCCTGCACAGTAGGATGCAGAAGGATGGGTAGAGGCTATGCCTCCAGGGCTACAAGCCCATGGTAGCACTTCATACCCAAAAGCTGCATGCGATTCCTGGTGGTTCTCTCCAGCCTAGCTCCAGCTCCACGGGTGCCTCATCCCCAGCAGAGGCAAACCACACCAGCCCTGGTGATACATGGTCCAAGGCAAGGTGGGCAACCAGCTTGTGGGCACTGCGTTATGGCTCCAGCTCTCAACAGAAGCGTATGCTCTCATAAAATATCTACATTTGGATGCAGAGATTTCCAGGGATCCAAGAACACTGTGCTGATAATTAAACATCTGCTCAGCATTTGTTTGTCTTCCTGCCGTGATGTCGCTCCAGCCCTTGCTCTCCCCTCCCCATGTTCCAGCAACACTCCAGACTGGGATGGCATCCCCTGCTCACCGCTCTGCCCCCGCCCAGAAGCACAGCATCCCAGGCCATGGGTGCCAGGAGAGAGGGCAGCTCCGGGCACCCGTTGGAGCAAACAGCAACTTCACTGCCAGCACCTGCAGCATTTGCAGGGCTGTGATGCTGGCAGCCTGCCTGGTAACTCATACCAGCCCAAACAGTTTTGCTGAGCCCCACTGTGTATTACCAGGCAGTGCTTGTCCATTCGTGGTCCCTTGGGCTAAGCAAGCAGCTGCCACCACCATCCTGCAAACAGGAGAGCATCAAAACAACCTCCAAATTGATCTCTGAGACTCTTCTGTAAGCTCCAGTCACGTCCTGCTAGGAGCAAGCGTCCGCTCTAGTTACTGTCTCCTAGGAGAGCACCGAGGGCTTCAGGCTGTCACAGGAGGAGCAGACCCAAACATGACATCTCCATGGAGCCCAGGGTACAACAAGCAGGGACACAGTGCCGCTGAGCAGATGGCACTGGGGCCTGGATCAATGGGATCTGACCTGCAGGAGCTCTATATAGCTGGTACAGGGGCTGGGCTGATGGTGCGATGAGCTGGGGACTGAGGTGAGTCCCTTCCCCACCTGTGTTCCCCCCAGCCCCAGCTGTGCCTACTCCCCTGCCCAAGCACCCAGGGCTGAGCCGAGGTAGCTGCATGCTGCCCGCAACGTTGGCCCTGAGGGGTCACATCCTGCTCATGTTGCACTCCCAGCTTTGATGCTGGCAGCAAGCTCAGGAACCCTCAGTGCTGTGCCAGCCAGGAACTGACAGTGGCTGTGCCACCACCTCTGCCCTGGGGCCCACCTGGTGGCATGCCAACATTCATGGGGACAGCACCCTGCTGGAGTAGGGGGACGAGGAGCTGGGATGGGTGCAAGGTTGGGGGAGGTTGCTGGGGTGCACTGCAGAGCCCTGGGCAGAACACCCCCGCACTCCCAGCCACTCACCTCCATTCGCCAGGGCTGCCCTTCGTGTCAGCAGGGCAGCCCTATCCCTTGTCCCCTGTCTGCTCCCTGCCCTCACCTCCCGTCCCCGGCGCTGTTTGTCACACCTGTCACCATGACAAGGGAGAGATTAGCTGTAGACCCTCCGCTCCCGCCCCAAGCCACTGATTCATATTCATGAGACTTCAAAGCATCTCGCCTGGCTCCCCTGCACCAAACCTAATCCTCTGCTGCAGCACCTTGCCAGCAGCCCTCACTCGCAGAGCTGGGCTGGAGCTGGCAGTCCCAGAGCCCTCCTGCCCTGGACAGCACTGGCCACGAAACCACGTACCCGTTATTCCTGCTCCCTCACGGCAAGCCTGGCCCGCAGTCACGGGGAGATGCTCTGCAGCATGGGGGTGTTGCCAAAAAAGCAGGGGTTAGCAGTATGGAGGTGTTGGTTTGTGTGTCCTCACGTGCACCCGTCCATCCCTCCACCCCTCCAGAAGAGAGGGCTGTGCTCGCAGCACCCTGTCTGTGCCACCACCCTAGCAGTATCCCTGCATGGATTGCAGCGATAGCACCAACAGCCCTTTGTAGGGGCTAATTGGTGCTCGCGGCCCCCCCACCCCGTGTGCCCACCACAATCAGCAGCCAGCAGGCATCAGGCAGGGTCTATTCAGGAGCAGTCGGGCATGCAGAGCACAGCCTCACCAGGCAGCCTGCCTGCTCCTGCCAGGGATGGATCCTGTAGAACAGCAGTGGTGGAGAACTGGCGGGGAGCATGCTGGAGGCCATGGCATTTGGAGGTGCAGGCAGACCAAAGTGAATACTTACCCCAGCCCTTCCCTGCAGAGCAGTGGGGCAGAGGACTGGGGGAAAAGGCACCCAGGGGTGCCCTCCTAACACCCTGCTGCAATGCAGGAGCAGGCAGGGCTGCAAACCCTGGCAAGCACCAGCGTTAGCCAGGCCACCTCCACATCCAGCTCATCTGCTGCACAGCAGGATCACATAGGGCTCAAACACAACCAGTCACACATGGAGAGCCAGGAGCATTGTGCCACTGGCAGGTGCTGGCTCAGCGCGCTGGTGCTTGTGCCGGGAAGGTGCTGGCTCGGCATGTGGGTCCTGGTGGCGGGCGGGCAGGCGAGTGGTGGGTCCCCCATGGAGCCGTCTCCTCCAGATGGCGAAGGCCATTAGAGCCGCTCTTGTGCGCACAGAGCCATAAAGTTTATGGGCCTCATCATTTAGCTGTAATGGAAATAGTTAAATCTGTCTCTGTTTAAGCAAACTCTGCCCTCACGGGAGTGCTTGGTGAGGGCAGGGGGGGACTCAGGCAGGCAGCGGGAGCCTTCACTCACCACCCACCACTGGGGCAGCCAGGGCACCCAGCCCTGGCACTCCCACCTGGCACCTGGAAGATCTCCTCATGCCAGGATCGGGACAGGCATGTGACATCAGGTTCTCCCTGTGCTGCTGTCCCCATTGCCTCAGTTTCCCCCTGGTGCAGGGAACGTGAGAGCCATGTTTAGGGGGACCAGGCACGATTTGGGTCTCTGCAAACTCTCTGCCAGCAGGAGCTGACAGGCAATGTGCAGGCAGGCAGAGCGCACAGGGAACTGCAGGCAGGATGATGCCAGTCTGGTTCTGGCAGGGCACCTGCAGCTCCACAGGGGTGAGACTGAGATTTGGCAAATTCAGACCTGCCTTGCACAGGCAGGTGCTTTGGCCTGGCAACCCCCAGGCAGGCCCCAGCTCAGTGCCTGCCATAGCCCATTGCACGGGCAGAAGAGGATGTGATGTCTTGAAAGCCACATTTCATCCTTCATTAGACACCCCCAGGAGCTATGTATGGTGGGTATATGAGCCCAGCAGAGCCCAGGCTCAGCTACTGAAGCAGGAATGGGGCAGGGAGCAGGGGAGAGCAGCACCCTACTGTGCTTAGCACCTCTCAGCCCTGGCCTGAGGGCAGGAGGCTGGACTCTGGGCTGGGAAACTGCCAGTGTGTACATGGAGGGCCAGACTGTTCCTTCCTCTTGTCATATGGAGCAGGAAGGGGTGCTGATATCAAAGCAGTAGGACAGGCTGGTGGCACCTGCCCCACACACAGAAGCTCAGCTCAGCACCCCACGCAACCTCTCTGAGTCTCTGCATCTCACCCGGGATGGGGTGAGACCCTAGGGCTGCCCCCACCACTGGAGAAGGTCTCCCCACTCATGCCTTGCCATGGTCGTGGTGGGAGCTATTCACTCCCTGGCATGTGAAGCATGATTAATTACAGAGTAAATCATTAATATTCACAGCTAATTACAGATCCTTATCATGAATAATCACACTCACTTTCCAAATTATGGGACAAGGATGGAGGAGGGGGAAAAAGCCATGTGGGGAGAGGGGGCTGTAGAGGGGCAAAGCTCTGCAGCAAGGGGGAAGCAGTTGTATCCTCCATGCAGGGTATGTGGCTCTGGCAGTGTCCTAGTTGTGGATGCAGCGATGGGCAAGAATCAGGGCAGCAGGCATCGGGGCAAGCATGGGATCCAACCACACTGGAGCAGGGTCAAAGGCAGCCCCAGGAGCTCCAGGCACCCCTGCCTGTGGGTTTCTAACCTGCCACCCCAGTGTGTGTGATCCCTTCATTTTGGTCCAGCTTTGCACATCTCCCCGTGTAGCAGGGAATGCCCTAATTCTGCTGGCACAGACCCCCTGATCCAAGCTAATCCCAGTGCGGGGCTGGGATGGGACTGCCTGGTCCCTTGGAGCAGGCACAATAGGAGGACACCGGCAGGAAAGGAGGACACCGACACTTTGCCTGAGCTCCTGTTATACAAATGAAAGGTTTTTAGTGGGAAAGACTCCGGGAGAGTAATACATCTCCTATATTGATCGCAGGCCAGGGACCAAGGCACGGCTTAAACAGTAATTGATTTCTAGCCGCCGAGATGTGTTGGGGAGCATTGATTTAACAGCACTGCAGACACACTGCTACTAATCTGATTAAAGTATTTAGCAGAAATGTTATTCTTTAAAAAAAAACAGAGGGAGGTGATGTGGCTGCCTGGGGTCAGGGGCCAAGGCAGGGTTGTAGAGGGGGGCCAACCCAGCACCCCACTGGTGGGGGCCTGAGGATGGCTCTATACTCACACCCCGGCGAGGGTGCCGCTACCTCTGGACACATCTCCAGCCAGCTGTGCTCGCAGACATTCCTGATGGAGCTGCCAAGGACACGTGCAAGCCCAGCGGGACACAGACGAAGCAAGGCCAAGGATGTGTGCCAGGCATGTGGGCAACACGTGGGTGAGTACCCAGCCAGCCACCCTGCTGGGGCAGCCACCAGCTGCTCTGGGGACAGAGCAGATGCGGGAGAAGTTGGAGGCAACCCGCAGAGGTGGCCATGGTAAGAGGCACACACAGCTGAGGGAGTGGGCACATGGTCCACACCAGTGCTAAAACAGCAAGAAGCTGAGGTCTGGCAGTGCTGGCAGCCCCAAGTCCCCCCTCTCCACAGCCTTCCACAGCAGGGAGGGGATGCTGAGCCAGGTGACTGTACACACTGCTGACCCTCTGCCGCACAGTGTCCCCATGCATGCCCTTTCCCCTGCTTCATGCTCTGCCATGGGCATCCAAGCCATTGCAGAGAGCTCTCACATGCCATCCTCTACTGTCCCTGTCCTGCCCCACTGCTGAGAGGGGGGAACAAATGCTGCACTAGTGGGGACAGGACTCCTCCACACCCACCATTTCCAGCCCCCACAGAGAGGTAGCAGTTGAGCAGGTGGAGGGGCTCCTGCCAATCCCCACTCCCCATCCCACACATGGGCCCAGTTAATTAACAGGCAATATCAAACAAATAAATTATTCCTGCTTCCTATTGATTCTAATTTACTGGCCCCTGGAGAGCCCAGGCTCGTTTATCCCACCTGTCACCCCTTCTTAACAGCTGCACTAACATCTGTCCTGCTCTCTTCACCTCTCCCACTCCTCCAACACTGGGGCAGAGCTGGGCACAGCCACGAGGCCCACACTGGCACACGCTGCTGCACATCATCCCCTGGGATGCAGCCATGGCCCAGTCTGCTGCTTCTCCTGGGAATGGCAGATGCTCCAGTGGTGGCATCACAGAGAGGGAGACTGCACATCTTTGTGGCACCCCCTGCCTACCTGGGGATAAACTTCATCCAAGGATGCCCTGGCCTCTGCCAGACCTTCCTCCTCCCCAGTACCACCAGAAAGGGTGGCAGTGACAGTTCTGGCTGCGCAAGCCCAGCCCCAGCTCCCTGTGGTCAGCTAGGCCCCCAGCCCAAGCTATGCCCAGCAGAAAAGCAGCAGGATTTCCTTGCTGTCCCCAAGGGAGACCTCCACTGCCCACGCACCAGCCTTTGATGTCTGCCTCATCTGCAGCAGGTTGATCAAAGCCCGAGCCCCTCCCAAGTCCCACCTCTGTGGATGCTGAATCAATAAATCAATCCCAGCTCAACTGCTGACTGCACAACCCTTTGCTCCCAAGCAGGCTTGGTTGGGAGATCCCAGGAAAGCACAAGGCCCCAGCATTCACCCCTGCCTGTTTCAGGCCTCAGCTCATGGCTGGTGCCACTCTGGGCTACTGACTTGTCACCCAGGCCAGCCCAGGCTCTCAGGCATGACAGCAACAGCTTCTAACCCTTGACAGCCAGGACTGTCCCTTGCCTGGGTCCAGGCAGCACCCAGCGATTGATCCTGGTCTCCTCCTCTGGCCAGGGAACCACTCCCCAGTACTTCCTGCTCAGGGCTGGGCTTTGCCCAGCAAAAGTCCCTGGGCTCACATGCAGCGGTGCAAGTAGCAGCATGTGTGTCCTCCTGCGGGCACAGGGGCGTTGGTTGGATCAGCTGAGTGTTGCTCTGGGCAGCAGCCTGCCAGCACTGAGCCAGCGGTGAGTTGGATGCAGCCAGAGCAGCCCTAGCCTTGCCTCAACTCCAGCGAGCAATCGGCCATGCCATACTGGGGCAGCGGGAGGCTGGCCAGGGCCATGAAATGGGGTCACAGGCACAGCCTGCCTGCCTGCCTGCTTGCTGCTCCAGGCCCTGGTGCTTTCCAGAACTGGCTAAGCTGGATTTCCTTGAGTTGGATGGATTAAATTGATCCCAGCCAGACGCCAGCGGTAGGCTGCTTGCCACGTGTCTGTGGTCCAAGCCTGCCTGGAGCATCTGATGCTCGGACAGGCATCAGCCAGCATCTGGCCTGAGCACCGGAGTCAGTCTTGGACACCCTGGTGCTCTCTGTCCCCCCCCCAAGTTCTTGGACATCCCCAGTGCTGCTCTTCCCTTACTGGAAGCTGAGCTGCAATAGCCCCGCTGCTGCGCTGAGGGGTGGGTGAGGAAAAGCTGCAGATGCTCTGCCAAGGTGGCCAGGCCAGGGGGGAGAGGGAGGCGGCAAGTGACTCACTCACCCTGGATGATTCATCCCAGGCGGCTGGCAAGAGCAGCCGGAGAGCCAGGCGGCTTCAGTCGGCCGGGATGTCTCGCCCAGAGCCATCCCATTATCCCGGCCTCCAGTCCTTGGCTGAACTCGCATGCCTGCTCCCATGGAAGCAGTCTCGCACACACAGCCCAGCTATACCTGTGCCTGGGAGCCACCAGCCTTCCCAACACTGGCCCACTGCCCACCCTGTGGACGCCAGAGGTGCCCGGAGAGGCGGGAGGCTGCAGCTCCTGGTTGGCCTCGGCACTCCCACGGCATGGCGCAGCTGGGCGCGTGTGGGAGGAGCGGCTGGCAGCAGCGCAGCCAGGAGATAAGCTCCCCTCTCATCCTCACCGCGCGTGACGGGAGGGAGATTTATGGCTCCGAGCTGCGATTTGTGCGAGGCTCCAGCACACACTATTGATCACTCCTAGTTGCTCCCGCTGCTCCCTCACCTCCCAGCCCCTCCTGCCCGGTGAGGGGGGCAAGCTACGCCCCATGTGTTAACTCTTCAAGGCCTGGGGGTTCCCATGGCAGGGCACGGTGCTGCAGCCCCAGGTTCAGGCCGACTGGGACGCCTGGGCATGTATCTTGGGAGAACAGCAGCGTTTTCTCTGGCCAGGGTACACAGCAGGGGTATTTCTGCTGGGCTGGCAGTGAGGAGCATCCCTTGGCAAGGAGAGGGGACAAGGGGGCAGGGAGGGACTGGAGGAGCCAAGGGAACAGGCATGGTAGGCAATGATAAGGGGACAGCACAGAGGGGATGGGGCATGGCGCCAGGGATTAGTGCGGAGCGTATGGGGATGGCAGGTGGTGACAAAGGGATGGTGCCCAAGGGACAGGGTATGATGGCCATGGGCAGTGGCAAGGGCACGTCGACAGCAGCATGCACTGAGCAGTCCCGGGACCATATGAGGGGCTGATGCCGAGGGGATGGGGGCAGCTGAGGGGGCACAGAGATGGGACTGCGGGTGGCTCCGCAGCAGCAGCAGGAAATGATGTGTGAAATGAAGAGTTCCTGCCCAGTGCCCAGAGGGAGCGTGTAGCATACTGAGCAGGGCTGGGGCCGGGGCTACGGGGGGGCACATGGCCGAGGGGGCCCCAGCACTGTATGGGGACCCTGACTGAGGGGGTTACTCCACAGCGTGGGGCTGTGCCTCTCCTGGAGGGGAAGTGGGAGGAGGTCTCTTGGCATGGGCGCTGTGGGTGGCTGCTGTGGGGCTGGAGGCTGTGGGGGGCATAGCCCTGTTAGATCAAGCACTCATTGCTCCCCCCTCCAAGCACCCCAATCCCAGGTACTCACCACCCCCTCCTCACTTGCTGATTTCCCGCTGCTCCGCGGAGATAATTAAATCTGCTATTTCGGCAGGTTCCGCATCCCCTGCCAGGCGGATCCGCAATCAGTGTCGAGAGGGCCCAGGGCTCCCCCACCTGCACACCCTCCCACCCTCCTTACCTCTGTATCACCCCCACATCAGGGCACCTTGCCTAGCACTGCCACTTCTGCATGCTTCAGCTTCCTGCCTGCCTGCACTGTTTGGGACAAACCTAGGTGCTCGCAGGAGGGGCAACACGCTTCTCTCCTGTGTTGGAGAAATGTGCCCTGCTATTTCCAAGGTCACAGCCCCATGCCAGTGCCTCCAGAGGGGTCAGCCCCATCCCCAAATCCAGCCTGGATGCAGAGGGCCCCATCCATGTGGTGGCACACAACCCAAGCAGGGGCAGACACAGCTCCCCACCAGCTGCCACACATCATCGCCAGCTCCCCCACATCATCTCCAGCTCACCATCCAGACCTAGTTCCAACATTATCACCTTCCTGTGGCACCCAGGGAAGCTTTAAATAATTCACAGAGGTGAGCTTCAGCACAGATGTTCCCGCAGGCAGCTGGGTGCGAGCAGGCAGGCAGTGGCTGGGTGGCAGAGATAGCGGTGCCATCCCTGCTGGCTGTCCTGGGCCCCTTGGCACCTGCCGGCAGGGAAGGAAGGGCCTGGGCTCAGTGTTCATGGAGGAAAAGCACTGAGAGCATCAACCTGAGAGAGCTTAGGAGAGGCAGGAGTTGAGCAGGGTGCTCAGGGAGCCCTGGACCATGTAATGCCCCTTCATCCAGCTCTGCACTGTGTCCTTAGCCTGACCGGCTGACATTCCCACCCTCTCCACTGCCCCCAGTCTCCTGTGCCAGATCCAAGACTGATTCCTGTGAAAGCCTGTTGTTAAGCTGGCAGCTCTGACTATAAATTCGGATCAATAATTTAAGGGGGTAAAACTATTAATAGAACATTAAAATATCCATTCTCATCTGAGACATGAAGGTGGGAGTGAAGGTTAGAGTGCCTGGATGACCAACACAGCAACACCCAGTCCTGCCAAAAGCCCTGGTGCTACTGGTGCCGGTGCAGTGGGGAGAGTGGCACAGGTTGCTGTTACTAACCTCCACCTGTGCCAGGAGAGGGGAGGGTGGCATCCATCAGGAGCGGGGTTATTGATGGACTCCAAGGCTGCTATTACCCGCCAGCCCTGCTATTACACACAACATTACTCAGTGCGTGGCCGCAGCTGCCACACCAGCCCCTCAGCGGTGTCGCGGACTGCGCCAGCCAGGAAAACCATTGGAAACAGGTATAATTACACGAGACAAAGCCCACCAGGGGTGTTTCAGCTGCAGCCTCAGTACCTTACACTGCTGGCTACACATTGCACTGATGCTATTCAGTGCTGCCTGGGAGCCCCGTGTCTCCAGCCCCAAAGCAAGCTAGCACCGATCAAACCCCATGACACATCCCTGCTCCATCCCTGTGCCTCGTCCATCCTCTGCGGGCAGCCTGGACCCATGCAGCCTGAGTGAGCTGTGGGCAGGAGGCAGCCACTGCTAGCCTGGAGCAGAGAACGGGCCTTCCCCACCTGCACGTGATGTTCTCCGGAGCTGCTACAGTGTGACACTGAGAGCCCACTGCAGCCTGACTAATTTCAGGAGGATTAGTCCGTGAGCCCCTGCTGCCCAGCCCCGGAGAGGGTGGCTCCTGGAAGCAGAGAAGGTGAATTTCAGGGATATTAATTGTGGTCCCCAGCGGGATGGGAAATGGAGGTACACCTGCTCATCTGAATGGAAGGAACAGCCGCGCTGTGGGGGAGTAGATTAAAATAGGCTGGCATTCACCTGCCAACCCCAAGCAGGGCAGGTAGAGGGCACCATGGCCATGCCACGTGCACCTAGGGATTCAAGCATCCACTTGAGTACCAGACACTCAAGGCCTACTGTCCTGCTCAGGCTGTAGCAACTGCAAGTGGCATGCAGCAGTGTGACTGTGCATCTGCGGGGCAATGACCTGGGGCAGCACCAGTGATGGGGAGTCCTGCCAAGGCAGGGGCGCACGCCGGGCACATGCAGACATCCACACTGGGGTGGTGGGGTAGCCAGGTCCGTGTGCCAGGGCTGTAGTGTGCTCAGGGCAGCTTGTGCATGGAGGTGGGCAGCAAGGTGGCTGGCAGTGAGGTGGGCAGCTGTGACATGGACAGGGGAGTGAAGTCAGGGCAGAGCTGGTGCCCAAGCCTGGAGCCTGCCTGGGTACTCGTTCCACCCAGGGGGATGGTAGGGAAAAGAACAGGCATCTCCGTTAGCGTTGCCCTGGGAGGTGCCTGAGAAAGGTGAAGGAAGCCCACCTGGACTCCTTCCCCTGTAAACAGCAGAAAGAGGCCTCTGCCTGTCCAAGGCCCTGCAGCCTGGCTGCTGGGAAGGGGTGGCAGCACTCTCTGCCCTGCGCAGGAGCCAAAGGATGCCACAACAGCTTCTCCCACCTCTCCATCTGCCTGCAGCAGCCCCTGTCTTCCCTCCGCCATGGGCCAGGGCTAAGCATCCTTTAATGATAGCACCAAAATTTCCTGTTAGTGCTGGCAACTCCTCCTTGGAATGACACTTGCCGCTTCACAGCAATCTCCAAGCAGTGCAGGCTGGCTGCCCTGCAGCAATAGAGGTCCGCATGCCTCCTCCGGCATCACTGGCTTGGCATCCCACTGCTGACAATTGCTGACCTTGCTGCATGCCCAGCAGCCGGGCACACTGCTGCACATCACCTCAACTCTGCTCAGGGTGCTTGCCCAAGCTAAGGCACAGCAGCCTGACACACTTAGCCTGACCCCAGCAAGCCCAAGTCCTCACCACCAAGAAGGAAACGCATGGCTGGCTGCAAGTGTGAAGAGTTAACAGTTCTGAGAGCTGAGCCTCCCCTTCCTCCCCCTGTGCAGTGTTTTACAGGCCGGAGCTATTACCAGGAAATGTTTCCATCAGCACCATTGATCTCCTTGTTTACAGCCCTGTAATCCTCAGCTGTTGACTCCGGAGCAAAGAGGGGAGAAGGGGACTCGGTTGCTCCCTCTTGGGCATGGCCTCCACCCTGCCTGCCTCCCCACACGATGCCCACCTGGCTCTAGCACACCAGGGTGACATGCAGCCAAGCCCTGTGGCACCTGGCTGGGCACCAGGGACTCCATGGCTGAAAGGGAGGTGATGCATAGTGGCAGGAGCCCAGCTGTGGCAGCTACGGGTCACCCTTCACTGGTGGCAGTGTCCCTGCACGTGGTGTCTCCCACCAGAGCTGCTTGACGCCTGGTTGCAGAGCCCCATGCAGCAGCCCTGCTTTCTTTTCATTAGTGCGACGCACATAGCCATCACGCTAAGTTAGGGACCTTCCCAACTCAGAGCTCTGCAGCTGCAAGCTGGGAGAGCCCAGCATGGTGGTGGTGGGTACCCACTTGGTAACCCAGGGAGGCTGCAGGCAGGGATAGCAGCCCGCTAGGCTGCCCACCAAGCAGTGGCACGGCAGAGCTGGGGTGCCAGCTCCTGGTGTGGGACACCCTCCTTGCTCAGCCTTGCCTGCCCCTGCCCCATGAGTTGCCTTTCCCCAGCCCAGGCAGGGCATGGATGTCTCCCTGGATCCCTACTCTGGAGCCGCAGCTCTCCCTCCCACTTAGCCAAGCTGGGATCATGCAAACCTATGCCAAGCACTGACGCAAGGGCACTTGCATGGCATACATCACTGGGGCTTTCATGAGCTTTTAAATTCTTCGGGCTCTGATAACACTAGAGCTTGAGCACCTCCCTGTGCCAGTGCCCACAGGCATATCCCCATGCTGGCTGGAAGGGCAGGGTTGTGCTTCCCTCTGCTCACTTACGCTACTGCCTGGATGCAGCCCAGCCCCTGGTCCCTGCTCTGCTAGGGTTTGCTCCCTTCCAAAGCCCTCCAGGCAGAGATTTACCTTTCCTCCTTCTGCAAGCCCTCTGGAGTCTGAGTGTCCTCCATAGCCCACAGAACAAGTGAGGAGTCAGGCTTCCCAGTCGAACTGGAGCAAGGCTGCGGGTCACAGCTTGCCTCTGCTGGGGCTGATCCAGGCTGGGTGAGAACCAGGATGAGAGTCCTTAACCTACCCTTTCCATGTGCCTCTCAGCCCAGCTTCACGGCACAAGCCCTGTTGGAGCATCTTCAGCCCAGCCCAGCCCAGCCCAGCGCACCCATGCTCTGCAGGGAGCTCTGACCCAGCCCCAACAAACCCCACATCAAACCAGGCAGCCTTATAGCTTGCAAACCCTGGCCCCTGGCAGCTTTCCCCTTCCGTGATCCCCAGTCGCCAGAGGCTGGGATCCCTTTGTCAGCAGTGCCCTGGGCTGCAAGTGCCAGCACAGTGGCGGTGCCCGTCCATCCCTGCCCCCCTGTCACATTCTGCCACTAGCCACTCACTGTCTGGAAGTCGCCGCCATCACACTCCTCACCAGCAAATGTGCAGCTGACAAGCATCTCACCCAGGTCCAGCTGGTGGCCCACGCGCCCATAGAATTCCTCCAGGTCAAAGGGGCGGCTCTTCTCCTCGTCGCTCATGGCCAGCGTGCCCAGCAGAGCCTTCAGTCTGCTGCTCTCCACACTTCCTGACACCAGAGGCCGGCCAGCCTCATCCAGGAGACCCAGCATCTCCCCTGCCCAGTACACGTCGTGGCCCGAGAGCCGTGAGAAGCGGGCAGGGTTGAGGTTGCAGAGTGTGATGGTTGGGAAGATCTTGTTGCGTGCCGTCCCCTCCTCCAGCTGGGTGTTGTGAGGGTACTGGAAGTAGTAGGTAACGCATTTAGCATAGGCATGGACGAGAAGGGCCAGAGAGCCCAGGAAGGCCAGCAGCCACAGCAGGTTGCGAGTGGTATAGCGCTGGTGCCGGAAGATGTGCTGGATACCGTGGAGGGTGGAGTGGCTGGCAAATTCCTCCAGGCTGCATGGGTGCTGCTGTGGGGCTGGGGCATCGCCCGCTGGGTGCCGGATGGGGTGGCCACCCGTGGGAAGGGCTGCCGAGGACCGGGGGGGAACCCAGGGATGGGGATGAGGCCTTTGGGCTTCCTCCAGCCACATGCTGCCGTCTGGGCTCTGCCTCTCCCTGTTGAGCCCAAGAGACTGGAGAAGGTTTGAGGAGTGGCTGACTGGCACAGCGAAGGGTGGGTGACTGGGCTGGACTGGGCGGCAGGCAGCATGCGCCAGTGATGGGGCGGGACTGGCATGGCACTGCCTGCCCTGAGCGGGAAGCTCGCTGAGTGCTAAGACCACAGGAGTACTTAGTGATGGCCACATCCTGCAGGAACCAGAGCCAGAGGCTGAAACATCCTGGAAAGCTCGGGCACTCTCACCACTGATCCCCTGGGGGTGCAGGCAATTAGCTGGAGTCCTGCTCGCTTTCACCATCTCTGTGCACTTAGTGTGGGGTCCTCAGGGAGGGAGAGGCAGGAGAAAGAACTCCTTACATTCCCCTGCCTGGGAATGTAGGAGTTGCTCCAGCAGGGCTGCATGGCCCCAGGCTCAGGAGAGATGTCTAGGCAGGTGTGTCTGGGGATTGATGGTTCTTTGGCCATGGAGATGTGGGGGGACCCCAAGTTCTGCACCAACCTCACAGGGGCACAGCTCCAAGATATCAGGCTGGCCAAGGAGTTGAGTTACCAAGTATCACTCTTGCCAGAACTCCTGCATCCTTGGGCTCAAGCATCTCCTCTGGGCTCCCCAAAAGCTGTGAGGCACCATGCTCTCACACTCACAGGGTGAGGGGTGGCAGGACAAGCAGGAGGCAGTGACATAAAACAGCAGAGGAGCACCAGGTGCTGGTGCCATGTGCCCACCGCCACAAAGATGCTGCCAGGCTCTCCAGCATGGCTCTACCTCAAGGCTCTGGTACAGTGCTGAGGTTGCCACAGATCAGCATCCTTCACTCTCAAGACGTACAAGAAGAGGCAAAATCTTTTAGGAGGCCAGCAATATAGCTGAGGAAAACAGTTGCTTGGGAGCACTGAGAAGCACCTATGTGCCCATAAATCTTCTCTCACTTTTGAACCTTCTCAGTGGGTTTGGTAAAAGATACTCGTTTTCCCTACCAGACTTCCCACGCAAGCACACACCTGGGCAGATCCTGCAGCACTGTTTGGCTGGCAGTGGAAGCAGAGGGCACGTGCAGAGCTGAGTCAAGTCTGTGGGGCCAGGGAGGACAGGTCAGGATCAGGGAGGACATGCAGGTTGGGAGGGGGGCTGCATTTCCTCACCCTGCTCCCCAACACCAGGCATAGGAACCTCCAAAGAAGGGAAGGTGGGGAAATCAGAGGTGAGGATGCCTGGGCACAGGGAGGGAGTGGTGTCCAGGCCTCCTGGGGCTGGAAAGGGGCAAGAGGGCTGGGGTCTCTCCTGTGCATACTCAGACCAGGTTGGGCGCCTAAACAGGGACCTGGAGTGGAGCGCAAGGCACTGCAAGGCCTCAAGGGTGTTTGCCGCTAAGGGCTGGTGATACTAGCCCTGCCCAGCTGCACTCCCCTGGCTTGTGCTCCCCAGCACGGCTCTAAATCCATTAGCTTTGCATAATTAGATTTTTCTCAATTACCAGATTATGATAATTAACAGCTCATTTGTAGGAGGCAGTGCCTAATCCCAGCATCGGGCTTGGCTTGGTGCCAGCCTGGCTATGGAGGCTGCCGGCACTGGGACAGCAGGCAACAGAGCGAACAGCGTCTCGGGGAAGCCCTTCCAAAGGGCCAGGTGGCCTCAGGGGTGCTCCCGAGAGCCCCCAGAAGCTCTCCACGACTGGTGATCTAGATTTCCTCTGAACTGCCTGGCCAACACAGTCTACCCAGAGGGTCCTGTCCCCCCAAAAAAGGGAGGGAGCCCTTGCAGGGACAGCATCCACCAGCAAGGGGAGTCAGCAGGGTTTTAGAAGTGACTCAGGCACCCACATGGCTCCGGAGGTGCAGAAAACATCCTGTGAAGTGAACTCCTGCAAGGAGCCACCAAGGGAAACCACGGGAGAGGTTAGCATCGTGGGTTGGGCTGGCACAGCTGCAGTCATTAAGGGGCTTGTTAATGAACTTTCCTAGTCAATAATGTTGTTGAGGAAGGACAGGAGAGCAGGGTAGCGGGAGGCAGCCGCCGGTAAGGTACCAATCTTCATCACAGGAAGGCAGAGCAGTCCAGGCAATTACTGCCCATCAACAGAGCTTCATCCCTAGTAAAATAACAGAACAAATATTAAGAGAAAAATGCTCCTGAGGACCTCGACGGCAGGGGAATGGGGAGCAATAAAGATGTGCTTGGAGCACACAGCTCAGATTAAATCTGCCCAGTCCAACTTGATTGCCTTTTTTGGGGTAAAATTGCTAAATTAATCGATGGAGAGGAGACAAGAGGTGTGATATATCAGGCTTTTATTAAAGCATTTGATAAAGCATGCCAAGGAATTAATTTCAGTTGGTGGGGATAGCCAACCCCTGCCTGGACTGGGTGCAGCTGTGGTGGCGAGGGCAATGGGGTGGCCCCAGGCACAAGGGGAGCACGGCGGCATCCTGCAGTGCTGGTAGGGGCAGCCCCTTTTCTCCCACTTCAGATGCAGATGCCACAGCTCCTACTCTGTAACCTGGCTCCCAAGATGGCTGTGCTGGAAACACCAGGGTTGCATCCAGACAAGCTAAATGCAGCCCCATGCCCAATCTCCATGGAGCAGTGCCCATAGCCAGCCCAGTGCCCCATGGCATCCCTTTGGGGCCACAATCTCTGGATACCCAGGGCTGTCCTGCAGCTTCAGAGCTCTTCTGCTTCTGCTATGGGCTCTGCCTGCAGAGCTCTGGCTGGGAAGTGGCACCATGCGTGGGCAGTGGTCATGCCCAGCCAGGCACGACTGGCTGGGATGTCTCAAGCCGTTCCCATGTGTCTCATTGGCGTGGCATTTCTGATCTGCCATGAGCAACTCCAGGCGGGAGATCTGGTCCTGCCTCTCTGCCCAGCATGGGTGGCAATTTCAGCTCATACAGGCAATAAATCAGCCTGCTTGCCTGGAGGTGGCTGTGCAGCCCCTGCTGCTTCAGCTCAAATTTCCTAGTCTCAAATTACCCGGCGCTGCCTAAGAGCCAGCTAGTTTTGTGCTGCTTGTCCGAACTCCTCCAGCTCCATTCCTCTCTCTAGATTTTTCCAAAGGTCCTCAAGTGTCCCCATGCCCAGGAGCAGCATCTCCCAGTCCCCATGGGAGGCCCTGCTAGGGAGCAGAGCTGGGCTATCCCCAGTTGCCCGATGCCGTGGAGGGCAAGACGAGCCTCTCAGCAAGGCAGCGTCACCCAACCATAACGGCATTTGCTCCTCAGACAGATTAGCCCAGGGTCAGAGGTCCTAGGCCAAATTCTAACACATTTTTTTCACCAGGGGAACAGCCCAGAGTGTGTTTTTTGCTGGAAACTAGCTGGAGACTTTCTCCTTGAAAACAGTTTCTCCCGATGGGGTTCCTTTGATGCTCACACTGGGAGCACCACATGCAGCAGTTACACTCCCAGCTGGAGCCTCCTTTCCCCTCACAGAGGCATTCCTCTTGCTCTGCCATTCAGCCCTGACAGCCCCTTCTCCTCTGCCTACAGTGCCAAAGAGATGGGGCTGGAGGGGCTGGAGGCCGTGGCAAGCTCTCTTAAGGGAACAGCTCTGCCAGAGTGCAGTGAGTGAGGGAGCCCTTCGGCCAGCAGTGCCCACAAATTGATAGGGTCCCCAGGAGCTGTGAGTTGCCAGGGAAGGCTGGTGGAGGAGGGGCTCATGAAGGCACAGATCACCCTGGTGCCTGGCCAGCCAAGCTGCTCCATAAGAAAGGCATTAAATATCTGTGAGACCATTCAGACATCCCAAGGGGGTGTGACAAGAAAAGCACCAGTGGTTCAGGGACCGAGCAGAGAGAAAAGACCTATGGTTTGTGTGGCATCAGCAGATTCCCCCTATGACCCCCATTTTTGATGTGGCAGAGGAAGCTATTAAATTAGGTGCATCTGCAGCAGTCCCAGCAGCAGCCTCTCCCTGCTATCTCCTCTCTTCCTGTAGCCTGTCTCCTTTTTTCACCGGCCTCTTTCCAGCTCCTCACACTGGTGCTAATCCCCTAATCTGTGCAAAGCAATGATTTTCTGCATGGCACAGCGGCTGCTTTGAGATCTACATCCCTCTTCCCCCAGAAGCCATCTCCCTTATCAGCAGCAGGTATCAGGTGAGTCAGGCACCATCTACCTCCGATAAACTCATGTTTTATTTTGTCCTGTTTCCATTTATCTGTGAGCCCATAATTACCCCTCATCTCGCAATGTGTTGTGCAGTCTTGTGAGCACAGGAGTGGATGCATGCTTTGCCAAGCAGCCCTGGACCACAGCTTTTTGCCAGCAGGGTTTGAGAAGTTGGTGGGGCAATGCTCTGGGATGAATGCTGCTCCCCACACTGGCTGCCAAGCCATTTTTCCTTTCTCCACATCCAGGCTACATTCTCTTTAATCTCACACAGTGGCAGAGATGAATTTTCTCCCTCTGAGCCAGATGTGTTGCACAGAGCATAAACACCCGCGACAGTTGTTGTGCTCCTCGGTGTGAAGGCATCAGATGCCTGCATTAAAACAAAGCTCTCCACTTAATTACTCAGGCTGATAATTCAGCGCGTGGAGGCGGCTCTGGCTGAGAGCAGAGGGCTGGATCACAGCTGGGACTGGAGAGCCTTGGAGTGCACATTAATCCCGGCTCTCGTAGCCCTGATTAACGGTGTTGGAAACCTGCCCACCCTGCTCATTCTCAGGGGAAGGGTCCATCCAGGCACCCACTCACTGCCCCAATGGAGGGAGCCCAGGGTGGCATCCAAGGTTCTCTGCTGACCCTTCCTTGGGCCAAGGTATCCCCTGTCCAGCATCTTCAGGATGAGGTGTTCCAGGATTTGGGCGACCATAGCTCGGAGGGTGCTGCGCTACAGAGGGCACAGCAGTCTGCTACATCTGGAGACTAAGGGAGCTTCACACAGAATGCAGAGAGCCCGTTTCACCCCATGCAGGGACCTGCTACCAGAGCACAGCTGGCAGCAGCTGGAACCAACCCCGTGGCCAGACTCAGAGTAGCACCAGGCGGACCACCACAGGCTTTCTCCTTGCAGTCCAAGCTGCCTGCTCTTGCTAACCTACATCTCTCCTTCTACAGACCAGCCTCTCCTTGCACAGACCAGCAAACACCTTCTGCAAATTCACCTCACTCCCCTCAGTCAGCAGTGGGGCCATCAACTTTTTCTGGGGGAGCCCCTCACTCAGCTCTCCAGGGTAGAGCAGCATGTCCCCTTGCCCAGCGAGTGTCTGCCCTGCTCTGCCAGTCTCTCTGGGATGAGATGCTTATGCGGGGCTGCTCCCTTGGATCCACCTCCTCTGCCCTCCCTCTCCACTCTACTCCCCCAGCCCTGCTCCTACCCCTTTTCTAGGCTACTTGCCTCTTCTCATCCCTCCCTAACCCCAGTGTATGGGCATCCCTGGATCTGAGACATCCCTTTCCCAGCAGAGCCCACATCCCCGGGAACCTTGTGGGCTGGCGCTGCCGCAGATCTGTCTGTGGGGTCCTGTCTGTCCAGGCAGACTGATTTCCTCCAGCTCTGCTCCTGCCTTCTTATCTCTACTGTCTGGGCTGCACAACTCAACTGCATCCTAGGCAAGTGGGTGCAATAGACCCCATCCTGCCAAGGCTGAGCACCCATGCTGGTGCTGAGCATGCAGGGCAGCTGGGACCAACACAGACAGGCAACTGCAAGAAGCACCATCCCAGTGGGGCCCTAAGGGTTAAGCTGTCATGTATTCAGGGCCACGCGCTGGCCAGGAATTACACTTTTATCGCTCACGGTGCTGCCGCCGCTTGAATTGGGACTGGGAACTCTATTTCCGAGCTCACCCAAATTATTCTCCAAGAGATAAAGCGCGGTGCAGAGCAGCGCCGGCGCTTCATTAACATTCCCCAGCCCATTCAGCTTTAAACGAAGATTGCCTGCCTCGGAAAATGATAAAATTGAACATGTGAAGCAGGGCATTATGTTCCATCAGCCGATATTATTTCCCACGCAGGGGCCGAGCAGAGACACAAACAGCTATTTATGCAGTGCCTGGCCAAGTCGAGGTGGCTCAGGAGGAGGGAAGCAAGCAGGGGGGGCACAGGGTGGGTGGCAAGTGCCTGCTACAGATCCCTGGGAACAAGAAGGGCTGTCTGCCTGATGCCAAGATGGCTCTGCCCTCCTAGGGGCTTGTACCCAGGGTGAAGGGTGGGTGCAGGAGCAAACCTGCTCTACGCATCACCTGAGGGAAGGGTCTCGGGGTGCACAGAGTCCCCAAGGCAGCACCGTTTGTGTCCTGCAAGGCTGGGACATTTCCAACTGCTGCCCTGCCCCAGGGGGAGTGTGTCCCCTGCTAGGGCTGAGTGATCGCAGTGCTGACTCCACGTGCAGGATGGGGTCCCACCTCCCAGGGTTGGGTGCCTGGCCAGCAGATGCTGGGGAACACCCACAGTGGGGGAGTGCGTGCCTCTCCAAAGAGAGGCAATAAGGGCTGAGCAGGCAGCAAAGGCTGAGCAGGCAGGGAGTGCCTGCAATTGGATTTTGCTTGGCCATGCCGAGCCTATCGATCCAGCAGTAATTAAAGTCGCTCCAAAAACTGACTCATATTCAACCTTGGGAGGAAGGACCTTCTCTGAGAAACACCCTCCACTCCCCACACGCTGGCACAGCAGGGAGCTCAGCCCTGCTGGGGTGCTGCCAGCCTCTCCCAGCCTGCTACTGGGCTCTGTCGCAGTGGGGACCCTGTTATGGGGCTGCCTGGACCCCCAGGAGCAGCACCCCATCAGGCAGGTGTCCCCACGGACAGCCCTGCAGTGACCCTGACAAGCCTCAGCCCTTGGGGTAGGGTCTGTGCCACCCAAACCCTATTGCTCAGGATGAGCCTATGCTATTTTTTGACCAAGAGCACAACCCTGGGACGTGCAGGTGCTTCCCCAAACCCCTCGCTTGTCACTGCCTGAAACCTGTGTGGAGCTAGGGCAAGGAGAGGAGCCTGTTGAATTTGCAGCCGCCCCAAAGAGGCACTGGGGTGCTAAGAGGGACCTGCTGCCACATGCCCAGGGCGTGCAACATCCCTTCTCTAGGTGAGAGACAGGCAAGGAGGTGTGAAAGCAGGTGGAGGGTCTGCAAGGCATAGAAACATCAAATGCCCTGAGTTGGAAGGGACCCGCAAAGATCATTGAGTCCAACTCCTATCCCTGCACAGGACAATCCCAACATTCAGACCGTGTGTCTGAGGGCGTTGTTCAAATGCTTCTTGAGTATTGTCAGGCTCGGAGCCATGACTGCTTCCCTGGGGAGTTGTTCCAGTGCTCCATCACCCCTGGATGAAGAATCTTGTCCCTAACGTCCAACCTAACCCTCTCCTGGCACATCTTCCTGCCATTCCCTCTGGTCCTGCCATTGGTCACCAGATTTTGTGTGTGTGACACCAGATTTTTTTGTGTGCGTGTGTGTGTGTGCGCGCGTGTCTGGGTGTGCAGGGGCTTGCGTGCCCAGCCCCGCTGCTATTCCCGGTATTCGCAGCAGGTCGGGACAGGCACCGAGGAGGGGAAGCTGCCGTTCACCGGACCCCCCGCAAACGCGTCTGGAGCCCCCACAGGAACGCAGGGCCTCCAGCACCCAGGGGCTGCGGCAGGGAGGGTGTCCCTGGGAGCCCTGGGCAGGGGACCGCGGGGGGCCGCAGCACCCCCGCAGCGCCGGGAGCGGCCAGGTTTTGAGGCGAGGAGGTGGCTCCATCTGCAGGACGTGAGCACCGGCGCTGGGGGTTCCCGCCGCCCCCCGCTTGGCATGCGGGGCACAGCGCTAGGGTACAAGGACACCGGCTCCTCCGGCTGCCACCGGGGAGCGGAGAGGGGCCAAGGGAAGCGATGCTGGGAGCCAGCACCTTTCCACACCCCGCAGCGCACACAGTGCTCCCACCCGACGCCCCTGCACCCCCAGGGCACCCCACACCCGCTGCGCCTACACCCCTCGAGTGCTCTCAGCTGGTACATCCCGGGCACCCTATCCTTAAAGCCGCCCCCAGCCCAGCATCCTCGCCCTGCTTCCCTGCATCCTGCCCCGCATCCCAGAGCATCCCGCGGGGGCGCTCCCCGCGCTGGAGCACCGGGGGCGGTGGGAGGCGGAGCCGGGCGGGGCTCCACCCCGGCCCCTGTCCCACATAGGCGGCCCGGAGCCCCCCGGCCCGGAGCCTGCGCCGTCCCGGGGCGCATGGCGGAGCCCGGAGGTCGTGGGGCAGCGCGGGGCGGGGGCTGCAGCGGGGTCCGCGGGAGGGGCGGGAAGCGGGGTCCGCGCTGCCTCTCCCCGAGAGGGCTGCGGGGGGCTTGTCCCGGCCCGTGTCGGGGAGGCAGGATGCTGAGGCAGCGCTGTGGGCAGCTCCTGGCGCAGCTGAAGCGGCTGCCCGAGCTGCTGGAGCTCAGCGGCAGCGTGGAGGAAGGTGAGTGGGTGCTCCCACTTGGAGTGTTGTGTCCAGCTCTGGAATCCCCAACATAAGAAGGAGAAGGGGTCCAGAGGAGGGCTACAAAGATGATCAGAGGACTGAAGCACCTTTGCTGTGAACACAGGTTGAGAGAGTTGGGGTTATTCAGCCTGGAGAAGAGAAGGCTTTGGGGAGACCTCTTAGTGGCTTTCCAGTACCTGAAGGGGCTACAGGAAAGCTAGGGAGGAACGTTCTAGAAGGGCAAGTAGCGATAGGATGAGGGGGAGCAGCTTTAAACTGAAAGGGGGAAGATTTAGATTAGACATTGGGAAGAAATTCTTCACGCTGAGGGTGGTGAGGCACTGGCACAGGTTGCCCAGGGAAGCTGTGGGTGCCCCCTCCCTGGAAGTGTTCAAGGCCAGGTTGGATGGGACCTTGAGCAGCCTGGTCTGGTGGGAGGTGTCCATGCCCATGGCAGGGGGAAATGGAACTGGATGGGCTTTAAGGTCCCTTCCAACCGAAACCATTCTATGATTCTGTGACTGCGAGCAGCCCTTGATGTGTCTGTGATGGCAGTGGGTATTGGGGGAGCTGAGGGCTGGTCCTCCATCGCAGCTGGCCACCTGCTTGTGTTTTCCTCAGACTACATCCAGATTGCTCAGTGCTTTGAGACAATGCGCCAGAGATGCTGCCGTCTGGAGCAGGATGGGCAGCGGACCCGGGAACAGCTGGCCCGTGTGGAAGCCGAGCAGGCAGCACTGGAGGTGAAGCTCAAGCATGCCCGCAAGCAGGTGGAGGTGGAAATAAAGAAGCGACACCGGGTGGAGGCTGAGCTGGAGAAGCAGGTCTGGGGGCTGGCCGCAGGGGTAACACATGGGGTTGAATGCAGGGACCCTAGACCGCTCACCACTACCCCATTTTACTTGCAGGAGCGCAAACTTCAGCTGGTCCTGGAGTCCCTGATGCAGGAGCCATGGGGCAATGGGGTGTTGAGCAAGGAGCAGTGCTCCATCCTCAATGCCCTGGTCAGCCAGCGCCTTGGGGCAGCCCTGGTACAAGGCAGGAGGTGAGCAGGGCTGGTGGTCCCAGCCACAGACAGCCCTGGGTACAGCTGTGCCCCTCTCTCTGTCACCTTTGCTGGGCTCAAGGGGCTGGCTTGGCATAGAGGTTTCGGGCTCTGCAGGAGTGTCAGCTCTGGGGTCCCAGGAGTGGCTGTACAAGTAGGTGCTGGCCAGTAAGGGGATGTTGCCCTGGTTGTACTGACCCTCAGCTCATTTCACAGGCCATCTGCGGTGGATGAGTCATGCCAGTCCCTCCTGTCCCACTCAGACATCAGCTACGACCACACTGAAGATGATGTGGTAAGGAGGGAGCCACTGCAAGCCCCAAGGTTTGGCTTCTCCCCAGCAGTGAGGAAGTGGTTGTGCCCCACTCCTGCAGTGAGGCAACCCCTTTGCATTCCATGTTTGGGGGCTGTCAGAGCACAGATGCTGGGGATGTCCATGGCCCCTTGCAGCCCTGCCATCCCCAACCTCCCCACTGCTTTTTAGGATGTTGATGTGATGGTGGTGCAGACCCTGAAACGCAAAGCCCAGGAGAGGCAGGTATGAAGGGAGATGCTGGGATGCAGCAGCTCCGGGGGCTGGTGCTGAGGTAGGGTCTGTGCCTCTGCATGGGTGAGGGACCCCCTGGTCTGCTGTCCTGCTGGGATGGAGAAGTATCTGGGTGCCTTAGCCCTGCATCCCAGCAAAGGATGCTGTAAGGAGACTGGCAGGGGGTTTAATTTATTGATGCTGGGCGGGAGCGTCATCTCTCAGTAAACCTGCTACGATCAATAGAAACTCCATTACCCTCCACTGTGGCCCAGCTGGGCTCCTCAATAATTCATCCCCATGTGCAGGCATTCTGCACCCCGCTCTACTCACACCTCTGCATTGCAGGCCTGGTCTGGCCTCCCCTGGTCCCAGGGCTGGTTTCAACCCAAGTGGAGGCCCTGGGTCCCCATCGGTCCCCATGATGTCTGGTGTGGGGCAAGCAATGCTGGGGGGCAGAGTGAGTCCACTTGATTCAGTTGGTCTGAGGTGGGGGGCAGAGTGAGGGAGGGATCCCTGCCTACCCTTCAACCCATTTGTTCTGTCTACAGCGTGTGTCCCTGGCCCCTCAGATCGGCCCTGTGGTGGTGGCAAAGCGGCATCGATCTTCTGTGGCACCCCACAACACTGTGAGTAGGGACCCCAGTGTGGCCTCGGCAGGGTGTTCATGTAAGGCCACACTGAAACCTTCAGGCCCTGGGGGTGCTGTAGGGTCTCTAGGGATGCTCAGCTGTCCCCTTTGGGTGCCTGTGCTCTGCAGCCTATATCTGCCTGGTCCCAGTGGTGGCAGCAGCCCTGGATGTGCTGGACCAGTGCCCTGAAGCCTATATACTCCTGTACCCATGGTGACAGCATCCTGGGCTGTGCAGAGATGGGGAGCAGGCACCACAGAGCTCATGGGGAGATGGAACACCAAGAGGCTGCAGCCAGGCATGTTCTCACTGCCCCTTCTCAGCAGGTGAGTGCCCCCGCCGTTCCCATTCCTGACGAGGTACCGGGCCCTGCTGGCAGTCTCCTGCCTACAGCTTTGCTGCCACGACGCTGCTCTCGCCAGGGACACCGTGTCTCCACACGTGCAGGTCACAGGAAGGGCTGGGGAGGGGGCAAATGGGTGGTGTGGGACCAGTCTCAGCGTGCTGCTATTATGGCAGAGGGAGGGGATCTGCTGAGTGATGCTTGACCCCACTATGAGGGTACTGGGGTCTCTGGATATGCCAAATGCCACTGTCCCAGTGCAGCTGAGATGATGCAGGGTCTCCCTGGAAGGTAGGAAGCCTCTGCACAGTCCAGCCAGGAGTTGGGGTGGTTTGCCTTTCAGAGCCTGCTCCACTGCTTCCTCTTTCTGCAGAGCTGACCACGGTGTGGGGCACCAGTGAGGATCCAGGCTGCCATGCACTGGGACAGGAGAGCCACACTGAGGGCTGCTCTGAGGGGCAGCCAGTGCCAGCCCAACTGCTCTCTCCTTCACGGGGCCTCCCGAAGCTCCAGCACCAGTTCAGCTCCAAAACGGTCTGTGCCTCAGCCTCTGTCCCTCATTTTGGCTGCTATGGAGAAGAGAGCAGGGCAGAGGGAGTGGGTCTGGTGGGACAAAGCTCTCCACCCTGCCCACCACAGCTCTGCCTGCACAGGGGATGGATGGAGGTGGTGGAGACCAGCTTGGGTGGGATGCAGGAGTGGTACTGGATACCTGCAAGAAGAGGGAGCCGTAACTATTCCCCCTCTCCAGGTGATCCGCCCTGAGCCTTGCGGAGTCTGCGGCTCCCGCATCCGCTTTGGGAAGGCTGCCATCAAATGCCGCCAGTGCCAGCTGCTGCTGCACCCCAAATGCCAGAAGCAGTGCCCCAGCCCCTGTGCACCCCAGCCTCGCCACCATGCATGGCCCCGTGAGGTGAGAGGGGGCGTGGTGGTGCCTGGGAGCTGCCCCACGTGGCTCCTGGGCTGTCAGCCCTGGGATGCTGGATATCTGCCCACCCTGGCTGCAGGGCTGGGTGGTGGGTGCAGAGCAGGTCGGTGTTGTCCTCCTCAGGGTGTGCTGGCTGACTTCGCCCCCACCACGCCACCCCTGGTGCCTGTGCTGGTGTTGCAGTGTGTGACCGAGGTGGAGAGGCGAGGCTTGACAGAGGTAGGGGTCAGGGCGGTGGGGGTGGTGATGCTGCAGTTCCCACGGGGCTGAGTCCCTCTCTCTGCATCCCAGACAGGGCTGTACCGGGTGCCAGGTGCGGAGCAGCTGGTGAGGGAATGGAAGCGAAGGCTGCTGCAGGCTGGGGGCACACTGCCCGCCCTTGGCAGTGTAGCAGACATCCACGTTGTGTGCGGGGTGCTCAAGGACTTTCTTCGGGGGCTCAAGGAGCCGCTGGTCACCTTCAGCCTCCACCCTGCCTTTCTGCAGGCTGCTGGTGAGTGGGGGCCATGAGGCAGGGAGGACAAGGGGCTGCTTCTCCCCTAACATCCCTCCCTGGTGCCACCACAGACATCGTGGATGATGCTGCCTGCAGCACAGCCCTGTGCCACCTAGTGAGCAAGCTGCCCCCAGCCAACAGGGACACCCTTGCCTTCCTTATGCTGCACCTAATCAGGTGAGAGACATTCTGGTACGGGCATCTGTGAGTCTGTGCCCATGTCCTGGTGTTCTGCCCCTCACCCAGGCTCTGTGCCCCAGAAGGGGAAGCCAGGCTGAGGACAAGGGTACCCTTGCTGGGAACAGAGTACTCGCACCATCTGACCTCCTTTCGCAGGGTGTCACACAGCCCTGACTGCAAGATGGACATCCTCAACCTGTCCCGTGTCTTTGGTCCCACACTGGTGGGACATGGCTCAGCCAACCCCACGCCACTTGCCATCATGGAGGACACACCACGGCAGTGCAAGGTGAGGGACTTCCTGAGGTGTGGGCTGTGCCCCAGGTGCTGCTAGCATCTCTATCTTCCATCTCTGCCTGCCCAGGTGGTGGCTCAGCTGCTCTCACTGCCACCTGACTTCTGGAGAGGCTTCCTGGGGACAGAGCAGGAGAACCTGGTGCCAGTGCCAGCCCTGGGAGGTGAACATGGTGAGGCACCAGAGTCCTGGCCTCTTCCCTGCCCTTACCCAGTGATTGCTGAATGGTTGTGGGTGCCTGTGGCTGGGCTGGGGTGTGATAATTGTCCTCCCTCTGTCCCACAGAGCCGTTCTTCTGCCACATCTCCTCCCTGGATACTAAGCTGGGCCAGCTAAGCCCAGGTGGCACTTGCTGCCTCCCCAGCACCCTGTGGAGCTGCGTGGGCACAGCTGCCAAGCCCCCGTGAGTGCTGCCAGGTGTGAGTGGGGGACCCAGGGGAGCCTGCTTTGCACCCCTCACTCATTTCTCCCTATGCAGGCAGGGGCCGGGCCCGAGGAAGGTGGGTCGATTCTTCCCTTCTCTACTGTAGCCTGTGGCAGCAGCTCCTTGGGGACACTGGGGAGCTGGCACCGAGGAGCGAAGCCTGCGGGACCAGGCAGCTGCCTGGGAGCTGGTGGTGCCAAGCTCCAAGTTCTTCTGTGCTTCCCTGGGGATGGGGGAGCAGAGCTGGCACTGCCCAGCTGTGGTGGTGGGGACGATGCCCCGTCACTGTACTAGGGGGTTTGTTTGTAGTAAATGTTTGTAGCAAAACAAGCTTGGCGGCTGCTGCTGCTGTTTGTCCCTCCCTGCTGCTACCAGGTGCCAGGAGCTGACAGGCATGACAGTCTGGCTGGGCACAAAGAGCTGTACTGACAGCAAGGGTGAGCAGTGCTCCCCCAAACGTCTGCTTTTGTTGGGCAGGGAGGGAAGGCAGAGCCCCCACCGGCCCTAGCTGAAGCTCTCCTCTCCCTGCCCCGGAGCCCAGGATGAGGGAGGCCCCTCTTTCAGCCCACAAGTTGGCCTCAAGTAATCAAAGCAGTTGCTGCTCGGGGCAGGACAACCTTAAAGCGTTTCCAGACTTCCTGGCACCTCAGCGGAGGCCCCTTTAACTCCTTCCTTGCCTTCAGTCCCAGTGCTGGCTGCAAAGCCCAAACAGGGCTGGGATGCAGAGCTCACTCTCCCAGAGTGGGAAGCTGGCTGAGGCTGTAGTGGAGTGAAGGTCCAGGAAGGGCTCAGGCCCCAAATAACTCGGTAAAAGGGAACTTGGGGAAAAGGGGCCTTACACAACAAGGCTGAGAACTGTCCCAGGACCATGTTCAGCAGCTGAAAAACCTTCCTCTGTACTAAAAGCCAGGCCAGATGTGGGACACAGGAGAAAATCCATGCACAATCCTGAAAGCAAGTACTCTGGCTCAGTTTCCCCCAGTGCAGGGGTGTTCACCAGCAGGCAAGGAAATTAGCACATCCAAGGCAGAGGCAAAACTGAAGGAGTTTAATGTTCTTAAAGCCAGGGAGCGGCTAATCCCTGCCTAGGACCACAGGAAAACTGGCACGGGAAGGCACAGGGCTGGGAGCAAGGATTTACTGCAAATCCATCGAGCTGGGGTAGTACTGGATGGATGGAGAATCCCTAATGCAGCACCTTGCTGAAGGTGAAAGGTGTGATGGAGCCCTTGACAGAGTGCAGAGCTCTGCAACCAGAGAAGACAGAGGTAAGTGGATAAAGGCAGTGTTGGTTATCATAGACAGTGTGCATCAGGATCAGCAGGGAGCTGCCTTCAATAAAAACAGGGGTTTTGAGAGACAGGCAGGCACAGCTCGGCCACCTGTGCATATGTAAGCTGATTGCTCCAGTGCCCTGTGGATGTGGCTGATGCAGGGGAGACACCAAGCCAAACCCCCAGGCTCCACCCAAGCCAGTGCAGAGGAGGCTGCCAGCCCAACAGGGTGGCAGGAGCCTGCTGCTTGTCACCCTGAGCCCTGCCTAGGCAGTCTGCACAGGTCTCAGCCTGACAGGGGCAGGCTCGGTAGGGCTGGCAGCTCTCCTGGCTCACACTGAGCGCTTGGGGGTGGAGATGGTAGTGCTGGGGGAAGCGGTGCTTTTGCAGCTCCCTCCAGGGCCAGCAGCTTGCCTGTACAACCCAGCCCTCCTGTGCCAGTGCCCTTTGGACAGCTTGGTGAAGCTCCATTTCCCCAGAGGTGGGCAGAAGGCCCAGCCCAGGCTGTTGCAATCGCACCGAAATCCCCTCCTACAGGGTAAGCTGCCTACGCAGGACAGGCACATTCAAAGCTCCCCAGCCTCCAAGATGGGCTAGGACCTTCCAGGGTGCTGCTGACACAAACTAACGCAGGAGAGACTGGCGAGGGGTGGTAAGATGGTGGTAGTGCCCTTTGGAGACGCACCCAAAACTGGACACAAGACACTACAGGCAGCAAGTGCTCCCTCAACAGCCTCAGCCCAGGGCTCCCTGTGCAGGCATGCAGCCTGGTGCCAGGGCCACATGCTGTCCCTGAAGCCTTCACCCTGCCCTAGGGCTGGTTCCTGGGCTGCAAGAGAAGCAGCATGGGAGGCTGATGCTCACCAACTTTAATGTCTGTCTGGAGTAGGAGTCAGGCACTTGCAGGGCTCCTGGCCTGCACCTTCCCCTCTGGGGCTACTGAGAACCTCCCAAGAGGTGAAGCCTCAGCACAGGCTCTTGCTGTGGGGCACAGCAGGGACTGGGGGGCTGGTGCTGGCCCCCTAACCCAGCGAGCCACTGACTCACAGGATAATCTGGTTTTTGTAGCTGCGGCTCAACTCCTTGTGAGGAAGGACAATGGAGTTGAGAATGACGACCTCAGCAGGTATGGTGACACTGCAGCCTGCAGGGAGAGCATGAGGCGGTTAGGAGGAGGGGAAAGACTGCCCCACTGCATGAGGCTGGGGTGGCTTAGTGCAGGCAGGATGTACCTAGGATTGTGATGGATGGTGTGAGTCGCCCATCCCGGAAGAGGGTCTCGCTGTCAATCTTGGCATAGGGATCGTTTGGGTTGGGATCACTGGGTGTTCCTTCAACCCGGGCCCAGCGCCCGATTGTGCTGTCCCAGCCCACGATGGTATTGAGGACACAGGTGTGGTCCTGGGGTAGAGGAGGGGGAGGTGGAGAAGAGAGGCATGCTGCCTCCCTGCAAGGGGTGGGGGTTGACACCCACATCCTTGGGCAAACCCTACTTACATGGAGTGAGGCGCCGTGCAGGACAATGGACTCACGCACACGGACACCAGCTCCCACTGTCACCCCCTCCCCAATGGAGACGTTGGGGCCCAGCTGTGAGGACAGAAGGAGGCAATGAGGTTGAGGACAACAGCCCCCTGAGCACTGCCCTGCTGTGGGGTCCCCACACCTGCACTCACCACAGCAGTGCTGTCAATGGAGGCCGTCGGGTGGATGTATACGTTCCCTGCAACACAAGGCAGCTGTATCAGCAGAGGCAGCTTCCAGGAGCACCTGCCTCTAGGATCAGGGGAGGTCCTGCCCATGGGACCCATTGCCTGCCCAAGAAGCTGCCAGGGCAGTGAGGTGCCTCTGAGAGGTACCTCGGATGATAGGGCCTCCAGGTTTGTTCTGGGCCAGCCTCTCTGGGTGGCTTTTGCTGTACTGGTTCAGGTAAAGGCGGCTGGCATAGATAGCAGAGCTGGGGGAGGAAAAGCAAAGGATTGTTATTGCCTCTCCAGCACTATAAGGGTGGAAGTGGATTAGAATTCAGCACCCCGACCCATTCCCAGGGCTCTGCCTGGGCACTCCTGGTACAGATTACTCAATGCCCCTACTGTGTCAACTCTAGCCCCAGCCCTTACCCAGCTGATTTGATCTGGCTCCAGAAACCATCAGTTTTGTAGACATACAGTTTGCTGCTCCCAGCCAACGCCGTGAAAACATCCTGCTCTAGCCGGATCACTTCTGCACGCTGCCAGCCATTGGGGCTCTCCTCTCTGCAAGCAAGAGGCCTGTTAGACACCCACTCCAGTCACAGCCTCAGCCAGGCACTCCAGCAACTACACTCCCCAAATCTAAGGCCTCTGGTGATCCTGGACTCCCATCTACTCACAAACTTCTCCCCAGAGGTTGGGACAGCCCCAGCCATCAGGCTAGCCCTGCTCAGCTCTGTTCAGCCCTAAAGCCACACTGGGATAGGGCTCTCCCAGCTGAAATAAGCTCTAAGTCAGAAGTTGATGGTGCAAGAGTCCCACTTAGTCCAGGTGGGTGTATAAGCAACAGATCCTGTCTCCACTCCAGAGCCCTGCCCAGCTGGATTTTAGCTTGGGTGGTGGCAGATATGTCCAGTGACAGGCTGGCTGGTGCAAAGAGCTGGGGAGGGGAGCAGAGCATTCCCAGATGAAAGGCGTGCTCGGCCCCTTGTCCAGAGCTGAATGAGGATGGGGTGGAAGGCGAGGAAGGGCAAGCTAGAGTGTCAAGGTGGCCAAGGAGGGGAGCAGAGGAAAGAGCAGCCTTGCAGAGGCCTAGAGCAGGGAGGAAAGCATGCATTACCACTAGGGATGATCCAGCCCAGACAGCAGCCAGTGCAGACACAGAGGGAGACTTACCCAAGGTAAGGGCAGCTGGTGCAGGACCAGGAAACAAGTGAGTGATGGCAGAGGAAGAGAAAAGATACAGAAAGAATGGAGGATGAGCGTGCTGCTGCAGCGCCAGGAAGCAGTGGGGTGGGAAAGAGGCAGGGCAGAGGGGAGCTCACAGCTCTAACTCCTGCTGGTTCCTCTGGAAGACTTCGCCAATGTGCTGGAAGATGGCAGGTGTGAAGAGGTAAATGCCACAGTTAATGATCTCACTGACAAAGGTGCTGGGCTTCTCCACATAGTGCTGGACCTGGAGACAAATGAAGAAATGCAAGTCCCAGGGCACAGTCCCCATGCCTGGTGTTGCATGCTGTGGCACACTGGGAACATGTGCCTACACAGGCAGGGAAGCACCTCCTGCCCACACTGTGCCTGGCTCCCCAGGGCCTTCCAGTACCTCCTGCGTGTCTGTGTTTGCCACGATACAGCCGTAATTCAATGCCTGCGTCCTGTTGGCCTGCAGAGCAAGTGTGTGTTAGCAATGGTGGAACAGTGGGCATGCAGATGCAGCTCTGATGAGACCCAGGGACCCATCCACTGCAGGAGCCCCTGGTTTCTAGACAAGCCCCCAAGAGAGCACTGCTGCTCCCCCACACTGCCACTCACTGTGGTACCCAGAATGACAAAGCTGTGTGCGTCCCCATGCTGCTGCTGGAACTCCAGCATCTCCTGCAAGGGAAACTCTGAGCATACGTCTGCGTTGAGGACAAAGAAGGCCTCAGCACCACCTGACAGGATCTGGTCTCGGAAGTGATAGATGCCACCACCAGTTCCCAATGCCGCGTACTCCTGGAGATACCTGCAAGACAAGCAGGGAAAAGTGAGGGCTTAGAGAAGGAGGGGTCTGGCAGGACACCATCCAGCAGCAAGGCAGGGAAGAGGTGGCAGGGGCTGGACAGACATAATCCTGCCCTACAGTCCTGTGGGGCTCATGCGGACATTCGCCATGGGAAGGAGGCAGGTGTGGCTTGGAGCAGTACTGCAAAAGCATCATTGGAGCAGGAACCAGCCAGGACAAGGGAAATTTGGCAAAACTAACACAGGAGGCCAGCTGTGCCCATCCACGGTGGGGTAGGGCCCACTGGCTGGAGACTGCCACCCCGAGGGAGGCAAATGAGGGGCTGCGCTGTGCTCCCACGGGTACCCTGGGGCAGGGAGCCGACCTGATGGGGATCTTGAACTCCTGCTGCGCTGACACCAGGAAGCGGCTGAGGGCCTCGTGGGGCTGGTAGAAGCCCATCAGCAGGATCTCCTTCATGCCAGGCACCTGGGAAAGGAGAGAGAGAGGGGGCAGACTAGGGATGGAGGAAGGAGAATGGGAATGGAGGGAGGAGAGGATGGAAGGAGGGAGGGAGGGGGAAGAGAAGGGGCAGAGTAGGGATGAAGGGGGCAAGAGTGGGGATGGAGGGGGTCAAGGAGGGGGGGCGGCCCTGGCCATGCCCGCCCGCCCCCGTACCTTGGCGCAGGCCTCGATGTGGTGCTGCACCATGGGCACCCCGGCCACGGGGAAAAGCGGCTTGGGCACCTCGAAGGAGAGCGGCCGGAACCGGGTCCCTGCGGAGCACGGCACGGGTCGGCGGGGCGCGGCACGGGCGGGGGCGCCCTGCGGGACTGCCGCACTTACCCTTCTGCGGGCCCCCGATCAGGATCACCGCCTTCAGCGGCATCGCGGCCCCGGCCCGACAGCGTAGCCAACAGCACCGGCCCCGACCCCGCCCCCGGTCCCGACCCCGCCCGGCGCTTCCGCACACGTGGCTGTGACACCGCGGCGCGGGCCCACCCCACCGGGAACGGCCGCTGGGGGGCGCCCGCCCGCCCCCCCGGAGGCGCCGCACCGTGGAGTGCTGGGAGTGCGCCTGCGCGTGCCCGCCCGCGCGGGGTGGGACTGGGCGTGGACGGTGGGGAGGCTGTGTGTGCCGGGGGGTGCTGTGCGGGGCCGGCGAGAGTAGGGGAGCGGCGCTTCGTGGGACTGTGTGTGCAAGGGAGCGACGGGGCAGGGAGGTGTGCGAGGGAGGGGCTGTGTGCGAGGAAGACGTGGTGTGTGCAAGGGAGGGGCTGTGTGTGCGAGTGAGGGGCTATATGTGTGAGGGAGATGTGTGTGGGGGGGAGATGCTGTGTGTGCAAGGGAGGGGCTATGCAGTGTGTGTGCGGGAGGGAGCTGCTGTGCGTTCAAGGGAGGGTGTGTATGGGAGTGTACAAGGGAGGAGGTGTGCAAGGGAGCAACTATGTGAGTGTGTATGCAAGGGAGAGGCTATGTGTGCAAGGGAGCTGTTGTGTGCGGCTGTGCATGCAAGGGAGCAGCGCTGTAGGGGTATGTGTACATGGGAGAGGCACTGTGCGTGGGGGGTGCTGGTGTGAGCACACAAAGGAGTTGCCATAGACGGGTGTGCACCCCGGGCAGTGCCAGCACTGCCAGTACACACAGGTGGGAGTACCCCTTTGCACATGCAGGTGTATGTGCACATGGACACCACACGTGCGCCTGCAGTGTTTCGCCAAGGTGTAGGGATTACGCGTGTGTGTGCGTCTGGGTGCATCGAGGGGTGTGTGGGTGCAGCCGAGGGTCTGTAACCAGAGCAGCCCCCGGCAGCCTGGCCTGCCCAGCCCAATATGGGCAGCCAGTATTTATAGCAAGTCCCTGCCATGGCTGCCCATCACCTGCGGCCCCAGCCTGGCTCCAGTTGCCCTGCTGCCCCTTGCCGCCGCCAGGTCCCCCAGGACCCAGTATTTTTGCTCCATGATGCCAGCACCCTGTGAGCGGCCTCCCCACTGATGCTTCACAGCTTTCTTGGCTCATTCTCCCAAGTTTCTGACACCCTTCCCTTCCCAGCCCAGCCCCACCTAGGAGCCTTCCTGGGCCCTGGATTTGGGGATGGGACAGTCCCGAGGCACCCAGCCCTCGGTGGCAGCCAGGAGCTGCTCTGCTTCCCACCCTCACCCTCTCCCTGCAAGGCACAGAGACGGGACGGGCTGCTCAGGGTCTTTATTGCTGCTCTGGCACGTTGCTTGCTCCAAACCACGGGGACGTTGGCAACTCCAGAGCCTGGCAGAGAGGAGGGGACAAGGACGGGGACAGGCAGATGCCTTCTCCCCGAGTCAATAAATAAAGCATCTGGAAAGTGGGTGCCCAGCCACTGTCTCCGTCCCTTGCCCAGGGCACCCTGGTCAGGATGGAGCACCCTGCTGCCAGCCGGGGAGGGGGCAAGGAGAGGGTGCGGGGCTTGGCAAGGCACCTGTGGGGCTGTGTGGTGGCACTGGGGGGTGGAGAGGGTGCAAAGGTATGGAGGGGAGTTGGGGCTAGGCAGGCAGTCTGGCAGCAGGGCACAGGGCGAGGCTGTTGGCAGGATGGGCCTAAGCAGGCACAGGAGGTGTGCATGGCACAGCCGACAGCCCCAGGGAAGGCACCGTCGTTGGTCCTGGGACCGCAAACCTGCGTGCCAGGACTGGGAGGAGTGGAAGGTGGGGGGGCTGGAGGCCCCTGCTCCCAGCCATGAGGACCTGGGCTGTGCCAGCTGGCGGGAGGGTGCTGGGGGCTGTGAGTGGGCCCCCTCTCTGCAGGAACCACTGGAGCAGCCAGAGTCCTTGGGCGCTGGTGTGCAAACCAGGGGGAGTGCAGGGCCCCCTGTGCCGTGGCTGGGGGCAGCTGCAGACTGCGACATAAGGCACACGGCTGGCGGGACCTGCGTGGCCATGGCTGGCCGGCATCTGGCGACTCTCCTGCTCCTACCTGGGGCTTCCATTGGCCCCCCATACCATCCTTCCCTTGACCCTCTGTTCTTCCCAGCAAGGATTCCTACCACCTGCCCGCTGCTGGACTCCACGGCTGGTCTGGTTGGGGTAGCATCTCCCCTCACCATCAAAATGATGCCGGCCACCAGCATCCCCAGCAGCGGCGTGTGAGTTCTGTGGGCTTGTCCTGGCTCCTCCTTGGCTGCCCCATCCCGCCAGCCCCTGGAATGTTCCTCTGGCTCCTCGGCCCCTCATGGCCGTGGCCAAGGGGCTGGCTACTGCAGCCCCGGTGGCTGGCCACCCTGGTAGGAGCGGAGTAAGACCTTGTGCTTAGTGACTGCCTCGCCACGGCGCCGCTGGTGCTCCACCAGGAACTCCTTGAGGCGGTTGGTGGTGAAGGTCAGGGTCTGTCGGCGCAGCTTCATCAGGTAGGCATCCTGGAGCCAGGCATTGGCAAAGCAGTCCTTCACCGTGGGGCGGCTCCTGGGGCAGGGGCGGTGCTGAGTCAGGTGCCACAGGGTGCCTACCGCCACTGCACCCCCCAGACTTAGACAGCTCCCCTGCCCTATAACACCTGGGGGGCCCAGCCCTCTGCAAGAGTAGGGATGGATTTCATGGTCCTGGGCTGAGGAGATCCCATCCCACTCCAAGGGTCCCACTGATGATGTCTGAAGGGTCCCGGTGGGTCAGGGAGTTAGTTGCCTGCCTGGCACTATAGTGGGCGCAGTACAGGGCCATGTGTCTTCCCTGCTTGGGTCGGGCACTCACCAGGGGTGGACAGCCAGGACCTTGCGGATGAAGAGGGCGGCACTCTGTGAGACATTGGGGTACAGCTTGAAGGCATCAAAGCGCCCTGCCAAGATGCGGTTCTCTGTCTCGATGGGGTCCAGTTCAAAGAATGGTGACCGCCCACTGAGCCTGTGAGGGTGAAGGGGTTGGCACAGGCTGGGGTCAGTGGTGGGAGTGCACCCAGGACCCCCTCCCTACCCAGCCATCCTTGATTTGGAGCAGCCACAGCTGCCCAGGGTCTCAGTCCCCATATCCAGCTGGGAGGGATGTGCAGCAGCCCATCACCAGCCTGATGTCTCCCATGGCACTGAGCCTTGTATGGGGCTGACATCACCTCAGGGTGATCACCCCCCCCTCCGGCCCCTTCTCTTACATGATGTAGGTGAGGACACCAACGCCCCAGACGTCTGCTGCAGAGCCCACCGGGTCACCCTTCACCACTTCTGGTGCTGCAGGCAAAGGCGTAGGGCTGTCATACATACTGGAAAGCTCAGCCCCAGCACTCACAGCACCCACAGCACCCTACCACTGCACCCTCCAGCACCCCTCCCTGCCCCACAGCACCTAAACTCTCCCACTGAGCCCCGCAACCCTACAGAAACTGTCTGTAGATGCCCCCAGCACCCCAAAGTTCCCCAGCTTCCCCAAGGCCACTTCAGCTCCACCCCAGTCCCAAACCCCATGGGCATACGTGCACATTTCACGCACACATGTTCCCTGACCCTGTCCACAGCCCCAGCCCCATGCCGCTGCACCCCTGGAGCCCCACTCACACATGTACTCCAAGGTGCCAACACGCCGCCCCAGCTGCCGCAGCACAAGGGGGTTGTAGGTCTGGGCACTGCCAAAATCGATGATCTTGAGGGCATTCATGCCCGAGATGATGACATTGTCTGGCTTGATGTCGAGGTGCACGATGCGGTGGCTGTGCAGGTACTCGAGGCCCTGCAGGAGCTGCAGCACGTAGTTCACCACATCGTCCTCCGAGTAGCGAAACCTGGGGGCAAGTGCCATCAGCAGGCAGCCCTGTGCTGGTGGCCACTGCTGGCAGCCCCGTGCCTGCCCATACCTGTCCACGATGCTGTAGAGAATCTCCTTGCCAGCACAGTTCTCACAGATAAGCACCAGGTAGCGGGGAGTGATGTATGCCTCGTGCAGGGCCATGATGCGCTCATGGTGCAGCGCCTTGAGGATCTCGTACTCCTGCAGCACACTCTGCTTCCTCTCTGCCTCGTAGGGCACAATCTTGGCCATGAAGTGCTTCCCTGTGGCATTCTCCTTGCACAGCCGGATCACCCCAAAACGGCCCCTGCGGCACAGGGCAGTGCTCAGCACTGCCCGTGTGCAGTGCTGGAGGAAATCATCCCCAGCAGAGCATCTCAACCCACTGCTACTCACCTTGCCTTCTCATCCAGAAAGGTGTATGGCTTCTGTGGAACACCCTGCCGCAGCGCCGTGCCATCCTTAGCCCCTGAGACACCGCTCTCAGCTGGGGCCTCCTTGGAGGACGGGGTGGTGGTGGTGGGCTCCTGCGCAGGGGGTGACGTGGGGGGCATAGAGACAAAGGAGGTGACCATATAAGGGGGCATCTTCCTTGCAGGTGTGGCATTGGGTGTGGGAGACAGTGTAGGGGCTGAGCTGGGGGTTGACACTGGGGACGTGGGAGAGGACTTGGAAGGGGATGGAGTCCGAGGAGCAGGGGATGTGTCCGTGGGGGGTGCAGGAGAGCCCTGGGTGGGGGTGTCTGTGTGGGACAAGGCAACAGTCCGAGTGGGGGTGAACATCAGCTCCGGGGGCACACAGATGGTGATGTTGGGTGGGAGCTTAGGATCTGACCGCGGCCCTTCTTCGTGGGGCACAGGGGACTGGAGGACTGCTGGGGTGACGTCTGCCTGCACCACCCCATCTGCCTTCTGCACCACTCCTTTGTGCTTGCGGGGTGGTGTGGTGGGGGGTGCCACAGCTGCTGGTGGCTCCAGCTGCCCTGTAGGTGTCTGGGTTGACCGGCTGGAAGCCACCTTTTCGGGGGCAGGGATGGGCACAGCAGTGTTCTTGGCTGGGGCAGCTCTGGCATCTGCAAGGAAAAAGGAAGATATTAGCCAGGCAGGGGTAAGCCAGGTGTGGCATCCCATTCCCCAAAGCCCTGGGGGGAAGATCCCCTGGCATTCAAGGACCCCCAGAGCATCCCAGAGGCTGCAGCCCCACAGCCCCACTCCTGTAGGACAGGGCTTGATCACCTGCTGCCTCGAGGTGCACCTTCCCCGAGAGGGTACTGTAGGGCCCCTGCCCGGCTTTGTTGACACAGGCCACCCGAAATCTGGCGATGCTCCCAGGGGGCAGATCTGTCACGTTGAAGTAGCAGTCGGTGATGCCGGTGCTGATGATCTTCCACTCATGCTCCCCTGTGAGGTGGCAACAAGGTGAGGCTGGGGCAGATGAGGGGCAGGGGGCAGCTTCCTGTCCCCCACTCCAACTTGGGACCCCACTGAGCCCCAGGGAACAGCAAGGCCATTAGGCACTTTTGTCCTGGCTTGGTGTCCCCACGTAAGCCCATCTTTCCAGCTGCAGTTGCCAGAGGATGGGAGGAAGCACCATGTACCATCCAGCCTGTGCTCCAGTGTGTACGTGCAGGGGGCTTTGCTCTCCGCAGGTTTCCACAGCACCAGCACCGTGTTCTTGTACTTCTGGGGGATCTCTGGGGTGCCTGGCCGCCCAGGGAGCCCTAGGACAGGACAGAGAGGATGGGCTGAGCACCCAGCCAGGGCCAGGGCAGAGCTGCTGTGGGACAAGAGCAGAGCAACATGCGGGCTTGGAGATGCTGGAGGTGCCCAGGTGGAATCAGCCTGGTCCCCCTCAAAAGCCTCTTTGCAGATTTGGAAAGGGGAGCTCAAGTGACTTGCTCCAACTAGTTCCCAGCCCTGGGCTGCGTATGTGGTGTGTGCTCTCTCTCTCTTCGCGGGGCAGCAACACTGTCCCCCAACCCCTTCCCTTGCATTCTTACGTGCCACAGCCAGCGTGCAGGAGCTGATGGCCGTGCCCAGGGCATTGGCAGCTGCACACTCGTACAGTCCTGCGTCCTTCCTGGAGACCTTGGCAATGGTGAGCATCTGCCGGCCGTCCTTGCAGGAAATGACATTCATCGCATTGTCTGGCTGCAGGGACCTCTTGTCTGCAGGGTGGGAGCAGAGGGGAGGAATGCTGCACTGCCCACCCTCCCAGTGCCCGCCTACCAAGGCAGTACAGGCAGCCCCCCACCTTTCATCCAGATAATCCTGGGGGTCGGGCTGCCAGCAGGCAGGCAGCAGAGCGTCAGTGCCTCACCCTCCAGCAGCACCTGGTCCTTCAGCTTGATATGGAAAATGGGAGGGAAATCTGGAAAGCAAAGAGCAAGTCAGGCTGGGGCAGTGATGGGCACCCAACACCCCACCATGGGGATGCACCTACCTGACTCGCTGGGCGTGTGAGACCAGTTGGCGATGGGTCCCTCTTCCCGCAGCAGGATGGAGGGGATGCTGGGCTGTGAGGCCACCTTCTCCTTCTTGCCCCGCGAGAGCCCCCAGCGCTCCCAACGGGACCGCTTCTGGCTCTCAGCTCCACCTGCGGGCACCCATGGTGGCTGAGAGGGGGGCTGAGATGGGGCGCCTGTACCTGCCATGCCCAGGGCAGCTGAGCCATAGGGTGCCTGCAGGGCTCTCTCTTGCCACTCACCTTTGGCAGAGGCAGAGGAGCGGGTGCTGCTCTCTGAGCGCAGAGACTCAGAGGAGGGCGCAGGTGCTGGAGGGGGACCCGACCGCAGGCTCTCCCCCTCTGAGCTGGCACGGCGGAGCTCCCGGGGCCCCTCGACCTCTGACCGCTCGTCTGACAGGCTGCGCAGCCGTGCAGAGACTCGCTCCACCGTGGCACTGATCTTCCTCCGCACGGCCACTGCTGGAGACTCGCTCTCCCCGCTGCCCCCCAGCTCCGACTTGAGGCTCTCTGAGTCCCTCCGATCCTTGGAACTGCCCAAGGCTGTGCTCCAGGAGAAGCGGCGCCCCCCAGATAGGGTCTCGCCGCCTCCATCTTCCCCCCTGTTCTTCTTCCTCTCGGCTGGCGGGGTCCGCTTGAGGAGCACGGACATCCTCCGGAGGAAGCCCCTGTCCTTCTCCACCTCGTGCAGGTCCTGCACTGACTTGGACTTGGCCGCCAGCCCAGTGGGCCGGTCCCTGCGCAGCTCCAGGGGCACACCAGCGGGTGTGGGACGGTAAATGCCATCATCAGTGGCCGGGGGGCCAGCCAAGTGCCGATCTTCAGAGCGGGAGCGGGTGAGGAGCTTCAGTCCCCGGCTGAGCGATGACTCCCGACCCCGCTTGAACTTTGCCTCGAAGACCTCCTCCGAGTCAATGTCCTGAATGAGCAGGGAACTGGAGGAGCCGGTGGGCTTCACCTCCTTCTTCAATGCCGGTGCTGGTGCTGGTACGGGGGCCTCGGTAGGGGTGGCTGCTGGGGGCTGGGGGAGTTCCTTTGTAGCTGGCTCTCCACCTCCTGTGGCTCCCATGGCTTGCATGACCTTGGCATAGGAAGACGTTTTGGGGGCATGGGCTCCGGAGTCTGGGAGTTGTGGTGGAACAGGTACTCCTGTCCTGACAGCGCCCTCCCCACTGGTTCCAGATGCCTCGGTGGGTGTTTTCTCCTCCTGCACCCTGGCCATGGGCTTCTTCCCCGTGGTGGTTGTGGTTGTGGCCGTGCTGGCCCTGAGCTGACTGCGGTCCTCAGGAACGTGCCTCTTCCCCGAGGCAACCTTGGCAGCTGGGGCCCGGGAGATGGCAATCTCTGCTGCAGGGGGTGTCAATGGGCCAGGGGCATCTGGTGAGGCTGGGGGCCGGGTGTCAGAAAGGGCCGAGAGTGAGGGGGACTCCTTCAGCCGCTGGGCCTCCAAGTGGGCCACTGGGATCTCCAGGGGCGCACCAGAGCGGCGATGCCGCACGACAGGCTCAGCATCGCCATGGCTAAAGGAGCTGCTCTTCTGCAGCCGATGCTCGGCGGGCAGGAGGCGTGGTGAAGTGGCCTCGCTGGAGGCTGCCCGCACCAGCCGTGGCATTGGCGGCTCCAACCGGGTTGGCCATGGGATCTTCTTGTCAGGGCCAACCCCCAGGGTCTCCAGGAGAGGACCCCGCAGGCCACTGACTTTGCCGTCCCCAGAGCCACCCCGCAGCAGCCGCTGGCGCATCAGCTCCAGGCGCTGGGCATGATCGTTCTCCCCCCAGACCCCTTTCCGCCGTGGAAGCTCCATGGAGGCTGCCTTGGCCAGGGCCCGGCGAGAGTCTCGTCCCGCCTCGGCCCCCTCCTCGGTACTCAGGGGCTGGTGCAGCAGCAGGGCACTGTCGGCAGAGCCACCTCTCTTCAGCTCTCCCCGACGGGCGCTTCCCGGGGACTCCAGGCTTGAGCCCTTCCTCATGGCTTTACGGGGGTACTCCGGCCGCTTCTGGGCTTCAGGAGCTTCTTCGTCAGAGGAGCCAGGTGCTTCTGCCTCTGCACGTGGCCGTCGTGGCCCTGCACCCCTCGGCCGCTTCCCCAGGGCCACCCCAGGCTTCCCCAAGCCCTGGCTCTGCCACTCCATGGTAGAGACATCCCCTAGCGTGATCCCTTCCAGCTGTGGCCTCTCGGCAGGCCCAGCGGCCTCATCGTCTGTGGGGATCTCATTGAGCGACATGCGGGAGCCAGAGAATTCCACCTGGTGTGGCATGGGGATAGAGGGCAGCTCATCCAAGTCGTCCGAATCCGAGGAGGATGATAGTGCTGGTGACTCCTTGAGGTGCCGGGGCACAGCGATGGATAGGTGGTTGGATGTGTCCTCCAGCAGCTCTGGGATTGGCCGCAGGACCATGTTGCACTTGTAGCTGATCTGCGAGCGCTGCAGTCAGTGGAGAGGGCTGGATCAGGCCCAGGCAGGCAGTATGGCATCTTCCTACCCAGCGCACATCACCCCATTCTGCCCAGCGCACAGCTCTGCCTCCCCCACTCCTGCCCCAGCTCCTGCCTTCACCTGCCATTTCCGACGGGAGAGGAAGAGCTTTAGGTGGTCGGTGCTGATGACCTTCCCCTTGGCCAGCGTCTGCGGGGTGAGGGGACAGCGGTGTCCCACGGAGCCTACAGCAGGCTCAGGGGAACCCCGCTGTTGCCAGGTGCTGGAACCCTGTCCACGCTCACCTTGAACCATGGATGTTCCAAGGTCTGTTCCGCATCGGGCCTCCTGTGAATCAACACCACTGACTGAGAGCCGCCAGCCCAGGGAAGGCCAGGAGAGTCTGGCTGCCCGTGCTGCACCCTGGCAGGGCTGTGCAGCCAGCCTTTCCTCATGCACCTCGATGCATAGGGAGTTCCCACCCTCCCTTGAGCACAAGGCTCACACCAAAGGGGTGGGGGCCGGGGACTACACGTCACTTACAGCCTGTCATTCACCAGCACTTTGATGACAAAGCCTTTGGCTTCCCGGGTGAGCCCCTGGAACATCTTCTCCTCAAAGGCCACGTTGTAGTTGCGGATGTTCATCAGCGTTGTCTTGTCATTCTCCCCCACAAAGGGGGAGATCCCCGTCAGGCTGCCAAGGAGGGGACACTGTCATAGGGCCAGGGGGACGTGGGGAACAGCAGGGCAAGTATGGGGGACCAAGGGCAGGACCATGGAACCCAGCCATGGGGAGGGCAGAGGCAGGAACAGCTGTGGAGGACATGGTTTTGTGGGAAGACAGGTACGGCTGGACTTGGTGATCTCGGAGGTCTCTTCCAGCCTTATGATTCTATGATTCTAGGAGGCTAAGTCTGCATGGAGCAATGTGCATGACCACAGCACTTGCGCTGCAACCATCAAGGGGTGGGAGTGACCCCCTTGGGGGCCCACCAAGGCACTTACCAGAGGTAGGCAATGACTCCCACAGGCCTGCAGAGGGGAGAGCTCAGTCATTGCACAGTACGAGCTCCCCAGCATGCCCAGTTCCTCCCTGCATTGTGGGGAGCCCAATGTTCAACCTGGGGCTGCCCTTACCAGATGTCGGTGACACTGGAGACAGGGGTCTGGTTGACAATCTCGGGGCCCACGAACTCAGGGGTGCCATACTTGCAGTACTGTGGCTCCTTAGGCGTCAGCTCCTGTGCATTGCCGAAGTCGCAGATCCGGACCTGCTCACTGCTCGAATCCGCCATCAGGAGGTTTTCTGGCTACAGGACAGGGCGGGGAGGAGGGGAGCTTGGCAAGAGGCAGAGGTTCCCTCCAGGAAAGGGATGTCCCCCATCAGCAGGACCAGGCCCCACGCAGTGTGTCAGGAGCCCATCCATGCAGACTGGGGCAGGAAGGAGCAGGAAAGCCCCACACTCACTTTGATGTCCAAGTGCAGGATGCTGCGCTGGTGCAAGTAGCAGATCCCCTCCAAAACCTGCCGCATGTAGGAACGGACCTGCAAAAGAGCAGAGAGTGGGCATGCTGAGCATGGGTTGGCCCCACACTGGCCCTGTACAGAGGGCAGTGTGGGCTGTAGCCCACTTTATAGCCTGGTATAATGAGTATTACATGTCCCTAGGTTGGGACAGACCCCAGTGTTCCCACAGTACCCCTGTCCCCCCTCATTTTTCCCCCCCTAGGGTTCACCCACCTCAGACTCGCACACTGAGGGCTTCCTCGCCATCCTGTCTAGCAGCTCTTCCTCAGCACAGCTGGCCCCCAGTCAAGGAGCACAGAGACTCCATGTCCCACTGTTCTGCACTCTCCTGGGCACCCAGCTTCCCTACACCACCCTCTCTGCCCACTCATCCCCCCAAAAAGCCTCCCCTCATCCCCCATGCCATGCACTCCTGAAGCAACGCCCAGAGGATACAGCTCCATGACCATGATGACTGCGTTCTTCTTCTCAAATGCATCGTGGAAGAAGACAATGCGCTCATGGTCCAGTTGTGAGAGGATGTGCAGCTCCCGGCGTGCTGACTGCTTGGCCTTGGTCCTCCCAGGGACAAACTTGGCAGCAAAGTCCAGTCGGCTGCTCTTCTCTGTCACTCTCCGCAAGTAAGAGAAAGCCCCCCTGCAATGTTGTGATGCGGGAAAGAGGGGATAAGAAGGTGGAGAAGCAGAGAGGCCTCCCCTTCTCTGAGCAGCTAGGGTGGGCACATGCTCCACAGGGAGCTGCCCGCAGCTCTCCAGGAAAATCCACAGAGAGATCCCAGGCCTGACTTTGCTCTGGCCACCCTGAGCCAGCACCAGGGCATTCAATGGTGGCTGAGAGAAGCTTGAACACATCAGGATCTGCCGCATCAGGAACAGAGCCCCAGAATGCAGCCTGGCTCCAGCACCCCTGTCCATGCAGAAACTAAGGTGGCCCATAGTCCTCCATGCCAGCTACCCCGTACCTCCCAATCTCCTCGTGCACATCGTAGTAGTCAGTCAGGCGTCGTGCCTTGTGCAGTGCCTCCTCCTCCATGGCAGCATCAGCAGCAGGCTGGGCTGGGGGAAGGAAAAGCCCTGGCAGTGGGCAAGCCAGGCACCCAGGTTCTGCTCTCTGGGGTCGGGGGACCAGTTGGCCATACCTGCCCGCACCACCAGCTCCGCCTTGCAGGAGACCTCACCGGCCAAGTTCCTGGCCGTGCAGGTATAGACACCACCATCAGCCTCAGTGGCACCCAACACCACCAGTGAGCACTCATTGTCCTCGTACACGAAGCTCAAGTGGCTGCTCTCCTCCAGCAGGTCCCCATCCTGGGGGTAGCAGGGGCATCAGGTGGGTCCCATCCCATTCCTGACCAGCTCCTGCCACCCTTTCCCCATGGACGGGGCATTGGGCGAACCCTGCATCACTGGAGGTGAGCACAACCCCAAAGCCCTGACACAGTGATCCAAGTGAGGCAGTGGAGAGTATGAGTCTGAGGGGCTGTGGATCAGGAAGGGGATTAGGGGTGTGGGGGGCAGCCCACCTTGTACCACATGATGTCTGGCAGCGGTTTCCCCTCCACCACCACAGCAAAGCGTGGTGTCTCCCCTTCCTGGGCATCAATGTCCTCCATGATGGACTCAAAGCGCGGTGCCTCTGTCAAGAGATGGGCCATAGGATGGTGCTGTCACAATGCACACAGGAACAGGACACTGTGGGGCCATCACGCATAGGTGTGGGGGGCACTGCGGGGCTGTGCTGCTCATGGCACATGGGCATAGGGCACTGTGGGGTTGCATTTCCCCATTACGTATGGATGTGGGGTACTGTAGGGCAATGCCAACCACTGTGACAGCTCTGTGGGGCATTATGGAGGTGTTGCCCATGGCTCTTGGCCATAGGGCACTGTGAGACAATGCCACTCCATTATACATAGGTATGGAACACCCTGCAGCAGTGTCACCCGTGGTACAAGGCTGAGGGACACTCTGGGGCAGTGTCACCCCATGACACACCCTCATGGGGGCCATGAGATGCTTCTACGCAAGTCAGATACAGGTATAGGACACCAGGCAGCAGTATCAATGGGGTTTCAGCCCCATGGGACACTGCAGCATCTCTATGGTATACAAGTATGGAGCACTGAGGAGCAGTGTCATGCTGTGGGACAGTGCCCCCACGGCATATGGGCATGGGGCATCATTGAGCAGTGCCCCCTCCAAGGCACATAGGCTTGGAGCACTGTAGGGCAATGCCACCCCACTGGTAGAGGGGCATGGCTTCCGGTGCGGGGGCACATACCTGCAAGGCAGAGGTGGAGGGTGCAGCAGGCAGTGCCATGGCGGTTGCTCACCTCGCAGGTCAGTGGCCCTGCAGCCTCCCGGCCCACGCACAGCAGCCGCAGGCAGTGCTGGTCATCGTCCAGCATCGTTACCTCGCACATGCCCTCCAGCTCCCCCAGCACATGCCCGTCCCTGTGGGCACACCAGCTGCCACATCACAGCCACACAGGCATCCCCAAACCCACTGTTCCACTGATAGCTCCCACCCCACAGCTGCCTCCTGCCCCACAGACAGCCCCAGTCCCAGCTCCCACGCTGCAGCCCTGCAAACAGCTCACATCCCATTGCTAGCTCTGCCTCCTAAATGTCTCTCAACACTTAATACCCCACAGACAGCACCACCCTCCCAAAAGTGTGTGTCCACCCCCACCCACATGTACCTCCGCAGAGCCCTGGACATCATCCTTGGGTGCAAGCCCAGCCCAACCCCAGGGAAGGACTCTCCTCTCACTGTGGGCTGCTCAGCAACCTGATGCAGGAGCCCCTCTTTGTGCACCCTGTAGGGGTGGGCATAGGGCAGGCGATGGGCACAGCACCATGTCCTACCTCTTCCAGCTGACAGTGGCGTCCACATGGTTGATGGTGATGGTGATGGAGGCTGGCTGGCCCTCCACCACGTACACCACATCTGGCTTGTCCAGGATGGCCGGGGCCTCTTCCAGGTAGGGACCTGCCACACACATCGTCACCACCACCTCCAGTCTCCACATCACCCAACCCTGGCCAGCTCACCAACCCACTGGTGACAGAGACCCCTCCACCACAGCCACACATCCCATTCTCACTGCCTCTCTCACCACGGTCCAGGAGCTGCACGGGCCCCACAGGCGGGGACGGCTTGCTGTTGGTCTTGGGAGTGGCAGTGATGACACGGAAGAGGTACTGGGCACCCTTGGTAAGCCCGTGTACTGTGTAGGTTGTGTCCCTCACGCCGATCACTAGCACCAGCCACTGCGTTGTGCCCAGCACTTGCATTTGCACCACATAGGTCACCGAATTGGGGTCTGCAGAGGGAGAAGGATAGTGCAGAGCCTCTGGCATCAAGTTGACCTGTGTGCCTCATCACGGCATTGCCTATCCCCTGCCCACCTCCTGCCCATCCCCTGCCCAGCCCCAGGTCCCTCACCTATGGCGGTGTCTAGCCACTTGGGCTTGTTCCAGGTCAGTGTGATGGCTCTGCCGGTCACTGAGGCCACGGTGGGGGGCCCATCCGGGGGAGTTGGCACCACATCTGTGGGAGAAGGCAGGCAAGGGTGTGAGCATGGCCACTGCCACAGCTTCTTGGGGCATCTGCCTTATGCCCCAGGAGATGTGAGCTGAAGGGGACAGATGAGGCCAGCAACCCTCACTGGTTCCCTGGCTGGGCCTCAGCCTGGCAGGCCCTATGGGGCTGATGCTGCCAGCAAGTCCCATGTGGGTCCTGGGGGTCCAGGTCTTGACCCTGCAAGGTGAGATCTGCACAGCTGATGCTGGTTTTAGGTAGGATTAGAGACCTACTGAGGTCCTCTCGAACCTGAAATGCCCCATGATCCTGTCATTGTAGGACCTTACTACAAAGCCAGTGACCCCCAGCACCTGGCAGGGTGGCAGCGAGTGGCCGCACATCCCCAGTGGTGCCCACTGCTGCTTACCAGTGACGTAGAGGTGTGCATAGCATGTGGCTTTCCCCACTTTGTTGGCGATGACGCTTTTGTAGACTCCAGCATGCGCATGGCTGACAGCTTTGAACACCAGGCGATGGACATCCTTATCTGGGGGAAAAAGGGGGACACGGGTGAGACCCTGCCAGTCAAGCGGCACAGAGCTCCCCTCCCTGCCTCATGAGGTGTGAAGATCTTGGGGGCGATGCCTCCTCCCGGGGTGTATCCCCTTCCCATGCCCCAGCCAGAAGGACCCTAGGGGGTGCGGGGAGGGCAGCAGGGAGCCCTACACTGCATCATCTTGCGGTCGTCAGTGCTGTCGATGCGGGAGCCATTGTGGAACCAGGTGATGGAGGGGTAGGGCAGCCCGGCCACCTGGCACTCCAGCACGGCCTCCTTTGACTCCACCACGTCCAAGTTGTTCAGTGGCTTCAGGAAATCAGGCATGGTGAAGCACTCTGTCTCCGTCTCTGCCTGCTCTGGCTCCTCTGGGATGGACGGCATCTTCTCCAGCTTGGAGCTGCAAAAGCCCATATAGATTCATGGCAGGAGCATGGTGCCCCCAGCCCAGCTGGAGTGACCAAGCAGGGGGAATGCAGAGCCCAGAAACCCCCAACTCTTACATCTGGGAGGCAGCAGATGGCCTTGGCTCCTCTACGTAGAGCTCAGCAGAACACTCCACGTGGCCATGAGCATTCCTGGCAGTCACCGTGTACTGACCCTCGTCCTCACTGCCCACGTGCATGATGACCAGTGAGTGCAGCCCCCCATCCCGCTGAATCCGCACGTTCTCCCCCTCCTGCACAAGCTGGCCTGCAAGGAGACACACATCAGCATCAGCATCCCTCCCAAATTGGGCACGAGCCTTTGGGTGCAGCCCACAAAGAGATGGGGAGAGGTTTCCCTGCAGGGCCCTGGGCAAGCTCTCTGGGCTTGGGGATTACCAAAATGAGTCCAGGTGACAGCTGGGGGGGGAGTCCCACTGATCATGCAGTCAAAACGTGCTGTCCGCCCTTCTACCACGTCCACATCCTCTAGCTTGCGGGTGAAGAGTGGCTGCACGGAGGGCTGCACTGTCAGCCGGGCACTGCAGGTCAGCTCATCTGCAAGGAAAGTGAGTAGGGGTGAGGCCCACGTGGCACACGTGTGTGCAGGACAGGAGACAGCCTGTGATCCCCTTGGCTGCAGCCCTAGCAGCCATCGTGATTGTAGCTGAGCACACTCCATGCTTAGTGGGGGCTGAGCCTGGCTGTGCTGGGTGCCAGGCTCTGTCCCTGCACAGGCCAGGGAGGGGCACAAGTGTGTGCAAGGACCTCATGCCCAGGGCTGGCGCTCTGCAGGTGGTGGGGTGCCTCTTCCCTCACTCACAGCAGTACAGGTGCCAACAGCAAAGTGGGGTGTGAGGATGCCCTGTCCTCCCCACAGGGCATTGTGTCACAGCTGGCCTGGGTGCTTGGGAACAGGCCAGTGATGCTGGGGCAGGCAGCACCAGCACATGCAGCACCCAGGCACAGCATTTGGGACAGGCGCAGACTGGATGCTCCAGATGAGGGATTTGCAGCAGGGACCACTTTGCAATAGTGGTGCTGTCACCAACCCCAGGCAGAGATTGACATAATGCTCAGGCACAGCCTTATCTCACTGCACTCAAAACTGCTGCTGCCCCCAAATCCCCACAGCTGTACAGCCTCCTCCATGGAAGGATGCATGGGAACCAGACATAGGGTGCTGGGAATGCTGCAGCACCCTGCACCCACCACAGCCTGGGTTACTGCTGAGGGGCTGCCCAGACAGGTGGGGAATGGGAAAGGGACCTTTGTCCCTGCCCCGCCACCAGGGACAGAGGCTGTGTGCAACATGCACAGGCACAGGAAGATGTCAGAGACATGGGACAGAGGCTGGGTCCAATTGCTCTTCCTCAGCTGCCACGAGTGACGGCTTGGTGGAAGAGGGTGGGTGGCCCTGACCCCCTGTCCATTGCCCCTGCCACCTCCCAGGCCAGCAGAACCAGGTCTGTACAGGAGCCAGGTGCCCGGAGGCTCTGGATCCAGAGGACATGGACAGCTGGGCTACAGGGCTGCATCCAGCCAGTATGGCCAGGGTGCAAATGCATCTCCCCAAATTTCATGGAACTCCAGGTCTCAGGGTGCTGGAGCCTCAGGACATGCACATCAAGTTTCCCAGCTGGGGAAAACTCCTCAGCTCCTGGGGCAGCAACTATTTTGTGTCCCCCACTGCCAGTACTCATAGCCCCACCCTGGATAGACCAGAACTCTGAATCCAGGGGCAGAGGGAGACTGTCCATCTCCAGCACATCCCTAAGGCCAAGCCCCAATCAAGATCCACCCCCAGGGAGCTCCGTGACCGCCACTTACCTTTGGCAGTGCTGAGCTTGCAGGTATAGATCCCACTGTCGTCCTCATGCACGGAGGTGAGCAGCAGCTTGCACTTGCGCCCGTCAAAATGCATCTTGCATTTGAGCAGTGCGGGCTGGAGCAGCCGGCCCCGAGACAGCCAGTCCACGTCCATGTCTGGCGGGCCAGACACCATGCACTCAAAGAGTGCCAGCTCCCCCGCCCCGACCACCACGTCCTGCAGGGGAACCACGATGGCCAGGGACTGGCACTCGGGGCGAGCTGCCCAGGAAGGGGGGAGAAAGAGAAAGAAAGAGAGACGCATCTCAGCAACTGAAAAGCAACCATGAGAGGTGGCGGGGATGAAGTGGAACATGCAGGGCAGGGTGGCATGCGGGGAGAGGACTCGGTGCAGCGGGCAGGGGCGCAGCGAGCAGGAATGCAGCGGCGAAGGGCGGGAGGAGGGGCAAGATGTGGAAAGCAGAGCTGAGCCAGGGAGGGGGGCAGGGGTGAGAGGAGGTGTCCATGCCAGGAACACACCACACAGCGCTTTACCAAACAGATTTTATTAGAGCTACAAAAAAGGGTCACAGCCTCGCAGCCCTCCCCCCCGCCGAGCCCCCTCCCCAAGGAGAAGAGACCCGGAGCCAAGGGGTGCTCCAGGCAGACCCCGAGCCCTGGGGCTGTGAGGGATGTCTCACGGTGGCCAGTCAGGTGCCTGGGTGGCTGCCACAAAACCAAAGGGGCCAATGCTCTCCCTCCCCACTGTGGCTGGGGTAGGGTGCTCCCTCACAGGGGTCCCATGAGTGTCCTGTCCCACTTGCTCTGAGGTGACCGTCGCAGAACTGCCACCGTGCCGCAGTCCCTTCCCTACAGCCCCGGCCGGCATGGCAGTAATGGTGAGCTCAGCTCCCTGCTCCCCTTCCCTGGGCAGCAAGGAGAGGAGCAGCAGGACACGCAGACAGGGACAAATGGACGGAGCAAGAGACAAGACAGCATCATATGGCCGCCCTGGCCTGGCTGAGGGGGTGCCTGGTGGTCCCCCAACGCTTCCCCCACCCCACCTCGGTTACGCCTCCCCCGGGCCATCTGGTGAGCCCGTGCCCACAGTCGAGGGCCCGCGCATCCCCGCGGTGCATCCAGGACGAGGCGGCGGATGGAGCAGAAGGTAATAACACAAGGTGAGGTCCACTGCCTAAGAGGTGTCCAACTAAGAGCCCCGCGGCCACGGCTCAGAGAGATGCACCCCCTTATCGTACTCCCCCTGCGTACAGACAAAAACCGCAGTCAGCAAGCAGAAGGGTTAGTGCAGCAGCAAAGGAGCCGGTACTCACACGCCAGTGCCGGCACAAGGGGTGCGAGCGTGTGCCAAGGCACAGAGCCACATACCGAGACCCCAGAGAGGGGCTGGGGCTTGTGCCATTGCCCCCACAGCCCAGCTCCTGCTGGCTGTGGGGCACGGGGCTGGCTCCTGCTCCCACCCCCGTGCCACCGTGCTTTGCCAGAGGCTGGGAGCAGGGTCCCGGCAGGATACAAGCAGCGCAGCCAAGGCTGGGGTGGGATGGGCACAGCCTGGGGGGCTCAGGCAGCTGTCAGCAAGGAGGGCTGGGGGGAGCAGGGCACATACAGCAAAGGGCAAGAGGAGGGAGGCAGCATCACTCATCCCTGCAGGCTCCTTCCCTGGCCTCAGGAGATGCCAGGCAGAGCCTGGCCCTCAGTTCTGAGCCCCCCCTCCCCACATTTGCACACATATATTGAGGTCCTAGGAGGAACAGAGAAGGGCTAGGATGGGACAGCAAGGGAAGAGGGATGAACAGCCCAGTCCTGTGTTAACAGGTTATCACTGGAAACTGGCAAGAGCAGATCTCTCCAAGCTGCCCAGTGCCTGGCAAGCAGCTTGCAGGTTGCCTGGGGCAGGGTGGGAGGGAGATGTCGGCACGGCAAAGTTGGGGGAGAAGTCCCCTGCAGGGCCACCACGGGCAAAAGCCCTCCCCTGCACATCCAGAGGCAGCATCCAGCCCCAGCAGTGGAGATGTGGGGGACAGGGGAAGAAGCTGCGCTGCAGGGAGCAGCGGGCTCTGGGTCAGGCTGGCAGGGGCCCTGGCACAGACGGATGGTGAGACCCAGAGCCGTGGGGTGGCACATCTGGATGAGGCAGCAAGGTAGCCTGACTTCTGCTGCAGGCCCAGCAACTGCAGGCAGCCCTGGGGCACACAGCTCCACTTTCCTGCTCCTGGCTTGCACCCACCTGTGCTACAGCACGAAAGGGCAAGCTGCCTTGACCCCTTATCCTGCAGCACCAATCAAGGGGGTGTGTGCAGCGGCTCCTTCCTCACACAGCTCATGCAGGGCACTGGAGCCAGCTGGCCCCTTGGGGCCAACGGGGACGTGTTTGGGCAGCTTTACCTCTGACCTCCAGTTTGGCCTCGCACTGCTTGGTGCCATACTCGTTGACGGCTTTACAGGTGTAGAAGCCGGTGTCAGTGCGCTCTGCTGCCAGGATGTGCAGTGTGAAGAGCCCTCGTGCCCCCTCTGCCTCCTCTGCATGGTGCCGGCGGCCATATTTCACCGGCTGCCGGTTCCGCAGCCTGCTCAGGACATGGATAGATCAGCACAGTCACACCTGGCCCTGCATGCCCAGCCTAGCTGTCCCCAGAAGCCCCCCTTCTCCTCCACCCCCAGCACTGTTTGGGACCAGAACTCTGAGCTGGCCATCCCCAAATGGGGCAATTACTTGACCGTCCCCTCCTTCCCTGCCCTGTTGTGACCCTGCAAGCACCAGGACTCACCAATAAATGATGGGCTTGGGTTCCCCATGGACTCGGACGCTCATGCTGACATCCTGCCCCTCCAGCACTGACTGGTCCAACAGGGCCACCTGGGGAAGCAAGGATCAGAGAGCAGTGAGCATCTGCCTGATCCAGGGCCATGCATCCCCACCCGGGGCCATACATTCTTCATCACAACAGCAACCCTGGAGCACCACAGGCTCTGGGGCTGCTGGAGGAGATGGTGGGTGCAGGGAGCACTCCAGATCAGGAGGTAGGAAGGCTTGACCCTCCTGGCACTGGGGACCGCAGGGCTGCAGTAACAGGGCACAGCTCCAGTTTCGCCAAGTACCAGGGAGGTCATCAGCTCACCTCAAAGGTAGGTGCAGCCTTGAAAGTGCTCTCTGGGGAGCCGTGGGCAGCCCCATGCTCAGCTCTAGGCTGCAGCTTCATGGCTGGTCGGTGCTGGGGAGTGCTGGACTCGGGGAACTCTTCCAGGGGGCTCAGGTATTCCTCGTCCGAGGTGATGGGGCTGGCCTGGCCGAGGGAGGGTGCCAAGTTCCCGTGCCGCTCCACGGTGGGGACTAACACAAGAGAGGCTGGGTGAGGAGCTGGCAGCAGCAGAGACAGGCAGGGTGGTACGGGCACCCCTCCCCACCACCCTGCACCCCAGGGGAGCCTGGTGACACCCACCCCATGGCATATCCCAGCTCGGCCGCAGCCGGCAGGAAAGGGGTGCGGGGCCGCTCCATGGAGTGATAAGTGGACGCGATATCCCGCAGGGCTCAAGTGGCTCTTACGCAGCAGCCCGGCTTCCATCCTCAGCCCGCTCGAATTCCCGGGATGGCTGCCCTGCCCCGAGTCGCCGGGGGCTGAAGGTGACATTGCCAGCTGCGCTCTCCCAGCAGCCCGCCAAGGGGACAGCCTGCGTGGGGAGCGCCCCTGGCCTGCGTGGGGAGTCCCCCCGCATGGGATGGGGTGGGATGGAGTGGGGACCCTCGGGGTGCGGGATGCGCACGGGGACGGGGGGAGGATGCTGGGGGTGCTGGCGGTGCTGGGGGTGCTGGACCCTCTCCAGGCCGGTTGCAGGAGCGCCTTCACCCCGTCCCTTCCCTCCCTCCCCTTCCTGGGGGGGGTCGGGCGGGCTGCCCAGTGCAGGGCGACGGCTGCGCCCCCCCGCAGGCAGCCCTGGAGCGGGTAGAGACCCGCGGCTTCCCCCCTCAGCCCGACCCCCCGCATCGCCCTCCGCACTCACCGGGGGGGGCGACCCCAGCAGCCCCCGCCCCGAGCCGAGCCGCCCCGAGCCCGAGCTGGTGCCGGTGCCCCCAGCCGCAGCGCCGCCGCCCGCTGAGCCCTCCCCATCCCGGCCCCGCCCGGCCCCCGGGGCAGGGCCAGCAACGCGGGGGAGGGCTCAGGGGGGCTGGGGGCTACCGGGCCCCTTCCTGCCCCCCACCGCTCTGCCCCTGCGCGTACAGCCCTGCTGCACCACGCAGCGGGTGAGTTTGAGGTGCTTCCAGCCCCCGAGGCAGCTCTGAGGCTCTGCGTGCTCCCTGGGGCGCTCTCAGGTTGGGGAACACCTTGGGGTGGGGGGCAGGCTGGGAACGCCCCGACTCGGCTAGCGGCTTGGCGGGCAGGCTGGGGATCCCCACAGCTGATGGCTTGTGGGGCAGCGGCATCCGCACGGCTACCAGGTTAAAGGGCAGGGTATGCCCATAGTTTTGGGTTTGGAGCGCAGGCAGGGGTATCCCCATGGTTCGCAGGCTGGAGACAAGGGTACCCCCATATTTTGCAGCCTAGAGGGCAGACAGGGGTACCCCATGACTAGCAGGCTGGAGGGCAGAGGTACGGCCACAATTTGCAGGTTGCAGGGCAGGCAGGGTTATTCCCAAGGTTTGCAGGCTAGAGGCAAGGGCACGCCCCCGGGTTGCGGGCTAGGGGGTGGGCAGGGGAATCTCCCCTGTTCAAGGGCTGGAGGGCAGACAGGGGCACCCCCCCGATTAGTGGGGCAGGTAGGGGTACCCCACAAGTAGCAGGGCTGCGGACAGGTCCTTGCCGGGCTCGGGGATGCTCCCAGCCCGGCCCCGCTCCCCCTTCAGGATCCTCCCCGTCAGCCGCCTCGGTGCAGACCGAGCCTTGTAGGGTAAGGAAGCCGGGTTCCCCCGGGCGCTGGGCAGCCCCCCCGGCACTCACCGGGCCGCACGCTGAGGATGGCGCTGCAGCAGGTCGCCCCCACCTCGTTGGCCGCGGTGACGCTGTAGAGCCCCGCGTCGGCCACCCGGGCGCTCCGCACCAGCAGGGTGTGCCGCTCGCCCTCCGCCTTGATGGGCCGCGCCGAGCTGCTCCGCAGCGGGACCCCGTCCTTCCTCCAGGACACTGCTGGCACAGCCCGGGGTCACTCGCGGGAGGGGAGCCCCAGATGCCCCGCGCGACTGCGCAGGGTCCCCAGGGAGGGCAGGGCCTCGCTTGGGGACCCCTTCGCCGTGAGGAGCAGCCCCGGCCTCCCACGGCCCCGCTCCGGTTTCTGGCATCCTCCTGCCCTCCAGTGGAGGCTGGAGGAGGGAACCACAGCCGTTTGGCTTCTGCCCGGCTCTGTCGCCTGTGACCGGCTCCGGCTGCCCAGCTGCCCAGCTGCCCCTTCCCACATCCTGGCTATAACGTGCCCAGAGTGATGCCCTGAGCCCTGAAACCACCCGGGCTGTGCCAACAGCACCCAGAGCATCACCTATTCCTGTTCACACAATGTTCAGCAGCCCTGCTCCCACTCTCCCACCAGCCCAATGTGGGGGAACAGCAGACACTCTGCCCTCTGCACTTTGCCCTGGCACCTATTAGCCCTGAGCCCTGAAACCACCTGGGCTGTGCCAACAGCACCCAGAGCATCACTCGTCCCTGCCCACGCAGCACTCAGCAGCCCTGCTTTCACTCTGTGGGGGAACAGCAGGCACTCTGCCCTCCACACCCTCCCCTGGCACCTCACTCTTGCCCAGAGAGACGGGCAGAAAGGGGCATACCCAAGGTGGGCACATCACCTCCCGGAAACACCCAGCTCGAGGCTGCACGTCCCACTCTGCACAGCTGAGGTGGCCCCAAAGGACAGCTCAGTGGGTGTGACGTGGACATGCAGAGAGCCCCTCCACCACACTCACACCTCTGAACTCCGCAGTCACTTACCTTCTGGCTGGGGGTTGGCTGTGACAATGCACTTGAGCAGCACCTCTGTTCCCACAGCCACAGTCATGTCCTGGATGGGGATCTCAAAGATTGGGGCTTCCAGGGGGTCTTCACCTGCTGAGACGTAGGAATCATCGGAGGACTCTGGAAAGGGAGAGACAGGCCCCGGGACTATCAGTGGGGTGGAGTGAGAAGGTTGTCTACTGCACTGGGCTGCATGTGGGCAGCACAGCAGCCTCATAACCTTTTGCCCATCACTGCCCACACGTGCCCCACGCTCTTGCTGGGGCATTAAGCAGGTCCCCAGGCCCTACTGTGAAGGGAAGGGCCGTATCACCACCACCACAGAGTGCCTGCAGTTGGACAAGATGGGGAACCATGGTGCAGGGAGCATACGGCCTGCTGTTCATCCCCATACAGCATAGGGCTGAGGCAACAGAGAGGTGTGCAAGGAGGACGGTTGTATAGCCCACCACAGCCCCCACACTGAGCTTCCTCAGCCCCCCACAGCGTGCTGGCTGCTTTGTCTCACTACGTCAGCATCAGCCACCCAGCTCCCTCCCCAGCCATGGCCCCAGCACATAGGCAAAGGTCCTGGGGCTGCGCCACAAGCCTTGAGCATGTGGGCCTGGCACTGCTGCAGACAGAGCTGAGCCTGGAAGGAGCTCCCAGTTCAGGTGCAGTCTGGTCTCGCCCCTGCATGCTGGGATGGGCAGGGCAGCTCTCCCCTCTGCCAAACAACTGCAGTAACCCCTGAGGGCACTTGGGCTGCATGCCCTGCCTGGAGCACTGAGCACCAACCAACCAAGGCAAGCTGCAGTGGGTGTCCTGTGCCCTGGAGGGCCAGACCAGTGCAGGGCTGGATGCCAGTGGTCAGCATTCTGCATCCTTCCTGTGTGAGGCAGGGGGCACAGAAATGTCAGTAAGTGTCATGATCTCAATACCTAGCAAACTGGTACCCACGCTGGTCTTACAACACTGGTTGATGCCAACATCTCCAACCTGCAGAGCCATGTTCCCTCACCCCTGTGCTCTCTGGCGCAGCCTGGTCTCTCAGTGCCTGCCAGGGTCAGGCTGGAGTTCCCCATCACACTCAGGGGCCGTTCAGGCAAGTTCTGTGCCCACAGGAGGGCAGAAAGCCATGCCCCCTACCTAGCTCTGGAGAGGTAGGCCGTGCTCGGCGTCCTTTCCCCTTGCTCCTCATGCTCCTGCCTTCCTGAGCCGTCCGGCCACTCTCTTTCTTCTCCGACACTTTCATCTGCCTTCTCTCCACTTCCTTGCCCATGCCGTGTTGCCCTGCAGAGCTCCTCTCCAAGCGAGCCTCCTGCTCCAACCCTGGCTTCGCCCAGGGCAGGAACCGCACCTCCATGGGCACCTCGGGCCGCCGGTACAGCCCATGGGGCACAGAGAGCCGGGCAGCAAGTGCTTCGCTCCCTGCTCCAGGAGCATGGGCACCACCAGCTGGGCCCCCGTCTGGGCATGGGCTGCCTTCAGGAGGACCTGCCTGTGAAAGGGCCACTCGTCCCTGGGGTGTGGCTTGTGCTAATGGCCACTGCTCCTTCTTCTTCACTTCACCAGTGCCTTCTTGTTGCAGACCCTTCCTGGCACCAGCATCCTCTGCCTTGATGGGCTGAGCAGCCGCCCCACTGCCCCACACCAGGGCTTTCCTCCCACGCTGCCCCCCTGGCTCTGGCTCCCCATTAGGTCCCACCAGTGTCACGCTGGAAAGTGCCAGGTGCTGGATGACGTGCGTGCTCTCTGCTGGAGGGAAGGTCTTTGGCGGCAGCGCCCTGCGCCCGCCAGCACCCTGCAAGGAAGGGGTGTGGGGGGGGCGGGGGGCAGCAGGCTCGCTTGCCACTGGGGGTGAGGTTGCTGGGGACAGCCCACTGGCTTTGCACAGCTCTTGGGAGCGCCGCAGCTGCTGCTTGGAGACCGTCCGCTTGATGCGGGTCAGCTCCTCTGCAAACTTGTTCTCGATGGCATAGATGCGACCAGCAAACTTGCCTCGCTCATCAAAGGATGCAGCTTTCTGACGGAAAGCCAAACGCCGGCACGCTGCTGTGCTGCCCGGCTCCCAACGGCCACCTTCTTGCAAGTCTTCTCGTGAGCCGCCCAGTGTGCTGGCACGGCGTGAGCCAGGGCTTGGCTGATCAAAGGAGCGTGTCTTGCGCAGAGGCAAGCAGGGGTATGCAAAGAAGGGGCTGTCTGCCTGCTCCAGGCTCCTCTGCCGCTCCTCAAAATACTGCAGCCTCTCGAAGATCTTGGAGCCAGTGCGCACCAGTTTGGGGGATGCCCGAATGGAGATGCGGCCGGAGGCGTCGCTCATGGGTGTCTGGGGACGGGACTCCTGTGTGCTGCCCTGTGAGTACACTGAGGACTTAGGCTTCTTGATCTTTTCCTCATACTCCTCTGGGACGATGTCCTGGTACTCAGCTGGCACTGAAGACTTTTTGCGGGGGGTCACGGGCGTGAAGGAGGGGACGCCAGGGCTGCGGGCGGTGGGCTGGGATGGCAGGCACGGGCTGGCACGGGGAGATGGCGAGCGGAGGATGGGTGGCTTGGTAGTCAGTGGCAGAGCAGCAGGGGACCTCGGGGGCTCGGTGCCAGGCTTTGGAGAGACAGAGCCACTCTGAGGGTCATCTCTCCGGTAGCCCCCCTGGGGGATGCTGCTGCAAGGGGAGAGACAGAGGAGAGTAGTTCAGAGCCCATCCTTGCTTCTTGGCTGCATTCCTGCTCCTGGCTCGCACCATAGTGTTCAGGGGGGCACAGCAAGGGGAGGGGGAGCAGGCAGCCAGGGCAGCCTCAAGGGGCCCCAACAATTGAATCTGGCTGCCCCAAGACCACTGGGAGCTGGCCGGATTGGGTGAGAGTCCTGGGCTGCGGTGACACACCTTGCCCAGGGATACCAATGTGGGACAGTAGGGTGATGCTGGGATACCCATTGAGTCCCCTCCCCAGGGCCACCATGCAGACAGGACATGGGGCTGGCTGGTGCAAGGCAGAGGGTGTCCCCAAGGCAACAAACTCCCCCTGCACACATGCTGCTGCAGGCACATCCCCCCACCCTGCTGCCCCCGGTGCAACTCGGCATTTGCAGTGCAGAAATCACAAGGTGGAGATGAGGTTCTGGTGGAACAAGCATTCTCAAACAAAAAAAGGGGCAGGATGAAGGTCGAAGGAGTGGGCCTGTAGGAATGGGGACAAGGTGGCAAGGAGGGACAGGGGCTCTGAGTTTGTCAGGAGGTCCCTGGTCCCTGGTGTCCATGGTCCCTGCTGCCACCCCTGTGTGATTAGGACTGAAGATGGCCAGAGGGTGCCCCAGGCTGCTGCACACCCACAGGTTCCCACACCCTGGGCTGTGCAGAGCCTCCACGGCTGGGTGGGACAGGGGGAGACCCATGGCACAGCCTGTGAGTGGGATGCTTGCAGCTTATGCAGTGGCAAGGGAATTACCCCCAGCCCCAACCTGGTCACAGGACAAAGGGACCCCACTCCACGCCCCACCCCCACAGAAGGACTTGTATGTCCCTGGCCCAGGTTGCTCCCACCTCTTCACCAGGAACAGACTGTCTATTGCTCAGAGCCCCCATTCCTCCTCCGGACACGATGAAGGCAAAGAAAGCCCAGGCAGAGCGGAGGAGATGGCTGCAGGGGTTGGAAGGTGATGGCCCCAGTGCAATGGCCCCTCTGTGCGCTTCCCCCAGCTACTTACACGTGGAGCGAGAGCGCCCGTCCTCGGTACAGGCTGAAGGCGCTGCCGTACGGGTCGCTGGCCACCGAAAGGCTATCCTCTGACCCCCAGCTTGTGCCCACCAGATTAGCCCGTGATGCCCGCACCAGCGGCTCCACGCCCAGGTGCCGGACCTCGGCGCCATGTGGGGCCGGCGCATTTGCTTGCCTTGGGGTTCCCTGCGGCTGCTGCCAGGCAGCGGGGCGGAGGTAGGGTCCCCGTGCAGAAAGGTTGGCATCCGTCTCCTTTTCAACCACAGTCTGCTGGCTGCCGGACCAGCTGGAGCGCTCTTCTGCCTGCGATAGGGCCAGCACCGAGGTTGGTGTTGTGTTCATGGAAGCGTCCACGAGGGTGTCGGACCCACCTGGAAGAAGAGGGGTGAGCAGACACCACATGCCTGTGGGTGTCCCAAGCAGCACCCTGCTGCCCCAAGCCCTCTCCCCTTTGCATGGGTGGATCATAGCTCCCCCTCCCATGGAGACCCCCAAATCTGGGCCAGCAGAGCCCTTATGGGAAGATCATGCTCAGCAGTTGGTGAAAGGGCTCAGTGCCAGCTGGGTGCCCCCTGCTCACCCGTGGGGGTGCTGAAGGCCGTCTCATCCTGGAGCTCACTGCGCTGTGTCAGCTGGGGGTCGCTGGGTTCATCCTCACCCGTCTCCGAGTCTAGAGGGGTTAGGGAGAGCAGGGAGTGAGGGGCCACGGGGACAGCAGGCCACGATGGCACTGCCCTTAGCAGACCCCACTAGCTCCCAGGATAGGACAGAAGTGCCTGGGCAGCTCCGGGAGGAGGAAATGCAGGAACAGGGGGCATGACTGTGACCTGACGGAATAAGCTGCCAGCAGGGAAAGGCAGGGTTGGGGGTGGGAAAGTCCAGCAAGGTGAGGGAAGGCAAAGTGGGTAGGAGCAGCGTTAGATGATGGCAGGAAGAGAGACGGAGACGTTGCCAGTGGTGTGAATGCGGCTGGTGGGGGCCACATGGGGATGGGAAAACAAGGCAGGGAAACGGTGGTGGCAACGGAGCAGGGTAGCAGACTAGGTCACAGGACTTGCTCTGGGGACAAGGTTGGCATCGGGCAAGGGTCTTCCTACCGTAGCTTTGTTTCCTGCAGGAGCGGAAAACTTCGCTTCCATAGGGGCAGCAAGAGAGAGAGAGACATCAACACCTGGTTATCGGCCCAGTCTGCAGAGACGCGGGGGACAGTGGGAAGGGACTTTACCCCAGCATCTCCCTGCACTGCTGTTGGGCAGGGACCCACTGGGGCAGCACCCTGGATGGGCTGTGTCAGCTCAGAGAGCCTAGTGCTTGATGTCAGGTTTTGAGTCCAAGGGTAAGGCCAGGGCTAGGCATTTGCCCATCTCAACATCCCCCAAGGAGCACCCCATGCCCTGCCTGGTCCTATGTCAGGGGCCAGGCATCCACAGGGCGTGGAAAAAGGTCTGGCTCCCCCAGACTTCCACACCACGTCTCCAGTCTATGCCTAAGTTCACTACACATTGCTCTGGTGCTGCACACAGACTCTCCTTGTACAGACTGTTCCACTCGCACAGTGAGTGCACGGCACCATCCTCTCCTCATAGCATGGCCATGGCCTGTCTGCAGGACAGCCACCTCCTCGCTGCTGCAGCACCCGCACGTCCCTGTGCTCCACAGGGCACGCCCACTTGCAGCTGGACTCCCCCAGGCAGTACCCCAGCTGGGTGCTCCTACGGGCAACTGGCAAGTGCTGTGTGATATGACCATCCGCCACGGCACGGCCCTGGTCGATAAAGCAGGGATGCTCAGGGAAGGGCATCACTGAGAGCCTCCCCATGGGCAGGATGCAGCCAGGTGAGATGAGTGTCACCCTAAGGTCCCAGGAAAGCCAACACTGTGCAGCCAGGGAGAAGCAGCCTTTCCACCCTGCTGCTGCCTGAGCCCTTGCAAGCTGCCGCAACACACACCTGTGACAAGGGACGTGTCCCCTGTCCCACCTCTACTCCCCTCCACTGCACTGCCATGGCATGGGGGAGGACTCCACTGCTCCCCCTGTATCCAAGCCACCCCTCCACACACTGGCACACCACCAGCTGCTCCATGCACTGCCACCACATCAGGCTCCCTAGCCCAGCCACAAAAACCTGGCAGCCCCTGAGGAAATGGAGCTGCAGGATCAAGAGCAGCCCAGCCTCATGGGGAACACTGAGAACCCCCAGCTGACCGAGACCCTGTTTTGGGTCTGGCAAGCTGCAGCCCATCCCTGTCCAGCCTCTGCTCACTGCCCCTCAGAGGCACGGCAGTGGGGTAGGACCCCATCCCAGTGCACTCAGGGCAGCAGGGGCAGCCAGGTCCTGGTAACTCAACGCACCATGCGTGAAGCGCCCAAAGCGCCGCGAGTGGCCGGTCTTCTGCAAAGGAAAAGAGAAGAGAGTGTTACTCATGGCATGGTGCCACTTGCCTGCTCACGCACGCACGCACGCTGCTGGCAGGGCATGCCTGCATGCAGACACCCCATCATGGCACTTGCGGCACCACTCACACCCACAGTTGCTCACACACAAACTGGCATAACACGGGTGGTGCTGCTCACAACCTCCTGCTTGCAGGGCACATCCCACATTGCTCACACACACACACAGCCCCAGCTGCACACCCACAAGGTACCCACAGGCACACGCCCACAGGGTACCAACAGGCACACACCCCCAGGCACACACCCCCATGCATGCAGACATGGATGACTGTAGGTGGACAGGTGGAGCGCATGCCCAGCCGTGCACACACACGCATCTGTGCACGCACAAACACACTTCCTTGATGATGGCATTATGCACCCCAGCCCTGCGCTACTGCCCATGCCATGGGGTGACACTGTGCATCCCCAACCCTGCACCAGAGCCCATGCCTGAGGAGCGACAGCCCTGGGCAGCCCAGCTGCCCTGGTACCACTGCCTGCAGCCAGCACCATCTGCAGCAAGATCGTTGCCCGGACAGGTGCCCAAAAGCTCCACAGCCCCTTTGAAGCCACTGCCCGTGCCAGCATGGGGACCAGGCCAGCAAAGCACCTTCCAGGCACTGGCCCAGACACCGCTGTGGGCACCAGCCCAGCATGGGGAAAGAGTCCCCCATCCCTGGCAGAGACCGTGCCAACTTTGAGAGAGGCTGCCTGGCACAAGCAGCATGGGACCAGCCTGTCTGTGCAGGGCTCGAGACGTGGGAGCTGTTCTTGCCTGCACTGTCTGGGACTGGCAGGACCTGAGCATGGGGCAGAGTTGCCAGGAGCCCTCTGCCAGCTCCACTGCCCTCTGCCCCGCAGCCCAGGGCCAGGCAACCACTTGTCAAGGGAAGGACCAGCTGAGGGCAACCTAGCTACCAGGCCTGACATGCACTGATGCTGTCTCCCAGGGAAGCAGAGGGATGGGGTGATCTCCAAAACAGGCGGGAGTGGGGTTACAGTGTGCAGACAGGCAAGGTTGAGCTGTCAGGACCCAGCATCCTTCCCAGCTAGTCTGGATGAGGGTGCTTCCCCAGGACACTGAAGCCCCGTGCCCTGTCTCCCCAGCATGGAGCCTAAGGCTGGACATCCAGCCTGCTTGAAGCCCTTTGTTTTGCCAGCCCTCCACCCCCCAGCTCCCAGGTAGGGTCACCGGCAGACGGCCCCCAGGAACAGACAGTCCCTGCATACAGTCAGCCAAGCAAAGCCAGCAGTGAGTTGCCCTTGGAAGGGTAGCTGGCTCATTTTGCATGCCCAATAGCTGCTGCCACTGCAGCGGCAGCCCTTGCCCTGGGCAGTGCTTAGGGGTTCCTACCAGCCCCCCTGCATGCAGTGCTGGCCAGAGGGCAGTGGCTGCACGAGACACATTTGTATTCAGTCCGAGCCAGACTTCAACTCCCCTCCTTGGCTGACTGTGCTGGTTCTGGCTGGCAGCCCGCCTTCCAGGCCAGGGAAAGATAGATGAGTGATTAACTGCACCATCGGCGGATAATTCTCCCATTAAAAAATGAAAATGCAATTGAGTGCCATTATTGGGTTCTCTTGTGGCTTCCCCAGGGACTGGCGTCATTGGCTCCCCATCACATCTGGTGCCTGCACCCAGTGGGCCTGGGCTGGGCTTCATGGCCCAGAGCTATGGGGTGGCTCAGCCCCCTCCCCTCCACCTTGCAGCAGGTCCCTGCAGGACTGGGGTGCCCTGCAGCCTGGACCCCCCTTGGCACAGCACCCACCTGCAGCTCAGCAGGGAGCGGGTGCCTGGTGATGCAGGGTCACCCCTGAGCCAGAAGGTGGAAAGGAGGCAAGAGCAGCTCAGGGCTCACTGTACGGCTGGGGCCTGGGCAAAGTGGCCAGCTGGAAAGAGGAGTATGTGCTCCCTGCCTGAAATTTCATTTGCACCCTGGAAAAAAGGGTGGGAGAGCCCCAGGAGCCTGCTCTGTGCCCACCAAGCCCAAGATGGGGAGAAGGGCTGGCTGCGATCAGCACCTGGCTTCATCCCTGCCCCATGAGGCAGCTGGGTGAGACCTGGTGCTGTCTTCTTCTTCCATCCCAGGCACAGACCCCGCTGCCCTGGCCTTGGGCATCCCTAGCCACGGCCATGGGGCTAAGTGGACAGGGGCGAGATGGGGCTCTTGTGGCCATAGAGCACATCCCATGCAGGCTTCCATCACTTGGCATGTGGAGGTCAGCAATGTACCGTACTGGTGCCAGTGGTGCAAGACAGGAGCAGGGATAGGGTAAGGTGAGGAGGCAGTGGGTGGCTTGCCTGGTGTGGAGGGACAGTTGCTGTGAGTGTCCCAATCCCCCTACCCCATGCTCAGTCAGCAGTGCAGGACCCTGCCCCACCACGCGGGCAAGCCCCTGGGCTTGCTGCCCCCAGGGGCAGGTGGGGCAGCCAGGCAGTGCCACCCACCCTCCCTCGGAGGAACCGTCCCACCTGGGTTCCAGCATCCTCGGGGACCGGCACCCCTGGGAAGAACCTGTGGGTGACAGCTCCTTCCCAGTCCCTGCTGGGCCACCAGGCAGGGTGACAGCACGGACGTTCCTCTCCCGCGCTGGGTGGAGCAGCGGGGTGGGTTTGTGCGCCCCGGGGGGAGCCAGGGGCTTGCTGGAAGGATGCCCCCCCCCCCCCCCCCCATCTTGCAACCCCCACCGAGGCCAAGTGACGTCCTTGTTTCTCGCTGGGCGGCGGGGCCCGCGGAGGAGCGGTGCCTGTGCCAGCCATGCTCCTGACGCCGAGGGGATGACGCAGGCAAAGCCTCGTCTCCAGCTCCGTGACCACCGGCAGCGGGGCCGGGGAAGCCAGCCAGCAGCCTCCATTTGGCGCTCCGGAGGGCAGAGAGGGGAGTGGGTGGCGGGCGGGGGGGGAGCCCCCACTGCTGGCACAGGCGGCACTGAGCTCCTGCCCGGGCTGGCGAGCACAGGAGGGCAGCTGGCGGCTCTGCAAGCAGGGCTGGAGCGATGGGAGAAGACCTGGGGAGCCCCGAGTGGCAGTGGCAGGGCCGGAGGGACAACCATCCCCATCCTCATCCTCATCCCTATCCTCATCTGCATCCTCATGCCCAGCTTCATACTCATCCTCATCCCCATCCCCACCCTCCTCCCCATTCCCATTCCCATCCCCATCCTCATCCCCATTCCCATCCCCATGCGCTCCCGCTGCCCGGCACTGGCCCTCCTCCCGGCACCCGCCGGCGCGGGAGCTCGGAGCCCTTACCTGGAAACGCTTCTTCACCCAGATCTTCTTCATGCTTCTGCAGAGCCCCGCTGGCCCGGCGGCAGCGGCTCAGGCCCGGCAGGACGCCAGCCTGCTCCCAGCGAGGTCCCCGCTGTCAGCACGCCAGGGGGACAAGGGATGCTGCGAGCATCCTGCACCGCCGGCAGCCGGGGACGGTGGAGGGAGAGAAAGGGGCTCGCCAGGTTGGGCTCCCGGGAGGGCTGGAGCTGTGAGCATGCAGCATCACTGGAGCGCTCCTCCCTCCATCCTTCCCCCGCCTGCCTCCGCCTCCCCGCCAGCCCTGGCACACAGTGACAGCGGCGGGGGACAGGCAGGGCACAGGTGGCTGGGGGGGGGAGAGGGCAGGCACGGGGCGGAGGATGGGGGGAGGCTTGGCTGGGGTGGACATACATCCTCTCCCCCGCTAGCTTTGGCTTCGTGGCACCCAGTGGTCCAAGCCCTGTACCCAGAGATGTGGCTGTGCACTGTCCCCCACTATCTGTCCTTCCTGCCCCACTGCCCGGGACACAGGCTGCTATTCTCTCCCACACATGGCACCGTGGGCCATAGCCCACCACCACGGCTCACACACACACAAGAATAATACAACATGTCACGCCAGCGCTGCACGCGTCCACCCTCCATGTGCTGCTCCCAGAGTGCCCCCAGACAGGGCAGTTCCACTGTCACAGGGCAGCATACTGTGGCACTGCCCAGCCAAGATACAGGCTTACCAGCACCACATCAGCTTCCACCCAACCCTACACATCCCTCAGCCACCAGCAACGCAGACAGCCCTTCTCCAAGACATGAGTGTGGGTCCCAGCATTCCTGACCTGCTCGCACGTGGAGGAAAGCTCATATAGGCACAGTCCTTCACAGCAACCTGCTGGCCTGGCACTGCCCACCCCATGGCATGAGCCACCCTTGCAATTCACACACCCTTGCACACTTGCACAGCCTTGCCATGCAAACTACACAGCCTCCTGCCCCAGGCATCCAGGATCCTAAGGCAGACCTTGGATCCTTTCCCTCAGGTGCCTCAAGGACCCATGTGAGATGGTAGGACTGGACTGGCCTGGGCTAGCATGGCTGCTTTGTGGCTGGTGGGAATGTAAACTTAACCCACGGAGGTGGGGCTGTTGTCGCTGTCCATGTTGCATGACACACATGAGACCTCCCCTTGTCCTGGGGTGAAGAAGCCACTGCACAGCTCAGGGCCATTAAGAGCTACTGGTGGCCCTGGAGCAGTGGTACAACCCCACCATTTCTTCCCAACCGAGCATCCTGAGCCCCGCCGCCTGTCCCTGTTCTCTGGGTCACAGTCACACTGCAAATAAGCTGAAGGGGCAGTCCCAGCCACACAGCCTCAGCAGGGCCTTTCCTACCTGCCATGCCCTCCCAGCTCTCAATGTCCTGCATCCCCAGCTCACCAAGCCGTTGTGCCCTGCAGCACCCGTCGGCCGCCTTTCCAGGCTCCTGAAGAGGCTGTCAAGGTCTTAGCCCCACCGACTGTCTGTGCTACCCCCTTCCACTGCAGATGGAGATGCTGCTGGAAACCTCCTCACCCAGTGCTTGTCCCCACAGTGCTCACCTGTCCCCTGGGGAGCCCGTCTGCCCCACGGGGGGGCTGCACATAGGCATCATGCTCTCCATGATGCTTGGCAGCTCCAGCAGCTTTTCTTCACTTCTCCTCCCAGCTCATGACTTCCAACGTGAGGCTTTTCATGGGTCCATAATAACTTGCAAATTACCCAGTACAAAAGGAGCTGTTTATACAACATTTCTGACAACCCCACAATTGGAGTGATGCTGCGGGGTTTCCGTGGAGACCCTGCACGTCAGGCGAGTCCTACGAATGCCAGAGCTGGCACTAAGGGAATCTCCTGTCAGAACCAGAGGACTCTGCTGGGCCTCCCAGGGTACCCCTAAGCCAAGGCTGAGGCAAAGGAGTGAGCTGTCGGACTCATGTCTGCCAGGCTTCCTGCACCCAGGGTCTCCCTGCCAGGGTCCCTGCACCTGGGCTGTGCATGCCTACGGTTCTGCTGCACACCTGCACAACTTATGTCTTTTTTTTCACACTCAAGTGAGGTAAAAGCCTGGTCAGGGGTGCCGGGAAGGAGCGCTAAGGTCTGGGCTTGGCACACGCTGGTGCTGGGGCACCAAACACCTGCAGGCAGGGCCCCAGGGAGGGATCACATATGCCCAGGCAAACCACTGTCATTCAAGTATCCTCCAGCCACTGCCCACGGCTCCCAGCTGGGTAGGCACACAGACTTTTCCTGTGACTGTGGCTCTGATGCTCAACCACCCCTCAGCGAAAGCCTCAGAAGCAGCTCTGGGCTGCCCCAAAGATGCTGCACCCCTGGGAGCCACTACACTTGCTCCAAGGCCCAAGAGTTGTTTCCAGAGGCATCAGTACCTGCAAATCCCCCCACAAGGGCAAAGCCGTAGTCCCTGCAGAAGGTGTCCAGTTGGAGGTGAGGCCAGCCTGCACCCAGAGCAGCCCCTCTGCCCTGCCCTAGCCCAGGGGCAGCCTTGGCACTGACCTGCTCCTCTGCAGGACAGGGACACAGAACAGAGACCAGTGTGGCTGTGGCATTGGCAAAAGCCAGAGCAGCTGGCCTCATTGCCACCGAGATCCAGCTTTGACTGCTGGACACACATCAGCCCTGACCAAAGCAGACAGCAAACACGTATTTGAAATGCAACATCAATTACACTGCTCAGAAAGCCACAGCTCCCAACACAGTGCTGGGCCTCCATGGCAGCTCCACACAGGGGAAGGCCCTGCCCTTCCACAGCACCAGTTTGGCATCGGACACATGGTCCCAGCCACCAGCCCCCTTGTCTCAGGCCTTGAATAATTGATGGCAGAGGGTGCATGCAGCCGTCTTGGGTAGGAGGAGGGCTGGGCATGAATCTTTCATGTGTTTGCACCTCCTGGAGATGCTGGGATGAGGTGAGGACATGCTTGGAGACTGCGGAGGTGGGGACCATTCCCAGCCCTGGCCCCAGGGGAAAATAGATGCAAGGGGATGGCCCTCCTCACAGGGCAGGGTAGCAGCTTTATGGCACCAGGGAAGAGCAATGCTCTGCTGTGACACCTCTCCTTGAGGGCTAAGGATAGCCCAGGTGCCATCCCCAGCATCTTCTTCCTTTGCTGCTACTAGAAGGATGCCCACACGGTGCCCACTGCAGGCAGAGGGTGTGGGGATACAGGACAGCAATGTGGCCTTGGCTCTGGCTGCTTGGGCATGGAGCGCAATAGCAGAAGGCATTTCATCACTGCCTTACCAGCCCTGCTCCCGGCACCCCCTCCCCGCCTGGGGCTGAGGGGCTGCACGCAGAGAGCAGGGGGAGAAGCAGGCAGGACTGCAGGCACCAGGGTAGAACACTTCACCATGCCAGACCACCAGTCAGCAACCTGGTGTTGGGAGGCAGGAGGGGAGCAGGGAGTGCTGGGCAGCCCTGGGGGGAGGAAGAGGCCATCGTCCCATCACACAACCCTGAGCAGCAGTGCTATATTTACCCGCCTGCAAGCCCAGGTCTCAGCCTCTCGCCTGTAACACAAGCCCTGCAGCCTGCCAGAATCCGAGAGGATGGCACATTCCTCAGCAAAAATAACTCCCCGGCAGAGGGCGAGAGGGCAGGGATGGAGGTGACTGACTGGACAGGTGCACGCGCTGCTCCGCTCGCTGAGAAGCAGCTCTCCTGGTCTGCAGCGCCCCAGGATGGGGACCTGGACCTGGCACGTGAGGCCACTGCACCAGCCCCCTGCCCAGGTGGCTGGGGGCAGAGCGGGGAGCCCAGGCCTGCGGCAGCTGCTCTTCAGCTGGCCCCAATGCTGGTTACAGGCATCTCAAAAGGCTGGTCCAGCCCTGTCCCCCCTGCACTGCCCAGCCCAGGGGACCTGTCCTTGTGCCAGCTGAGACTGGCATCTGGGGTGGCACTGTCCAAGCAGCTCTGCAGAGGCAGCCCCTGTGCTGGCACAGCCAGGCATAGTGCCCACCCCTTGGTGGGGCACAGCATCCTGGGCTCCTGTGAGATGCTGCTGTGCCCTGACACAACAGGGACAACCAGACAAATGTCCCATGGCAACCAGGGACTGCAAGGAGAAACTGAGGCAGTCCCAAGAGTCCAATGAGAGGGTAGAGATGGCAAAGGGAGGCTTTATGTCCCATCTGGCCCCTGAGCAGGGCTGGCAGGGAAGGGGCAGTTGGCACTAAACATGGGCATGGTGCTGCAAAGTGAGGGACTAAAATTAGGCACAGAGATAAATGACCAGAGGTGCTGAGCCACCAGGGACACTGTCAGTGCAGCAGTCCCCACCAAGGTTTTGTTACCATTGCTGTGCACCACCAGCTGCAAAAGCATGCCCATGCTTCCCCACTGTGACTCTGGGCTGGACGGGAAGGAGCCACACAGAGCCACCATGCACAGACAGTTCCTGCCCTCTTCCCTGCACCTAAATCCAGGCAAGGGCAGGCTGTTCCCTGGGTAGAGGAAAGGTTCCAAGGCAGTTTGATTGCTGAGTGCAGGTGGAGGCGAGCAGAGCAAGACCCTGCATTGGGAGCCCAAGATGGACACATCCAACCTTGAAACACAGCCCCGACGGGTAGGATCAGGCAGTGTTGGCACAGCAAGGGAGGGCTGGACTCTACAAGGAGATTAGCTTGGGTTCTTAAGAGGTGATTTAATCTGGTCTATGGGGAAAAAATTCAGGAGATGCAGTTGAGAGGTGATACAGGCTTTAGTGAGCCCAAGGGAAACAGAGCCACAATGGGGACCAGGAAGGGTCTGGAGGGTCCCTTGAATGGACCTGGGAAGATCCTGGACCATGCTGGTGCTGGTGTGAGAGGAGGCAATGTGCCCCACCTGGGCCTGTAGAGGTGGGGTACAAAGGAGAACCTGCACCAGGAGAGGGGCAGAGCAGTGGGACACGACAGGAATGGTGTGTTTCTAGGAGCCCCTGCACCCACTTGCCCAGCCAGCACCACACATGCACTTCTTCCCCGCTTCCCCGCTTCCCATGCTGGGCGCTGACGCACTCAGGGGACCTGGGAGGAGAGCAGGAGAAAATCATTAGTGGGGTGGAGCGACAGATTCAGGGCAAGGGATTAGAGAAGCTAAATCAGGCTTGTGTGAGCAAAGGAGAATGCTGAGCTAGTGCAGGAGGAGCTGCTGGGGCTGAACATGGAGCTGGGCAGCACAGAGCCCCACCACCACACCAGCAGTGACCTGAACCACCTTGGGGAGAGCTGAAGCATGGGCTGCACGCTGGGAAGAGAAAGTGGAGGATGGGGCTCTGTGCCCACTGGAGACCACAACCCAGCAGAGGCAGACAGAGAAAGGGCACCCCAATACCTCCAGAACCTTGAGCCCAGAGAAAGATCTTGTCCTGCCTGGGGACCTTGCACCCATTCCCCTTGCCCATTCAGCTGGCTGGTGACCTGGACTGCAGGGCTCCTCAGAGAACACAGATGAGGTGTGCCTGCCTATCATGGGGACAGCACAGCCACCAGCAGGACTTCCATAGTCCCAGGAGAGCAAGGTCTCAGCAGGGGGTGTGGGGAGCCCCTGAGCAGCTGCAGCCTCCATGCCGGAGGCCAGAGAGCCATGGCACCCAGCCTGGCAGGGTTTCGGGACAGGCACAGCTCCTTCAGTTCACACAACAACCCATCTCATGGCTTGGCTGCTGGCATGGAGAAAATGGCCTTGGGGGACCTTGGGGGAACAACATGCTGCATGCCAGTGCCTTACAACAGGGCCAGGTGTGAGGGCTGGATGCCCCACCTCATCCCATCACCTCCACACTAACAGCTGGCAGGACATGGTGATCTCTGGGCACTGCAGCAGCACACTGCAGAGACCATTCTGCCCCACGACAGGGCAAAGCCACACCAGGAGCTACCGTTGTTCATCTTCCAGCCTGGTGCCCTCAGCCTGCATGGCTCCAGAGACATTTCTGCCCCAGGTCTGGCTTTTTGGGTGGCTGTTTGCTCAACAATGATGGCAGTGCACACCTCCCACCAAGCACCTGCTGGGAGGAACACCCAGGGCAGGGTGACATTCACCCCACGTGTTAGGCAATCCTGGCTGCACCATCCCTCCCTCAGCTGCTCCAGAAAGGCAGCGGCGGCCAGGAATCAGGAGTAGGGATGAGTGCGTCAGCACAACAGGAATGGGTACCTGGGGAAATCAGGCGGTGCAGCACCACTGGGCAAAGGCGGGGGGGCCTAGGCTGGCAGGGCCGTGGAGAGCTGCAACTGCACACTGGAGTGGGAGAACAGGGTGAACCCCACCATGAGCCTCACTGGAACAGACTGCTTCTGTCCTGTGGGGCAGTGCACATCTCCCGCTCCATCTGTGCGTACAGCACAGTGCCACTGTCCCCAAAGGGGCGATGCACAGTGATCCCGCACAAATCCACTTCGGGGCAGGACCCCTCCTGCACACTTCTCCCCTTTTCCCCCCACCATGCCCATGAGCAGCACATTGACCTTCCTCCATGCTCCAAACAGCATTCCTCCAACCCCCCACCTTATACAGAGCAACTCCTCCTCTTCCTCCATTGCTCCACTTTCACACTGCAAAGGTTCCTTCTCCCCCCGCTGCCACTCAGTTCCCAGATCAAGGTGCAGCATCTCCAGCAGGCCTCCTGTGCCACAAAGCCCCAGGTGCAGCTCCTTCCCTCTGGAGCCTTGGGGCTCAGTACTACCTCCATCGCTTCCTGCCCTCACTGTGCCCAAGTGGACGGCACAGTTTGCATCTCAGAGCAGTACCACCAGCCAGCACCACATGGTCCCCAACACCCAGGTCTGCAATGGCCCAGGGAGGCAGCATCCATCCTGGGGAGCGGAGGCTGAGCCCCAGATCTGCCTTGTCGCTGTGCAGGATGACACTCATCCACACAAGGGCCTACAGCAACCCTCACATGTACCCCTTGCACTGCAGGAGCCTGCCCTGCTTGCTGCAGCCAGGGTTGGTGAGCAGAGGGGCTGCCATGGGGCTCTAAGAGAGGCTCATCCAAAACTGGCTCCACCCCTGCTAATGAACCACTAGGCCCTGCCCACTGCAGAGCACAGGCTCCACCCTCTTGTCAGCCCCACCTCCTGTGGTGTTAGGCTCCTCCTTCTGGCCCCTTCCCCAGATGGTCCCAGTTCTCCCAGTGCAGCCCCAGTGCCTGATAGAGCTGTAATGGTGATGCCATGGGCAGCTCTGCCCACGGGCAGCTAGCTGGTGCACTGTAGTGGCTTGTGCCGAGGCACTGAGGGGTACCGGGGATCTGGTCAGTGGCTGCAGAGGGTGGCAGCATCGGTGCCATGTGCCCGAGCCGTATCTCTCTCTCTCCTCCTGCCCCAAGCAGGCTCAGCATCACGTGCTCCCAGCACCCCTCTGCCCGGCCCTGGCACCCTGCCCAGACTGGCAGTGGGTACTGTGGCCACATGCTCTCTCCAGGCTGGAGAGCAACCCTGGTTCTGCCAGCTCCGGGCACCCCAGCCTGCAACAGGCTGGGCACAGCAAAGCCCCAGCCCTGGCTGGTCCCAGCCAGCAATGTGGCAGGAGCCTGCAAAACACCTCTGCTGCCTTCAGCAAACCCGTGCTGTGCCAGCAGCCATGCGACCCATACCTTCCATGTCAATGATGGCTAGCACGGCACTGGTCATGGCCTCTCCTTGCTCGTTCTCAGCGACGCAGGTGTACACGCCAGCATCCTCCTTCTTGCTGTCCCGGATCCAGAGGGTGCCATACTCCTCCTCGCACTGAGCCAGCAGCTCTTCATTTCGGTACCAGCGCAGGCTGGGCGGGGGGTTCCCCATCACCACCACCCGCAGCCGGATGTCACAGCCGGTTCCGATGGCCGCATTCTTCAACTTACGCACAAAAACTGGTGCTGCTGGGCGAGTTGGGCCCTCCTCTGACACCCCTGGCTCTGCCGTGACCTTGGCACGCTTTGGGGGGATGCCAGGGCTCGGCGGTGCCACCCGGGGCTCCCCACCAGCCCTGCCTGTGCTGCTGCATGCCTGCGCTCGGTGCATGGTCCACAACTCCGCTGCCTGTGCCCGAGACCCCCTGCCGCCCCGAGCCAACAGCACCGTGCCCCTCTTCTGCCCCTGCCTGCAGCCCTGGGGTGCTGGGTGCCTGCCAGCGGTGCCGGGGCACTGGGGACCCCCCGGCCCAGGCGCTGTCCGGTTCAGTGCCTCCCTCCACCAGCCACAGCCCCGAAGGTCGCAGTGCTGTGGGCAAGAAAGGAGCTATTTTTAGGTGGGGACTCAGGTTGCTGCTTGCCAAGCCACCACTCACCGAGTGCCCTGTGCAGCGCAGCACCCACACCCCATGCTCCGCTGCACCCCCGAGCCTGCCCCACGCCCCGGCACCTGCCTGGGTGCTAGTCCTGCGGGTACCGGCCACTCGCTGAGCTGTCCTGCTGCTGGGGCCGTAGCGTCCCCCCCCCCTCGCCCGTCCTGTCCCATGCGGCCCCCGGCGAGCTGCACTCCCTCTGCCCCCTCTCCTGAAGTGGCAGCTGCCTCTGATATGTCACATTCCTTGGCTGGGCTCCCCCTCTCTGCGCCCGCCGCCCCGCTCCTGCAGCCCAGCTCCGTTTGCAAAGATAGAAAGGGGCCAGTGCCTTTCCATATTAGCAGTGAGGCCGGGGAGGGCGGCAGCGTTCCTCCCCCCCTTCCACTTCTCCGGTGGTGTCACCGGATCGGGACAGAGAGACTCTGGTGGCATGTGGAGGGAAAGGACACTGTCGTGCTTCCTGCAACGCGAGACCCCACGCGGGAGCTGTGTCTGTAGGGCCCCTTTGCCCCATTCCCAGCAGGCAGTGGAGAGGGGATGCCTGCATTTCTGCTCGCCCCAAATCCATCCTGCCAGGGCTGCAAGCACAGCAAAAACTCGTTTTTCTCACCAAGCTCCTACCTTGCTGCCCTGGGCAGGCTGGGGCCTGGCCAGTCCCCTACTCAAGGCCTTCTTGGAGCAGGAGCGCCCCGCTCTTTGGGTTTGGGGTGCCCCAAGAAAGCTCCCACACGCTGCTCTCCAGGCAGCAAGTGGCCCAGGGCTGCCTCTGCTGCGTGCCGCTTCACCACCCCCGGGCAAGGCAGGGCTTCCCTGGCTCCCGGAGTGATGGCACACGTCTGGGCACCTGGCCCTGGCCACCCTCGCCAGGGGCTGTAAATCTGGGTGAGCAGGATGCGAGCGACACGGCGTGCTGCTTCCGAGCTTCAGGCCAGCTCTGCCGGCTTTGGCACAGCCCCTTGCCAGCTGAAGGGCGCCGGCATCAGTGGAGCATCACCAGCGAGAAGAAGACCCCAGGATCCCCTCAGCTTGGGTGCATGGGGCATGACGGAGCAGGATGCCCTGCTGGACCCACAGCCTGGCTGCAGGGCATCTGAGACAGCCCCAGGATCTCTGGGGCTTCGGGGGTTCTTCCCTGCCTGCCCTGCCCTGCGGGCAAAGGGCTGCTCTCTCCCCTGCCTGTCTCCCCAGCCCCAGGGGCAGAGGGAGGTGTTTTCCCTCCTCTGGGGCAGCCCTGGGGACTGTCCTCGGTGTCACAGGGCCACCTGCTGGAGACAGTCCTTGAGATCTGAAACCCCTCTCCCTCCGGCCCTAGACGGCCAAACCTGGGCCTCTTCATCGGGGACCTCCCAGCCCAGTCCCCACTGCCGGCAGCAGCACCTGCCTTGTCCCTGAACTGCCACCCCCTGCCAAGCCCGCTGTCCTCCCAGGGTTCTGCTGCTTGGCAGGGGAGTGCGGGTCTTCTGTTGCCTCCCAGGACAGAGCAATCCTGAATATGTCCTCCGTGGGATGCTCGACTCTGGGTTCCCCTGCTGCACCCCTCATCTCTGGGATGAAGCAGCCGAAGCCAAGACTCCCACACCCTGACCACAGGGAGGGAGGTACCTATGTTGCATGGAGAGAATATAGGGGCCAGGTTGAGGATGGAGGATGAGCTTGGGGTGGAGGCAGGTGTGGGATGGTGGGGCTGATGCCCACAGGGTGCAGGGAGGAGGCAGGTTTGTGATGAGAGGGGTCTCTGCTTGCAGGTCAGTGGCACTGGAGGGAGCTCCAAGTGGTACTGGGCAGTTATGAGTCTGGGGCAGGGCTGGCCCCGAGGAGGGCAGAAAGGAAGGATGTGGGGATTAGTGCCACTGGGCCATGGTGTGAGGCCCTGGGTGTATGGGGGGACAGGGGCTAGTCAGGCAGAGTCCCTCCAAACCTGCTCAGGGCTCAGCTGCTACTGGTCCCCAGTCCTAGCAGAGCTCCCTCACCCAATGCAACTGGGAAACCCTATGCCACAGACAGCAAAATGCTCTGGGGCACCTTCAGTGTAAGGAATACAAGTGTTTTGGGGGAACAGCAGCCTAGGGGAAAGACAGTTTGGAGGGATGCCAGCCCCCCTGTTAACCCCAGCCTAGCCCTGAGGACCTGTGCCTTTGCCCCCCTGCAAGATGCTGCCTCCCCTCCATCCTGTCCCAGAGATGCACCGAGAGGAAGAAGTGATGCTCCGCTGTTTATTTCAGCCGCCTGAAGACTCACGTAGACCTGGTGGGGTGGGGGTGCAATGGGGTGAGGGGTGGGGGCACCTCCCCTGACCCCCGGGACTCTCTCCAGCTCCTCTCCTTCTCTCCCCCCTCTCTCCCACTCACTCACTCCTCCTCTCTCCTGTGCCCACCTACGAGTACCCTCTCGGCTCACGAGCCTGGCCCCAAGCAGCCTCCTGCTGCTGGGGGTCCCCGCGATTGGGGGGGGGGGCGCTGCCCTCCTCTGCCCCACAGGTCTGCCTCTTGGGCCAGGGGGGATGCACATTGGGAGCACCCTGGCTGCGAGCCTGGCAGAGAACAGGGGGGCTCGGCCCAGACACTGCTTCTCCCTGTCACCAGCATCACTGCCATGCACCCAGAGAAGTGCCAGCCTCTGGGGGGGCTGGTGGTGCTGATGCAGGGGGACATGTCCCCACTCCCATGGGATGAACCCTGAGTCTGTGCCCAGCGCAAGGAGGAGGCTGCAGGGGGATCCAGAACCCGCTGCTGGGACCGTCTGGCTCTCCAGAGAGCTGGCCCAGGCCACCACCTGCTCCCCTCAGCCCCTCCTGTCTGCCCCCTCCCTCCCTCCTGCCCCCCCACCCCTGGCCCGGGCCTGATCCTGACACTGGCATTGCCGCTGCAAAGCTGCAAAAGCAGAGCGAGACTTTTGAAGCTGAAGGAGAGAGCCCGGGAGGTGTAGGGGGCCCGGAGGCAGCTGCGCAGGGAGAACCCCTTGGGAAGTGCTGAGGGAGGGCCAAGGGGCAAGGGGGGGCAGGAGGGAGGCTTGGCGGCAGGACGGAGGCAGGGATGGAAGGTGCTGGTGGGCTGCCGGAGCAGGCTCCTCTACAGCACTTCATGCTGCTGCTGGGTCGCCTCACTCACCACCTGCCAGGAGAGAGACAGGTGAGATGCCAAGCTGTGCCAGCACCTGAGCCCCAAGGATGGGGACAGGTGCCGTGCTTGGCTGCTCTGCCACCCCTGGCTGCTGCTCAGTGCTTACCTCTCCATCGCGGGTTTCAATGGTTTTGATCATCACGGTCTTTTTGGTGTGCACCTCAGAGCCACGCTGCTCTGGGCTGGTCTCTGCAGGTAGGAGGACATGGGGAATGGGATCTTGGGGGTGCACAGCATGTGGGGCTGGGGCCACCGAGGGGTTGCTTCAGGAGCCCTGGCTTACCCCCCATACACACCAATCTGGGGCAGCACCCAACTGAGTGTCCCCACCCCAGGGTCTCATTGTGGCACTTGTGGGTCCCTGACCTTCCAGCCTGGCTGAAGCCCCCCAGGAGGGAGGTTTACCCCACACTTGGGGACCCCTGAGGAACTCATCCCAGGCCCCCCTCCTCACAGGGCAATGCTCACCTCGGAAATTAAGTGCAGAGGCAAAGGTCTGGTGCATGGGGATGCTGATCCTGCAGGAACACAGAGAGAAGAGCTTAGCATCCACCACCCATGGGGCAGGAACCCCCAAAACCAACTAACTCTGCTTGTCTCCTCACTTCATCCTGTGCCTTGCTACTCACCGGTTCTCCTCGCCCTCCAGCAGCTTGCGGTATGTGGCGATCTCCACATCCAGGGCCATCTTGACGTTGAGCAGGTCCTGGTACTCACGCAGGTGCCTGGCCATCTCGTCCTTCAGGTGCCGGATCTCTTCCTCCAGCCGGGCAATGGTGTCCTGGTACCCACCGGCCTCCCCTGCAAAGCGTTCCTCCATCTCCCGCATCTGGCGCATCAGCGAGTCATTCTGGGGGGACAGGGGGGCTCATTGAGGGGAGTTAGCCAGAGGGGCCAGGGGTCACCTGGGGCAGGAGCTGTGAATGCTAAGGGGGTTCCAGGGCAGAGCTGTTTTCTGCCTCAGGCTGGGTTCATCTGATGTGGGATTGTGATGCGTGACCATCACCCTTCATCTGCCCGGTGCTGGGCAGCAGGGTCTGGTGGGGGCAAGATGAGCAGGTGGTGGGCAACTGCAGCCTCTGCCTGGGTGCCCAGACACCCTGGGAAAGCCCTCCTAGCCTGGTAGGAAGGCATGGAGAGGTGTAGGAGAACCAGAGGGCTGCCAGTGGGGGGCACTGCTACACTAATGGCTGCTGGCTGGCTCCTGTGACCATGTTTGTGCCAGGGTGGGACTGTTGTGCCCTGTTTTTTTGCAGCCACCTCCCCAGGCTGCAATTAGACACCCTGAGCCCTGCTCCCGCCTGCCTGGAGCCTTCCAGGATGGGGCACCTTTTGCAGTCTGTGCCTTGACCCCAGGGCTCTGCCAAAACAGATTGCAGAGGCCTAGACTGCCACTGGGGGAGGCGCAGCCCAAATGTGGGGGATGAGCACCCCCATGGCAGCAGCTCAGAGAACTGGGAAACATCCCCCAACCCAGAGATGCCTCAGAGGTTCCTGAGTAGCCCCAGAGCAGCAGGCCTTACAGGAAAGCTGGGCATCTCCCCAGTGCTGCCCATGGCTCACCGTGCCCTTGAGGGCATCGATCTCACAGGTGTAGGACTGGATCTGGTGCCGGTACTCCAGCATCTCTTGTTTCGCCTGCCGCAGAGCGTCATTGTTCTTGTTGGCTGCCTGTTGCAGGTCAGATACCTGGGGAGAGAACAGGGTCAGCAGGCATGGGCACCAGGACAGCCAGGACCCACCCACAGAGCCTATTGTGTGCCGCACCTTGGACTTGTACCACTCCTCGGCCTCAGCGATGTTCTTAGCAGCGATGCTCTCGTACTGGGCGCGGATGTCCCGCAGCGCAGCCGTCAGGTCAGGCTTGGAGATGTCCATCTCTACCTGGATGTGCTGCTCCTGCAGCTGAGCCTGCAGCTCCCGGATTTCCTGGGGGGACAAGATGACACCTCAGAGCACCTGCTCTGTCCCCCAGCCCCACGGGTGCCTGCAGGAAAGGGAGCCACCCCTGACCTACCTCTTCGTGCACCTTCTTGAGGAAGGCGATCTCCTCCTGCAGGGACTCAATGCGTCTTTCAAGGTCGATGCGTGCCAGCGTAGCTGCGTCTACGTCCTGGGGGGGATGCAGAAAGCAAGGGTTAGCAGGAGGGATGTGGGAAGGGGACCATGCATTGGGGTTGGAGGGTGCAAAGCTGCGCCCAGGGCCATGCTCTGGTGCTGGGGAAAGCATGCCTGGGAGAGATAGGGATAGGAGGGGACGGGAGAGTCAGCATGGGTGGAGTGGGTACTCACGGCTCTGAAAGCAGCCAAGTTGTTCTCAGCCTCCTCCTTCAGCTGAATCTCCTCTTGCAGCCTGTGGACAGAAAGGGGTGGTCAGGGGTACCCAGAGGAACACTGTCCCCCAGGAGTGATGACCCCCTGAGCTGTCCCTAAGTCCACAGTGGGCTGGTGAAAGACATCCAGTTGTCCTGTATTCCCAGTGGGCAGCAGGAGGGCTGGCAGGGGGCCAGGGGCTCTTCCTCCCATTCCCTATTATAGTCAATGCTGGAGTGAGCACAAAGGCATGAGGTCAGCTTGGTGCCACGCGCACTGCCCTAGCCCTTATAGGGGAGAGTGACCAACAGCCGGGGGGATGGGGCACAGGGTCCAGCACGGAAGGCCCAAGGGATGGCCACTGGATGAGCCATTCCAGAGAGAGCAGGAGTACAGGAGTATCTCAGTGATGCTGTGGGATAGGGATACACACTGCTGGGGTGTGAGCCCAAGGTCAGGTCTGGGGGGCAGGGCTGTACCAGGGGAGAGGACAGTGCTGCGGGCTACTGGTCAGAAGAAAGATGTCAGACAGGAGCCAGAAATGCCTGAATAGTGCTGGCACGTGGGGTGGAAGGAACCTGACACCCATTTGTTCTGGGCTGTGCTCCTCCCTTGACATTTAGGAGTGCTTCGAGCCACCACTCCTAGCCTCCCGGCATCAGGGGCTCTGTCCCACCACAGTCCTGCCAGTGGGATGCTAGGGCTGCAGGGGAGCATAGCAGGCTGTGTCACCCGCAGGAAATGGGGACTCCATTTCCCTGGGGTGCAGGGGCCAAGAAGGAAGGCACAGACCCTTATCAGTGCAAGTGGCTCCCCCGGAACAACTGCCCCTGCTGACAGGTGACTCTGCTGGTTGGTCCCTGGGGGGTTAAACTCAGCCTGGCAGTCCTTGTGGCTATATGCCCCTGGCCCCAGCCCCCTCCCCATCACCAGTCAGGCCCACAGCATCCTTGTTGTGGCTCTGCCCCTCCTGGGGCACCACGGACACCCACAGCAGGCCTCCAGTATCCCTGGCCTGTGGAAGTGCAGCCACTTCCCGCTCTGTCTCCTTTGTATCTGCAGCTGGCAGAGCACCTCCGTTTCGAGTCTTCCTCCCCCTCAATTCTGCCTGGCTGGCTGGCTCTGTCTGCCTGTCTGTCTGTCCCACAGGGCTCAGCTCACCCATGGACTTGCAAGCCCTCCGTGGTGTGAGCAGGGATGGGGACCCAGAGAAGTGTCTCTCCGATCCCCCAGCTCTGGGGTTCCTATGGCATCACAGCCCAGGTTCTGTCTCGCTGCGAGGGAGGGCATGGAGGACAATCCTGCCTGCCGGAACCATCCTGCCCACTGGGTGCTCCCTGGCTGCCTGGCAAGGTCTGGCAGCGGCCATCTGGAATGCCCTGCTGAGATGCCCAGGCTGTGGGCACCTCTCTTGCCCTGCCCCACACAGCTGGACCAGCTGACCCCTCCCTGCTCCGCATCATGGCTTGGGAAGCACCCAAGACTGCCGTAGCAGGTTGCAGGTGCCCTTCTCCCTCACAAAACTCACAGCCACCATGCCAGGACTCGGCAGCCTGCAAAGTGCCCTGTGGGTGAGTACAGCCAGCGAGAGGCACAGCCTGGGTGCTCTCCCATCCCACAGGACAGGTCAAGGGGGATAGAGGAATAGGCTCTGAGCCTCAGGGCACAAAGATGACAGTGAGCACCCAAGAGGCTTCCAGGGGGAAACCACCACCCATCCCTAGGGATGGACATCTACAAGGACACACTGGGGCCCCTCCTCACCTCTGCTTGAGCTTCTGCAGGTCATCGAGCAAGTTGTCACGCTCAACCTCAACACGGGCCCGCTGGTTGGTGAGCAGGTCCACCTGGCGCCGGAGCTCCCGCAGCTCCTCCTCATACATCTCAGCCACACGGGTGGGCTCCTTGCCCCGCAGGCGGTTCACCTCAGCCACCATGAGGGCATTCTGCTGCTCCAGGAAGCGCACCTTCTCGATGTAGTTGGCGAAGCGGTCATTGAGCTCCTGCAACTCTACCTTCTCATTGGTGCGGGTCTGGAGGAACTCCTGGTTCATGGCATCAGCCAGGCTGAAGTCCAGCAGCTCCCCAGCACCTTGGTAGGCACTTTGGTAGGAGCGCAGGGGTGTCACACGTGTGGTTCGGATGCTGGACAGGGTGGGGACAGCTGAGGTGCGAGACACCTGGTAGACACGGGAGGTGACGGAGCTACCGCTGCTGCCCTTGCCCCCAAAGGAGGCACGGGAGAAGACAGGGGAGGCACCTCCAAAGGTGCGGCGGTAGGAAGAGACCCGCTGGCTGGAGGAGTACGACTGGCTCATGGTGGCGGCGTGGGGTGGAGAGGCCAGAGCAGGGAGCAGGCGGCGGGGCTGGCGAGTGGCCGGCAGCTCGGCGAGGCGTCGGAAGGGGACCCGCTGCGCCGCTATTTGTATCCTGCTGACATCACCCGCCCCTCCTGCTGCCGGGCAGCTGGGGGCTGCTGCTGGGGGGGGGACACACACATGGCCACCAGCCCCCACCCACCACCCCTCACCTGCCTGCATCACCAGCCTGTGGATGCCAGGGCAGCTGATGACGATGCCCATGGAGCCCTGGGCACCCCCAGACTCTGCCAGTGTATCAGACTCCCCCCAGCCCCCACTGCACTCCCCGTTCCTAGGGGATGTGAGGAGAGGAAGTGGCGTGGGCTGTTGGCGAGTGCCCCACCACTTCCCAGACCCTCATTGGGGTGCAGCGACACCCATGGTGGGGGTGGACAGACAGATGGCCTCTGCCGATGCCCGGGGGGAAAGAAGTGGACTCAGCCCTTCACACCATCACTTTACCCCCTTGAGCCAGACCCTATGCCCAGTAGCCACAGTCCCCAGATTGGTCTTGAGCACCTCAAAATGCCTCTGATGATCCCCTGATCTGCCCCATGGCAAGAGCATCAGGCTCAGCTCTACAGTGGGGCCAGACTCCAGCCCCTGGTCCCCTTGACAGTGGGCAAGGGAGGATCCGGAGGAGGGGAGGATGTGGGGGGGCCCCTGTCATGAGTGTGCTTGTGCTGACCGTCCACCCAAACCCCCTTTCTGATCCAGGGGGCTGAGTGACAGCCTGGAGCTGGGCCCTTTTGGGGTGCTGCTGAGTGACCCCAAGCAGGTGCCGGGTGCAAGCAACCCAGGTGACGTCACCCCCAAGGTCCTCGCTCTGGCACATTCCTGAAGCAGCAGGCACCCAACCAAAATAGCCTCCCCAGCTCATACGTGTGGGATATACAGTGATATTTATAGCTGGCGGAGGCACGCTGTTAACCCTTCTTGTGCCTGGTGTGTGGAGAGAGTGGTTGAACAGGGATCCTAGCTTGAGCAGCCCCAGCCTCAATCTGGTCACCGTCACCCCAAGAGCAGGACAAGGTCTCCAGGTCATCCCCAGGATGTTGTAAGCTCTGTCCTGTCTCCTCAGCCTTCCCATTGACCTGGTAGTGCTTTGGGGAGCAGAAAGCCCAGCCCAGTTCCTCAAACCTTTCCAGAATGAGGAACATCCTGGTTTGCCCCAGGATGCCCACTGCAGCTTCCCATTTCCTGGACAGGCTGTGGGCCAGGGCAGGGACCCCCAGGGTCATGCACAAACCCATGCCAGCTAAAGAGGACAGCGTGAAGGAGAGGTGCTGAGCTGAAGGACCCCCTCGCGGGGGCCCCCCTTGCCTGGGCAGCACGCCTTCCTCCCCAGGGCCCTTGGCACATCTGATGACCCCAGGCCTGCACAAGCAAGGCTATTTTGGTTGACATCAGCTGGCACAGCCCCAATGCCTCTGTCCCTCGAGGTCCTGGCAGAGGGGACTGCAGTGCCACCAGGCACTGGGTGACTCAGCAGCAGGAGCAATGCTCAGCCCTGCCTGGCCTTGCACCTCCCGGCCCTCTGCCCCACTGCAACACAGTTGCCAAGCAATGCCAGGGCTCAACCATGGTAGCACCAGCATGGCAAATGTTTGGGCTTGGTCACAGCAGCATCCTCCTGCCTGCTCCCTGCCAGTCCCTTATCGCCTGGGGGGCCAGCAAAGGTCTGGGCCCCACAGCCATGCAGGTGGGCAGAAGCTCGATTGTCCACATCCTTTCTGTTCTGCCAAGCCTCCATCCTCGAATGCCCTCCTGGCCACCTAGTTGCAGAGTGATGCAGTGGCTTCCCAAAGTGTGCATGCTGCTCCGCGGAGCCTGCCTTTAAAAGGGAAGGTATTTCCAGAAGGAGTTGTTTCATCCCAGTGCAAGGGGGAGGATGGAAGAAAAGGAGGGCTTGTGGGATGTAGCGGGGGGAGAAAATACAAAAACAGACAGCATCCTTCTTCCTCCTGGCCCTGCCCCAAGAGCACCCTGCACATCCCTCAGCCCAGTGCATGTGCCCTGCCTGCCCGATGACTGACAGCAGGGTGGCATTCCAGCACTTGTTGGGGTTGCAGAGGGGCAGGTGGGTGCCCACAGCAGCGCAGGGGACCTAAGGGGTCTGGGCCAGCACAGTGCCAGCTGCACCATTAACCTTCCCTTCCCATGACCCCATCTTGTTGCCCTGCTGGCTGGGGTGTGGGGAGGATGGGGCACCCCAGGGGTGGCACATCCAGCAGTGCTCAGCACGCAGCCCAGTAGGGCTGCAGCAATGCAACATGGCCCCCTCCCTTGAAGCCCACACAGACCTTGTCCCCCTCCTGTTCCTGTGGGTTTAGGCAGGAGGCAGCAGCCTTTCCTACTCCCTGGGCAGTGGGGCAGATCTGCCCAGCACCTACTGTCCCAGCGCTGTTGGACACTTTGGCAGTGAGTAGCAGCAGAAAAGGAGCTGTAGAGAGTCTTCTGGAGTACTGTAGATCCACGGAGGGTGGGGGTTGTGCTGGGCTGGTGTGCACCAGGGAGGGGAAATGCACTCTTGAGCAGTGCTGCTAGGAGGGGAAGCGGCTCAGAGGAGTTAACCAGGAACACCCTCCTGACCCCTGCTCTAGGATAAACTATTTGAAGTGGCCTTTCCTCTGACAGCCTTCCCAGATGGCTCTGTACAGGCAAGGGCCCCATGGATGGCAAAGGGTGGATGGATGTCTTGAACTTTCCATAGCCTGTTAGGAAAGCCCCGTTTGCACACAGGACCCAGCAGCATGGGAAGCAAGGAGCAGGACCTGGGGACCCTGCTGGGAGTCCCATCCCAGGGACACTGCTCCAGGCACTCTGTGCCAGACAAACCCCAGAGACTGTGAAAAACATTGAGCAGCAGTGGTAGGGTGCAGCACGGGGAGCCAGAGACAGGGATGCTACTTGCCGTCCTGTCCAGCCCTGTTCTGCCTCCCCACAGCTCCAGCCCAGGCCATGCTGACCCAGACTGCCGGAGCCTGGGAAGCAGCCCCCGCACTGGCCCATCCCCAGCTCCCACTGGGCCTCAGGAGGAGGCTGCTGTCGGGAAAGCGTTTGTAACTGGAATGTCAAACAACTCCCTCTGGTCATGACATCCCAGTGAGCAAAGCCAGCTGCATCCCGCGGCCGCCCCTCCTCCCTGGCCCTCCCTCCCCACTGGTCCCCCAGGATTTAAGCTGCCCTGGGAGCCAGGAACAGCCTCCCCAGACCTTGGGCATCTTGGGGCTTGGACCTGGGCAGGATGTGGGAATGGGTTGATGGCCCCTCCTCAGCCTTGTGCCCTGCCACCAGGACACCCCTGGCCCCCCTCATGCCTGGCCCTGGCTCAGGGGTGAGTGGAGGGAAGGGAATGAAGCAGAGAGGGTGTCCATCCCCCTCCCATCTGGCCTTCAGCCGTCTCCCTTCATCCCACTCCTTTTACAGCCATGAGCCTCCTAGGCGCCTTTACCCTAAGAGGGAAGGACTGTACGGCCCATTCCCCGGCGCTGACGGACCCAGGGTGCATGCTATTGTCTAAATAGGAGATGTTTCTCCTTCCCTGCCTGGATCGCTGCCCAGTCCAGCCACTGGGGTCCTGGGAGCTGGTAGGTGCCCTACAGGCTACAGCCCCCCACCCGCTGCTCACCCCAGCTTCCCCCTTGCCTTCACCCATGCCAGGGCCCAGGGCCAGCAGTGTGGGCCCATAGCCCACCTGGCTGCCCCTGGTCCCCACCCATGTGTCCCCAGGTGACGGAGATGATGGGGACAATGGCCTGTCTCAAGTGGCACAGAGGTGCTGAGGGTGGCATGCTTGGGTGCTGGAGGTGTCCAGCTATCCCCCATAACCTGTAACGGATTCTGGGAGGTGTTTGCTTGCCCCCTTGAGTCTATGTAGGTGCTCACAGTGAGTTGTTGCCTCTGTGGTCCACAAGGATGTTGGGCTTTACCTGTTGTCTCTAGGGCCATGTACATGGTGGAGAAGACCAGCTACTTCTGCACATACGAGGATGTTTAAGGTATATACCTGCCCCCATGACTCATCTCCAGCTAGACCGGTGATCCATGGGGATGCTGGGGGTATTCACTTGCCCCTAGAACTCAGGGGCAGGCTGAGGATGTCCACCTCCCATCATGGTCCAGGGGATGTTCACCTACCTCAGTAGCCATGGGCGTGCTGGGGATGCCCAGCTGCCCTCACAATCCACGTGGATGTAGGGATGACTGTCTGCTTCTATGGTCCATGAAGATGCAGGGATGTCTCTCTGCCCTTCTGCAGGCCTTGATAGCATCTCTCATGCCAGTAAGATGAGGTAGCAGTTACCCACTGCATCACTGGCGGCTCATGTAAGGCATGGTGGCCATTTGCGCAGCCTCCAGCAATGCCTGGGCAGTGATTTCATTTTCCCATGCTCAGACACGTGGGTCAGGATGGGGGGAACCGCCTAGATGGGTGCCATTTATCCTGGCAGAGTGGGCAGGGAGGGGGTCCAGGCATCCTGGCAGACAGAAGGAGAAGGGGGTGGCAGTTCCTTGGAGCTCATACTGTGTTTACAGGCTCTGCCCTGGGCCATCTCTCCATTAACCCCTTCCAGTGGGGATCAGCTCTGGCTGCCCATCCCCTGAGTCACCTGCTACCCCAGGGAACACTTTGTGGAGCAACGGCTGCACAGCACGCATACTGGTCTGCCAGAAGGTGAGGAAAGGGGAACGATACCCTGTTCCCACCGGTCCTGCCCCTGTCAGGCACCCGTGGCACGCGTGTGAGCCCAGCAGTCAGGTGCAAGTGTTGGTGCTGGATCTGGGGGGCGCTGGCTGCTGCACGTGGGGTTCCATGGGGTAGAGAGCACAGGGGGCAGGAGCAGTGCCTTCACAGGATCATGGTGATGGGGTGGGAGGCAGCCGCGTCGTGTGGTGTAGAGCCCCTGGCATCCATCCAGGGGTGAGTCAGAGCCCACCCGGCAATAGCGAGTGGGAGCTTTTTCTGGAAGCGCCGCTGCTCTGGGAATAGCTGCAGCATGCCAGGGCACTGCCCTTTGATTGCGCCTGCAGGGCTGGGCAAGGGCCACACCCGTCCCTGCCACTCACCCCTGCTCCAGCTGCCCCAGACCGGGGCATACTCTACTCTCACCCCGCCCCCAGTGACCTGTCTGCAGGCACCCACACCCTCCAGGCAGCCACCGGCTGCGGGAAACCCTGGGATACAGGCACCCATTCTGCAAATGTCCCACATCTGGGGACCACTCAGCAGCACCTGGCCCTGAGCTGGGTCAATGCAGCAGCAAGGGGTGATGCTGGCAGGAGGAGCAGCTGCCAGGCACGCAAGTCCTTTTGGCAGGAGGCTGCTGGACAGGGGCCGTGCATGGGCCAGCTATGGACCAGGGTGCTGGGTGCCTGCTCCCAGCCTGCAACCGTCTTGGGCTGGGTGCTGGCCCTGTGTTTTGCTGTGGTGGTTGTGGTTGACATGGAGACCCTCCAGCTGTCTGCTTGTAGGGTGCCAGGTGGTGGGAGTGCTCATTCCCTTTTGGTGAGGGGGAGAAGCAGGTGCTGAGGGGCTGGGAGCATAAATTCAAGGCTATCATGAGCTCTCAGCATGGCAGGTCCCAGGGTCAGGGGCAGCAGGACCGCCAGTTTCCAGTCCTCAAGACACAGATGGCATCTTCCACTAACAAACTGGTGACTCAGGAGCTGGGAATCTGGCTGGCACCGAGCGCCTGGTCTTGGTGCAATGCTCACACGCCACCACGTCCATCTCAAGGCTGCTCACCCATCACCGGGAAGACACAGGATCCTGCCTGGAAGTGATACACAATCAGTGATGGAAACCCAGACCTCCACTGCCACATGCAGCCTGTGCAGGGGAACCAGCCAAGGGCAGGAGCAACCTCAATCCATGCAAGGCCCAGGGCTCCTGTCCCCTAGATGTACCCCCACTGTGGCTGGCAGACAGCTGGAGTGCTGCCGTGCCACCACAACTGCCAGCACCCCTGCGCACCACTGTCACTCAGGGACATTAGTGTCCAACATGGCACCAAGAGTTTGTACCTTGTTTTCTGTGAAGGCCAGGCAGTGCCAGGCAGGGGAGCAGCAGTGACTGGGGAGGCTGCAGCTTGGCTTACACCAGTGAGTCACCCCAAAGACAGAGTCTTTGGGAAACATGTGTGTTCCCGTGTGCACTTGCACCCCTGGGCAACGTGGGGACAGCTGCAGCGGGGCCAAGCCCTGTTTGAGGTCTTCCTCTACTCATTCAGTGCCTGGAGTTGGGGCATCCTGGGGCAGCACCGGGTAACCATGCCAGGGGAGCTCATCCTTGCCTTTTGGCTCCCACCCCAGTTCCTCCTGGCTGTGGCTGGCTTCTACCCACCTGGCATCAGGTTTACTTGGATCCAGATCAGGGTACCTGGTGCAGGTTGCACGGTGCGGCAGGGGGGGTGCAGGGTACAAGGTGTGGGTTGCACTGTACATGGTGTGCGGTGCAGGATGTAGGATGTGTTTTGTGGGATGCAGCATACACAGTATGGGTTGTAGAGCATGGAATTGCAAGGTGAAGGGTGTGAGATGTGGGGTGCAAGGAGTGGGATACAGGGTTCAGGTGCGTGTTACAGGGTGTGAAGTGCATGGTTTGGGATGCATGGTGTGAGATGCATGGTGCAGGATTCAGAGTACATGGCGTGGGGTGCAGGATGCAGGGTATGTATTGTGGGGTGGAGCGTGCAGGTTACAGGGTGTGGGGTGCATGGTTCATGATACAGGGTGCAAGGTGCATGGTGCAGCATACGCATTGTGAGGTGCAGGATGCAAGGTGTGTATTGTGGATGCAGCATGTGGATTGCATGGTGCAAGGTTCAGGGTGCAAGATGCAGAGTGCAGGGAGTGGGATGCAGGGTTCAGAGTGTGCAGTGTGTGGTGCAGGTTGCAGGGTATGTGGTAAGCAGTGTAAATTGTGTGGGATGCAGGATGCAGGGTGTGTATTGTGGAGTGCAGAGTACATGGTGAAGGCTGTATGGTGTGAGGTGGAGGGTGTGGGGTGCAGGGTGTGAGGTGCACGTTGCAGCATACATGGTGCAGGACATGGTGCGTATTGTGGGTGCAGGGTACCCGGTGTGGGGTGCAGGGTGTGGATTTGCAGGGTTCAGGGTGTGGGCTGCATGGTGTGGGATGCAGCTTACACGGTGTGGGGTGCAGGATGTGTGTGTTATGGGTGCAGAGTACACGGTGATGATTGCGGGGTGAGGATTTGCAGGGTGCAGGGTTCAAGGTTCAAGGTTCGGGGGGCAGGGTTCAGGGTGCTCCTCCGCGGCAGCAGGGGGCGCGCGGGACGGCGCGGGACAGCGGCGGCCATGCAGGTACCGGGCGGGCGGGCGAGCGAGCGAGCGCTGCCGGGGCTGGGAGTGGGGGGGATCCGGGTCCGGGTCCGGGTCCCGGTGCCGGTGCCGGTCTCACGGAAGGGGAGGTCTCGAGCCGGGGCGGGGGTGGTGACGGCGGTGCCCGCAGGGCTCGAAGCAGGCGGCGCAGGCGGCGGCGCAGGAGCTCGTGAAGTTCGTGAACCGGAGCCCTTCGCCCTACCACGGTGAGGAGCCTCCCTCTTGCCTCCCCTGTGCCCCCCGCCCCCCTCCGTCTCGGCGCGGCCCCCCCTGACCGCACTGCCCCCCCAGTGGTGGCCGAGTGCCGCAGCCGCCTGCTGCAGGCCGGCTTCCAAGAGCTCAAGGAGTCGGAGCGATGGGACGTGCGGCCGGCCCACAAGGTGGGGGCGGAGGGGGGGCGGCGGGGAGCTGGGGGGGCGGGGGGGGGGCGGCGGGGATTGGGGGTGGTGGATGAAGTGAAGGGGGAGGAAAGCGGGGGAGGGAGGGGCGGCCGGGATGTAGGGGGTTGAAATGCGGGGGGGGCGGGGCGAGGGAAGGGAGGGAGTCCGGGACAGGGGGATGGGAGGCGAGGCTGGGGGTCCCGCCGGCATGGGCGGGGGGTGTGGGTGTGTGAAATGGGGGGCGCGGGCGGGGTAGGGATGGGAAGGGGCGGTGGGGTTGGGATGGAAATTTGGGATCGAAGGCGGGGGTTGGGAGGGGCGGCGATGTTGGGGGTCCAGCCGGGATGGAAGAGGGGACGGCAATGGAGGGGAGGCGGCGAGGCTGGAGGGGTAAGGAGGGATGATGGGGCGGGGGGGCCGAACGGCGAGGAGGGAGTAGGGGGGTGGCAAGAAGGAGGTGAGGAAGGCGGGGATGAGGGGGAATGGAGGGAGGGGATGGGGGGGAATGGAGGGGGGAGATGGGGGGAATGGAGGGGGGCGATGGGGGGGAATGGAGGGGGGGGATGGGGGGGAGTGGAGGGGGGGAATGGGGGGGAATGGAGGGGAGGGAGGGGGGCGAGCAGCAGGGATGAGGGGGGACGGGGGGGATGGGGGCGAGCGGCAGGGATGAGGGGGGACAGTGGGGATGGGGGGAAGCGGCAGGGATGAGGGGGGACAGTGGGGATGGAGGGGAGCGGCAGGGATGAGGGGGGACAGTGGGCATGGGGGGGGCGCGGCAGGGATGAGGGGGGACAGTGGGAATGGGGGGGCACGGCAGGGATGGGAGGGGGTGGCCGGGAAGGAGGGTGAGTCGATGGGAAAGGGGGAGGGGAGAGGGCGGCGAGGTTGGGGAGAGCAGCCGGGATAGAGGAGGGAACGGCGACAGGGATGGAGATGAGGACACAGCGAGGATGGGGGAGGAGGGGAAGCACAGAGGTGTGAGGGCAGTGCGAATGATGGAGTGGGGGAGGTGTCTGGGATGGAAGTGGAGATTGGGTTGGAAGAGGGTGTTGGGATGGGACAGCCCTCGTCTTACCCCACCTCTGCCCCCAGTACTTCCTCACCAGGAACTACTCCACCTTGATTGCCTTTGCGGTGGGCGGCCAGTTCCAGCCTGGGAATGGGTTCAGCCTACTGGGGGCCCACACGGACAGCCCTTGCCTCAGGGTAAGGCCTGCCAGCCGGTGTCTATCCATGGGGCTGGGGCCTTACCTGGCACCCTCCAGTTTCGCTCCATGAGCAAAAACTACCATGACTGCACCACAGCACCATTGATGTGTCCCTACACCTCCCAAATTTGCCACCCTGGGCAGCCCATGCTGCCGCCCTGCATTGCTCCGTCTGCTGTTGTTGCCTCTGCTCCCTGTCCCACAAAGCAGCTCCCAGCACCCTGTGCTGATGGGATCAGCGATGAGGCTCTTAGACATCAGGAAAAATTTCTTCATCAAAAGGGTTGTCAGGCACTGGCAGGGGCTGCCCAGGGAGGTTGAGTCACCATCCCTGGAGGTGTTTAAAAGACAGGTAGATAATTTGTTTAGGGATATGGTTTTTAGTATTGAACAGGTACTTGTTGGCTTGGTGGTCTCAAAGGTCTTTTCCAACCAAGCAATTCTATGATTCCATGAATGCTTTGCACAGTCCCACCTGTTGCCCAGTTGCTGGGTCTTTGCAGTGCCAGCAGTGACATCTCTGTTTTTTCCCAGGTGAAGCGGCGCTCTAAGCGGGGCCAGGTGGGCACAGTGCAGGTCGGTGTGGAGACCTATGGAGGGGGCATCTGGAACACCTGGTTTGACCGTGACCTTACTGTGGCCGGGAGGGTGATCGTAAAGGTGAGCCTGTTTTGGGACAGGCAGAATGTGTTAGCTGTGTGCTCCTGGCTCTGAGTCCATGACTCCTACCCAAAGTGGGACCTGCTGCAGCCTCTTACCTGCAGACCTGGCCTCAGCAGTTCTCCTTGTGTTTCAGGACCCGGCCACAGGGCGCCTGGAACAGCACCTGGTATGTGTGGAGCGGCCTATTCTCCGCATTCCCCATCTGGCTATCCATCTGCAGCGCAACATCAATGAGAACTTTGGGCCCAACACCGAGCACCACTTGTAAGGCCTGGCTCCACCCCAACCCCTGGCCAGCCCTTGAGAGGGCTGGGACCCAGCTGGAATGTTCCCAGCCACTCTCTCTTTGGCAGCCACTTGTAACAATGGGGTGGTTTTCAACAGCTTTTCTCAGGCACATATAGTCCTCCCAGGAAATGCTGGACACTGAGGTGTCCTGAGGTGGCTCAACAGATCTGTACTTAAAATGTTGTTTGTGCTGGCAGTTGCTCCCTGGAGGAGCAAGGCAGGCACCCCAGGAAGGGTTGATTGTGTGTAACCCAAGCAGAAGAGATGAGCAAAGCCCAGTGAGCTAAAGGCACCCTCTCCCCACAGGGTGCCCATTCTGGCCACTACTGTGCAGGAGGAGCTGGAAAAGGAGGTGCTCATGGAGGCCACCCCTTGTGATGCTTCAGTCCAGGTGAGCTGAGTGCCAAGGACTAGCACGGTCTGACACTTGTCACCTTTGATCTCCAGTTCTCAGGGGCCCTGCCAGCAGATTCCCCTTCTTCCTCCCCAGTCACTGCTGCTCACCTTCTGCACTACCCTATAGAGCTGTGTGTGTTACACGTCTGCTCAGTTGTTGCTCTGCTCCCACCCTAGCTTGCAGCCGTGGCATAGAAAGGGGTGCAGCCACCCATAAAGCCATCATGGTCTCCCTGGGGACCTGGAGCAGAGAGGGGAGGTTGCACAGGCTACAGAGAGCCCCTCTCTAGGCCCTGCGAGCAACCCTGCTGTCCTGGGTGGGGTGGGGGCTTGTACACACTACTGGAGTCAGTAGGAGGGTGCCCAGGTGAGGGGTGTGTGGGACAACTCTGAAAGGGAATGGGGAGTTCTCGCTGCTTGTCCTGCTCACAGCTCTGCTTTCTTCCCAGGCAGAGCGGCACAGCCCTGTCCTGCTTTCCCTGCTCTGCCCTCAGCTGGGGGTGAAACCAGAGCAGATTGTGGAGATGGAACTGTGCCTGGCAGATACACAGCCAGCAGTGAGTACAGGCAGGAGCCTCCCTCTGCGTGCACATAGCCTGGGGGGCTGGAACTGCACTGGTTTTGCGTAGCATGCTTCCTCTGACTGGGGCGCTTCCTCTACCTGGGCTTGCCAGGGCGGGGAGCTGACTGCACTCAGAGAAGGCAGCTCCTGAGGGACAGAGGTGAGGGGACTGGGATGGGACACAGTAGCAAGTACTTTTTGGTGACCCAAAGCTTGTGCCCTGCTCCTCGTGGCTCTCTGCCTGCAGACGCTGGGTGGTGCCTTCGACGAGTTCATCTTCTCCCCACGCTTGGACAACCTGCACAGCTGCTACTGCGCCCTGCAGGTGAGCGGGAGAGGGAAAGGAGCCTGGGATCAAAGCATGGTCTGTGTGAGCCCTGGCTCAGCTTAGCAGCACCACGTTCCTATGGGATGGGTCTGGCATGTTGGAGGATCGGGGGCTGGATGGGCGCTGCCCCCTTTGCTGAGTGTATGGGGTTCCCAGCAGCTCCCAGGGGTGATCTCACTGGGCGATGTGCATGCCCATAGCTCCCTTCCTCGGTGATTTGGGCTCTCCGGGGGAAGTTCTTGCTGGCTCAGTGCTGAACTTCCTGATGTGAGGTGGCACTCAGGCTTTTGTCCTTTCTTCTGTAACCCTGCAGGCTTTGATTGACTCGTGCGCAGCACCGTCCTCCCTCTCCCAGGAGCCTAACGTGCGTCTCATTGCGCTCTACGACAATGAGGAGGTGAGTGAGTGGCACAGACGTGAGGTGGCTGGCACAGGGAGAGGCGCTATGTTCTTAGCTCTTCCCAAAGCTGTGCCTATCAGAAGATCGATCCCAGGCCCCAGCGGGGCAAGGAGAGGAGGTTTGCTTACCCCCTCGTGGAGCGTGGGCCAGGCAGGGGATGGGAAGCCCTGGTGTGGTTGGAAGCTGGTCTGGTGGCCCCTGGGGTACCAGGGGGTTGTGCTGCATGGCTTGTGCTGAAGGTGGTCCTTGGCAGGTAGGGTCAGAGAGTGCACAGGGCGCAGAGTCCTTGCTGACAGAGCTAGTGCTGCGCCGGATCTCAGCATCGCCACAAAACCTGACGGCCTTCGAGGAGGCCATGGCCAAGTCCTACATGATCAGCGCCGACATGGCCCACGCTGTACATCCAAACTATGTGTGAGTAGTTTGAGCAGTGGGGCAGGCCTGGGCAGGCTGCCCTGCTAGCTGGGGAGACGTATCTGTACCAGTCCCCAGGGAGTACAGACAGGACAGTCCTTGTTGCAGCAGGGAGGGAGGACTGTAGCATGAAACTCCTTCATCTTTTGTTGCAGAGACAAGCATGAGGAGAATCATCGTCCGGCCTTCCACAAGGTGAGGGCAGCCCTTTTCTTTGGGCTGGAATGGGCGCTGTCTGTCTGTCGTGTGAAATGTTCAGATGTTCCCTGGAACATGGTCCTGGGGGACAGCTCAGTGGCACTCGAACAGGAGACATTTGTCCCACGGTGTGATTTGGCCGTGCCACGTGCCTGGCATTAATCATTTGAGATCACAGCCTGGAGTCCTTCCCTGCTCTGAGCTGGGGCTGTCCCCATGGCAGGGCTGTCATCATCCCCAGGAATAACCCAGGGAGGGATTTGTAGGCTGTGTCCAGCCCCACCATCTATCTCTGGTGCCAATCACAGGGCCTGCTGTTCCTTTCCTTGTGCAGGGCCCCGTCATCAAAGTGAACAGCAACCAGCGCTACGCCTCCACGGCTGTAACCGAGGCAGTCATCCGGGACATCGCCGCCCGTGTGGGTGTCCCCCTGCAGGTGAGCAGGGCTGGGCGAACCCTCCATGATCATTACCAGCTTGGAATGGCCCTGCCCCTGCGTTCAGGACAGGGCCTGTGCCCTCCTTGCTGTGTCTGGCCCTGCCTAGTGTGCCCTGCCTGGTCTTCCAGGGCTGCAGCTCCAAGAGCTGGCTTGGGAACCAGAGAGGAGGGCCTGGCTAAGCATGTCCTATCTCGGGGAGGATTTTGCACCCTGGCTTGGGGCTGTTTCTGCTTCCCTGTCTCAGGTTGCCTCCCTTCAGGCTCAGGGGCCTATGTGGGAGGCTGTGGGGCAGCGTGGGGAGCTGCTGAGGCCATGTACCTATGCAGGAGTTCATGGTGCGCAACGACACGCCCTGTGGCACCACAATTGGCCCCATTTTGGCCTCCCGTCTGGGGCTGCGCGTGCTGGACATTGGCTGCCCACAGCTGGCCATGCACTCCATCCGGGAGATGTGTTGCACTTCGGGGGTGCTCCAGAGCATCACCCTCTTCAAGGTGAGCAATGTGACCCCTGTCCTATGCCAAAGACCCTTCCCTGCTGCTCCACATCTCATGCATCCCCATGTCCTCATCCTGCCCCTGCCTCAGACCTGAGCCCAGCCATCCCACTGGGCTCCCCACCCCCCTGGAGCCGTGCAGATACCAGCTGCTTCCAGAGGTACCCCTTTTCATCCCAGCCTTCCCTGGTGACTGCCATCCCCAAATGGTTCCTATGGCAACCCGCGTCAGCCTTGAGTCAGTGATGGGTTACTATGGCGACGTGGTCTTGCTCTCCTGCTACTGCCTGCTATGACTCCCGACAGGGAGCTGCTACCCGTCCCCCCACCCCACCACTGTCCTGCCTGGCCCACCCTGACAGCTTGTCTCCTTCCAGGGCTTCTTTGAGCTCCTGCCGGCAGTCAGCAGCAGTCTGGTGGTCGACTGAGCGCAGCAGGAAGGGAGCGGCAGTGGTGGATTCAGCCCTGGAGCTATTAAAGCGTCTCTGTCTCACCAACGAGTGATCCATGAGCGTGGCTGGGGATGAAGGGGTGAGGGACATGGGTCTAGCTCCCATGGCTCCCCGGGGGCTGGGAGTAGGATCTGTTCACGTGCCCACAGTGGCTCCTTTAGTGTTGGGTGGGGGGGCTCCAGGAGACACCACTAACAGGCAGAGGCGCAGGGGGGACGGTGTTTCCTGGGGCTGCACCTCTGCCCAGGGACTGCTGGTGGGTCCTGCCACGCGCTGCCAGCCCTGGCGCTGCAGCCCCTTCCCCTGGGTAAGGGCCTGGGGTTGCTGCCGCTGCCCCGGCCCTCCCCACGGCGCTGGGCGGGGCTGTGAGGGTGGGGCGTGGTGGTCGCCGCTCATTGGGTGCTCCTGAGGGGCGTGGCCGGACAGGAACCAATGGGGCCGGGAAGGGACGGGCGGTATCTGGTGGGGGCGTGGCCAGCGCAGGGATACACCCGGGAGGGCGGAACCCGCCTCCAGGGAGACTGAGATTGGCGCGCTATTCACCCACCTGCCCCCTCCCACCCCCCCCTCCGGCGGAGCGACGTAATTGGCCTCGCTCGGTGACAGTGGGGTGTGAGCCGCGCGTGGGGTGGGGGAAAGGATCCCGGGCTTCTAATTGGCTGAAGCGTGGGGGGGCGTGGCACGGTGGTAGGGGGCCATGCACCATTGGCGGGGAGGCGGCGGTGGGCGGGGTACGCGGCGCGGCGGGGCGCGGGTTGGCGGCGGCGGCGGGGGCGCGGTCGGCGGTTACGCCATGGTGCGGCCGTGAGCGGAGCATGGGGCGGCGGCTCCTCCGGGCGCTCCTCTGCCTCCTCCTCCTGGCCGGCCGCGGGTTGCTGCGGGACGGCGGCGCCTCCGCTACCGCCGCGCACGGTGAGAGTGGGGACCCGGGCAGGGCGGCGCCCCACGCAGCGAGGGGGTCGAGGTCGCGCTTCCCCAGGAGAGGTGGGCCAGGGGGCTCCGCAGCCGGTACTGTCACCAGGACCGTGGATGCTGTCACCGCGCGCAGCAGCAGGCCCGGCCCCCGGCAGCCCAGTACCTGTACCTGCACCACGAGTGCGTCACTGGCACTGGGGCTCCTTTCTCCTGAAGCTGGCCCCGGGGCACCCGCCCGCGGCGGCGTCGCTGTCGCCCCCGGCGCCGGCTGGACGGGACGGGAGCAGGGCGCTGCTCGCCCAGAGACCCTGCTCGGGGCAAAGCCCGGTGCCTGGAGCTGCCGCCGGGATGGGGGCCCAAGGCGGAGGCTCCCTCCGGGATTTCGCCGCCCTTTAGCTGCTCTCCGCCGATAAGCGCGGCCTGGCCCGGGGCGCAAGGGCGGGCTGGTGCGCCTGCTGTCCTCCAGCTCGGCCCGTGCGGCCCCTGCCCGGGGGTCTCGGGTGGCGCTGCCGGTAGAAGGACTGCCTGCAGTCGCCAGTCCTCAGGCCGTCTCGGGAGCGCCGCGATGGGATCGACCGTCCCGCAGGGGCCCCGCTGCTTCTGGGAGCAGGCAGGGCCGCTGTGGCAGCGGCCGTGGCCGAACCCCATTCTGCCCGGGGGAGCCTCCCAGGGTCGGGGCCGCCGCCCCTCCCGGCAGGGCGGAGCCTCCCGGCGGAAAGAGGCTCCGCCGCTTCAGCACCCAGGACAGCGCCCGCCCGCCCCCCTCGCCCCGGCCCGCTCCACACCGCGCTTCCCCCGGGTCCCGGCAGGCACCGGAGACCCGCGCCCCACCCCGCCCCCCTCGCGCCCACCCCGCCGAATCCCCTCAGCACCGGAGCCCCGTGCCTCGCACATGCTGTCACCCCCACCCCAGTCCCCACCGGCACCAGGGCCCGTGCCCCGCACACGCTGTCAACCCCGCCCCGAGGGGAGCGGGACCGTGGGGGGCCGGGTTCGAGGACCCCCATCCCCAGTTGCCCCCTTCTGTCGCGGCGGGCTTGGCGGGCCCCTCCCTCCCCTCCCCCCGGTTGTTTTCTCGTTCCTTCCTCGCCATCCGGGGCTGAGTCATCGCCTGCTGCCGTCTCGCTGCTGACGGTCTTGGACCGAGATGGGAAGGGGAGAGGAAGGGGGAAGGCGCCCCCTGCCCAAGGCTGCCCTCCGAAAGGGGGTGGAGAGACACCTCTCCCCGCTGCATGCATGCTTTGGGGTCCCTTTCGCAAGGAAAGTGGGTCCCCCATGTCACAGGATGCAGGGCTGTGTCCCTGCCTCGTAGTGCCACATGTGGGAGGGTAACAGACACGGTCTCGCAGGTTTCTGCACCCTCAGCCTTCCCTTCCTAACTCCTGGCACCCCAAAAAGCTCCAGGCTGCTCCCTGCAGCCAGGACAGGTTTTATACACAGCCTCTGTCTTGGTTTTGGGGATGGGGGAAAGGCTGGCACTGAGGCCCTGCCATTGGCTACCAGGCTGTGCCCACCACATTTCACCCACAAGACACTTATCTGGAGAGCGAGGATCCCCAGGCAGCTGGTGGTGAGCAAGCCCCACTGGGGTCCCCTTGGAGGCTGTGCTGACTGGCTTGTCTGTCTGTCCCAGGCTGCTTGTTCGACCGGAGGCTGTGCTCCCCCCAGGAGGTGTGTGTACAGGGTAAGTGGTTAGAGGTTTTGTGGGGATCCCTTGCAGGGGAACTTAAGTGTGCGCTGTGGGGTGGCATAACAGGAGAAAGATGGGGCTGTGCCCAGAGACCTCACCTCTGGGATGTTCATCCACTGGGCCCCATTGTCCTCCCTCTCTTGCAGATGGCCTGTTTGGGCAGTGCCAGGTGGGCTCTGTGCAGGACAGACCCTACTTCCAGGTCACCTCTCCCGTGCTTCAGCGGCTGCAGGATGTCTTGCGGCATCTCATGGCACAAGGTGAAGGAGGGAGCATGGCAAGAATCACTGTGGCTCAGTGGGGAAGGGACATCAGGCAGCAATGCTGAGTGGCACTCAGGCTGTCTGGGGTCTTGCTGGCCCAGGGGCCGGGGTGGGCTGAGGAGGAGTCCCGCTGATTCTGGGAGGAGCAGGGCCAAACCCAGACCATGGGACACAGGGTCAGGACACCGGGGTGGCCTCCTGTGTGCTCACCCTGCAGTCCCCAGGCCTCCTCTGTGTCTCACAGCCCCTTCCCTTGGCAGGGCTCTCCTGGCAGGATGGCATCACCCAGTATGTGATTTCGCAGGAGATGGAGCGCATCCCCCGCCTCCGTCCGCCGCCCTCGCTGGAACCGGCAGCCAGGGACAGGTAGGGCAGTGCCAGCCACAGAGTTTGTGAGCGGAGCCTGGCAGGGCAGCCAGGGCTTTGCCCTCCAAATGAGGTTTGGGGACACACCTCCCCCTTGCCCAGGTGAGCTACCCCAGCACTGTTTCGCCCCAAGGTTCCTGCCCCTCCGTGGTTCCCCTCGGCGAGCCCCGCTCCCTGTGGACCCTGGCCTACCAGCGACTCAGCATCTGGGGCAGTCCCCACCACTGCTGCCCTCACCCCTGGTGCAGCGGTACCTGGAGCACCTCCTGCTGTCTCCTTCAGCCCAGCTGGGCTATGAGGAAGCTGTGCTCAACCCCTACTCCTACCACAAGGTAAACTGTGGGTGTGGGCCCCCTTCTCCTACATGGAAAGGGAAAGATGAACAGGAGGCTGCTGCACGCCGAGCTCCCTCCTTCTGTCAGTGCTGGGGTACTCCCCTCTGACTCTTATGAGGTTTGACCATGGCGGCTCTGTGTTTTGATTGCAGTTTGGCTACCAGGATGGTGCTCACCAGCTCCCCAGCGGCTCAGCAAGACAGAGTCCCGAGACCTCCTCACTGCTGGGCAGGGTTCCTGCCCAGGCCCTTTTTGGAGCTGGACCTGTGCCCTCCTATGGTGCCCAGACAGGAACGGATGGAGGGCATCTCTTCCAGGACCTGGGCTTGTTTTCCCTGCCTAGAGATAAAGCCAGCCACCCAGACCCTGCCAGCACCAGGCTCCAGCACAGCTTACGGCTCCCTGGTGACTACAGGGACATGGAGGAGAGGGAGCAGCCAGCGCCCCTGGCTGTCCAGCCGCCCTCTGCACAGACGGGTACAAAGTCCTCAAGCCAGGCACCAGCCCTTATCCCATCCTGTCCCCACAGCCACATTCCTCGTGTCTCAGACTCCCCTCTCCTCTTAGCTTTGTGCCTGTGGCCAACATATCCCCCCAACCCCACCTGCCCTGGCTGCTGCGTCCCCAGCTTGTGGTCCCCTGTGTGGATGCAGGACATGTAACCTGATGCTGGGTTTACTTGCAGATGCTTCCCTGAAGAGACTGGCGTCCCTTCTGGCCAGCTACGGCCTGGGGCTGCCGGAGCTGAGCCCCCAGCAGCTGAGCAGCCTCTCCACCTTCCTGCAGCTGCTCCAGAGCTCTGGTGAGTGGCGTGCTGGAACAGGGCAGGAAGGGACCAGCAGTGATGAGGACCAGCATGCCCCATTTTGGGGTAGGGGGTGTTGCCTCACAGGATGGGTGCTGCAGGACCTCTGCTTCTCTGCTTCCCAGGTGTTGCTGGCCCTGAAGCACCCACAGCAAAACGTGTGGGTTTGCAGCAGGCTGATGCTGAAGGAGGTGCAACATCACAGGTGGGAAGGGGGGGGGGGGGGGGCAGGGGGGCAGCCTCCCAGGGCTCTCCTCAGGGGTCCCAGCTTCTCCCTTTGCTTCCCTCCAGGTGACAGAGGGGGACATGCAGCATGGGGAGGAGCCAGTGTCCCCTTCCTCTACAGTGCCACTCTACAAAATCCCAACTAGCAGCCCCCCAGGGAATGGGCTAAGGAGCAGGGCAGTGTCCTCACCAGACCCTAGGGCTGAGCCGCAGTCGGGACACAGGAAGGACACACTCATCCCCAAAAAGCAGATCGTGGTGGAGAAGAAGAGCTACATGGATGCAAAGGATAATGGAGTGCAGCGAGGCACACGACCACCGGACGAGTACAGCTACATCATCACAGACCAAAAGTGAGAACGAGGGGTCAGGCAGGAGGGTGTGTGTGTAGAGGGGCTGTATCCCCAGCAGCTGGCTGTTACAGCTCCACATGCTTGGCTGAGCTTTTTTAGGTCTCTGGTGGGATCTGCTCTCCCATCCCCTCTTCATCCACTGCCCTTGTTCCACCTCAAAGCCTTCTTCTCTCAGCCCACATCAAGGTTAGAGCTTGCTGTTGCAGAGGGAGGCTGGAACGAGCTCAGCACAACTGCCTCTGCACACTCGTGTGCAAGACAGGGGTCAGATCACCCCATTACCACACACCCCTATGTTCTTACCTCCTGGCCACCCTGACACCCCTTCAGACAGCACAGCCCTCAGCCGGCCTACTCCCCACTCCTTACTGTGTCACTGTCCCCGCAGGCCCCTGGGACTGGCTGCAGGTGTGCGGCTGCTGGAGCTCCTCGCCAAGCACCTCCACCTCTCCACAGCCAGTTTCATCAACATCAGGTGAGGGGAGTGGGACCCTGGGATGCTGCTGTTGCAGCCCTGCCCATACACAGCCACCTTGGGCAGGGAGGCAGGAGGGACCGGGCTGTAGTGGGGAAGGGGAGGGAGTCTGCACTTCCTAGTCTCATGCTGTGTGTCCCCCTCCTCGGCAGCGTTGTGGGCCCTGCACTCACCTTCCGCATACGGCAGAACCCCCAAAACCTCTCGCTGGCAGATGTGGCCACCCAGGCTGGTAAGTTGGCCAGGGGTCCCCCTGGTCCTGCTTCTCTCTTTCCCCCCCCATCCGAAGTTGTGGTGTGCATCCCAAGTTGTGGGACCAGAAAGAGGAGGCTCCCACCATACATCCCAGTGCCCTTGGCTGAGCTGGGTGGGGTGGGCAGCTGTCAGGGTATCCATTGGCTCTGTCTCTGACGTGGTCTGGAGAGGAAGCAACCTTCTGACCATCTCCTCTTCATCCACAGAGCGAGTGAAGGCAGAGCTGGAGGCAGAGCTGGGCCTGAAGATTGTGCAAACAGGAGTGGGAGAGGTAGGAGAGAACATACCCGTCCCTCGGGGCTGAGGCAGCTGGAGACAGAGCAGTGGGGGTACTGCTGCCAAGCACGAGCTGGGAAGCACACTGTGCCCCAGTCCTGGGGCAGAGGGGTCTTTGTGGGCAAGTCTATGGGTCTGTGGGGCAGCTGAGAAGCAGAGGGCTCTGGGCAGAGTTCAGACTGCTGGTTTAGAGAGAGACTTGGGTTATGTGGGACGGGCAGGAGCAGGACCGCTCCAGTGACCCCCTTCCACCAGGTAGCATGATGCTGCCCATCCACCTGCACACCCAGGGCACTCAACTCTTTCCAAAACAAGTTCCACAGGATTTGAAGGCAGTTTCCCTCCTCCACTGAAGACCACAGGGCTGCAGAATGTACCCTGCAGGGCTCATCCTTGCCCTTGCCTCCCTCCAGCCTGTGTACTCCATCTTAGCTGCAGTCTGGGCACCCCAGCTCTGTGCCCATAGCACCCCAGAGACCATGGGTAGGCAAGCAAAATGCCATCGTGCCCCCAGAGAATGGCAACTCAGCTGAAGGCAGGGATGAAGCAGGAGCCATCTGCTACGAGGGGGGCACCCCCTCCCTGTGCTCCTCTGGGGACCCCAGGAACAGTCTCCTTTGGGGAAAGTGGGAGCAGGAGATGACAGACTGAGCTTGGCTCCCCTGTTTGCAGCTTGGGGAGAGCAAGTGGTGCAGCACATCCCCAATCTGAGGTCCTTGTTTCCCATCCTTCTGCCCTGTGGCCTTAGCTATGGTCAGGGAGGAAGGAAGGCGGAGACCTTGGAGGAGGAGGCGGCCTTGGAAAAGGGTTGGCTTGGCCACCGAGGCAACCCGTCTCCATCAGCAACATGTGGAGCGTCGCTATGGCAATGCCTTTTGATGTGGCAAGTGGCAGGAGCTGGGAGAGATGGCAGAAATCACAGAGCTGGAGCTCAGAGGCGGCTGAGGCAGCTTTGCAAGCTTTCTTGTGCACAGACCACCCTAGTCCAGACCAGTTTGTGCTTTTCCTTCATCCCTCTCTCCAGGCTCTGAAATTGGTGGGTCTGCTGCAAGATTTGGGGAAGGAGCGATGTAGAGAGGCAAGGGGAGAGTAGGGCCCTGGCAGTCATAGCGAGGGAGGTCCCTTCTGTGCCCGCAAGCCCTGCTGACATCTCCAGGCCTTCTGATGCTTCCAGTGGCTGCAGGCCTGCTCATGTTTGGGTGCCCCGGGGAACTGGCAAGTATTGGCCTTGGTGTGTACCCCTGGCTGTGGGGCTGGCTAGGTCCTGGCAGCAGTCAGACTGGCCCATGGATGCTGGGCTGACGAGGTGGGGGCAGACAGCAGGGGGAACCCCTGGGGCAGGGGCATCCTGAAGTGATGATGATGATGATGATGATGATGATGACGACGTGGGTGGTAATGATGCAGTGTTCCCTCGGTAACCTCATCAGGCTCATAGCCAATGGGAGGCTGTGGCAGTGAGGTAATGCTGGGCTCTGGCACCTTATTGGACACAGGGTATTTAGCGGTGGTGATGCCCCAGCATCCCTGTGCTGCCCCAGGAAGTGGCTGTCATTGGGGGTACTGTCCTGATCACCACTGGCTCTGGGAAAAGGCTCTGAGAGGAGCTCAGCTTAGGAGAGGGGTTTCATCCAGCAAGGGCTCAGCACCTTCCTGTCCCACACAGAACTAGCACAGATTTGGCTTACCCTCACAGCAGTGGGGAAGGAGCCCTGGAAGCACTCCCTGCAAGGTGGCAGGGGCTGCTCTGTGGCCCAGCTGAGGACAGGGATGGGGAGGACCTGTCCACCAGCCAGCACAGCTGGGATGGGACCAGCCCTCTGGCTGTGCTAGTGCATCCCCCTTGTGTCCTGCTGTGGAGCGGTGGCCACAGGGAAGACCCACAGGGACATCCCAGCAATGCAGTGGCCCATCCTTTGCTGTTAATCCCTTGTGCTGAACCAGCTCCCGTTGACCTCCAGCTGGGAAGGAGCTCACTGAAGCCGAGTTCCAAGGGGCTACTGACAGCCCTGAGAAATAGTTCTGGGTTGCTGGGGGCAGGGAAGCAGCAGGTTGCTGCTGTCTGGGCTTGTCCGGGCTCTGCCCCCTCCTACATCCCCAGGGACACCAGTGTGAGCAACACCCCATGCAACACACAGCTGGGTACACCAGCACCCACCGAGCCTGCCCCAGCTGAGTGGGCTGGGAGAATCACTGCAGCACTGAGTGCCCTTGCTCTGATCTAGCCCCCAGCAACCCAAAACGAGGTGCAGAATGCAGTCTCTTTCCACCCACAACCCCATGCATATGCCCCCTGCTAATCCTTGCTCGGCTCTGCCCCCAGCGAAATGAGGCTGCTGCCTACTCACGCCCGTCTCACTTCGGGGATGGCTTCCACTCGGTGCTACTGACCTTCATCGCACTGGCCTGCGTGGCGGGCATTGCTATTGCAGCCGCTGCAGCCTTCTGCTTTAGGCGCCATGCCAAGCAGAGGGAGAAGGAGCGCCTGACCGCTTTGGGGCCCGAGGGTGCTGCTGACACCACCTTCGAGTACCAGGTATGACCCTGTGGGACGTGGGACCCTGTGGGATGTGGCACCGCCACCTCAGCATGGCTCTGGGTGGACAGGGCTGCCCCTGGCAGCGCTGCAGTGGAGGGACAGGGCTCTCCCTGGGGTTCCCCAGGAGCTGTGCCGCCAGCATATGGCTGCCAAGTCGCTCTTTGGCCGCACTGAGGCACCGGCCGCACCAGCAGAGACCTCACGCATCAGCAGTGTTTCATCCCAGTTCAGCGATGCCCCGCAGCCCAGCCCGAGCTCCCACAGCAGCACACCCTCCTGGTGCGAGGAGCCCGTCCAGTCCAACATGGACATCTCCACCGGACACATGATCCTGGTGAGCTGGCGCAATGGGGTGGCTGCACCCCTCCCCAGCCCCCTGTGTTTGCCCCCGGCTGCCATGCTCACCCTCGCCCCTCTGTCCCAGGCCTACATGGAGGACCACCTCCGCAACCGGGACCGACTGGCCAAGGAATGGCAGGCTCTGTGTGCCTACCAGGCTGAGCCCAGCATTTGCTCTGTTGCCCAGAGCGAAGCCAACCTGAAGAAGAACCGCAACCCTGATTATGTACCCTGTGAGCATCCCAGCTGCCCTGCCCTAGGACCAGCTCCCAGGGCTGTGACAGGAGGGTCGTGCAGAGCATGGGGATGCTTGGTGCCAAGGCACAGCCTTGTCCCCACTTCCCCTGGACACTCATGACCTTCCCTAATCTCTGTTTTCCCAGATGACCACGTGCGGATCAAGCTGAAAGCAGAAAGCAATCCATCCCGCAGTGACTTCATCAACGCCAGTCCCATTGTGAGTGATCACTGTGGGCTCCTGCCCCACCACCGCACTCTGTGATGTGCTTAGCCCAGCCAAGGCTCCCAGTATGGGATGGAGCCACACCGAGCTCACATTCCTGTGGGCTATGAACGTGAACAATGTGCCTGCCTCATTGCTCACGTGTACTTAAAATCCATTTCCCTCCTGACTGTGGCACCTGAAGCTCACTCCTCAGGCCTCCCATTGCCCCTGGAAGTATCCCTCTGCTTCTCCCACTGTCCCTGATCCCTGGCTGGCGAATGCACAGTTTGACATCTCCTTTCCTGCCCTAGATTGAGCACGACCCACGGATGCCAGCATACATTGCCACACAGGGGCCACTATCCCACACCATTGCTGACTTCTGGCAGGTGAGCACGACCTGGCTGTGCCAGCCCATCAGGGGCCCTTTGGGTGTTGCCCACCAGATAGGTCACAACCACTCAGCCACCCTCCTGTATGGGCTGTCACCCAGCAGTGACACCCGCTGTGCCTTGCCTGCAGATGGTGTGGGAGCATGGCTGCACTGTCATCGTCATGCTGAGCCCGCTAGCTGAGGACAGTGTCAAGCAGTGTGACCGCTACTGGCCAGATGAAGGTTCCTCTCTCTACCACATCTATGAGGCAAGTGTGGCTGGTAGCCCGGGGCAAGGACCCTTCCTCCAGCCACCAGCCCTCCCCCTTGCCCAGCACTGATGCCTCCTGGCTGCCTCTCCCGGGCAGGTGAACCTGGTGTCAGAGCACATCTGGTGTGAGGACTTCCTGGTGCGCAGCTTCTACCTGAAGAACGTTCAGTCGCAGGAGACCCGCACCCTGACGCAGTTCCACTTTCTCAGCTGGCCAGCCGAGGGCATCCCTGCCACCACCCGGCCCCTTCTCGACTTCCGTAGGTGAGTGCCCCCAGCACCATGCCAGTTCCCAGGGAGCCGGCAGTGGCCCTGACCGCAGGGGACTGATGGGTGAGGACATTGGTGCTGGTGTGAGGAGGATCAGGGCTATGGCATGGCCTGGATGGGGGTGACGTGGAGCTGCCTTGCATGGGGAGGAGCAGAACCACCAGGCTCTGGCCAGCTTGGGATGAGGCTTGGCAGACCCAGGTAGGCAAGAAGCCTTCAGCTAAGGTTGCCAGGGCTCTCCAGCCTCCATGGGGAGGGTGTGAAGCTGCTCTTCCCAGGGGCTGGGATGGCGGACGGCACTGCCTGGCACCCTCCTCACAGTCAAGGGTGCAAGAAGAAACCCCTGGAGCCAGCCTTAAGCAACAGTGGCCCATTACTGTCCATGTCCCACAGCCAGCAGCGAGTCCCCAGCTGGCCCGGGGAGAGGACTGGTGTGGTTAGGACTGTGGCCAGAAGGTTTTCAGGCAGCACCTGCTGGGCTCTCAGGATCCCTGGGTGGTGGTGGTCTCCTGCCAGGGGCTGGCCGGTCACTGTCACAAGGGGCTGAGGACCCTGCTTAGGGCAGCAGGGGGATCCCTGAGCAGGTTGCACTCCTCTCTGCCCCGCTCATGCTCTCTCTGTCTCTCTGTCTCTCTGTTTCTCTCTTGCAGCTGCCGGCGTCATTTTTGTGATTTGCAGCTAGTAATCTGGCTCCAGTTGCATAGTCACAAAAGTGATCGTTGGCAGCCGTGCCTGCTGCATGGAGCAAGCTGGGAGCCCTGCTGGTGCCTGGCCCCCAGCTTCGTGCCCCACTGGACCAGAGCTGCTCCCTCCAGGGGTCCTGCTGCTGCTGCTCCCCTCCTTGGGTCCTGGCCCCTTTCCACCTGTGGTCTGGGTCCCATGCCCAGCACCCCTGGGGAGGAACCATGCGCCGGACCCCCTAAGGCCACATCGTGGGGTACTTGCTGCTCTCCTGGCTCTGCACAGCGAGGGGCACCCAGCGCAGCCTTGTCCCTGGTCTGGCAGGGCGCTGATCTGCTCCCTCTTGTCCTTGCAGGAAGGTGAACAAATGCTACCGGGGTCGCTCCTGCCCTATTATTGTACACTGCAGGTACTGCTGGGGTTGGAGGGGGCGGGGGGGATGTGGGGCTGCATGGCTGGGGCCCACTGGCCAGGACCAGTCCCTGAAGCCTGTCCCCACGGGTCAAGTGTCTGTGTCTTGCAGTGATGGTGCCGGCAGGACTGGGACCTACATCCTCATTGACATGGTCCTGAACCGAATGGCCAAAGGTAGGTGCAGGGCAGCAGAACTTCTGCCTTGTCTGAGGTGTGTGAGGCAGGGTGCTCCACCTACGGAGCACCTCCTACTGCTCTTCTCTTCCTCTGCCCAGGGGTGAAGGAGATAGACATAGCAGCTACACTGGAACACATCCGAGACCAGCGACCTGGCATGGTGCAGACCAAGGTACTCCCCAAACTGGGGATCTCTTCCCTCCCTGAGCACATGCAGGCCTCGGGGCTGGGCTGGCAGGGACCCTCATTGCCCCTTTCTCTGATCCTCCAGGACCAGTTTGAGTTTGCACTGACGGCTGTGGCTGAAGAAGTGAATGCTATCCTGAAGGCGCTACCACAGTGATGGCAAGGAGCTCTCCCCTCTCGTCTTCCCCCATGGCCCTTGGCTTCGTGTGCTCTCCTCGCCCTGCTCAAGGGGCTGCTCTCACCTGTGCTGTCTGTGCTGCTGGCCCTGTTCCCGCTCCCCTCAACGCCCCCTGCCCTTCTCCCCAGGGATACATGGCTCAGCTCCTCTTTGTACAGGGCACAGAGCCCCACTGAACCTGCTGCCACCACAGAGAGGACTGGGCTTGCATCCCCTGTCCCCTGCAGAAGAGGGGACCAGGTGATGCTGCTGGGAGTTGGCTGTGGGCCCCTATGGCCGCTTTCCTGCACCTCAACCTGGCAGTCCTACATCCTCCCCTTCCCTCTCTGCACCAGGGCAGGGGGCAGGAGCAGGCAGGGGTTCCCCCACAGTGAGGGGGCACTGGGTGCAGAGGGGCCTGAACCAGCCCTAGGTTCCCTCTGTGTGCTTCCCGCCTTGTCATTCAAGCAGAAGAGAAATTTCTAGAGAAATATAATTTTGTATCTTGATGTGAATAAAGTTCTCGTGTCGCATTTGTGCAGCTGCAGCCAAGCCTGGCCTCTGACTCTGTGTGCGTGTCACTTGGGGGTGATACTGGGATGCAAACACCCCACTGTCCCCACAGGAACACAGCCAGCACTCCACAACTGCCTGACTGGAGCAGCAGGGACCACCCCACCCCCCCAAAACACAGAAGGGCTTACCCTGCAGCCCCCAGCCCAGAGACACCCTGAAGGCAGCAGCTACTGCAAACAGGTTTATTGATGGCTGTCAGCAGCAGGTGGTTGGGGAGGGGGTGGGCTGCAGCGAGGGGGTGGCCGTGCAGGGACAAAGTGGAGTCCTGGCTGAGACAGCCTCCGTGGGTGAGCAGGCACAGCAGCCTCAGAACACACCTGGGGAGACAAGCGGGGGCGGGGGGGAGGGGACACAACAGCACCCGTGAAACCCTCCTCAGTCCAGGGCTGGTGAGAGGCAGAGAGGGAAGCAGGAAGGCCCCAGGAGGAGGAGGAGAGCCAAAGCAGGACTGTGGGCAATGGTGAGGGTGGGAACACCTATGAGCATCACTGAGGGTCACTGCTGGTGCAGGAAGCAGGGAAAGACAGAGCCCCCAAGCCAAGGTGCAAGGAAGGGGTAACCAGGCAGGATCTGCTACAGGGGGACAGAGGAGGAGGAGGTACAGGCAGGAACGACAGCATACAGAAGGGAAGAGACACAAAGCACCAAGCAGATTCCCATGCACGCATCCTTCTTTGCAAGGAGGGAGAGCCTGGCCCAGGAGCCCCAACCTGGGCAGGGGCCAGCAGCAGCTGGGGAGGCACCGGGCCAGAGGTCCTGCCTGGCTGTAGGGCAGGCAGGGAGAGAGCAGTAGGCAGAGCCTGTGGGCATCCCACACTCCCAGGAGCCAGGGCAGGGAGATGTCCCTCTTCCTGGGACCTCACCAAGAACCCTTCCATCCACAACCCCAAACTCTGGCAGCTGCCCCATACCGGGGCCCCCCAGCTGCCCACCCACCTCAGCAGCAGCAAGGAGGCAGGGCAGGAGAGACCCCTCTGCCTTGCTGGGGGAGGCCAGAGCCAAGCCCCAGGCAGTGAGCCCCCAACCCCATTTCCTCCCCCTGCCCTATAGGGGGCATCACAACTCCAAGGCCACGCTCATAGCAGGGGGCAGTGCCAATGCTTTGCTTTGGGAGCAGGTTCATGCCCCACTGCACCGGAGCTGCCAGCCCCCAGCGGCTCCTGCTCCAGCCCCCCCTGGGAAGCACGGGCTCTATGGGCAGAGGATGGAGTGCCCAGGCTGCCCCCCGGTGCCGGTGGAGCACTGGGGCCATGCCCACCTGCTTGGTGGTGCCCCGCAGCCTCCATCTCAGAGAGGCTGTAAGCCATGGCCAGCTGCAAGTCCTCGTCCTCGTCCTCGTCCTCATCCTCATCCTTGCTGTCATTGTAGAGGTAGACAGGCGAGGAGCTCGGGTGCTGGCGTGGAGTGGGTGGCGGGGGTGAGGGGGGCCGTGGGCTGGGGGATGCTTGCTGTTCTCGACGGCTCAGCTCCAGCCCCAGGGCCATATCGTCAGGGACACCTATGGGGACAGGGACAGGGGACGGGCATCATGTCTGCTCCAGCTCCCCAGAGCTGGCAGGATGCAGCACCCCCTGGCCACCCCAGAGGAGGAGAGGGGTCCCCAAAGAGAAAGGGTGCTGGGCTGTGGCACTGCCAGTCTGCAACAAGTCGGTCTGTAGTGCCACTTCTCACCATTGATGTGGATCGACTTCAGCTCCCCATCCTCCTCCACTTCCACTCGCTCCTGCCCATTCACTATAATCCTGCAGACAGACAGATGGACAGCCATCAGCCAGGCAGCTAGAACATCGCTGCAGGGGCCAAGGCTTGTGGATGAGGGGAGTCCCCAGGGGCAAGGTGGACCACCACTGTCCTCACCGCTTGGTTGTGATGCGCTTGCCATTAACAAAGGTGGTGGAGGTGGAGACGGAGTGGAAGCCCAGCCCCGCATCAGCACCCGAGCTGAAGGATGAGGTGAAGAAATCTGGAGAAGGGAGCAACAAGGTCGGTGCCAGGGTGGGTGGCATGAGGAAGGCAGGGGACAGACCCTGTGCAGGGGAACACAGCGTCCCAGGAGTTCCTCACCAGGCAGGGGCTGCAGTGTCTCCTACCTGAGGATCCCGGGAAGGAGGAAAAGAAGCGGCCTCCCCCGTGGTGCCGGGAGCCAGGTCCTCGCAGCTCAGAGAAGGGGAGCATCTCGTCTGCAAGGCAGCCATCCCCCCGCCCCGTCAGCACTGCCCCCACAGCTTGGTGTGCCAGGAGCAGGGCATTGCCACAGAGATCTCCCTGCAGGGCCGACTGTGCATCCTGTCCCTGAGCTCAGCAGCTTTTCCAGGGCCAGAGAGATGCTCCAGAGCCAGCCCCTGGCATCTGCCACCCCCCACGCACCAAAGAAGTCAGCGAAGGGGTCTCGTCCACCAAAGAACTCCCGGAAGACATCATGAGCGCTGCGGAAGGTGAAGGTGAATTCAGGGGCCCCAGCATCAGCCCTGGAGCTTCCTGGTCCTGCCAGAGGGAAGATGCTCAGAGTTAAGTAGAGCCCCAGGTTGGAACCCCCAAAGGGCAGGGAGCCCCAGGGGACGCAGACTCATTCTGGGTGTTCAGGCAGGGCCATCTCCAGAGCTGCACTAACCTCCTCATGGCCCTGCTTGCCCACTTACCTGCCCCCATAAGTCCGTCCTTGCCATAACGGTCGTAGACATCGCGTTTCTGTTCTGGAAGGAGAAGAGAGTGGGCTGCAGAGAAGCCAGCTGCCAGTGCAGGGCTGGGATCAACAGCACAGGCAGAAGCACCAATGGTTTCCCTGGCCAAGGGAGGGACACAGCAGCAGGGAGCAGGAGAAGGGGGGCAGCTTGAGCCTCCACCATGCCAGCACCACACCCAAACCCAAGTCAGGGTATCAGGAAAGGCTGTGCAAGACTCAGCCCTGCGGGAGAGACTTCACCGCGGAAGCCAACATCCCAGAATCTCTCCCAGGAGCCATTTTGAAGGACGTGTGTGGAGGTAACCAAGCCCCACAAGCAGGATGATAAACCTGGAGTTACCCACTACCTCCCAGGAACATCCAGAGATGCCACCCGGGTGAGCTCAGCAGCAGGACACCCCATGGTAAGCAGCCCCAAGAGCAGGGGAGACACACGAGACAGCATGGTGGCCTCTTACTGTCTGACAGCACTTCATAAGCCTCGGCGATCTCTTTGAACCTCTGTTCGGCGTACTCCTTGTTGTCTGGGTTTTTATCCGGGTGCCATTTCATCGCTGCCTTCCTGTACCTGCACAGATGGGCAGTGATGGGCATGCAGCAGCCCTTGGGCAGAGGGGGCTTCTGTGCCAGAGACCCCTCTGCGCATATGCCTCTGACCCTCTGTGCACCCTGAGCCCACTTCACCCAGTGCCCCACAGCCTCAGGGATCAAACAGGAGCTTCCTGGACTGGTTCACTTCCCAAGCAAATATTTTCCGTATGACCCCAGCAGTACAGTCTGTGCCTGCCCCATGTGCCCTCAGCAGCAGCTCTGGATGATGCTCACAGTTTTGCTTCGGAGCCTTCCTGGGCCCTGTTGTGGGTGTGCAAGGACCAGGGGTCACTGGGAGACTCCTGGGGCCAGGTGGGTCCAAGCAGCCCTTTCCTCCTGCCCGTAGCTAGCTGGGATTAACCCAGGTGCCCACCTTTCCCCTGTCCCCAGCAGGGACCTCTGCCCCCTGTCTCTGTCCACCCCAGGCAAGCCACCAGCCCACCCCTGTAGCCCTTGGGTGATGCCTCTCCCCAGTGAGAGCAGCAAGACCTCAGCAGGGTGCCAGGCAGTAGCTTCAGGAGGCTCCATCCATGCCTGGGGCACAGCATGCAACCTGCCAGCAGGGCTTTGTCCTTGTGCTAGGGGATATACTGCTCCTCTCCCCACGAGTTCCAGTCCCCAGACCCTGACACCAGCAGAGCCCCTGCACCCCAGCCCGTTGCCATTCTCACAGAGAAAGGGGATGCCTCCAAACACCAGTGAGACCCATTTCCCTCACGAGCCCCAGGCTGAGAGCTGGGACAATGGGCCCAAACCCCACCAAGAGATGTTTTTGTGCAGCAGCAAAGCCCAGCCCAGCTCTGGCCTCCACACAAAAGAAACAAAAGCTGGATTGTCACCTCTGGAGCTGGGCCCTGTCCCCACTGGCCCTGCAGGGAGCCCCAGCCTCTGGCGCACTGGCACTGGGATGAGAGGGCTTGGGCTGCTCCATCCAGCAGGAAAGGGCACACCTGCCATGCACTTACGCCTTCTTGATGTCCTCAGCGGTGGCATTGCGGCTCACTCCCAGCACTTCATAGTAGTCCGCCATGACGTACGTCAGTCCCACCAAGTCACTGAGGGGGGAGGAAGGCAACATCAGGGGTCTGCAGGCACAGCCTGGCAGCACCAGGAGCGAGACAGCACGGATGGGCTCCCCTGCCCTCACAAAGAGCCATGAGCACCCCACAGGTCACCCACAAGAGCGACTCAGCAGCCACCCCACACATGGCTCCCCAGCCACCTGGACACACACATAGCCCCAGACAGGGTCCTGCTGCTCGTACCGTGCTGCCATCCCATCTGCACCACCCCAACTTGTCCAAGCAAGGGGACAGGGATCCTCGCAGCTGCCCTGCTCCCCACAGCTGCCTCAGCTCCTCTCTCCTTCCAAGCGGGAGAGTCTGTCTTGGGGCTGGGGGTGGAGGTGGGGCAGCGGGAGCAGCCCGCTAAGATGCTTAGCGCCTGGAGCAGATTAAGGGCTCAGCAGAGACCCTCCCCGTGCCCGGGCATCCTGGGGCACTGCAACCGGGCCGGGGAGGGGAGCAGGATGCCGCCTCTCCAGCCATCCCAACCCGAGGTGCCAACCGCTCCCCTCGGCACCCGACCCCCCGCCCCCTGGGCGTCCCAGCTGGCGGGAGCGGCACCGGCACTGGCACGAGTCCAGCACTTGGAGCAGGGAGCTGACACCGAGACCAGTCTGGCACTGGGAGCGGGAGCGGTGTTGGCACTGGCACCAGCCTGGCACTGGGAACGGGGCACAGGCACTGGCACCAGTCCGGCACTGGGAGCGGGGCACTGGCACCGGCACCAATCCGGCACTGGGAGCACTGGGACCACCCCGCACGGCTGTAAACACCGCGCTCCGGGGGCGCTGCTGGAAGTTTCGGTGTCCCTGCCCCCTGCCCTCAGTACCGACAGGGGAGCGGGGCCACCGGGGGGGACAGCATGGCCCAGCTCCGCTCCCTCCCCCTCCCCCTCCCTTACTCTCGGTGCCCACCTGAGCGCCGCCGCCGAGCCCTCCCGGGCCGCCCCGGGGCCTGATGGTGGGACCCGCAGGGGACGCGCGGCGGCCACGGCCCAATCGCCGCCCTGCAACGCCACCGGCCCGGCCCTCGCCTGGTGACGGCACCGGCCCGGCCCCCGCCGAGTGACGGCACGGGGGGGCGTGCTCCAGCAGCGGGACGGCCCCTCCCCGTCCTCCATCTCCTCCCGGGCCCCCTCCCCATCATCCTCCCCTTCCCTAACCTCATCCTCCTCCCCGTTCCCATCTCCATCCTCGGTTCCACCCCAGTCCCCATCCTCACCCCGATTCCCGCGGCTCGGGGGGCACTTTGCCCGAGCACCCCGGCCAAGCCCCTTGGCTTTCTCGGGCTGGCGGGACCCTGCGGGGCTGCGGGAGAACCGGACTGGGGGTGGGAGCCCCGGCTGGCGCCGGGACCACTGGAACTCTCCTTGCTCCCGGGGCTGCATATGCCGGGTGGGAGCACTGACCTGGCTCGGTGGGCACGGCCACCGCCCGGGGCAGCAGCTGGGCTCCGGTGCCCCGCCGATCCCTGCGGGCGAGGCTGGCGGGAGGGACAGCCCGGGTGACTCAGTGCCTCGGCCGGGAGGGCGGAGGGTACAGCCTGGAGCCCCCGTGCATCGACAGCCGAGTGGCCTCCCCACCCTGCTTGTGCAGAGCCACGTGACGCCCCAAGTGGCAACCCGGGGCTCAGGGGACAGCCCACAGCTTTGGTGTGCACCCGGTGCACAGCTCTCTACCAGAGCAACCACCACAGAGGGGCTCATCTCACCCATCCTCGGACTCCACTGCTCACCTGCACCCATGCACCTGTCCTGGCCATACAGACCACACCATTCCCTCTCACTGACTGGATGGGAGAAGGAAGGAGTGCGGTCTCTCTGCAGGCCCAGAGCCTTTTGGACTCCCCTGCCACCCCTGTGCTGCAGCTGGGGTATGGTCCTCACCTCCTGTGAACCGCTAGCTGGGAGCCTGGCAAACTTTCGCAGTACTGCTTCACCCAGCAGGCTGGGGAGACTTATATGTTAGACAGGCCATGCCCAGCGCTCCTCAGGGCCTGGGTGAGCACTGGCACAGGCAAAATGCAAAGGGCACCTCCTGTGCCAAGGAGCATATCTTCTCCAAGGGATGATTTCCTTGAGCTTGTAGTATTCCATGATGTTCTTGGTTTTTTTTCCCTGGATGCCACTGCAGCGCTGCCCTCCTGTCCCTGTCTGCCCAAGAGCAGGAATGGGCTCCCTGGCGTGGCTGCCTCCAACCAGTGTGCCCTCAGCATGGGCTCTGGTTTGGCCCATCTGCCCAGCAATGGATGCAGGGCTGGCCCAGGCCAGGCTGGCAGGAGCACTAGATGGAGCCACAGGCTGCCTCACCGGGCCCCATGCTACTGGCTGAGAAGCTGAAAAGATGCCACCAGGACCTAGAAGTGTCTCAATACTCACTTTCCTTTCCCTGGCTTTTGCAGCTGATGTGGCAACAAGGAGGCCCCAGAGCTGTCAGGTCTCAGCCTCCTCTGTGCCTACTGGACGGGGAGCTCTCCGTGCTGGGAAAGAAGAGGAACATGCTGGCCGGAACTCTGGAGCTAGGGGAATGCACTGCTGTTGCTGTCACAGCATGTGTGTCCTCCACCCTTCAGATCAGAATGGGTAGTGAGGAGGACTTACACCTCCCCAATGTCCTTAGGCAAGGCCACATGGAGTTGGATAATAGCCAAGGTGTTTGTAGGAGAGAGGATGCTGTGCCAACCACATCTTACCCCAGAGCTGCCACAATGACTCCTGTGGTCAAACCATCAAAGCCAGCCACTTCACAGTAGACAAAAAGAGGCAGCCCGTCACCCATTGTTGCCTCACAGTGCTCAGACCTTCAACTGCAGCACCCAGCCCTCTTCTAGGTCTGCCCGCAATCCCAGTGCACCCACCTGCCAGCCTGGCTCACAGTAGCTTTGAACCAGCACAAACATTTTGAGTGTCTCAAGAAGTTTCTTATTTCCTTATGTGCTGTGAACCTGTTTTTATTTTTCCAGGGTCACAAAAATGCTCATGAAATACTCTTGGGGCTTTCTGAGAAGAGAGCTTTCAGGTGAGTTAAGCAGAACCCAAAAGGACCGATGTTTTTTTTACCTGATCTCCTAGGAAGCCAACTGAATTGCATCATAAACTTATGCTATATTATTATGCAAACCACGTATTAAGGGTGAGTTTTTTTTCAGTGCTGCGTAACATTTCAGCTTTTGATTTCCTCAGGAGGACACAAACACTTTCATAGCCTCCTAAAAACCAGCAATTATGTACTGCAAATTCATATTCCTGATGATTTTTGAGCTGTGGAGTTATGTGCTCAGCAAGTTGCATGTCCACTGCTCCCCTCCTTGCACCCAGCCATATCCCTTCTCCCTCTCCCCACTCCCCAAGGGAAGGTCCCCACTCTGGGGTAGCCATGTGAAGGTGTGGCAAGGAGGGAAAGGGAGCTGGAGCCAGTGGGATGGGGGCAGAAATGGTTCAGTAGAGCGAGGCAGGTTCCCGAGTGCTGTTTCCATGCCATCTTCCTCTGTCTGCATGCTCCCAAGACAGTGAATATGGCCATGCTTCCCATTTCTGAACACAGCCACAGGGTTAGAGCAGCCTCTAGAAAAGGGATCAGTGGGTTTGCCCACCCCTGGAAAGGCTGCAACAGGGCAGAGGCTGTTAACAGCCATGGACATCACTTGAGTGAGACATCCGTTTTAAAAATCCACATTCATTCTTTTACCTCCAGTCCTGCTGTGTCATCCAAACAGCCCTGCCTAGCTCCTCTGGCTTCCCTGCACAGCCAATTTCTCCACACCGTGTGTTTTTGGTGCTTCTCATATTTGTACCGATGGCTATGCTCTCAGTGCCTGCCCATCTCTTTCCCGTGCCCCTCTGTTTTCATCTCAGCTGGCTTTTCCAAAATTGCACCTTCTAGGAACTGGGGAGCGCCCGGAAAGGCAATTTCATCTCTTTGCTTTTAATCAATGTGGCAGAACAGAGAAGTGGGAAACAGCACAGTCAGGGTGACTTTGGTTCAAGCAGAGCAATGACTTTGGGATAAATTCAGCGATCTGCTAGACACAGGCTGTGCATCCCAGGCACGGCCCACGGGAGTGCTCACCTGCACTGATTCCAAACCTGCTGTCCCAGCCAAAACTGAGGTGCAGAATCAGAGACTGGTGGATGTGGTGGAAGTCCATTATTAAACAGGTTATCCACAACAGGCACACACACAATCCCAGGCAGCAGCTGACCTTCATGGCAGCAAGGGGCTTCATACCCATCCCGAGCACGTGATTGAGAACAAAATGCGCTGCAGAGCCTGGATAATCCTGTGATGCCCGGGAGCAGGGCACTCCACACCCAGTGAGGCTGGGGGATGCATGAGCTGGATCTGACCTCAGAAGGAAGCGAGATTAAGGGTGATGAAAAGACTGATACAAAACACACAGTCCCTCCAAATACTGGGGAGCCCTTCAGCCACAGAGGGGAGCAGAAGCTGCAGCTGACACAGAACAGGAAGAGATTTTATTGCAAAGCAAAACATGGATTCGCTCATGCACACCAAGACACCCATGCTCACACACTCCCAAGCACCAAGACCCTCGTATCCAGCTGACTTGGCCAGGATTTCCTGCAGTGCCTGGTAGGACTGGGTGCACTGGCTGTCTAGGCCTCACCATGCCCTCTACCTACATGCCAAATCTTGGCACATTGCCTTTGTGCTAGGCACAGCTCAAAGGTAAAAACCGAGCCAAGCAGGATGAAATAAAAAAGATGGGCCAAATGTATTTGCATTAGAGGAAAACAATGAAAAGCACAAAAGGATGCCAGTAAGCAGCCTTCTGCTGTTTTCCGTAGCAAGTGCCTAAATACTGGTGCGATGTTGTGGGTGCAATGTTAGAAGGCTGTAATTTTGATGCCATTTGTAACAAGTGTAAAGCTTCACCTGCTAAAACTGACTTTTTTCAGTTCATCAGGCCTGCACTGAGAGTATCAATAGACCTAACCGAGGATCTTTCTGAGCCGCAAATGGTAATTTTGAACAGAGGTAGGAAAACCGGGGCGATTCCAAAGGACTGAAGGACAGAAATCACTCCAATCATTAAGAAAATGAACTAGTTGGCCCAGAAAACTCTGGATTACTGATAATACTAGAAAAAAAGTAACAGAATAATTAATTTGAATTCTGTCAGAAGACAGTCAAAGACTTTAAAATGCATGTAATACTGGCCAGCCTTGCCACAGGGAAAGCAAGTATCGCTATGCAAACTTGTCATCACTTTTCAGCAAGATTGCACATCTGATTCAGATCAGCACCGCTGGCATGAAATCCTTACTCAGAAACTGGCAGGAGATAATGATAACAGCATTTGCATAAATCACAATATTGCCGCAAAGTGGGATGAAATAATCTGTTCTCCATGTCCACAGAAGAAGGAGACTCACAGCTCCTGCTGAAGGCCTTTCCAGATCTACTTTTTGTATTGTCCTAGAATATTTATCTCGGCATGCCAAGCCAGCCTATTTATATTCTTGCATTGCTAAGGACACATCAGATGCACTGATAGCAAAGGGTGTGCCTGTTAGCCAGGAGATACACTGCAGGGAGGTCTTTATAGTAGGAATTCCCAGGAATGGGTGCAAGGCCCACACTGATAAGAAAAGTTTACTAAGAAAAATTAGGGACAGCACTAGGTTTGGTAGAGGAGTGAACTGGACAATTAACTAGTAGGGATGGTTTAGAATTGCCTGATTAAAAGGCCCCATTGAAGCAAAATTCTTTTACTACAGAGAAATGTGAAGTAATTAATTTGCGACTTGGGAGGAAAGAGCAGTCTTGTCCCTTATTACTCTGCAAGTTCATTTGTCACCATCAAACGTCATCAGTAGTAATTTGGGATTCATTTCAAGACCACTGACTAAAGCGTTGAAGATGGTGGTGCCTGGTAGGGATCCCTGCAGAAGCCCAGCAGCTTTGGTGATAATTCATCAGCACTTGGCTCACCAGGCACCAGCCCAACCCTGCTGCTTGCTCCCAGGGTGCTGCCAAGGACACTCCTGCCACTTCCAGCAGGTTACATCTCTGCTTTTCCCCTGTGTAGGCAGACTTGTCATCTCAAGGGATGTGATCAGGCTTGTTTGGCAAGATGGGTTTTTCACGGCATCAGATGGAGAACAGTGGTTGTATACGACCTTCTAATTGCTCTGGCTAGGCTGTTCTTGGGGATGGCTCATCCTAATATGGAGGGATAGAATCTCAGCAAATCAGGGCTCCTGAGTCCTTATTTCTTCAGGGAAATCCTGCAGAATAGCTGTTGTTTTACATGCATAGCCCCTCAACATCAGAGTTAACTCTGCTCTGGTGCTCTCACGGATGTATTTGAGACAGGCATCTTTGGATGGCTGTTGAACTCAAGGCCTCAGCTCAGTGACCCAAGGCCATTAGCTCATGGGGCCTGAGGGTCTGGGAGGAGAGGGGAGCCCAGCCCTGATTTCACATACCACAGTCTCTCCACACACAAACAGCTCCGGGCAGGAGCACTCTGGGAGTCATTGCCCAGCTGGGTTATTAAATGCATCTTTTATCTCATTAACCGATTTTCCCTCTGACATCCACCAGCACTTGGCCAGCTGCCAACACCTCCTTTCTGCTTTGATTCTTACAGCAATCCCAGAGACTCCAGGCTAGTTTATCCAGGCCCAGTTCTGCCCTCAGCATTCCTTCAGATTGGCAAGCTGTTTACATTATATACAACCCACTTCCTCATACAAACCCTTCTCGCACACATCTGTCCACTCATCAGAGGCTCAGCTGCTCCCTGAAAACCAGGCCAGAGAAGAGCTTTTGGCAAGATGCTCCTGTGCCAGGAATTATTTTTATTCCCAGGGGACACTGGGCTTGCTCACCTGGCAGGGGTTTATCTACCTCAAAGGAGTGTGTGCATCTGCAGATCTGCCCATGCATCTGCTTTGTCCTCTCTGCTGCTGGAGGCTGGGGACTCAGCCACAGTCCTGCAGACGAGACGTGTGCTCCTGGGAGTGGGGGAAGTGATTGCTGCCTGTTGCCCCATCACTGCCAGCTCACACAAGCGCACTCTGAGCCATTGCAACAGAGCTGACCACAGCTTTGTTCCAGTTCTCAAGAACTTGTAAGTCAGGAAGGCTAAAGGGCCAGGGATGGAGACTGGCTCATTACCATGCCTACAGTCCTGCCTGGGGCATGCAGAGCCCCTCCAGCCTGACAGGGTGACTCATACTCCCTCTAGGAGCTCCTACCATCACCCAGCATTGCAGAATTCACCCCAAATCTGCTTTCAGCTGTTCCTACGCTGCTTGGGCCACCACCAGCTCTGAGAGTTGCTGGAATAGAGAAAAGCAACACTGGCCCCTCCACACAGCCCACCAGTGCTGCACAGCAGCATCCCCTGCAAGCACAGGGGCATCTCAGCAGGCTCAACCCCTCCACCACCTGCCTGGAGGCAGTTCGTTCACAACAGGCATGCTCAGAGCCCTGACATGAAGTCACTTCAATAAGACAGCTGTGGTTTTATGTCACTCCCATAGGTGTGTAGCTGCCTTTCCCAGGACATAAAGAAAGGTGAGTAACATTGGAAGCCAGGGAAGCTGGCTCTGAACCAGAGGCTGCTCACCCAGGGCTACTGTGCCTGAAAAAGAGCTAGTCCCAACTCATCCACTGGTCCCTTTTAGCCTAGCAGGTTGGGGCTTGACATGTGCGTGGGACTGCCTGCATCCCTGGGAGTGCCTCCCTGCTCTTGCCACTGCCCCATGATTCAGGGCTTAGGACTGCAGTGAGATCTGGAATTAGCTTTATTGTTCCTGTAAGCAGCACACACTCTGGGCAACACAGCAGGTGTTGCACAATTGACTTCATTTTATCTGAACCAGCAATTACGCTGCTGTTGTTCAGTTCCAGCAGAGAGAATGCCTGTCAGATCACTACCAGGCTCTGCATTCCAGCAGGTCGCGAGGAGTCAATGCCACACTTGGGTTGTTAATGTCATTCACTGGTGAAGATCCCTTGACCCTGAGACAACCATACTCCACTACCCTTACTGCTAGCAAACCTTAAACTTGCATCTTCTTGCCCTGAGCATGTAGAAGAGTTAACTCCCTTCCTGTCTGCATCTGCCTTCAGTGTATTTTAAGGTCTTTACTGAGTTTCTGCTTGGTCTTCTAGATAGTCCCCACTCTTTCAACCTTTCATTGCAGCTCGCGGCGTCTAAGCCTTCCATTCACCCTTCCTTCTCATCTCTGGGTCATTGCCCTATACTCTAGTAAAGGGAGGGCCCTTTCTGACCTTAATAAGGCATGCATATGTTAAGGAATGGCAAAGGGAGCCTTTTCTGCCCATATCCATGCTGTGCTAGGACATTTCAGGGTGGCAAAGGGTGTCCCAAATGCTGTCATGTTACAGCTACAGTAGCACTCAAGCACAACACTGAGTTGTCATCAGGAGCAAGCTGTACTTCTAAGGACACTGTACGATGGCTCATTAGGATACTGCTGGAGCAGTTAGCATCACACAGGACTTGCTTTAACTCACAATATCTGCAAGATGCAGTCAAGACCTATGCTTTCAACAGACTCAGCCAATGTTTGCCACCTGTGTTAACGCAGAGCTGCCTTTCTGTTTTGAGGTTGTCATCATGATTCACCCTTCAGCAGATCATCGCTGGATCTCAGGGTTTACCAGCCCCAGTATTTGGGTTTGATGCCTGAGTCCTCAGCCAAGCAGGAGGCAGTGCTTGGCCACACCAGAATCTGGGAGCCATGTGAGCTTAAGGAGCTTTCTCCTGCCTGGTTACTCTTGGGCTCAGGGTGATGCCGTATCATCCAGTGCAGCCACTGCTGGAGAGCAAACTGCACAGAGCACCTACAGGCTGGAGGTCTATCCTGGCTCCTCCACCTCCCTGCTGAACCACACTGATAAGAGGATTATGAGCAGAGCAACTGTGTGAGGATAGAGTGAAGGGTAAGCAGGGCAGGCATAGATGAAACCTCTTCAGGAAGGTCCTGGCTGAGGTTAAAGATGTGGACAGGAGCCGTGTTCCTGAAGCACCATTCATTATCTGGTGCTTTCTTGTTGCCCCTCCATACTAGGCTTGTAGTGGAGGGCACTAGCCTTCCTCTCTGAACCCTAAGCACAGCTGTGGTCTCATCTACCTTTCCAAGAGAGCCATGTCCCCAAATTGCCCTGTGACACTATTTGCTCTGCCTGGAACAGTCTGGGTGTAGCTGAGGTTTGAAAAGTGGGAACAATAGTTAGGGCTTTCCACAGTGAATAGAGGCAGAGACTGGGGTGTGGGTGGGATGTACCTGGACTCTGAAGGGGTCATCTCCTCCCCAGTTTCAGCACTGGGTGTTTTTAGGTGTGGCAGACTTTAAAGTATTTCTCGGAGACAGCTGCTTGAGAGGCTTTATTTGGGTAACTGCAGGCTCTGCTGATAGTGGTGCCAGTAACCTGCCTGAGAGCTGGCTGTTTTCCTGGGGTCCATGGGCAGTGGCAAGCAGTGGCTCTGCTCCTAGGGTACCTTCAATCTGTTTTTCCCATTCTTCTGTAAAGATATGGGCAAATTCTAACTCAGTAGCCTAAAATTTGCTTGCTTGATTTTGTACCTCTCTGAGTGCTGGTACAGGGTCAGCCTTCCTTCTGGGCAATGACGAATTGGATTCTATGATTCTATGACAACATTTCTCGAGCAACTCTTGCAACCTTTTGATTGAAAACATTTGCGGGGTCTTCTCAGCCATGTGGGTAACATCTTTGTGAGAGAAGGGTCACCTCAGGACAAATCTTCTTCCAGCCAGGGTGAGCTCAGCCCACGCCGCGCGCTTGCAGGCTGCTGCTACCAGCATCTGGCAGGCTGCTGAGCAGTTAGGCACTGACAAGATGCAGCCCATTGGTGCTCCCTGGATTTAGCCAGCTGTTCTTAAGCATTTCTAAAAAGCTTAGACATCTGTTTGGGCTTTTCAGATCAGAGGTACATGAAGATGCTTAGATTTGAATGACTCACAGCTCCCTTGTCAGTCATTGCTGCCCTGTTCATTCAACATAACAGCATCTGAACAGTTATTTTCACTGCGAACATACATTTGCAGCAATGATGAGTCAGGGACATTTCACCTACAACTCTCTACCAGAATGCTATATAAATGGCTCCAGGCATCTCTTGGAGAAGTATCGCATCATTTTACACCCCGAGGTGCCAACAGATTGTCATACAAATCTTCTGAAGTTGAGTGAACCATGCAAGCCTTGCACAGCCTCCTGAAAGGCTGCTCGCTACCTAGCTCCAATGCTTGTGCTTCCAACTGCTGCTACACAGTGTTCATGCTATAAAAGGCCTCAGAATTAATCGACACCATGAAAGCAAGGAGGGTGCAAGGAAGCACCCAGTCAGAAGTGACGTTTTGGCAAAGATTTTCAGCAGGAAATATGATCCCATCACTCCTTTTCACACCAATTAACTTCTGGGGCTCAAATTTTGATGCCTCAGTGCTACCAAATTACTCTTTCATTCTCACGGACTCTCCGCATCAGCATGGTCTGTGTTATCTAGTGATTTCTGAGGTGACTCTAAGGACATTTATACCATGAGGAGAAGTTTAGGCATTTCCACAGTTATCTAGTGGCCACAGCATCCTGTCCAGGTTCAGCAGCGCTCACAACCTGCAACATCTCTGTGGAACCCACCCCCCAACCTCTTTGCATCAGCTTGACTAAGCCCATTCTGATCGTTTGGCACAGCCATTTCTGCAGGTTTCAAAATGTGTTGCTTAGACACCAGCACAGGCTTCACAGCAGTACTGCTGCTTTCAGTCACTCTATACATCATCAGTGAAGGTGACACTTTCCAGGTGACTCAGGCACAAAGAAAGGCCTGTGTGGGTGGATAATTTAGGTCCAGCTTTCAACTTTCAAAGCAATCTGAGAGATGACAGTGCCTTTCAGTGAAAATTCATTAAGCTGGAGGGCTCAGGCAGAGGCAGGGCTGTTTCTGCATGATGGGTGGATGCTGCAAGCATTTTAGAAGGAGGGAAGGGAAGAATAGACACGTTATTCGTTGTAGCAAAGCCAGACATCAGTGAAGTCACCCAAAGAGACCTTCCTTGAGGTTCGCCAAGCTCTCCTCATCCCCTCACTACTCATTTCATAAAGCCTTATGAAATCGGATGAAAACCAACCTGGCAATAAAACAGAGCCAGGTTGCAGAAAGAGGAGCCCATCAGCAGGCAAGGCTTTCAAACACAGCACCAGGGCATACTTGTCCTTGAGGGGCTTATGGCAAAGGACAGGATAGAGATTTCCTGTTTTTTCCTCGTTGATCTGCAAAGAGGCCAGGAAGGCTTGTGCTTGGCTCTGAAGCATTTCCTCTGCCCATGTTTTCTCCAGAGATTCTCTCTGCTGTTCCTTGGGGTCCTTGGATGGCTGGCAGAGACCCAGCTCTGTGCTCGCCCAGGGATCGTATCAGCACCTCCACTCACCAGGAAGGAAGACCTGAGCCAGGTTCCCTGCTGATTTTCCTCTCGAGGCCATGGAAGCCTGCCCTGGATGGCACCTCACACCAGCAGCATACCCAGCAAGAAGATGCCATCTCTGTCCGGCAGCGGAAGCCCTTCTGCCTAGACTGGTAAACAGCAAGATAGAATCACAGAATTAGAGAATCATACAATAATAGAATAGTTTGGGTTGGAAGGGGCCTTAAAAATCATCTAGTTCTGACCCCCCTTCTATGGGGAGCGACACCTCTCACAAGATCATAGAATGATAGAATGGTTTGGGTTGGAAGGCACCTTAAAGCCCATCCAGTTCCACCTCCTGCCACACCAGGCTGCTCAAGACCCCATCCAACCGGGCCTGGAACACTTCCAGGGAGGGAGCATCCACAGCTTCCCTGGGCAACCTGTGCCAGTGCCTCACCACCCTCACTGTGAAGAATTTCTTCCTAATGCCTAATCTAAATTTTCCCCCTTCCAGTTAAAAGCCGTTCCACCTCGTCCTGTCACTACATGCCCTTGTAAGAAGTCCCTCACCAGCTTTTCTGTAGCCCCTTCAAGTAGCAGAAGGACCAACCCTTATGCCCCGTGCCCTTCCCCCGTGTGTCCCGTTGTTCCTGCGAGGGAAGGGGCGGGGGGGAGTGGGGGGGTGTGGTGTGTGTATGCTGCCCCTCGGGGTCCCCGCCGATGCACCCAGCCGCATCTATGCAAATGTATGCAAATACACGCAGTGCTCGCAGTGCTGTGCCACGGCACGGAGCCGTGCCGGCCCGCCCCGGTGCCGCCCTCGCTATAAGGCGGCAGAGGCGGCCGAGCCGGCAGCGCGGAGCTGCGGCAGCTGGGTAGAGGCAGGAGCGGCGGCATCATGGTGAGTGCGGCCCGGGCTGCTCCTTCTATCCCTCCCTCCCGACCCGCCGGTGCTCCCCGGAGCAGCCTGCAAACCCCATAGCTTCTCGGAAGTGTTCCCTGGAAGCCCAGCGGTGCGGGCAGCTGCTGGATGCTCGCTGTGCGTGCCCTGCCCGGCTCCAGCCTCTTCTGCCCCGCTCCCTCTTCTTTCTGCCCCGCTTCCTCCTCTTCTTTCTGCCCCGCTCCTTCCTCTTCTGCCCTGCTCCCTCCTCTCCTTCTGCCCCGCTCCCTCCTTTCTGCCCCACTCCCTCCTTTCTGCCCCACTCCCTCCTCTTCTGCCCTCCCTCTTCTTTCTTCTGTCCCTCTTCCTCCTCTTTTTCTGCCCCACTCCTCCCTTCTCTTCTGCCCTGCTCCCCCCCGGCAGCCTCTCTTTCCTGAGCATCCTGTGATGCACACTGTGAGCTTCCAGCATGTGGCATGTCCAAGGCAAGGAGGCCACCAGAAAAGCCCGCCGTATCTCATTTCTCCTCCCTCTCTGTATTTTAATAGTGACAGTTCCTGCCCACCTCCCGGGGTAGCACCTCTGGCTGGGGGGGCGCCCAGGCTGTGCACCTACAGCTGGGATCCAGGATCCAGCTGTGGCTGCAACTCGGGTGCCAGGGGACAGCCCACAAGTGGGCATCGCTGTGAGTGAGCCTACGGACTTCCCTGCCACCGTGGACCTGCTCTAACCTCTGGCTCCTGAGCTCTCCAGCTGCTCTGGAAAGCGTCCCAGCCCCAGGATGCCAGGGCACCCTGCCCCACAGGGCCGTGCTCCCAGGCCCTTCCTGAGCCACACCTTGCTGTGAAGAAGGCAGAGGCTGCTGGCTGGCGACCAGCACCACTGTGCCCCGGTGCTGTGGAGCTCTGCCTAGCCTGCTGTCAGCACTGGGTCCCATAAAGCCAGTCCTGGCTGCTGCATGTTGGCAAATGAAGTGCAGCGATCAGCAGAACCCTCTGCTTCCTGCTCTGTTTCACAAGGTCCTTGGACAGGGAAGAGTCTTTTCTCATCTGTTCTTCCTTCCACCCAGAGGTGCTTGCAGTTGCATGAGTGTTTGCTGGGCAGTTCTGCTGAGGATCCTGGAGCTTCTGCAGGACTTACTGTTGCCTCCTTGTGTTACAGAACCTTTATGGACCTGCTGGGATGCATAAGGGGGGAGTGTTCACTTTGCAGCTCTGTGCATTTCAGCTTTGGGAAAGGTGGGCAGATGGACTTCTACCCCTCACCGTGGGTATCGAAGGCTTATTTTTCTGTTGTGCCTCACTGTCACTGCTGCCTCTGAAATGCAGCACAGAGCCAGGACTTGCTGCAACCCATGCGGCTTCTTGGATGGTGGTTGCTGCTGTGCTCCTCAGTGCAAAACGGCTGGTTCTGCCGGCTGACTCACAGCGGGGCACCGACAGCTCTGGAAATCCGGTTTGGTTTGGATGCTCCTTTCCCTCAGTGGTGCCTGATGACGCATCTGAGTCCTTGGCAACAGCAGGGTTGAGGCAATGCATATTTCAGTTCTTCTCAAGAGTGCTGCAGGCTCTGGGGTGCCCCACCTGGAGGGAGCGAGGCTGCGGAGCCCACCTCAGCCAGGCTTCCCCTGAGGGATGTGAAGCTGCCCTTGAAGCCCTGATCTAGGGGACCCTCGCACTTTAGCCGTTGTGTTCAGCTAAGAAGTGCAGCTCACACTTCCTCCTCCTCCACAGCTAATTTAGGGAAGCCAAGCCTCAGAGCATTGCAGTCGTTCACTGCTGCAAATCCCACCCTTGCTGGGCATTCATCCCTAGCATCGTCACCTCCTCAGCTCCCAGAGTGATGCTTTGTCATGTCAGCCTGCAGTCCTGTTGTTGGAATAGAAACAGGGGCTGTACCAGCTGCTGCAGGACCCCAGCCTTAGAGCCATGTGGGTGTTCAGGCAATGGAAAAGATGCTCACCATGTGCTTCCCAGGGCTATGGGCAGGGGCAGTCCAGGAGACAAGCTGACTTGGTGTCCCTGGCTCCAGCAGATGGGTCTTCATCACCCTGTGCCCCTGAGGTGGGCAATGCAGTGATGGGAGACAGAGCACCAGATCTGGCAGAGAGCAGCAGACTGGGGTAGACACAAGGCATCTGTGCTATAGGGCAGTGCAACTTACACAAGCTGACAAGGGCCTGGGCTACCCTGCCTGGGTTGTGCAACACCTGCAGGGAGTGCATTTGTGGTCCTGTCTGGAATCTGACCCTGCCTCTCCCTCCCCAGCGTGAGTGCATTTCCGTCCATGTCGGCCAGGCCGGCGTCCAGATGGGCAACACCTGCTGGGAGCTGTACTGCCTGGAACACGGCATCCAGCCCGATGGGCAGATGCCCAGCGACAAAACCATTGGTGGAGGGGATGACTCCTTCACCACCTTCTTCTGTGAGACTGGAGCTGGGAAGCATGTCCCGCGGGCCATCTTTGTGGACCTGGAGCCCACCGTGATTGGTGAGTTCACCACAGTTGGGCAACAAGAGTGGTCACTATCTCTGGGAACAACCCTCTGTGGGCCAGCCCCTAGGTTGGCTCCTGCCACTTTCCCCAGGGCCAGTGAGCAAATCTCTGATGTGCTGACCGTTCCTAGATGAGGTTCGTGGAGGTGTCTACCGCCAGCTCTTCCACCCTGAACAGATGATAACTGGCAAGGAGGACGCTGCCAACAACTATGCCCGTGGGCACTACACCATCGGCAAAGAGATCATCGACCAAGTGCTGGACAGGATCCGGAAGCTGGTAGGTGACCACAGAGGTGGTATGGGTTCCCCTGAGCTAGGTGTGAGCTTGGCTAAGCCCTGCTGTGCCCTGGGAGGGCTCTGCAGATGTCCAGCAAGTTAGAAACTTCCCTCCAGCAAAGTCAGTGCTTGGAGGAATCTCACTTGGCTCTCTCCATAGGCTGACCAGTGCACAGGACTCCAGGGCTTCCTCGTATTTCGCAGTTTTGGAGGAGGAACTGGCTCTGGCTTCACCTCCCTGTTGATGGAGCGACTCTCTGTTGACTATGGCAAGAAGTCCAAGCTGGAGTTCTCCATCTACCCTGCTCCACAGGTCTCCACTGCCGTGGTGGAGCCCTACAACTCCATCCTCACCACACACAGCACCCTGGAGCATTCAGACTGTGCTTTCATGGTGGACAATGAGGCCATCTATGACATCTGCCGCAGGAACCTGGACATCGAGCGCCCAACCTACACCAACTTGAACAGACTCATCAGTCAGGTTGTCTCATCCATCACGGCATCACTACGGTTTGACGGGGCCTTGAATGTTGACCTGACTGAGTTCCAGACCAACCTAGTGCCCTACCCTCGCATCCACTTCCCCCTGGCCACCTATGCTCCTGTGGTTTCGGCTGAGAGAGCTTATCATGAGCAGCTGTCGGTGGCTGAAATCACCAACTCCTGCTTTGAGCCAGCCAACCAGATGGTGAAGTGTGACCCTCGCCATGGCAAGTACATGGCCTGCTGCCTGCTGTACCGCGGGGACGTGGTGCCCAAGGACGTCAACGCTGCCATTGCCACCATCAAGACCAAGCGCAGCATCCAGTTTGTGGACTGGTGTCCCACGGGCTTCAAGGTGGGCATCAACTACCAGCCACCCACGGTGGTGCCGGGGGGAGACCTGGCCAAGGTGCAGCGCGCCGTCTGCATGCTGAGCAACACCACAGCCATTGCCGAGGCCTGGGCTCGCCTGGACCACAAGTTTGACCTGATGTACGCCAAGCGAGCCTTCGTGCACTGGTACGTAGGCGAGGGCATGGAGGAAGGGGAGTTCTCCGAGGCACGGGAAGACATGGCTGCTCTGGAGAAGGATTATGAGGAGGTGGGCCTGGACTCCTATGAGGACGAAGAGGAGGGCGAGGAGTAAAGAAGCCCCTGCCAAAAAGGCCCATGCTCCTTTTCTGTGTTACCTGCAGCAACCCTTTGCAATAAACCATTTCAGAGCTTCCATGTCTCCCACTGACCCCCCAGCTGTATCAGTTTTTTGCCAGGTCAGGTGTGTGGTGAGTGCTTCAGCTCTGTTGCTGGTGCTGCTATGCTTCCTCCCAGCATGTGTGGGCATGGGGTCTGCCCTCTGGGAGCACCTCTGCCCCGTCCCTGCCTGGCCTTGCTGGTGCTCTGCTGTGCCCCTGGGGCACCTGGGCCCACACTGCCTGTCCCAGTTCATGTTCTCCCTTGACTTTGTGCTTTGCCAGGAGTCCAAACATCAGCTCCTGCCTCCAGCTGCAAACGGGAGATTTCTGTTACCCATTATCCAGCACGCTGGGTCCAGAGATTAATTTTCCCTGCTTACCACTAATGCTCCAGCTATATTGACCTACAGGGGCTGTCCTCCCCTGCCCTCCTCCTCCCAGCATGCACCCGTGTCAGCTAGAGGGGAAAGTGTTAGCCAGCCCTGCACTGCACCGATTCCTGGAGCACAGCCAGGCGCTCGTCTCACTGCACAGGGCTGCTGGCACTGCTCCCCGTGCCTGGGACCAGAGCCCTGGGCTCAGACTGAGCCATGCCTGCTGCCGCACCAGGACAGCAGTCGCTGCCCCTCACGCTGGGCACTTCTCTGATCCCACCTTCTGCACATGTCTTTGGAGAAAACTGACTCTGCTGCTAGAAGCACGTAGGAGCTGGAATTGTGCCCTGTTCCTTTTATCTTAAAGATTATCCTGCATCTCTGATCCAGACCTCGCTGCATAGGGACATGGCAGTGCCTTCTGGCACGCACCTGAGCACCAGACCCCTGTCCCCACGGTTAGGGATAGCCATGTGAGCCCATGCCCTGGCAGCAAGAACAGAGCCCTCTCACTGCTGCACACAGAGTGTGAGGCTGGGGCACTGGGCTCTGCTTTTCCCCCAGCCAGCAGCCAGGTTGGCAGTCCATGCTTCTTCAGCAGCAGGGCCAGTCCTGAATGTAGCACGTGGGTTGTACTAGGTGGGAGTCAAACGGAGCTGCTTCTGAGTAGAGTCACAAGTCATTAATGGCAAATGGGCTGCGACGACCTTTTTTTAGCAGCTGAGCCAGCCCCTCAGCCTAGATTTGTCACGCTCGTGGAGATGTTGTACCCACCAGGAGGGAGGGGCAGCTCCTAGCCAGGGGTTACCAAAGTGGCAAAGGGACATTTGGAGGCACCATGATGTCCAGAATGTAATGAGTATCTCTAACATGTTCCTCCTCCATTCTCCTTCTCCAGAGGCCCAGGCAGTCTTGGCATGTCCCTAAATCCCAGAGATCCTGCAGCCTGAGGTAGCTGGTGGCAGACCAGAGCAGGGGCTGGTGTACCTGCTCAGGCCCCCTGTCCTGGTGGCTGAGCATCACCTGCATCCCCGAGAGCTGGAACCCGGACATGTGTCTCCTGTGCAGGGGAGGGTAGTGTAGTACTTTGCATGAGAGTTTCCAGCCAGAGCTTGGCTGGACGCTCCTTGTTTCTCTCCAAGTAGAGGGACAATTGCCACTGCCACTGCACCCTGGGATTCCTGCGCAAGCAGGAGGGACACAGCCAGGCTCCCGCTGCACTCCCGCCCCGCATGCAAATACAATCAAATTAAGGGGCGAGGCTGACCCAAGCCCCTCCCCCCTATAAGAGGGCGCTGCGGAGGAGCCTGCGGCAGCCGCAGCCTCGCGCCGAACCCCGCAGCACCGAGCCCCGGCAAACCCGCACCCCCAGCCGCACTATGGTGAGCGCGGGCGGGGAGCCCCTCCCGCACCCTCCCGCACCCCTCCCCTCAGACCCGGGCACGGCGAGGCCCCGCGCCCCCTCCCTCGCCCTGTGACCTTGGGCAGCCCCGCTCGGGGCAGTCGGGACCCCCGGCTCCTGCCCACCCCCTCCGAGCCCACACCAGGGGCCGGGGCGCTGCCCCCACTTGCCCCCCGCCTCAGGGAGGGTGCTGGGGGCAGAGGGGGTTAGTGACCCCTCCGATGGGAGCGGGAGCCGCGGGACAGACGGGGACAGCTGCGGGGGGGAGGTGCCCGCCGAGCACTGGGGGCCAGAGAGGGGGCCGCGCTGGGGCTGGCTGCGGGGGCGGGCGCGGGGCTCCCGTCCCTCACATCTGTCCTGTCCCGCGGGGGTCCTGTCAATCCCGTCTGTCCCACCGCGCGGGAGTCCCGTCCCTCCCGTCCCTCTCGTCTGTCCCGTCCCTCGGGGGTCTCATCCTTCCCGTCCCTCAGGGGTCCCCTCTATCCCCGTCCCGCTCAGGTCTCGCCCTTCTCGTCCTGCTGGGGTCTCGTCTGTCCCGTCAATCTGCATCCCACTGGGTCCCATCCTTCTCGTTCCACGGAGGTTCAGCCTGTCCCTCTATCCAATCTATCTCGTCCCGCGGCAATCCTGTCCCTCGTCCCACGGGCGTCCTGACCCTCCCGTCCGTCCCATCGTATGGCGCTCCCGTCCCTCCTTCTGTGAGGGTCCCGTCCCTCCTGTCCATCCCCATTCCGCAGGGGGTACTGTCCCTCCCCTCCATCCCTACCCCGCAGGGGTCCCATCCCGGAGGGCTCTGGCAGTGGGGCCGCTGGCCAGGGCCACAGTCCAAGCCGCGCAGTGGGGGTTCCCTCCCCCCTTCCCCTCCCCCTCAGACCGGGCTCTCTATATTTAGCAGCCCGAGGGGGGGCTGGGGCCATGCCAGGAGCCGCATTGACCACCCGCCCCAGCCGGCTGGCCGGACTCTGCCGGGGACCCTGCCTGGGCACGGTCCCCATTGCTGGTCAGAGTGCTGCACAGACGGGGGGCGTGGGACCTAGGAGGCTGGGGACCCCCAAGCTGAGCTGAGATGTCCTGGCCAGGGGATGCCAGTGCCAGTGGAGCAAGGCTGGCAGGAGCAGCTGGGCAAGGACGCCGTGGGTAGCAAAGGAGGGGTGCAGGATAGGGGACCAAAGATGTTGGGGCTAATGGGGGAGGAACGCTGAGGATAGAAGAGGAGGGATGCAGGATAGGCACCAAGGGTGCTGGGACTAATGGAGAAGGGATGCAGGCAGTAGTGGAGCAGGCCTGCACCTGCAAAATGGGAGCGCAGGGGACACATGTCCAACTCAAAGTGCCTGACACTTCTACCCACACCGCTTTTGCAAAACAGGGGTTGCACTGTGTGGACCAGGGAGACTCCATGTCGCCTTGGAGACTGCAGAGTTCATCGCAAGCCCTCCCCTGACTGCCCCCCGCTGCCCCTGCATCTCCGAGACCCCTTGCCCCAGGTGGCTGAGTGCTCACCTGGCTCTGGATCAGCAAGCAGGGGACTTGCCCTGTGCTGTCTGCACCTTGTGGGTTGAGTCCATGGCCACATCTGCTCAGTCCCTTGCTGGGCTGCTGTGGCACGGGGAGAGGGCTGAGGTGCTGCCAGGAAGCCTGGTAGGGTGGCTGGGGAAAGGGAGCTGGGCCAGGCTCTGCTCCCCACGCTGCTGGAGGACAGCCCTGTCCAGAGTCCGTGGGGCCAGTGGCCCACAGCAGGGGCTAGGCAGGAGGGATGCCAGAGCTGGCTCCCAACCCAGCACGGTGTCTGTGCATGGCTGAGGGCAATGACAGCCATGTGGGGCCTCTCAGGGGCACGCAGGAGATCACCCAAAGGAAAATATGCTCCCTGGAGCCAATGGCCAGAGCAAGTCCTGTGCAGATGGCTGTGAGGCACTGGCACCATGCAGAGCCTTCCCTGGGACAGGCAGGACAGAACTGTGTCAGGAACTTACTCTGCCTCTCCCTCCCCAGCGTGAGTGCATCTCTGTCCACGTCGGCCAGGCCGGCGTCCAGATGGGCAACACCTGCTGGGAGCTGTACTGCCTGGAACACGGCATCCAGCCCGATGGGCAGATGCCCAGCGACAAAACCATTGGTGGAGGGGATGACTCCTTCACCACCTTCTTCTGTGAGACTGGAGCTGGGAAGCATGTCCCGCGGGCCATCTTTGTGGACCTGGAGCCCACCGTGATTGGTGAGTGCTGGAGTTTGCGCATCCTGAGATGCATTCATGGGTGGGTAGCAGTGAGCTGGTGCTTGTTGTGCGCTGGCAGTATCCTACACCTTGTTCAACCTGGGGGCACTCCTTTCCCCAGGAGAAGCCACAAACTTGAGCACTAGCTTTTGGTCCTGAGGTGTCCTAGAGGAGGCAGCAGTGCTGGTAGTCTCTGCTACCACATGTGCAAGGAGAGAAACCAGCCTAACCTGCACAGCGGCTCCTGATGTGCTGTCGCACACAGTGGACAGGCAGCTCCTGATGGGTGGGAGAGGCTGAGCTCCTGCGCAGAGAGGTGGCAGCCACCTCCATCTGCCAGAGAAACCTGATGCTCGTGATGGCCCTGCTGACTGTGTGGGTCCTTGGCTGTGTCCCCAGCAGGTGGAACTGGGAGGAGGGTGAGGGATGGGTGCACACACCCACTCAGTTGCTTGGCAGCTGGCTGAAACCTACAGCCTGCACCAAGCTCACCCCTCCCCTGTTCTCTCTTAGACGAGGTTAGGGCTGGAATCTACCGCCAGCTCTTCCACCCTGAGCAGCTGATCACCGGCAAGGAGGATGCTGCCAACAACTATGCCCGTGGGCACTACACGATCGGCAAAGAGATCATTGACCAAGTGCTGGACAGGATCCGGAAACTGGTAGGTCACTGCAGAGCAGGACATGTCTCCCTGGGCTGGGCATCAGTATCCTGCTGGGCGTTAGAGCACGCTGCGAGCTCTGCTGTGCCCTAGGAGGATTCTGCAGTTGCCCTTGGCAGGGATGGATTGTGTCCAGAAGGACTTCTGAACAATCAGATGTTCGTAAGGAAATCCATCTTAGAGCAATCTCATGTGTCTCTCTCCGTAGGCTGACCAGTGCACAGGACTCCAGGGCTTCCTCGTGTTTCATAGCTTTGGAGGAGGAACTGGCTCTGGCTTCACCTCCCTGTTGATGGAGCGACTCTCTGTTGACTATGGCAAGAAGTCCAAGCTGGAGTTCTCCATCTACCCTGCTCCACAGGTCTCCACTGCCGTGGTGGAGCCCTACAACTCCATCCTCACCACACACACCACCCTGGAGCACTCAGACTGTGCCTTTATGGTGGACAATGAGGCCATCTACGACATCTGCCGCAGGAACCTGGACATCGAGCGCCCAACCTACACCAACCTTAACCGCCTCATCAGCCAGATCGTCTCATCTATCACAGCATCACTGCGGTTTGACGGGGCCTTGAATGTTGACCTGACTGAGTTCCAGACCAACCTAGTGCCCTACCCTCGCATTCACTTCCCCCTGGCCACATACGCCCCTGTCATCTCTGCAGAGAAGGCCTATCATGAGCAGCTGTCGGTGGCTGAAATCACCAACTCCTGCTTTGAGCCAGCCAACCAGATGGTGAAGTGTGACCCTCGCCATGGCAAGTACATGGCCTGCTGCCTGCTGTACCGCGGGGACGTGGTGCCCAAGGACGTCAACGCTGCCATTGCCACCATCAAGACCAAGCGCAGCATCCAGTTTGTGGACTGGTGTCCCACGGGCTTCAAGGTGGGCATCAACTACCAGCCACCCACGGTGGTGCCGGGGGGAGACCTGGCCAAGGTGCAGCGCGCCGTCTGCATGCTGAGCAACACCACAGCCATTGCCGAGGCCTGGGCTCGCCTGGACCACAAGTTTGACCTGATGTACGCCAAGCGAGCCTTCGTGCACTGGTACGTAGGCGAGGGCATGGAGGAAGGGGAGTTCTCCGAGGCACGGGAAGACATGGCTGCTCTGGAGAAGGATTATGAGGAGGTGGGCCTGGACTCCTATGAGGACGAAGAGGAGGGCGAGGAGTAAAGAAGCCCCTGCCAAAAAGGCCCATGCTCCTTTTCTGTGTTACCTGCAGCAACCCTTTGCAATAAACCATTTCAGAGCTTCCATGTCTCCCACTGACCCCCCAGCTGTATCAGTTTTTTGCCAGGTCAGGTGTGTGGTGAGTGCTTCAGCTCTGTTGCTGGTGCTGCTATGCTTCCTCCCAGTGCTCTGCTCCAGCTCTGGCTTGGTCCCCATGCAGGTAAGAGCCCCTGGGTCCATTCCCCAGGGCTGTGGCACACATCCCACCCTTCTTGCTGCTCCAGCAAGGGGTGCACACTGCTTTCTTATGTGGTACATGGCCCCACGGTCTACAGCTCTGCATTGTATCCTGGAGCCCAGGGGAGAAAATTTAGCCTGAGCAGGAAAAAATACGCAGCTGCTGGGGCTTCTCCTCACGTGCAGCCAGAGAACAGTTGAACTTGCCTGGAAGGAGAATGGTTAAAGCAGTGGGAGCAGACTGGCATCCCTGTGGCCACAGCATGGGGACAAGGGGCATGCCCGGCTCTGCAGTGGGTGCACCCCACAAGGGCACCCAGCGTGGCATGAACCCCCATGGCTGCTTTTCTGCTGTGTTGCGGTGAGAGGATTAAAGGAGAACGCTCCCTATGAAACTGCTTGTCTGCAACTCTTTCTTTTCCTCCCCTCCCCCCTCCGTGGGCAGCCCCAGCTGCTGCTTGTGTCAGTGACCGTAACCAGCCAAGGGTAGTTGTGCTGAACCCATGCTCTGCTTGCCCCCACCACAGCAGGGCTGCTGCCTTTGCCTCCCAAGCTCTGGCATCTCTGCAGCCTGGGCACCCACCTCCCTCTCCTTGGATAGCCAAGAAGTGCTCCTTGACCGCTGTTGCTGCGTGTGCTGAGCCCCTTCGCACAGTGCAGCTGGAAAGCCCTTTAGTAGCATGTTGGCTCCAGGGATTAACTTTCCCTGCTTACTGCTAATACTCTGGTTGCCCCACCCTGCCAGGGCTGTCCTCTGCTGCCCTTCTCCTCTGGCCATGCTTGGCTGCTTGACCCAGACAGCATGCCCTGTTCTCCCTGTGTCCTGGTGGAACCCCCCTCCCCACAAACAGGGAAAGATCCACGCCTCCGCAAGAACATCTTTTATTCCAAATGCAAGGCAACATCGGTGCCAAGAGGCAGTGGTGGGATGGGCACAGGGACCTCCCACCTTACTCCAGCACTACACTGGGACTCAGACTGCAGCTCTGCCCTGGACAGAAATGACCCTCCTGGGGTGCAGACTGACAGGGCCACAGCTGCCATCATCCAGGGGTTCCCACAGCATCCTCCTCCGCAACCAACCCCCAGGGGAGGAAGCAGCTGGCGAGGGCCCCGCTTTCAGCAGCAGGTCACACATCCACAGTCCTGGGGCACAGACCAAGGCCCAGGCAGCAGCATCCAGGACACAGAACACTGCAAACCCAACAAACCTCTGGCACAGAGCAGCAGCTCTGCCCTGAGCACAGCAATCCCCTCTGCAACAGCTCCATGATGGAGCAGGGATGAGGGCAGCTGCTTTTGCCCTGGCTCATCCTTGAGGTGCATCACCACCATGGGATGGGACAGGCTCAGATCTGCGTGGTGTCTTGGCCCGCTGGTGCTGGCTGCAGCCCCTCCAGCTGGTGGAGGATGTCATGTATGCTGGGGCGCTCCTGGGGGTTCAGCGTCATCATGGAGGAGAGCAGGCGCTGCAAGGCAGCCGAGTACCTGGAGAAAAGACAGGGTCTGCGTGTTGCCCAGCACAGGGAGCTGCCTGGGAGCAGGGTCGCCCTCCCCAGCCCCTCACCTGGTTGTGGGGGGCAGAACAATGGGGTTCTGCACTGCCAGAGCCACGCTGTCGCCCTTCTGGAAGATGGAGTCATAGGGACCCTCCCCAAACATCATGCAGTAGAGAACACAGCCTAGGGACTGGAGCACGGCGGAGGGGTCAGGGCAGCCCCATGGTGGGGGGGCTGGGGCTGGGGGGGCAGATTCTTACCCAGATATCTGTGCGTTCATCTATGACGCACTGACTTGGCACCGTGAAGAGCTCGGGGGCACGGTATGAGATGGTGCATCGCTGGGCAGCCCAGTCCTGTAGAGAGGAGGGTGAGGGTGGGGATGAAGCGCTTGGAGCAGGAATGGGATGGTGGGGTGATGTTGCAGGGCACCCACCTGCACAGCCATGGCCTCCCGAGAGCTGTTGACTTCTATGCGAGCTTGGTTCATGGAACCCAGGTCCATCAGCACAGGCCGGTCATCCTCATCGAGCAGCACGTTCGTGGGCTTAAGGTCCCTGCGGGGATGGACGTCCCTAAGTACCTGCTTGGCCCCTTGCTAAGCCCGTCAAACCAGGGCTGCCAGCGCCCCACCTGTGCGCGTAGCCCTTGCTGTGGATGGCTTGCAGGCCGCAGCAGATGCCATGGAGGATGTGAAGGATACGCTGCTCCGGCATGAAGGTCCCTTTCTCTCGCAGTGCTTCCACCTCCCTCCAGAGGGTCCCCCCCTGGTAAATGCAAGCAAGCCGGTCACCACTACCGCTCCCAGTGGCAAGCAGGTCAGGGGTGGCTAGGGGAGTCCCCCTCACCTTCACATAGGGCAGGAGGAGCCAGGCTTCATGCTTGGCACCCTTCTCCACCATAGAATGGGCCTCCAGACGCAGGATGTTGGGGTGGTCAAAGAGGCTGTGCATCTCCACCTCGTGCAGGGCAGCCTGGCGGTCCTCCTTATCATGGCACGGGATGCGCTTCAGGGCGTAGAAGCGCCCGTCTCGCAGCCCCTCCACCAGGTCCACATAGCTGAAGCCCCTGTGAGGAGCCAAGTGCAACGTGGGCTGGGTGTCCCACCACTGCAGCACCCACATCAGGGCCTTGTGCCCAGCTTCAACTCTGAGCACCCAGGAAAGGGAAGCAGAGGCCAAAGAGTGCCTGCACCCTCTCCATGGGAACTCCCTGGGCATACGTGTTCCTCCTCCCACCTTGGGGGCACCTGTCAGGCACCCAAAGCACCCCTCTCTGCACGTACAAGCCCACTGGCCCAATTACCCCAACTCCCATGGGTCTAAGCACCCACTCTTGGGCACAACCTACTCCTGATACCCAGCATGGGAATCCTCCTCCATGCACAAGCTTCCCTATGCTCAAGCATCTGCCCCATGCCCAAACAGACCCTGTGCTCAAGCATACACCCCAAAGCTCAAACATGCTTGAGCATCCCCCCACGGCTAAGCAACCCCTCCGTGCCCGAGCATCCCCCCCATGCACAAGCACCTTCCATGGACAAGCATCCACCCATGGACAAGAATCACTTCCATGCCCAAGCAGTCCCCACATGCCACAGCATCCCGCACAAAGCATCCTCCAAGCCTGAGCATCCTCCCTGTGCCCAAGCATCACCTCCATGCCTGAGCATCACCCCAAGCCCGAGCACCCTCCATACCCAAGCATCAACCCCTGCACAATTACCCCAGTGCCTGAGCACACCCCTATGCCCAAGCAATCCTCCACACAACCATCCCCCATGCCCGAGCATCACTCCCATTCCCGAGCATCTCCCCCATTCAAGCATCCCCCCATGTCCAAGCATCCCCCTATGCCCCAGCCCCGCCTACGCCCGAGCATCCCCCTATGCCCGAGCCCCATCACGTTTGAGCATCCCCCATGTTCAAGTATCCCCTCATGCCTGAACATCTCCTACGTCCAAGCCCCCCCCACACGCCTAAGCATCCCCTATGCCCAAGCATCACCCCCATGCCCGAGCATCCCCCGTACCCCATCCCCTCCTGCCCCCGCCACCGCGCCCGTGCCCCGCGGACCCCTCTGCCAGGCGGTGCAGCAGCAGGTACCGCGCTCCCCCCAGGCTGACGGTGCCGCGGGAGCAGACGCACAGCGCCTGCCCCATCGCCCGCCCGCGTCATCGCCTGCCGCCGCGACACCCGCCGCGTCACCCGCCGCGTCACCCAACCCAGCACCCACCGCGTCACTCGGCGGGCGGGGCCGTAGCCCCGGGGAAGGGAACGCGGAACCGAGCCCCGCGCCTGGGAGGGGCGGGGGACAGAGGGGGCGAGGCCACCCCAGCAGTGCATCACCCCTCGCCCTGCCCTGTGGTACCTCTCGGGCACCCCTGTCACCAGTTCTGTCACCAGGCTCCAGCCCTGTTCCAGGGACGTTTCCAGAGAGCAGCAGCCTCGCCCCCACCGGCGCCGTAACCGGGGTTTCCATCACCACCTTTCTGGTGCAAATAAGGGGGTTGGGCTCCCGCGCGGGTGTTTTGTCTGGTGGGGAGACTTCTCTCATAGGATCATGGCAGGTACCTTAAAGCCCATCCAGTTCTATCCCTCGCGTGCCACGGGCAGGGACGCCTCCCAGGAGACCGGGGGGAGGGGGGGGAGCGAGCGGGGAGGGCATCCACAGCTTCCCTGGGCAATCTGTGCCAATTTCTCACCACTCTCATCGTGAAAAATTTTTTCTTAATCTCTGATGTTCCTCTTTTATGAGGCCTCCCATCCCCCCTGCATGTCACCCACCCCCCAGATGTTTTTGCTGGCTGGTTTGGGCAATGGTGCACTGCCTGCATCCCGTGCTGGGTGGGCTCTGAGGGGGGTGATGTGTGAGGGGCCAGAGCCACTCAGCCCCTATCCCACACTTCCTCCTCCCAAGCTGTGTGGTTTTTCCAGCTGCTTGCACTTAGGACCTGTAGGAAGTGCCTGGCACTGGTGGAGAAGGATCATGTGATGGTAGCGTCCACGTCCCCTTTCGTCCCCCCATCCTGGGCCTGCCGAGCGTTCAGCGAGGATGGGGCTGCTGGGTCTCACACTGCTGCTGGCAGTGGGGCTCCTGCACACACAGGTTAGCAAACATGGGGAGAACATTTGGGAGAAGCGGGGCTGAGTTGTGAAGGATCCGGTGGGATGGCTCTGGGATCTGCCTCGCTTTCCTGCCCCGTGTTCACTGCTATGGCTCCCTTCTGCAGCCCATGTCCCGCCCCAGTGCTCTGCTTGTGCTCCCAGCTCCCTGCCTGCCCTCCCAGCACCCTCCCCGCTAGCACCCACCCCCACAAAATGCCACCAGCTCAGCTGCAGGGTGCTTGGTTTGCAGAGGAAGGCCATCAGGCGGTGCAGAGGGCTGCCTTGCTTGTCCCTCTAGGTCTCCCACAACAGCGTGGTACCTACCTTGTCCCTGCACCAAGGGTGGGGAGGGTGCCCCGGCTGCCCCCTAGGAGCCAGCCCACATCAGTGACCATCCAAGAGAGCATGGCAGGGGGCGGCAAGGCTTGGAGAGGGTCTGCAGCCCCCCAGCATTGCTGCTTTCCTGCAGGCCTCCCCACTGGCACGTTCCTTCGAGCTGGATTATGAGGAGAATTGCTTCCGCAAGGATGGTGTCCCTTTCCGTTACATCTCAGGCAGCATCCACTACGCCCGCGTCCCGCGACCTGCCTGGAGGGACCGGCTCCTCAAGATGTCCATGAGCGGGCTCAGCGCCGTGCAGGTGTAAGTGACAGGGATAAACCTGATGGTGCACAGCCCCCAGCCCCTTGGGGTCTCTGGGGTTCCTAGGGCAGGGAGAGAGGTGAGGGAGCTTTCTGATCACAGGGAGCAGGGACAAGCCCATACACTGAGCTGACCAGGCCCCCCGAATGTCCCTGGCAGACACAGGCATGAGCCTGGGCTGGTCCCAGTTGCCCTCCCCAACCCAGGCTTGAGGCTAATTCGGTTGGACTCGATGATCTCAAATGTCTTTTCCAACCAGGTGATTCTATGATTTCCAGAAGGAGAACTGTTGTGCCAGGGTGCCCTGAGCTCCACTGTGCTGATCTCCCCTCTTGCTCCAGCTATGTCCCCTGGAACTACCACGAGCCGCTGCCGGGGGTTTATGACTTTTCTGGGGAACGGGATGTGGAAGCCTTCTTGGACCTGACAGCCGAGATGGGGCTTCTGGTGATCCTGCGTCCAGGGCCCTACATCTGCGCAGAATGGGAGATGGTGAGCCCCAACTCCCCTGGCCTGGCATGGAGGGGTGACAGATGGTCCGGGAAGGACACAGTGTGGTTGGCACTTCTGGCTGGCACACTGATTCCAGTGTCTATACCAACCATGCCCAGGCTGCTGCCTCACGGGTCATGTGCTGCTCCGGTGCCAAGCAGTATTACCCAGGCCAGGGTTTGTCTCTGTACCAGTCTGGGCTGCTGAGTAGTTTCTGTGCCTCCTTCTCGACTGTGGGTGTTTCTCCAGGGTGGCCTGCCTGCCTGGCTGCTGTGGAAACGAGACATCGTCCTGCGCTCCTCTGACCCTGGTGAGCCTCAGCATGTGACCACCGTGTCCTTACAGGCTGGGTCCTGTCCTGGCACCCTGATCTCTTTCCACACTTTTCCTGTGTGCGTAGTCTCTCCCATCTTCTTCTCCATCTTTTGGGAGCCCCCATAGCTCATCCTCCACCTCTGCTTCCCCATCGTACTTGGTCTGGGCCCATCTGCTCCATCCTGCTGCTGGCAAGGGGTGGCTGTGGGTGGGCTGGGGGGGAGACTGCAGCCCCACTGATCTGCCCTCTGTCTGCTCAGCCTACCTGGCAGCCGTGGACTCCTGGCTACATGTCCTGCTACCCAAGATCAAGCCACACCTGTACCAGTATGGGGGGAACATCATTAGCGTGCAGGTAGGGTGCTGTGGTACCCAGCCCCCTGCCCTGCTATGTCATCTTTGGATGTGCCCCAAAAAGCCATCTGGACCCCCTACACTGAACACTCATTCAGCATGGCTCTTGAGATAAATCCCTCCCGACCCATGGATGTGGGGTTTGATCCAAGGTCTGGGACTCTGGTTTACCTGCCACCACCCCAGTTTTGGTTTGTAGGGCCGTGGTGCGGCTGGAAGGTCAGGCTTGGGACACATCTGGGGACTGCCACATCTAATGATGATGGGAAGGAAAGGGCAAGCTGGGTGCTTGTCCCAGTGTGCTGCAGGACCTGGCTGCAGCTCTGCCATGTGTGCTCTGGGTGCTGGCCCCTGCCCTGCTTGTAGGTGGAGAATGAATACGGGAGCTACTATGCCTGCGACTACAAGTACCTGAGGCACCTGCTGGGCTCCTTTCGGGCACTGCTGGGGAGCAAGGTGCTGCTCTTCACCACTGACAGCACAGGGATAGAAGAGCTGCGCTGCGGCACGTTGCAAGGGCTCTATGCCACCGTCGACTTTGGGCCAGGTACCCCTATGGAAGAGGAGGAGAAAGGGGGATGGAGGTCCCAGCTCTGTCCTGCTCCAGTCTCCATCCTGTCACCTCCACAGGCTCCAATGTGACTGAGGCATTTGGTGCCCAGCGCTTTGTGGAGCCGAAAGGGCCCCTGGTGAGTTTAGTGTGAGTGCTGTAGGGGGGAATGTCTTGCAATGGCTTTGGGGAGGCAGAGGGGTGGAAGGGCCAAGGCAAAGAGAGGTGCTGGGGCCAAGCAGCAGGCGAACAGGGAGAAGTGGCTGACACAGGGCAACCAGCAGCCCCAGCTCTACACAGATGACAGTCCCTTTCTCCCCCAGGTGAACTCTGAGTACTACACGGGCTGGCTGGACTACTGGGGGGAAGCGCACGCCAACACCAGCTCTGCACTGGTGGCCCAGGGGCTGGAGAACATGCTGCAGCTGGGAGCCAGTGTCAACATGCAAGTAATCAGCTGGTGGGAGGCACAACCTGGGGGGACGATGCCCTCCCATCTGCTAACATTGGAGTGGGCATTGCCACTCGCCTTCCCCGTGCAGATGGGGGCAGGGGAAGCAAGCAGCATGGAGGGAGCAGTGCCCCATGAGCCCCTGCTGAGTCTAGGGGTGCTGACGGGGCTCTCTGGGTGTCCTGTAGGTACATGTTCCATGGGGGGACAAACTTCGCCTACTGGAGTGGTGAGTAGGACCCTGCCCTGGGGAGGGGCCGTACACTCCAAGGCCAACGCTCCAGGTCTTTCCTTGGCCACCCCAAGGAGCCTGCTTTAGGCTCCTGTCCTGTCCCGTGGGGCAGGCTGATGTACCCAAGGGCCCCTAAACCCATGCTTGTCCCTCTCCGAGGAATCCTTTTTTCTTCAGGCGGGGGCTCCTAGTTGTGAGTTATGCCCTCCCTCCCCCTCCCCCCACTGCATTGCATCCAGCCTGGGGCTGGGTTCCATGGCCTGGGCTCTGCCACAATCCTGTCCTCCAGCTCCCATCACTTCCCTGGCCAGGTGCTGACTTCAAGGACCAGTACAAACCAGTGACCACCAGCTATGATTATGATGCCCCCCTCTCAGAGGCAGGAGACCCCACTGAGAAGCTGCTTGCCATCCGCACAGTCATCAGCAAGGTGCTGAGCCTGGTGGGAGGAGAGGGACAGTACTGGGCACTGCTGCCTGTGTCAGGAAAGAAGGGGGCACAGAGGGACCTGGCAGGGCAGGGGACATCTCCTTGCTTGCCCTGGGGGACAGCTGACAGTTTGTTGTTCAGTTCCAGCCCCTGCCAGTTGGTCCAATGCCACCTGCCACCCCCAAGTACGCCTACGACCGGGTGGCCCTGCGGAAGGTGAGTGCCTGTCCCAAGGGCTGTGCTGCCCTTTCCTGGCACTGCCCGGCTGCCCCGCACCCGTGTCTCTCTTTGCAGTATGCTGACCTCCTAGATGTCTTGGATGTGCTGTGCCACTCTGGGCCTATCCAGAGCCAGTTCCCCCTCACCTTTGAGGCCATAAAGCAGGTGAAGGCCTGGGTGCAGTGGGGGACACCGGGAGACACGATCCTAAGCTTGTCTGCCCTGCCTTAGCTCCAGGGTGGAGGAGCAGAGCTCATCTCCAGCCCCATTTCCCTTTTTGTGCCACTCCACTGTGTCCTGTAGGCCCATGGCTTTGTAGTGTACCGCACACAGCTGCCCCGGAACCTCCTGGACCCAGCCACACTGAGTGCTCCTCCCCACGCTGTCTGCGACCGTGGCTACGTGATGCTGCAGAAGGTGAGGCAGGAGGGCTGTGGGACCTGCTGGCAGCAAGGCCCGATCATGCCACGGTCTTGAGGACAGCCAGGGCGCTGAATGCCACACTGAGCCCTTGCAGGGTAGGCTGAATTTGCCCCTTTTAGGGACAAAGTGCAGCTCTAGGGGAGCAGGCAGAGGGATGCTATAGTTGCAGGCTGCCGGCAGCACTGGGGGTGGTGGCATCTGGGCACAGGGAGCAGTGCTGACCCTGTGCCTGCAGGAATACCAGGGAACACTGGAGCGGGACGGACAGACAGCGCTGCGTGTGATGGGCAGGGCAGGGGACACCCTGGATGTGCTCCTGGAGAACATGGGCAGGATCAGTTTTGGAGCCAACGTCAGCGACTTCAAGGTGAAGGAAGAGGGCCCTGGAGGGGATGGTCTGGCCACCCATGTTGCTAAACACCCTCTCTCCTACCACCTACAACAGACCCCAGCCATGGCAGGGCCTCACCCCAGACCAGCTCCATGGTTAATCTCACCCAAGCAAACAAAGCTGTAAAATCAGCATTGTTCTCTCCCACTCATGCTGCCACAACAGCGCCATCACTCAGAGGGGATCCCATCCCACCTTTGCTGCTGTGAGGGGGATGTGCCCTGGAGCAGCCAATCATCCCCTTGTTCCAGGCAGACCCTGCTGCCTCATTTTCTCTCCTGCTCCATCTCAGGGTTTGCTGGGAAACCTCTCCTTGGACTCCAGCCCCCTCAGAAACTGGTTGATCTACCCCCTGGACATCGACAGTGCTGTTCAGCAGGGCTGGCCCCATGCTGCCCCACTAAAATCAAGCAGTAGGGGCAGAGCAGGGCCAGCCTTCTACACTGGGGCCTTCAAGACCCCTGGCATTGCCTGGGACACATTTGTGAAGTTCCCAGGTTGGGGCAAGGTAAGGCGGTGGGTAGGCAGGAGAGGGGGTGTGCACAGAGAGGGGCAGAGCTCAGTCCCATCTCCATCTTCCAGGGCCAGCTGTGGATAAACGGCTTCAACTTGGGCCGGTACTGGCCCCGCCGCGGGCCCCAGCAGACCCTCTTTGTGCCTGGCTCAGTGCTGCACACTGGCTGCCCCAACAACATCACTGTGCTGGAGCTGGAAGGGGCACCCCTCACCCCCTCCTTGCACTTCCTCGACCGACCCCTTTTCAACAGGACCCTCAGTTGCAGCACTGCAGCCACAGAATAAATGCAAGGCTGATGGGCACCAGCACTGCCTCTCATTGGGGTTGTGGGGATGTCAGGGGTTGCTGAAGCACAGAGGCCTGTGGAGGGGGCTGCAGGACCATAGGAAAGGGGCACACATCATAGCACAGACACCCAGAGCTCCTGCCCTCCTTTGGGGCCAGGCAGGGTCTCTGCTAAGGAGAAAGATGCTCAGAATTACCTTGTTTTGCACGTTAATTCCAAATAGTTCCAGTGTTCATGCTGATGTGCCCCACACCTAGGGGGTCAAGGCACCTCTTTATTGATGCAGGCAGAGGAGGTAGTTGCTAACACGATACAGCTAAGATATCAATGGCATTTAGGAGAGGAGGCAGCAAAGCAAAGCCCTGAGGGTGCCCACAGGCATGGCTGCAGGTAGCTTACAGCTGCGGGGTCTGGATATGACACAATCCATCCTACTGCCACAGGCAGCAACCTACAAAGTAGCCATGAGAAAAGCCAGCAGTGAGATTCCTCAGCTAGAACTGGACAACAGAGTAGTCCTGGCCCCTTACACTAGTACACAGGGACCTCCTGGTTGTAATGTCCCCAAGTCACCACCCAGAGTGACATGCTTGCCCCAAGCCTTGCCAAGAGTCACTGCCGAGAGCAACACAATCAGCTCAGTCCCTCCAACCAGCACTGCTCTCCACGCTCTTCCTCGCTGCGCAGCCAGTCCTCAGCTGTGTCTCTGCCACATCTGCCCTTGGCAAGCGGCAGCGGCTACCAGCCTTATGTGTGGCTGGCCCGTGCCCGGCGGTGGGTCTGCAGGCAGGCCACAGAGCAGAAGGAGAAGTCGAGGTAATGGAAAGGGATCCGGCCCAGCAGGGATTCTCCACACTGCCAGCAGCGGCTGCAGGAAAAGGCAGAGCAAAGGAGAGACACTTGCAAGGTTAGAGAAGCAGAGAGGACTCACTGCCTGGGCTGTGACACAAAAGGGCAGCACCACAAAGGCTGGGTGGGGAGGCACAGGGAAGGGATGTGGGATGCAGGACCAGGGGCACAGGGGTGGCTGGGGGATTGGCTTGCCATGGATCTGCCTGCAAGTGGACCAAGTTGTCCTTTCCAAAATATTTCAAGGGGGCAGAGGAAGAAAGATTTTATACAGGCACTGCTGGGAATGAAGTAGACAGGAATAGCTTTAGACTGGAAATGAGAACTGGAGCAAAGGGGGCAGGGAATAGCTGCTCTCACATGGGAGAGTTTGTCTGCAGGGCTGTGCTGCCAGGGCTGTTACCTGATGTTGGCAAGAGTTGTGCCAGTGTCCTGCAGCTGTGCAGCCAGCCTCCGCTCAGCAGCCAGGGCCCTCTGGGAGCAGAGAGACAGCTCAGCGCCACCAGCCCCTGGGAGCTGCTGTGCCCAGAGCCCACCGCATCAGCGCTGCCTCAGCCATGCCAGATCCCATGCCCTACCTACACAGGGCCTCACCTTCTCCCTGTCAGACAGGGCTGCAAACCGCTGCTTCTCCTCCTGCTCCTGCTCCCAGCGCTGCCGCTCCTCCCACTGTGCTTGCTCCCGTTGCTTCCGCTGGGCTTTCTGTGCCCGCTTCTTCTCCAGCTTCTTGGCTTCCATCTCCTGTGTCAGAGGCCCTGGCACCTGGGGGCACAGGACAGTCAGCATCTCCTGCTGAGCCAGGGGCAATGGCATGAGTGGATGAGGGGCGCTTTGCTCTAGGGTCTCCCAGCCCTCAGAAGGTGAGGGCAGAGGGCAGGCACCCGCCTTGGCACGGCTGTAGTCGTATTTATCTGGATGGTCTACCATGAACTTGCGGAAGGTGTTGCGGGTCAGTTTGTCAGCAGAGACGCAGTAAGGGGTCTTGTCCTGTCCATCTCTGCAAGACAAGGAAAAAACTTCACTCTGCCATCTTTCTGCTTGTGTCTCACTGGGCTGTGAGCCCAGCAAGTCCCAAGAGATGTGCAATAGGTGCTGTCAGCCAGGGTATCGCAGCCCAAGAGGGAAAAGCTGCTTAACCCTACACTACAATCCCCAAAATTCCCCCCTTCTTATATCTCAAATGCCCTGCAAAGGGTGGTCTCATCCCTACCCTCTGAGCTGCCTACCAAGAAACCTGGGAGCACTTTGTGCATGCTGCTGTTCCAGACCAAGCAAGCACAGAACACAGTGTTTCAGCTCTTAGGCTTCCTGTAACAAACCCCGATGTCCTGATTGGGAAAGACCAACCCCACCTGTCCCAGGACAAGGCTGGCACCAGTCTCCCATGGCTCAGACAGGGCTCCCACAGCAGGGCTGTGCTTGTGAGCTGCTGGGCACCCTGCAGCCATACCTGAGGGCAGGGTCCGCTCCCGCCTTCAGCAGTAGGTGCACAGCCTCAGCCTTCCCTGCATGCGCTGCCACGTGAAGCAGAGTGCAGCCACGCTCATCCACAGGCTGGTTGAGCAGGGAGTGCACCATATCCATGGACTGTGTGCCCTCCCCATCCTTGCTGTTCCCTGACAGGCCACCGCTCTCTGGCACATCCAGGAGGTGCTGCAGCATCCCCACATCCCCTGTTTTGCAGGCAGTGAACAGGGTATCAAGTAGCTTGGTTTGAGGATCTCCTAAAAGGGAAGAAGAGGAAGGGAGTCCGATGGCTCCCTGGGCAGAGCAGTGCTCTGGTCTGACTAGGAAATACACATGAAGCAGTTGAAGCATCATCCTGCCAGCTGGATTTGGGTACTGCAAGATCTGCAGCACCTTCAGAGTCTGTGCCAATGTCCCATTGCACTGCTGGGCACTGCAGCCAGCAGCCAAGTCCTCTCCTGAGATGAGACCCACCTCAATACCACCCCCAGCAGCTTAGGCAAGTGCTGCTGCCTCGGTTCAGAGCTACTGCTCCAAACACATGGCGCATTCAAAGGAAATGTGGCTGCACTGCAGCTATCCCACACCCAGCTGCTCTGGGCACCAGTGTGACAACATCCTCTTCATCCCACTGCAAAGCCAGCAGCAAATGAGGCAGGCATCCATCCAGCCCAGCTCCTGATCCAACTTACCTCCATTGCCCCAGAGAAGGGACTCAGCCCCAGCTTGCCCATGCAGCTCCACCACCAGCTCCAGGCCGAGCTGCCCACACTGGGTATCACAGCATCCTGGCTCTTTAGCAGAGGGCCCTGCACAGGGAGCACACAGTGAGGAAGAGAGCATCCCAGCCATGGCAGTCCCTTTTCCTATGGTTTCTACACTGCCCCCAGCCACTTCTTCCCCCTCACCTTTCTCCACTTTCTTGTCTCTCCTCTTCCTCCTTTTACGGTTTCGCTTGGGCATCACTTCAAACTCCCGAAGGTCTAAGGTCCCCAGTGTCATTTCCACAGTCTCCAACTCCCCTGCAGGACTTTCCTCCTCCTCCAGGGCTAAGGGGGTTGATAAGACAGGGGCTGAGGCCCCCCACACACAGCACGAGTCACTCGGGGTTCTCAGCCAAGCACACCCTGCCCTTCTCCTGCCCAGCACGAGGCCACGCTCTGCAGATCTCCACTGCAGTGCCAGGCCCTGTGACAGTGCTGCAAATCTGGTCCTGCACCGTAACTCTAGATCTCCCTGCTTGCTCAGTCACACCTCCCTTCATGGCTCAACTCACTACTTGTGTCCTTCTGTGGTGGATCCATCTCTGCTTTCCGCGGCCTCTGCTGCCAGACCTTTCGGGGAGACCCAGTGATGTCCTCCAGTGGCGTATCCTTCCCTAAGCAGTAAGGGTGCTCCTGTCATTGCCTGGGGACAGGAAGCACCCCATGTCTCTAGGTACTGAGGGGTGGATAGCTAGCATCTCCTCATGCACAAAGGACTGTGTCACCCCCCCTGCTCTGACCCACAGGCACTGGGCCGACTCACCGTACACATGCAGGCTGGCCAGCGTGGCGTGGACTCGCAGCACCTCTCGCAGGGTGGCCCTGCGGGTGCTGAGGGGGATGTGGCAGACACGAGGGTCATCCTGGGTGAAGGGTGGGTTCCTGCCACCAAAGAGCAGTGCGCGGTTGTGACGAGGGGCACGGATGAAGATGCGCTGAGCTTCATTCAGGTGCTGTGTCCAGGCTGCCAGTAGGTCCTGAATATCCTGAGGAAGGGGAGGCACTATGGAGTCCTGAGCACACCGCATAGGCACAGGTAGCTCTGAAGCAGTGACAGATCAGCCTCAACTGAACCCTGATCCCCTTCCAGAGCTCACAGCCCACCCATGCCCCCCACAATGGTTTGGCACCTCCCAGAGCCAGCCACAATCACATTTCCCTGCTGAGAGCCCAATGCTGTAGTGCAACCTCACCCTGTGCAGTGCAGCCTCGTTGTAACGCCGCAGGGAGGCTCCAGCTGACCTGGGTGCTGATCCTGGTGTCTGGGCGTCCCGTAGGCCCTGGGCTGTGCCCCGCCGGGCTCGCACCGTGTAGCGGTGGAAGGTCTTGTGTTCCTGCACCTGGGAGCTGTGGAGGGGCAAGCATGAGCAACAAAGCCCCGTGCATGGAGAGGAGGCAAGCTGATGCTTCTGAGACCCTCACAGGGCTTGTGGCTTGCCCCTGGGCCTCTAAGAATTAATGTTTCTCTCATAGCAGCTGGGCTTAGCCAGCTCTCAGGCAAAGACTAGGAGTTACGGGTGGCCAGTCTGTGGTAAGCACTGGGATGGAGGGAAGGGGTGGCCATCCAACACCTACCCCACTTGACTGTGGCCATAGGGGCAACCCCAGCTCTGCCCCTCTGTACTCACCCCCGGAACACAGCTCCTGCGAAGTGCCCGCCACCCATCATCAGCACAACCCAGCAGGTGCTCGCACCAAGGCTCTGCAGTGATGCCATCAGCTCCTCTGGCTCCTCAATGTCACCCTGACACACAGACACCCTGCTAGCATCCATAGCATCACCTCCTTACTTCTTGCTGTCCCCCACGACAGAAACCACCCCCTCTGTTGGGACCAAAAGTAGGTTTCTGGGAGCACCCCAGCACCAAAAATCAGACCACCAGCAAGCCTAGGGCTCCAATTTGGCACCAGAGATCACCTTTCCCACCAGAGGACATGAGAGACTCTCAGACGTCTACACCCCAGTGCCACCCGTGTTCTCTGGGGTTTCTCTCCCAATAAGCTGGGCTGTGACTTGCCTTCCCAATGCCCAGCACGCAGCGGTAGACAGAGATGAGCTGGCCCTTCGCATTGCGGAGCAACACCTTGTGGGAGTAGCGGGGGGTCCCAGTGCTGTTGCTGGCAGAGGGCAGTGACTCTGACTCACTGCTTGTATCAGAGCTCTCTGAATCGGATCCTGAGATACTAGAAACATCACCTGCAAGGGAAAGAAAATGAAAACATGGAGCAGAGCAAAGATTAACCAACACCCCCTCCAAAATTTTGCAGGTGACTCTAAGGTCTAGCCCACTACCCCAGAGATGTACCGTCCAATGCCCTACGTATCACAAGAGGACTGGGGGGTGGGCAGACAGAGGTCTGGGACTCTTGACCCCAGGCTATGCCAAGGCAGGGGCTCAGGTAGAACACCTCCTTCTCTCCACAGCAAGTTAGCATGGCTCAGGAGCAGTGCTGGAGCCCCAGAAGACCTCACAAGGACAGAGTAAAGGCACTCTGAGCTGGCAGAGGTAGCCATGGGTTTCATCCCTGCACAAAACAGCCACAATGAGGTTGCTGACAGCCTCTGAGCTCCGCTGGAGACAGCCTGGTTCCTCACCTGCACGGGTCTTCTCCTCAAACACTTCTACTGGCAGCGTCCTGTGCCCCAGCAGTCGCTGCTTCAGGTTGAAGCGGTGCCAGTCGAGACGGTAGTGCTCAGTCTGTGGAGGAAAAAGGTGTAAGCCAGCAGGGTCTTGGTGGCCCATGGAACATTTACCCCCACAAAGGCTCTGAGGTGACAGACTCCGAGGGCTAAAGTGATGCTGGGACCCTGCAATGATCCTGACTGCAATATCACAGTGCATTAAGGAGTTAACTTGAACAGGTGCAGGCCTGTGCTGTACGTACCATTTACTTCCAGTAAACAACATTTTAAGCAATAATACACAGGGTCTGAGTGCCAGATCCCAACAGGACATGTGTAGGGGAGCTCCTGGAAGCAGCCAGTGCTGGGCTGTACTGTGCTGCAGCTAAGCCTCCACAGCAGGACCCCACCAGCGGCGCCAGCCGCACTCCCACCTCACACCTGCTGCTCAGTTCTGCTAACCTGCTCTTCCCGGCTGCTGAACTCCTGCCCACAGGTCGAGCAGCACATCCGCTCCAACACCTCAGGGACCCCATGGGTCTTCTTCTCGTTGCTGGTGGCAGCAGGTTTCTCTGGAAGAAGGAGGAAGGGCTGTGCATAAGCACCTCCCCAGGCTGCACTACAAAGAGCATGGCCTCCTGAGTCTCAGCCACTCAAAAAGCCCTATGGCTGTAGAAGAAGCTTTGGGGACCTTGGGGTGACACCAAGGAAAGTCCATTTACCCACCCACCCACCAGGCCAAGCTCCAGACTGGCTGCTTAAGCTGTGCTAAGAACAGAGTTCCATAAGGAACCCCAGAAGACAGTGCTTCCCAAAGAACTGTGGTATGGGGCTGATGGCCATGAGCTTGGTCAGGCACTCCCCTGTGCTGCCCCACGCACCATGGCTCACCGCTGCCAGCTCGGTGGCCCACACCTTCGCAGCAACTCCAGTGACGAGGGTCAGCCCACGCAGGAGGACAGGGTCCTGCGCAGCCTCGAAAACCGACCTGGCCTCCAGGGCAGGCATAGTTCCTGCTCCCAACAGAACAGATAGCGCTTGAGTGGTGGGTCCAGCCCCAGGAATGGTGGGAACCACCCGTGGGGAACTGGACAGGCCTTCGCCTCTCTCTGTGGTCCTTCTCCCCATCTGCCCTGGGCCCCATGGGTTTCTTGCCCCACGGACTTGCCACCCCACAGGCCCTGCGGGCTTCCAACCCCATCATGGATTCCCTGCTCCAGAGTCCCCATGGACTTCCCGCCCCACGGGCCCTCACAGGCTTCCTGACCCACTGGTTCCCTGCCCCACGGGACCCCCACCCTATGGGTCCTCACACGTTTCCTGCCCCACGGACCCCGCGGGCTCCTAGCCCCACAGACTCCCCTCCCCCCGGGCTCCCCTTTCCCACACGGTCCTCGTCCCACAGGCCCCGTAGGCTCCCTGCCCTATAGGCCCCCCAGGCCTCCCTACCCCATGGGCTTCCGGAGCTCCCTGCCCCTCTCTCCCTCCTCGAGCTCTGCCCTGTGGCCAGGACCCCCGCGCGGCCACTACCCTCTCGATTCCTCCACGCCGGTAACATGGGCACCCACCCCGCCACTCATGCTCAGCAGCTGCCGCCCCACAAGCACCGCACCTCGCCTGACGTCACATCCGGCCTAGGTACGGGTCGGAGCAGGGCTCAATGTGGCGCCCACGCCCCCACCTTCCCATTGGCTGCTGGTGCCCCGCCCCGCACAGCCATTGGTCAGCGCGGCCGCCACTCACGGGCCGGGCCGGGCGGGCCGGGGGCCCCGCCATGGCCCACTTCGAGACGCAGTACCAGCGCCTGGAGAGCTCTTCTACTGAGTCCCCCCCCGGCGGCGGCGACCTCCTCGTACACGTGCCCGAGGGCGCCAAGTGTGAGCGGTGGCACCGGGCCCGAGTGGGGCGGGGGGAGACCGGGCCGGGCCGGGGGTGCACGGGCTGGGAACGGGGCTGGGAGCGGGAGGGGTTGGGGCCTGGGACCGGCGAGGGGGGGAACGAGGGAAGGGGAGAGGCCGGGACCTAGGCAGGAGGCTGGGACAGGGGGTGGGGATGGAGGGGAGGCAGGGAGCAGGGGCAAGGGAGGCTGAGGGCGAGTGGGTGGGAGGAAGCTGGGGCCGAGGGGCGGCCAGCAGGGAGCGATGAGGGGAGGCTGAGACCGGGGCTGGGGACGGCGGCAGGGAGAGAGGAGGCGGGGACTGGGACCAAGGAGGGGAGGTTGGGACCAGGTCTAGGATTGGGGACGGGGGGAGGGAGGGGAAGCGGCTGGGACCGAGGCTGGGCCAGAGGTTGAGGAGGCACCTTCACACGGGAAGGCTGGGGTGCTGGCGACCCCCCTTCACCCAGGGCTTCTCCTTCCCTCAGCTCCCTGGCATCACATTGAGAACTTGGATCTCTTCTTCTCTCGCATATCCTTTTGCAGGGTGGGATGTGCCCCTTCCCAAAGGGCATCACACAACTCCAGAAGGGCAGGGGGTGGCAGAACCCTCAGCCCATGGGGTGCTGTCACCTGATACTGAAGGGTCAGGTTCTTTGTGAGATTGTTGGCAGGGTGATGATAGCACTAAATTGTACTTACAATTAGGCCTTCATTTCCTTATGGATTTTATGATTAGCATAGAATGGAATTTATGATCAGTATACCACAGTGTTTGGGTAAGCAGGATCAGTGCAGTACAATTTTACAAGCAGCATAGCACAAAATGTTATAGCATTGCTCAGCTTATGGTTTCCAGTCACCTGGACTCTCTACAGATCTGATCAGAACGCGTGGCTTGCTGTGTCAGTGTAACAGTCGTAATCTAGTCTTGAAAATTGTATGAAAGATTACAAGTCACTCGCTCAGTCCTCAGAGGAAGCAGATGATGTCTTTGGCTACTGGGCGTTCCTGGGTCTCGCTGTCAAGCAGCAGTTCCAGTACAAGTTCCCTCTTAGGACTCGTAACTCCTTGATTTTGTGGACAGTGCTCTGTGTGCAGTTACGCTTTCCTGTTCTGTGGCGACGTCATTGCCACCACCAGGTTGGCCGTGTGCCTGGTACCTTCAACGCCAGCAAGGAAGGCAGTAAGGGGCCTGGTGCCAGGGAATCTTGAGGCCAGTATGGAGGGGAAGAAGGAATATGTTTCATTTATCTACTTTGCTCATAGGGCCTTCATGGCCTGGTAATGAGGGAAAAGCAACCAATGGGTGACCCTCTTGGTCAAAGGGAATGGCTGCTTGCTTTATAAATTGGCATTAGTTATGCTAACCAAATTGCCAGGAGTTGGGAGCAGGGGCTACGAATCACATGTGCTGGAGGCATTGGGTGCATTTTTGCCTATCTCTGTGTTTTCCTGCCCTGCTCTGCCCATCGTTGTGCGGCCTGAGGGCAGGCTGAGTTTCTGATCTGTTCTGTGACAGACCTCCTGCTCTGGGTGTTGGATGGGAGAAGAAAGGAATCATAGAATTGTTTGGATTGGAAGGGACCTTAAAGACCATCTAGTTCCAACCCCTCTGCCATGGGCAGGAACACCTCTCATCAGACCAGGCTGCACAAGACCCTATCTAACCTGGCCTTGACCGCATCCCCCATCCAACCTGCCCTTGAAGGAGCTTGGATGGAGCCAAGTCCTCTTATCCCAGCTGTGCTTTTCCTGGGCAGAGTGTGGTTTACTGCAGTGGAGAACCAGCTTGCTGATAACTAGGGATGGAAGAAGTTTCTGTTGTTGGTGCATGCACACTTGGCTGAGGAGCTGCAGATTCCAATGGGACAGAAGTCTCTTCATCCTTTAGCAGAGCTCCAGACTGTTCTCCTTGACTGTAGCTTTCACATCTATAACCTACATCAGAAGAATGGCTTCACCTGCATGCTCATTGGAGAGATCTTTGAACTCATGTAAGTTCAGGTGCCCCCTCTGTTTGAGAACAGACAGGGGAATTTGCTGAGCCTCTGCAGCTGGATGGGCTGGAGGATTCCCTTTACAGATGTCCTGTCTCCCCTTCGTTAGGGTTTTCTATGTCCCAAAACTGCATTTCACTTTGAGGGACTGGTGCCCTTGAGCTTTCCTGCCGTAACTGCTGCATCTCCATGATGTGTGACCCTGCTTGCTTCGCGCGTTGGGGCCAGAAAGTCCTTATGTCTGCTCCCTTTTTTCATAGGCAGTTCCTCTTCGTGGTGGCATTCACTACTTTTCTTATCAGCTGTGTTGATTACGACATCCTTTTTGCCAACAAAGCGGTAAATCACAGCCAGCATCCCAGTGAACCCATCAAGGTGACTTTGCCAGATGCCTTCCTGCTTCCAAATGTCTGCAGTGCGAGGTAGGGGCGGCAGAGGGGATGTTGGCCACTGTTCTTGCTTTCCTGGGAACTTGGGGCACCTGCCCAGGCCTGTCTCCCACTACTTGCCTCTTCTTGCTTGCAGAATCCAAGCAAACAGCTTCCTCATCTGCATCCTGGTGATAGCTGGGGTTTTCTGGATCCACCGACTTGTCAAATTTATCTACAACATTTGCTGCTACTGGGAGATTCACTCCTTCTACATCAATGCCCTCAAAATCCCCATGGTAAGTAGCTGCGCCAAGGGCTGCATGTGGGACCACTGAGGGATGCGGGAGGCATTTCCTGGGTGGCAAGAAGCACCTTCACTCCTCTCTGGAGCCAGCTTCTCCAAGACACCTGTACTGCTCGTCTCTCTGCTCCATTAGGGTGCATCTCCTTTCTGTCTCTTCTCCAGCAGCCAAGTTATTTTGTGTTAACACCTCTCTGCCCAGCCTGCCTCTCTGCCTGCTGGCACACCCCTCTGCCACACAATTCTTCTGTCATAGCCTTTTCTGTGATACATTTCAACAGACAAGCCATAAATGAGGATATCCTCATACCTTCTGGGGTTGTGGACAGCCTCATCTTCCTTGTTTACTGGGGGGAGAAACTGAGGCGTGGAGCTGCCTAGCTGCTGAAGGCCTGGAGATGGGGTTTGAGGCTTGCACGTGTATCCTAGTCCAGAGTCCTTGCTCTGATGAACAACATCAAAAGTTGTGTTGCACATCCTTTGAGTGTCGTGGGGTAAGCCAGGAGGCTTGATTTGTCCCCAGCTTTTCTACAGGCTTCCTCTGGGACACTGCTTAAGTCCCTTCCACTGTTTGTGTCTCCCTGCTGACTCCAAATAGCAGAGGGAGGACCTGTGGAAGCACAGAGCTGGATCTGTGCCTCCAAGGCAGATGGCATGTGAGTGGCTGGTAAACAGTCACCTGCACTAATCTAGAGGTAAAGGGCTGGGTGTTGGGTTTGCTTGCTGCAGGCTGAAATGCAGTGCAGGCAGGGGCCTCGTCAGCACCCTGAGGCATGCGCTGGATCCTGCTGTTTGGTGGGCTCGGTCCAGCCCCCATCCCTGGACACATCTTGCCCCTAACCTTGCTGCTTGCCCCTTTCCAGTCCACCCTGCCATACTTCACCTGGCAGGAGGTGCAGGCCCGCATCGTGCAGATCCAGAAGGAGCACCAGATCTGCATCCACAAGAAGGAGCTGACGGAGCTGGACATCTACCACCGCATCCTCCGCTTCAAGAACTACATGGTGGCCATGGTGAACAAATCGCTGCTGCCCGTCCGCTTCCGCCTGCCCCTGCTGGGAGACACTGTCTTCTACACGCGTGGGCTCAAATACAACTTTGAGCTCATCTTCTTCTGGGGGCCTGGCTCCCTCTTTGAGAACGAGTGGAGCCTGAAGGCGGAATATAAGCGGGCTGGGAATCGCCTGGAGCTGGCTGAGAAACTCAGCACTCGCATCCTCTGGATTGGCATTGCTAACTTCCTCCTCTGCCCCCTCATCCTCATCTGGCAGATCCTTTACGCCTTCTTCAGCTACACGGAGATCCTGAAGCGGGAGCCAGGCAGCCTGGGTGCCCGCTGCTGGTCTCTCTACGGTCGCTGTTACCTCCGTCACTTCAACGAGCTGGATCATGAACTGCAGTCACGCCTTAGCAAGGGGTACAAGCCAGCTTCCAAGTACATGAACTGCTTTATCTCCCCACTCCTCACCATCGTGGCCAAGAACGTGGCCTTCTTTGCTGGCTCCATCCTGGCTGTCCTCATTGCTCTCACCATCTATGACGAGGACGTTCTGGCGGTCGAGCACGTCCTGACCACGGTCACCCTGCTTGGGGTGGGCGTCACGGTGTGCAGGTGAGGTGGATCTGTGCTGCCCCCTGTGCTCCTGGCAACGCTGTAAGGCTGACTGCCATCCATGCAAACATGCTCTTTGGTTGCAAGCGGATGTAAATCTGCCTGAGTGACGGGCATGGCTGGGGAGAATCAAGGCAGGCAGGAGAAGAGGGTAGTGGTGGTCTTGGGTGCAGTGGCTGTGTGATATGAGAGGTGTTGCTGGAGCTGTGCAGCAACACCCCAGGGCTGGGCTAGCGGGAGGTTTGGCTTGGGCGCAAAGCATACAGGTAGAGCTGTGATATGGGCCTGTTACCCTGCCCTCCCAGGATGCCATCTCCCAGGAACTGAGGTGTAATGCTGTGATATTTCCGTGTCCCTACAGGTCTTTCATCCCTGACCAACACCTCGTGTTTTGCCCAGAGCAGCTGCTGCGAGTCATCCTGGCACACATCCACTACATGCCTGACCACTGGCAGGGCAACGCCCACCGCTATGAGACCAGGGATGAGTTTGCTCAGCTCTTCCAGTACAAAGCGGTGAGCTTGGCTTGCATGGGGCTGGGATAGGGGTTCACCTCCATGCCGGCAGGAGGAAGAAGCTGCCAGAGAGCTGAGCAGCTCCCGGACTGGCAGAGGAATGAGGCAGCTTTGTCAGAGACACCCTCTCCCAGAACATGGGCTGGACCGAGGGGCTCGTTTAGGAATTGTGGGTTTTTTGACATCCTCAAGCTTGCACTGAGCCCATCATCTCTGTGCTCAGGTCTTCATCCTGGAGGAACTCCTGAGTCCCATCATTACCCCCCTGATCCTTATTGTCTGCCTGCGCCCCAAGTCCTTGGACATCGTTGACTTCTTCCGCAACTTCACTGTGGAGGTGGTGGGCGTGGGTGATACTTGCTCCTTCGCCCAGATGGATGTGCGCCAGCATGGCCACCCAGCGGTAGGTCCTGTGGGTGCTGGGAGAGCCACCTGGGCTCTCCACCGGCATGTCTGGTCCTTTAGACACTGGAGAGGCCATAACTCACCACCCCTGGCAGCCCACAGCGTGGCTACCTGCCTCTCTGCTGGATGTCTGGGGCTGCCAGCACAGGTCACCAGCCTCAGAAGGCTCTTGTGGCCCAGCTGTGATCATTAACTGATACTTTGTGACCCAGATTTTGTCAGTTCTTTATTCGATGCCCTTGCCTGTTTTCACAATCAAGAGCCCTATATCCTCAGGAGAGAGGAATGGGGATATTTGGACATGTAGAAAGCATGTCCACTGAGAACTGACTGAGAGAAGCTGGGCTGCCTGTGCTGAGGAGGGAGGTAGCGTTGAGGAGGTGGGAAGCATTTTCGATTATGTAGAATGTAGTGCAAAGGGAAAAGGGATACATCTATTTTCTGTGCCTGGGAATTTACGTTATTTGTCCGGAAAGACTCCCTGGTGACAGGGCCATGAACTACGGAAGGGGTGGACTCACTGTGGCAGGAAGCTCTTAGGAACAGTCATTTGTTGGCTGCAGCCTCTCCTGCTGTGAGCTGGAGAGTGCAGGACAAAGCTTTCAGCTCTGTATTTTGTGACTGGTCCCCATCTCCCCAGTTCCCTTGCAGCAGTGCATGATATGGGCTGGAGGTGGAAGACGCTTGCTTGCTGGTTGTTCCCCAGCCTATGAGGGCTGAACTAGAGCGGGGCTTCTGGTGTTGCGGCTGCTCTGTGTGGAGCTGTGGCCCAGCTTGTGCTGGGTGTTGCATGCTTTGCCCAGGCTGACTGGAGGATTCCCGGGCTTGGCTAGGGTAGAAAGCAGATCCTGTCCCTCATAACGTGTCTGTTCTCTGCAGTGGATGTCAGCTGGAAAGACGGAGGCCTCCATTTACCAGCAGGCCGAGGATGGCAAGACAGAGCTGTCCCTCATGCACTTTGCCATCACCAACCCCAAGTGGCAGCCACCCCGAGAGAGCACGGCCTTCATTGGCTTCCTGAAGGAGCGAGTGCACCGGGACAGCAGTGTGGCACTGGCTCAGCAGGCTGTGCTCCCCGAAAATGCCCTCTTCAGCTCCATCCAGTCCCTGCAGTCAGAATCAGAGGTGCCCAGGCTTCGGGGGAATGCGGGGTGTTCCTGGGATGCTTGCTGGGTGTTGGCAAGCTGGTAATCAGGCCATCTGGGCAATTTTGCTCTTGCCTGGGCTGTATCTGGGGATGCAAATGTGATAAATCAGCACTAGTTGGGACAGTGGCTGGTTGTCTGGAGAAGGCAGCAGGCTGTCCTTGGACACTGTGAGGTGGGAGAGGGGCTGAGGGAGCTGGGGTGCCCAAATTCTGTGTTGCTGGTGGGGAACAGTACTCAAGTCTACACAGGACAGCAATTCTCTCCCTTTCAACCCTGCAGCCTCACAGCCTGATTGCCAATGTGATAGCAGGCTCCTCGGCACTGGGCTTCCACATGGGCCGGGATGGACAGGCCTCCCGCCATCTCTCCGAAGTAGCTTCAGCCCTGCGTTCGTTCTCTCCGCTTCAGTCTGCCCAGCAGCCTCCCAGCAGCTTCCAGACAGCAGGAAGGGATGGAGAGGGAGCCCAGCCTCGGGGCACTGGTGCTATGACAGCTTCTGGGTAAGCTGCAGGCTGGAGAGGTGCAGCTTAGGTACCTTGCAAATTTCTTAGACCCTTGTCCAATTGCCATCCTATTGGCATAAGTGCACAGTGGCATTTGTCTCTGCAACCTGGGACAGCAAGGGACATGTTCATATCAGAGTTAGGCCCAGGTGCTTAGGTGGGTCCCAAAGGATAGTACTGGGGCTCTGGTGTTCTCCTGTGATGAGAAACCCCTGTGAGGGAAGCGGCAGTGCCATAGCAGAGCTGGTCACCTTGTGCCTTTGGAGAGTTGGCACAGAGGGCCTGTTCCTACCTAGCCCAGGAGTGGGTCTCCACAAGCCTTACATTAGAGCAGAGAAGGGCTGGGCAGTGGGGGTGCACCTGGGCAGGAAATACCACTTATGTGTCCCATGGCAGTGCTGATGCGAGGACTGTGAGCTCGGGCAGCAGCGCCTGGGAGGGTCAGCTGCAGAGCATGATCCTGTCGGAGTACGCCTCCACTGAGATGAGTCTCCATGCACTCTACATGCACGAGGTAAGCAGCCTGCAGCTGGGCCAGCTGGAGGGGCATGGAGCCTGGGCTGACAGGACTGAGGCATCCTGTCTAGAGGGACTGGAATACCAGTGTGAGTGAGAGCTGATACCAGTGTGTGTACAGTGCTGGGGAGAGGGTGTGTTCAGGTGTCTGGGCTCTCCCACAAGGCCGACTCACTCGTATTTTGGCCTGCAGTTGCACAAACAGCAAGCCCAGTTGGAGCCTGAGCGGCACACGTGGCACCGGCGAGAGAGTGATGAGAGCGGGGAGAGTGCCCATGAGGAGCTGGATGCTCAGCGAGGTGCTCCCATCCCCATCCCTCGCTCTGCCAGCTACCCCTTCTCCTCACCGCGGCAGCCTGCCGAGGAGACGGCCACACTGCAGACTGGCTTCCAGCGGCGATATGGTGGCATCACAGGTGTGTGAACCAGGGCAGATGTCTGAGCTCTGGGTCAGAGCCCCATATCCCATGCCTTGTATGAACTGGCATGAGCAGCCTGCGTGTCTCTGGAGACTGACAGTGCCCTGGGTAATCTTCTTCCTTGCCTCTCCTGCAGACCCGGGCACAGTACACAGAGCCCCATCCCACTTCTCTCGCCTCCCTCTGGGAGGCTGGGCCGAGGACGGACAGTCAGCAAGACACCCAGAGCCTGTGCCAGAGGAGAGCTCAGAGGATGAGCTTCCACCACAGATCCACAAGGTAGGTGTGAAGACTGTGGCTGAGAGGGAAAACATGTACTTAAGATCGTCCCAATAGGTGCCACATCTCCTCTCTGTCTTGCAGGTATAGCCTTGTAAACTGGGGATCTCGTGGGGGTTGCAGACTGGGAGCCAGCCACCTGAGCAGCAGGATGTGGCATCAGCCTGATTCTTCTCCCGTCCTGAGTGGACAGGATAGTCCTGAGCTCCATTTTGTTGCCATCAATTACCGAAGAGATGAAACTGCCAGGCTGGTGGCTTTGCGGTGGCACTTTGTGTCCAGCCGTGCATCAAGTCAACGCCACTCTGACTCTTTGTGGGGTGAATGCGTGTGTGAGTACATACTTGTGTCTGTGTTCACATCTGTGTCGTCCATGTCAGAGGATCGCTGCAGAGCCTGCGGAATCTGATGTGACCAGACTAGCAGCAGGGAGCTGGCCACTGGCTCGGAGGTGGCAGCAGCAGCTGCTGTTCAAAGGGATGTGGGATGACACCAGCTCCAGATGTCTGCCCAGACCTTGGACCTGCCTCCAAAATGAAGGCGGGAGCTGTTGAAGGGGGTCTAGCTCAGCCTGTAGCACCACACCTGCCCTGCCTGCAGCCCTGGGGAGGTGCCCAGGACTGTGTTTGCCCTCCCAGAGAGGACCAGTTTTGTGCGCTTCGGCCTGGAGCAAGACAGCAGCGAAGCAGTTTGCCACTCCTCTGCCTCAGCACACTGCAGGGGGATGGGCCCTGACTGCTGGTGGTGTGGGTGAGGGTGGGATCTGGAGCTGGTGGCGACAGCTCTGTCCAGGATCTGGGGATGCTGCAGCTCTTCCCTATCTCCCGTGACAACTGCCCCATCCCTACGACGCAAGGAAGGGTCGGTGGGGTCCCTGACATCCCTCCCAGCTGGCAGCCTGTGTGCCATAGCCCTGGGCTAGGGCAGTGTCCTTCCCCTTGGGCGGCACTTGTGGAATACAGGCTGCTAGCAGGCCCTCCTGCAGTGCCAAAGACAGTGGTGAGGCAGCCTGGCATCTCCCAGGAGTGCTCACAGCCCCCTTGGAGCCCACCCTGAAGGTCTTTTACTCTGTGTATTGGTTCCCTTATCCCAGGCATGATAACAGGCTTTTCCCCATGCCCAGGCTGTGGTACATTGGGTCTGGTCTCCTGATGTAGCCATTTCAGTGGCATTGGGCCTTTCCTGTTTCCCAGACAATGGCTTTGGTGCATCTCGCATCTCACCCTGGGGGCTTCCAGCTCCTCCTTCCCTCCTGAAACCGTCCTTTTGCTTGCAACATGGCTTTGGCTGCTGTGGAGATCATGTACCCATCAGCTGGGTCATGCTTGGGGCAGGGCAAGGAGGGGTGCCCTGATCCCAGAAGGAAGAGGCAACCTCCATCCCAGCCCTGGGGGGAGTGGTGGTGGATCAGGATCTCAGCTGTGCAGCATGGCATCCCTCAGCCAAGAGCTTCCCAGCATTGTTCTGGTTTCCCCTCTGCTCTCTTGCAGTGGCAGCTTGTGCAGATATGCATCCCTGCTACACCCTGCCAGGCTTTGCTTTCCCCTCCCTCCCTTTGCCTCTGGTAGGGGCTGCTTGCTTCCTCTGCCATCCCTTGAGTCCAGGGCCCTCTCTCCTCTCCTGCCAGGGTTCTCGCCCTCTGCCCTTGGTGCCCAGGCTGGGTGTGTGTAGCTGAGCCGGCCGCTCCCTGTGCCACAGGGGTGCACTCGGACAGCCAGGCAGGAGCAGGGCCGGGGGCACGTGCAAGGGCAGGCTCTTTGGGGATAGTGGGTTCCCTGCTGTGATAGCCTGGGATGCACTGGAGCTGTGACTGCTCTGGGGTCTGGAAGAGACCAGCAGAGCTGCACACGGGCGCCGGGCTGGGTGCTGCTGGCCGTCCTTCCAGGGAGGAGCAGCTGCGGTGACCCCGCAGCAGGTCCAGCTTGGAGCTGACAGGGCACAGCAAAGGGAAACCGAAAGCAAATTTCCCAGGAACCTAAGCTTCCAGTGGCTTCCCTGAGCTGCCGCCTAGCGTGGAGGTGAGCCTCCCCCGACGCTGCGGGGTGCTGCATCTGGGCTTCCCGGTGGAGTTGCTGCCGGTCTCTGAGCTGAGCGGCTGAAGGCTGGCGGGGTCCTTGGGCAGGAGGGAAAGTCTGGGCAGGAGCAGGCCAGAGTCCTTGCCGCATGTTGTGCTTGTGTCGTCAGTGTCCCATATGCATGGCGAGCCGCTCTTCATCTCCTGGAGTGTGCAGGCGCGGGGGTCCCCGGGGAGCGCGGTGTCACACCCCTGCGCCCTCGCTGTACAGCTGTATGGCCGTTTAATAAAGACAGGGTGCATCATCCTTGCCCGTCTCCACGTCTCCTTCACCCCTGCTTGGCCGTGGCCGCGGCAGCCGGGCTCGTGCCAGGCGCTGCTGGACGCTCCCGGGGGGGCCAGGGCTATATTTATCCCGGGAGCGCCGCCCCGTCCTGCCTGACCTCTGCGGCTGGCGGGACTATCGCAGCCCTGCAGCCGGGCTGGCGACAGCGATAGCGGCTCCGGGAGCCCTCTTGGCCCCTGCCAAGGAGTCCGGCACAACCACCGGCACCGCCCGGTCCCAGCCCTGGAGCCGGGGCGGGGGGGAAAAGGGGACACCGGGGCCCGGGAGGGGGACACGCAGTGGGCGCCCGGTACACACACACGCATCCCGATGCCTGGGGACACACATGCACCGGGGCCGGGAGGGGGGGGGACACTGGTAACGGAGGAAAAACACGCATTGGTGCCCGGCGGGGACACGCACCGTTGCACAGGTACACAAGCACCGGTGCCCGGGGAGGCGGACACGCACCGAGGGGCGGAGGCGCCGGTGACCGGGGGTGGAACACAACGGACGGGGGGGCGGGACACAGAGGGTGCAGCCCTGGCGCAGGGCGGAGCACAGGGCGAGGCGCGGGCGGTGGCGGCGCCGAAGTGGGCCGGGAACGGCGGCGCAGGGGCAGGTGAGGGGGGGGGGCGGGGGGGACGGGCACCGGGCGGGGGGCACGGCGGGGGCAACGGGGCCGAGCGGCGGCGACACCGCCCAGGCATCGCCCCAGCCCCGCCCCCGCGCATGTTGGCCAGGAATGACCTCCTGCTTGTCCCCCTATCCCCCTTATGTCCTCCCCTTATGTCCCCCCGTGTCCCCCGCCAATCCCCTTGCATTTCGCCAGCAGTGCCCAGCGTTTCCTCCTCACCCCTTTGCATTTCCGCCCTCCCCCCCCCCAATGTCCGCATTGCTGCCCCCACCCCACTGACCTCCTGTCCCCTCGGCTATCCCTGTCCCCCATGTCCGAGTGCACCCCGAGGGCCCCAGTGGCTTTGGGCCCGGTGCAGCGTTACCCCCTGCCCGGGCAGCACCAGGGCCCCCGAGTGGTTCCCGACATGGTGCTCCTCATGTCCTTTGCCAGGCAGAGCTGGCCCTGCGTGTGCTGCATGCAGCCTGGCCCGTGCATCCATGCCCGGGGTGCTTTCCCCCATCCCCAAGTGTATTGCCCTCTGCTCGGCCATGCCATCCCACCATGGGTCCCCGCTCCAGCCTTACCAACAGTCCATCCTGAGACCCTGCTTTTCTCTCCACAGCCAGTGACCCACCAGAATGGCAGTGCTGGGGAGCTACTGTGAGGGCAACAACTCCATCGCCCAGGCCTGGGTCCAGCAGGGCTTCCAACCTTGCTTCTTCTTCACGCTGGTGCCAGCGGTGCTGCTGAGTGTCTGCCTGCTGCTGGGTGCCCTGCAGTACGCCTGCTATGTCCGCTTCGGCCGTGCCATGGAGCCCAAGTACATCCCCCGCTCCCGCCTCTATGGCAGCCAGGTCCTGCTGTCCCTGCTGCTGGCCCTGCAGCCCTTCGCTGTGCTGCTGTGGCAAGTGGAGGGCCCTGGCCGGCTCTATGGGTACATGTTGCTGCACGCCTGCCTCTGGGCCCTCAGCTGGGGCTGCGCCATTGCCCTCCTGCAGCTGGAACACACACGAGTGCTGGCACACGACCGGACGCGAGGCCACGGCACTGTCCTCCTCCTCTTCTGGGCACTGGCGTTTGCTGCCGAGAACCTGACTCTGGTGTGCTGGAGGAGTCCACTGTGGTGGTGGGCACTGGAGGACACCAACCAGAAGGTGGATTGAGGGGCTGTGGGCAGGAAAGGGGGATGGAGCCCTTTTGGGGTTGGGGGCCTGCAGCATTTCAGTGCTGGGGTGGGGTGGGCATGCCGTGCCCTGCCATACCCAGGGTGCGCATGCTCCCAGGTTGCACCCACACATCTGTCTCAGCCCCGAGCCCAGCTATTGCACATCTTTCCATGCCCCCATTCAGCTCAGCTCCCACTTGCCCAGCCCAAGGTGCTGGGATGGGGAGTGTCTGCCTGCTACCCACAGTCCTTTTCCCTCCCACTATACCCAGGATAGGGGCATCCTGAGATGGAGGGCACAGAGCTAGATACAGCAGGGAGGAAGCAAGGGGTCTGGGTGCTGCCTGAGGTGCTGTGCTCAGCCAGGGTGTCCTGCTGAGCTGCATGGGGTGTCTCTTCTCCCCTGGCTGCACTGCACCCCATCCCTGTGCCCTGCTCCTTGTCTCTCTCAGTTCATGCCCGTCTCGTGCCCAGCTGGGCTGTGCTAAGTTCTGGCTGAGGTTCTGACCCTCAGCTCTCCATCCAGGTGCAGTTCAGCTTTTGGCTGCTGCGTTACATCTGCACGTTCACGCTCTTCATCCTGGGCATGAAGGCCCCGGGGCTGCCTCACAAGCCCTACATGCTGCTGGTCAACGAGGAGGAGCGGGATGTGGAGAACAGCCAGGTGAGTCCCTGGGCTGGAGCAGTCTGGGGATAAAATGGTAATGCAGCTTCTCTGGCATCTGCATCTTCAGGAGACTGGGAAGGTTTAAGGCTGCCCGAGCTCCCTGCCTGCTGCCAGGATTTGACTCTAGAGTGGGGACCCTGGGAGGACAGGGTTTTCTTGGTGGGGTGTTCCCCAGGGCCATTGCCAGCCAAGCTGGGGTGCCGGGATGGTGACTCCTTGCTCTGCTCTCCACCAGCCACTTCTGCCCAACGCTGGCAGGACCACGTCCACCTGGAAGGATTTCCGGAGGAAGCTGCGGCTACTGGTGCCGTACATGTGGCCGAGGGGCAACCACCGGCTGCAGGGGCTGGTGCTGTTCTGCATGGCACTCATGGGGCTGGAGCGGGCCATCAACGTTTTCGTCCCCATATACTACAAGAACATAGGTGAGGCAGCTGGAGCTCTGTGTGTGAGGCTGCCCATGGCCTCACCAAGTGCTGGGGGATGTCATGAGGGGCTGCGTGGTCCTGACAGGAGCAGGGGCCAGGGGGTCAGAGACCAGCTCTGGATGATGGGGCTGGTTCTCATGGGGCTCCTGGAGATGCTCCCTGCCCCTCCATCCTGATACTTACCATCCTCTCCCTAGTGAATGAGCTGACAGTGGGGGTTCCCTGGCGGACTCTGGCCTGGACTGTCTGCATCTACGTGGGGCTGAAGTTCCTGCAGGGTGGAGGTGCTGGTAAGGACCACTGGGAAGGGCAGGGTGCTGGGGAAAGACAGCATGGAGGACATGGTGTCAGGGCTGTGGTGGCTAGGGATGCCCTTATGCCCCCATCACTGCTGTCTCAGGAGCAGCAACCAAGACTGGTCCTGTGTTGGAGACAGTGGGGTGGCCCATCCCAAATCCCTCCTTTTCAGCTGGGCTTTCTGAGCTAGCTGCATGCCCTGATGATGTCAGTCCCTGCTGACCATCCCGTGATGCCCTGCAGGCTCCACAGGCTTCGTGAGCAACCTGCGCACCTTCCTGTGGCTGTGGGTGCAGCAGTTCACCAACCGGCAGGTGCAGGTGCAGCTTTTCGCCCACCTGCACGCACTGTCCCTGCGCTGGCACCTGGGGCGTCGCACCGGCGAGGTCCTGCGCAGTGTGGACCGGGGCACCAGCAGCATCAACAGCCTGCTTAGGTCAGAATGCGCTCGTGGCAGACGGGGGGTGGCCGGGCAGCCTCACTGGGCCAGGCTGATGTGCTATCCCCTTTCCTGCCCCACAGCTACATCGTCTTCAGCATCATCCCCACCATTGCAGACATTGTCATTGGCATCATTTACTTCACCTCGGTCTTCAGTGCCTGGTTCGGCCTCATCATCTTCGTGTGTATGAGCCTCTACCTGAGTGAGTGAGGGGTCAGGGTGCAGGGGTGCCAGGCCAGGCTGTGGGGCAGTCCATGCCTGCTGATACAGCCCCATCCTGCCCGCAGCTCTGACCATCTTCATCACCGAGTGGAGGACCAAGTACCGACGGGACATGAACACACGGGACAATGAGGCCAAATCCCGAGCTGTGGACTCACTCCTTAATTTTGAGACGGTACTGTAGGTGGTGGTGGGATTGCTCAGTCCTGGCTGGCACTGGGAGGTTTGATCCTGGCACTGACCCCAGCTCTGCATCCTGCAGGTGAAGTACTACAACGCAGAGAGCTATGAGGTGAACCGCTTTAACGATGCCATCATTAAGTACCAGGTAGAGGGCACTCAACACTAGTGGGGGAGTTGGGAGAAAGGAACCAGGCCTCATGGGCATGGAGGATGGAGATCACCATGGGTCTGGTTTGGAGGTAGCAGCATCCCAGAGGACCTTGTCTCTTCCAGGTCTCAGAGTGGAAGGTCAGTGCCTCCCTGGGCCTCCTTAACCAGACCCAGAACCTGGTCATTGGCCTGGGGCTGCTGGCAGGGTCCCTGCTCTGCGCCTACTTTGTCACTGAAAACAAGCTGCAGGTAAGGCAAGTGTCAGCCCCTGCCTGAGGTGGGGCCCTGGGGCTGGTGGTGACATGCACCTCTCCCCTGTCCCTTCTAGGTGGGGGACTTTGTTCTCTTCGGTACCTACATCATCCAGCTCTACACGCCACTCAACTGGTTCGGGACTTACTACAGGTAATGCTGAGAACAGTGGGTGTGCCTGGCATCCCCCTCCCATGGATGCCTGGGTTGGGATGTGCTCCCTCAAACCCTTCCCTCTGGTCTTTGCCCACTTTCAGGATGATCCAGAACTCTTTTGTGGACATGGAGAACATGTTTGAACTCTTCCATGAGGAGCAGGAGGTGGGTGGCCACTTTCCTGGACCTTGCTCCCTGGCACATGGTCCTGCCCTGGGGAGGGGCTGGCTCTGAGGCCGTGTCTCATGCTCTGACAGGTGAAGGATGCAGTAAATGCTGGTGACTTGCGCTTGGAGGCCGGGCAGATCGAGTTTGAGAACGTGCACTTCAGCTACGTGGATGGGTACGGGGTGGTGGGCATGGGGTAGCAGGGTGCGACAAGTCAAACTATGGGGCCTGGCACAGGGATGTGAGGCAGGGGAGGTGGCCCTGAGCCTCTCTCCATCTCCCTCTCCCAGGAAGGAAATCCTGCAGGACGTCTCCTTCTCCGTGATGCCTGGGCAGACCCTGGCCCTGGTGAGAATGGGACCTTGGGTGTGGGTTCAGTGCTGGAGGCTGAGATAGGGAAGGAGGGATTGGGAAGTACAGGGGTGGGAAGGACAGACTCCCGAAGGGACTGGCCCTTCCCTGCCCACCCCCTGGCCTCCAGCAGCCAAGGGGCTCTCTGGTATCTCCGAGTCCCTTTACCTTCACATGCAGGTGGGACCTTCTGGTTCAGGGAAGAGCACCATCATCCGCCTGCTCTTTCGCTTCTACGATGTGCGGGGTGGCTGTATCCGCATCGATGGGCAGGACATCTCCCAGGTGAGGGTGGGGGGCCTCCAGGGACCGGCAGGAGTGGACATCAGCTCCTCTGGTCCTTACAGCACCACTTGGTGCAGGCACCAGCATCTCCCCGGGCAGGGGTGACCACACAGCTCCCACAGCCCCTTGGAGAGCTCATGTCTGTGCTGGAAGTGGGGCGATTGCAGGACCCCTGGGCTAAAATGCTTGAGACTGGCCAGGGTTCCCAAGGAAGGACCAGGGTGCTGCAGGGTCCCCCCCACTGCAGGGTGGAGATGCAGCTGAGCCTGTGGTCCAGGGTGGGCCCTGGAGCAGACACTTTGTGAGGAGCATGCTGTTGGGCTCACAGCTGAGGGGTAGGATTGGGTTTTGGAGGGGGCTTTGAGGTGGGTGTGTGTCTGGCTGAGCCCTCCCCTCACTTCTCCAGGTGAAGCAGGCATCGCTGCGTGCTCACATTGGGGTGGTGCCCCAGGACACCGTGCTCTTCAACGACACCATTGCCAACAACATCCGCTATGGACGGATCCTGGCCACTGACGAGGAGGTGCAGGAGGCAGCCCGGGCTGCCGACATCCACAATCACATCCTTTCCTTCCCCGATGGTGAGACTCCTGCGGTCACCTCCTTGCCCTCCCCTGCCAACCCAGGGTCCCTCATGACCTTGTCGCTGCCCTCATGGGTGTCTTTGGGTGACATAAGCCAGATAACCATGAGCCAGCGACGTGCCATTGTGGCCAAGGCCAATGGTATCCTGGAGTGCATCAAGAAGAGTGTGGCCAGCAGGTTGAGAGAGGTTATGCTCCCCTTCTACTCTGCCCTAGTGAGGTACATCTGGAGTCCTGTGTCCAGTTCTGGGCTCATCAGCTCCAGAAAGACAAGGAACCACTGGAGAGAGTCCAGTGGAGGGCCACGAAGATAACACGGGACTGTAGCATTGCTCTTAAGAAGGAAGGCTGAGTGAGCTCAGTCTGTTTAACCTGGAGAAGACTGAGAGGGGACTTTATCAATGCTTATAAATATCCAAAGGGCAGATGTCAAGAGGATGGGGTCAGACACTTTTCAGTGGTGCCCAGCAACAGGACAAGGGGCAATGGGCACAAACTGGAGCACAGGAAGTTCCACCTGAATATGAGGAAAAAATTCTTTACTGTGAGGGTGACAGAACATTGTTACAGGCTGTCTGGAGAGGCTGTGGAGTCTCCCTCTCTGGAGATGCTCAAAACGCACCTGGTTGTGTTCCTGCGCAACCTGCTCTAGGTGAACTGGATTACCTCCAGAGGTTCTTTCCAGCTCCTACCATTCTGTGATTCCATGAGAACCCACATAGGGTCACCTGTGCAACACTGTGCCTTTCTTCCTGCCATTTCCAGGGCTAAATCAGCACCTGGGCAGGGGTGGGCTGAGGCTTCCCCAAGCAGCTGCCTGATCCTGGCAGGACACCCCTCCCATGCAGCAGAGCCCCAGTCCCCACCCTGGTCTTGGAGGGCAACCAGCACAGCACCTTCTTGCCATTGTGCCTGCAGGATATAACACTCAGGTGGGGGAGCGGGGACTGAAGCTGAGCGGGGGGGAGAAGCAGCGCGTTGCCATCGCACGCACCATCCTGAAGGGTCCTCACATCATCCTGCTGGATGAGGTAACAGCAGTGACCCCCAGCCAAACCTTGCCTTGCTCTGCAGGAGCCCCTGCCCCAGGGGCTGCCTGTGTCCCTTCCCCATGCCTTGCCTCTCACACAGGCCACATCCGCACTCGACACAGAGACTGAGAGGAACATCCAGGCCTCCCTGGCCAAGGTCTGCGCGCACCGCACCACCATCGTTGTTGCACACAGGTAGGGATGGGGTAAGGGGCTGATGCGGGAGATGCCAAGCTCTCTGAGCTGGCCAGTCCCCACAGAGGGGCCCGCAGACCTGTCCTCCTTCCTGGGAGGTGACAGCACCCAAGATTGCAGCTCCTTGCACTCGGTAAACCCTACTGAGCTGTCTTTCCTGAGCCAAGGTAACAACCTGCCTTTCCCTGCAGGCTCTCCACCGTGGTGGGTGCAGACCAGATCCTGGTGCTCAAGGATGGGCGCATCACAGAGCGAGGGAGGTGAGCATAAGGGAGGGGGCTGGTGCTTTCTGCCTGTGGGGACCTGTCCCTGGCACTGGGGCCCCCTCCCTGGCACTGGGGCCAGCTCAGGACCTTGCACCCCTCTGCTCTCCCTGCAGGCATGAGGAGCTGCTGCAGAAGGGAGGTGTGTATGCCAGCATGTGGCTGCAGCAGCAGGCTGGGGATGAGGGTGAGAGCAAGGAACACCGCACCGAGAAGCCTTCGGGCAGCAAGAAGGGTCCGTGAGCACGGCTGGGGGCTCTGCTGTGACACTGACCTGGGGCCAGACCCCCACGCTACCTTGGAGCCCTTTGATGGCTGCAGGCTGGGGCCCCACGTGGTCCAGAACCTGCATGGGCTGTTGGACACTCCACTACGTTTGTACCAGTTTGTTTTGCTGTTGTGTAGTTTCTTAAACCAGGTCCTTCCCAGCTCTGTGCCTGTGTGCTCTGGAAAGTGTATGTGCCTGCAGGACAGAGACCTTAGGAAGAAATTCTTCACACTGAGGGTGGTGAAGCACTGGCACAGGTTGCCCAGGGAAGCTGTGGGTACTCCCTCCCTCTAAGTGTTCAAGGCCAGGTTGGATGGGGCCTTGAGCAGCCTGGTGTGATGGGAGGTGGATGGGCTTTAAGGTCCCTTCCAACTCAAACACCATTCTGTGTTTCTATGACTCTCCCCACCCCGGGGGGAAGCATGCTCTGGGCAGGGAGGGTTTGTGCCTGTCCTTGTGGGTTGACCAGCAGTTCTGCCATGGGGTTGGGCTCAGGCTGGTGAGAGGCAGAGCAAGCTGTCAGCACCTGCCTCATCCCTCTACAAAGAGACAAGCATGGCAAGGAGCTGCACTCCCCATGGCACAGGAAGGAGTGCAGCCTGTGTCTGCTTCACCTTTGTGCACCCCTATTTGCAGTGATGCACTGCTCTGGGCTGGACAACAAGCAACTGATACCTCAAAGCCCCTCTGCACCTCACAATATGCATTTATTTCCTCCCAGGCAGCAGTTTGAAAAATCTCCCCATTCACTCAACCCAGCCTGAGCCACCCCCTGCCCCAGGGCAGTACTGCCAGCAGATAACCCCCCTCAACTGTACACTGCTTGCCGTGGGACAGCCCAGCCCTGTGCAGAACCAGGCACAGCCATGCAGGCAGGAGTGCTGCCAGCATGGAAGCCTGAGAGAGCAGGTGGGAAAGCACCACTGTTCTGTACAGCTGCAGAACCACCTGCAAAAGGCGAGGAGGGCAAGTCACCCCCACCCAGACATCAGCTCCTGCCTCTGAACACCAGCAAGGAAGGGCTGGCTCTAGGCTCAGGGCTGTGTTTACAAGATCCGGTTCTGTGCTGAAGCTATCCAGGAGGGGATCCTCCACAGCACAGCTGTGAGAAGGGAGGCATTCCTGTCCCAGCAGTATTAAAACAGGGCCCTGGGATTGTTCAGGGCAGCAAAGAGCAGCCAGCAGCAGGAAGGCAGCTGCAGCCCTCCTATAAGAGTGACACTGACGCAGTCAAGTCACTTTTCAGTTAATGGCCCTTGTTAAATTAAACCAGAAAGGAAAGTCGGCTCCATTCAGTCTCGGAGAGGTCCTGGGCCCCAGCCGAGTCAATAAGGCCAAACGTGCTCTTGTGCATGCAAACAGCAGGGGAGGCACCGAGGACATGGGGAGCGGGAAGGGGCTGTCTTCACACTGCCAGAAAGCTGCACATTCAGCTGTGCCAGGCCTGTGTGAGAGACTGTCCCAGCCACAGTTGCTCTTTGCTGAGGGGCTGGCACAAGCCTTCATGGAGCACAAAATCCAGCCCCCCACCACTGCAGCAGGTAGCTGCGTCCCAGCAGTACATCCAAGCATGCAGAGATGTCCTGACATGGTACTTCCCTTCAGGCCAGCTCACCCCACAGTCCCAGCAGTGCAGGGACACGGTCACAGCAGCTGTGGCTTAGTGCACACCGTGGGCTGCTGCTTGCTTTGGCCAGTGTGTGCTCAGCCTCGTCCCGCACCATCTTCACCTCTCCAGGAGCATCAGCAATTTGCTGCACTGATTTTATACAGGTACGAGGGAAGAGGTGTCAGTGTGTGTTTGGTGGCTTGTGTACAGCCCCCAGGGAGATGAGCTGTCCCTGGTGAGGGGCTCTTGTTGTCAGTATCCAGGCCAGAATCCCGACATCCATGCGGGAGGCCAAAGCCGCTCCTCAGGTCACAAGCAGGATCCGTTAGCACACCCTGCCTAAGACATGCTGCAGTTTGATGGCTTTGAACTGTGCGCCTGGAAGGGGAAGGAGCACACAGTGAGCAAGGGCAGATAAGCTTCTTCCTCTGTCCTACGAGGGGGCACATTCAGTGCTCAGCTCCCCTGGGCTGTGTGCTCAGCAGTGACACTGCCACTGCCCCAGGCTGGGTTACCCTCCTGGTGAGAAAAATGATCATAGAGCCCAGAGGAAGCAGAACCCCAGGGAAGACCACCACCCCCACACACACACAGCGCAGAGCCTACAGCCAGTCTCACTCACCTGCCGCTGCAACCGCTGGTACTCGGCTTCACTTGCTGACAGCGCCTGGGCCAGTGCCAGATCCTCCTCCTCCTGCGTGCTGCTGGGGACAATGGAGCATTGTCTTCCCCAGCCTTCCCTGGGTGCACCAGCCCCGCACTCAGAGCCCCTGGGGTGGCAGGATCTCCTGTCGCTGCAACCCTCTGGGACTACTAAGGGCAGGGAGCAACTGCCAGAGGCTGGGGAGGGACCAGAGCATCCAGGTGGGGCTGGCAACCAGCACCCTGGGCCGAGGAGAAGCACATTAACTCCAAATTGTAATATGGTGCTTTTGGCAGCACCAGGCAACACGCACAAGGATGTGGGTGCCCTCTGCGAGCATCCCTACTCCGCCTCTGTTGACCTCCAGTCATGCTCATTAGCTGACAAGAGGTCATTCAATGGTTTGCCCTACTCAGTGCAGTCTGTCAGTGGCCCAGCACCCCACAGGGCTTGCTCACTGGACAGAGCTCTTGTGATGGCTCTGGACTCTTCCCCCCCTCATCAGCAGAGCCACATGCTGAGAGGAAGGTCACCCCAGAGCCATATGACTGCCCCAGGCACCTCTCACATGTACGCTTGGGGCATGACACCACACGTCCCCAGACTGTACCTGGGTGGATGTGCCGAGCTCTGTGCTGACTCTGCCAGGGACATCTCCAGAGCTCGCTGCAGTGCCTCTTCCTCACTCTGAAACAAAGTATCTCGTCACCAGCTTGCCCGCAGTGGCAGGAGGCAGCCCCGAGGACATGCAGCAGGCACAGTCTTGCCTGGCCAAGGGTGGGTGCACCTCCCCTCTCCAAGGCCAGATGCAGCCAAGGTGAAAGGCTTGGGCTCAGGACAGACCTGCAGCTCTCTTTCCCCATGCCCGAGGGAGTGCAGTCCTGCCTGCCAGTGCAGGAAGCACACTAAGAATACCAGTGGGGAGCAGCTTCCAGCCTCCTCCTCTGCCCTTGGCTTGCAAACAGAAAGACAACACCTAGGGAAAACAGCCAGTCCACTTTATCCCTTTGGGGAATGCTGAGCACCAGGCACAGCTGAGAGCTGCCACTTGTAGACATCAGAGCAAACTTTGATGCCTCACTGAGCATCCATGATCCCTGTTTACCAGGGAAAGATCAGGCAGGGAGCACCAAGGTTACGTACAGAGCATGAATTGATGGGCTGAGAAAGTTGGTGTTGTTCAGCCTGGAGAAGGCTCCAGAGGGCCTTCCAGTACCTGAAGGGGCTCCAGGAAAGCTGGAGAGGGACTTTTTACAAGGGCAAGTAGTGACAGGATGAGGGGGAACGGCTTTTAACTGGAAAGGGGGAAGATTTAGATTGGACATTAGGAGGAAATTCTTCACGCTGAAGGTGGTGAGGCACTGGCACAGGTTGCCCAGGGAAGCTGTGAATGCCCCCTCCCTGGAAGTGTTCAAGGCCAGGTTGGATGGGGCCTTGAGCAGCCTGGTGTGGTGGGAGGGGTCCCTGCCCATGGCAGGAGGAGTGGAACTGAGTGATCTTTAAGGTTCGTTCCAAACCATTCCGTGATTCTATGCTTCTGTGGGTTACAAAGCAGTCGGTGCATTAGCCTCCCCAGGGCACAGGAATCACCCAAACCTGCCTGAAATGCCCAGGCCAGGCTACTCACCAGCCCATTCTGCAGCATAACGGCTGGGGGAGAGGTGCTGCGAGCCTGTGGCACAGCTGCTCTGCCTCCTCTGCAAATGGGAGAGGAGCTGGGTTATTGTCAAGGCAGGGAATCCTTGTTTGATTACACAGTTCTGCTGATGCACAAGCAGCACGGAGTTGTTGCTCCTGTGTCACACAGGGAGCCAAGCTGAGCCTGGTCATGCTCAGCTCAGAATTATGAGTCGGGCTGTCACTGTACCTGGCACAGGCCGGAGAAGAGGAATTGTCTGTGGGACAGGCAGCCCCACTGCTCGATGCAGCAACTGTTTTGGAGGAGGATGCCTGGGCTCTTGCGACTGCAGCATGCCTAGGACAGAGAGGATGCAACTGCTTCCCCATTGTGGGCCATCCCTGGGCACTGAATACCACCCAGTTCCCCCTCTTCCTCCCAACAGTACCTATGTTTTTCCTTAGTTATGCCCAAGAGTTTTGTGTGCTGTTTCTCTCCTCAAGCCAGGATAGGCAGAAACCATCAGCTACAGAACAAGGGACTGAGCAGAGAAGTAAGAACAGAACAGCACATGGGTGTAGCAACAGCGGCTTTTGCTGCAGGAAGGAGAGACTCTGTATAAAGCTGTGATGACTCTATAAACCTTAATGGTGCTGGGGGCATCGCCCTGGCAGACACAGGAGTGTGAGAATGCAGCAGTTCCAGACAACGGGCTGGGAGGAGTTTGGCCTCTTCCCTGTCACCCATCTAAGAAGCAAAGCCTTGTCCCTGCCAGCCCGTCTGCACCCAGGCCCTCACCCTGCTTTGGAGAGGGGACGTCCTGTCCCACTGCAGTCATGGTCTAGAGGGTGCCGGTGCTTGAGGCAGTAGTTGTTGTGGCACTGGTCACAGATCAACTCCATCATCTCCTTCTGCTTGCAGCCAGGCTTCATGCACTTGTTGGTGAAGATCTGAAAGACAACATGGTAGTGATGAAAAGGAACACGCCTGGCAGGGCTGGGGCTGTCCCTTCCCTCCACGCCAAGCCCTTCTCTCTTCTTCTGCAGGGCTCTGGTATTTGCCTCTGAATACTACATTTCTTCAAAGAGTTTATTAGCATCTCACTAGTGCTTTGGTCTCCAAAGACAAGAGTCTCCATGATGACAGAATGCACAGCCTTTACCAGGGACTCCTGCCTACCCTACCAGGGTGGTGGGGACAGCCCAAAGCCCTCCCACTGCTCCGGGGCTGGATTCCTGCAAGGTCAGCTCCCTGCAGCGTTTTCCTCTCCTGACAAGAAGGGGCAGCTAATTGCTGACTGCATTTTCCTAATGGCAGCATGCATTTTCCCATGCTCATCCTACCTTTCTTCGTGTCCCACATGCCTGCCCAGCTCCACTCCACTGCTATCTCAGCTGCAGGCTCACACCACAAAGCCCTGCAGATGCATACACCTGCACCTTCCCAGTCTCTTCTTGCCCTCAGCCTTTGTAAACAGAGAGGGCATCGGGCACAGCCAAGTTGTGTGTTGATTGCATCCCACTCCTAAGCTTTCGCAGGGACCCAGCAGAGCTCATCAGTAAGGTAGAGACTGCCAGGTTTCTACCTTGCGCTTGCGCTGTGCCGGGTCAGATCTGCAGTCACGGTCAATGTGCTCACCCACCACAACATCGGGCATCTCACCCCGCCTCACCGGGACTGGGGTGTTGCAGAGGGGACACACGGGGACCTGCACATCCTGTAGAGACAAGAAAAGAGGCCTGAGAGTGATACAAGAAATGGTTGCTATAGCAGAGAGTGTAATATTTTGATTTAAGTAGAGTTGGTTTTCTGTAGAATTGGTTTTCTAACTAACTTGAATTAAGTGCTAAGTAGCAGTATTTCTTGAAAGTTAGACAGACACAGACTGTTCTGATAGTAGGTTTTTTAAACCATGCTGTTCCCAGACAATACTTCTTTCCTTATCTAAGAATGCAAGGTCAGACAGAGAACTGGCTCCAAAGCTCTAATAAGCAGAGACTCAGCTGTTGTGAAGTTCATAATAAAATTAAGATTAGTCCTTGGAAAATAGCAGAGACGCATGAGATTGCTGAGAGAACTTATACACATGCATGTAAGTGGAATATATATTCTAACTAGCTCATCTCATTGTGCATGATCGATGGAAATCATTCCCTCATGTGCCCAGCGCTGAAATAAAGGATGTTGTTTTCTAAAACCCCAGAAAAAGCCTTGGAGAGTTTATTTGCTGACATTTTTTGTATCAGAAGCACACAGCCAGGCAACCTTGAATGCTGTGAGGCTCTCTCTTCCTTTCAGGATCTGCCTGTGGTTTGAGACCCTGCTCACCACCCTCCAAAAAGCCGTTTCTGACCCAGCAGTTGTGACAGACATAGCATCATAGCATGACCCGAGTTGGAAGGGACCCAGAAGGATCAAGTCCAGCTACTGTCCCTGCATAGGACAATCTCAACACTCACACTGTGTGTCTGAGGGCATTGTTCAAATGCTTCTCGAATATTGTCAGGCTTAGTGCTGTGACTGCTTCCCCTGGGGAGCTGTTGCAGTGCTCCACCACCCTCTGGGTGAAGAGCCTCTTTCTACTATGCAACCTAACCCTCCCCTGGCACATCTTCCTGCCATTCCCTCGGCTCCTATCATTGGTCACCAGAGAAAATAGATCAGACACAGACACATACTCTTGGAAGGGAAGCCAGCAGGGCTAGGAGATGCCCAAACCATTTCACACAGTGGCAAAGGGTGGGCTAGAAGTTTGTGGCAGTGAGACAGAGATCCTGGTTTTTAAGGACACCTCCAGACTCACATCCCAAAGGGGGCTGACCAAATGACCAAAGGAGTCACAATGTTTCGATTCTAGAAACAATGGCACCAGTTGTCCAGGAAAGCTGTGGATTTCCCCTCCCTGGAAGTGCTCCAGGCCAGGTTGGATGGGACACTGAGCAGTTTGGTCTGGTGGGAGGTGTTCCTGCCCATGGCAAGGGAGGTGGAACTGGATGGGCTTTAAGGTCCCTTCCAACCCAAACCATTCCATGACTCTATGATTCTATCCCGATCACTGGCTGGGAAGACGCAGCAGCCCTGTGTGTGAGGCTGGCGAGGACCTCCTCCCCACGCGTACCTTCTTGTAGGCAGAGGTGCATTCATGCTGGGCGTAAGCGATGTGGTCGGTGCAGAAGATCTGCTCACAGGCGTCACACTTCAGGGGGAGGAAATCTGGGAGTAGGGAAATGGCACGGGCAGAGAGAGTTGTGAGGCTGGCCCGGGAGCTCCCGAAGACGCAGCCAAGCCCACTTTCCACTCGCCCCGCTCCCCGCACGGACACGGAGTCTGCGGATCCATCGCCTCCAGCAGCATCGGGGCTGCTCCCAAGGCGTGTCCCCCCGGGGCGGGGAGCCGGACAACACACCGGGCTCCCTGGTTCCAGGGTCACCTCCAGCCCCCGCGCACATCCCGAGGGGAATGGCCCAAGCGACCATAGGAATCACGAACCGTCCCGACCCTGGCTGGGATCACTCGGCGGAGTCGTGCGGGAAGCTGTGCCGCCTCCCGCGCTTCTTCAGGCTCCCGGGGCTGGCCCGCCGGGACAGCGGGCGGAGCGGGCGCTGGGAGGCCCCGGGCGCACAACAAGAGCCAGGCCCGCAGCTCCAGCGCCCGGCGTCCCTCGGCCGCTGCGGTAAGGGACGAAGCCCGCGCTCCGCTCCGCTCCCCCCCCCTCCCCCCCCGCCCGTGCGGGAGCCGTGACCTGCCCCTGCTTCTCCCACTCCCGCCGGTGCCCGCGCCCCTCACCGAGGCGCTTGCAGGCGGCCCAAGAGCAGTGCGCCCCCAGCTCCGGGAACTCCATAGCTGCGCCGCAACCGCTTCCGGCCCCCGTCACGCGCCGCGGGGTGGTGCCAGTACCAGACACGCCCCTGCGTTGAACTCGGCCAACCTGCTCTCGCCCCTGGGCGGTGCTCCCTATTGCTAGCCCCGCCCCCCCAGGCGGAGCCGCCACTGCCACCCCTGCGCTCCCCCATGACAAGCCCCGCCCCAGGGCGGAGCTCCACCAACGGGCTCGCGCTCCCGCGCAGAACCCCCTATCGGTAGCCCCGCCCTCTTTGCCGCGCCCGACCTTCTCGGCCCCGCCCCTGGGTGGAGCCCCCGCTGCCGGCTCCACCCCCCGGCGGAGCTCATCCCAGGACAAGCCCCACCCCCATGTGGACCCTTCAAGCGGCAGCTCCGCCCAGGTGTGTGGGGAAGCCCAAGGGCAAGGGTGAGCCCAGGAGGGCCAGCAGAGCCCTGCTAGGCGGGTGAGACCCCCCAAAGCGGACAGGTCCAACCCAAGGAGGTCCCACCTCCCCCTGTTTCCGCCCATCCTCTCCCTTGCCCCAAAGGAGACACACAACACGGATCCTCGCTTCATGGCTCTTGGCTTTCTTCAAGCCACTTCCAAGGCTCCAGGTACCACACTGCGACGCCCAAGAGAGCAAAGAAGGAGTGCACAGAGAAGGGCTTCGAGCAGAGTCAGCGGCACAGACGGCGAGAGGTGCCGGGAGAGGCCCCAGCAGGAAGAAACTGGAGAACCTGAACAGGGCCAGGAGCGCATTTCATTGATCACAAAAACCCCACAGCCACCCAGCAGCAGAACCCAAGACAGGGAAACACCCGAGTATCGTCGACAGCCTGTTCCAGCAGTGGTGTGGTAGACAGCAGCGGATTGCAGAAGGGGTCTCTCTGCTGCAGAGTGCTGACCTCCTCTCACCCCCTTACTGTCACCCTCCCCTCCAAAGAGCCCCTTCCCTCCCCCATCCCCTGAGAGCCACATTTGACTGTGCACCCCAGCCCTCCCCCCAGACGAAACCAAGGAAAGTTAAAATTATTTACACTTGTAGCCATTTAAAAACCCGATAAAATAAGATTGCATATGTCCTACTGGGGCTGTGGGTGTTAGCAGCAGCTACAGCTAGCTCAGTACTCTGCGTGCAAAACGAAAGACAAACAGAAGACAGACCAAAATACTGCACCATTACTAGAAGCGTTTGCTGGGGTTGGTGTTTCGATTGTGGCATAAGGCTTCTAGGAGCCGGCTCCTCCCCAGCTGCAGGGCAGGGGCGTCTCCTGCTCAGCCAGCAAAGGCCAGGCTCTAGAAGGATGGAAAGGATTCGTTATTCTGGACACAGCACATTAACACTGAGGCGTTTCCATCCCAGTCAACACAAACATCTAAAAACCCACTGCATGTTCACCATTTGAGCTCTTCTTTACAGTGACAATGGAGGAAAAGAGGGTGCATGAAGAAGACCTAAGACATAGATGTTGCTGTCATCACTGCCTCCTCCTCATCTACTTGCTTTGGCAGCTCAGCAAGTGTGGGAGAGGGGGGAGCCAGAGCAGCAGGAGACTCTTGTGCCTCCTGCTCCTCTTCAAGCCCCAGCTCTACATCCATTTGCTCCAGCTCCCCCTGATCCAGTAGCTCAAAGTCATCTGCTTCCTCCTCATCCTCTGGTGAAGCCACCGTCTCTGCCTCCACCACTTCAGTTTCTGACAGCTGTGCTTGAAAACTCAGTTTCTCTTCGGGCTCGGTGGGGAGGAATTCGGAGAGGGAGGGCCCCTCACTGGCCTCGGAGGACCGCAGCAGGGCAGAGAGGGTGTTCTGCACAGCCGTGGTAATGGCAGTGGTGACAATCTCCTCACTCAGTGTGTCAATGCAATTGCCCAGGCCTTGGGCAGGGACAGTCTTTGGCTCCGCGTTGCCTCCTGCCGCTTGCCCGCTCCCATTGAAGTGCGTATTTACAAAATGGAGAGGAGACGCTAGCCGAAGGATGGAGAGGTCAGAGTCTGCAGCCTCCTTCTCTGCTGAGTCCAGCTCACGGGCAGCGTGGGCAAGCTCAGGACCCAGAGGCACACCAAACGCATCTTCATCACTCTGTGCTCCCAGGTCTCTGGAATGATATTCTTCCACAGAGGGAAACTCTGACAGATCCTTGGAAAATGACTCCTCCGGCTCGCTGTGCAGGCTCTGCTGATCCAGGTCTGAAAGGCACCCGCATTAAGGCGCAGGTCCCCTAACCTCAACCCAGAGCATTGACACCTCCCACTCACCTCTTCCCCGGCTGACACACCAGGGCTCACTTTTGGGTATCCTCCCAGCTCTGGGAGCACAACAGGAAGGGGGCTGCAATTACTCCCTTCTCCCAGTGGCAATACTCATCTGGAGTGGTTCTTTCCCCATCCTGTTCTGTGCTCAGAGAGGAATTCCTTCTCCAACTCATGCTCTCTGCATCTAGAGCCCTCTACTAAAACCCACAGAGTCACTGTGCTTACAGCATGTCACCTGTCTGTTCCTCCCAGACACGCAACTGACCACATCTGAGTCGCCACCTTCACATTCCTCACCACTAACCTGTCCGTCTCTGAGCTTCTGTCAGAGTGGGGTGTCTGACCTGTTTCACCCAGCGTTATATGTGGGTGTGTGACTATGTCATGTAGTTACTTCTGCAGAACGTTGTGGATGGCCTTGCGCCCTTGCTGGAGTGGCAACAGAACCTTGTCTTGTGGGGCAGTAACCAGAGACAGATGGCCACTGAGGACCAGCCCATGATCCATCACAAAGCCAAGGCATGCTGCACTGCTATTACCACTTCATCCTTTTAATGCTCTTCTTCTTGCATATAGCTAGGTTCTCTCCCTGCGTTTATAGAATCATAGAATCATAAGGTTGGAAGAGACCTCTGAGATCACTGAGTCCAACTGTTCCTGTCTCCCTACTAAACAGTGTCCCTAAGGAACTCATCTACCCATCTTTTAAACACCTCTAGGGATGGTGACGCCACCACCTCCCTGGGCAGCCTGTTCAAATCCCTGAACACCCTTTCAGTAAAGAAATTCTTCCTAATGTCTAAACCTCCCCTGGCACAACTTGCAGCCATTTCCTCTCGTCCTATCGCTTGTCACTTGTGAGAAGAGACCAGCACCCACCTTGCCACAACCTCCTCTGAGGTTGAAGGGACAGTTTTTCTGGGACAAAACACCCAGGGTCAGGAACACAGCAGTGTCCCGTCACGTACCTTCAGAAACATCTGTCAGCTGTGGGGTGGTAGCCCTTGAAACAGAAAAGCCCCCACTCTCCAGGATGGAAGCCTCTTCGTCAGAGAGTTCAGAATCTGTGATCGACAGTGCCAGGGCAGTCTTTTTCACATCCACCTGCATGGGACGAAGGTAGAGGGAAAAATTCCTGGGTGTCTGATTACCAGTGCTGTTTACAGGCACCTCCACACAAACCAGAGCTTCCAGGCAGAAGTCCTTTGCTGTAAAGACTCTGTGTAGGAACAGTATGGAAGCAAGAGGGGGCTGGGCAAAGTGCTCACTGTACTGCCAGGAAAGGACAGACTGAGCTCATTGGTTTTCCTGCAATAATTCACTGCCTGAGGCTTTGCCTGTTCTCAAGTGAAGAACCTGAAAGAGCCAGCACAAGTTTGGATCAGCCTGTAAGAGTCTCAGAAGGCTCTGATCCTTCTTCCTCTCCTGGGATCACCAATGAGCAAAACACTCCTTCCTTTCTGCATTCACACTGGGCCCAATGAAGCCTTCTACAAGTAACAGCAGTTCAAATATCTGCATTCCTTTGGAAATGGAAGCTTCCCATCTCAGAGCCCAGATACATGCCCAGAGCTCCTGTAAAGAATCTTTGCTTGGCGTGTGTATAGAAAGGTCACCTGCAGTCTGACTGAGAGCAGGAAACTGCGTAAGAGACACCAGTGCTGCTCACCTCCACTTTCTGGTGGTAAGGAGCCTTTGCACATTATACCAGGACAATTGATTTCTTCAGGAGACATTCACATTCTCTGAGTATGAAGTGTGAGCATCAAAGCAATTCCGTGGGTCAGCAGGAGGCTGAAGCATGTCTCCCCCTGTCCTGCTACTGCACCACCAGCTCTGTGGTGTTGAATTCTCAGTATGCAGATTGTAAACAATGACCCTCATCAAAATAATACCCTTCTGCCCTGGGGATTCTGCAAAGCAGTGACTTGTTTCTCTGCTGTTCATCATTACCAGTGCAGCTGTACTGAGATCACCTCTTTGCTCTCAAGCTGCTACAGAACAGAGAGGAGAGGCAGGTTCCTGAACAGCTCTTTGTGCTCTTACCACTGGGGAGAAGCCTGACAGCTCTGCTTCACTCTCACTCTCCGTCTCTGCTGTTGGCTCATCACCTGCTGCGGGCTCACTTTTCCCTTGTCGCTCTATAAGAAACAGAAGAAAGGCTTTATGTGAGACTGAAGGACTTTTACACCTCTATGCATCACCTTCCCACTACTTCTGCCCAAAGTTTCCCAGAAGCCCAAGGATCCCAGAGACAGCTGTAATCTGTTGCTCTCATTTGCTGTTCCCAGAAGCAACTGCCCAGTCACTGTCCCCATAACCCTCAAGTTTCAGCCTGTTTTCCCCTGCTCTGCCACAGCCTCTCACCACAGTGCTGCCAGACCAGCTCTCCTGTTGTCCCTTTGCTAAGGTTTCACCCTAGAAGTGTAGTGCCAGAAAAAGTCAGAGTGAAGGTGGGTCCTTACTCTTCTTCTCATGCTTGCGGTGCAGCGTCTCTGCCTTCATACTGTAGTCCAATTTCATCAGGACAGGCTCCAAACGGGTGTACATCCTCTGGATCAGCTCGTGGTAGACCACCAGAGGCCAGAGCAGAATGCTGAGCACTGCAAACACAGGATGGGGGGAGCATGAGAGACAGAAAAAGCACAACCCAGTTCTTTATTGGGCACCAGTAAGAAACTCTGCATCTAGGGAAGCGCAGTTGAATGACATTTGCTTTCCCATCTGACTACGGTTTAAAATCCTCATCTGTGGCTACTCTTACTCATTGCAAAGCTGCCTGATTAACTAGGTTTTCCTAACAGATCTCTGTTAGGATACAGGTTGATGTTCAGGTGAAGCATAAGCCCTCCTCTTCAGTCTCTGCATCCCAGCCCCAACATGCAATAGAGGCCCTGAAATGAGGTTATTAAAACTAAAAATCACCAAAACTTGCATAAGGATAGCAGCACAGAGCTCATACGTAGATGTGCTAGCAGACCACCTCAACAGTCTTCAGAGTTAGCAGGCACTTGCAATGCAGTGAGACAGGTCTTACTTGCTAAACATGCAGCTTCCTTAACAACTCTCTTGATATGGATTTGCCACTCCAGGAACTGAGAGACTGCAGGTTTCTGCTTGCCTGGGACCTCACCAGTGCAGCCCCAGCAGTGGGTGGCAGAGGAAAGCAACGTTTCAGCGCCGGCTCCCTCTCCTGACTCAGCAGCTGTACTGCATGCACACAGCAAAAGCAAATTTCCCGCACCGTGCTGCCTGTAGGGATTAATAATCTAGCACAGATCCTCTCAAGAAAACCACAATGTGCTTCCACCAGCGTATCAATAGCACAGTTAGGTCACTTCTCAGCTTAAGTCAGACAAGAGAGCTGCTTATACTCACAAATGATGTAGGAGATCATTATGCCTGGAACATAGTGTCCAACTACAGCCAGAATCAGGCAGCCTGAACAGACACTCATGCAGAACTGAAGGAAGAGAGAGGAACAAACAGAAGTGACAAGAGGCAGAGATACATCTATGCAACCAGTGCAGGAAACCCAGTTAGAGCAAAATGAGGGATGCTCCTAACGCAGCCAGTACACCAGCTTTGCACTAAGTACATTCAGATGCTGATGAGCACAACTCAGACAGCCTGGTTTGGTTAAGCTGTAAGCATTACAGGTTCAAGCACAGGAAGACCAAGGTAACCCAAGACCCCAATAAAATGAATCAAAACGTTATTGGACAGTTCTTTATGAAGTAAATGATGCTCCCTGAGGCTAGGATGGGATAGTGCAATTGCCATTTCAGAGTACATGAGTCCCTGCAGAGTTCAGCCTTTTAAGAGAAGCTCATACTGTCCTGGCAGAGATAGGAAGCTGTTACAGATTCACAGGATGCTATGCCACTGCTACACCATAAACCAGCTGCCAAAAGCATCAGTGGAACCAACACTCCCAGGATCTTCCTCCTCTGGAAAAAGTTGGAAGAATAATGGTGCAGCCCTGAGTGGCTTGTCCTGCATTCTCCTGGGGAGGGGAGAAGTGAGAACAGACACTCTGCAAGCCAGGGCACAGGTGCAGATATCGACTAAATCTTACAATGAAGAGTTTAATTCATTATGGACAGGGTCTCAAAAAGCTCTAAGGGCCCTCTAAGGGCTTTGCTCCCAATGAATTCAGGCTTTATGGGCATCTTGGTCCTGGTCTCCTACTCCCTGTAGCTGGGACAGTGTTTTAACAGAAGAGTAGAAATCAGCAGTGATAGCAACCCACTCTTTTTGGCACACTGGACCCCAGCATGCCTGACACAATCCCAGTGGTTGGTCAGTCCTATGTTTTGTGATGCTAAGGCAACTCCTGTCTGCAAATCCTTTCCAAACAACACACATCACAGCCATCAGAACATGGTTAATGACAACCTTCCATGCATTCAGAAACAACACTGCATTTGGAGTTGGCTAGCTACAATCTTGGCCGGCAACACAGGTAGAACCAGCTTAAAGGGTTGAATGGAGCCTGTAAAAGGGGCAGAGACTGTAGGCTCTGCTTTTTTCTCCCTATTCCCAATCTAAGAGCTTCCTTTGCACGCTAAGAAATAGAATCAAGTAGAATAGCTAGCCATTCACAGAAAGGGTTAAGTTCAGCTCCAGTTTAAAAATACCGTAAGCAAATTACTCATTATTTAAGCTTCTCACGGCATAGAGTCTGAAAGGAACGAAAAGCAAGTGTTAAACAAGGACAGCAATTGTAAAAATACTGATCTGACATTTTCCCAACTCCTAGGCCACTAATAATGGGATAAAAAGCCCCTGCATGGAAGAGTAGGTAATTCCAGCTTACCTTGGCAGGATTTTGCCTCTTGTACTGTAGCAGTTCCTGCAGGTACAGCCTGAAGGTGACCCAGCTCTCTGCCAGACAGTGGCACAGCTCAGGGACACTAAGCAGGTGAGGCTGTGCCCCCGAAGTCACCCCCTCACTAGAGACAGACAAGAGCAAGAAGACAAACTTTGAACATGGTCTGTTTTCTTGTGCAGGGAACAACTGCACTGAAGAGCGGAGATCCCTACCAAAGACTTGACAGTGGCCTGCAAAAGTTACTCTTGGGGATTTCCTTCTCTCTGCAGGATTCTTAAAATAGTTCAGGACAGATACAGGGAAGAAACCCAAGAGTTCCTAACATCAGAAGCATTTAAGTGTTACTGCTACTGAAAGAACTTTAGCTTTCCCTGGAGCTTCAAACTGTGGCTCTTGAGCTGATAAGCAGTTCCCAGTGCAGGAGAAACCGCTACTAATGTTTCTCAGCAGGAGCCATGCAGTCTACTGACAACAGCAAAAAGGGCAAGTGAGATCATCACAATAAATTAAGGCTTGTCCACTCTCCCCTCTCACCAAGGAACACATCAGCGAGCTTACCTCTCTCCTCCTGGGTCCTCCGATGGCTGTGCTGTAGAGAGAACAGAGCAGATTAGTCAGCCAACTGAAAAATACAACACAATGTTTTCACCACTTTAACAGAGCAGAGCTGGAGATGTATCATTCTTAGCTAGGGATGCACACTGGAGACTTTCTTCGTGCTCTCATGCAAGCAGGAATCACTGACTTGGACTATGAGCTGCACAGGCTTCAGTGAAGCACGCCTGGAAACTCGGAGCAGCCAAAGCACTTGTCTCAGAGTGCTGTAGCACACCTTGTAATCTGTGTTTACAAACACATGGCATGACACTTGTACCCAAAGTGCACCCTGCTGATAGCACACGGGCTCTCTGCTGCGGGGACTGTACAGCATGTCCTGGTGTCCCATGCATCTGGGCAGAGCCACTCCCAGAGCGGCTGCCTGGCCATTGTCCATCACAGAGGACTGTCAGCAGTCCCTGAGCTGGGCAAAGCTTCAGGTCCCACCCCAGAGCTCAGCATGTCAATCGCAGCTCAGAGCTGCATTTCCCACTGACCAGCCCAGATCACAGTCCCTGGCAGGATGCTGTGTACAAACACCAGAGATCTGTCTGCTGTCTCTATCCTTTCCCATAGAATTAAGTAACTAATAGCAGTCTTGTGTATAATTAGCTAATTTTAGAGCTCTTTAATGTCCCCTGACAGACCTTTGTGCCAAGCACAGATAAAACTACACTCCTAAGGTCTGGCAGTCTGGATAAGAGCAAGGGAAAGCTTCTTCCATTCCTCTCTGCACCCAACATAGTGGTGATCAAACAGGAACTCACCCCATGGAGTACTGAAGGGAGAAGCGATGTTTCAGTGGCAGAGGTCACATAGGATTATGCTCTGCCTTTAAAAACATAGAGGAAAAACCCCAAATATTTCTATGACGATTGGAACTCATGAGCCTGGTTGCCCATGGATTTGGGTGACTTGGCTGGCTGACCAGTGTCTGGGGATGCACAGAGCTCAACCAAAGCTCCTGTAGCAACACAGTCACTATTTGTCTGAACACAATCTCCTGTGTTCAACATAGAATCACAGAATGCTTTGGGTTGGAAGGGACCTTTACAGGTCATCTAGTCCAACTGTCCTGCAGGAGCAGGAACATTTTAGCTAGATCAGTTTGCTCAGAGCCCCATCCAACCTGACCCTGAAGGTTTCCAGGGATGGGGCCTCCACCACCTCCCCGGGCAACCTGTTCCAGTGTTTCACCACTCTCATCGTAAAAAAAATTTATTACTTATATAAAGTCTATATCTACTCTCCCTCAGTACAACATGCCCTGGTCATGCTGTAAAGGCCCTGTGAGGTCTGCCTTCTTCTACCTGTCAGCCTAATGTCCAGCAGCTGACAGGGACAGATACCTCTTTGGTGCTGTCTGGACAACAGCAAACTTGGTTCAGGCTGTCTAAGAGGTTCTAAAAATCAGCAGGGCCCTATCCCCCATACTGCACATTACCACATAACCAGGACTAAAATAAAGGCTATGTTCAAAGTGTCCCGAAGTAAAATAAAGTTTATGTTCAAAGTCTAGGCTACTTGTTGTAAACAAGCTTAAAAATATAACATGAGCAAAAAGGGATTTGAATCCTCCCTGGAGTCATCAGCCATGTGCAAAGCCAAAGAGTGGCAATGACTGCCCCAGGGAAACACACAGAAGAGGTGAACATCTGTCACTGCCAACACCCAGCAAGACTTCAGACTCAAGTTCAAGCTGCAGAAGAGAGCAACTGCTTGTAGCAGCCTTGCCACCGTTATCCCATGACACAGGACACTGGGCCAAGTATGTCAGACTCCTCCTACTGCTGTAGGCACCGCAACAGCCGGTTCTCACAGTGCAGTGGAGCCGGAGGCCATGCACTCGTGGGAGGAGGCGATTCTTTGAGAGCGTGACCCAGATTTCCAATAATCGGGCCTGACAAGAGGAGTCAACTGCTCTCACACTGGGCTGCTCATCCGCTCCTCTGCCCACGACTGTTCGGCACGGGGGCTGAGGCAGCTCGCAAGCATTGCTCACAAAGGCAGCTCAGGGTGCAAAATGAATACTGAGGATGCAGTTCCACCCCCACAGGGCAGTTGCTCTTCTCACACAAGTGCCTGCTGTATTTTGTTGTTGTGCTTGAGAATCTAAAGCTGCTTAATGGCAGCACACAGAAATCCAGCTTTATCTCAAAGCCTCATCTACTACCTGCACTAGATCGCCAAATAAACAACACTTGGCCCTGGCTTGTCTGTAATGGATGCTATACTGGTTGTACTCAGTACCAAATGAGGTGCTGGGATGCTCCCTGTACTCTGCTGGAGAGACGTGTCAGCAACACAGTAAGCAGACTGGCACAGAAACCCAACTCCTCTCCGACTGGCTGCAGTAATCCAAGCCATCCAAAATACGCCAGCAGAGGGAGTGAAACAATTCTCCTCGATTGCTTTTGAAGGCTTCAGAGACGCTTTGGGAGCTGCAGAACATTTCCGGAGGCTGTAGTGTTCATATGATTTCAACTATCTGACAAAACACAAACCGTCTTCAAAATCAATGGTATCTTGCTGCCTTTAGTAAAACAGTCTGCCTGCTGTCTACCCCAAAGCACAGGAGTCTTTCACCAGTTGGAGGAATAGCCCAGCGACAAAAAACCTACAGCATTTCTGACACGATAGGTTCCCTTAACCAAGGCCTAACTCCAACCTGTGCTGCAGTATTGTCTAGCACTGCTACAGCTAAGCCAGCATACAGGTCACTGACGGCTGGCCTCGGATCATCAATACCAGCTCAAATCTTGCTGTCAGCATTCCACACCGGACTGTGGTTTAATACAAACCACTTAACATACACCAGACTCTTCTGACAGGCCAGTCCACCATGCAAAAGTTTAGGTTACACGTTGGTACCGACAAATTATCAGTGATGGATTCCTTGGCTCTTACAGGTTTTCAACGCTTCCCCAAGAGGCATTTTTCATCTGTGTGTAAACTTCAGCTAGAAGGCAGGGGCCCTTTTTAAGGAGTACCAGCATTCAATAGCAATGCAGCCTTTGCTAAAAAAGCTCTTCTGTGCTACACTCTCCTACACTTACCAAAACACAGCTGCTAAACAACGGGACAGAAAACATCTGTACTTGATACCCATTTCAGGAGAAAACGGAGGTGCTTCCTAAGTCCTTAAACAATATTTACATGGAACTCACGTATAGGTGGTTACACATGCAGAAAATATCTTGCGTGAGAGCTGTCCCTCTGACAGAACCTAAAAAGGTTGTGCGTCTTGCTGCTGTTAGTGTGTTCCTGATCACACTGTGTGAGTAACTGCAAAATACACGCTGAGGTTTTAACATTCCTTCAGAAGTGATGTTATAAGCAGTCACCTGAGACATATAGCAGCCACAAGCTGGGGTTTGTGTATATACGTGCTGACTCCCGAAGGTGTGGTACTGACCTACTTCCAAAATCTCAGGAAAGGCTACAGGAAACACTGAGGAGGAAAGCCACAAAACTGCAGCTCTGCTTCAGTGGGAAGTGAGAGTCACACAAGAACCCCTAAGTATTCAGCAGTGCCAGTTCAACAGAAGGCCCCTCAGGAACACCAAGCACCACTCCTTCCTTGTGGAGGATGAGGAAACACAGTCCAGTGGACCATGTCAAAATCAGGGCTGTGACCTAATCAGGCGCATTAGAAAGGTGTCTCTGTTCTTTGCTGTCAGCAGCAGAAAAGCAGCAAGAAGTGAAATATGGGAAAGAACACCACTGAGGAGTTGCTCTGCAGGACATGCACTGAATTCTTGAAGGGCTGATGACATAGGACTGGCCTAACCTCTGGTTCGGTTGTTTTGGTTTTTGATTTTGATTTGGTTTTGGGTTTTTTTTTAATTCCTCACTGCTCTGCATCATATCAACCCATTTCAGTATGGATTTCCTGTTTCTCCTGTGATAACACAAATTTTACAGGCCTAGCGCTTGCCTCAATGATACCATTCTGTTTCAGACACCAGGCTTTTGCATTTCTGGACGAGTTTCAAGTCAGATGTTTTGGGTTGGCTTTAAACTATTCCCTCAAAAAACCAATGCAAATAAGCAGGAAATTAAATTGAGCAGCCCAGTTTGGCTGCCTGGTTACCTGAACCGCACAAAGCAAACAGTTTCAACACTACAGCTGAAACATATCTAATCTTATCTAGACTCCTGTGAAAGCACCCTTTAAGTCAGTACCCTTTTAGGTCAAATAAAGGGCACCTTACAGACAGACATATAGAGGGGCTTTTATTCAGAAACCCTCCCCGAGCAGGGGGGCAGGGATGAAGGGCCCTGAGCTGCCTTTGAACAGCAGCAGTAGGTGCAGTTGGCAGATCTGGGTCCATAAACAGCAATGAAGGAGGCACTCAAAGCAGACAGCAGCTAATCCATGCCTATCATCATTATGAGACTATTCCTCTTTTTGCTTTTGTGTTCACTGTTGGCAAAGACCCTTCAATAAATGGGAAAGATAAGCCAAGTGATCAGACTCGCCCATGAGCTGGAGACCAGGCACCACTCAGTACGAGCACAATAAACTCTCTGTCCCTGCTGTCAGACCTCATCATCCACTCTGCAACCTGCCGCAAGGAGAAGTGGCTCTCACCTGCGCTGCCTCTTTCAGGGCATAAGCCCACACTGCACTTAACCAAAAACAATACTCTTCAACCCCTTCTCTCCTTCCCCCAGCTCAGCTGGCCACGTATGCTCAGACCTGGAATGATCTCTTCGCCATGACATTTGCAGGAAAGAAAGGACACGGCAGAAACACCGCATCATCCCTGTCACCAGCCTCCTTGACAAGCTAGCTGGGCCCCCTAAGTCGCTCTCAAAATGAGCTACTCCCAGAACTTCTCAGCACTGGGAGCAATTCTCCCCATGCCCAGAGTATAAGGACAAATGCTATGAGAGAGCTAGGAAAGGACTGGCTGTGGTCACAGCCCAGCAGCTGGGAACACTAGACCAGTGTCACTAGCTACAGCACCACTCATTGCATACCTGAGAAATCAAACAGGAACCTGGGCTTCCACCTCTCCAGCAAGAGGATGGCGAGGAGGCACATGCTGAGGAGAAAGAGGGGTCGCAGGGAGGTGGAGGAAAACAACCTAGAAATAAATGAGAAGCGATTAGGCAGGACAAAGGCAGCAAGTTACAGCTCTTGATGAGCAAACAGATGCAGCTCTGTGTGGCAGAATAGAAACATCTGACTGCTCCCAGCCACAGCAGCAAACATTATACTCTGCAGCCACCCACCCCACCACAGCACATTCTCAAACACCACCTTTGCCCACCACCAGACAGCTGACTACCTGCCACCTCCCCGCGCTCTCCTCCCCCCTGCTCCTGAGCTCCTCCTTTGGTTGTAAAACAAGGCTAATGCTGCCTTGTACAAGTCCCTCTGACTCCTCAAGTTAGAGGCTCTAGATAACCTAAATGCAGATTGTTGTAGCAGAGGACTGGTGGAGAATCAGTCTCTTTGCTGAAAACTTTTGTCCTGTTTGCCATCACACGGCCCAACATGAACCACAGGTAGCGCCAAAATACATTCTGCATCTGCTTCTAGATGCCTGTTCTACCACAAACCTCTCCCTGTTTAAACAGAGCCTAGCACTTAGAGGATTTAGTGGCTCACTTGAGTCTATCATAAAGCCTTTCATGTCCCTCAATAACACATCAGCTTGAGCCAAACACCAGCTCACACAACACTACTCGCACATAGACATGCAACCTCACCATCAAAGTGTTTTATCTCCTTACTCGCTCTAGATTTAACAGCAAAGTTTCCAGGGCAGCGCTTGTGCCAGTAGTGCATTCCTCCTTTCCTCCATACGAGAGCAGGAGCACTTCCCATCAGCTCAGAGGAGCTGCCTTTAAGTGTCTCCAGAAACAACTGCTGGGAAATTGCATTCAGACTCTCTCCTCTAACGAGCACTCCTTTCCAGAAAGGAAGAGCCACTCTGCTATCTTACCTTGCTCCTCTTCAGCAAGTATCTGCCAACGACTAATCTCAAATTCATCAAACTCATCACTCTCAGAGAGCATCTCGCCTGTGGCACAGGGAGGGGCTGCACTCTTCACGAAGATACAGGCAGGGGCAGAGGACTTAGAAGAGAGATCTGTCTCACTGAGCAGCACAGAATGAAAGCTGCATGCTTTCCAAGGGCTTTACAGGATCTGTAATGACCTTAACAACAGCGTTTTCATCCATTCTCATGGGACAACAATCCTGTAGCCTAACATGTCAGCTCTGGAAGAATTCCCATCTATTCCACCTCATTTATGGCTGGAAGTTGAAGGATGCTGGCTGAATCCTCCATAGGACCGTAAATAATTCCTTCCCCTCCATGATATTTACATCTCTCTCTGCCATCCCATACTCTGGGCACTCTTTGTTCCTCTCAAACTTTTTACACACGGTCCCTTAGCCATCACCTACCATCCCTGCCCCCTCACGGCACATCTCTCCTCATCCCATGAAACTTCAAAGCTCATTTTTCAGATCTTTCCAAGTGACAGGAGAGTGCAAAACCATTTAAGTACCGGGCTACCACATACACCTCTGATAATCATATGGATGAGGGAGCAGAACGCTGAGGGAGCAGAAGTAAGCAGCCACCTCAAAGTGACTTCAAAGGCTGCTTGGTCACCTTCTTTCCCCTCCTGTCACTGCAGAACCTGTCCCTTCCTATTCCATCCATAACCAAGGTTTAACTCTTTCCCTGGCCAGTTTTGACCTTCCCTGCTGGGAAAGCTGCTGGCCGAGAGCGTTTTGTGCCAGGAAAGCTGCCTCACTGTTTATACAAACAGGATGTTTAGAGCTGCTCATGCTCCTGGTGCTGCTGTCGTGCCCGGGAGGCAGCGCAAAAGGGACGATGTCACAATTTAGCCGCGAGAAGGCGAGAACACGCCCGACCCAAGCGGCCTCGGCCTTTGCGTGAAAAACACAGCACCGTCCAAAGAAAGATCAACCAGCAGGAGGGCTGGGACACATCTCCGCTCGCAGGGAGGCCGCGGGGCTCACCGACCGCAGGCCCATGGGGCGCAGATACAAACATGAACCCGAGCCAGGCCCAGCGCCGTTCGCCACCGCGGGGCAGGAGCTGCCCGGGCCACCGGCGGCCTCTCCCCTCGGGCAGGGGCCTGTGTGCGCCTGGCGGAGCCAAACAGCGGGGCGGCTGCCGCACAGCGCACTCCGCGGCTTCTCCGCACGCACCCCCGGAGGCCCCGCAGGCGCCAGGAGGCCCCGCCGCTCACCAGAGCGCCCCGCCGAGCGCGGCGGCGGTGACGAGACTGTGCAGCGGCCTCTCCCACACCAGCAGCCGCTGCGCCGCCGCCAGCGCCGCCTCCCAGCCCCGCAGCCGCTGCCGCAGCGCCGCCGCCAGCCGCGCCGCTGCCTGCGCCGCCGCTGCCTCCTCGTCCTCCTCCTCCTCGGGCGCGGCCGTCGCCGCCGCCGCCTCCTCAGCGCGGCCGCTCGCCATGGCTACGGGAGGGGCAGCTGTCACCAGGGAGCGGCGAGCGCTGCACCGGCCCGAGCCGGGCGGCACCGCCTCCTCGCGGGGACCAGCGGCCCCTGCCGCCGCGCGCGTGCGCGTAACCCACCCCTCCCCACACGCACGGGGCGCGCGCGCGCAGACCAGACCCCGCCCCCCCGGACCGGAAAAAGGAGTTGCGCGCCGGGCCCCGCACCGGATCGGGAGACGAAGCTGCCCCTCCCGTACCGGAAGAGGAAGGCGCGCTGCAGGGCAAAACTCTGCGGCCTCTGATCTCGTCACTGGTCTCGGCGCGGCCCAGCATCCTCTTGGAGCGGGCCTGGTACCCTGGAGAGGACCGATTCGGCCCCTGGGCAGCGGGCCCAGTACCTGTCGGCCACCGGAGAGGACCCAACGTCGGAGCCAGCTCGGCACCACCGGAGGGGAGGCGGCAGCCCCTGCCCTGGAGGCGGGCGGGCGGGCGGACGGGATGGAGCTGGACGGACTTCTGCTGGATGAGGAGGGCACCTTCTCCCTCGGCGGCTTCCAGGAGTTCACGGTGCGTACCCCACCGGCCCCGGAGGTGACCCCGGCCCCACCGAGCCCTGGTTTTGCGCCTGGGCCAGAACCGGCGCTGCCCCCCGACCCAGCCGTGGTTGTGCCCCCGGACCAGCCTGTTCGCAGGCTCCTGGGCCGTTCTCTCTTTAAACCCTGCCCTGAAATCCCTCTGTGGCCTGGCTCCTGGGGGCCCTACCGGACGCGTCGCTCCCTGAGCTAGGCCAAGGCAGAAAGTGGGTGTGGGGAATGCTCAGGGCATATTTTATTCCCCCTGTCTGCATGCAGTTCCTGCCCAGACACCAGCAGCTGAGTGAGAGGGTGCGGAAGCGGCTCTATTATGGCTGGGATAAAGACTGCAGTCTGGATAATCTCTCCAGTCCCGTGGCAGGTAGGTTGCTGATGTCCCTGAATGGGAATGCTGATTCAGAGGGGTGGGAAGTAGCCTGGAGGCAGAGACCAACAAGTCACCCGCTCCCTCCCCAGTGCCAAATCCCACCCCTGCCCAGCCTTCCTCATAGTGTGCAGCACAGTGGGCGTGGTGCCAGAGCCTCGTGGCTCCTGTCCTCTGTTTTATTGCACTGTCTGGCCTACTGCTGCGGTTTTGGCACCTTGCTGATGGGCAGATTCCTTTAGGTTGTTGTTGTTGAATTCCTTTGGCAGTGAAGGCTGTGTCCCTGTCCCTGATGAGTGGTGTCTTGGACAACTTCTTGGTTTTGAAACAGTATTGGAGAGTTCATTTAACTTCTAGTTGTGAGCAGCAAGGGGACAAGTTCCTCCTGTGTATGTGCGTGTATCATCCTTCCTGTTGATTCAATAGTGTTTTGAGGGGGTTAAGGTTGAGGAGCTGATGCAGGTGATGGCTGAAAGGAGTGATTAAGGTCAAGCAGTGGTTTGCTGGGGGGCCTTCTCAGTGGTATCACAATAGCTGTTCCCTTAGCTGCATGCTAACACAATTTGCAGAGGACACTAAGTGGGTGAGGAAGCATGCTTGTTTTCAAAATTTGTGATCGTTTTGGGGAAATGGTCTGAAGTCACTAAGAGGCTGCACGTAATGTACCTCAGCAAGAAGGGTGCTACAGGGCGTGAGGTGATGGAGCAGGGCCAGGCAGGGTAGCCAGCTACATGAACGCTCTGGGAGATGTGGGCAGTGTGAGGGAGGCATGTGGCTTGTTGTTGGGCCTGGTGTCACACCTTGGTGCAAGATGGCACTGTTCCATAGGACGCTACCAGTGTTGAAAGTTCAAAAAGCACATTCATGGAGGAGGAGGCTCTGTTGAGGGCTATGAACTGTAAAGACTGCCTGGCACCCAGGAAACGCCTCACCTCCAGCAGCTGGGGCAGGAGCAACACGCAGAGAATGTCTCTGTGGGCTTATCTGCTCTTGCAGCCTTCCTTCAGGAGCTGCTATCAGCCACTGTCAAAAAGAGACCTAGGGCTGTGGCATCTGTCTTGGTACAGCTGTGTTGTTGCCACATGGTGAGTTTATGGCACTGCTTTTCAAATGAGGTAGAGGCAATTGTGGGAAGAGTCCAAGGTAGCAGGAGGAGCTGGAAAAGGTCTTTGGCATTGAGGGGCTGTCACAGGAGGCAGTGTGGGGCTGGCTGAGGACAGAAGTTGAACAGTGAATTTGTTCCTTCTGGAAAGGCAAAACCATAACCACCCTTATTGTGCCGTGCTGGTGAGATGGGGACAGGGATCAGCTGCTCTCCCCGTCCTCTAGGGCGGAGTACACTGCCATGGGTTGGATTTGTGGGCAGAAGAATTAGGTTTTCTGTTATTACAGAGCCTGGGGCTCAGGTATTTTCCATCCCTTGTCCCACCACAGAGGTAGTGGTGATGTCCCAAGGGTGGCTGACCTAGGCAGAGAGAGCAGCACCAGCAGTGTGGGAGACTGGGAGCCGCTAGCAGGCGGATGTAGCTGTATCTGCCCAGATGTGGATCCTGGCACTGGTGTAGCTTGATGGGCCTGGGAGGTCCTCTAATGTTCCTGAGCTTTGTGGCTGCTGTCAGGCAAATAATTCCTGTGGGATTGCAGCTTAGTTGCTGGAGAGACAAGGAAAGGAGAGTTGTGGAGAGAAGAGGTTGTGTGGCAATGCTTCCCCTGGAGCTGGACATGGGAGGTTGCTGGACAAGCTCTGCTTTCAACTCTGTCAGCCAAGAACTTAGCAGCAAAATGGAGCTGGAGTTGCCTGTCAGACACTTCTTGCCAAGCACCAGACTGTAGTGCTGTTTGGGATACTCCTAGCTGGTTCTGTTGCATTGAGAAGCAAGACGAGAGCTGCTGAAGCCAGCTGGCAGCATCTGTCAGTCTGTGGCCTTTTCAGTGCTTGAATGCTGAGGCTGAACCATGGATGTGGGGGGCAAACGGGCTGAGATGGGAAGCTGTGGTTACACTGTATCGCTGCTTCAGTGCCCTGTTAGCACCTTTGTGCTCCTGTCCATAGGAATATGTTGCACATCATCTCAAGGGCACTAGGGCTTGAGGGAGTAGGGGGTTGGGTGAGTGCTCACCAGCTCCGGAGGAGGAGGATGCTGGTTGGAGGGGAGCAAAGGACTGGGAAGTCCTGGTATTGACTTCAGGTCCTGGAAAGCCTCAGGAAGGGCTGCCTGAGGGGTGAAGGGGATGTGTTGGCCTACGTACAGCTCACTGCTGGTAGCTCACCATGATGCAGATGTGCTAATCTGGATCTGGCACTGCCACTGGGCCTTGAACACTCACATCCGCTTCCTGCTTTGGTCTTGCCTGTTTGTTCTTCCCTCATTCCTGACTTCTGATGAGGCGTGTCCTACATCCATAGTTTAATTTAACTTGAGAGGCTGAGCAAACATCAGGACTGTGGGGAGAATGGGGGAAGGGTGTGGATGGACTGTGCCATATGGGGCTAAGCCTTTTTGCTGCTCTTCTGCCGTAGATATTGCTGTGGAGTTGCTGCAGAAAGTGGCTCCGAGCCCTATCCACAGACTCCAGAAGAAATATGTGTCTCATGTATCTCGGTAAGAAGCAAAACCTGTCCCTTCATGTCCCAGGTTGCAAGTGGAAGCTCTGGTCTTGCCTGTGACTTGCTGCTGGACCAGTGCTGGCTTTGTGTTTAGACTTGGCCAGAGAGGAGCTAGGGGCAGGAAACAAGGCCAGCGGGTGTAGTGGCTTCATGACTCAGTCAGGTCTGCTTTAGGTTGGCCCTGCTTTCTGTGGTGCAAGGATGCTCTTGTCACCAGGGTCTGTACTGGCTGGATCTGCAGCTCACCAGACAGCCAGGTCTGAACCCTGGCTCTGCCCTCAGCAGCCAAACCCTTACAGTGTGCCTGTGTGCAAACAGGGCTGCCCAGTTCTGAGCTGGCTGTGCCTGGGAACAGGAGCCAGGGCTCTCTGTTCTCCATCCTGCATCCCGTGCACTTTCTTTTGCCGTGGCTCAGGACAGCAGGTGCAGAACTGGCAAGGCTGGGCTGTATCTAGCTGTTTACTAAACTTTCCCACTACCTACATGAGGAGGGAACAGCCATGTTGTGCTATAGTGACTAGGGTGTTTGTAGTGTGTAAATAACCTTTGGGCTGGCTCTTGCCTTGTCTCACAGGGAGGCTTGCATCTCACCTTGCTCCATGATGCTGGCACTGGTTTACATTGAGAGACTTCGGCACCGGAACCCCGAATACCTCCAGCAGATCTCATCTTCAGACCTCTTCCTGATCTCCATGGTGAGCAGTGTGGGCTGGGGGGTCGCTGGATTGGAGGGAGGCCTGCAGGAGTGCAGGGGGAGGCTGATGTCCTGTCCTTTGTGCTGCTTTTAGATGGTTGCTAGTAAGTACCTGTATGATGAGGGTGAGGAGGAGGAGGTGTTCAATGACGAGTGGGCAACGGCAGGGAAGGTGGACGTACAGACCATGAACACACTGGAGATGAACTTCCTGAGTGCTATTGTAAGTGAGGCTGTCACTTTGGCCAGCTGTTCCATGCAGTGTTAAGGGGAATCTGTATATCTGCTTTTCCCCAATGTATTCCCATGAGGAATGGAGAAGGATGTATCTGGGTGCTGGGCAGCTGGCCTGACTGCACTGATGTTTCACTGCTGTCCTCACAGGACTGGAGCCTCTACACAGACCCCCGGGAGCTGTTTGAAGTGCTGAGCTGGCTGGAAGGACGGTAGGTGTGTGGGGTTGGGGTGAGCCTTTCACCCACCCGGCAGCCCTGGTGCTGCCGCTGCTCAGGGCTAGCCCTGCTGCAGACAAGTAAGATGTTGGGATGCCCGTGAGCCTTTTCTAGGCTCTGCAGCTCCCTCCCATAGACCTTGAGCAGGGTCTTTTCCAAGCCTTCCGGGGCTGAAGCTTCTTTGATGGAGAGGCCCATGCCACATCCACCATTCCTTTTTTTTTTTTTTTTGTGCAGTGTGGCAGAAAAGCAGGGCATGTGGCGTGGCTGGTTCACCTACACAGATCTGTATGTCCTCATGGAGCAGTCCATTTGGCAGCATGTGCTGGGCCAGTTCTACCAGCAAGTGATGAAGGTAAGGGCATGGGCCAGCAGCTGCATATAGAAACGTGGGGCCCAGCAGGCCATGAGTTTGGGGCAGGACTCTGTTTTCCACTGGGAACAGCTTCCTACTTTATTCCCCATTGAAAAGGGAAAAAGGGAAGCTGTCAGAAGCCGGAAGATGCCTATTTGCATCTGTGCTGCCTGAGGCACTGCAGGCTGGTGCTGGATTAGTCTGTGCCCTTTGCTGCACTGCAGCCCACAAGTCATGGTGCAAGGTCGTGGTGGTGGCATGGAGGGAACTTGGTGCTGACTGGGAATTTAAACAGGAACTGTTTAGTTTTTGCTGGAACTTTTTGGTTTGTGGTATTTAGGGCCTGCTTTGAATGGGCTGTGTCACCTGCTGTTAGCAGCATGTCTCTCTGCTCCCTGGTATCACCCTGCCATGCTGGCTCACAACTGGTTGTGGGGAGCAGCTGGGGGTTCTGGGCTAACCATGGGACTCCTCTGCAGATGGCCTGCTTCCTGGGTGTGGTGTACCTGACTGGCTTTGCTGCTGTCTTCACCTCTGTTTCAATGGTGCACCGGTCTGTGTGCATGAGGAACGTCAACCCTGCAGCCTCGCAGCCTGTGCTTTTCCTTGGGGAGGGCAGCTGCCAGCTGGATGCACAGCCAGCCCCAGCCCCTGACCAGTCCCAGCCCGAGCTGCCCAATGTCTCCCCAGCCAGCAGCACCCTTTGCCTGCGGAAGAATGAAACGACCGAGGAGCCACGTCGCGGGGGTGTCACAGCCACTGCACTCTACCTGTGGAGCAGTGTGATGACAGCTCTGTCCTACCCAAAAGCACCTGATCTAGCCCAACACAGGAGCCCCCCACAAGGCCCCTTCCGGAGAATACCCACTGCCTGTGAGAGATCTAACCGTACTGCACCCACTGCAGCCCCTGGTCAGCCTGGCCTCTTTGGACTCACCATGCCCCCAGCTCCTCCTGTCCTCCACTGCCCTGCCTTCTCAGCCAGTGCCAGCCCCACATGGGATGCAGCCCCCAACCGAAAGGACTGGCTGGACCCCCTGGGGCTGAAGCAATGCTCGTTGCACATGGCCTTGGATCTCGGCAGAATCAAGAGCTTCATCTTTCCCAGCTAGGAGCGTGGGGCAGCAGCCCCTTTCCCCTTCCTTCCTAGTGTGGCACAACTCACTTCCTTGCGCTTCTGTGACCCCTGATCCCTGGGACTGCACAGGGCTGGAGACTCCTGCATTACTTCCAAACCAGCATTTGTGTCCCACCACTCAGGGCAGGGCTGCCCTTCACTTTGGGGCCGCTGGGACATGTTGGGGCAGAGTTGGCTTGCTGTTGGGGTGCTGGGGTGGGAACCTGTTAGCTAGAGGGTAGTACGGAGTGCCTTTTGGCTGGTGTGCAAGGGGAGTGTTGTACCTCTTCCTGTGGTGAGGGGGTGGCCATTGGTGGTGCTGGGTGGAGGTGGTGTGTGGGATGTAGGTTGCTGGGGCAGTGTGGGTAGGGTGGAGGGGCTGGGACAGTGACCCCAGTGGTGTGGTGGGGTGCCTGGGCAAGGGGAGAGGAGGTAGAAGGAGGAGAGCACAAGCAGCCTGAGCTGCCTGGCCACAGCAGCAATTCCCCTTGGGAGTTGCTAGCCAATTCTCAGGAGTCACAAGGGTCACACCAAGGGAAGACACTAATGTGGCTGTGCCCCAGGGAACGGTTGTTCCCCACTGGGCTTGGAGGTGGTGAGGTGTGAAGGCTGAGCTTCCTTATCTTGCTTGGTTTGGGTGTTTGAAACTGGGGTGCTGTGTGACTCCATCCCAAACCCCAGCTGCCTGTGGCTGTGAACAGTGTCTTGACTGCTCCATGGGGCAGGGAAGATGGCACCTTGTCTTGCTGACCAGCCCAGCTCATCATGCCCCTTCTTTTTACTGTGGATTTTACACCTATTTTTCACTCTTTTGTAGATGCAATTCTCTTCCAATAAAAGTAGTTCTTGTTCTGCACCTGCCTTGTCCTGCTGAACTGCTCTGTGCTGGGGCAGCCACATTGCAGCACAGAGCTCCATCTATGTGCTCTCTGAGCTGGCATGCAAGGCAGATCCTAAGTGCTGGCAAGTGTGCCCAGGAGCACTGTGAGGTCTGTCCTGCAGGGCTGAAGAAGGACCAGGCTCTCTGGTGATGGGACAGGAGGAACATGGGATCTGGTGCCTGAGGCAGGAATGGGTGATGGGAGAGAGGTGGTTCCCCATCCTTGGGAGTGTGAGGAATGCCTAGTCTCCACTGCTCTTTGCTCTCCAAAGTTTGTCCAGTTAATAAGTGAGCCCTGAGCAGCAAGGTCTTGATGGGGTTGCAGTTGTGGTTGCTGGCACTGTCACCTCTGCCCTGTGACATAAACATGATTATCAACTGCTTGTGCTCTCTTGGAAGTCCTGCAAGCTAAGTGGGCAGCTCTTGTCCCTGGCATCCTTGTCCAGGGCAGGATTCAGTGGCCTCCTTCTAGGGGCATGGGGGACATGGTAGACCCACAACAGAGACCCTACTAGTGTGGACACTGCCCACAGAGAAGAATGACAAGATCTGGGAGGGTGAGACTGTGCAGCTTTCAGTGGGCTCCTTCAGGGCCTGGTGATGAGGAAGGGCTGGACCAGAAGAGTAGGGGATGCTGTGCTATGGAGGAGCAAGCACAAGCAGGGCACACTGGAGCTGGAGGATGATGCTGTTGGTGGGTATCCTCCAAGCATGTGAAGGAAGAAGTGTATGTACTGTGCCCTGTGTACCAGGAGAGGCAAGGATGGGACCTGGGCTGTGGGCAGTTTCCACTATAACAGTGTCTAGTATCCATGCCAAGGGTGGCTGTCACCTGGCCCTTGTGGTGACAATCCAGGATGACACTTGCATTCCTGGCCCCAAGGGCAGGTTACTCACCAACTCAGGTTAATGGCTAATCCTGGGGCAGCTCCAGCAGAAGGTGGAAGTTCAGTTGCGTGTGGGCTGTGAGGAACACTTTCAAGGGAGTGGGACCCTGCCCACCCACTCTGCACTGTGAACTGGGAGCAGTGTGGGGCTGAGAGCAGCATGAATGGGGGCCACCACAGAGCGCCTGATGCCGGGAGTCCCGTGTGTGCATCCTGCTCCCCACAGAAGATGCGCTCCTGGATACTGAGCTGTTGCTTAGCTCTTCAGGTAGGAGGGTACCATGGTGAGCAGCCAGAGACATGGGTGCAATAGGGAGAGGGCTGGGATTCTCACAGGAGGCAGGGCAGGGGCTGCATCCTGCCAGGCAAAGGGTGCTTGGGGCTCTGGCCAGGGTGCGCTGGGAGGGAAGCAGGCAGGATGGCTGGGCAGTAGTGGGTGCTGCCTGGGGCCTCAGTGAGGATGCATCCACTCGGAGGTGGCATGGGGTGCTGCAGTTCTGGGTGCTGCAGGGAGTTGTGACTATCCACCCTCTTCCTCACACAGCACCTGGCTGTGCAGGTCTCCTTGCTCTGCATCTTCCACCTCCTCTTCCTGCCCACTCTGCCTGAGGAGCTGTCCCACACCCAGGCCACCAGCGACCTGCTGGCACGTAGCCTCTTTGCCTGTGGCATCTCCACGGTGCTGCAGACCACCTTGGGGAGCCGGTGAGCAGGGGGGATGGAGGGGACACAACCATCACCAGAAGGAGGGTGACACTTCACGAGGACATCTCTGCCTCTTCCTAGGCTTGGGGAGCACAGGCTTTGCTGGAGGTGGGAAAGGCACTGGGTTGTCTGTAACAACCCTTTGCCTGGTACCTCTGGACAGCTGTCCCCTCTCCACCACCACTGCATCATCCTCTCTCATACATCCCTTCAGAAAAAACACTGTGCTTTCCCTTAGCTCCTCACTCCAGCATCATATGCTCCTCCACACTAGGGGCTGGATGCGTGTTTTGGCCACGCTCTTGACCTATGCCCACATCCCAAGTGCTGCCACTTGGGATGTGGATTGCCCTCCTGCCACTGTGGGGTTCCCTATTCTTCTGCTTCCCATTCCTCATCCCTCTAGCAGACAGGGCTTTGATAGGAGCCCTGTCTCCTCTTTCCTCCCTAATGTGTTGTTGCTGTCCCTTCCCCAGGCTGCCGCTGGTTCAAATTCCATCCTTTGAGTACCTGGTCCCTGCCATGGTGCTGAGCTCCCACCTGTCCCTCAGTGCAAGAACAGATAGGAATGGTGAGCACAGCCCTGGATCCTGCATCCCATGGGGCCTGGGCCACACCGGTGCCAGGGGAGGAGTGGGCATGAGGTGCATGATGCACTGGGTAGGGATGAGGGGTTGTGCCTGCTGGCCCCTCTGATGATGGTGCACAACACCCTACTCATCCCTGAGCACACCTGCAATGCATTTTTGGGCCACACCACAAGATCTGTGGCCTCTAATATGCCTGGAGCTGCCTCCATGGTGCCAGGACTTAGGGGATGGGGATGCTGACATGCTGGCCCTTCTTCATCTAGCAGACCTTGCATTGCATGTTCTTGGACCCAGCTCTAGAAGCCTAGCATCCACATGCATCACATCCCTCTGAAATTCCCTTTCAGGCACAGCTGTGGGCAGTGCATGCCTTGCACCGCACTGCAGCATCACAGGGAGCTGGGCTGCCTTGCTGCAAGAGGTGGGTGCTCCTGTGCTGGGCTGGGGGTCCCCATCCTCCTGCTCCACCAGCACCCTGCTTGCTAACTGTTCCTCCCAGCCCCTTTCCCAACTCCCCTGGGGATTGCTGTTAATAGGAGGAACACAAAGGGATGTGCAAAAGGCCATGGGCATCTTGGTTCATGTGGGTGCAGGTGTTCCCCTGGGCTTGGGCTGAGAGGAGCAGGGTTGGAGCACAGGGAAAGAGTGATGCTACTGGGGCATGTGGGAGTGTGGCCAAGGTGGGGTGTTGGACTGCTCTCTGTGTAACCTACCCCATGAGTCCCATCCTTTCCTTCTGCAGGTTTCTGGAGCCGTGCTGGTCTCTGGGCTGGTTCAGCTGGTGCTGGGAGTGTCCGGCATATGTGGGTGGGCAGCCCGGCACTGCGGGCCCATGGTTCTGGCCCCCAGCCTCTCCATCATTGGGCTGTCTGCATACAAGGAGGCTGCTATCTTCTGCTCCACTAGCTGGGGGGTAGCACTGCTGTATGTGAGCCCAAGGGCCATGACAGTGTGCAGCTCATGGGGCTTCCCTTCGCCCCGGGGACAGGAATGGGGCATCCTTACGGTGCACAGCACACGTTTGAGGCCCCATCACTGTGATGCTGTGTGGTGACCTGTGCTTTCTTTCCTAGGCTCATACTCCTTGCCGTCACATTCTCTCAGTACCTGGGATCCTGCCGCCTGCCCTTCTGTGCCTGCTCCCCGGCTCAGAACAGCTCTACAGAGCTGTCTGCTCCCACCCTTCGCACCTTCTCGGTACCATGGCTTGTCTGCTCCTGCTCCCTTTGCTGCCCTCAGGCTTCTCTCTTAGCCTGTCTCTTTGGTCCAGGGTTGGGTGAGGCCCAGTGGCCCTGGAGAAGAGCTGGATGCTGGGAGTAGAGACAAAGGGAATTCTGGGTTCAGCTCCTGTGGTGTGGGTGCTGCTGGGAGACCACAGGGAACCTTTGCTCAGGAGTACCGGAGCAGCAGAGCCTGGGATGCTCCCTGAATCCCAGGGCAGAAGCGGCATGGCTCTTTGGGAGAGGGAACAGGACAAGGGCTTATTTCTTGGGGTACAGCAAGTGACATGTTGGCTGGGAGAGGAAATGCTGATGTTCCCCTTGCTGCTTTGCAGGTACTGTTCCCATTTGCTTGTGTCTGTATCGTATGTGCCATCCTCAGCCATCTCCACATCCCCTGGGAATCACTGGACATGGCCATGGCACAGCTATCCTGGGCCAATAGTACCTTCCATGCCCCTTGGCTCCACATCCCCTACACAGGTGCGGGGTGGCAGGGCTGGCTGTGGCTGTTCGCATTCGGCCAGGGCCTCTGTCACCCGTCCCTTCTTTCTTCACTGCAGGTGAGTGGGGGTGGCCGCTGCTCACCCCTCGGGCGCTGGCAGTGGGCATTGCCATGGCCATCAGCTGCAGCATGAACTCAGTAGGCTGCTACGTGCTGTGCGGGAGGCTGCTGCGAGTGCCCCAGCTGCCCCCCTACACCTGCAACAGGGGGGTCTGCATGGAAGGGCTTGGCAGCCTTCTGGCAGGGCTGATGGGCATGCCAGGGGGCACTGCTACCAGCATTGCCAACGCTTGTGCCATCGGCCTCACACAGGTACACCTGGGGTTGGGGGAGGAAAGTCGGCAAGGGATGGGGAGGTAATGGAGCAGGAGGTGCAGGGGACCTGTAGCACCCAGGCTGTCACTGAGCCAGCACTGGGAAAGGCAGGTCTGTATGGCACTATGGGGGTAGAGAGGGGTGCTGCTCCCCATTCTCACTTCCCCACCCTACTTTCTGCTAGGCTGGCTCTCGCTTCTCGGCGCAAGTAAGCGGGCTGGCCTGCATGGTGTTGGGCATGTCCCCTAGGCTGGCAGGGCTCCTCACCTGCATCCCACTGGCAGTTCATGGTGGGTACCCTGTCTTTCCCCTGCACTGTGGTGCCCACAGCCTGCTTGGCACTGTCTGACTCCTGCCTCTCGCAGGGGGAGTGCTCTGCATCACCTACGCTGTGGCTGTGGGCACAGGGATCTCCTACTTCCAGTATGCAGACATCGACTCGGGGAGGAACATCTTCATTGTTGGCTTTGCCATGTTCATGGCACTACTGGTGCCGCGGTGGTTCAGTGTGGCCCCAGCTCACCTGACCACAGGTAGCGGGGGCCTTCCTCAGGCAATGCAAAGCCTCATGCTCCATGGCATGGTGAACATATATGTCTGATGTCCTGGGAGGCTCCTGGTTCTCACGGCAGCAGGCAGCTCCCTCTCCAATCCCTTGGTCTGCAATGGCAGCTCCTGCCCCTTCCCTGATGCTGGACTGGAATGTCCTTGGGTGATTCTGGCACTGTTCTTGTAGGCTGGGTGCCCCTGGACCTCCTCTTCCTCTCCCTGCTTATGGTGCCTGTCTTCTTAACTGGCTTCTTGTCATTTTTCCTGGAGAACACTGTCTCAGGTGAGGAGATGTTACAGCATGTCTGGATGAGCCCTGCTCTGAGGGCTGGAACTGGCCATGGGACCATCCCTGGCTCTGCTTCCAGGCAGTCCTGCTGGGGGCCCTGGGGGTGGTACGGGCTGGAAGGGTGCAGCTGGAGGAAGAGGCTCCCATCTCACTGCCCACTGTCCTGGTTGCAGGAACCCTGGAGGAGCGAGGGCTGCTTTCTAACCTGGCTCTGCAGAAAGCTGGGGCAGGCGATTGCCAGCCCTGTAGAGAAAGGGACAAAGCCAGCCAGGTGTATGGGCTCCCCGCTGCCCTGAGAAGACTGCTGCCATCCTCCTGCAAAACCTTCCCCTGCTGTTTCCTGTGCCCTGGGAGTGATGAAGAGGGGAAGGAAGAGGAGGAGGGCAGCCGTGCTCCTGAGGAGGGGACCACTGATCCAGGAGAAGGGACGCACCTGCTCACCAAACCCTGCTCGGGGGAAGCTGCTGCTGCCCAGGAGGCTGAGTGAGACAGAGATGCCCTCACGGCACACTGTGGCCTGATTCCATGGTGCAGGGGCACCTCATGGGAGACCAGGACTGTGCCCCCAAAGGCAGCTCCTTGTTTGTGAAGCTCACATGGGCTGGAGGGACCTGGACTTCCACAGTCTCAGCAAGAACATCATTTCCCTGATGGACCAAGCTATAAAAACCTTAAGTCACCTTTGTCCTTTCCAAGGGTTTCCTTACTAGCTAGGATTTGCTTGGTGGATGCCAGCTCACCCTCCCCTGGTGTCCCTAAAGCCTGTGACTACAGAGGGCACAGCCACCTAGTGCCACTGTAGCTAGGGCTATGGGTGCCCATGAAGCCCACCGTCACCCTCTGGACATGGCTGGGGCAGGGCTCAGTGCTTTGTCCAGCCCCAGAGGGCTTTCACCCCAGGCTCTACTCACCTGCTGGCACTGTGCTCAGGAAGGACTGACTCTCTCAGTCCTCACTGTCATGTCCCAGCTGTGCCCATGGCCCCTTGATGCCCATGGCACCAGATGTATGCTATTACACTGGCTCTGGCACACCAGGCTGCCCCAGGCTGGGAGTGCAGCTCAACTCTGGTTCCCCAAAACAGTGAACATCATTTCACCTGCAGCAGGTTGGTCCCAGAAGTGCCCAACACTTAACTGCCACCCTAGGTATTGCTCTTGCTGTCAAACCATTCAGCAGCTGATTTCTCCGGGGAAGAAAACATTGCCTTTGACCCCTGTGAATAAGCTCAGTCCGTGGGGTGGTTTCCTGCTGCCGCCTGGTTATGCCACCTGCAACAGAGTCTGTACCAGCCCTGCTTGCTGCTCCAGCATTTGCAGCAGATCAGAGTCCATGGGCAGTGCACTGTGGTCCTAGTGCTGCCTCCACCAGTCTAAACTGGCCTGTGACAGCCTGGCTCCAGGCTAGGAAAGTCTGGGGCTTTGCAGTCCTTGGGTCATGTAAGCTGACCCCAGGTGCAAGCTCAAAGGAAGGACAGAGTTAGGCTGGGAGGATGACAGACCAGCCCATGGGAGTGTCATGCTCGGGCTGGACCACAGCTCCAAGTTGTGGCTATCCCCTCCATTTGTTTCCATGGAGCCTCCTGAAGCCCAGGAATACCCAAAGGTGGCCACAGACTGGGAGGGATGGGGTGCCACTGTGAGAGCAGGTCCCCAAGGCTGAGCCCCCTTTTCCCGGCCGCCTGTGATCCCCAGAGCTGGGCCCTGTGCACCCAGTGGGCAAGGGGTGTAACACACAGCCCAGCCTCACTCAGCCGGCACCCTGCTCAGAAACCCGCCTCAGCCCTGCACCCCAACCTGGCCCTGCACTGCAGCTGTGCCCAACACCGAGCTGGCTTCTGTATCCCAAACCTTCCTGCACCTCAACCTGGCCATGCAACCCAACCTGGCCATTCAACCCATTCTGTCCTGCATCCCGTCTGGGTCCTACACCCAAAAGCCCTTGCCTGACCCCAACTCCCCTGGCACCCCCTTCAGATGGAAACCCTCTGGGGGTTCCTACCTTCCTACCCTGGCCCCGTTCTGAGGGCAGCTGCAGCCTGTGTGGTAGGAGGGTGTGAAGAGGGTGTAAACGGGGCTCAGGCAGTGTATGGGGGGCATTTTGTGGTGTAAGGTGGATGGCATCAACACGTGGGGTCCATGTGGGGAATCACAGTCATTTTGTAGGTGCTGGGGGTGGGAAGTTGGTGCCCAGGACAAGGATGGGGCTAGCACAGCACTGCTCTATGCTGTTCTGTGACCCCAGTCCCTGCACATGGGGGACACAGGGACCTGGACCTCTGACTATGTGGGTCACTGGAGCGTAGCAAGCCTAGGGAGAGCAGTGGTGCAGGTGTATGCCCTGTGCCATGCCTGCATGGGCACCCTGCAGCTGCTGGGGCTGAGGAATAAACCCAGAGTCAAGGGACAGGAGCCTCCCTGCTGCTGCTGCCTGTCCAGGCTGTACTGCATCCACAGGCTGTTCCAAGCTGGGCACTTCTACTAAGGTGTTTCATAACAGGGGCAAACACAAAAAAAAATCTTAAGGCATTTCACTTCCCACCGCTTTGCATGGCATCTCAGCTGTGGCACCTCCTCTAACAAGGCCATGGATTTGTTAGATTGAGCCTAGAGGAGGCCATGAAGCTGATCAGAGGGCTGGAGCACCTCTGCTGTGAGCACAGGCTGAGAGAGTTGGGCTTGCTCAGCCTGGAGAAGAGAAGGCTCCAGAGGGACCTCACAGCGTCCTTCCAGTTCCTGATGGGGCTCCAGGAAAGCTGGGGAGGGACTTTTTACAAGGGCAAGTAGTGACAGGACGAGGGGGAACAGCTTTAAACTGGAAAGGGGAAGATTTAGATTGGACATTAGGAGGAAATTGTTCACGGTGAGGGCGGTGAGGCACTGGCACAGGTTGCCCAGGGAAGCTGTGGGTGCCCCTCCCTGGAAGTGTTCCAGGCCAGGTTGGATGGGGCCTTGAGCAGCCTGGGCTGGTGGGAGCTGTCCCTGCCCATGGCGGGGGTTTGGAACTGGATGGGCTTTGGGGTCCCTTCCAACCCAAACCCTTCTGTGTTCCGTGACAGCCGGCCGCCGCCAGCGGAGCTGCGCCACTCCTCCCGTTGCCCGAGGAAGCGGCAGCGTTGCCCTCCCGGCGTGCCCGGCCCCGGCTCCGCGGGGATGCCGGGAGCTGTAGTCCTGCTCCCGCCCGGCCCGGCCGCTTCCCGCTCCGCTCCCGGTAGCGGCGGGGCCCCGTCCCACGGGCTGCCGGTGCCGGGCGGGGGAAGCAGGGGGCGGGCAGGGCAGGGCGTAGCTGGTCGGGGTGCCCGAGCAGCAGCAGGGCTGCAGCATCCCCTGCCCGTCGCGCCGCAGGGTTGGTTTAGGAGCAGGAGTCCCTTACGGCAGCGAGCCCAGGTTAACGGCGGGGGGCAGCCGCCACTCTGCCGGGTGCTGCTTGTGCATTTGGGGTGCATTTGGGGTAGGAGCTGCCCTGCACAGGGCTCCCTGAAACGCATCCCACAGCAGAGCCGCGGGCACGTGTGAACAGAGCTGGTTGGGTACCCTCACCCCTGGGCTGCGAGGTGGGGCTGGCATCGTGGAGGGACCAAAGGTTGCTGTGAGGCCCCCGCAGCGACCTGGGTTTCCCTGGGTAGGGGGTGCACCTGAGACCTGATTGCTCTGTTGCAGATGGAGGGCTCTGAGGAGCTGGAGAGCAGCCTCCTGACACAGCCCTGGGCTTCTGTTTGCATTGGTGAGTCCACGTTCCTCGCCAAGGCGTGCTTCAGGGATACTGGCTACATCCTGCTGGTGTCCAACCTCAGCGGCGTCTGGTATGAGAGTGCAGACACCGAGACTGTGGGACAAAGGTCCAAGGTGAGTGTCTGGAAGTTCTAGGGACCTCCTTATCTCCTTGCAGCAGCTGATGTCCCAGCATAAACTGCTTGGTGGCTGTTGGATCTGACAGGGCCTGGCCTGGGAAGTCCTTATGTGGCTCTGTCCAAGCACTGCCATCCTGGCTGGCTTAGCACCCTCATGCTGAGAGAGCAAGCCAGGCAAATTAAAAGCCCAGAGCAGCCAGGTCTTCACTGGGGCTGCATGCTGAGGCTGGTGCGCTTGTTTCACTTATGGGCTGGATGAACAGCTGGTTTCCCCAGGCCAGTGTAGTAAGGAAGGGCTTGAAACCAGGCTACCTTCCCACTCATGACAGAGAGACTGCTGTTCCCATTCATAGCCAGGCACAGGCTCCCATGGGATGTCCTGTCAGCACAGCCCTAAAACACATGAAGCCATGCATCATCTCCTCAGATGCCCAGACCCCAATGTGCTACCCATCTTCTGTGTCCCTCTCACAGTAGCTGTGCAGAGAAGCTGGTGGCAGGAGGTGTGGGCAAGTGGTGGCAGCCATTCCCCAGCAGGTGAGCTGGGCTTTGGCAGCTCTTGGCCAGCCTGTGACACTCATGGTAGCATGTGGGACAGATGTGCTAGTGGAGACCATTGCACCCTGTCCATCACCCAGACCCTCCTGGGCTGACAGGGCAGGGGAGCTTTCCTAGCTCAGCTGACCTGGGAGAACTGGTGTGGAATGTGCTATCACAGGACTGGAAGATGAGGCCTGGGGATGGCTTCTTGCAGTCCTAGGACACACAGAAGTTGTTTGGCTTGCTTCAGTGTGGGATTTCTGCTGCTGTTTTCCCTGGTGCCACTCTCCCTGGGATGTCGCTTTTACCTCTAACCTTGTCTTCCCCCAGGAGCTGAACAAGCGACTGACGGTCCAAGTGTCCTCCTTCCTGCACCGCTTGCGCAACCTGATGTGCCCCTTGCTAGCAGGACAGCTGGACACTGCCACGTCCTTCTCCTGCCACCATGCTGCTGGTGGCCTCAGCCTCCATGTGAAGAGTGAGCTCTCAGGACTGCCCTTTTACTGGGACTTCCGTTGCTGCCCTGCTCCTGTGGAGATGGTGAGCAAAGCTGTGGAGAGTTTGAGGAGATAGCCATAATTGAGGATTGTCTCCTAATGCTGGGAGGCTTTGCAGTGGTCTAGGGCTGTGGTGGTGGCTGTGGGGTGCTTGGCTCTGCCTGCTGCCTCTCCCAGGGTTCTCTGTCCCTGTTTCTTCCCATTGAGGCTTTGGCACCTTGGTTGGTGTCTTGCAGTGTGGGAGGGATGGTCCAGCATGTGCCGCTGCCAGGGCAGCAGGGAGATGTCCAGTTTGGGATGATGCCCTGCCAGCACCACAGCACTGCAGTGATGCTTCTCTCCTTTGGTGCACGTCATGAAGTGATGGCATAGTAATCAGTAGCCCCAAAAGACCTGCAGGCAGTCTGGTGCGATGGGGAGAGTTAAAGAGAGGTCTCCTCGGCTTTTGAGGAGTTGCTCTTACCATGGGACTGCTGAACAGTTTGGGTTTGTGGGAGCAGCCCCCGCAGCTCGGTGTCGCAAGCTGGGCACCCCCGGGTCCCTGCGCCCCTGCGCGCACAAGAGGGCGCCCGGCACCCGCTAACGACAGCCCCGGCCCCGCAGTTCAGCTGCCAGCAGCAGGCATCGCCCCAAATCCCCCGCCCCTTTCTCCCACCGGGTACTGCTGCGGGGCAACTCCCTTCTGAAAGCCTGTTCTTGGGCATCACCGGGACGGACCAGGCTCCCCCGCCTCTCTGGGGGTGTCTGTCCTCACTTTCGAAGTTGAAGTGGGCAGTAAATGAAGTTGGGGTCTCGGCTTGGCTTACCGTAAGGACTTGCTGTCCCTGCCTGGGCAAGAAGCACAGAGGCTGAGCGCAGAAGGTGCAAAAAACTCCATTCTCTCTCTGCCTGCAGACGTGCTGCTGTCTGTGAGGCGACAGGAAGCAGTTGGGGTGCTGAATGTGGCTAGTGTGGATGCAGGAATGGGACCAACTTTGCCCTGCTCAGTGCCGCTTGGGAACCAGCCAGGGGCTCGAGGCAGGTACAGAGCCCACCTGGCAAAAGGCTGCTTACCAGCTCTGCAGTGATGGTGCCCTCTGAGGGCTTAGGTGGGTGATGGCTGTTACCCCTGTGGGCTGTGCCTGGGGCTGAGCAGAGCACAGAGCCCACCATGGGCTCACCAGAGGAGCAAGAAGGCTTTGTGAGTGACACTGGTTTTGCTGCCCTCTCACGCGTGGGCTCACCCTGGACACGAAGACAAAGGACATGCTAGGGGATGTGAGGGGATCCAAAAGCTGTGGGAGGTGATGGGCAGGAGACTGCTTCATGTGCCTGGTGGGCCAGGGTGACCCAGCCTCGTGCTGGGGCGGTGGATGTGCCTAGGACTGTTCTTGGGGCTTCTGTAGCTATAAGCTGAGGGTGGGCATGGTGGGCTGCAATGGGGAGCTACAGCCCACACGAGACCTGCATGTTGGGATCCCGGCTGCTTTTAATCTGGCCTCCTTAGGGAAGTCTCTCCCATTCCTTGAGCTGCAGTCTGACACCTCAGTCATTCTGTTCTTTTGCTCAACTGTGCCTGTTCCCTGTGCAGGAACATATCTTGGGGTGTGCAGAGCCTTAAGAAAGGTCTGGGTAGCACATGAGAGGGCTCTCTGCCTCCTGCTGCACCCCAAATGGCAGGTGGAGTGCATCGCCTACCCCTTGCACCCTGTCCCCATCAGGCTCTCCCACCCAAGCTCTCCCCTGCTGCAGCCCCCAGCTGTGAAAGGATGGTGCTGGGATGGAAGGATGTGTCCCGCAGCATCCTGCCTCACAGCGTCCTGGCACTCCCAGCTCATCTTTTGATCATTTCCCACTGGATCTGGGTGAAATGTGAGGTGTCTTGGGGAACCCTGTATGACCTGGGGAGCAGCTCTTGCTAAGACGTTGCTGACTGACCTACTTTGCCCACTCTATGGACAGCTGTATGCATTCCTGGACCTTCCCTAGAATCTTTCTCCTCCATCTTAGGTGTCCCGTCACCTTGTGCGGCCCCTGATTTGGATGAGTCTGGCACTGCAGTACAAGGTGCAGGAGCTGACGTCCCTGCTGCTTCAGAAGGATGCTGAGATTGAAGATTATAGGGAGAATGGAGCTTCTCTCAGCAGAGGTGAGGAGGGATGCGCCGGGCTGCGAGAGGAGCAAGCAGGGAGCAAGTTTCCTCTTTCACACGGGGCTGGCATGCTCTGATCCCTCTGTCTGTTACCCAGCCAGGCTTGTGTTTCATGTTCAGCCACACCGGCAGCGAGATGGTAGCCAGAAGGCTTGGGAGCAGCCCCTGGGGAGAGCTGGGGGAGGAACAGCTCTTGACTGGTAGCTGGAGGAGTTGGGGAGTTGCCAAGGGGTTCTCCACTTTGCTGAGTACACCTGGCCGCTCCCCAGGAGCTGGCAGGGATGCCAGTGAGGGCCAGCCCTGGAGCGGTGTCGGGCTCCCTTCCCTAGTGCTGTAGCTTACAGAGTGCTTGGAGAGCAACCAGGGGTTCCTGGCTCTCCCTGCTGTGGAAAGCGCAGCTGTGAACATGGGCCTCTCTCCAGCGCCCAGCCCACTTTGCCATCAGGAGGGATGTATGGGAGGAAGCCCCCTCAGGTAGGTTGTGGGTCAGGACCTGCCTGGAAGAGCCACCTTTGGGGAAGATTGCCCTCTGCCCATGGAGGTTGGCCGAGCACTGGTTTTTGGGTTGTTCCTTGCTAGTGCCATGCTCTGTCTTGCTGCCAGGGGTGATACCTGCCCTTGTGCAGGAACCTTGCCCCCCTGGGATGTGAGATCCAATGGAGGCCAGCCCTGACTTGCGTATCATGACCAAGGAGGTGATGTGATCCAGACCCTGTACCATGGCAGGTACCCCACCACAGGAGCCTGAATCTGCCCTGCAGCTGGAGTATAGCTGGCTGTGCTCCCCTCTCTGCTGCTGCTTGCTGGCTCTGCAGGCCTCAGAGCAGCCAGGACAAACCAGTTTGGGTCCAGGGACTGATGCTGGTGGGCAGGTGGCTTCTCTTGTCCCTTGCCTGGGCAGAGCAGGAAGCTGTGAGCACCTGGCCAGGTGCTTCTCCAGACAACATGTTAGCAACGATGGGGAAAAAATAGAGCTTTGAATGAGGCACAGAGCACAACAAGCTATAACAAGGGTTTGTCCCTGTCCTGCAAGAGGAGAACATAGACTGGTTCAGTCCTCCAGAAAAGCAGCTGGAGATAAGAAGTCCCCTGTCCACAGTGTGTGGCTGTGCACTGCTCAGACCCAGGCAGCTCTTTCAAGCTGGGAATTGTGCTGAGCATGTCCTGCCACTGTCCCCTGCTCCTGTGTGTTGGAGGGTGCTGGGACAAGTGTGGATGGGGTCTGGGCTCTGGTACGTGGTCACTGTGTGCATCAAAAGGCTCAACCTTATTCCTCCACTTTCCTGTGGTCCTTGCACCTTCTGCTAACCAGATGATGTGTCCCTAGCCCAAGCCTCTTGGCATTCCTGCTGGGATAAGCGTGCTGGAGCTGTTCCCCTACAGCTCCCTCACCCCACAGGCAGGGTAAGAGAAAGCTGGGGTGGGAGCTCTGACCAGACCTGCTCAGGTTGATCCCACTCTCCCTTGCAGACCGCCTACGGACAGAGCCCTTCCAGGAGGAGAGGTTTCAGCAGAACTTTATGGCTGAGGTAAGGAGCAGTGCAACTCCTCCCTCCTCCGGCAATCGGGTGATGGGGAGCTGGCACCATCAGCCCCAGTGCCAAATGTGCCATGCTGGATGAGGGCATTGGTGGGGATGGCTGAACTTGCTCGGAGAGAAATGATTTGTGCCTACTGTCTCTTTGTGTTCTTGCATGTCGTCTGCAGGGTGAGCAGAGCTGGGGGCGTGCCTAGCATGCCAGATTGGGTTGGGGCACCATGTTTTGTCACACTCTCACCACTGCCTGGCTGTCGGGTGTTGCCAGGGGTTCAAGCCGAGCGGGCTGTTCCACTGGAGTCTCTCATTGCTGGGGCATCCTCACCAGCCTCCTGCACTTTCTGTTGAACTGAAACACTGATGCTGATAGCAGGCAGGGAGCAGGTGAATGAGGAGAAGCCATCTGCTCCATTTGTTTCTTCTGCTGCATTGCAGTGGTGCATTGTGGGGACAAGTGCCTTTCAGCCTGTTATCTGTTCTGTGCCCACCACTGTCCCCTTGGCATGTTTGGCTCTAAAATCAGAGATGTGCTCTGCAGAAACTGGGGCTGGAAGGAGAGAATCTTTCCTCTGATCCTTTCTCATTACTGGAAATAATCACAGAAGCACTAAAATGATTCAAACCAGTGTGGCAAGATCAGAAATGGTTGATGCCCATTGATGCAAAAATACTCAGTGTGCTTCTGAGTCTTCCTGTGCTGATGGCAAAGGCACAGGATTGGTGAGCAGTGGTGTCTTCTGGGGACCAGGGAGTCAGCCAGGGTGTCACTCTGTCACACAGGCTTTGAGAGGACATTACTTTGTGAGACACATGCTGATGCTCTTGTACAGCCAGCGATAAACCATCTGCAGAGTTTCTAAAAACTAGAGAGCGTCCCTCTTTTATATGGGAGGCATTGCATCCAGCACAGGCAACTTTCATTTCCCTCTGGTTTTGATGGATAGAGATGAATTCACTACTGGACTGCTACTTGGAGGTTGCCTAGGGACCGATGATCATGACCAGATTACATTCACCCTGGGCAAAGAAAGGACATTCCTAAACAGTAATTTATATCCTTCATGCTTTGAAAGGCCTAATTTCCCAAGGCAGGGGGAAAATTATGAGTGAAATCAGCTTGGAGGAAACATTTAGATAGAAAAATGTGAATGAAAATGGCGAGCTCTTTCAGAAGAATTTCAGTACCACAAAAAGCCACAATTCCACAATCAAGAAAGACGGCAGTGCTGGCCAAGAGCCTGTTCTGGTTCAGCGGCGAAGTGAAGGCAGCAATTAGAAATAAAAGAGCAGTTTATAACAAATGGGAGAGCGGGAGTAGATAGCAATCAATATAAATTAGAAATTATGAAGTGCAGAAAATGGATAACAGAAGCTAAAGACATCAGGGAAAAATCATAGTGAAGGGCAGAAGGAAAGACTTATTTAGTGCAGAAGGAGAAAACCCTACGCTCTCAGCAACAGGATAAGCTTATTAGTAGGTGGAGGTGGTAAAATGATTGATACTGGAGCAGATGTGGCAGAAGCAGTCGGTAAATGTGTCAATGCTGTCGCTAGAAGGAGACAGGCGGATGTGCCAGGAGAGGGGGATGATGAAGTGTGTCTTTGTCCAAGAGTCGGCTGAACAACATCTGCTAAAGACGAACATCAGGCTTGAAACTCAGAGCCCTCCAGGAGCTGGTAGGGTGTGGGGCACAGGGGAAGGTGCTCAGTGGTGCAGGGTGGGCAGGAGGGGAGCGATGCAGCCCTACACAGAGCTGTGCAAAAGCAGCTGGCAGGGAGCTCATCTAGCAGGGACTTTAAAGATGTGAAGGCAGTTGGTGCTGTGTGTTCCAAGAACAGCTCAGGAGCAGCGCTCAGGGCTGGAGCACTGGACAGGGAATGGGAGGGCTTGGGAGAAGTTCCCCCTCTGTATCCCCTGTCAGCCAAATCTGAGCACGGGCTGTAGGGGAGAGGCTGGTGGAGGAATGCAGTTGTATGTTCAGTCTGCCTGGGGGGATCTGTCCTCTCTGCATACATCCCGTTGCTTTATAAACCCACTGATGGTGCTTTTGGCCCATGTACCATCCTATGGCAATGAGCCATGAGATGTGAGCAACTGCTGCCTTTGGTGTGAACGTGGTACCCCATTATTCCTCCTGATGCCTTGTAGGGCCTGAGTTAGTCAGGAACACCAAATACAGCTTAGCAGCTCTTCACCACCAAAACTGGCTGTTCACCCCAGTCTCCCCTCTCTTCCTGCAGCAGAAGGGTGGGTTTGATGATCTCGTTGCCTCTGGGCATGTATTTCAGAGCACCTGGGTAGTTTTGTACTCCATTTGCCAGCTCCAAAAAGGAGCAGCAAGAGGGGCTGAGGTCCCTCGGGACGTGCCTTGTGGAGCCAGAAACGCTGTGACCGATTCCAGCATCTGGGTTTTCAAAAAGACGCCGGACAATCAGCACAGAGTCGCAGGAATGACTTGAGGGCTGGAGAGAGAGCCCAGCATTGAGAGGCTTGGAAGGAAAGAGCTTCGTCTAGCTTATCAGGGAGAAAATTGAGAGAAGCCTTGATTACAGTGCATGAGGGTCTTTACAAGGAGAAAATGCTGGTTAGTGAAGGGCTCTCTTTAATCTTGTGGAGAGCAGTGGAGCACAAGCCAGGCAGTGGGAGCCAGAGCCAGGCAATTTGGAGCTAGGACAGAGGCACTTGGGTTTATTCCCGCGGGTGATTAGTGATCTTGGGGCACAGTCCCAAGGGCAGTGATTGATTCTTCATCTCTTGATGTCTCCAAAGGCAGGATGGGAGCCTGCTTGGAAGAAAAACAAGCTGTTGGGTTCAATCTCAGGATGTGCCTGGTTGAATGTCAGTGGGCAGGAGGTCAGGAGGAGAGTTCTACTGCTCCTTCCAACCTCTCCCTCTGGGAAACGGGGCTTAAAGTTGTGGATGTTTGGCAGCAGTAAGCACCTCTTGGCTGGAAGGGGACTGTGATGGTGTGGTACAGGGCTTGTGGGATGCAGGAAAGCGCTCCATGGCTTTGTTCCCTCCCAAACCTTTGCTGCATCCGCCAGTGAGAGGAAAGAACTTGCCAGTCCTCCAGGGCAGACCTGCACAGGGATGCTTCTGCCTCTCAGCTTAAATGTGCCCTTTCCCTGGGCTTGTATGTGCTCCGCCATCCAGGGCATTTTAACTAATCACGGGAGTTTTCCAGCAAAGCCTTGGGAATATTTATACATTTAGGAAACGATGCTTTCACACACGCTGTTTTTGGCAAGAGTTCACTGCTGAGCAGCTGCCTGGGCTTGGGCAGAGCCAGAGGGAGAGCGACGGCCGCGCGTGAGCCGAGGCAAAGCCAGCAGCTTTTATTGGCAAGCCCTGGGGTTCGCACCGAGAGGGCAAAGAGCAGATGGCTGGAGAGGTCTCAGTGCCCCAGAACTACACCAGCACCCTTCCTAGCAACCTCGGATCCAGCAAGTCAGGGGATGTTTTATTCCATGTTGTCCCTGTAGGTTGCAGAGATGACCCCGTGGGGCAGTGTGGGCTGCCCTCCCGTGGGGTTTCAGAGGTTGTCTTGACCTGGCTATGGTCAGCGCTTTGTGACTCAGCTCCAGAGCCTGTGATCCTGCTCCTGGAGGGGGGCAGAGGCAGGGGTCCATACGGCACCATGCCCCCTGCCCCAGAGAAGGCAGGGACAGGTATGCTGGGGAGAAACCGGCAATACCATCAGTGCAAATATAGCCCTTGTGCCACAGGATGCTTCACCCTGTGTATTTTTATCTGCCGTGGCCGGCGCGCGCAAGGGCGGCTGCTCGGCACCTCCGCAAGCTGAGCACGGGACCTCGGCAAACAGGACGCGGCGGGTTCACGGCTCGACCCCGAGGCCTGGTGAGGAGGAGGAGGATGTGCCATCAAAACAAGCAATGCTGGAGAGGAAGATAAACAAACAGGCGGCTTCCAGCATGGCCCCGGCCGAGGGTGAGCAGGAGCCCTGAGCTGGGGCTGGCGACGGTGCTGGTGGTGGTGTCGGCTGACGTCAGGGCGCCCGGGGGTCAGTGTCCCTCTTATTGTTCCCCACCGGGGCTGGGACAGGGGCCAGGCGCCTGTTCTCCTCCCACAGGGGGACATGGGCCAACGGGGCAGGTGGAGGGCGTGCGCTGGAGCCACCAGCCATCACCACCTCGAGGTCCAGCCCCACACCTGCCTCCACGCTGTTGCCTCCAGCCTCTCCTCTTTAATAGGTGCTAACAATATACCCCAAGGAGTGGAGCTGCTGTGGTTTGGCCGAGGGCGAAGGCAACGGTGGGCAGCCTGTTTTGCAGGGTGGGGACAACATCCCTCAAACTCAACACGGCAGGGAGGAAGTGGCTCCTTGGCTCCTTCCAATGAGGGATGTTTTTAATTAGTGCAAGGTAGCTGCGGCTTTGCAGCTGTGACCAGGCCAGAGTGGGGCCAGCAGCACAGGCATGATGTGGGCTGCTTGCGTGCAGAGTGCATGACCCAGGGAGAGATGCTGTGGGTGCTTGGCCAGGCTGGGCTCCTGTGGCATGGGGCTAGGGAAGGAGCTGGTGGCCATGGTGCTGTCACTAGTAGGGCTGAGCAGTGAAAAAGTTGCAAGGTCCCCAGACAGGCTGGCTTAGGGCAGAGGTGACAGCAAGGGGCTGGCTTTTGGGGATGCTCAAATGAGCAGAGCAGGTCTGCATGTGGAGCCAAGCCTGTGTCGTGCTCATTCAGCAAGACCTATAGGTGCCTGTGTCCTGTCCTGGATTGGAGCTACTTGCGGGGTCCTTGCTTCATTGCTGAACAAGCTTTGGTCTCCCCATTTCATTGCTGCCCCAAGGTCAGGGTCCCAGACTGGAAACATAATGGTCTGCAGCAGTGCTGGGGGTAGCAGGGCACACGCGTATACACAAGAAGCTGCATGCTGCTACAATCAGGAGGAGCACGTGTGCTTAACGTGAGTGCGTGTGCAAGAGCACAAGTGTATGCACAAGAGCAGAAGAGTGCATGCTGCACTGATGTGTGTGAGGGGCAGAGTGCTGCATCTGATGGCTGAAGGAGATGGGGGTCAGCACCTTGTGCAAACACTATGGGGTATTTGGGGAGGAGCACAGGTGCTCATCACTGCATGGGTGCCAACTGCTGCACGGGAACGAGCCTCACTGCAGTGTTTGGTATGTGGAGTTGCGTGGCAGGCAGCACAGTGGCATTATTTGTTTGTTTGCTGAGGCCTGATCAGGTGAGGGGGCACCCTGGCCAGGGCACACTTTGTGGGCTGCCACCGGCAGCCACAGCCTGCTTGCACAAGTGGTGAGTCAGTGGAGATGCATGCTGCTAAAACCAGACTTGGCAACAGCACTCCAGGACAGCAGCCTGTCCGAAATAGTGCCCAGACCATGGGCATTGAGCAAACCCCGAGCAGTCGGGCGGCGGCTGGGTTGGCTGTGATTGCTCCAGCCTTTGCACCTGCCAGGGATGGGGATGCATTGTGGAAGCAGCAGCTGTTGACTCAGGAGCCCTGTGGGGATGGTCTTGCTGGGAACATGGTGAAGTTCACAGCCTGACCCCCTGTGACTGTGGCTGTGCCTGGCTGCTGCTCTACCACTGCTACTGTGGAGAGTGGATGGCACCTGGGCCAGGTATGGGGAGCTGCCTACTTGGTCCCAGCCCTGCTTCAGCCTAGCATCACCTAGTCACTTGTTTAGGGATGGAGGGATGGGCAAGCACCATCGCAGCCACCCTCCCTCGGGCGCTGTATGGCCTTTGCCTCTGCAGTGACAGATGATGGGATAAGAGGAAATGGCCTCAAGTTGTGCCGGGGAGTTCAGATTAGACATTAGAAAGAATTTCTTCACTGAAAGGGTGGTCAGTCACTGGTAGAGGCTGCCCAGGGAGATGGTTGAGTCACTGTCCCTGGAGGTGTTTAAAAGATGGTACAGATGGACTTGATGATCTCAAAGGTCTTTTCCAACCAAACATTTCTATGATTCTGTGTGGTCTGGCACGTGCAGGGAACTGTCCTTTGCAGTTGGAGTCTTCCTCATACTTGCCATGCCATGCCATGGGATGCCACGCTATGCTGTGCAGGGTGCCACTGTAAGCAGGCAGAGTGGCGCCACAGGTCATCTGGCAGAAAGGGCCAGACCTCGCTCCTGCAGAGGAGGCCCCAGCCTTTGCATGGGTACCAGCCACGCAGTGCTGCCGAGGAGCAGCTCTGCTCGGGGGATGATTGATCTCGTGTCAGCAAGCAGTGGTTTGAGCCTGTGCCAGGCCTCAGCTCAAACGGGAGCATTGAAGGGGGAGAGCCCCTTCCGCCTCCGGAAAGCAGAGCGGCAATCCCCCTGCCACCGCCCTCAGCCCCACTCCCACATCTTGGGCATTTATTGACTGCATGGCCGCAGGCAGCTGCCCTGCCCTGGGGAGCACACGGGGAGCAGTGGGGAGCGTGCAGGTGCCTGGGGTCCTGGCCTCGCCTGGCCAAGATTGCTGGGGCTGTGTTTGGGTCAGAGGAGGGCAAAGGCGGGATGCAGGAATGGTTGGTGGGGGGAAGGTGCGGGGCACAGTCTGCCACTGTCCCTGCCCTTCACCTCAGGATGTGGCAGTAGCTCCTACAAGCAAAGGATCTTTTGGGGAGGAGAACAAGGTGGACTTTGACCAGGATCTAAAGGCAGTGCTCTGTGTCAGCAAGGGACGTGGCAGCTTCTCTGTCCCCAGCTGATGGGATATGGACTGGGGTGTTGCCATCTTCCCAGCTCTGCCAACGACGGGCAGGGCAGAGGAGCGTTGCTGCCTGGACCCCTGCTTCCTTCCCCAGCTGCGTTCCTGCTGTGCCCAAAATGGGCTGCCAGGTGTATTCACCTTTGTCCCTGTGTGTCCTGAGCCCTTCGCCAGCTCCTCCCATACCCCCAGCTGTCCCCTTCTCCTGTGACATCCATGGACAGCTTTTTTTGGAGTTCCTGAGAGCTGCTCCCTTCCTGTCCTGTGGGCCAAAGCCCCCATAGCCTTCGCCAGTCATGCCAGCCCATGTGAAGGTGGTACCAAACAGCTGAGCACATCTGGGCAGGCAGCAGCCCCCAGAGAGGGGTTGCCGTGCACCCCAGGGGGCACAGCCATCGGGTTCCTGAGGCTGCCTGCTCCCACTCTGCTTGGACTTTTGCGTCCTATGAATCCACATAGTGGAACAGGGCCATTCATGTATTTCTCTCTATATTTATACCTTTCCCTTTCCGTATTTAGTGTGTGCACAGGCAGAGGGGGCAGCGAACGCCGGGGCCACTGATGTTCTTGGCTCCAGTGCTGGCTGGAATTTTGTCCTGGAATGTATCCTGAACCACTCTGAAAACACGAATAAATCTCTGTGTGTTTTGTGTGTGTGTGTACACAAATACATAGGCAACGTATAGACACAGCCATATAGGGCATTTGTGAGCTTTGCTATTTAAGGGAAGGAGCAGTTAGAGGGCTCTTGGTGAGGCGAACACCTCCGGATCAAAGAAATGCAGGGCTCTCTGCTAGCAGCCAGGCACCTTGGGAAACAGATGATCCTTGCTTTGTCCTCTCAAAGGAGCTAAAGTCACCTCGTTGGTTACTGTGCAAAGCAGCACACCCAGCCAGCCCTAAGCAGTGCCCTGGTGCCCCAGGGACTGCATTTCATGGAGGTTTCTGCTCCCTGGTCTCCAGTGTCTCAGTGAGAGCCACAGAAAGCCAACTTCTATGCTGTCTGCACAGGCTGCAGAGCCTGGTGTGCAGCAAGATGCAGTAGGGCAAAGATATCAGCCCCTCTGGGGCACAGGTTAGTCCAGGGCTTCTGGAGGGTCAGGAGTTGCCTCCTGAACATCAACTGGTGCTCATGGCTGTTGTGGAAAGATGGCATTGTGGAAAAGGAAAAAAATAGATGTTGGGTAGCAGGTCTCAAGTAGTTGCTGGGCTGGACATTGGAATGCTGGAGCATCTGGTGCTCATGGCTATCTGGAAAAGATGATGAAAAGGGGAAAATAGAAATTGGGTACCAGATCCCAAATAGGATGCTCATCCATGCCAGGAGGGCAACTCCTTGAGAGGTTCTGGAAGCTGCCTTGCTGAAGGTGCTGGATGAGGCCCTGTCAGGAGCACTACTGGGTCTCCCAGCACCCCTTGACTGGGGAGTGGGCACCCAGTTTAGCCCAGCTCAGCGTCACACCAGCTTTTTGTCTTCTGGGTGTTGAAAAGCATGATATTTTGGGCTGAAAATGCCCACATTTGGTCTCTGGCCAAAAGTTATATGTTTGTGGGTGGGGGAAATTGGAGCAAATTCCTGCTGTGAGTCCTGCACATGTACGCGGGCGTGTGGATAGGGGAAATACAGTTTTCCTTTTGAAAAAAAGCCCCGCTTATTTTTATACAGAACTCCAGAAGGGCTGAAGGTGGAAACTTGGCCTGTCAGCAGCTGTCACAGGGGAGCAGGTCCCTGCCTGAGTTTGGGGGGAAACCACAGCTGGGTGTTAATGGGACTGTTAATGAATTAATGTTGGCTGCTGGGGGCCGGAGGGGAGCCTGGCTCGGCGGGGCATGCGCATGTGGAGCTCTGCCTAGCACATAGGCTCTGGCTCTCAGTATGGTTGCAGAAAACCCCAGCTCTGGAACCCATGCACTTGGGGAGGTGTGAGCGTCCCCTTCCAGATGTGTCTTGCTCTCTGGGTTATGGAAATACTTGGAAATGTGGCCCTGTTGTTGGGGAGAGGGTCCTAAACCAGAGAGCATGCATGCAGCCAGCATGGGTGTGTTATCTTTTGACTGTGGGCATCTGCTGCTCGAGCTGGTGGTATTGCTTAATGCTGGGTCTCCTCAGCTGCTGAAACTGAATCTTTGAAGCAATTTAAAGGAAACAGCAGGGAAGTTAAATTTCTCCGTATTTATTTATGGGTTGGAGAGCTTGTGCTGCTCAATCAGTGTACATTCTGCAGCAGTGCTGGTCTCTGCACAGATTGCCTGTCTGCAATCCTTCTTGGGGTTATTTCTCTTGCTGTGTTCCACAAAATGTGGAGGAGCACCCATGTGAATGTGATGAGCACAGCCATTCTTCATGCTGTGGGCTCAGCAATATGTTTGCACAGCTCTCACACCCAGCTTGCTGGGGACATCTCTGGAGGAAGAGGATGTCATGCTAACACACTCACTCAATGCCAGCATGATAGGGATGCGATGGGGCTGAGGAATAGCACCGTAACCTGGTTGGACCAGAAATGAGAGGGAAAATGCAGAGAGGGTAGAGGAAAGAGAGCAAATTCTTCTCCATGGGCCTCTCCTTCTGCATTTGGCTTCAGGCTCTGTGGATGAGATCTCAGCCATGGGGAAGCCTGTGCATCTCCTGGGGTTTCACCCTCTGGCACCAGACAGCTGTTGAACCAAGAGGAAAGTGACCATCCTGAGGGAGAGATGACCATGCCAAAGAAGGGACAACAATGTCAAAGTAGGAGTGACCATACTGAGGAAGGAAAGACAAGACCAAGGAAGGGATGGCTATGCTGGGGTAGGGAAGACCATGCTAAAGTAGGGATGACCATGCCCAGTATGGGACTGTGGATGGACAGGTTCCTCAATAGAAGATGCTATTAGGGGTAGAGACAGAGCCTCCTCCTCTGCTAGGTGGAAGACAGGAAAAGCCTGAGCTCTTGTGAGCTCTGGTTGTTTCCTAGGGATGTCGTGCAGACCAGGCTGCAGACGCTCTGCTAACTCTAGTGTTGTTGGGTGTCTGTAGGTGGGTGCAGCCAGAACCTAACCTCAGTAAGGAAACCCCTCTGGGCTATTGAACCCAGTACCTTTCCTGGGACCTTGTGCTGACCCTTCAGAGTCAAGCTTGAAGCGTGCAACCAGCTTCTGCTGCCCAGTGCTGAATCTGGGTGGTGGGGCTGCAGACCTGGAGAGGACAGTGCCATGGCTCCTCTCACAGCACTGCTCTTTGCATGGGTGGGCTCTACACAACCGCCCCCCCGTGCTGGAGAGGGTCCTTCGGAGGATCCCAAATCCCAGCTTGGAGGAGTTCTGAGGCTCCTCTGTGCCCAGCTGCCAACTCTTGGGTCCAGCTTTACTGTGCCCAGAGCCGTTTTCAACCCCATCCCAGACAGACGGATATCCCAAAACCCACTGGTCCCGGGGGCCTCCGCTTTGGGTCCCTCTGGCTGAATGAGGTGGTGTGCGTGTGCCCAGACTGTCCCCTCCTGTGACTGTACAGTACACATGGCTAAATATATGTCTGTGCAGATACAGGAATTCAGAGGGGCTGAGTGATGCTCCCTTTCTATACCTCTTTTCATGGTGAGAGCTAATGAGATTCATGCCATTAAAGGGCTGATGTTTTGTGGGATGGGAGCCTTTTAAACTGGATGTGTCCTGGCTTAGTCATGGCAAATATTTACCAAAAAAAAAAAAGAAAGAAAGAAAAAAAGTTCATATGTATAAAATTAGAGTTCTGAAAATAATATTTAGAGCAAGTGAGAGAGGAACTTAAAACAGAAAATACAGCCCAGTCTGTTCAGGAGTCAGGGGAAAAAGAGAGAGCAAGGGGAAAAAAAAAAAAAAAAGCCGGAGATAAAACGAGAGAAACCTCGGCAGTAAAAACAGCATCTTGGTAAATAGACTATTAAAAAAATTCTGACCTGCTTTATGGCTTTCTTGGCTGCCGTTCAGCTGTGCTGCCCTGGCCGGCACAGAGGGAAGGTAGCAGGAGCCGGCGTCTGTGTGGATGCTTAGAGTCCCGGGACACGGCTCCCCCGCCTTGAGCAGCCACGCAGGGCGTTAAATTTAGCCACATAATGATGGCCCTGAGGAGGCAGCCTTTTGTAGCCACACTGTAATTACTGCTTCGCTTATAAATTTTATTTTTCTTATTATGTTTCCTCCTTCTCCTCCTCTGGGGAAGGGGGGGGGGGGTCTCCCACAACCCCCATCAAATCCGCAACTCTCCAGGGAGTGGGGGTATTGCTGCAGGGATGGAGCAGGTCCATGGGATGGAGAAGAAGGTGGGAATGGCTGCCCAAGCCCTGTGCTGCCCTGTGCCACTCCCGTGCCCCGATACAGGACTTGGCCTTGTGATTGGGGATGAGGGAGACATTAAGCTAACTGTACCGTGGTAGAGTCCCTGCAGCCCAGAGCATGGGTGTCTTGGCACCCCCGAGTCTTAGCATCACCCTCTCAGGGTGCTTGGGAGATGGGCTTGCGTAGGCAGGAACGGGGAGTCTCCGGCAGGGCTGTGAGACCTCAACACAGCCAGGCTGAGGAGGCAGCCAGGACCCCCGCCAAATGCAAGGAGTGTCTGTCTGGCCCTGCTTGATGGGTCACCAGCTCCAGCTCTGCTCCTCATGGAGGTCGGAAAGGTGAAGAGGGTGAGGGCTGGCCCCGACCCCCTCCTCCTGGGAGAAGGGCAGAGGGGACAGCTTCTCTCTGAGCCAGTGCAAGTGGGGGACAGCTTTGGGCCAGGCAAGAACGTGCCAGAAAAGCTCTTATTCCCCTCTTGTTTTCCCAAAACAAAGGAAGCAGCCTTGCATTGCTGGAAGTCGCGTGCTTGGGCTGTGCTGGCTTGTTATCATCCGATAACCTGGCGACCCAGGAGCTGCCCTGCTCCTCACCCGTTGAGCCGCACTACGGGATGCGAACAGCTTCCGCATAAGCTGCCCTTTGCAGAGATCCGTTTTCCGTTCCCCAGGCTGTAGCAGGGGACAGTGCGGGGTCTGCCATGGTGGCCCCAGCCAGCCCCAGGCTCACCATGTGCCATACACTGTGTGTTCGGTGGGGACCTACTCATGCAGGTGATGGTGGATGGTAAGGGCAGAAGAAATGCTGAGGTGGCAGGTGCCTTGGCGTTGCCTGGGTGCTGCTGTCCCATGCAGGGCATGGAAGGAGATTTGGGGTTCTGCAGTGTCTCGGTTTGCCCTATGCAACTTCCATATGAGCACCATGGCCAGACTCTGCTGTGAAGCAGGGTGAGCAATATGTGGAGATGGGGACTGGGGTCCCTTGGGGCATACGGTGATGCTTTCAGGGAAGGGACCCTTGCAAACCAACAAGGAAGCCTGCGCAGCACTGGGATTGCTTGTCTCCCCTTCCAAGTTTGCCCCTTGTCCCAAACTTGTGCCCTGGGGAAGGTGCAGTGGTGCCAAGACACTACAGGGGCTTTGGTGGGACTGGTGGTCAAGGTCATGTTCATCCATCACTGTCGAGAGGGTTTCTGGGGGAGCATCTCCTTGGCAGAACTGTGCATGAGGGACATGTGGGACCACAGCAGTCCCACCCAGCTGTACCCAGGGGAGCCAGATCATCCCAAATCAGCCCCTCTCTCCTGCCCCATGCTATAAGGGCTCTGTTCAGCATTACGATGACCCGAGGCAACCTCTATCCCTTGCTCAAGTGCCTGTTTCAGGGCAGGTGGGACAATAGTAAATCAACTCCTTTGAAGCCTCCCGATCCGCAGCCCCACGGACGTGCTGGTCTCCATCCCTCCCTCATCTCCTGTGGGCATGCTGGGGGCTGGTGCACTGGCTGGCTGCCCGGGCACGGGGCTGCCTCGGCTGCCAGCCAGGAGTCTCCTGGCCTGGCTGGGTCCATTGCCCCAACCGCGGGATCCGTGGCTTGTGCCAGGTGCCAGGGATTCAGCACCGAGGTGGTCACGAGAGCCTTGGGGACAGTGGCCACCACTCACCAGTGGTGGCTTGGGATCCCAGGTGGAGACAGTGCTGGGGACCAGGAGACAAAGTGCCCTTTCAGCCTAAGCTCTGGAAAGATGCGTGTGTGTGCGCATGAAGGTTAATGCCCTTGGCCCTGAGAAGGGGAGAGGAGTGAGCATGGGCAGGCTCCATCCCCGCCAGGAGCCGGCCCTGCACGTGTGCCTCTGTGTGTGCCTGCGTGTGCCTCTGTGTGCAGGAGGCTTATGCATTTCCGTCTTGGTGTATTTATGTACGTCATGTGTGCATCTTACTCATCACTGTGTTTTTCTTTCCTTGTTCTTGGGTCTTTCCCCCACCCCCGCCATGGATCTATAATTCTTATGGCATTTTATTATTTTCTCTTTTTTTTTGTTTTGTTTAAACCTCCAGTTTTGGAAGTCATTGGCTCCTTAGGAAAATAAACTGTATTTTTAGTTCTTGTCTACAAGGCTGCTGATCCCGCCTGCCCTGGTTCAGCACTTACTCACTATTTGTTTAAGCTCTTATTTTCCCCTTCACCCTGTGCTGGGGTGCAGCGGCAGCTAGTGGCACACTGGAGCTGAGCGGCACAGCAGGAGCACGCTGAAGTTGTCAATGAGCAAAAGGCAGCTCCAATCTGGCCTTTATTGAGGTCTGGGCTTGCGTAGCGCTCGAGCAGCCTGCCCTGTAATCAGTCAGCCACCAGAGCTGGCCAGCCTTGTAATAAAGCAACTCTATATTTATTTGTTCTGTTTATACCCTGCTCTGTAATAAGTTGGGAGCCCTCCCCACTCCCCCCATTTTCTTTGGGAAGCTCTTCCAGGTCTCCAGAGGGATCTGCCATCCCATGCATAGTGGATGCTTGAAGCCCTGCACCCTGTGAGCAGCCATGGCCACATCTGGGCCACACGCCTCTTGCTCTGTGTGCCCCGCACACCCCATGCCTGCTGTCCAAATCCTCTCCCCAGCATCTCAGCCCTGTTCCCCCACCTGGAGACCCTCTGTGGCTCTTCTGGTACTCAGAATCCCCCCATGGCCCCTTCTCCTCAACCCTGCCCTCTGCCAGCCCCCCTCCCCCCCATTTCAAACTTCCGTCTTTTTAAAATACATTCATTAAAGGGAGCTCAGTTGCCCTTTCCCTGGCGAGGCTGGAACACTGACAGCCTGTTCACCAGTGTATCTGTAATTAAACTCAATCTCTGGGTGAATACAACAATGTGACTGCACAGAATAATTCCTAGAGATCCTGACGCCGAGGAGGAGTGTGGCCTGTGAGCAACCCATTCACGCCTGGCTTTCTATAAATACTTTACTATGTGGCACTAAGAAAACTTCAAGCTCTTTCCCCTCACCCCCCCCTTTTTTTTTTTATTAGTGCTACATAATATAGTAATTGTGCAACCAGAAGTTTCCCCCTGTGCCTGCCTGGGTTCATGGGCCTGGGTGTGACCTCACACTGCACCGGCCGAATGCAGGATTCTGCTGCTGTGCCCAGGCATGGCCACTGTGCCCAGGGCTGGCCATGATGGCTTTGTGAGCTGCCAGGCTTGCGAAGGGGATGCAGGTGGCCTGCAGAACTCTCCAGCCCAGAACTGGGAGGATACGGCGAAAATGCTCTGCCAAGCCAAAAGGCTTACACCACTAAAATTCTTCTCAGTTGTGTAGTTGCTGGCAGCAGTGCTTGGACTATGTGTCCTGTGGTCCCAGGATCTGTGGCTGATGCAGGGAGATACAGATAGATATCGGGGCAGAGGAGGAAAGATGGTTCTGGGGGAGCATCCCTAAATCCCCATGGCCCTCAGCATGGCTGCTTATCAGGTTCTATCCTGAAAGCTCCTCAGCCGGCGATCCTTAGGAAGCCCCAGGGCAGCTGCTCCCCGTGTCCCATCCTGCCCAAAGATAGGGAGGATATGTGTGTCCCAAGTGTAATCACATCCCACCTACTGTCCTCATGTCTCCCTGCTTGTCCTCCCCTCCCCTGGAGCCTGTCAGTGTCATGGCTGGAAGGATGTTCAGATACTCCAAGCTCCTTGGGAAATCCTCCCTCCAGCTCTGTAAGTTTCATCAACAGCGCTTTTTAAAGCATTACTGGCCTGTGGAAATAGTGCCAACTTGGGCTGCCCCTTGCCCAAGGGCCTGGAGCCAGTCAATGCAACTTTGCCCAGCCATGGGGTGTTGCCAGCCCCACAGACCCCCCTGCTCCCCAGGCAGCATCTCTCAGCTCACTCGCAGGGTGCCACAGCCACATTGTGCCTGGCACGGTTCAGGTGGCACAGTTACAGAGTGGTCAGCTCCCTGCCTGCCTGGCTCTTGCTCCCTGTGTTTTAGGACCTCAGGGCTGCAAAGAGAGCAGGGCTCCTCTCCCACTCCCCTAGGCTGCTGGGGAGCGGGGGCACAGAGCCTGGGGCATGGGACGGGCATACAACGCCAGCCTTACAAGCTGAGGCATGTCTGGCACAGTTCTGGCAAGGCTGATAGGAGGATATTGCTGCATTTGCATGACCAAGAGTTATATTAGATCTTTGTGCTGCATTGATGTTCTTGAAAGCCTCAATGTGCATTAATATTCATGAGCTCACTCGGCCTCATCCATATTCATAGAATTATAGAATCATCTGGTTGGAAAAGACCTGTGAGATCATTGAGTCCAACTGTACCTGTCCGCTTACTAAACCACGTCCCTCAGAAACTCATCTGCCCGTCTTTTAAAAACCTCCTCTGGAAGAGTCTGAGCCTGGTGATGCAGAATACAGTGCCAGGATTACTGTAACAGTCCATGTAATGGTCCATCCTCTGTAACAGTCCATCCCCTGTAATGCTCCATCCCTTGTAACGCTCCATCCCATTCCCTCCATCCCGTGCCCCTTCTCTGTCCCTCTCTGACTGGTTTGCTGCCAGTGTCCCACTGTATGGCCACCTAACTGCCCTGCTTCCTGGATTTATCTTGTAGGAGAAGCTAAACTCCCCCAGCTCCCAGCACTAGGAACTTGGAGCCCAAAGGAGATAGGCTTGGAGGCATTTGCATCCTCATCACCACCACACTGCTGGGAAATGGGTGCCTTGGGTGTCAGAGCTTCAGGGAGGTGGCTGAAGCTCTCCAAGCTGTTCCTGCAGCTCCATGGGACAGTTCAGCACTGTCACTCCCCCACTCAGTGCTCTGGGCTGCCCTTGCACCCCAGAAGCACCAGACCTTGCGCTGCACTCAACCTGTGTGGGGCTGTGACTTCTCCTGGCTGTCACGCCCACAGGTAGAGTGGGACAGGGGTGGGCATAGCGGGCCGCATGCTCCCTGCCTGCAGCTGGGCCTGGTCCCTCCCGCCCACCTGGCTGGGTACAGCAGCTGCCTTTGTCCTAGTGGGTTGGGGGACACATCATGCACTGGTGTGTGATGGGGATGTAGCAGATGGTGCCCTGTCTCTGGTCAGTGGCCCCCCGAGGGCCTGCTGCTGGCTGCATGGGGCTGCAGGTCTGGCACTGCATCCCTGCAGCCATGACACTGCCTCTCTGCATCCTGGGCACTGTGTCACTCCAGCCCTGGCACTGCATTTCTGCATCCTGGCACTACATGTCATAGAATCATAGAATCATAGAATGGTTCAGGTTGGAAAGGACTTTGAAGATCATCGAGTTACAACCCTTCTGCCATGGGCAGGGACACCTCCCATTGGATCAGGTTGCTCAAAGCCCCATCTAGCCTGGCCTTGAACACCTTCAGGGATAGGGCAGCCACAGCTCTGGGCAACCTGTGCCAGTGCCTCACCACCCTCAAAGTAAAAAAAATTCTTCCTAATATCTATCTAATCTAAATCTCCCCTCTTTCAGTTTAAAACCATGAACCGTCATCCTATCCGTGCACTCCGTGATGAAGAGCTCCTCCCCAGCTTTCCTGTAGCCCCTTTCAGTACTAGAAGGCCGCTGTGAGGTCTCCCCAGACCCTTCTCTTCTCTAGGCTGAACAAGCCCAACTCTGTTAGTCTGTCCTTGTACGGGAGGTGATTCAACCCTCCGATCGTCTTAGTGGCCTCCTCTGGACTCGCTCTAACACATCCATGTCCTTCCTATGTTGAGGAGTCCAGAATTGAATGCAATACTCCAGGTGTGGTCTCATGAGAGTGGAGTAGAGGGGTAGAATCACCTGCTGGTTACACTACTTTTGATGCAGCCACAGATGTGGTTGGCTTTACAGCTACCTGAGTGTTGGTCTCTTCTCACAAGTGACAAGCAATAGGATGAGAGGAAATGGCTGCAAGTTGTGCCAGGGGAGGTTCAGACTAGACGTTAGGAAAAATTTCTTCACTGAGAAGGTGGTCAGGGATTGGAACAGGCTGCCCAGGAAGGTGATTGAGTTGCCATCCCTGGAGGTGTTTAAAAGGTGGGTAGATGAGTTTCTTAGGGACGTGGTTTAGTAGGGAGACAGGTATGGTTGGACTTGGTGATCTCAGATGTCTTTTCCAACCGGATGATCCTATGATTGACAGCTCATGTTAAACTTCTTCTCCACCAGCATCCTCAAGTCCTTCTCCTGAGAGCTGCTCTCAATCTATTCTCTGCCCATCCTGTATTTGTGCTTGGGATTGCCTGACCCAGGTGCAGGACCTTGCACTTAGCCTTGTTGAACCTCATGAGGTTTGCACAGACCCACCTCTCAAGTCTGTCCAGGTCCACATAGCTCGGTGTCATTGGCAAACTTGCTGAGGGTGCACTCAATCCCACTGTCAATGTCTGTTTCCCAGGCACTGCACCACTGCAATCCCAGCATAGCATCTCTGGAACCCGAGCATTGCATCACTGCAGCCCAGGCACTCTGCAGCCCCAGCATTACATTTCAGTATTGCCTGTGTGACAGGGTTGCTTCTGGGCAGCAGTGCTGGCACCAGCATTGTGCTAGTTAGAGAGGAGCTGTGTAAGGGCTCTCATGCAGCAGAGATGCCAGGTGGAGCAGCCAAGGAGGTTACCCCTCATTGCCACAGCATTGACCCCATGTGGTTTAGGAGCAGGGATGTGCCTGGGGCTGGATCCTGCCCTGGGTTCCCTGCTGCACAACTCCCTCCATGTTCACTGCTCTCAGGATAAAGGGATCAGGGCAGATGAGTGGGGTTAGACCCCAGATTTGGGGGTTCTGGGCCTATTTTCTGCTTTAGGAAGGCTACAAGGAGAGGAAAAGTTTCTGTGGGAGCAGCAGAGGTCTGGGTGTGGGGTCCCAGCTTCCTGGCCCTTGCTGGGGCAAGGCAAGAAGGACTGGAGCCAACTGGGTGTTGTCCAGTGTGATGCGGGAAACAAACTGCATTAGTGGTGACAGCAAACTGCCGCAGCTCACTTCCTCTTATCATTTTTGCTTACTCCTTGGCAAGGGCCTTCAGTTTGCCTGTTCACATAAGATTTTGCTGAGAAACTTGTTGATATTAGAGATGTTCCTAAAATCTCGACTCTCGAAGTTTAGAGACAATAGGGAAAGGCAAATTTACTGTATAGGATCATAGGGTCTCAGCTGGCTTGTGGTGCATATAAGTGATGGGATGGTGATTGAAGCAAGGCTCTGCTTACTGCTCAGTGTGTCCCTTTGCTCTTGTCCTCACATTGATACCCATGCAGAGGAGGGCATGAAGCTCAGCAAGCAAGTACCTCCAAAGAGCTCCTTGTGCTGTGGGCCCATCTCAGGATGCTGCATATTTGGGGTTGTACACATACGCATTTGGGGTGTGTCCTTGGAGCAAAGTCACTTTCTCTAGTTAGTGCTTCTTCTTGCTCTAGCACTCACCCTCAGGAATGGGGCATCCTTGAAAGGACATACAGATTGCTGCATCTCCAGGACTGCTGTTGGCTGCTATGTCGTGCTCAGCCAGTGCCAACTCTTTTTTTCCAACTGGGATCAGTGGTTATTTTCCCATTGCCCCTCCATGTCTCCCCTGTGCTCTCACCCCTCACTTGAGGCTCCCAGTGCCTCTCAGACCTTGATACCTTGATGCCACAGTGGGCCGATGTCACCCACAACAGAGGCCTTTGTGCATTTCCTCTCTCCAGCCTTCCACTCATCACTTTGGCCACTCATCTTCAAGCTGTCTCCAGTTCAAGGGTACCATCGGGGTCTCCCCACAGACAGACCCTCCTGCCTCTGACCGCAGCAAGGGTTCAGGTTGCTAGGGAGCCCTGCTGAGGGGTCTGTCCCATGCAGCTCCATGGAAGGGTCCCTCCGGCTTTCTGTGGGCACAGGTCTCAGCAGAGCCGTGCAGTGTGGAGCCAGGGTGCCCTTCCCCTGGCTCCTGCCGTGCCGGCCTGTCTGCACAACTCCCGGCACTGCTGCCTCCCCAGCCTTTCACTTGTGTGTTTTTACGGCTCGAAGGGAGCCGTCCTGCCCCAATTCCCCGCGTACTCCTAATTTCATAGTTCTCTCCATATATCCATATATATCCATATAGCATTTGATACAGGTTTTATGGGCATTTCCATACGTTTTACAGACACAGCCATTACAGAGCCAGGTTTCACCCGAGAAACCTCAGGGGAGCGGAGCACTGAATCGCCTTAGTCTTGGCCCCAGAACAAGGCTCTCTTCTCTCCCTTGCCGGGGCTGCCGCTATCAGCACTGCAGAGGGCAGGGACTGGCGGGGGGCTGGCAGTGCCTGCCCTGAGAGCTGGGATGCTGCCCGCAGCCCATCCTGCTCCTCGTAACCCTATCCTGCAAACCCCAGGGCTGTCACTGCTGTCCTTTGCTCCCTCCTCAGCTGGCTGCCTCTGCTGGGGGGCTGATTTGGGCTGGGCTGCTCGGTGTAGCTCAGGACCACAATCTGTATGGCCAGGTTGCCAGGATATGGCCCATTTGCCTGCCTGTTGGGCTGTGCGTATGTCTGGCTGCAGAAACTGGAAGCCCTCAGTGGTGGTGCAAAGCGTGATACCGTTCTGGCTGATGGGGCAGTGACACTGCTGCACAAGGCTCTGGAGCATCTCAGCTGCCATGGTGCCTGCAGAGCATCCAAGGTCTGGCAAGGCAGCCTCTGGCTGGCAGAGGAGCAGAGAATGAAGCCAAGTGGATTCAGGTCTCCACACATTTTGGCACACTATGGAGGACACAGTAATGCCCAGTGCTGCTCGGTGACTGTGGCTGTTCCTGTTCACAGCCCAGAGGGAGAAGCCTCAGAGCTTGTTTAAAATGGAGCCAGGAAACACATGCTTTCATCACCACCGTGGTCAGACCCTGGAGCAGTCCGAAGTGTAAATCTGGGGTATTCCCATGACAGTGTACCCAGGTGCTGGGCTGCTGGGCACCATCTGCATGGGAGGATGGACTGGGACAAGTGAGTGCAGGGATGAGTCCTCCCGCTCTTGGCAACCCCTGCCCAGTGTCAAATGGCAGGGCCAAATGTAACAGCACCTAACCCTACTTTGGGTTCTTGGTTCTCCCAGCCTCATTCTGCACGAAGGAATTTTCCACCCTACATATGAGTTCCCATTTGCAGGGGAAATGCCCACTCTCACCCAGTGCTGCCTACAGCTGATGCCACGGGGACCACTCCTCACTGCTCAGCCATGGCATCATCCAACCCAGCCCCGCATGCGAACTGCACCCTGGGTTGGCTATTAGCAGCAGATCCCCTCTCCCCTTTTGAAAGCTGGTGGGAACCCGTGGTACATCCCACTCTGTTTTCTCGAACAGGTCCTGAAAGCAGGAACCATTTGTGGCTTCCCCAGCCGGCGTGTCTCTCCTTGGCCTCCAGCGTGTGCTATTTTCTGTGCTGTTTACTGTTCTTTTGCGGGCTGTCAGGTTTCCGCACTGGGGAAAGGCTTGTAAATGGGGGGGGTGGGGGGTGGTGGGATGGTGAGTCTGCACAGAGGGGCTACGGGAAGGGGGGGATGGAGGAGCACAGACATAGCCTTTATCACAGCCTAGGGGATGTGTGGCTCATAAATCCAATGCAGGCAGATAGAGGATAAATCATCCCAGCTTGGGCACTGGTGGTTACCCATGGTTAGAAATTAACTTTGTGTTGGATGGGTCCCAGGCTGTGGGATGGGAAGGGGAGGCTGCTCTGGGCAACGTGCCTCCCACCCAGCTGGCCCTGGAGCTGGGCTGCAGGCAGGCAAGCGGGTGCCCGGTGCCCTGGCCAGGGCTGATGGGTGCAATTAAAGCCAGAATTGATGAAACAAATGGTCTGGGGCAGATGCTGCAGCCAAACTTGTGCTGAGAGTGATGATGCCCTGACACTCATGGCAACCTGGCCAGCGTCTGATGCTTGGCTGTAGCGACTGGATGAGCCATCACTGGGCTACAGGCACAGCAAAAACTGGGAGACACTGGTCTGCATTGGAGAGGACAGGGACCCAGGGTACCAGGGAAAGTGGCTATGGGCAGGGGACAGGAGGGATGGATGTGCACATGGCGTTACTGTCCTCTTACCCCTAAAGCTGCAATGCAGGGCTTTTCAGAGTCGATGCTGTGGAAATGGAAGCCCCATCCAGGTGCCCTGGGGACGTGCAGATTGGGGCAATCTTTGGCAACAATGCCAGCAGGTAATGATGGAGGAGGAAGCAATGCCCACAGACCCCAGTTTCACTTTCCCTCTCCAGCTGCAGCATCCTTCTAGCCCCAGCTCCCCCATCTCCCATCCCTGGGGCTTCCTGCACAGCTCTATGAACATCCAAGTACCCTGCCCTGTGTAGGACTGGGACTTCCCAGGGAGCTTTTAGGCAGCGACCACTTCTCCATCTGCTCAGGCCAAGTGCCTGCAGCTGGGACTCTGACACCCTTGGGGTCTCAGAGCACACACTTGAGGGAGAAGAAGGGGCAAGGCTGGTGGGGATGATGCTTCTGCACCAGGTCTCCAGGCAGCTGGCTCGGCTCAGCTTACTTCTAGCCCGCACTCTAATAGCTCCCCAGCTTTTCTTTCTAACGAGGCTCTAATTGGAAGCTGGTTGTGCTTCCCTTCCCCTCTTCTCAGAGCTCTCCAGTCCCAGTGCTGCAGGGCGATTAAGCTGAGGTTTTGGGTTTTTTTTAATATGGCAGAATTATTTTGGAAGGGCCAGGATCGTTACATGACGAGCTTCTTGAAAAACCCCAGGCTTCGCCTTTCAGACGGGGCCTTTTCAAGTGGTTTTGCACAGTACACGTCTCTGGGCAGCGACCGTCTCGAACAGTTACTGTTAATTATAGATGCCTCTTTCCCGCTCGCCCATTACTCAAAGGATTTTTGTGTGTTTTAACAGTGTTTTACATCAGCCTGAATAAGACTCTATTCAATATTTCTAAGAGCTGGAACTTGGGCATCCCCTGCTGTATGCATCGTGTTCTCCCTTCATCCTTGGGGCTGAGGACTGGGCAGCTGATGTGGTCACAAGCCTTCCTCCCACCATCTAGCTGATGCAGGAGTTGTGCCTGCTGCATGCACATCCCTTTTGCATAGCCTTGGGTTTGAACACTCAGCCCTTTGGGGTTATCTCCTAAATCCACTCTGTCATCCCTCTTGCACACTGAGCACTGCTGCCTGCTGGTGCATGCTTGGTTGGACCCTGTGCCTGCTGCCCTGTCATCCTCTTTGGCCAGGGAGTGAGCAGTAGTGACAGCCCTGGGCACCCGACCTCGTCCTGGTCTCCTCGGGATGCGCAGGGTCATTCTCTTGCCAAGCCCTGGGCTGTTGTGTTCTCCTTGCATTAACACAGGGATGTCCTCCTGGCACCATGCACCGCATAGTTTGAGTTGTTCCCTGTGTCCTTTGCCCTGCATTTGTCAGCACTGGTTTCGTGGCTCCTTCATTGCCCAGTTATTCAACAGCAACATGTTGCTCTCAGCAGATTTTCCAAGTGTCCTGAAGAGGTTCATGTCACTGAGAACTGGTTCTGCATCCAGTTCCACCCCATTTGTACTCTCTGTCTGCAAAAGGCACCCATTATTCCAGCTTGCCTCTTGTGCGTGACCCTACCTGTAGGCTGTGTGAAGAGCTTACCTCTTTTCTTTTTTCCCACAACAGCCAAGCTGGTTTAGCCATCCCTGGGGGAACACCCCTTACCTTAAGTATTTTTCCAGCCCCATTGCACCCCCAGCATGCTCAGCTGGGCACACTGGTCCCTTTTGAGAGCTCTGGTGCATCCGTGAGGGCTGTCTTCCTACAACAGAGCAATGCTCTACCTTCTCTTCATGTCATTTCTGCTGCCGGCTGCTTTTTACCCCATCAGCTGCAGGCTTCTGCTGTTTCTGCAGTTTCTGAAGCCCTCCCAGATCGAAGGTCAAGCCTTGGGCTCTAGGTCCCACTCAAGAGATGGGACCCCCACAGGATGTGTGCAGAGGAGGGACAGACTCTGCGGCAGAGCAGTCTGCCCACGTGCTGGGCAGTTGGGGCTGGGCAGTGAGTACCCCTGCCAGACAGCGAGGCTTTGGTCAATGCAGAGGTTTGGAAAGGGAGCAAGATGAAGGGCAGCTTTGGGGATGCTCTGCTGGACTGATTTTCCAAGCCCTGTAGGACAAGGGCTTTCCCCGGGCACTTTAGAGCCATTCGCAAGCACCTGACTGCCTCACTGAGAAACCGTGAGTTGGGGGAAAAGTGGATCCAGCTCATCCTCATAGAATCACAGCATCACAGAATCATAGACTGCCTTGGGTTGGAAGGGACCTTAAACATCATCCAGTTCCAACCCCCCTGCCATGGGCAGGGACCCCTCCCGCCACACCAGGCTGCTCAAGACCCCATCCAACCTGGCCTGGAACACTTTCAGGGAAGGGACACCCACAGCTTCCCTGGGCAACCTGTGCCAGTGCCTCACCACCCTCAGCGTGAAGAATTTCTTCCGAATGTCCAATCTAAATCTTCTTCTGTCCATTTTAAAGCTGTTTGCCTTCACCCTACCACTACCTGCCCTTGTAAACAGGGCACCCACCATGCTCACCATCCATTCTCCTTCATACTGGAGTGGGGACTTTGAGGGAGGAGGGACAACTGAGAGGCACGGTGGTGGTGTCTGAAGAGAGCCCCATTTGGGGAGGGCGGGGATGCACCTCATTTGGGCACCTCTGTAGCCCTCGTCTCCTTCAGCTCAGAATATAGGACACTGTGGTCAGGCCCATTTATAAAGCTGGTAAATATATCAGCAGAGTTTGTGTCCCATCCAAAGGTCAATATTTGTGCAGAGTTTAATTTTAACTTAACAAGCAGTTGTTTGCAGAGGCTGCCCTGTTTGTGTGTGTGTGTGTGTGTACACACACGCGTGTGTGTGTGCTTCCCCATCAATCAGTGCTCCTGGGGAGACGTGCGAGAGGCTCACACGTGTGCACTGACTCACCAGGGTGCAGAGGGGGTCGGGCACAGCTCCCCAGTCCTGGAGATGCTCCGGATGCAGGGGTAGCACTGTGCGGTCCAGAGGACAGGGACCAGGGTCTGTGGCTGAGGCTATAAATGCAACCCACAGACCTCTTCAGGAGGTGACAGCAGGCAAATTGTGAACCGTGCAGCTCTAAACAGCAGCTCATGGGGAGGTGGCTTTCCCAGCCTGTTCTGACTGGTGCCCTGGACTTGTTGCAGGCAGCTCCGTGGCCGTGTGGCCCCCCAGCCTTGCCCCTCCTGAACCGTGTGGCTTTTGTGGCTCTTACCCATTTTCTGGCAACACGCATCTCTGAGCTTAGCACTTCATTCAGGCTTGTACCAGCATGAGGCGCTGGCTTTGCCCAGGGCTCCAAGGGGTCAGAATGGGACCCCATGTGCAGCCTGTGAAAACAGCCACAGTATTTCTCCCAAGGCTCTTCCAGTATCACTGCTCATAGCTTATATCCCCCTTGTCTGCTCTTCCACCGCAACAGGCAAAGCAAGCCTACATTCAAGGCACACCTGCAATACCTCACCGAGGCTGGTGGCTCCTCTTTGAGAGATCTAGACCCAAAGTCCCCCTGCACTGGCAGGAGAGAGGGGAATAATGCTGCCCTGATATGCGCCCAGGCACCCAAGGATTCTGTTTCTGCTACCCCCAAAGCTCTTCTAGCTGAAACCCTGTGCTATGCTTCACCTCGGCATTAGCCACATGTCCCCGTCTGGGCTTGGGGACTGGGCATGCATCTCACCCACCCCATAGCATCTCACCCCTTGAGATGGAGTCTGGGTCCTCTCGAGTACCTGTGATGCATCCCAGTGTCCCAGAGCAGGATGGGACACCAGGTCAGGTCCAATATGCTCCCCCAGCCTATCTGGCTGAGGGCACAGAGTGAGTTGTCTGTGGGAAAACAGGAGAATAACAGTGGGCACAGCCCTTGTTGATGGAGTTTTCCCAGTCTCCCACACCAGGGACAGCAGGAAGTGGGGGACACAGCTGGGGAGAGGCAGGAGGGATGGTTCGAAGCTCGCCATCCCCACAGAGCGGCCACCGAGACAATGTGTTTTGGAGCCCGCCTTGTGGGCGCTGAGGTTTGGTTTCCTTCTCTCTGCTCTTTTCCTCTTCCACGCCAGGCCCCGAGGCTGCCGACTGACCTCAAAGATGGGCAGGGGTAAACATGGGGCTGGGGCTGGCCAGGCGGTGGATGATGGAGGTGAAGTCATGCGTGACGTCAGCCCTGCGGCTTTGGGGACAGCCGTGGTTAGGCTGCCCGAGGAGGGGCGGCTGTTTTCCTGCAGCTCCACCGCTTGCTCCCAGTGCCCGTCTAACTTATAAACTTTAATGGCCAGTTTAAAAGATTCCTGCCATGGGCACCTTATTGCCAGTTTTAGGTTTTTAATTTGGAAACTTTCCCCTCTGTGGTCAGGGGAGGAATGACTTGGGTCTGCTCGGGGCCAGTCATCAGGACACACGGGTGCCAAAGAGACGGTCCAGAAGGGCTTTGTTTCCGTCACTGGTGTCGGAGCAGGGTTAACCACACCACCGCCAAAGAGGGTGGTGGAGCATGTGCATGGGGCAGACAGAGTGGAGGAGCCCCCTAGTTCCCTTCCACTGTCCACATATTGATGGAATAAATTTAGCTCCTCCTTGGCCGCTGACGAGGAGCGCGCCAGTAGCAGCCACCTGCTCCTGATTGGCATTGTCCTGTCCCCCTGCCCCAGGGGTCACCATGGCTCTGGGCTATGTGGGCAACATCCTCACCCCATAGCCCTTGGGAGACACTGGCATCCCCCACACCCTGCTCAGGTGGTGAGGAGGCAAGGGGCTACAGCCCCATTTGCTCCCTCACGTGCCAGTCAGATCCTTATCCTGGCTGTCACGGTGTGACCTGTTGCTCTGGCATTTGCCTGGCTCATCCCTTAGCTGCCACCACCACTGCAGGGGTTGTCCTGTCCCTCTGGGGCTGCAAGTGGTGAGTGTCTGTGCTGCAGAGACCATCAGAGGGGTCTGCCTTGTCCCCTGCCGTGTGGTCACTGATGGCCGTGACCCCTCAGCCACATCACAGGGTATGCCAGCATCCCTTCCTGCAGCTTGCTCTTGCTGTGCTGCAGCCGGCAGAGCCCAGGTCAGGTGTAGAGCCCTGCCTGTGTGTGCTGCTTAGAGACTTCAGGAGATGCTTAGGGCATGGCACGCTGCCCTTCTTACTGCTCACCTTCTCTGAAGGCCTCCAGCAGCCCCTGTGAGGTGTGAGTTGGCAGAATAATTTTTCACCAGTGCAAGCTCAGCTCTCCTCTGCCTGTGGTGGCTCAAGAGGCCCCTGCAAATGCCCAGGAGGTGCGGGGAGCTGGGACATGGGGCTGAAGCCTGATGCCCTCCCATGCCACAAGGAAACCAGCCTACAAGCTTGAAGGAAGCATCCTCACAACCTTTCCACCCAGCCCTCTCTTTGCAGCTGGAGAGAGAACAGGAACATCTTCCTCCAACCTGGCCACAGCCACCTGGGGTTGCTGGCAGTGGGGTTCCAAGGAGTGACCGTGGTTTGGCTGGGTCTTTCCTTGTCTCCAGACTAGCGTGGTGGGACTTGTCTGTATGGTCCTGCTGTACATGCTGGTTGTCAGAGGGTGCTGCATAAAGGCTACCCTCTCCATTGCAGGCTGATATGGCCATGCTGTGAGCCCATGGCTGGCTGGATCCTAGACTCAGGTGGGAAGGCCCACCCTGAAGCATCTTAGCTATCAGGTGGGTCCTGGACCTTTTGCAAACCTTGCTGGGGTCCAGGTAGCTGCATGGCAGAGAAGAGAGCTGACTTGGCAGAAGTCATCAACCCAGGGGTTGAACTCCCCCGGAGTGGGCACCCTGAGTGCTATAAATAGCTCAAAGAGCCAGAGGAGCAGAGGAGTGGCCCTGGTTTACCAGCGCTTTCATACCACAGCTTTCAAGTGGTTCCCCTGCATCTTCCCCATGAGCCAGTGGCACATCTGTGCTCAGCCCTGGCACAGAGCCGTCCGGCGGGCTGCCTCCGGTGCCATGCCACGTGCTCTGCGGCTGCTGGAGCTTGTGCCACTTGCCAGCCCTGGAGCAGTCCTGCCTTTGCCAGCCCTGTAATTGATTCCTGCTCTTCTGCACAGGCGGAGGCTGCAGATATGCAGCTTGGTAGGAGACAGTGGGCTGTGGATACAAGCTTCAGGAGCCAACCCAGGCAGGATGAGGAGCAGCCAGTCCTCACCTCGGCTCTGGCGTCAGCTTTGAGAGTTGCGTTTTTAGTTCCCAGGTGTTCGGAGAGGTTCTCTCCCAGCCTTAGCTCCTGGAGGCAGGGGTTTTGGGGGGACCCTGCTCACCTTGTTTTGGGTCTACTGGAAGAAATGGTGTTATTGAGATGCAAAGCAATAGCTCCTTGAGTGCCACCATTGTTTCTGCAGGTGCCAAGCTCTTGTTTTGAGATGAGGGCAGCTGATGGCAGTAGAGGTCATCCCTTCCCCTGAGGCTGCAGAAAGACCTGTCTGGGCTGGGAGAAGGTCCTCCTGCACAGTGACCCAGCAGTTCTGGGAAGTGGGCCCCCCAGGCAGGCAGCAGCCCCACTGAAGGCTTAAGTCTGGCAAGGGGCAGCAGGGAGAGAGGGGAGCGCAAACCAGCTTGCTGAGCCCTCTGATGTCTTTAAGGCTGACAATGAGCAGAGCCATGAGGGTAGCAGGGGTTTAAGTTAAGGAGGAGTATTTTCTTGCCTAGCATTATATAGGAGCATATTATTGCAGGTAAGGTTAAATATAAACCAGTTTTTAGACTGGAAGGTGATGGTGGTGCAAGATAGAGTGACTGCCAACAGATGAGATTTAACATGAGCACAGGGGAGCTACAAGTAGGTGCCCTGGGTACCTTGGTTTCCAGTGATGATGATGACAGCTTGTGCTACAGGGAAGACAATGTCTAGAAAAATAGGAATGAAAATGGTGAAGTTTTGCTCTCTGGACAAGGGGTGGGTGAACCCTTCGGAGCAAGGCAAGCCCTAATGGAGAGAGTGGCATGATAAGTGGGCAGGGGGCTGGAAAAAGCAGTGGTCCCTGGAGCCAGGGAGATCTCTGCTCCTTGTTGTCCATGGGGGAGTGGTGGGGCTCGGAGCATTAAGGTCCTGGCACAGGCTGGGGTCCCTTGAAAATGAGCAGTGCCTTGGACTGCAGTGGCTGAACTCAGCAGGGCAGAAGTGGATGGGTCTGTATTGGCAAGCTCTGTTCCCCCAGGCAGAGGGGTGCAGTGTGGGGCAGGGTGGGGGCCATGGCTTCCAGCTCTCCCAGCCCTCTGTGCCTCCTGCAGGCAGACCTGCAGGGACCATACCTCTCTCCAAGGGCTGAGAGGGCGAAGGTGCCCTGACAGAGTGTTTTATTAGCAGCAGGTGCCTGAAACCCAACTCGTAGCTCAGCAATCCCTCCCCTCACCTGGAGATGAACCCGGGTTGTGGGGCACGACTGTGCAGGGTCAGGCCCCACCACTGCCGAGATTACCCCTGCCGTAACCAGAGTGGGTCCTGGGCAGCCTGACGAGCTGGTCCTACCATAGCGACAGGCGCGTAATGCCTGATTTCACAGCGCCGGCATGCTCTGTTTGCTCGTGGCAATGATCTCTCCTGCCCTGGCCAGCTCCAGGCCCTGGTCAAACCCCAACCTGCGACTCTGTCAGCTGGGGTTAGATACAAGATTTAGGGTAAGATCTCTTTGCTCTTGACTGGAGCAATAGCAGAGAGATGAAAGCCCATCACCTCCAGTGATGGAGCTCCTGCCCTGACCTCCACTGTCCTGTGCATGGCAGCTTCCAGAACTGTCTCCAGAGATGGGGCAGGAGCATCTCAGGTTTGCAGGCAGCACAGGGCTTTGCAAATGTCATGGCACTACCATGGCTGGGAGCAAACCCCATACAGAAAAGGAGGAAGGCAGAGACTCCCCCGACTCAAAGGTTGTCCATGAGATGGACATAGGTCCCTGGGCTGTCTGCAGCAAAACAAGGGGATGCTCCCAAGAGAGGGAGCTGAGAAATAGGAGCCGTCCATGCAGAAGGGCTCTCCCCTTGGCTGTCTGGAGCCTCCCACCCAAAGTGCTCCTTGCCATTCCTAGACAGCTCGTTCCAACAGAGCCATGGCTGAGAGGAGGATCTGGGAGCCAGCACGGTGTGGGGCAGATGCAGCCAGCATCCCTTTGCCCTGCGGGAGGGCTGGGGCTGGCTGCCTGGTGCAACTGTTAACAGCGGGAGGCAGAGCAAGATCCATGCAGTGGCCAGGGATGCCATGACACCCTGGCAAGCACTGACCCTGGACTTGCAGGAGCACTGTTACCTTCATCTCCCTACTACATAGTGCTGTGCTCAGGCCAAGGATACTCATCGCCTCCTCATGGGGTGCAAAACCCCGGCCAGCAAGCTTGTCCTCTCCCAGAGTGTTGCTTTCTGCTCATCAGCCAGGACCCCAGCTTTGTAGGCTGAGCTCATTTAGCTTTGACAAAGTTTATAGTGCACTGGAATGTAAAATGGCTGCTGGCCTCCCTCCAGCCTAAACATCCCCACCCCGTGGTGCGACAGGAGCTGATAAGGGTGAGTGCTGCAGCAGGCAGGTATCTCGTGCCCAGCTCGCGACCTTACAGCCACACGACCTTGAAGGCTGTCATTTATCTCACGTGTGTGTGTGTTTAAGCTGTCTCCCATCCCCAAGAAATGTTCTCAGCGTCTCTGGTTTTCTCTCCAGGCCAAACCCACATGCACGTTGCCCGAGACCAACTCCGAACAGACTCCTTTGATGAGCAGGGCTTAAATATATATTTGGCATTCCAGTGGCAGCGTGCCGAGCGCGGCCGAGGGTGTGAAAGTGTTTGCTTGACAAACTCCGAGGGCTCTCGCCTCTCTGCTGGCCCTGGGGACTCGCAGGAGAGAAATGTCAAGGAATTTTTCACCTCTTTGTTTTGTTTTGTGTTTTTATTTTGTTTTCCTTCTGAGAGTGCATTTTTAGCTCTCGTGAAAGGTACCTGATTGACAGTCCCAGAGACTCAGTCCCCTCTCTTTCATGGGACAGGGACAGTGGGAGCAAACATCCCACCCCAGTCCTGCTGGGAAGAGGGAACAACCCTGCGGGCCTTGCGCTGCCCTGGAGGCTCCTGTCTCCTCTCTGCTAGCCCTATCCCCTCCACGAGCCCAGTGGTGTCATGGACAGATTTGGGTACCAGCAGAAGACACCCCACATCCTAAATGGCCCAGGCTATGGTTTGCTCAGAGCCAGCAGAGCAAAAGGGCTCTGTCTGCTGAGGACAGCGGGGTCTCAGTCACAGAATTTTTGGCACTGCTTAGCTGACCCCAAAGAGCCCTCTGCCTGAGCCCCATGCTGTGAAGACACCCGTATCCATTGCTCTGTGGAGGATTGCCCAGCTGGTACCCCCATGTCCCACAGCATCAGTCTGGGGTTTGCACCAGCCCCCAGACACCTTTGAGAGTGCAGAGAGGTCTTGTCACCTTGTGCCTGTGCAGGGGGAGAGATGGAGCACGCGGAGCAGGAGGGTGTCTCTGAGGGCATGTTGCAGGTGGATGGGCTGGATGCTTGCAGCCTCCTAAAATGGTGCATGGAAGGCACTACAGGCATGAAGTCAGATAAATTCTCCACCCTGATCTTCACTTGCCACTCAGTTCTTTCTGGGTTGCAGCCGTCGATGGGGCAAGCGAGGCAGCTCGGTCACCAATTCCCATGCGATGCCAGATCCATGGTGGAGCTGGGATGTGCAGGGCAGCATTGGGTGCAGAGCTGAATATCTGGACTTGGATGGGAGCCCAGGGATGTGTCCCACGTGTGGCAGAGGGTGAAGGCAGAATCTCCCCATCACTGCAGCCACTGTGTCCTGCGTCTGTGGGAAATGGGGAGGGGGGGTCCCTGGGCAGTGGATTCAGTTTCAGAGCTCACAACTGCAAGTGGCTGCTGGAGCGGGGTGGGATCCTGACTGGATCTTGGGAAGGGGGCCAGAGGGGCTGTGTCTGTATGTTCCCAGCTGTCCCCAGTGTAATCCCTCATGAAAGAGAATCATCTGCTCTGGTGCATCCCTGTTGTCTGGTGGCAGCACTGCCTGGCCCTAAATCACCTGCTGCTCCCGGCCTGATGGATCACCATGGAAATGGGGGTGCTGTTCTCCAGGCCTGGGTTCTCTAGGACAGGGATCTGGGCTCTGGAGGCTGCAGAGCAGGGTCTGTAAGGTGATGTTTGATGCCCTTGGGACGGCAGGGCAGTGATTGGTACCCAGGGGTACAAATTTAGGGGCAGGGATTGGACTGCTGTGAACTGTAGGTGCTGAGAAAGGGATATGAGAAAGATTGTGGAGCTGGTTTGGGGACCCTGGAGGACTGAGGTCAGGTTCTGTCCCCAGGGAAATGGCAGGCTTGGCTCGGGCTCCCCGAAGTTTCCTTCCCAGCACAGTGAAGAATCGCTGGCTTGTCTGGCAGAGCATGGACCTGTGGATTTCCTGAACAGTGAGTCCTTTTCATGTGGCCGCTCAAAAACTCTCATGACATCACCAGGGGCTGTTCCTCCTGGAGACAAACCCAGCGCTTTTTAGGGGTTTGCTACCCCCCCACCCCAGTCTGTGTGTTTTGGCCAGGGGGCACCCAGGGAACCGCATCCAAGAGCAGTCGCTCTGGCAGGGAGACAGTGGGCAGGGGGAGGGCAGTGCATCTCCCCCCTCCCCGTGCTGAATAAACATGGGCTGGCTGGGGCTGGAGGGGGCTTTTCCAGGCTGGACCACACCCTTGGGGGCTATTTTTTGCCATGAATGAAGGTGCTGTGTGCTCACAGGGCAGCCTGGCCTCCTGCCGTTGCTGCTGTGCACGGAGAGCTTGCCTGACACTCAATCCTATTGCCTGGCTGGGGACCAACATCTGCATTGAGCAGCTGGGCACTGCCCACAGGACACCTGGGCACCTGGCACAGCTGGGCATTGCCTGTGGGACACCTGGGCACCCAGCATTACCCGAGGGACACCTGCACACCAGGCATAGCAGGGCACTGCTTTACAGGGACCCCGACGAGCTACCAAGGCTGGGAAACATGAGCAAGGGGAAGTGATGGTGACTCAGTGGCTGTGCCAGCAGCAGTGCCAGGGCCACTGGGGCATGTCAGACCCAGCCCTGCTAGGGCTGCGTGCCTGTGGAGCTGCCTGAGCCAGCCTGGGAGTGAGCCCTTCTGCCTCCTTGCCCCACACAGCAGTTCTTCCTGCTGCAGTTTCAGGTGATAATGGGGCTGCCTCGTGCTTGGGCAGAACCACTGCCTCCTGCTCAGCCCAGTCCTGAACGCACCCAGATTCACCCCAGAACCCCTAATCCCACCTGGCTCAGCCCCAGCTTCCGCTCTGGGTCCTGTTAGCTCATCTAATCCCTTGTGTGTCGGGTTTGGGGACATGCTGGTTGCAGCATCCCCATGGGTCTCCTCGTCACCTCCAGATGTCAGTTCTCCAAGGGTCTGCAGGCTGTTCCGCCAATCCCTGGCCCTGACCCACACTCCTGCTGCCTCCACCAGCTGAGCTGCCCCACAAGTCCCAGGGCAGCTGTGAGGATTTGTGCCCATGAATGAGTGGCCTGTCCTTGCCGGGTGGAGCCGGGGTACTGGATCCCACCCCTGTCTGTTCTTATCGCCACACAGCATCCTTGTGATTCACCAGGTGTGGCTCCCTTTCCATCACCCCACCTTGCAGGAAGTTTCCTGGCCAGACCCCCGCAAGCCCTGCACAATAATAACAAGCTGAGATGAGCTGGCTGGCCTTCCTGAGCAATCTTTCAATAACAAACCAGCACGATGTGTCCAGCTTTCCTGGACAGACAATAATAAACCCACATGAGCTGGTATGCTTTGCTGAGGAACCTTGCAATAATAAGCCTGGGTGATGTGTCCATACTCACTATGCCACCCTACAATAACAAGGCAATGTGAGCCATCCAGCTTCCTCCTAGAGAAGAAGGGTCCTTGAGCTTTCCCCCTGAGACATCAGATCCCCATGTCTTTCCTGCTGAGCTTGCCCAGGACCTTCCCTGTCTGTGCTGGTCCCTGGAGTGAAGGCACCCTGTGTCAGTGGTGGGCCAGGCTGACAGAGGTGGTGGCTGTAGGTGCCATCAGCCTGCGACTCTGCCTTCCTGGAAGCCAGCAGCAAGTTCTCACAAGTCTTGGTATGCTGGGTTCTGCCGCTCTTAGGAGCATCCTGCTTGCCCAACTTCCTTGCCAAACTGGCATCCAGTGCCAGCCACCCTGGAAGCTCTTCTGCTGTTGCTCCATGGACTGCTGGATGAGAGGACAAGTGCTCCTGGTCAGGCTGGAGCTGGGGGAGCTACCAGCAGCTGCCCCCAGCCACAGGGCAGCCATGCCCTGCTTCTTGCAGTCTTGCCCAGGTGGTAAGGCAAGACTGGTTCCTATAGCAAGGGCTGTTCTGTTGGACCTCACTCTTTTTCAGGGAGTTTGTTGGCATTTGGGCAGCAGGAGGGATCAGATGCCTGTGGGTTTGCTGGGCAGCGTGGCAGGATGGCCTCTCTCCAAGTGTGAGGAGACAGGGACCGTTCCCACTGGGGTCTGGAGCCCCTCACTCACCGCCAACCTTCTGCGAACCCCAGACTGCACCTGGTGGACTGCTCATCATGTGGCTGGGGAGGAGGTGCTGCAGCCTTTTGCCCTACCTCTGCACTGCCACTGACCCTCCTTTCCCTGGGATTTATCCCTGGGAGCTTGAAGCAATGTTGGATGGACAGGGAAGGGGCAGGATCCCCCTCAGCATCTCCACATCAGGGGGGACCTGCATCCACCCCAGCGTGGAAGCCACACAATGCTGAGCCCCCGCTTCCACCTCACCCGTCCACTTAGTGTCTGCGAAAAAAGCTGTAACCCAAGCCCTGAAAACAGCAGAACGAGAAAAGAAAAGGGTATTGAGCGTTGAGGCTGCTGCGGTCTCCGACCAGCATAGACTACTGGTTGTTAAGCGAGTGCCTCGCTTGCAAAGGCTGCCTTGATGAAGTGTGAGACAGCACTTACAGAGGGACGCGGGCAGGCATTCTCGCTCCATCTTCCGCTCACAGTGCTGCTCTTTATGCGCCTGACATTTGCTCGCTGGAAAGGCCCCGAAAGTCAGGGGGAAAGGAAAACATTGTCCACAGCAGGCCCAGAGCAGCACTGGGAGGAGTGCTGGGCCGTGCCAGGCTGGGCTGGGCCGGGTTAGGCTGGGATGCTCGGCCGTCCCAGCCTCACCGCCCGCTCTTCCCCGGGGTGACCCCTTCACCTCTAGCAGCTCTCCGACTGCCTTCCTCTGCCGGCACCACTGCTTCCTGCCAGGTGTGCTCAGCCTGGCTCCCTGCCTGGGAAGCCCTGGCCATCCTGCCCCTGCCTGTTCCACAGTCAGGCTGGCAGCACCACCAGCTCTCCTTGCTGCTGCTGCGTGTCCTCAGGGGTGTGCGTGATAGTGGGTGATGGGGACAGTGTTGGGACCTCAGAGCAGGTCTCTTAGCCACCCACTGCTGTGGTACACAGTGCCCCAGGGACTGCTGCAAGCTGGGGTGAGCGTGTGCAAGCAGGTCCAAGGACTGGAGGAGCTTGAAAGGGGCATCAACATTCAGTGTGGTGCAGCTTGAGGTGCCTGGCGGCAGCTCAGGATGCTCTAAGGTAACTGCAGCTGGAGGTCAGGCTGTGTGTCCTGCTCCATCCTGGAGGTGGATGAGCTGCTGCTGCTTTCCTTGCCCTTGATCTCAGCTGGAAGGGAGCAGGACCCCCTTCAACTTCTGTCCTTCCACAGGCAGACCCTGGTGGGATCCCTTGGTCTGGCACTGTTGGCTGAGGCCATATGGGCAGCTGACACAGATGGCCTCTCATCTACCTGGATTCCAAGTGGATCCCTCCCCAGCCTGACTGATTCTGGGAGGACCATGAGCAGAAATGCCCAGCATGCATCCAGTGAGCCATGCCAGCCCCATTCCCACAAGTGCATTGCAGCAAGGGAGAACACTGAGGCCTGGCCATGTGGCATGTGAACACCCCATCAATGGAGCCCTTCCCATGCCCACCATGAGCTGCCTCAGCATCACCAGCCTTTGCCCATGCCAGCATGGCAGTAACCATGCCCATTGCCAGAGAGCCAGGGCGCCATTCCTGGGCTGCCTCTCCATCACACTGCTTCTGCAGAGCTCGCTGGCAGGGAGAGCCCAGGGAAGCCATTCCCCCCGCTCAGCCCACACCCCTTGGCTCCTGGCCCCAGCAGGAATTATTAAGTGTGCCCCTGTAGAGCATGTGCTGAGGCTGGCCACGGGAATGTGGGCAGATCTGACATACAAGCCACAGCAGCCAGGCTATAATTTCCAAACAGGCCCCGTTTGCTCTGTTTTCCAGTTAAAAATATATTAAAAAATAGGAATGTGGGGTTTGTAGTGAAGAATGTTGGTAACCGCTTCGAACGTCTGGTGTGATAATGAAAGGGTCAGTCCCTAGCTTTGAGCACGACCGATTTAGACTCTGGTGCTTGGCACTGGCACGAGAGCCTAGCACAGTCCTGCCTGCCTGCAAACCCCTCACCCGGGCCTGGGCCAGCAGAAGGTAATGCTTCTGCATTGGTGGCACAGTGGTGGGCTGGGCGACTTGCCCTCCTGCTAACACTGTAAAGAGGACGTCCAAATCACTGTCTTTTATGGCCTGTTGAGAAGGGAGTCTGAACAGGGGTGGGTGCAGGCAGGATGCCTAGGAGATGGATGCTCTACCCTGCCCACCACTGGCTGTGCGGCTCCCCCCCATTTGTAGAATCATAGGGTGGTTTGGGGTGGAAGGGACCTTAAACATCATCCAGTTCCAACCCCCCTGCCATGGGCAGGGACCCCTCCCACCAGCCCAGGCTGCTCAAGGCCCCCTCCAACCTGGCCTGGAACACTTCCAGGGAGGGGCATCCACAGCTTCCCTGGGCAACCTGTGCCAGTGCCTCACCACCCTCATCGTGAAGAATTTCCTCCTAATGTCCAATCTAAATCTTCCCCTTTCCAGTTTAAAGCTGTTCCCCCTCATCCTGTCACTACTTGCCCTTGTAAAAAGCCCCTCCCCAGCTTTCCTGGAGCCCCATCAGGAACTGGAAGGCCGCTGTCAGGGCCCCCCGGAGCCTTCTCTTCTCCAGGCTGAACAAGCCCAACTCTCTCAGCCTGTGCTCACAGCAGAGGTGCTCCAGCCCTCTGATCAGCTTCGTAGCCTCCTCTGGACCCAGTCCAACAGTTCCATCTCCTTCTTATATTGGGGATTACAGAACATGACACAATACTCCAGGTGGGGTCTCAGTAAAGCGGAGTGGAGAGGGAGAATCACCTCCCTTGACCTGCTGGCTGCGCTTCTTCTCATGCAGCCCAGGACACGGTTGGCCTTCTGGGCTGTGAGCGCACGTTGCCGGCTCATGTTGAGCTTACACGGGTACAGCCTCATAGCAAAGCCCTCTGGGATGAGGGACAATGAGTGAGGCCGCAGCCCAGCTGCCCCCACTGTTGCAGAGCTGCTGGTGAGCACAGCTTGCTCCCAACGCGAGGTCAGGCACCTGCCCCTCTTTGCCAGGCAGCCCTCCCAGTCAGGCTAATCACAGTTCAGCGTGTTCTGCAGAGCCTTCTGTGCCAGTGCTGCAGCCTTGAGTTGCTCCAGATACCGGAGCGTCCCACTTGGCCTTGTGGCCAGGTAGTCATAACATGAGGGACAAGCTGTGCTAGCTCCCCAGGCATCGCTCCCTGCTGCCCAGCGAGGCAAACTGACTGGCACTCCCCCAGGTGCCAGCTCTCTGCTCGTGCCGCTCCCTGCACCTCGAGCGTCATGTTTGTCCCAGAGATGGATAATTGGAGAAAAACAAGTCACTGGAGGCCAGGGCTGACGTTGCAGTGGTGACATGTTGGCTGTTGCAGGGTTCAGCCTGGGGATGTGCTGGGGCAGTGGGGCATGGAGGGAAGGTCAGGTCACCAGTATTCGGGGCTTGCCCCTACAAACCCTCCTGGGGACACCTTCTTGTCCCACTCAGCCTCCAGGGCCATCAGGTGGCCGGTGGCTGGCACAGCATACTCCGCTCCCTGCTGAGTCACAGCTCTGCAGGGACACGCTTCCAGCTCTGGTTATAATAAACCCATTTCCCTCCGGGGTTGTGAAGCACAGCCCTCCCATCCCAGCGCGGGCCAGCTCTGGCAGCCCGATGGCTCTGAGCCCGCAGACTCAAGCTGCCGGGAAGGGCAGTGGCAGGAGGTGGCCAGTGACTCCCAAATTCCACCCTGGGCTTGCCAGAGTTAAACCCTTCTCAGAAGCATGGGCACTGGGTGCCCTGCAATTACAGACCTCTGTGCCACCCCAGATCCCCATGCCTCCCCAGTGGGCTGGTGCCACTGGGCTGCCAGCACCTCTACAGGGTGCATGTGTGCTGGTCTTGGGGGCACCATGTGGTTGCAAGCACAATGAACACTCCACAGTATTACCCCATCCCAGGGACACCACGAGAATGCCTTACTGGCTCCAGTCAGCTGGCGCCAAGCACTGAGACAGCAGTTGCCCTGCCCTGATCCTTGCTTGGATGCGGGGAAGAAGAGCAGCCTGGGCAGCCCAAAAGCTCTGAGCCCCTCCCTGGCGCTGCACTGCACCACAACCCACATCCCACCTGGGCTGGATTGGAGAGGGGTGAGCAGCACCCTATGCCTGGGTACACAGCCTGCCCCATCATCTTGGCACTCCCCAGGAACCCCTTGGTGGTAGGGAGAGGGAGTGGGCAGCAAGGCAGTGGCGCCCACGGCCAGGTGGCTCTGCAGGGGACTCTCGCCCTCCTGGGGCATTGACCCGCACAGTGCTATCTGGTACACTTTGCTCATTCCGCTACCATTCCCAGCTTTCCTGGGAGCTGCTGTTTGCTTTTCTCTAAATTATGACTCCAGCTTGTGCCTTTGATCTGGGCTGTGTCGGCCACCCGTTGCCAGCCCCTCTTCTGCCTTTGAAGTGCAGTTGCCTTCCCAGCCTCAGATGCTGCTCTTGCAACCTTGGGTATGGCTCCATCCCCTTGGGGCTAAGACATCCAGGGCAAGAGCATCCCGGGAGTGTCCTGGGTGCTCAGCATCCCTCCGTCTCTTTGGGACCTTGTGATGGGCCAATACAGCTCATGGCTCAGAGGCCAGGCAAGGAAGCATTGTGAGGTGTGTTTGCCCAGTGGCAAGCAATTCCGGGGATGCTGGCAGAGCACTGGCACCAGAGCATTGCTCTCTCCTGCAACAGTGGGCGGGGACACAGGAGGTCCTATGACCGTGTGACTCGCCTGGTGGATGAGAGGAAGGCTGTGGATGTAGTGTTCCTGGACTTCAGCAAGGCCTTTGACACTGTCTCCCACAGCACACGCCTGGAGAAGCTGTCAGCCCGTAGCTTGGAGGGGGATGCTCTGTGCTGGGTTAGGAACTGGTTGGATGGCCGATCACAGAGAGTGATAGTGAATGGTGTCACATCCAGTTGGCGGCCGATCACTAGTGGCGTCCCCCAGTGATCGGTGTTGGGCCCGGTCCTGTTCAATATCTTTATTGATGATCTGGATGAGGGGATCGAGTCCATCATCAGCAAGTTCACAGATGATACCAAGCTGGGAGGAAGTGTCGATCTGCTAGAGGGTAGGAGGGCCCTACAGAGGGACCTTAACAGGCTGGAGAGATGGGCTGACTCCAATAGCATGAGGTTTAACAAGTCCAGATGCCGGGTCCTACACTTTGGACACAACAACCCCATGCAGAGCTATAGACTGGGTGCAGAGTGGCTGGAGAGCAGTCAGGCAGAAAGGAACTTGGGAGTGCTGGTGGACAGGAAACTCAACATGAGCCAGCAGTGTGCCCAAGTGGCCAAGAAAGCCAATGGTGTCCTGGCCCGCATGAGGAATAGTGTGGCCAGCAGGACTAGAGAAGTCATCATCCCCTTATACTCGGCACTGGTCAGGCCGCACGTTGAGTACTGTGTCCAGTTCTGGGCCCCTCAGTTTAAGAAGGATGTCGAGTTGCTGGAGTGTGTCCAGAGGAGAGCAACGAGGATGGTGAACGGGCTGGAGCACAAGCCCTATGAGGAGCGACTGAGGGAGCTGGGGTTGTTTAGCCTGGAGAAGAGGAGGCTCAGGGGAGACCTTATTGCTCTCTTCAACTACCTAAAGGGAGGTTGTAGTGAGGCAGGAGTTGGACTCTTCTCTCAGGTGACCAGTGACAGAACGAGAGGACACGGTCTCAAGAGTCGTCAGGAGAAGTTTAGGCTTGATATTAGGAAAAAATTCTTCACTGATTGGTCATTGGAATGCACTGCCCGGGGAGGTGATGGAGTCACCATCTCTGGAGGTGTTTAAAGGGAGATTGGATGAGGCACTTTGTGCCATGGTTTAGATGATAGGTAGGTCTTGGTGTTGGGTCATAGGCTGGACTTGATGATCTCAAAGGTCTTTTCCAGCCTTGTGATACTGTGATACTGTGATACACAGAAACTGAAGAAAAAGCAGGCCCTGATGCCATGCCTGTCCTGCAGCTAAGGGACCTTTCGTCCTCATGGCTCCAGCAGGAGGGATGAGACCTGCAGGGAAGGCGCCTTTCTGAGTACCAGCCAATCCGTTTTGGTATCAGCACTCCCTTCCCTCTCCACCTGGTGGGGAGCAGTGAAGGGGCTCAGCCTGCCCTTTCTGCCACTAGGAAGCTGGGGCCAGGCTTTGAACTCTGGCCTTGAGTGGGTCTGAGTGTCCCCATACCCTCTCCACTCCCCTGATCCAGAGAAGATCCAGCCTTATCTGTTACACTTTGTTCTCCTGCTGTCTGGGTGTGGAGCAGAGCAAGAGATTAGTGCAGGGACCTTTGACATACACACACGCACACACACGCACACACAAGCACCCAGAGCCACACTCATCTACATGCGACTGCACACACAGCTCCCCCGTGCACACGCATACTCCCACTCTCCTGCACACACACACCCATATTGTGCCACACACACCCCTGTGCAGCCACCCCCTTCAGGGCACAGGTGTTTTCCCGTCTCCAAACATGTTTATTTTCTGGCTGTCCACTGCATTTTGTTCCCAGCAGAGCATGGCATTTCTCCAGCCTGCCAGCCTCCCCATCATCTCCCCCCAGACACATCGGCATGGCCCAGAAGGTGAGGGTGGCACCCTGCTGCCCTGGCTGGGGGGCACGGGCAGAAGGAGGGAGGTTTCACTGCATCAAGCCTGGATGGAGACAAAAATGTGTGCAGGAAGCCAGAAGCGGCTCTGGCAGCCTGGGAGCAAACCTGTGTATCCCTTCGTCTCGCTGCCACATCACCCTCGCTTGCCATGGGGCCACTGGGGATGGCTTGTGGTGCCCATACAGACATTGGTGGAGGAACTCATTGCCGGCAAGGGCTCCCTGTCCCCACCGCGTGCCGAGGTCCTGCCCTACCCAAGGCTCGCTGTCCTTATCGGTCAGCTGCGGTCCCTCCAGTGCTGCCATCAGGGAAGCCACAGCCCTTTCCCCCCGCTCCCCGTGCGATCTTATCTCCGGCATTTCATGAATGACTCGCAAACCTCCACAGTCTGCCTCTGAATGGGAAGGCAGCACGCCGGCTGGAATGGGTGTGTGCGCACACGCGTGTGTGTGTGCATGACAGCGGAGAAGCTGCCTCCTGCCCACTGCCAGAGCCCTGGGATGAAACAGATGGAGCCTGATGGGCAGAGGGTTGCACAGCTCCTTCTCTGTCCCACTGTACTGGCGTGTCCTGGCAGGAATCGGCTCCTCTGGCAGGTGATTTCTTAGCAGGGTGATGATGCCTCTGCTCTCTCCCACAGAGTTTGCCCCAGATCTGCGGTGTGGGAGAGGGGCAGGCGTTCGCCTCCACTCTACAGCAGCTCTATGTGGCAGTGACGCAGCAGGAGGTCAAGCAGACTCGGAAACGGCAGCACTCGGGTGAGGAGCTGTGTGGCTGTGTGATGGGGAGAACTTGAAACACCTGACCTCCTTGTGGCTGAGCCCTCAACCCAGGGGAAGGAGAGTAGGGCCCTGGGTTCAGCTCACCCCATGCAGTAGTCTTCCCCTTTGCTTTTCCCCCATGGGCTGAGCTCCCACATCCAGGTGCCCTGTGTGGTGTGGGTTTGGGCAGGCCTCTGTGCTCCCTCATCTCAGTCCCAAATTGCATCTCTTCCTGCCGGGTATTAGAGGACACTGAGGGCCCAGCACCTACTGCAGAAACTGGAGACCACCCCAATCCACTGCCTCCATCCCAAGAGGATGAAACAGCATCTTCCAGTGAGGGAACCACGGTGAGTGCATCTCTTGAAACAATTTCTCCACGCCAATGGCAAGATGGGGCCTTCAGCTGCCTTCCCTCCTCATAGCTGAGCCCTGTCCCCCTTCAGGATGGGCTGTGGGTCTCAGCTCAGTCACTAGCCCATCCTACCCCCTGCATCCTGGCTGGGGAGCACGTGGGTCCATTGCACATGTATGAGGTTTGCACCGTGATGGGTGTGAGGAGATGTCACTGCCTGCACATGCATACCCATCCTGTGTGAACTCCCGGGGGATACTGACACTGCCTCCACTTTCATTCCAGCCGGCCTCTTCCCCAGCTCGGAAGCCTCGGCTGCCTACAACCAAGGCCAAGCCAAAGAAGGCGAAGGGGCTTTTCAGCTGAAACGTCGCTGCCACCCATCCTGAAGGCCTCTGCTCCCCACAGCATCCAAGAGAGGCAATGCAGAGTACCCATGTGTCTCCTCTGCATTCCCTGCCTGCATCTCCCATTAGACTCTGGCCTGGGGCATGGTCCCCTTTTGAGATGTCTCCAGCCAGGATGATGGGGCGTCTCCTTCTCTTCAACAATGTCTCAGGAACCTCTTTTCTGCCTCTTCCCTGGTGTAGAGCTTTCCCAAGATGCCGCACGATGGAGCCAGCACTGGACCTGGAGGGAGTGGGAGAGGTGCTGCTGGGTGGGTGTGGGACGGTAGGGTCTCCAGCAGGGCTGTGGGGTTTGGCTCCTCTCATGTGGGTTTGCAATAAAGGGCTGTGTCTGAGTGAGATCCATCTCCTGCTGCTCTATCCCCCTGGGGCCCACAGTATCCAGGCAGGGGTGCAGGCCCCAGTGGTGCTGAGTCCCTTTCGTGCTGGTCCCGCTGTTTTAGGGGCTTGCAGTGGCTCTGAACAGTGAGGAGGTGACAGCAGATCATTGCCATGGGGCAGGACAGCAGCTCCTAGCTTGTGCTGTTCCTCAGCCTGAGCATCACATCTGTGCGGTGGAGTGTGAATGAGGGGGCCTCCAGGTCCTCAGAGTACAACGTGCTGGAGGGCCTGGAGCCCACACTCTCCTTGTCCCATGCTGGGGACACACCATGTGCTGGTGCCTTGAGCCAGGGAAAGCCCTTGTAGCCGCAGGCTGGCAAAGGCAGCCTGGCTCTGCTGAGGGCAACTCCCCCAGGGTTATTGGGCACGTTAACACATCTTCTAGCCTCCAAGGGGCAGGGGACAACCAAGCTACTAACACACTGAAAGCTTCCAGGCATGGAAGCAGCCCTGGAGTAGGTTACAGATGCTCCCTGAACACAAAGCACCACCTCTGCCTCTCCACACCTCACCCATCTGTCCAGCCATCCGTCCGTCCATCCATCCATCCATCCATCCATCCATCCATCCATCCATCCATCCATCCTTTAATCCCTGCTTTTCTTTTCCAACCCTTGTCTTCACATGCTTCCTTTGGGGCTGGAACCCCACTCCTGTGCCCGAGCTATGTCCTAAAACAGCAGGCAGAGAGCCAGGGAGCACTACTGCAGGCTACAGCCCGCAGTGCCATTCTCCTGGGTCAGGGACCTGTGCCCCTGACTGCCTTGCTCCCTGGGGCTGGGCCAGCTGTAGTGATGCTGCCTGATTTCCTGGGCAGCAAGGAAGAAATAAAAACATTTGGAGAAGCCCCTGTGCTGTGGAAGGGGAATGAAAGAGTCTTTGCTGGGCTGTGGCCAGCCAGTTCCAGGGTAAGAGCAGCAGATTGCTTTTTATGTTTCCTCTACAAGGGGGCAGCACGTGGGTCAGGGTGGGTGGTGAGAAGGGGAAGCCATGGGATAGGGAATCCTGCCTTTGTATCCTGCCTTCTCCCATCTGCCAGCTTCTTATCCTGGCAGCTTTGGGGCTGCCTGTCAGGCTCTTGCTCCAAGGGAGGATCCTGCTACTGGCAGGGTAGGACTAGGGCAGCAGTTCAGCAGCATTATGCTTTATGTGTCTTCTGTAATCAGGTTGTCCCTTGGTGCAACCTCTGCTACACCCATTTGGGCTCCATCTCCTTGCGTGTGAGCTGCTCTGTTCCAAGCCAGGTTTCCCAGCTCCTTGCTGGGTCTGGGATTATTGTTGCTCCCCAGTACAAGCCAGGACCTGCAGAAGGAAGGATTATCACCCAGTGAGGGCATTTAGCTCATCTGTCTCCTTCGGGACTGAGGGGACATCACATTAGGGGTGACACATTCCCATCCTGGCCGTGCTCGTGGCTGGTAGGCTCTATAGGGGAGTGGGTATTGCCAACCAGCACCTGCACCCTTGGGTCATTCCAGCTGCCAGTTGCACCCAGATTGTGTCTCTGCTTCTCCCTGGGGCGCTCAGCTTAGGGAGTCACTCCTAGCCCCAGGAATGCTGCAGGGTCGTTGCTCAAGAGCCCTGCCCTGGGGCAGAGCAAGTCCCCCCGGGGAGCCCTGCAGCACTGTGCCCCAGGGGCAGGTGAGCACCCTGGTGGGTGTGAGCTGGGGGTAAAGACCTGCTGCAGGGACAGACCCTGCTCCACTCACTCTGCTCCAAGGGGCTGCATGAGCATGGATAGGGGATATATAAAAGCAAGAGACTGAAGACATCAGTGGCAAAAAGAGCTCTGCCGATGTTCCCCAGGCTACCACAGGGACCCCAGTCCCCAAGACGCCAGCGCGGGGCCACTGGTGCCTCCCTGGCCCAGGTTGCCGCCAGCTCTGGGGAGTGCCACCACTCATTGTCCCATCTGTCCCGCTGGGGTCTCCTTCCCTGTCCCCACCTCCTCCTCCCTGGAGCCGACTGGATTTGAGCTCCCGACACACATTAAAGGCCACAAGTTCGGCCTCGGCCTCCATAAATTTGATTCCATAAATATTAGTTTTCGCAGGGTTTAATGAAGCCGTTATGCCGGGCACGGCCCAGCACCCCGACCCGTGCCCTTAATAAGGGCTCTGTGGCCTCGATTAAAGGGACCTTTCAATCGCTGTCAAGTATTTTTAGAAAAGGAAAAGAAAAAAAAAAAAAGAGAGAGGGCGAGAGAGAGAGAGAAAGAGAGAGAGAGGAGAAGAAGACGACCGAGGCAGCGAATAGGGAGAGGAAAATCCCAACCCCGTCCAGTGCAAAAATAGGGAAATAGCACCACCTAGACCGCATCGCCCAGGTCCGCTCGCCCGTTCGCCCTGCGCATCGCCTGGCACCAGGCAGCGCCACGAGGCTGGGTGCCAGTCCTATGCCCCTGGCCTGGGCACCCCTGCAGCCCGCGAGTGGTCTGCGGGATGCTGCTCGGGGCAGGGGGGCGTGCGGCTGTAGGGAGAGCCGAGGTGCAGAGGGAGCAGGGACTTGGGCACGGTGGGGATGCAGGCGGGAGAGAGCGCTGTGGGAGATGCCGTATGACACAGAGATTGACGTTGCACCTCTCCCACCTGCACTGCAAGGTAATTCTTCCCTGTGACCTCGTGCTGCAGCAGCAAGCATCCCTTTCCACCAGCTCCCCAGCAGAAATCCCTCTCCCCCTGAACAGAATTCCACCCGCTGCCCCAGTTAGACAGACCCTATCGCAGTCTCCAGCCACCTCCCTGCACATCCAGCCCTGCCTGCACTGTCGTGCCTAGGGCTCCTGTTCCCACTCAACTCCACGTGCCCGCGGGCTTTGCCTGGCAGGAACACGGACTGGCACTGGGATTGCCGATGCTATAGGCAGCGATGCTCCCACAGTCGGCCTTAGCCCCACTGGAAGGGGTTGCAGAGAGCCGCGGCAGCGTTCCCAGCTGCAGAGTCCCCTGCCACCAGCACAGGGCAGTGAGACTGGGGCAGGACCGGGGGTGCTTGGAGGTAGGGCAGTTCCCAGAGGGCAGCTCTTCATCAGCATAGAACTGTTAATGAGTGAGAATGATTCTCCTGTGTGCAATGTCCCATGCAGGAGCCAGGCCAGCCCAGCAGGTTTCTGCTGAATGGGAAGATGATGGACTCTGCACCTAGTGACAGGACACTGTCACTTCTCACTGTGGCCAGAGCCGATGTAGGGCCAGGGCTAGGGCCCCTGCGTGGGTAGAAGTTGCTGTTATGGACAAACCCGCTCCCTATCTGCTGCAGCTTTGGGCCTCTATGGGGCATGAAAGAGAGTGAGGGCTGGGCAAGGGTGCTGTCATCCCAGAGCTGCGGGGAGAGGGACAGACATGTGTCACGCAGGCTGCAGAGGTTATTTGGAAGTCTGGGTTTGGTCATTGGTATCCATAGGACACTTCTGCCTGGGGATGTCCTACACCGCCTAGACCTGGCACCACTGCAGGTGATAATGTTCCTCTCTGCCTTGTGACAGTTGAGCAAGGTGAGCAGTTGGGCTCATTCCTTTGGTGGGAGTACAAACCAGCCTGGAGGATCCTGTGGACCTAGTCCAGGTTCCAGTTGTCCTGTGTCTCTGTAATGCACAGAGCGCTGTGCCCATTCTGCAGCCTGGGAGGCCAGGAGCAGGGATGGGGAGTGGTACTTTGGCACATCCCATCTGCTCAGCCCTTAAGGATGCTCCACTGGAAGGATCAGATGCTCTACTATGTGCAAGAGCAGCGGGACAGTGTCACCATCCTGCACAGTGGCAGGACTTTGCAGTGGCTAACCAAAACCAGTAGGAAGATGTGATGGTGTGTAGCTACTAAGTATGAAAACCTGATGAAGACACACCTCTGGCCAGCTGCACTTTGCCTGCAGCTCCTGCAAAGGAAATGGTCTACTAGCGCCACTGGATAGCCACATCCAAAGTCCACGGGTGCTGCTGGTCTCCCCAGCCTGCATCCCTCTTGCCCAGGTTGCCTGGTCCTTCTGATGCCAGCACAGTCCTGCAGACAGAGCTGAACTTCAGGCCTCTTTGTGTATCCCTAGGAGTGACCCATGCCCTGTGCCCACTGAAGAGTTGGCAGCGGGACATCCGTGAGAGAGCTGTGTGCATGGGGCCATCCCAAGGCACTGCCTCACCAGGGAACATCCTAGGGAGCCAGAGGGGGTGCAAGCAGAGCCATGCCAGACCCCTCCCGGCACACTGCTGGGGCAGAACCGGGGGGGGCCCTGCAAGTCTTCGCTCCTGAAATCAGGGTGTTGTATTTACTTTCCCCTTTTGGCAGCTAGAAGGGGAAGCCCATCCCAGCCCCTCATTGTTGTCTCAGCGAGTTAATCAGATGCCATAATCCTGTTGTGGAAATATCGGGCCTCCCTGGAAACAATGGGGAGCGAGAATATTGTGGTTAAATTTCAACCAGCTGCCCTCCCTGCTCTGTTTGATCCCCGCCCGCAGGCCCGGGCCCCTGGTGAGCAGGCAGGAGCCGGAGCCCCGGGGGTGCCACCCGGAGCCCCCGCGGGACACCCCGGGGACGAGAAGGGGGGTACCCCGGGGCGTTGTCAGGGGGCAGGGGGCGGCGGGCACCCCCGGCGGAGTGGGCTGCGGGGTCCCCGGGGGGAGGAGGCTGCGGGCGGCCCGGGGCAGGTTCCGCGGGGAGGAGGCAGGGAGGGAGGGCGCTGGGAGGCTGGGACACGGGGCAGGGTGCGGTCCTGGCGGTTCCCGGTCCCGGATCTCTTCAATTTCCCCTCTCACTCCTGCGCGGGGAGCGGAGGCAGCGGCGACTCCGGCTCCGGCTGCAGCGCCGCTGACCGCCGGGCGCAAACCGCGGGGGCTCCGGCAGCGCCGAGCCCCGCAACCGCCCGCCTGCCAAAACAAACGGCCCTTCGCTATTTATTGCCGCCGCCGGACCACGGCAGCTCAGAGCGGGCCGGTACCGGGCAGACGGAGCGCACTCGCGTCGGGCACCGGCATCACCAGCATCCGCATCGGGTACCCGCACCCACCGGCACCACCGGCATCAGCCCCGGCACCGAGCACCCGCACCCACTGTCACCGGGCACCCGCAGCCACCAGCACCACCGGGATCACCGGCACCGGGCACCCGCACCGCACTCCGCAGGCACCAGCGGCACCCGCACTGGGCACCTGCACTGTGCACCCGCAGCCAGCAGCAGCGGCACCGGCACCACCGGCACCAGACACCCTCTGCACCCCGCAGCCACCGGCCCTCCCAGCATCGGCATCACCGGGCACCCCCACTACCAGCACTTGCACCGGGCACCCGCCGCGCCCCGCAGCCACCGGCTCTCCCGGCACTGGGCACCCACACCAAGCACCCGCAGCCACCAGTACCTACACCAGGCACCCGCATCGCCCCGCAGTCACCGGCACCTGCACCGGGCACCCGCACAGGCACCGGGCACCTGCACCGGGCATCCGCAGCCACCGGCACCAGACACCTACGCCGGGCACTTGCACCGGGCACCCGCCGCGCACCGCAGCCACCTTTCCCTCGTCCCCTGCGCGCCGCATGGGGAGGCGCGGGGCGGGCGGCGGCCGAGCGTAGCGGTGCCCGCGAAGGCGGCGGTGCCCGGGGGAGCGGCGGTGCCCGAGGGGCGCGCCATGCAGGCGGCGCGGCTGCTGCTGCTGCTGGGCGGGTGCGCGCTGGTGCTGGTGCCCGGCGGGCGCGCGTGCGGGCCGGGCAGGGTGGTGGGCAGCCGCCGCCGCCCGCCGCGCAAGCTTGTGCCGCTTGCCTACAAGCAGTTCAGTCCCAACGTCCCCGAGAAGACGCTGGGCGCCAGCGGCCGCTACGAGGGCAAGATCGCGCGCAACTCGGAGCGCTTCAAGGAGCTCACGCCCAACTACAACCCCGACATCATCTTCAAGGACGAGGAGAACACCGGCGCCGACCGCCTCATGACCCAGGTACGGCCCCGCCGCCGCCCGCCTCTCCCCCAGCTGCCCGGCAGCGCCCCGGGTCACCCGTCTTGCCCCGGGCATCCCGATGTGGGGCCCGGGCTGCCGGCTCTGCGGCGCGGGCATCGCCGGCCGCTGCACAGCTCTGCCCCTTCGGCTGGGACTGACAGCGGGCGGGAGCAGCCCGTCCCGCTGCGCCTTCGTGCGGCAGCACCCTGCGCCCGCAGCCGGCGGCACCCCGTCCCCCGGGATGGCAGCACGCAGCCCTGCTGCCCCTTGGCACTCCGGTGTGCCCTTGTGCCTCCCGATCTGGCAGCAGCCTGCTTTGCTGTACCTCAATACTGTCTCTCCATGCTGTACCTCTGCTGTACCTCATGTCCCTCTGACCCCCAAGCTGGCAGCAGCCTGCTATGCTGTACCCCAGCTCATGTCCCTCTGTCCACCAACCTGCCCTGGTACCCCCTGAGCCATGCTGCACTGCCCCTGATCTGGCAGCATCCTGCCAAACCACCTCCGAGCCAGTGGTGCTTTGCTGCACTGTTCCCTGATCGGGCAGCAGCCTGCCCTGCTGCACCCATCCTGTCCCACTGCACCCATCTTGCCCTTAGCCCTCTGCTCTGCCTACAGGCTGGCAGAGCAAGGAGCCTGCCTGTTGAACTCTGTGCCATGCCTTAGTGCCCCATTCCTGTGTGTCTCGGGTGGGATGGTGAAGGGTGCCTGATGGGGGCTGCCCTCATCTTGCTGCCCTTCGAGTCAGGCACAACCTGTTGTTGCAAATGCCCCGCTGCAGCCAGTTTCCAAGTGCCCTGGGCCTGTGGGAAGGAGGAGTGAGGGGGACAGAGGACGGCAGCAGGGGGGTGTGATGCTGGACGAAGGTTACTCTGTGTTTTAATATTGCCAGGAGAATGCCTGAGGGTTTCAGGAATGCAGATAAGGAGCCGCATGGCCTTGCTGAGAAACCTGGCTACCAGCCTCAGCACTGGGTTACAGCCCGAGCGAGCTCCTGGGGGAGGCAAAAGGGAGCTGGCACTGCCCCGCTGACCGCTGCCCATCCCAGCCTGGGGCTGGTGGGTGGGTGAGTGGGGATAGCTGTGGTGGTCGGTGCTGAGGGGGCTCTGGCCATGGTTTCTGACAGAAGTGTTGGTAGCAGCAGGAGGAGAAGCGGTCTGCATGCTGGCTTGACAGCTCTGCAACCCTGTGTGCCCTGGGGGCTCGTCCCTGAGGGCAGGGGCTGTGGTCCAGGGAGGTTCCTAAGAACCTGGGGACTGCAGCAGAGGGACCAAGACCCACTGTGAGGCAGCACAAGTTTGGGGAGTTGCACAAGTCATGGTTGCTGGTCACTGGAGCCCTGGGGCTGGGCTGGAGCCTGCATCCCACGGGAAACAGCCTCAGGGATACTGAGGAAGCGGTGAGCTCTACTGGTCCATGCATTGGGGAAGCAGGTGACACATGTTGCTTGAGTTTGAGGCAAGAGAGTATTTCTGGTTGCGTTTTCTCTTGACAGTGCCCCCACCACCTGCCTTCACCCAGCCCATGCTCCTTGGAACCCCTGGGAAAGGGAGGGCTCCATGCCACACCTGCCAATCCCACACTTCCCGCTGTCCTGCTGCATTATTGGCAGGGTACCTGGATGGTCTTTCGTCTTCTTGCGGTGCCCAAATGAAGGCTTTTACACTCTCCCACTCCCCAGGATCCCTGGCTACTGCACGTCCATGCACAGATGGGTACCATGGTGCCTTCGGCAGTTCTGCAGGGAATCGTCCCCATTGCTGTGGAGGTGGCATGACTTCTGTTAGCTTGCTGCCATCCCCACAGCTCTCTAGGCTTGTCCTGTGGCCTCTGGCTGTGGGAGATGCCCCCAGACGTAGGAGCTCTGGCTCCAACATCATGCCCTGTGTTGCTATGGGTTGGGAAAGGCCATTGACCCAACTCCTCGTCCCTTCCCCCAGTGTGCTGACTTTTACTGCTGTTGACTCACTTCAAACCTGTTTTCTTTCCCCAAGTCCAAGGGTCTGGGTGTCCCAGGCAGCCGGAAGATGCTGCCTGCTTGGGGGGGGTGGGCAGTACTGCTCTCTGCCTGCCTTTCCTTTATCGTTTCATCTTCCTCAAGAATTCCAGTGTGTTTGCTCTTGCTGGTCCCACTCGGAGGTGCTGAGATAAGGCTGGAGGCAGAGCCTGCCTCACCTCTCCTCAGCAGCCTGGCCCAGGAATGTCCCAGGCCCCCTGCCCTCATGGAGTCCCAACCCCAGGCCTCTCCCTATCCCAGCCATCATCGTTGCAGCCACCATTGGTCCAACTGACATGGAGACCATCCTTGCAGTGGTGAGGAAATGCTCATGGAGACCTAGGGATAGGACTCGGCTTCCTTTGGGAGAAACCTTACCTGGGGGGAGATGCTAGTGGGACTCCCTTCTCCTGACCAGCCTCTGGACATGGGGGTAGCTGTGGCCAAACCTGCTCCATCCACAGTCCCTCTGCTGAGATTGTGGTAACACGAGTGTCCTGCATACCTCTTCTGAGATGGCCCTGGAGTCCCTCCTGGCTGTGCCCTGTCTTGGAGCTGTGTCCTTCCTTCCTGACCTGCTGCCTTTCCCAAAGGGGTTTGGCTTTCACCAAAGGATATGGTTGTCTAGGCATGAGAAGGGAGATGCTAATATTTGTCAGCAGGGAGAACATCTCTGCTCATCCCCAGGATCTTCACTGTGACATGCATGAGACAGCACAGAGCCACCCAGCTCAGCATGATGGCATGGGGTCCCATCCTGCATGTGTCCTAGGGGTGCCCAGTCACCTGTACCACTACAGGGACAAGCTGTGCCACCCTCTAGCACTCACTGTCACCACCCGCCTTCCCCCCAACCCCTGCTATATGCTTGCTGCATGGATTTCAGCCTCCCAGCTGAGCATCAGAGCAGCGCTGGGGCTGATGAGTCAGCGCTCAGTGCCACATGGCTGAGTTTGGACATTCCACTCCAGGATGGACCCCACAGGACCCAATGGGCCATGGTGACATTTCCATGTCTTTGCATCACCTTGTGAGACCTTGTATTCATCCCCAGGCAGGAGAAGGACTGTGCCACAAAGGCAAGCATGGTCTTGAGGTCCCTGAGGATGCTGTAGCCCCCCTGTGCTGTGCATGGGGAGGAGGTGGGGTCTCCCTGAATTGCCCGGCAAGCACAGAGCTTGCAGACAGCCCATACCCGCAGGTTTCTTGGTCCCTGTGTACCTGTGTGTGCAGGCAGCAGAGCCCCTGGGCAGGCAATGTCCATCCCTAGAAGGACCTTGCCCATGTGTGCCTGCTCCCTGCTGCTCGTGCCTGCTCCATGCTTGTTGCTGCCTGCTCCTTGCCCATCTCTGGCCATCCCTGATTCTTGTTGTCTTCTCCTTGCCTCCTCTCTGCCCATCCCCACCTGGTTGCCCTTGCCCATCACTTCCTGCTCTTTGCTTATTATTGCTCATCCCTGCCTGCTCCCGGCTCATAGTTGCGTGTTCCCTGCCCATCCATGCCAGTTCCTTGCCCATCGCCGCGCTACCTGGCCGTGTCCGCTCCTTGACGGTCCCTGCCCGTGCTCTGACACCTGCTGGCCACCAAAGGCACAGGCAGAGCCTTCCTGTCCCAGGGGCAAGGTGCCCAGCGCCCAGCAAGGAGGGGAAGGTGGGACCTGGAACAGGGGCTGCGCAGGGCGAGGCACATTCAGGGGACAGGGCAGCCCAGGTGGGTCCTGCTAGGAAAGGGTGGTCTTGCCCCAGAGGCTGGTGGCAGGCGGTGTCCCTGGCTGGGGGTAAGGGTTGGAGGGTCTGGGTGTTTATGTGTGGGCAGGGTGCTTCAGAAGGGACAGAAGGGCTGGTGGTGAGGGCAGAAGGGGAGTCCAGGGTGGGATGCTGGCATGGGAGCAGCAAGGAAACACCTGGAGTGATGGCTGGAGATTCCAGGGGGCTTTGGGGACTCCTTGCCTGCCCCCAGCCCTGAACCCTCTTACTGCCCTTCTCTGCAGGGTCCCTGTAGGGTCAGAGACCTCTGGAGCTGCTTGTGCCATGTGCCAAGTGGCACATGGTGGTGTTGAATGGGAACAAAAGTCGCTCCCCTCCCTCCTCCTCCCCCCCTCACCTTGCAACTGTTTGTCCAACACCTTCCTAGCTTATCTCTCCACACCCAGGGAGTTGTGGGATGAGGGCAGAGGTGTTCCCCCACCCCATGCAGGGCAAAGGCCTGCCTGGCACTGCCCTTCTCGGGGCCTGGACCCTGCCAAGCACAAATGGGTTTTGCCCGAGAGCAGCAGCACCCACTTCCTCTGGGTGGGAGCAGGTGCTTGGGGATAGGGTGAGAGCCCAAGTTTCTTGGGGGCAGCTCCCTGCAGAGGCAGTGGCGGGGGATTTCTGAACCTGCCATTGTAGCTGGCATCAAGTTTTATATCCATGGCTCCTGCTTGCCATGGCTGTGTCACGACCCACAATATCCTGTTGTGGAAAGTTCCAGCACTGAGTTGGGCATCACACAAAAACATCTCCCATGGTGGCTGGGTTTCAGGCTGCTGCCCTGTTGTTTCATTTAGTGCTTCTCAGGACTGGCGTTCTATGTGACCATGAATGCTTTGTTCTTCATCCTGATTTTATAGCATGCTCTGAGAACCCCCAGCATCTCCTTTCCAGGCTGCACAATCGTGGTCCATTCACCTGGTTTTGTGTAGAAGGTCCCATATTGCTTTTCCTGCATCTTTTCTAGCTCCCATCCCTTTTGCAGCAGGGAAAGGGACCAGAAGTGTGGGCAAGTCAGGGGTGCAGGGGCTTGGTCCCTCCCTGAGTTGTAGCTGTGGCTGAGGGAAGCAGACAGTGGAGGGCCAGGCTGGGAGGGCTGTGGCATGGGCATTCAGGGGTGGCATCCCTCTGCTTGCTGGGGAGGACCATGGCAGGAGGAGAAGGCAGGGCAATTGCTTTGCTTGTGTGACCTATGTGGCCATGAGATCTGGGGCTTTTGGTATCTGATGCTGTTCCTCAGCCCTGGCTTTTCAGTCTCTGTGGCAGGGAGAGGTGGAGGGGGCTTCACCCCACATCCTTTCTGGTCCAGCAAAACTTGGGTGGGTTGGGCATTTCCCACACAAGCAGAGGCTGGATGCGGCTGTGAGGCTGCTCAGCGCTGTGTCCGTGTGCCTCAGGACTTGAGGAGCAATACCAAACAGAGCTGTGCTGAGTACTAGGCAGGTTGATTCATTTGTGGCCACAGGCAGTGCTGAAGACCCTGGGAGATCCTCTGGCCAGGAGGCAGAAGGGTCTCAGCTACCGCAAGCTCCTCTTGTCAGCTGAAAGCCCTTGGGGCAGTGCTAGCTCAGGGGAGATGGCCTGGGAGCATAGAGGATATTTCACCCTGACTAAAGCTCTGCTGCCCAACAGGCTCTTCAGCCAGCTGGGAAGTGGGGGAGAAATGAAGGAGGAGATAGGTACTCTGTTGGGTGCACATGTTTGGGAGGTGTTGTGTCAAACAAGGAGGCACTGGGCACTGCAGGGAGTCTGGAGGACATGGGCTGGACAAGGTGCCTCATGTTCTCATATCTTCCCCTGCTGAACCAGTCCCTAAAGGGTCTAGGGACCCAGAAAGTCTTTGTGGAAGCATGATAGCATAGGACCTCCCATCATCCCATCCAAAAGGCTTTTACTGACTCTACCTCTCTGCCCTGCAGCGCTGCAAGGACCGTTTGAATTCCCTGGCCATCTCTGTCATGAACCAGTGGCCAGGGGTGAAGCTGCGGGTGACGGAGGGCTGGGACGAGGACGGGCACCACTCGGAGGAGTCTCTGCATTACGAGGGCCGAGCCGTGGACATCACGACCTCGGACCGGGATCGCAACAAGTACGGCATGCTGGCTCGTTTGGCCGTGGAGGCTGGCTTCGACTGGGTATACTACGAGTCCAAGGCACACATCCACTGCTCCGTCAAGTCAGGTAAGACTGGGGGGGGGTGCACTGAGCAGGTCTGGGGACTTCTGGCTGTAGCATGCCCAGGGAGCCTGGCTGGGTGGGGTTCTCCTGGGGTGGTGCTGGCTCTCACAGCCTGATTTCCCTATCTGGGGCAGACAGTCGGGTGGTGAGTGAGTCACACCCCCGTGGCCAGCAGCACCCCAGGGCAAATTCCCCATCTAGCACGAACCTGCGGCCCGACCCACCCTCTCCACCTGCCTCCTTTTCCCACCCCATGTCTCCTATTCCCCAGCCTGTCCCTTGAGTCTGCCCATCGCATCTGTGTCCCCTGCTGCTGCCCTTGCCGTTGCTTAGTGCTCACCTGCCCACTCTCAGCCCTGTCTAGCCCTGCCCTCCTCCACTGCTGGCTGCGCTCGAGCTCTTGCTGTAGCGGCAGCATCCATTCATGGGTGGTCAGGGACATCCAAACAAGGACCGGGCAGGGTGCCCTGGAATCACCTCCCTGCCGTGCAGTGCCTTCTGTGGAGGGGAGCAGAGCTGGAGGGTGCTGGGGATAGAGGCAGTTGGACTGGAGTGAGGGAAGCTATGGTTGCTGGTGGTTGTTTCCCACTGTACGGTGCGGTGAGGGCGAGGGATGGCTGCTCTCAGGCCCTGCCCGCGGCCGGGAGGACGTTGAGTGGGGTGCAGCCCACGGAGAAGCTGCCCTGCTTGCGATGCTGCAGCCTACGGAGAAGCTACTCTGCCTGCGATGCTGCAGCCTTGGGATGCTGCAGCCCTGCGATGCTGCAGCCGCGGTCCCCGCCGAGCGGCCGCTCTGGCTGCGAGCGGCAGAGGGCAGCAGCGACCCACGCAGGGCTCCGGCCACGCTGGGCTCTGCCCGTGAGCGGTCTGCGTGGGTGCAGAGAAGAGAGACGTGCGGGAGAGCCGTGCCTGCCCCTAGAGCGCTTGCACACCCCTGCACATGCACAGGGGCTGCAGCTGCCACACGTGTGGCCGCAGTCGTGCCCGTACACCAGTGCACCATGGTGCCAGAGCTGGTAGCCAGGCACTACCCCATGTCCCTTATCTCCTGGCTCGGATGCCATTGCACTCTGCCTGTCCTAACACCCTAGCCCGTGGCCAGCGGCTTGACACCCCCAGACGCCAACCTGGCCCCCCACGCTGACCCACTCCCCCGTGCCGATGCCAGGAAGGGTGCAACGCCGGCCAGCGATGGAGATGGGGCGACCACACCGCAGAGCGGGAGCGACGCGCCCCTGAAGAAGAGGGACAAAGCGTGGGCGAAGGACCAGAGCTCCCACATCACAGGGTGCCCCGTGGGGCTGGCCGGAGGAGTGGGGCCAGGCTCTGAAGCAAGGATCATGACCCCAGAGCCTTGAGGCTGGCCAGAGGAGTGGGGCAGTGCCCCTGGAGAAGGACAAATGCTCTTGAATCCTGGGATGGTCCCTTGGAACAAGCGAAGAGAGATGCCGTGACCCAAAGAGCAGAACAGGGCCCTAAGGCCCTAAGGCCCTGTTCCCCCGAAGTGCTTTTGGAGGCTCGCCACAACCCCCTCACTCCACAGTGGTTCCCCAGGGCTCTGGGTCCCCCATATTTATACCTGAGGTCATGGGGAGCTGGGGGTGCATGGTGGAGGCTGTGGGGAGCATATCCTGACCCCCCCCAGAGTAATGTGCAGAGGGCAGCTGGGCTGCCCCTGCCTCTTAGTAAATGGCTTTTATTTTTGTACGGATGGCCACATGGCCTGTTGTATGTATTGTGTCTCCTCGGGTATCCCCAGCACCCACACACCCCTTCCTGCCCAGTGCTTGTGCCTCTTGGCTTCTGCCAGGTGCCTCTCTTGCCCTCCTGCCAGTCCTTCCCCACGGCTCTTCTGCCTGCCCAGGAATGCAGGGTGCAGGATTTGGGACCTGGACTCTGGGGCAGGCAAGGGGCAAATTACTGCACCTCATCTGAGTAATAAAAGGATTCTGTCCCAGAGATGGATGCCTCTTTTCATGGGCCTGGGGGCTGGGATTTGGCTCTGCCCAAAGCTGGGGAAGGATAGGGGGCAGTGCCATCTGGGTGGGGACACTCAAGGATTAAATGGGGGAGCTGGGAGACGGTTTGGGAGCTCTAGGATGGGACCGTGCAGGGCTAGGAGGAGAACCCTAGATGAGATGCTGCTGGCAGACAGTGGAAGGGCATGTAAGATGGGGGTTTCTTGGGCTTGGGGGAGCTAAACACCATTTCTTGGGATGCCAGGGTTCCCCTGCTAAGGGCCAGGATGGGCCTCTGATGACACTGGGTGACTTGCTGCATCTTTTCATTTGGGGAGCATTAGACCAACTGTACTACCATCCCAGGGCAGAAGCCCCAGAGAATTTGGGTGCTTACCCTGTGGCAATTGCTAGTGAAGCTCGGCCCACGAAGCTGGTGGCATTTGCCTGATGATGGCTACAGGCTGCGGTACTTCCCTGCAGCTCAGAGAGGGATTCAGCTGGCATCAGCGGTGCAAGGGTGAGCGGGGAGGAGAAGAGAGTGGGGCTGCAGCATGGGGTGGGGGAGTGCTGTGGTGCTGGGGGAGGACGCTGCACCTTGCACTATGCCTTGCAGCATCCGACTTGGTGATAACCAGTCACAGCACTGTAGGGGATGGGGATGCTAAGGGCATGCAGTGTGTGACAGGGCATTCTGCTACTATCTCAAGGCTCTGCCTCCCCTCGTTTGAGCTCTTGCCACTGTCTTGCACATTTGAGGCTGTGGCTGTGCCCCGTTTCCCATGCCTGGTGTGTTTCAGGGCCTGGCTCTGCAAAGCAGTCCCAGTACCCTGGCACTGCAGCGGGGAGTGGGTGCTGCCATGCAAAGCTTGAGCCTCCAGGTGCCACCCCCAGTGACACAGTATCTGGGGAGCAGATGCCCAGGAAGGCTGGAATCATGGCTGAGGTGTGTAGGGGACATGTACACATTGGTGATACCAAGGCAGGATTATCCCCAGGTGGGCAGAGCTGGCAAGCCTGGAAGGGTCTCTGTGCGTCGTGGAAGGGTGATGCTAGGGGTCTGTCAGATGGGTAACACTCCTGTCCTCTTTCTCCCTGCACAGAGCACTCCGCAGCTGCGAAGACAGGGGGCTGCTTCCCTGGGCGGGCACTGGCAACGCTGGAGAATGGTGCCCGGACGCCACTGTGGGCACTGCGCCCGGGCCAGCGGGTGCTAGCGATGGATGGGGCGGGCAGGCCCACCTACAGCGATTTCTTGGCTTTCCTGGACAAGGAGCCCCGTGCTCTCACCTCCTTCCATGTCATCGAGACACGGGAGCCACCCCGGCGGCTGACTTTGACGCCCACCCACCTGCTCTTTGTGGCTGAGAATGCCTCAGCGCCTGCCACCCAATTCCACCCCACCTTTGCCAGCCATGTGCGCCCTGGACATTTTGTGCTGGTGGCAGTGGGGGAAAGTGGCTTGCAGCCTGCAGAGGTAGTGAGGGTGTGGGACCGGAGAGACATGGGAGCCTATGCCCCGCTGACACGCCATGGGACACTGGTGGTGGATGGTGTGGTGGCCTCATGTTTTGCCCTGGTGCAGGAGCAACATCTGGCACAGCTGGCCTTCTGGCCACTCCGGCTCTATCACAGCCTGGTGGGGTGGTCGGGGGTGCAGGGGGATGGTGTGCACTGGTACTCGGGGCTCCTCTACCGCCTAGGCAGGCTGCTCCTGCCCCCTGACAGCTTCCACCCTCTGGGGGTACCCTGGGTGGAGAGCTGAGGGTGCGCCCCAGCTGGCGCTGTTGGTGGAGGTGGTGGCTGCAGGGCAGCTCACTGGGGGCCAGCACCCCCTCCCAAAGCTGGATGCCCATGGGCAGTTGCCTCCCGCCCTGCCTGCTCAGGGCATAGTCACCTCCCAGCTGAGGGGCACCAGGGCTCCCCAGCGTGCCTGCTCCATGCCCACCACCCCCTCCTTACCCTTTCTTCCTGGGGGCAGTGGGAAGACATGAAGGGCCCCCCCCCCAGACATGGGAGTGCCCCTGGCTGGATCCACATGCTGCTATTTGTGTGTATGTGTGTGAGTGGTGTGAGTGTGTGCAGAATTAGCTAATGAAGGAGGTCTGGTAGACAAGGAGGAGTAGGGAGAGGAGAGATCTTGCTGGCTGCTCCCGGGAGGCACCCATTCTGGCTGCACCCAGGGGGGAGGCTTTGGGAGAGGGGCCCCAGGGCCCCTTGCTGGCAGCCCGGACAAGGACAGCAAGCTATGCCTTTCCCAAGCCTGGGACATGGCAGCTGGCAGGAGGGTGTCCTGGGACTGTACCTTGCCCTCAGCCCTGACTGCAGGAGCAGAGGGGCACCCAAAATCAGCTTCTGTATGCCTTGGGAGGGCTGGAAGGGCCAGCACGGCTTCGGCACAAGACCTGTGACTTGGTGGCACAGGTGCCACTGGAGCATGAGGCTGGGAAGCAGGACCCCAAGCTCTGCCCAAAGCCAGCACTTAGCCACCCAGCTGGACATGCCTGCGGGAACACTGTGACAATACAGGGGCCCTGTTTGGCAAGAGGAGGATGTGTGGACAGGAGGGTGGAAGTGCCAACCAGGTACAGGCACACACTGGTGGGAACAGGGGTGGGGACAACAGAAGAGAAGAAAGTGTTTGGGGAGAAAGTTCTCCCTCCCTTGCCTTCCCGGCACTCCACTCTGAGCTGGCTCATCGCAAAGCCATGTCTTTCCCACCTCAAAGCTAAAGAAACCTCCTCATTCTCCAGACTCTACCTAACCTGACCTCCCACCCCCCCAGCACCCCAAACCCTCAGGGTAATTCATTGCTGCTCACCTGCTCTTGGAACCAAGGGGGGTCCCATCAGAGCTGCAGCCACAGTCATCCTCCCAAATCCCGGCTAGAGTCTCAGCCTCCCCTGGAGCCACGTTAGTGGAGGTGAGTGGGATGGGGAAGAGCTGTGACCCGCAATCCCCCTGCAGCATCACGCGTCTTTATTTATTTATCTGCTCTTTGTATGTACCATAGATGGGAGGCAGAGTGGGCATGTGCAGGGTGAGATGGGGGCAGGTGGGGGAAACTATTTGGTTGGGGGAATTTTTTTTTTTTTTAAAAAAAAGCAGAAATTATTTAAAGATTATTTTAAAGCACAGTTTTTATGGTGATTGTTGTCCAGGGCAAAGTGAGAAAGCGCAAGCACAGCTGACGGCAAGTGTATTTTTGTCTCTTCACTGGATGTACTTTTCCTGGTCGGGGACACGGCCCAATAAATCCATCATCTCCCAGGCAGGCACTCTGAGCTCTGGTGTGGGGAGTGCAGGAAGGGATCAGGGATACTCAGTACCCATCATAAACAGAGCACGCAAGGACAGAGGGCATCTTGCTCTTCTCTAGGAGCAAGAAACATCCTCTCCAATGCGCTCCACCAGTAAGGGCGAGATCTCCCTCCACGCTCCTCCATACCCAGAGGAGGTGGGCAGCCTCTCCTGGTGATGGGGAGGCTGCAGGATTGTTCCAGCCTACATGGGACCAAGCTGTCACCAGGATCACCTGGAAACTAGGGCAAGAGGAGCAGAATATAGGAGGGAACAGCCACTATAGGACTGCTGGGACACCTCTCCATGCCAGTCTGGGTCCATCATCTCAGTGCTCATCTGTGCTGGGATACACTTCCCTGTGCTCTCCATCACCACAACAGCCACTAACCTGCTTACCAGTTTTCCAATGTCACTTTAGCCTAGCGCTGTCTCTGTCCCTGTCCCCTCACCCCTTGCCAGCCCTGTTCCCCCGTCACCCCACCCCCATGCCAGCAGAAGGGAAGGCTACCACCTAGCACCCCACCTACCTCCCCATACCTGTTCGACCCATGCAGCCCTCTGTGCACCCTGTTCCATCTCCAAGCCACCCTGCCTGGGCTCCTGGGAGACTGGGAGTGGGGTCGCCCCAGGGCTTTCCCTGGATCCACAGCATGGCGAGCGCAGAGCAATCCAGCAGGCGGCTGTCAGCAAGGGCCTTCATCACTGCGGCTAATTTAAGGGCTCTGAGAGGCGGCTGAGCTAATTTAATTAGGTTCTTATTACAGAGAAGGACAAATTGGTCCCCAGGGGAGCCACGGGGTCAGGCTTTCGAGAGGCGCTTTATGGAGTGAAATTTCAATCAGGCTGCTGTTGTGGGCATAGAGGGAGAAGCTGGAGGCAGAAGCTGGATGGGGAGAGGATGTGCCCTTTGAGGTGCCCCATGGCACTGTGTGTGTGCCCCATCTCCAGGCCCAGGTTTTTATTGTATCAGTGAATATGGAGTAACAGCTCTTTGCCTCCTTAGGAGAATGCTGCAGGGTTTCGGGGGGGCTGCTTTGGGGTGGAAGCAGGGAAAGTGGCGAGGTCCCAGCTATGGGCCAGCCTCTGGGCAGTGAGAGGAATGGGGGTGTTACAGTTTCAAACCCACCCACAAATAAGATTCTGGGGTCTTTCGCCTCCTGAAACCCCGTGAACTCCCCCAGATCCCTAAAAAGCCCTATGGTGAGGACAATAATGACAAAATGATGTTCAGCTGACAGACAGGGTTTATGGGGGGCTCTTCCTCCTCTGGATGCCCCCTCCCCTCTAATCATTCAGCCTTGGGAGAGCCAGGGCAACCTGGGCACTCCTCGTGGGCACCTGAAGCAATCCCATCTCCCAAGGTGCCAGTCCTGGATGGGGAGTTCCCACCAGGGTCCCGGCTGGGTAGTGATGGATGAGGGATGTTAGTGGGTGGCCGGCAGAAGGGCCGGGCTGGAGGGTACCACAATGGATGTCTCACCATCAATTTGTCCTCATTACCATGTGAATGGTGGGCGGGTCGGAGAGGAAGGGCCTGTGGCTACAGGAAAACCTCCCACATGCTCCCATCTGGGGTAATGTGTCCCGCCTCCCCACCCCTCCAGCCCTGTCTGAGCGTGTTAAACCAGCATCAACAGCCCCCGGGCCCTAATTCAGGGAATGAGAGGTACCACCCCCTATTCAGGGCCTTGAAAAGGCTATAGGATCCGGTGTTGTTAACAAGGGGGGGAATCCCATCCCATCCCCGCCTCTCCCGTCTGTCCCTCGAGGTGGCCTTCTGCTGTGGCAGCACCAGCCAGCCCTGCTCCCAGCCCCAGGCTGGCACGGTGGGTGCTGAGGACAGGGAGGTGTGAGGTGCTGCAGCTCAGGGAGTGGGAGCGGAGCACCCTGAAAGCATCTCCTGTTTGTGGGGAACTGCACCTTCAAGCATTGTGGACAGGAGGCAACAGCAGGGTGGGGATCGCATGGGACTCCAAGACCAAACCTTTCCCATGGAGGGGAAAATATTTCCAGGCAAGGAGGTGGTTTGTCCCCATCATCTGAGAGCTCTGGGTCAAAACAGGTCTCCATGGCCTGGCCTTTCACGGTGATGGGGGAGGTCACCCTGAATCATCTGACTCTGCAGGCATCAGGTTGCAGTGATCCCCATCCCGACCCACAGCCGCCTCCCAGACAAAACCGAGGGGAGGGTGCTGAGCTCGGCCTGGCTTACATGCTGCCCACCAGCAGGTGCCCACAGAGGGAGCCCATGCCAGTCTCATGCTCTCACTTGCATTATCTTAATTTAGCCTAATGGCTTTTCAGAGTGATGCTGCTCCGGGGCAGGCGCAGGACCCTGCCCTCTACAGCACTGTTAGAGGGAGGGTCCCAACACCCTGGCCCCAGGCCCACAGCAGCCCCAGGAGGGAATGTGGTGTGGGCTGCAGCCCCGGTCCTGCACCCCAAATGACCCCACTGCTTTCCCCTCCACCCCATGCCTCCCATCTCCTGCCTTTCTTTCAACCCGCCTGTGGTACTCAAGTGTGGGTACAGTGATGGGAGCCCCCCCTTCGCTACAGGGTCTCCTCGCTCCTCCTCAGAGCTCATCTCCGCATGCTTGGCAGCTTCCATTTGGCAGGGATGAAGGTGCTTTAGCAGGCAGCAGCCTCTGTGAGTCACACCAGAGCCCACTGTGCCTGTACAGACATGGATAGACAGACACACACCTCCACCCACCTGTTGTGCACATACCTTTATTCCCAGGACAGATAAATGCCCACCACCCCATCATCGGGCTTAGAACCACCTCAGCTCTCAGCATCCCCATCCATTCCCCCAAAATACTCACTTTCCAGACAGGATACTTTCTATCCCAGGCAGTGTCTGTAGCACCCAGGTGCTGATCTCTGTCCCCTCTGGAATGTGCACATAGGCCATGGTGACAGCATGGAGACTGTGAGGACCACAGGACACAAGCACCCTGAGGCAGTGTCCACCTCTGCAGCCGTGCTCACCCCACATCTGCCAGGTGCAGAGATCGTCCTGGACCCAGGACTAGCTCTGCCAATCCTCCTGCTGGAGGGGCACCCTCTAGCTCCCTGCCCCACAGCACCAAGTATGGAGCTAACACACCAAAGCCCACCTTTTCCTTCCCATATCACCTCCCTGGGCAGCAGGAATACCCAGCACCATCTGAAGTCTCTGCCGCATGGCAGAGAGAGCCAGGAGTGATGCTGGTGGTCCCCACGCTCTGCAGGGAGAAACAGGCAGGGGTATCTGGGGACCATGCTGAGCATCTGGCAGCAGGCATCAGCCATTACTTCGTACACAGTGTTAGTATGAGGGAAGGAGCTCCCAGCACCACGAGAGCACCCAGCAGTGTATGGCACCGAGGGAAACCTGCAGCCATCTGGCACTGACCTTCAGCGAGAGGCTCTGGGGTGCCCTGAGCAGCAGCATGGGGGGAGTGTGAGTATCCGCCCATGTGTAGGGGACAAGTAAGAATCTAATCAGGGTCCTTTTCCTTAATAAATCATTCATCTTAATCCAATGCCCTCCCTCCTGCTCTAATAACTCCCGACGCTGGGCCTCACAGCCACAACAATGCGACTAATGGAACGATTTATTTTCATAATAGTGCTGGTGGAGAGAAGGGGCGGCCGGGGTGGGGGCAGCACACTCCAGGGCAGAAGTTTCTAATTAGTGAATGAAATTTGATGTAAGGCTGGAGGAAGATGGATTCGCTGCCTGACAAGAGGCCTTTCAGCTCATCAAAGTGCCTGAACAGGGAGGTAAATTAAATTATTTCTAATTCTTCACTAACCTCCAGGGAGTCACCCTTCCACTAGCAAAAGGTGGGTCCATTCCTAAAATGAAGATGCACTTGAAGGACTGAGGTTGAGTGGAAAGGACCAGGCTCTGTGCAGGAATGGAGATGATGGGATGGGATGGGATGGGATGGGATGGGATGGGATGGGATGGGATGGGATGGGATGGGGCAGGAGAGCAGGGCAGGCTGCCACTGACTTTGCTGGAACAATGAAGAGGGAAGAAGTGGTGATGGAAGGAAGAGTTGCAAATGGTCAGTAAATACACCACTCCAGGGACTAATAACTAATTTGCAGCAAGTTTTCCATCCTTGCCTACCACCTAACCAGAACCAGAGCAGGGCTGAAACACAGTCGGTGCTGGGGTGGAGAGCAGCAGCCTGGCAGCCAGGGGTTTCAGCAGGGACAGCACTTGGTTTTGATGAAGGGTTGACCAATGCTGAAGCAGGCAAAAGGTCTAGTGCAGGGAATAGCTTCAGAATTCCCTTGTTCTCATGGCTCTACAGTTTGAGGCTAATGTCAGTGATACCAATGCTTGTGGCCATGAAAGCTGTTCTTGGAATATGCAGGGTTTTCTTCTAAAATCCCAGCTCCTGGAATCCTGTGATGGAGACAGAGAATGCACTCCCTCCTAGCACTCTTGATTGCAGAGGAACCTTGGCAGTGCCAACCTGACAATACCAGAGTACAAAGGAAAAGGCTTGGTGCTGTGGCAGAAGCCAGCCCCTGACTCTCCCTGCAGCATTACAAGCTGTCCTAAAAGGAGCCAAGGCTGCCTCACAGCTCCCCTCCCTGTTGGGCCAAGGAAGACCATTCAGGGACAGCAGGCAGGTTCCCAGGGGACTTTCCGTATGAAATCATGGTCTGCATTTCCCACAAGATCTCCTGCCCCCGTAACCATGCTCAGCACCACTGAGCAGCTGTGGTCACAGCACAGCCTAGGGAGGGGTATAGGGGAGATAGGGGGGCTGTGTCTTATTACAAGGGCCTGGGGAGGCACGGGGCGGGAGGGGTGGTAGTGCTGGAGGCTTGCTGCAGAATGGGGAGCATGGTCCCCTCCCCACAGCTGAGCTAGGTGGAGCTGGGACAGTTGCACAGCCGGCTATGCTGACCCAACACTCCAGGAATTTAATTTGTTTAATATATTCCCTGGGAAAGAAGAAAATAAATAAGTGGCACCTTGCATGCCCCCATGTCTCACTCTCGCTATGGAGGTGTCAGCTTAACGAGCCAAAGCCTTCAGCCTGATTAACCAGCCACTGCTCCCACTAATAGCAAGCTGCTGAGCAGTGTGATTGATGTACGGAGAGCATTAGTCCCCATAGCTTGGTGCTGAACTGCTGGGCGGGGGCGCCATGCCCACCCCAGCCCCTTGCTACTGCCCTCTGTACCCAGGCCCAGGCCAAGGGCAAATCAAAGGCTCCCTCTTGCTCTGGGCAGATCATCCTGCCCCACTGCTCTGTGGCATAAGCCATCCCCAGGGAGATGGAGTTGGGGCTGCTTTTGCCTTTAGAGGCAAGGACACACTGGTGCCTTCCCACCAGCTGTGGGACTGTGTGGCAGCTCAAAACAGGGGCTCAAAACAGCCCTCAAAATAGGGGCTGAGAGCCAGGGCTGTGCAAGAGGTTTTGTGCTGAGCTCTAGGTCTCAGCCACACTGTCCCGCATTGGCTGGGGTAGGGTACTTGGGGACACTGAGGCACAGGAATGTGCGGGAAGCCACAGTGACAAACCAGGGGAAAGCCCATCAGTCTTGGCAGCTCCTTCAAGGCTTTATTCCACTGAGCCCTTACCGTCAGTTGTCCTGACCCTCACATTGTCCCACCTGACCTTCACTCAGACCCTTCTGCAGTCCTGCTTGCCTGTCCCTCCCTCTGTCCCACTCTTATTGAGGTGTCCCTGGGTCTCCCTGCAGTGACGTCACCCGCTCCTGCCATCCCTTTCCCACAGCATCACCACCCTCTGCCCCTGCCTTGGGAAGGGGTTAATAAGCAGCCGGAGAGACAGGGTAATAAATGGCTGTTATCTCGTTAATGAGCTGACATTAATTAGAGCCCAAGGTCCTGGGAGAGGTAGCTGATTTATCCGGTCACCCTAGGAGCAGGTTAGGAGCTGACTCCATGGAAAGGCCATTAACAGGGAAGAGGTGAGGCTGTGTTGCTGGCAGGGTCATCCTGCACCTATTCCTTCCCTGTTTCCCTCCCTCCCCTTCCAGGGAGCAGGTCTGGCCTTGGGACAAGACCCACTGAAACAAAACCAGAAGATCTTGGGGGTGACAGGAAAAAGAGCGCTAGAGGATCCCCTGTGTGCCGAGCAGTGGGGGTTCAGGAGTGGGGGAGAGCCTGGCTATGCCAGAGGTGTGTGGCACTGGATGTGGGTGGTGTCTTGAACCAGGGCTGTGGGAGCAGGGGCATGGGGAAGCAGCAGAAGGAATGCTGTGCATTTCATCACTTCTCTGTTTTCCTCAATGATAGGAGATGTTGGCTGTTTAGCCTCTTCCCTCAAAAGCCAAGGCCTGGAATGAGGACAGACCCTTAGGATGAGCCCAGGTGCTGCCAGAGCCTGTTCTGATGGCAGGAGGATGGAGGAGATCTCTGGGTGGGTGGTGGGCGCTCATGGTGTTTTGGGATCAGGAAAGGAGTTAGGGGCTAATGAGACTGGAAATGTAGCGCTCAGACCCTGGGTCCTTTCAAGAAATGGATCTGAACTGACTGCGTGTCCCTGTCTCTCCAAGCCATACATTTGCAAGGGGACAAGCTGGCTGTTCCCAAGCCCCACTACCTCTTTACTGCATGGCTGCACCCCAGGCAGCCGAGCCAACAGCTAACGGAGGGGAGCCCTAGGGCATCCCTGCCTGTCCCCTGCAGCTGCATGGCCTGATCCTGCAGGATGCTGCCACCGCAGCCCTTCACGTTGGCTGTGTGCTGGGATCAGGTGTGACACTTCAAGAGCTTCTCTGGCTGTTGCTGCTGGGGGCAGGCACTCTCCCTGCCCTGCAAGCCTTCCCATGCAGGCTTGCTCCAGCGTGGGAGCTGTTAACATATCGTTTTGCTCAGCTCTGCCATGATCCATCAGAGAGAGGGCTGCTTATTTGAGGAACTGCTTGGCTAAATACACAGCTGCTCAGAAATCCCTGCAGGAGGCCTGAGTAGGAGGGACTGAGCCAGGTTTGCTTTGTGTGTGAACCCCTTTGCTTGGGGCAGGTTCCTGGGACTTAGTGTGAAGGCTCGGTAAGGTGGGCAGAGGCAGGTCTGTACCTCACCAAGCCTGTGCAGTGGCAGGGGGGTGGAGGCATGGGGATTTCTGCCTTCCAGGACAAATACTTGCCTGTCGAACAGAGCAGCCGTTGTGCCAGGATGGCAAAGCACTCGGGAGACTCTGGCTGCCTCAGAGTTCCCTGGGGTGGGCAGGAACCGGCAAACCCATGCAGGAGGAGATGTGGGCAGGGACAAGGCATGCAGTCACTGAGCACAGCACCCCTGGAAGCGTGCAGGAAAGTGGCATCAGCAAATGCTTGGCACTTGTCTCCTGTCATCACCAGAGCAAGGGGAGACCCCTAAAGACAGATGAGGTGCCCTGCGAGCATTTCTGTGAGACTGCTCCCATGACAGCAGTGTGGATGCCTTTGCCAGTGTTTCTGTAGAGGGGACAGCCACCAAGGGACCCTGGTGCTGGCTGTGCCGGGTCTGACGCAAGCTGGGCTCAGCTCCCACTGCCACTAGGCTGATTAAGACCCATTATCTGGTTGGTTAACAGCCCCAGGCCACTCACAGGTGACTTCAACTGTTCATTTAGCCACAAATCACCACGGGGCTGGCAGTTTATTTACCTTCCCCATCAGCCTCCTATGGCTTCCCAGACTCCAGAGATAGTGAGTGGCCCTGCTGCAAGGGGCAGGGGAAGGGCAGTGTCCCACTGCAGGCAGTAGTCAGGGCTCCCACAAAATCTGGGACACTCCAAACTGGAGCAGACCAGGGGTTCTTACACCCAGTGCTTCTCACCAGGGGCTCAGCTTGCTGTGGGCTAGAGGCTGCAGCGCACAGATGAGAGTGGGCCACTTCTAAAGCCTCTCTTGTGAGGGAATGGCTGGGAAAACGTGTAAGCAGGCTTACAGCCTGTGTCTCCAGCACTGGTGATGCTTTTGGACGATATTTCTCCACTAGCTGGCTTGGGACTTCAGAGTGCTGCAAGATGACCTGAGGCACCAAGGGTGAGAGCAGCAACAGCTACTGCTTCCCAAGAGGTGCTTTAAAGAAGGTTGTTGCATTACAGATCTCTTACAGGGAACTAATTTCTAAAGATAGGGAGTTCTGAGCGCTATGGCCTGGGGATTAGCCAATGCAAGCAGGTACAGACATCCTGGGGACAGGGAGCTCTCTCCAGGCTTAAAAGCTATAGCCTGGGCAGCAATCAGGGTACCTGCCACCCCTCTGGGATGGATTAAGCACACTGGGTCCTGCACCGGTCCCTGTCTCAAAGGCAACTTCTATTGCCTGAAGGCAGGAGGTGACAGAAACACACTGGAAGGACCTGGTGCTAAACTGTGCATCTAGGAACAGCCAAAATGACAGGTTAAGTGGAGAGTAAGACACAGCCCCAGCATGGGTCATGTCTTCATCTGATGTCTGGGATAAGGACCTGATCCTGGGAAAATGAAAGTTTGATCCTAGTCAGTAATTTTTTTATCAGAGTATGGATTTTCCTCGGCATGCTTGACTTTGATCTTGGGGCAGCTGGGTTCGCTAAGGGATGTTATGTTGCTTCCCAAGGTGACACTGAGGAAGTGTTAGGGCTGTAAAACTGAACTGTACTCTCAAATACCACCTGTGACCCTCATGTCTTGTTTCTGGGAGCTCAGGCACTGCTGGCAACAGCTTGGGGAAGTATGTGAACTGCTGTAGGTAGTGGTGTGGGTCTCTACAGGTGCTGAAAACTTGTGCACCAGATCTGGGTGTCTTTGGTGACTATGTGTGTGTTTGCTCTTCTAGTTTTAATCCTGCTGCTTGACCTCGCTTAGAGAGAAGTTGCATGCAGGCAATTCATTTGAGACTGTGGATACAGTAAAGACAGCTCTGCTTGTCTAGCTGGGCACTCTCACATCACACAGATGCTGCTGTGACTGCAGCTTTCAGGTGACTGAAGAAAGATTGAACTCTGAATGTCCAGCTGAGGCGCATCCAGAAAATCCCAACAAAATGCCCGGGCAAATGAGACTCACAGGAAGCCCTGGACTGTGTGAAGGTTCCTGGTGCTGCCCATTGCCCAGCAAGGGATGTTGTGATCAGTGCTCTCCCAGAGAGGTGAGGGAGTTGAGGAACATCACTGCTGCCTGGGCATCATGCACCTCTCACTGGTCTGCACTTTCTGGACAGGAGTAGACTAAAGTGATTAATTATGGAGGCACTTTTTAAGGGCACATTCAACACCAGGTGCATCCCAACGAGGGATGTAAAGATGGCTGAAGCATCCTGGCTGGTTCAGGGCTTCAGGGTGGCCCATCTAGCTCTGTATGGGGCTCAGGAAATCTGTCCTGAATGGGCCTAAGATCTTCCACATCAGCAAGGTGGTATTTACTGGCCTGTTTCACAGAGCTGGTCACCTTGGGAGGGATCTGCTATCACGGGGTCAGCAAAGAAGGCCCTGGGTAACAGCACAGGGCAAGTTGTGGGGGGACTGGGAGCAATATGGTGCTGGCTGAGAACATTCCCCCTTAAACTCCACCTCCTCCTGAACTGGAGTGGTTTCCCGTCCATAGCACCCTGCACTTCCCAAGCTGTGGGAAGGAGCCGTGCCTCTGGCTGACATCCTGGGGTCTGCTACCTGTGTCTGATGTTCAGGGTTGCTTTAGATACTCTGTGGAGGAAGGATGCTGGGCAGAGGTGAGGGGCCAGGCCACAATCATGTCCACTTATTACAGTGCTCAGGTCTAGGTAGCAACCAGGTGAGTTGTCAGGACAGGACCTGATGTATGGGCAAGAGAGTTCCCTCCTTCCTGAGGCATAAAATGAAGCTAATCCAACGTTGGACACCTTAATCCAGCTCTGATCTGATTAATGACCCTGAAGACTGTGAACTCATCAGCACCCTGGCATCTATCACTGACTGCATTCCCACCCCTCCTGCCACCCACTGTCGAGCATAGCTCTCCTATGCACAGCCCTGGGCTTTGCCTCTCTGCCTTGCATAGTGTGAGCTGCCTGCAGGCTGATCTAGCCCTGGACAGCCCTCTTGCATGGAATTCCCTCAATGATTTTCCTAGATTTCTTTATTGGGATGTTTCCACCCAGGTTTTACAGCTGATGTCTTGCTTGTGCAAAACAAAGGCTGCTTGTACTTTCATCACTCTGGGATCAGTGAGTTGAGCACTAACCTGGGCTGTTGGAGGAGCTGCTTGTCTTTGGAGAGCCTTCTTGGGTAGGGCAGGAGACTTCCATGAGGACAGTAAGGCTGTCACTAGGTGCTGAGACCCAGACCCCCAAAACGAGCCTCACAGAAGCCCTGCTCCCACTGCCTGAGCTATGGTGGGCACAACCTGAAATGGTCCCGTGGCTTGGCAGGAGCCACTCAGGCTCTTCTAGGCTGGCTACTTGCCTGTGGTCACTGTGGTGGTGACTTCTCTGTTCTGCCCCAGTGCAGCAGCCCCAGTCTCTGTCCTGAGTCTCAAAGCATGTTCCCTGTGCAAGGCTACAAAGCCACTGCAATCCTTAGAGCCAGACCTGGGGACTCAGATGAGGAAGAGATGGCTTCTCCTTTGCTACTGTCACCATTGCAAGCTGTTGATCTGCAGTGGAAGAGTTGTCCCACCTCTGCTATGTCCTCTATTCCCTGGCTACTTCATTGCAGTTTTCCTGGCTGCTCAGGAGCCAGCCTGTGTTCCTCACCAGATCTTGCCCTGCACATGGGACCTTTGGAGCTCCCTAGAGTGGGGTGATGTGTGCAGGGAGCGTAGCAGGCTCTGGAGCAGACTGCATGGGCACAGAGAAGAGAAGCCCCTCGGCTTACTGAGCAGAGAAAGCACAGGAGGCCAAGGAAGGCCCCATATGCCCCTGCCTTTCTTCTCCTTGGGCATCTGCATGCAGCCATTGTGGGACACAGGATACAGAGGGGTGAACCCAACTCTTGCTCAGGGAATATGTAAGTCCTGGAAATGCTAAAGGGGGAAGAAATACAGGGATGGGAGCTCCCTTTAGACTTTATAGTATTTAAACAGGGTAATAGCAGCTGCCTCACTTGCCTTTCAAAGAACCAGGATCCATTATTGGACACAAACAAGCAACGGCTTGTCTCACTATGTCAGCATGACACAAAAAGGTGGGACCCAGCGACAGGCAGAGGGAGACCCTCGGTGCCAGAGACCATGTGTTCTGCCTCTTCCTGAAGGCCAGTGCCTGAGAGTCTGAGCTGGCTCTGCTTCTGCTCATCCACAACTCGCAGACCAACCAAGGCTTTCCTCTCTACTCTTCTCTGGTGCCACTCTCCGAGCTGTGCCTTGTCTGGGAAAGATGAGACTGAGCAAATAAGGAATAATCTGCCTGTTAGTATCTTGTGCAGAGATGGGTGGTGGCTCCTGTATGTCCAGCTCAGGGTCCACTGATCTCCTCGGCCCAGAGTGGTGTAATGGGAAATGGCACAGCTAGGAACTGCTGGTGATCCTTGGTGCATGGGGTGTGGAGGAGCCTGCATGTGAGAGAGCGTCTCTCCTGCCTTCACAGACAGGCACTGCTCTGCTCCCTAAGTGCCTGTGGGCTCTGCAGAGCCAGGACAGCAGTGCAGCACAGCACTGATGTGCTGACATCCACCTGGTCTCTCCAGATCTCTTTCAGCAGTTGCAGCCGCAGACCAGCTTCCCTACTGAAGGGCTCTAAGGAAAGCGAGATTGGCTCTGGATCAGGATCATAGAGTCATAGAATGCTTTGGGTTGGAAAGGACAGGTTGTCTAGTCTAACCTCCCTTTAGTATCTTCAATTTGATCAGGTTGCTCAGGGGCCCATCCAACCTAACCTTGAATGTTTCCAGGAATGGGGCATCTGCTGCCTCCCTGGAGAACCTGTTCCAGTCTTTCACCACCGTCATTGTAAAAAAAAAAAAAAAAAAAAATAAAAAAAAATATATATATATTGCTTATACCCAGTCTAAATTTCCCCTCCCTTAGTTTAAAACCATTACTTCCTGTCCTGACACAACAGGATGATTGATTTTGAATGAGGACAGTGGGCTCAGCATCCTGGGACGAGGCTGGGGAGACCCTCTGGGTGTGGACCAGGGCTGGGTTGGGTTTACAGAATCACAGAATGCCCTGGGTTGGAAAGGACTCATAAGGAACATCGAGTCCAACTCCTGTCCCTGCATAGGACAACCCCAACACTCACACCGTGTGTCTGAAGGCATTGCCCAAACGCTTCTTGAGTATTGTCAGGCACAATGCTATGACTGCTTCCCTGGGAGCTCTTCCAGTGTTCCACCACCCTCTGGGTAAGAGACCTTTTCTAAATATCCAATCTAACCGTCCCCTGACCCATCTTCCTGCCATTCCCTCGGGCCGAGAGGCTGGGGAAGGGGCAGACCCGGGGATGTCCCTGCCGGAGGAGAGCGGCAGGCGGGGCAGGGGGCGGTGCGGAGCCAATGGGGAGCAGGGGCAGGTGGAGGGGGGGTTAAAACCCCCCGGAGCTGCCGAGGGAGCGAGTGCTCGGCTGGAGGAGCGGAGAGGAGCGCTGCCCTCCGGGCCCCGCGGGTGCATGCCCGCCGGTGCCGGGGCTGCCCGGGGGGGCCCGGCCGGGCTGTGCCCTGCCAGGGGGTGGCCCGGGCCATGCACAAGCCCATGGAGAACTCCCAAAACTTCCGCATAGAGGCGCTCCTCGCTGAGGAGCCGGCGCGGGGCGCCTCCCCGTCGGGGCTGAGTCCCGCGGCGAGCCCCGACACTCCTTCCCCGCGGGCCCCCCCGGCCCCGGCCGGCTTCGTGCCCAAGCCCGGGATGCTGCACCTCCCTGGGCTGGGCGCCCTGCCGGCCCTCTACCCGCCCGCCGTGTACCCGCTGCCCGTGCTGGGGGGGCAGCATCCCGCCTTCGCTTACGGCAGCATCGCCCCCCTGCCGCCGCCCGGCGCCGAGCACCTGAAGGCGGCCGTGGGCAGCTCCTTCCCGCTGGAGCACTGGATCCGGGCCGGGATGCTGATGCCGAGGCTCTCCGACTTCCATGGTGAGTGACCGGACACAGACCCCCGTGGGTGGACGGGGGTGAGGATCCCCCGGGCCACCCCTTCACGGGCCCTCGGCGGTTATCCCCAGCGTAAGAAGGATGTGGAACTGTTGGAGCGGGTCCAGAGGAGATCACGGAGATGATCAAAGGGCTGGAGCACCTCTGCTGTGAGCACAGGCTGAGAGAGTTGGGCTTGTTCAGCCTGGAGAAGAGAAGGCTCTGGGGAGACCTTAGAGCGGCCTTCCAGTTCCTGATGGGGCTCCAGGAAAGCTGGGGAGGGGCTTTTTACAAGGGCAAGTAGTGACAGGACGAGGGGGAACAGCTTTAAACTGGAAAGGGGAAGATTTAGATTGGACATTAGGAGGAAATTCTTCACAATGAGGGTGCTGAGGCCCTGGCACAGGTTGCCCAGGGAAGCTGTGGGTGCCCCCTCCCTGGAAGTGTTCAAGGCCAGGTTGGATGGGGCCTTGAGCAGCCTGGTGTGGCGGGAGGAGTCCCTGCCCATGGCAGGGGGGTTGGAACTGGATGATGTTTAAGGTCCCTTCCAACCCAAACAATTCTGTGATTCGGGACGGGAGCCCCCGGGACTGAGTCCTGTGCGGGGCTCTTGCTGCGCCCAGACCCACTCCGCAATCAGGACAAGTCTGGGGGCCCCATTGGCGAGGGGACCAGCATCCTTGCTCCAGAGACCGCCGAGGGCTGCGGCCCCGCGGACACCCGATCCGAAGAGCTTAGTCTCATCCTAAGCCGGTCCGGTTCTACGAGCAGCCCCGGGTGCCGCTGTCCGCCCCGTTGCCGGCAGAACGGAGCCGCTCCCGGGCCGGTTCAGCCCCGCCCGTACCGAGTACCGGTCCCACATGGCCGCCGCGGGCTCGTTGGGCTCCGCCGCAGCGGGAAAGAAACGAAAATAAAAAAGGGATGGCAGAAACCTTCGCCAGAAAACGAATAAAACCCACTGGCTGCGTTTGGGAACCAACCCACCCGGTTCTGTGCGGAGGGACCTGCCCGCCGGGGCGGAGGCAGAGAGGGATGCGCTGCCGGCTCCAGCCCCCAGGGAATCTCAGCTCCCCGTCAGCCCCGGGCACTCCTGGCATGCAAAGAGGGTGCCGGCTTCATGCATAGCTCCTTGTGCCGTGAGCACGGCCAGGGTTGCGGCACTGAGGTGCTGGGCCGCGGGTTGGGAGGGTCCTGCAGGGCACGGTCAGCACAAGGACCGACTTCAGGGTCTTGTCCCACTGGGGACTGTCACAGACACCCAGCAGTGCAACCCGGACTCTGCCCTGTGCTAAGGGTGAGAGGGGATCTGGTCACCACAAAGATGGGGCCAGTGAGCTTGTTAGCAAACACCTTGCATAGTATCTAGATTTATTAGCTGAGTTTAGCATCGTAATAACCAGGGAGCCCAATTTAAAAAAAAAAAAAAAAGACTGGAGAAGTCAGTTAATTAATAAACTGAATGAATAATAAGGCAAAAATGGAGAATTAACATGAAACATCCCATTCGTTGCTGCTTCATCAAATTATACCTGCACAGGTTGAAGGCAAAGAGGCTGTTCCCTACCCTATGCTGCTCTCATTTTCCCTGGCTTTCTGCACACTGTGAGATAGATCCAGCTGTGAAGTGGTGGTAGCACCTAAGGGTGCAGAATAAACCTGAGGTGCTGTGGGCTGTGTGCACCTTTCAAGCACGCCATTAAGAATGGGAGAAAAAAAACTTTCTTCGCTGGTAGTGAAGCACCTTCCTGCTTCTCTGCAGACGCCACATTGTTGTCATGGTATGTGGGTCTGTTAGTGTACCTCAGCATCTAGGTAGCTTCAAGTAGGGATGTGTTTCACCAGATTGAGCTCATAGGGTTCTTCCAGTCCTGAGCCCTGAACTCATCTTCTGGCTTGGATAACGTAGCGATATTTGTGCATCAAAATACATCCCTCCCAAGTGCAGGATCAATTCCAGAGCTGTTTGTTTCCAAAACCCCGTTGTAAGAAGACAAATCTCAAATCATAGGCATGAGAACAGCTTGTGGAAGGAGGTTTTGAGCTGTGCTAAGCTGCATGGGAACAGCATATAAAGGGTCTTGTGGGATGCATTGAGCTGGGCTCTTGGCATAGCTCAAGAGAGGAAAAGCAGTTTCTGCCCCCAGTATTGGTGCACTGGGCCCTGGAGAGCCTAAAACAGAGTAGAGGCAAAGGAAATGTGGAGGTGTAATAAGCATCTGACAAAAACTGCCAAAGCTGTGGATTTTAAAATCAGAGCTGAAAGGTGTTCGCTCCCAGTTCTGGGGAGCCCTTTGTAGTGGGGATTGCCTCTTCCCAGCCTCTCCCATTTAGTATGTCAGGAATTTTCCTGCTGTGAAGCTTTTCTTGCTCCAATGTTCACAGAAAATTTGTCATGTGAAACACAGCAAAACAACCTCCATTCTCTTTGCTTGCCTGGTCTGCACACAGGAGGTCCCTTTCAGCCTTCTCCTTCCCCCCCTACACAGCCTGGCTGCTTCCATCTCTGTCAAAACAGGGTTCCACACTGACTACTTTCAGGGGTTTTTTTCCAAATGTCCTCCTGTCCTGAAGCACAGGGACCGAGCTGGACACAGAGCTTGAGCTGATGCCGCCCTGAAGCAGAAGGATTGAAGCTTTGTGTGTTTGCAGCTGCTGTACCTGCCTATACCTCCCCGTGGACATTGCTTCCAACTTGTGGGACTTATGCTCAGCTTGCGATTCATTCTCTCCAAGCTCATTATCCAGGGATCCTTCTCCCCTGGTGTTTGTCTTCTGTTATTTTCACTACTATGTAGACCCTGTTCCTTGTCCATCTTCAGATCTTTATTTCAGTCTTTTTGGAACATTTGGGTTCTAAAGTGTGTCCTCAGCCTTTCCTCTCATAGGCTGGCTGCAAGCTCTGAAAGCAGGTCCCTTTGCATCATGCCTTGTCCCTGTAGTCACCAGGACTGACCCCTGCTGCATGTCACAGCTGCGTCTGGGCTCATATTGCCCCAGTGTGCTGCCCATGGTGTGGGGAGGGGGACCGTGGCATAGCTATGCAGGGACAGGGAAGGAGCACCTGTGTCCTACCTAGGGCATTCTGCCTTCCCGGCTCTTCCTCATTCCTCTGAGAAGGGTAGTGGGCTGGACAGGAGCTTCCCACAGTTGGCACAGGGCTCCTGGGCTACCTGTTGTTCCTGGGTGCCCTGTCCCAACAGCCAGTCTAGACAGACTGACATACCTGCCTGGCTGAGGTTTCCAAAGTGACTGAGCACAAGTGCCCATGCTGCTCGTGCTGATCATGTTTAGATCTCTGGGTAGCAGTGGGCAGATATCTGGGAGAGATGCATCTGAAAGCCTCCTAGGACATATTCTGGGACATTCCAGAGGGAGCTCACCCTTGTGTTTTATTTATGGAAGATTCCAGGACTATATTGTGAATTCCTTCTTTAGCTGCCTGTGGAAAGATGTTTTGCAGGCTCCATCTAGTTTGGTGTCCTGGGGATGGTCAGGCTGGGGGAAGGAACAGGACAGCCCTTGAACTGAAGCTTCAAGCTTTGCAGGGATGCATTGCACATGCTGCCCCACTCTCAGCTGTGTATGGATGAGGTGGGATGCTAGGGAGATGGTCCAAGGCAGTGGGTACCCTTAAGAACCTGGTCTGGGTTTGGGTGCTGGTGTTGTTCAGAGAAGTTGCTGTGGTGTAAGTGGGTACCATGCCTTCCTCCCTAGCTGCCTCTGCAGAGCTGCAGCCAGTGCCTGCCTGCTGCAATGCGCAGTGAGAGGACAGAGTGGGAAGGTCTGAGTGCATGGGCAGGCAGAGATGCTGCCCACCCAGGCTCTGCTCCTGGCTTGGGTCCCTGTCCTAGGGTTTTGAGCACCTCTTGAACTGCACAGAGGGAGCATTTGGCACCAGGGTGCTGTGCCTATTGGTATTCCTGGGAGCTGTGGTTTATTTGCCCTGGTGAGCAGCACAGAACTGCAGTGCAGTGGTGGGAGCCAAACATGGAGACCTGCCACAGAGGAGAGCTGTAGGAGCGGAGAGCAGTGACATACAGCTGCAGGCTCTCAGGAAGAGCGAGGAATTCCCTGTGGGAGCCCTGGAACTCAGATGGCTTTCTTGGGACATCACGTCTCTGCTTCTCTCACTCACACTGATGGCCTGGAGCCCAAGCCATATCCTGCCAGCAGCAGTGGAGCACTGGCTGATGGGCTGTGCTGGGTTGGGAAAGCAGGCAACACCTTCCAAAGCTCACCAGGTGCACAGTGGTCTGACATCAGCAGGAAACATGGGCTGGAAAACAGCTGGCAAGCAGCAATCAAGGGGTCAATAGAGAATTAAGCAAGGGGTTAGGAGAGGTATCAGGTGCCATTGCACATGCTGCCCCATGGACAACAGTCAGGGCTGCCAGCAGGCCAGGAGAAGCCTCTGGTGATGGTCCCAGTGCCAGTGAGACCACCCCCTCCCAACCTTGACATCTGGAGAAACACCTCCAAAGCAGACAGGGTGCTAATTTCCTCTCCTTTATCTGCTAGCCCACAAAGTTAAGTGAACTATAGCTAAACAAACCAAATTAAAACCAAGTGGGTTAATATCAACCTAGGATTGCCCTTGTTATCAAGGAGGTGGAACTGTATCAAATAAACCAACAATTCTTTATAAGCTTTATCTAATTATCCGGGAGGCAGCTGCCTTCTAGAGCTCTTGGCCTCAGACTCAGAGGGCATTCCTGGCTCCAGGCCAAGCAATTTAATTACTGATATTGCAGCCAAATGCAGGGTACCCATTGGGGGGCAAGCCCTGCCAGGCTGAAGGGATATGAAGATGAGATCTGATCCTGGATGTGATGCTGAGGCAGTCATTGGTCTTCTAGTAGGAGCTGGATAAGGTGGAGAGCCTTCCTAAAGTGTTATTCTTTCTGTGGGATGGTACTTTTGGTGGAGATGGGTTCATAGCTCAACTGGCAGGGACTGGGGGAGGACAGTCCTAGGGGGATGCTCCCTGTGCATCCCTTAGGAGGTTACCCATGTCCATGTGATGGCCTGCCACAGGACAGAGGAGGACAGAACTCCACCAAGGACACTGACAGGACAGGCTATAGTTACTAGCAGCCACAAGCTTTAATTTCCTCTTTGCATGGGGATGTTGAACGTAACTTACACCCTCTGACTTCCCTTCTGCCTTTTCTTCACTGGCGAGAAATTGCAGACCTTCTTCCCTCCATAATCTCCCCAAGCAAAGGAGCCAGGGCCCTTCAGGGACACAGACAGCAGGTCTAAGCCCAGAGATGTTGCTAGTTCAGGTCCATGCTGAGCTGCTGCTGTGGGTGGCTGAAGGTCAGGTGGACCTTAATACTGTGCCAATTTCGGCTTCCTCATCTCAGCTGCTGGCAAAATCTTGAACAAGTCATGATGGGAAGTGGTGGTGATGGATAACAGTATCTGCTGAAGGTTGTATTGTCAGAGGAGGTCACAGGTTAGGTGGCAAGCCATACCTGTGCAGGCTGGGCTTTGGAGTGATGGTAGCTTGAACTGCATGACAGCACCCCAGAGGAGTTTGAGCTGCTTTTTTTGACAATACTGGGGCAGGAGACAGGGTGGATTTCCAGAGAATTCAGTAACTATGTAAGATTTGTAATAGGCACCTTTGCCCTGAGTCTGAATTTGAGACACTGAGATGGAAAACCTAGGGCTGGCAGAAGGACCCTGCTCCAGAACTTGGTCCCCTGCATTGGCAGTTGTTTGGGACATATCCCATTTGGATTTGTATGGCTTTTGGGTAAACTTTCTGTTCTTTTCTGTGCTAGACCAATCAGTCCTCAGCATCTTACCTGGGGAAAAGGAAGTCCCTTGGGTGGTGTTGTTAAAGCAAGTTGCCTTCCAGTCTTCTCTGAATCTGGTCAGACTAAACTCCCTCTGCTTTTGGGGTCAAGACTCTCTTCTGTGCCTCCACTCCTCCCACATCTGTTTTTAGTCTGGCCATATCTAGCCTTGCAGGAGTCACAGAGGAGCCTTTCAGTGTGGTCTGAAAGATTTTTGTACTCCCCAGAGCCAGGATACAGTGCCCTGGCCTCTCTGGTTTGAGGACAGAATTCAGGCTAGAGCGTATTTTTTTCATCCCTGGCAAAGCAGCCTTCATCTCCAAAAAGCACAAACCCATGGATTACTGGATGCTGGGATGCGGACACACCTTCTTCCCTTCTGTTTCCCCAAAGCATCCTCTACACACCATGTCCAGAAAGAGGACCTGCTCAGAGGGACCCTTCCATGACCTGGTACAGCCAGTCCATGCAGTGCAGCTCCTGCTTCAGGGAGGGACTGAGGCACCAGGTGTCCCAGTTCACCCTCTTGTCTCTGGCAGCAAAGAGGGGCTGCTGGGTGCCAGAGCCCTTGGGTTGCTGGGTGCTGCCTGGGGCTGCTTTGTGTTGTGCTCCCCACTGACATGGTCGGAATTAATTTCTCCTCCAGATCTTTCTGACACACCGCTGGTCTTCACTCCTGAATAGCTGCAAGGGGTGTTAGCTTGGGCTGCCCAATCCTCATGGATGGTTGTCCCTGCAGCACCTCCTACTCTTAGCAGAAGGGAGCCTTCCCAGGTGACTTAGTTTTGATAAAAATCTAGACTATTAATCAGATATTAAAAATATTTAATCAAAAAAATTGTATAGAAAAAGAGAACAGTTCTCAGGTACGAATATATGTATAAACAGAGCAGAATTAACACTAACCACCACCAGAACCGTAGAACCTTTAAATGGATTGAGTCCTGTATCCCAAATCTTGCGACGCAGGTCTCTTTGCGGGGGTGGGGGGCGGTCGCCGCTGCCGCAGCCCCGGGCCGGGAAAGGAAGAGGGAAAAAGGAGGCGTGAGTTCTGCGGGAGTTGTGGAAGATCAGATGACCGATGCTGCTTCCTCCAGAGACTGTAGAACCCCACGAGCCGCACCTCAGCTGCCGGCCGCTCCTGGGCTGCTGCTCGCCTGTAGCTGCTCCCACGCCGCCGCTCGGCTCCGCTCCTCCCCCGAGGAAAGCGCGCGAAACCGATCAAAGAAAAACCAGCTCCCCTCCCCAGAGGCGGGAAAGAAAGCAAAACAAACCGATGTCCGGGCACCGTTTCCCGGAAAACGGCCTCTCCCCGCCCCCCTCGTGTTCCCTTTGTTGACAATAGGAAGGAAAATTCCTCGGGCAAATTCAAAACCACAACATTATCCACCCCGAATTTTCCTTCCATGCCAACACCCAATAATCGAACTTAAACTTGTATCTATATACATACATATTTCCAACTATATACATATTTACAGATAGGTACATAGAATATGGACAACTCATCCAAAGATAAGGTCTCCTTGAGGTATATATTGTGTTCTTCCATCTTCCTGCATCACCCACCAAGTGGAACCAGATCCTTGAGCAAACACAATCCCACGAATGGGTTTGCCTTTGCTCGAGACAGGTTTAACTCAGACAGTTTTCCCTAACATACCTCTCAGGTGGACCACAGGGACCTTATCTCCATCTACAGTATGGAGGAATTCTGACTGGGCAGGGCTGGCTCGATTGACTGAGCCTCTAGTGTTGACCAACGATGTGGCCTTTGCTAGATGTTGGTCCCAATGTTTGAAAGTCCCCCCACCCAATGCCTTCAAAGTGGTTTTCAACAACCCATTACACCGTTCAACCTTCCTGGCAGCTGGTGCGTGGTAGGGGATATGGTACACCCACTCAATGCCGTGCTCTTTTGCCCAGGTGGTAACTTAAGCTGTTCTTGAAATGAGTCCCATTATCTGATTCCATCCGTTCTGGAGTGCCATGTCGCCACAGGACTTGTTTTTCCAGGCCTAGGATGGTGTTCCGGGCAGTGGCGTGAGGCACTGGATATGTCTCCAGCCATCCGGTAGTTGCTTCCACCATGGTGAGCACATAGGGCTTACCTTGGCGGGTCTGTGGCAGAGTGATATAATCAACCTGCCAGGCCTCTCCATATTTATACTTATCCCAGCGTCCACCATACCGCAGGGGTTTCACCCTCTTAGCCTGTTTAATGGCAGCACATGTCTCACCATCATGGATAACCTGGGAGATAATGTCCATGGTTAAATCCACCCCTCGGTCTCGTGCCCATCTATAAGTGGCATCTCTGCCCTGATGACCTGAGGCATCATGAGCCCATTGAGCCAGGAACAACTGTCCTTTATGCTGCCAATCTAGATCTATCTGTGACACCTTGACTTGTGCAGCTTGGTCTGCTTGTTGGTTGTTGCGATGTTCCTCGTTGGCTTGATCCTTGGGCACGTGTGCATCCACATGGCGGACTCTCACGATCAGCTTCTCCACACGAGTGGCGATGTCTTGCCATACATCTGCAGCCCAGATGGGTTTCCCTCTGCGTTTCCAGTTGGCTTTCTTCCATCGGTCTAACCATCCTCACAATGCATTGGCCACCATCCATGAGTCAGTGTAGAGGTAAAGCCGTGGCCACTTCTCTCGCTCAGCAATGTCCAGAGCCAATTGGACGGCTTTGAGCTCTGCAAATTGACTTGATCCACCTTCTCCCTCAATGGCTTCTGCAACTTGTCGTGTGGGGCTCCACACGGCTGCTTTCCATCTTCGATTTGTCCCCACGATGCGGCAGGAACCATCCGTGAAGAGGGCGTAGCGTACTTCTTTTGGCAACTGATTGTATGGTGGAGCTTCCTCTGCACGTGTTACCTGGTCTTCCTCTTTGTCTGCTAAACCAAAGTTCTCACCTTCAGGCCAGTTCGTGATGATTTCCAGGATCCCAGGGCGATTCGGTTTTCCAATACGGGCGTGTTGTGTGATAAGAGCAGCCCATTTGCTCCAGCTAGCACCACTAGCATGACGTGTGGGAGCAGCCCGCCCACTGAACATCCACCTTAGCACTGGTAATCAGGGTGCCAGGAGGAGCTGAGTTTCTGTTCCAATTACCTCTGAGGCAGCTTGAACTCCTTCATAAGCAGCTAAGATCTCTTTCTCTGTCGGGGTGTATTTGGCTTCAGATCCCCTGTAGCCTCGACTCCAGAATCCTAGCGGTCGGCCTCAAGCCTCGCCAGGCATTTTCTGCCAAAGACTCCATGAAAGACCGTTATTCCCAGCTGCAGAGTGGAGCACGTTCTTCACATCTGGTCCTGTCCTGACCGGACCAAGGGCTACAGCATGAGCAATCTCCCTCTTAATCTGCTCAAAAGCTTGCTGTTGTTCAGGGCCCCAGTGGAAATCATTCTTCTTACGGGTTACCAAGTAGAGAGGGCTTACGATCTGACTGTATTCCGGGATATGCATCCTCCAGAAACCTATGGCACCCAAGAATGCTTGTGTTTCCTTCTTGCTAGTTGGTGGGGACATTGCTGTGATCTTGTTGATAACCTCTGTCAGAATCTGGCGACGTCCGTCTTGCCATTTCACTCCCAGGAACTGTATTTCTTGGGCAGGTCCCTTAACTTTACTCTGCTTAATAGCAAAACCAGCTCCCAAGAGAATCTGGATGATTTTCTTTCCTTTCTCAAAAACCTCTTCTGCTGTATCCCCACACACAATGATGTCGTCGATGTACTGCAGATGTTCTGGAGCCTCGCCTTTCTCTAGTGCTTCGTGAATCAGTCCATGATAGATGGTGGGACTATGTTTCCACCCCTGGGGCAATCGGTTCCAGGTGTATTGCACGCCCCTCCAGGTGAAGGCAAACTGTGGCCTGCACTCTGCAGCTATGGGAATGGAGAAGAACGCATTAGCAATATCAATAGTGGCGTACCACTTTGCTGCCCTGAATTCCAGTTCATACTGGGGTTCCAACATGTCTGGCACGGTGGTGCTCAGTGGCGGGGTAACCCCATTCAAGCCACGATAATCCACAGTCAATCTCCCTTCTCCATCAGGCTTACGCACAGGCCAAATGGGGCTATGGAAAGGTGAGTGAGTCTTACTGATTACCTCTTGGCTGTCCAGTTCTCGGATCATCTTATGGACGGGAATCACAGAGTCACGGTTCGTTCGGTATTGCCGCTGATGCACACTGTTGTGGTGGCAACTGGCACCCGTTGTTCCTCACCTTTCAGCAGTCCGACAGCAGAGGGACTCTCTGAGAGACCCGGCAATGACTTCAACTGTTTAATCTCTCCTGTTTCTACAGCAGCTATCCCAAAAGCCCATCTATGTCCCTTTGGGTCCTTGAAATATCCATTCCTGAGGTAGTCGATTCCCAGGATACATGGGGCAGCCGGACCAGTAACAATGGGGTGTTTTTGCCAGTCTTTCCCGGTCAAGCTGACTTCAGCTTCCAGCACAGTCAGTTCTTGAGATCCCCCAGTCACCCCAGAAATAGCAACAGTTTGCGGGCCCACGTGTCCTGATGGCATTAGTGTACATTGAGCGCCAGTGTCAACCAAAGCCTTGTATTTTTGTGGGTCTGATGTGCCAGGCCACCAGATCCACACAGTCCAATAGATACGGTTGTCCCGTGCCTCTACGTGGCTAGAGGCAGGGCCCCTCTAACATCCGTTACAATGACAGCAACTCGTTAGTGATGGGTACATTTTGGATGTTCCCTCTAGTGGGTCAGTGCCTTGGGAGACTGGCACTGCACTTACTTTCACTGATTTTCTTTTCTCGTTTTCCTTCAATTCTTGTACCCGGGCTGCTAGGGCAGAGGTAGATTTCCTGTCCCACCGTCTCATACCTTCTCCATGGTCAACCAAGAAATACCATAGATCGATCCGTGAAGTCTGTCCTCTTCCTCTAGCCGGGAGTCGCCCAGCTCTGGACCCAGAGGCTTTGGTTTGCCCTGATGCCACCTGAAGATTTTGAAGAGTTTCCATGATCTCCTTCTGCTGCTTGTCCATCCTCTTATCCATCTTCTCAAGTGTTGTTTCTACCGCAGCGATACGTTCCTGCATTGAGCCATGGACCATTTTCGCATATGTCCTGAATTTACCTGCTGCAATGCCCACCAAATCTTGGTCTGCCTCCGAATACATGGATGCCACATAGTGGGAGAATGTACCTGGTGCACCACAGGAAAGCTTCCGCCACATTTCTGGCGTACATCTAACCTTGTCTGGGTCACTGAGGGGCTGCCCATCCCTTCCATAAAGTATTTCTAGCAGTGCCATTTCCCTCAGGCGTAAAATCACGTCTTCCACGGTGTTCCAAGGGGTCTTAAAGTGATGTGCCTGTAGGATATCTTTGTGAGGGAACCTCTCTCTCAAACTGCCTAGAACTTGTGCCCAGAATGAAAGGGGTCTTGATTCCCTCACAAATGCCTGTTCGATACCTGTATCTTGAGCCAGAGCCTTTAAATAATTGGCTTCAGCACCACCGAGTTGCAAACTGTCCCCATAAGGGGCAACTTTCATTGGCTCAGACTGTTCCTCTGGTTTAGTCACATCTTGAGCTGCCATAACATCAGGTGCCTTACTCTCTCTCTTCCTTTTTCCCTTTCCTTGCTTCTGGTTGCATTCCCGACCACCCCTGTTCCTGACTTCATACCCAAGGTGGATCGTAATGGAACCTTGCAGACAAATCACCAAAAGTATGATATAAAGTAGGAGATCCCTGACATCTAGCAAGGGGTTAAGCTTTCCAAAAGCTGTTCCAGCGAACCTAAAAGGTGACTGAATAAAAGGCTGAGATGAAACACTCTCCCTGCTCTGAGGGTAGGTAACATTATCACTAGGTCCCCAGAGGTAACAGCCTGGGCTCCTGCAGGAATACAACCTTAAGAACACATTCCAAATGAAACCCATAGACACTGAATCCATAACACTATAGACCCACAGCAAGAACTCGATAATGATCACAGCTATCTGAGTTCTACTGGCCGATGCACTCAGATGAATTAAGCCCGCCAGCCCCTTTGGCATAGATCTATACCAACAGAAAGCAAATAGGTAGTACAGCATGGTCCGTATGGACTCCAAACCCACAACGAACATCATGGTGCTAGAACTGTTATCTTTTTTTTTTTCCTCTCAGCCCCACGTTGGGCGCCAATTAAATGACTTAGTTTTGATAAAAAACCAGACTATTAATCAGATATTAAAAATATTTAATCAAAAAAATTGTATAGAAAAAGAGAACAGTTCTCAGGTACGAATATATGTGTAAACAGAGCAGAATTAACACTAACCACCACCAGAACCGTAGAACCTTTAAATGGATTGAGTCCTGTATCCCAAATCTTGCGACGCAGGTCTCTTTGCGGGGGTAGGGGGCGGTCGCCGCTGCCGCAGCCTCGGGCCGGGAAGGGAACGAGGGAAAAAGGAGGCGTGAGTTCTGCGGGAGTTGTGGAAGATCAGATGACCGATGCTGCTTCCTCCAGAGACTGTAGAACCCCACGAGCCGCACCTCAGCTGCCGGCCGCTCCTGGGCTGCTGCTCGCCTGTAGCTGCTCCCACGCCGCCGCTCGGCTCCGCTCCTCCCCCGAGGAAAGCGCGCGAAACCGATCAAAGAAAAACCAGCTCCCCTCCCCAGAGGCGGGAAAGAAAGCAAAACAAACCGATGTCCGGGCACCGTTTCCCGGAAAACGGCCTCTCCCCGCCCCCCTCGTGTTCCCTTTGTTGACAATAGGAAGGAAAATTCCTCGGGCAAATTCAAAACCACAACATCAGGTCAATTTGATCCCATATCTCTGCTGACGATTTGTGTAGAGTGAGCATCTACGGCCAGCCAGGGCCCAGACGGCTGCCTGGCTCTGCAGAGCTGAGCCATCTTTCATCTGACATGATTTGTCACAGCAATCCTTTGAGCCTCTCATTTGGTTTTAGCCTTGAATATGTTTTGCATTCAAAAAAATCCACCATTTGTGTGTCAAAGCTATCGTCACAGCTTGCCTCTAACCAGTCTCTACTTTAACTGGCCAGTGCGTGCAAGCTGGGTCCTATGGACTGTCTCTCCTGGGACGGTGGGGCAGCAGACGCAGGAGGGGTCATGTCCATCCCCACTCCCACGAATAGTGTGCAAAGCCCCAGCCCAGCCTGACCTCTGCCTGTTTAACCAATTCCACCCAGTATCCAGGCACATTGGATCAAACCTGGATCATGATCACTTAATGTGCCCTTCATAAATTCCTGCTTCATGCGTCACCGATGTGTTTGTGAAGGGCTCGGCGGATACCTCTGGAGATGGACAGGTTGGGGATCAAAGCTGGAATCTGAAGGAGATTGCATGGATGGTGCCCCATGCCTTGCAAAGCAAGCAAGCTGGAGTGACCCTTTGCCAAGCAGAGCACGTCTCTGGGGCTGAGATGCTCTGTCTCACCCCTTGACGCACAGCAATATGACAAGAATATACTCCATTGTGCCACTCCAACACTTTATTCCCAGTTGCAAACCTCTGGGTTTGATTGCTGCTTCAGTGCTGGGAGAAGCAGTAAAAGCTGAACCCCAGATGGACAATAAAGCCAGCAGAGAGGAGATAAGCAGGGATCAAACACAGAGCGGCAACCACCCCACGCTGGACTCTCAAAGGCCCCTTTGTTCCCATTGCCTCCTGATTCAGTTCTGCGCTGCCTTCAAGGGCTGCGGATGAGATAGCAGGGCTCACGGGCAGCCCTGCCACAGCAGCCCCTGGCAGTTCGGCAGCCACCTGCGCAGCCTGGCAGTAAAAAAGGAGGTTTAATTTCAGTCACAGGACTGATCCCAGTTGCACACCAAGGCCTGATAATGTTTCTTGCTGGTTCCTATCATCCAGGCAATAAAGCCATTATTGGGGTGGGAGATGGTGGAAGAGACACTTGCCTTCCTCCTCATCCCGGGCTTGCTGTTGTCCACTGCAGCCTCCAGCCCAGTGTCCCCTCATCCCCACCCATTGTCTGTCCCACAGCTGCCCCGCAGTCTGGCTTGATGGGGAAGTGCCGTCGGCCCCGCACAGCCTTCACCAGCCAACAGCTCCTGGAGCTGGAGAACCAGTTCAAGCTCAACAAATACTTGTCCAGACCCAAGCGCTTCGAGGTGGCCACGTCACTGATGCTCACTGAGACACAGGTACCTTGGTCTTGGGAGGGGAGGAGGATGGCACGGGCCAGCTGCCAGGGACATGAGGGGCTGCACTGCAGGGTGGGAAGGCAACGTCATAGGCCACACTGATGCCTCTTGCTTGGCTGCCGTCACCCCCACACCCCACTGCACCCATCAGCACCCCTTCCCAGGCAATCTCCTGCAGAGCCATTCCTGGTGGACTCCAGGCTCTTCTCTTGTGAAAAGCACTCCAGAAAGACCGCTCCTCTTTTTACGCAGCACCCCCAACTTAGATTGCAGAGCCTTCCCATCCCTCCCCACACTGTGGGACTGGGCATTTTGTGGGGCTAGAATTCCTCTTTTAATGTCCCCATGCATGTCCTGGATTATCCTGGGGAATTGCTGGTCCTCTCTGTCCCTGAGCCCTGTCCTGCAGAGGCTACGCAGGGTGAACAGAGCAGCCCATTGGATAGTCCTCTCCCTGTGACATTCTCAGCCTCTATACACAGACCCACAGCACCACGGGATGCCCCGCAACAAAGAGGCACTGGGGGCACCCTCCATGGAGGGAAGGTAAGGGGCTGAGTGGGGACAGGGTGGGCACGGGGACACACTCTTCCTTGGTTGCTCTCCCTCTCGGCAGGTGAAGATCTGGTTCCAGAACCGCCGCATGAAGTGGAAGCGGAGCCGCAAAGCCAAGGAGCAGGGGTCTCAGGCAGAGCCCGAGAAGCAACGAGGGCTCAGCAAAGCCTGCGAGAAGCTGCTGCCCAGCGAACCCCAGGGACAAGCCACTGAGAACCCCAAGTTCCTGGGGCACAACCCCAGCTCGGGCTTCCTGCACCCCAGCACTGCCGAGCTGGGCTATGGGCTGGATTCCTCCTGCTCAGGGGGCGAGGAGGAAGAGGAGGAGGATGAGATGGGTGCTGTGGAGAGGAAGATTGGCTCTGTGTTGTGAAAGGCAGATGGAGCGGGGGCTGCGGTGTCGGGATCTCTTTGCTGGCAGACACAGACTGTGCCCAGGTGGAGCAGGGGGGAGCTGCAGAGCACCTGCCCCCCCTTTAACTTATGTGTGTTTGGATTCTATTTAACTCGTAACTATTCCTCTGTGTGTATCTGGGGGAGTCCCCACATCCCTCCCCTATAAAGCTGTTATCCAGATGCCTGTGCTCTTCCTTAGGGGATGGGAGGCTCTGCCCGCCTCCTGCCACCACCCCTGCTGGGGTCCCTTGGGAGCTGGGTGGGGACAGCAGACTCACACAGCTGGCAGGCCGCCAGTGCAGCTGGAGGGGACAGATCCTGGACTCCCCTTCACCTGCGTGCTGCCCCTTCCCTGCAGAGATGCCAGTGACTAGAGCAGCGCATCCCTGAGCCCTGCGTGGTGCCAGCTGTCCCTTGTCCTTGGCAGCATGAAGAGCTGGGAAGGAGGATGCCCAGGATACATGCCAGCCTGCCCTGCCTCCATCCTGCATCCCTGGTGGGGTTGGTGCTTTGCTGGGCAAAATTTAGCTGCGTTGTGAAGCAAAGCTGATTAATCAGCTACTTCAGCGGTGCTGTTTCCATGCTGCAGTTGGCCTGGTTGCATCACTGTGGCTTTGCTCTAAAGTAAGATGGGGATGGAGCCTTCCTGGGTTTAGGATGGTGGTACTCAGACTGTTTGTGAGGGTTCAGTGCTGTGGTGAATCTCTTGTTTTCCCATGACTTTCCTTTTTTGGGTTCATTCCATGATCCTCTTGGGACCCTGTTCGCTCTAGCTGGGCTCAAATAAATCTCTGGTAGCAGGATGGCAACAGAAACCCTCTGCCACCTCCCTAGAAGCACAAGGGTTAAGCTCTGACCCCCCTAAGCGAGCAGACTACCCTTGTCCTCAGGATGCTGAAGGGTTCTGGCACACCCTATAGACATCCCATGCCTCCTGCACACTTTCTGGGCCTCCCTTTGAGGATGCTGAGATGACTGTGCAGGCAGAGGGACCAGCTCCACAATGCCCAGCCTCCCCACCACCCCCAGCCCAAAGGGCAGCCCTGCTTCACCACCCCAGTGCCTGTAGGGCCGCAGGAGCAGGACAGGCTGGGCTGGGGTGTCCCTTCCCCAAGCAGGCTGGATTGGGATGCCTTGTCCCCAGAGACTCTGTGGTGTTTCCCTCCTGCCCCACATTCCGCTGTCCATTCCTCTCTTCTTGTCCCTGCCTGGAGGTGGCAGGGAGGGCTGTTTGCCACCAGGACCTGCCTGTGAGGGTAGGAGCTGGCGAGGGGCAGCAGCCCACAGGGAGTCCTGGGACACCCTCAGCAGCCTTTCAGTGGGGGATGGGACAGGTAAGCATTGGTGTGGGGCTGTCACACCTCAGAGGGCTGGATAATGCCTAACAGTGGCTGGGATGCCACGGGGCTAGGAGGCAGAACCCTGGCCAGAGGGACAGATGTGACTATGTGATTACAGAAGGACGTTTAGGGGAAGCAGGTGATGGGAGAGAGGAGCATGGGGAGGGAGGGAGGGAAGGAGGGAGGGATGGATGGATGGATGGATGGATGGATGAACGATGATCCTGTATGGGGTGACAGTGACACGCAGTGGCTGCTGGCAGCTCAGCAGCTTTGCCCTGGGTAGACAGCATCTTCGGTGCCCAGGTCCCCTGTTGCCAGGCTGCACATACCGGGCTACGGCAGGGCCTGGCTGGCCATGGCACTACCTGGGGGACTTCTGTTCCTGGGGAGGATGCAGCCCTTGCTCCAGGGGTGCAGATGTGAGGCAGGGAACAAGTGCCAGGAGCCTGCGATTGTTGGTCAAACATGGAGCAGGACAGGAATAAATGTGGGGGGAAAGACAGGGAAGGAAAGGAGGAGAAGAGGGGGAATTAGGAAAGGGCGGTACCAAATTCCCTGCCATTGCCCTGTGGAGACAACGGAGTAGGAGATATCCATTGCCCCAGGGCAGCTGTGCCACTCCCCCAGCAGGCACACAGGACTCAGCACTGAGATGCTGGTAGATGCCAGCCCATGGCTGCAAGAGCCTCAGGACAAAGACATCTACCACCCCATGTACAACCCGGGCCTCTGGCAGCAGGGGAACGTGGGCAGGACCACAGGCTGGAGCTGGGCACACTGGGGTGGGGGTGAGATGGGGGTAACAGGGATGGCAGGCACAGAGAGGAAAATGAGAGAAGAAAAGCAACAACAAAAAAGAGTGCCAGGAAGGAGAAGGGATGCTGAAGGGATGTCACAGGCTTAAAACATTCACCTTGATGGGCTGTGACAGGTTTAATTTCCAGAGTACAACCATTAAAGTGATGGATAGGAGGCGTTCCTCTCGCGCTTGGCACACATGGGCCCGCCATGGCTGTGAGAGGGTTTGTTTTGTTGCTGTTATTTATGAGATTGTTTCTGCAGGAGCCAGGCACTCATCCAATGCTGGGGACAAGGGAGGGGACACGATTGATGCTGGAGAGTCGTGCTGATTTATGGTTGCTTATCCAGATGACTCATGTTGTAAACATCGACAAATGCCATTAAAGCTGCACCTCCTTCTGCCTCTGCCCAGGCACCCTCCCCATGCTGCCAGCCCTCTCTCCACCACACTGCTGCCTGTGCACCCCAGAGGGGCTCTCTGGTCCTCCCCAGCGGGGACACAAGGGTCCCTCCCTCCTGATGGACATTCAGGGCACTGGGAAGACGCAGGAGTGTTCCATGTTGGCGCTGCCCCATGAGAATGATAGTGGGGATACCTGACGGACTTGTGCAGCCAGGGCTTCCTGGCTTGTGTCCTTCTGCCCCTTTGCTGGTCTTGGCCCCATAACTTCTTTTGGCAGCTGTCACAACTTGTTATTCACGTCACCAGTGCTCCAGGGAGCTTAGGATGACCTGACCCCATGCAGCTGTTACCCCACCCCTATGCCAGCACCCTCCAGCCTGCTACACCCCATGGCCCCTTCCCTGCCTGGCACCCCCACCTCTTAGCCCCATGATCTCCTCACCCACCCATCCTGCACACCCACATATTTCAGGGCACCCCCTTTGCTCATGCAGCTTTGTACCTGCCTCCCTCCCCTGCACCCATCCTCATCACCCTTCACCCCTGAGCTCTCTCCTGCACCTCAACTCCTCCATCTGCCCTATGCACCCCTCCGCCTGCTCCTGCACCCTCTCAGCTCCTATATATGACTCATGCACTCCTCAATCTGACCCCTCACCTCTGTCATCTGCCCCTGCATCCCTGTATTTGGCTCTGCACCCCTCAGATCCCCCACATGGCTGATGCTCCATCTGCCCCTGTATTCTCTCAGCTCCCCCATCTGCCCTCTGCACCCCTGCATCTGACCCTGAACTCCCTCATCACAGTATCACAGTATCATAAGGTTGGAAAAGACATTTGAGATCATCGAGTCCAACCTATGACCCAACACCTACACCTACACCTACACCTACTCCTACTTGTCAACTACACAATGGCACTAAGTGCCTCATCCAAATTCTCTTTGAACACCTCCAGGGATGGTGATTCAACCACCTCCCTAGGCAGCGCATTCCAATGGCCAATCACCCTCTCAGTGAAGAACTTCTTCCTAATGGCAATCCTAAACCTCCCCTGGCGAAGCTTGAGACCGTGTCCTCTCGTTCTGTCACCGGTCACCTGAGAGAAGAGTCCAACTCCTGCCTCACTACAACCTCCCTTTAGGTAGCTGTAGAGAGCAATAAGGTCCCCCCTGAGCCTCCTTCAGGCTAAACAACCCCAGCTCCCTCAGTCACTCCTCACAGGGCTTGTGCTCCAGCCCCTTCACCATCCTCGTTGCTCTCCTCTGGACACACTCCAGCATCTCAACATCCTTCTTAAACTGAGGGGCCCAGAACTGGACACAGCATGCAACGTGCGGCCTGACCAGTGCCGAGTATAAGGGGATGATGACCTCTCCAGTCCTGCTGGCCACACTGTTCCTGATGCAGGCCAAGATACCATTGGCCTTCTTTGCCACTTGAGCGCACTGCTGGCTCATGTTGAGTTTCCTGTCCACCAGCACTCCCAAGTCCCTTTCTGCCTGACTGCTCTCCAGCCACTCTGCACCCAGTCTATAGCTCTGCATGGGGTTGTTGTGTCCAAAGTGTAGGACCCGGCATTTGGACTTGTTAAACCTCATGCTATTGGAGTCAGCCCATCTCTCCAGCCTGTCAAGGTCCCTCTGTAGGGCCCTCCTACCCTCTAGCAGATCGACACTTCCTCCCAGTTTGGTGTCATCTGCGAACCTGCTGATCCCCCATCTGCCCCTGCACCCCTCCACCTGCCCCTCCACCGCTTCAGCTCCCCTATTTCCATGCACTGCTCCATCTGCCCCTGTACCCTCTCATCTCCCCCATCTGCCTCCTGCATTCCTACATCTGCCCTGGCACCTCCTCAGCTCATGCTGAGGCACCATGCACTCCTCCCTCTGCCACTGCACCTCCTCAGCTCCCCCCATCTGCCCTATGCACTCCTACACCTGCTCCTGCACCCTCTCAGCTCCATGCACTTCCCCCACCTGCCCCTGCACCTCCTCAGACCCCCACTTGCCCCTGCACCCCCTCAGCTCCCCCATCTGCCCCTGCATCTCCTCAAACCCCCACCTGCCCCTGCATCCCCTCAGCTCCCCCATCTGCCCCTGCACCTCCTCAAATCCCCACCTGCCCCTGCACCTCCTCAGCTCCTCCATCTGCCCATGCACTCCTCAGTCCGACCCCTCCTCCCCTCACCTCCCTGATCTGCCCATGCACCCCTCCATTCACCCTGGCACCCCTCAGCTTCCCCCATCTGCCCCCTGCACCCCTCCACCGCCTCAGCTCCCTTATTTCCATGTAGCTCCATCTGCCCCTGCACTCCCTCAGCTCCCTCATCTTCCCTCCGCATTCCTCCATCTGCCCTGGCACCCCTCTTCTCCCCCATCTGCCCTCCTCCATCTGCCCCTGCCCCCCCATCTTCCCCCCGCCCCGGCCCTCTGGCCCCGCCCGCCGCCGACGCGTCCGGTTCCCACGGCAACGCGGCGGGGCCCGCAGCGATGAGCGGCCTGGCCGGGCGTCGCAGGTCCCGAGGCTCCACGGAACACAGTCGCGCTGTGCGGGTTACAGGGGGCCGGGCCGGGCTCTGCGGGGCCGGGCAGGGCTGGGAAGGGCGAGGGGGAGTCCTGCGCCGGGTCCGGTTTGTGCCCGGGGGCTGCTGAGCGCGGGGGGGGTGGGCACAGCCCGGGCACGGGGGGGCTGTAGGAAGGGCTGGGACAGTGGGGTCACTGCAGTCCTTGCAGGGACCTGTGCCGCCCTGAGCCCGGGAGGGGCTGTTGGGTCCCTGGGAGGGCAGGTCGTGGCAGCAAAGGCTGCCTGGGTGCAGGAGCAGCGGGCGTGAGGGCTGTTCCTTTGAATCATAGACTCACAGAATCAGAATCACTTGGTTGGAAAAGACGTTTGAGATCATCGAGTCCAACCGTACCTGCCCACTAGTGAACCAGATCCCTGAGAAACTCCTCTACCCATCTTCCTTCCTGTGCTTCAGATGCTTGCTCAGGTGCATGACCCGCCCCAGGACTCAGGTTCTTTTCAGAAGATGCGCTGCGGCTGCATCCGGAAGGTGAGTGGGTGGGAGCAAAGGGTTGTTGCGGGTGGGTTTACTGGCAGGGCAGGGAGAGGAGAAAAGCAAAAAAAACACCACCTTTAGCTTTTGCCTTCCTTCGTTCATGACATCCGTTAGTAGCTGCTGCTTGGATGTTTGTGGCCAGGAGGGGTCCCCTCTGCATTGCCGGAGCAGAGCTCTTAGTGGCTTTGCCGCAGGGTGGCTTCTGCCGTCTCTTCTCAGAGACTTTGAGCACAGAGGAACGGCTATTGGAATGATCTCCCTCCCTCCCTCCCTCCCTCCCTCCCAAACTGCTCATGTCCCTGTTGCAACTTCCTAAGGTGTCTGGAAGAAATGCAAAGAAGAAGGGCGTATTCTGGGGCATTGAAGTGGCTGAAGCACTCAGGTGGCATGGCTGGGAACTTGGAAAAGAGATGATTAAACATCTTATCTTGAAAAATGTTCATGAGAAAACCCAGAAGCTGAGCTACAGGTGCGTAGGGAGTTTCTTTCTCTTTTGTACTACTCGCTGTCTCACTGCATCTTCATCTGTCCTGCTGTATCTGTCGCACTAGCAACTTTTCTCAGATCCACCTGACCCCCTCCCTTTGGGCTGTGTGTTGGAGACAGGGCGCACATGTAGCAGGACAGAAACCTGCTCATTCAGATGTAAAACCCTTGCTCTTGGCAGGAGGATTTTAAATGAAATGCCTTTTTTTAAAATTTTGTTTTGCTGATACTTCTGTCTGTGAGGCATTTCCAGTCTAGTGAGATTTGAATCGTGGATGCATGCCAGCCAGTCACTAGTGTGTCCAAACACAATTGCTCCCAGGAGTCTTACTGGATTTAGAGCCACTCCAGCTCTCCCTGTGACCCTTCCTTGATCTGAAACTTACTTTTTTTTTTTTTCCCAACATGTTTTGTTCATATTGCATAGCCTGGGAATGTAAAATGTTCAAGGAAGGGATGGGAGCTGGGAACGGGTTTTAAGGACACCTGGCTTATGCCTCCGTTTCTGCTGATTTGCTACCAAGGTATCCTTGGAGTCGGGTGTGTAAAGTATTTCTAATTGTGGGGTCTGGAGGTTTTGATTCTTTATTCTCTTTTCTGCTTTCTAATTTAACAGCAGCTGATCAGACAAATGTCTTGTTTTCATTTCATTATCCAGATGTCCTTCCACGCGATTCTTCTTCACTGTTTTTCCACAGCCAATCACTCTGAGCCCTGGTACATCCTTAACTCTCCCCATCGTTTTCCGGCCCACTGAAAAGGTAATGTGGCAACATCAAAAGTGCTCTCAGTGCTTAGGCTGGCTTCCAGAGGGAGAGTGCAATTCTGCCTCTTTTGTTTTTTACCTTTCTGAATTGCTTTCATTTGAATGAATTGGTCCTTAGGGAAGGTTCTAGCCTAGGACGACTAGCCAGTGCGACCTTCCTGCTCTCCCCACATCTTCATCACCTGAGGGAGCCCTAACTCCTGACTTCTCTGCAGAGTTTGTCAGTAGAGAGGGATCCTTACAAAAGGATTCCTAGTTTTTTGCATGCTGCTTCTGGCCATGAAATCAGTAAGATAAAGTGCTTGAACTAGTGTGATTCCGGGGACCTTCAGGCGGGCACTTTTAGTGCGGAACCTTGGGCTGAGGGACTCACTCTCTGCCCTGTTACAGGAGGCTCCAATGCCTGTGCATTGAAGGGCTATTAATATAAGCTGCTGCCCTTGCTCCATTTTCAGGAAATAATTTGTCTGCATCACATCAATGGCTGAAGCAGGAGGCTTCCTTTCTCAGAGTGAGCAAGGACTGTATGTGCTCCAGTGCCAAAAAGGCACTGCCTGTATAAGTGGTACTCAGGTGAAGTGATGACTAGGGAGCGTAGAAGACACACATCTTGCAGTTCCTTCTGTCTTAGCTGGTTAGCAGATGCCCTGGAGCTGTTTGTACACAGTGCTCTCAGCGCTGCATCTTTAAGTTGTGTGTTATCCACTTAGGCCTCTCGCTGACAAAGCACTTAATCAAAAGCTAATATTTATGTGCTTGTGGAGCTCAAGGAGAGGTTGTACTTGCTGCAGTTAGGCTGAACTGAGATTTTGAAAACACGGAAAGAAATCCATCTGCCTCAAAACAAATCGGGTGAAATGAACGTGGTCTTCAACCACACTCTCTGAGGGTGTCTGGGTGTTCCCTGACAGAGTGAGCAGCATCTCTGAGTACCTTACTCACTATCTGCCTTTTCTGAACGCTTCATGTGCTCTCTGTCCTGCACAGAGGCCTCCCCTGGTGCCTGTGTCGCTAGTGTTTTTTTCCCAGTCCTGTCACAGAGGTGAAAGTGATGGGTGTTCATGGGTGGAGCCGCAGCACCTGTAAGATGGAGCCCGTCTAACTGCTGTCTTCCCTTGGTTTTCTGTGCAGAGGGAGTATGAAGACAGCATCTGCTTTAAGAAGGCTGAGGGCGAGTTCTCTGTCGCTCTGCGTGCTACGCTTCCACACTCCTGTCTGTCCTTCCCAGCTGCTGTCCAGTTGCCCATCTGTGCTGTCTACGATGACACGGAGACAACATTCCCTGTGCGCAACACCGGGTGAGTGACATGGCTGGACCAGACACTCTTTCTGTTTTGTCATGTATTTTGCCACCTTCTTGGGCTCTCCAGTGAATGAGACCCATTTTAGTTGTTACTGGAACTGCTGGCTGCCTTGACAAGTGGCAGATCTCTGCCTCCACTGAGGTCACAGCAGAAGAAGCAGCAGAAATGGCAGTGCAGGTCAGATCTCAGTGTGGACGTGCTTTGGCACCTCACATCTCTCTGTTTCCAGCAGATGCTGAGAACCTTTCATGCACAGGAAATAGCTGGGAACCAGCATGGTGTCCCACTGAGAAGATCCCACTTCCACAAGAGGGTCCTGGGCTTCTAGCTAATCAAAGGCCCCGTGTGGACAGGTCAGAGATGAGCTACCAGCTGGAAACTTTTTAGTCATTCTGTGAGTTGATCTCTCTTCCCTCAGCACAGGAATGCCATAGGGATAGCAGTGGAATTGCTGGTGCTTAAGCTGACCTTTTTAGTTTGGAGGCAGGCCATACAGAAGCCGGAGAGTCTCTACAGTGCCTTAGGTTCTTGAAGCTGCCGAAAGCAGTGGTGCTGTTCTGTGTCTTGGACTCAGAAGTTAGGAGCAAAGTATGCTCCTAATTACCAAGAACTGTCTTATTTTAATATGGGTAGGACTGTGATTCAGTCTGTGTTGTAGAAAGGAGTGCAGTGAAGAAGTTCCTAGGTAGTGCAGAGGTGTGCTTCCAACCATTTACAGGGAGAGCAAAATAACCTTTACGAGTTGGAAAATGGCCTGTGCTGGTATGGTAGGAAGGTGGAAAAGACAGAGAGCACATGTACGTTAAGCAGAGCAAGGTATCAGCCAGAAACTATTTTGGATGATTCATTCTCCCCTTAGACGAATAACTTGCGCTGTCTGAGGGGTCCAGGGTGATGGAGAATATTGATGGTAAATAACACACAGCTTGAAATCCATAAAATATAAAAAGCTTATGGTATGTTGTGTTCTTTGCACAAATCAAACAAGCAGAGGGAGTTCTACAGAGCTGGATGAGGTATTGGGAAAACAGCTCGGTCCTCTCTTCTCACTTGGGCAGTTAACAGAAGAACAAATGCTCATCTGGAATTAAGTAGCAGCAAATTTAGATACAGAAAAGCAAATACCTCATTCTGGAGCTGATTTGTGTGCTGTCACATGATGAAGCCGAGAAATTTTATGGCCTTTAAAAAAGTTCTTAGATGTAATAGCTAAGATTCATTAAAGTGTGAACAGAGCATTTGCAGAGACTGGAGATAAATTTCTTCCCAGCATCACACATTTGGCCAAATGCATTAGGGATTCTGCCATTCAGCACTGGTTGTTTCACATCCTAACTGAATAACCCATTGGGAAAAATCCATCCTACGCAAGATTGCACAGACAGCAAAGGATCCATTCATTACTTAAAACTTAACTCCATTTCCTAGTGATCTTGTTACTGCGTTTGCCTGGGAGACGCCAAGCCCTTTCTACTTGGTTCCTGACTGTGGCACACTGAACCCAGGTGCTGAGTGCACGATCAAAGTGTTCTTCCAACCCAAGGTGGCTGTGGTGTATGATGTGGTAGCAACGTGCTGGTTTGGAGATGAAAAACAAAAGAAGACTATCCAACTAAAAGCCCAGGGTGAGTCTGTCTTGCATTTAACACTGAAAGAAATGTGTATCATCCCTAACTGTGGAACAGCATTCCACGGGGAGGATATGCCAGCTGGCTCAAGCCACTTATGAGCACAAGTGAAGCCTGTGGTTTGAAAGTGGCCTGTGAAATTCTCTTATATACTATTGTCGATATGAAAGTGTGATCTGAAGAGACAGTAGAGACAGTAGGGTCCAGCATGCCCTGTGTCATGGTTTGGCCAAACTGACATTTCTGGAGCCTGCTTAAGTTGACAGAAGGGAAGAAATGAGATGATTTCATTGGCCCAATGCAAAAACCTCCAGAAACTCCTAATCTTGTCTGCACTCAGTTTCTCCTGTCTGTCCCTGCTAGATAGAGAGCCAGAGGGAAATTTCTAAAGCTTCATGGATGGCAACTAGAATAAGCAATGGTTTTGTTAGCAAGTCCTTGCCTGAACTGCCTTGTATGGCCATTGACAAACAAAAGGTATGGCTTTGAGAAGAGTAAATGAGGTTGGAAGGGAGCTTGTTTGGTTCAAAGCAAGGCCAACTTTGAAGGTAGATCCAACTTTAGAGTTACCTGAGACTATCCAAGGGCTTGTCCGGTTGAGTGTTGAGTATCCAAGGAGGGAGATTCCACCTCTTTTCCTTAACTTAGTGTATTATTCCCTTTAACAGCCAAATATCCGCACCTGCGAGTGAATGTGACAGGGGAAGGGTATGAAGGTGCACAGCCTGGGAAGTGTCAGGACGTGCTGTCCTTTGGATCAGTGCCAGTGGGGACAACTGTGGAGAAGCGTGTAGAAGTCCTCAACATGTCTCTGGTATGTGGAGAAGGACACTACTTTTTATGAGTAGTTGTCATGTTAGCATTTTTCCTTGGTTTATGAGGTCTTGAGTATCTCCCTTAATGCTGTGAAAATAATCCAAGTGGGAGCATGAATAAAACAGAGATGATGAGCCTTCCCCTGCCAACCAGGCCAGTCACACTTGCCTTCCAGCTACAGTGCTAGAAACTTACCTGTGTGCAGCAATATGGCAGTTTCTGCTTGCTTTCCACGGCGCTTGGTCTGTGGTCTTGGACGTCCTGTAGCTCCCCTGCTAACCCTCGACAAGCCAATCAATCCTGGATGGCAGTTGTGGCAGTCTCAAATTGGCATTCATGTGTCCCAGGCAGCTGATGGATCTTCTGCTGTCCTCAATGGACTGCATCCCAGTGAATTGCTCTCAAAGTCAAGCAGGCTGCATTTGAGCACTTTATTCTCTGTGCCAGCTCAGCTCATCCCAGCCCTGTTAAAAGATGGATGTACTTAGAGGCTGCTGACATGAATGACATCAGTGCTGACTCCTCCATAGGTTCTGCAACTTGGGAGTGGCAAAGACATACTCTTAAGAGTATCTCGTAAGAGTAACTTGTGTTCCACACTGCAATGGTGCTTAGCATTCCCAGGCAAGAATCAGGACCTTCTTTAAGGGGCTTGAGGAAAGCATCAGATCATCAGTCTTGTTTTCTGTGAACAGAAAATCCCCGGACAAGGTGGAACTCCGGATGGAGGCAAGTAAGTTATCTGCCTGCCTCTCCTCATGTGGTCACAGCAGTCACTTAGGCTTTTTTGGCCCTTTGAGACACCTTGAGACACATCTTTCCCTCTACCAGGAGGGATACTCTACCCCCAAAGATCACCAGGAGATTTTGCTGCAGCCTGCTGACTCCTAAGCTTATGGTTATAGCTTGTTGCTGTCAGAGCTCCAGCAGTACAGCGTTGCAGAGATTTGCACAGCATTTCTGTGCTGGGCTTCAGTAGCCTTGTTGTTCTTGGTGGTGTTCAAATCTGATGAAAACTACAGTTCTTCACTGTTTAGTGTCCTGCATTCAGAGCCATCCTGGCTATTGTTGGCTCCTTTGTTAACCTATTTCTTCTCTGCTTGCAGGTAGATGCACCATGTAAGATTGAACGAGCAAAAGACCCTCCGCTTCGAGATCATGTTTTCTCCTGTGATGTGTCACGTAGTGTTGTCCCTGCCAAAGGGAAGCTGGTCTTGTGTATACGATTTCAGCCACAGAGAGTAGGAGAGCACAATACCGACTACTTCACAATCACATCTGCTGGAGGCTTCCTGCAGACTGTCCTGAAGGTGGTTGGCTCATGTAAAGGTACCAAAGCAAAAGCTTTCCCCTTTTCTCCCTATCTTGTTAGCACTGTAGCAGAGGGCTAGTGCTTGGGGAACAGCTGGGGACTGTCACAGGCCCCAGTAACAGAGTGTCCTTAGTGCACATTTGGGGTTTATACTTATCTGAGATAGATGTGAGACTGTTGGGAGAGTGAATGTCCAGCTGTTTGCTTGGACTGGTGAGTTGTTTGGGAAGATCAGTTAAGTGCAGCAGTGGCTTGTGACATTTTGACAGAAACAGCTATAAGAGGTTCAGGAACTGTCCTGCATGTTGTGCTAGGTCCTTTGGTGTCCCTGCACCAACACTGTGTGGACTTTGACTGGATCAATCTTGGGGAAAGTTTGATGCGGATATTGAAAATCAGCAACACCTCAGATGTCCCAGCCTATTACCAGTTTGATATTGATAGCAGAAGGAGCATCTTCTCCTTGGATCGCCCCTGTGGAGTCTTGGAGGGCACAACAACACTGGAGCTGAAGGTGACATTTCGACCTACTCACCCCATCAGCTATCACCGCAGAGTGGCGTGTCTTGTCCACCATCAGGTATGAGAAACAAAGGGCGTGATAGCTCAGAGGGATCTTCCCATGTAACCCACCAGGCTGGCCTCTCTCACCTGGCAGCCCCTGGAAATCTTTTCCCACTGCATTTCCACTGATATCTGTGCTGGTTTTTTGCTGAGCAAAATGCCCATGGTGCAGGTTCCTAGCAGCAGCAGAGGGCTGATGTGGACAGACAATCAGTAATGCCTGCAGGTAGGGTGAGGTGCATCCTCAGCGATTCCTGTCCGTTTAGGTCTCTGAGTGCCTTCAACTTTCTGTCCATGTTCAAGAAATTTTTTTTGCCAGACAAAATAAACAGCAATCCAGCACTGCGGGTGCTAACCCTTTCCCAGGCGTGCATTTAGAACTGAGGTACTCTTGAAGCATTCACAGAAGGGCAGTTTATTTCTCGTAATCCTTTCTGGTGTTTTCCCAGGAACCCATGTACGTGGACTTTTTCGGTACCTGCCATTCAGACACAGCTAAACCAGCCATCCTTCAGGCAAGACACCTCTCCTGGTACCGCACCAACATGGTGAGGGGACTGACCTTCTACCCCCCTGATATCCTGAGTGTGATGCTGAAGGATGGGAAGTTGCAGATGGATGAAAAGGGAGCTCTTATGCTGCCCCCTGAGGTATGAGCTACTTTCCCTGGAAACTAAGATTATATGCTGCTATCTGCAGATATTTGGCTTCTGTCGCACAGGCCAGACAGATCTAGAAGGACTTGCAGGTGCCAGACTGACTTGTTTAGTATCTATGCTGTTAATGTTTCCAGCCTACATCAACACTGTCTTCATCAGCTGGGTCTTACCCAAGATCAGCCATGAAGCCTCTTCCTGACTTTAACTCATTCACAAGGTCTTCTTTTGCTTGATGTAGTTTCAGACTAAGGACTGGTTTACAAACAGGATCTGCCTTGAATCCTAGACCTTGAGCTTTCCTGGGAACTGTTACTGAACTGCATCTTGCATGCCTTCTTGCTCTTGAAGGCAGTCGGGACTGTAGTGTATGATGTCTCCCACAGGCACACTTCCTCTGCTTACACTAAGATGTTTCCATCCTGTAGATCCCTCAGAACGAGCCTCCCAGGGAATACTTTGAAGCCAACTCCATGACCGAATATTTCTACGATGGCATAAGCAGCGACCTGGTCTTGTTTCCCCCTCATGTTAGCGTCAGCCCCAAGGAGTATGATTTTGGTTGCTGCGTGCCACTCCACAAGGTAGAACGGCTTTCTCTCTGTGTGACCAACCACACCAAAGGAACAGTCACTGTTGTCTGGACTCCGAGTCACAGCAGTGCCTTCCAAGTGACTCCTGAAATCTGTGACATCCCACCTTTGAAGACTTCAGCCTTCCGTGTTCTTTTCCATCCCACTCAGCTCAACAGTCTCTATGCAGCAGAGCTGGAAGGTTTTGCCTTCTACAAGGTTAGTAGGGGTTATTAGGACCAGTTTCCAGAGAGGACCTGGCAAGAGACTGCAGGCTTTTGAGGGAGTTTAAATTCAAATGATAACTTTTATTTTAAGTTTGTCAAACTGGCATCTTTACTAACTTCTTTGGCCACTGGTTTGGTATTCTGGTGAGTTAAAATTTCTCCTTCACCCATGCCCTCAGAAAGAGAAATCAGCAAAGTAGGCCATGACTCACGTGTGTAAACAATTATGCTTGCTCTTACCCTCAGTGAACGTGAGGTAAAGTACACCTCATTGGAGGAGGAATTACTATGAATTGCCACACTATTCATACAGATGGGAGCCCACACAAGGATGGTTGTTGTGGCCTGAGTGATGGGCAGCAACTTGCTTTTTGTGTCTGACTCTCCACAAGTAAAGCGTGCTGAGGGCACTGTGTTACCACTGCAGCCTCTCCTCCGTGGGATGTGGGATTCATATTGCATAAGTCTGCAATTGCAGGAATTTTAGCTCCTGTTAGGGGAGAGTAATCTTGCATTTTTTTTCCTCTAAGCCAGTGTGGAGGATATCTGGGAGTAACTTTAGAGTCAGGAGTTTCTTAGGCTCAGGTAAAGGATAGGTGATTATTAAGTGCTAAATGTAGCATCTCAAATCACAGAATAGCTTGGATACCTTCTTCTTCTTGAAAGTCACTCAGTGGTCTTTTGGACTGGAAAGGTAGCTATTTGGAAAAGCAACAGTCACGTTCCTCATCTGGCACTTGTCAGTTCTTTCCTGAAAAAGTCGGTTCCTCAGCCCCAGGGATATCATTGAAACAAACCACTGTTTGTGATAGAACATGCACTTAAAGCCATCTTGCCACATTTCCTTCCTGCATGCACTCTGTTCTGTCCCTTGAATGCCTACAGGTGCTAAGACATTACAGCAACATTAAGGAGGGTGCCACCATCTGTCCATCCTGGTGCCTGACTGTGAGGCTGAGAGCACACACGTTTGAGGCGGAACGAGAGCACTTCATCCCACAGTACATCCTGGATGTATCCAAGGTGCGTAACTGTTTGATGTTTGGATTTTTGCAGAGATGCTCAGTGTTTATCTCTGAAATCTTTACTTTGTCTCCTATTGCACCGTCCTGAAATGTGGCTTAAGGTGGTTTCTGATGGTGTGGAGTCTTCCTTGCTTTGGTACAGAGGTGCTCTTTCTCCTGCATTAGTTTCCCAGCCTCCAGTGTGTCAGGTTGCACTGAGCATCTCATTAGCTCTGAGAGGAAAGCTGTTGGGATCTCCTTCCTTTCTATTTAAGTGGATGTAGGCACTGACAAGTGTGCTTAGTCTTAGTCCCCTCCCAGGAGCCTCTGCATGCACTTAGGCAAATGTGGGCAGCATGCAGAATACACCCGTATGAAAGACGAGTAGCTGCAAGGTAGAGTAGATGTTTCCCTGACTGTCCTTGGTGTTGTAGCACAAGAAAGTATTGTTGCTATGATGTAAAATGAGATCTGACCCTAGGAAGGAAGAATTGTCTTGAGAACCTGTTAGAAAATCTCCTCAGCTAGTTCAGGACACTTAGCATGTATCTGGTATGCATGAACTGAAGCAAAATCCAGCCTGCTGGAATTCTTTATCCAGGAGGTCACTATTCATGCAGAGACTGCAGATGCCAGCAAGCAGCTCACTTATTGGATGAACAGAAAGCATTGCATAAGTAAAGTAGCTTAATCGGTCCCATGAGCCTCTGAAAGCAGAGAGCCACCATGGAAAGGTAAAACCCCATGCTTTGTATACTCTTGGGTGATTCCGTTTCTTTCCTTGAAGAGATGCAGTTACAGAGGTCTTCATAGGCTTAGGATAGTGCTTGTTGAAACCTGGAATTCAACATAGCAAATGCTTTTTCTTTAAGCTGTTTTTCTAAACCCAGTGCAAACAACCCTTTCTGCTTGTCTCCACCAGGCTTTTCCTCCTGTGGCTCCTAACACTGACACCTGCTGCAGTATGCTGCTCTCGAACACAGGAACCTCAATGATAACCTTCAGTGTGAACAAAGCTGCTTCTCACTCTGTTTTGGTCAAGCCCTGCTCAGGACACATTGTTCCAGGAGGCCACCAGATTTTCTTTCTCTCCACTCGCCCTGTTACCACAGTCTTACAGCAGCATGTGCTGACTTTGCAGCTGAACTCTTGCCCTGGATACACCAAGGTAGGGAGAGGGAAGTAGAAGACGGTGAGAAAGGTTTATTCCCTTGTAGTCTTCCCTTTTCACAGTGACTTGCACTGTGACCTCTGTTATATCTCCTAATGGTTAGTTTGGATGTTTCCCTTTGGATATAGGAATAACATTTTCAACATTCAAGATGGGGTCAGCATTGCAGATAGAAGGTGCTTGTGGTGCCATACATCCTGTACCTCTTATTCTGTTGTGTTTACATCTCCTGGAATATAACGTACTATGCTCAGGGCCCTCCTTGACAGCAAAACCCAGAGTCCTTCCCTTTCTCCTTCAGGCCCAGTTTGTTCTTGCTTATCTGTTTTTGGAGAAGCAACATCTTTGCAACGTCCCTGCAGAAGTAGCTGAGACTTCTAGCTAATATCTGTTACTTTTCCCTTAATTCCACAGGAGATTGCTCTCCAGAGTTGCGGGGAGTCCCTTACCTTGCTCTTAGAAGGTGATGGAAATTTGTACTTCAAGCCTGTCTGTATAGGAACCTCCTCTACACGAATGTATACCATAAAAAACTGTACAAGGCTACCCATGATTTTCACATGGAAGATCCATCAGGCTGACAGCAAGATCGTGTCTGTCAGCCCCACTATAGGGATCCTTCAGCCCTATGAAGCCATGGTAAGTTCAGGTTCTATCAAACCTGTGTTTTGCCCTCTGCAATATGGTTGTGGAGTGTTTAGAGCAGAAGTGTGAGGGCTGCGGATTGTTTGCTTGTTAATGCCAAAGTTGGAGAATACCAGTCAGTGTCATAGCTTTGGCTACTAGCCAGCATGTGCGGTTATGCTGGCTCCTACAATGTGGAATTCTCCCATCCTCCTTGACTACAGGACTAAATGGGTCTTAAACAGGCTCTAGACAGTGATACCTGGATGAAACCAGGCATTGACATAGCATCAACTTTGTCATGTACAAAGAGATGTTAATTCATGGTGGACAAATGGGAGCACAATAGAGTTTATGAAGATGTTCTGCCATTCTTCCACCTATAAATTCAGGTTCTAAACTTGTACTGTATTCTCTGGGTGCTCTTTGAGAGTACTGAGGACTAGCACCTCTCCATGGTCTGGCTCTGAATATCTGAGTGTGCATTGCCAAGAGGAACCTTTGACACAGGCAGAGATGGTGGAGGACTGAAGTGAGAGTGTCTCCAGAGGTGTCTGTAGAGGACTAGTTTGGCTATAAAGGAGGAAGGAGTTGTGCAATGAATGCAACTATTGTGGTGTATATGCTAGGCTCTGGTCTGGAGCTCCTGCGAGCACTTTCTTTCCCTCTTGTGATTTCAGGCTCAGGCGTGGACTTTTACTCCTGATAAGGAGACCAAGTATGTACTGCGAGCTATGGTGTTTGTGAGGAGGAAAAGCCCTGATCCTGTTTTTCCCAAAGGTGTCCGCTATGCCTTACGGATTATTGGAGAGGGGGTGCTGGGCACCATCAAGGTACGAAACTGGGGCCTGCTGGGTAGTAGGAGAGGAATAGGGTGGGATGGGGGTCTTTGACATCTCCTTTTTGCACAACTTGTACTGGAGACAACCAATAAGGATTTACAGCAAAAGCCTCAGACGTTGCTTTCAGTGGAGATGGCAGAGCTGATTCTTGCAGCCTAATGGCAACAGCATAACGTAAATGTTCAATAGCCAGTTCAATAGTGACCTGCCTGAATTCTCTGAGATCCCTCTCAACTCATCTGTTCCACACTGAATTGCACAAGACATTTGGCAACTTGGGACTCCCAGCTCTCTCCTCTCACTCTGTCTGCTCTCCTTCACCATCCATTTCTTCTGCTATCAGTCTGATTATTCAGTGTAGTAGACCAACTGTTGAAGTGGTGTGGCCAGCACACATATACCTGGCTTTCCTCTCATTACCTGCAGATCCATGCAGTCAACTTCATTTTCAGGCACGTTTCCTAAGGAACCAAAGCTAAAGAAAATAATACCTTCTAAGTCATTGCCCCATATCAATCATGTTGGACAGGTGGGTAGAAATGTCTTAAAGGTGTTTAGTCACCATAAATTGCATGAGAGTAAATGACTACCCAAAAGAGAAAGAGACTTTTGGTGCAGTCATGGAGGGACTGGCAGGCTTGTCCTGGGTGCAGCTGGCCAGCTAGTGTTCTCACAGCCCCCAGTGTGCTGCATCCTACCCAGCCGAAACAACTGTAGGAGAGAGCCTTTAGGTGAGGGATTGAGCCCCTTGCAACACTGTTCCAACATCTTGAAGGCCATGACACATCCCATGCAGAGTAGGGACGCCTTTTCAATCTACTGTGTGTGCTGAGGGATCAGCACTTACTGAAGTAAGTGGTAGCTGTACTTAATTGCTGCACTCGACATGTAACAGTGAGTTTTCCATGGTGGCTTTGAATTCCAGGCACAACAAGAGTACCTGGACCTTGGAAATGTTCTAGTTGGTGACCTGCAAAGCTGCAGTGTTGTACTACTAAATGATGGGATCTGTTCTCTGAAGTACATCCTTAGCGTGGAGCAACTGATCACTGCGCCTTGTGACCCTGAAGAGGTTTACAGCGATCCATTGGGTATGTAAGAGAACTAGCATGGGCCCTTGGTCTTCCCCTCTTTTCTGCAACATTATTCGAGTATGAGCTCAGAGGCTGGGCTGCTTGCTGTCTAGACTGCATTGATTCTCTTAAGTGCCTTAGGGTACCCGTGTTTGATAAGATAAAAGTGTGCTTGAGAAGACCTGAGACAATCTTTGTGTGTGGTTGTAGCAAAGCAGCTTGTTTTGTGCTGTTCAAGTGGTAGAAACATTTTATTGTCATATTAACTTTGCAAAATCTTTATCTGGAAACATAAGTAGCTTCCCGTTCCCATCACTTAATCAAAAACATCTGTACTGTTCTTCTGCTCAAAGTTTAGGTTTTGTGTGCATTTGTGTAAATTTGAGCAAAATCAAAGCAGTAAAGTTTTTTTACTAAGAAGAGAAGAAAATTATTACATTTTCATGCACTAGAAGACTGTTCTATCTCAAAGATCCATGTTGAAGCACATATAATTAAGCAGGACAAAATAGGAGAGTCTCTTCTGAGCAGGTTTCCATTGCGTGACCTGCCCTTACAGTCTAGTGGTAAAGAGGCTACACGGGCCCTGGGATGTAGAAAAAAGATAGCCAGAAATCAGATGGAGTTATGCCACCGAGCGCAGCACTGCTAAGATGGCAATTATAATCCTGTGTTGGTGTTGGTGTTTGTACTTGGCAAAGCAAAGATGCTTTCGTATGGAGGTGCACAGGTGTGCAGAGGGCAGTTGTTTAAACAATGCAGGCAGGGTGAGCACGCTCTCACCCTGTGTACAAGTGTGATTTACATCATCTTATGTGTGTGCTGAAGGACGAAAGCCCTCAATGACTGAGAAGTGTCTGCTCCTTTGCTTAGGAATTTGATACAGATGGCTCTTGTATCTTGCTGGAAAAAGCATAACCCAGAGCCTGACAACTGAAGTTAAACCATTTTGGACCTTAAAATAAGATGCAGTTTCTTAGCAGAGAAAGGGAGTTAAATAAAGGAGCTTCCCAGAAGAAATGGTGGAGTGGAACCCTTAGCTGCCTTTTCTAGAGGACCTCTTTTGGGGAAGTTTTCTTCTCTTTTTGCCTGCCAAAGGCAGTGTTGGGTGCTCCCAGTGAGCTGTCTACACTTGTAGCCTGGGAATCTGAACTTCAACACCTGAAGCCGGTCCTATTAGGCATGGGGAAGGGCAGCAGCTTGAGTGCAGGTAGGTCTGGGAAGCTGCGTGCTGAACATATGTGTGGTCTACGAGAGACCAGTGATGCTAAAAGCTCATATCACCTCTTTTCTCCTACAGCTTTAGAGCTGAAACAGCCCAGAGGGATAATTCCTGCAAGGTCAAAATCTCTTGTCCAAGTAACAGTCATGCCAGCCCGTCGGCTACATTACACCTGGTCAATCAAATATACTATTTGTACCCCCACAGGTAAGAGATGGATAGTTGGGGGAAATCATTCCCTCCTAGCTAAGTAGACTGTGCGATAAAAGGCTGAGCTGCTCAGTTCCCAGTGTATGAGTCCTGCCTGAAGAAATCCCTGTGCTGAGCAATTCACCAGAGCCAGATCCTATGTGCTGTTGCCTTTTTGCCTCACCTTTTGGGGTTAGATATGATTGGTTAGGGCTTCTCCCCATTTTGCTGTTCCAGACAGCTGCCCCTTAATGGTGCATGACTTTCTCTCCCAAGTGTTTCTTTCTCTCCCAAGCTACAGATCTTGTGAGTACTAAAGAGGAGCAGAAGCCTCTCTGCTGCATCGTAGCAACAGGCGTCTACCCAACTTTCTGCATCACAGATGCCTGTTCAGCAGGGAGTGCCAGCGGTATCAGCAAGTCACACCTCTGGAGGCTCTTTTCTTTGGACACACTGAATGAATACATGGAGCAAGACCCGATTCCCAGCAAGCTCACCTACAAAGTTCCCATAACGCACAGGTGAGATGAGGAGTGGCTCAGAGGATCTTTCAGTCCTTCGCAGGAGCCAGAGATTGCTGTGGCTGTTGGCCGTTTACTGCTGCTTGGCACTCTGTTATTCTAACCTACCCCCTGCAAGTAGTCGCTCACCTCTGCTTCTCTGCTTACCCTCACTAGAGAGGAGCCACAAAAGCAAAAAATAATTTAATTGCAATGGACCTCTAAAAGTCTCTGGTCTAACCCCTTGCTCAAAGCAGGGACAACTACATCAGGTTGCTCAGGTCCTTGTCCAGTTCAATGCTTAGTATCTCCAAGGATGAAGAAACCACAGCTTGCCTGGACACCTGATTCTAGTGTTTGACCACTTTCATAGTAAAAACCTTTTTGCCTAGTATCAGTTGGCGTACTTCGTGTTGCCATTTACGCAGTTCCCATGTACACCTTCGCTTCATAAGTCTGAGAAAATCTGGGTCTCTTACTTGCTCCTTGTAAATAATGTGCTTCAACTCTCTTAGCCCTCTTGGTGACCCTGCAATAGCCCTGTTCCAGTCAGAGACTTCCTTGTGCTGGGGAGCTGAAAAGGTCTCAGCTAAGCGGAACTTTAAGCCTCCGTGTATGCCACTCACTCTCATTAAGCATATATGAAAACCAGATAAAATCCAAAGTCCTTCCTTATACCCAAAAGGGCTAACCACATAGTGTCAGAGAAAAATTTTAAGGAAGAGAGCCAGTATAGAATGATCGTTTCTCCTGTCATGCCCTGCCAACACTCCCTCCTATCTCAATTTAATCTTTCTCTTCTGTGACCAGCAGATACTTGATGCCTCCAGTGTACACCCCTCTCTTGCTGGACTTCAACTTTGGGGCTGCCCCGGTAGGCTCAGAACCTGCCCTTGTGATGCTCCTGCTGGTGAACAAGGGTGTGGTGCCTGTCGAGTGGTAAGTGGTGTTGTCTGGAACCTAGCCTTCTTTCTGGGGTATGTCTGGGGATATGGAAATGCTTGCAGGGTCTGTAAGACCTTTGCAAATAAAAAGGGTGCATTTTGTTGTGGAGCTGTGACTGAGACCTGTTGGTGGGTTGGAGAGGGAAGAAATGGCAAGAAATGGCAGACAGTTCTCCAGATCAGACCTAATGAAATGTGATGTGTCCACTAGCTGGGCTAAGCCTGGTTGGACAGAATATATTGACCAGGGCCCTGGGGAAGTTATGTATCCCTGTTGCTGATCAGCTGACTGGTTCCCTAGGGCCTTCTTGTTTCCAGCTGATCAGAAGATAGACATGGAGCACTGGGCAGAGGATGCTGAGTTTAGCCCCCTTGAGCTGCACCGTATAAGAATTCAGGATAACCAGCTCTTCACTGTTTCCCCAAAGTCAGGGAAACTTCTTCCAGGACAGGAGGAATCAGTCCAGCTCTCACACAGGTGATGTCAACTACCTGTACTTCAGGGCTTCACGCTGCAAGCTGGGACAGCACATGCCATCAGTCCCCGGTGTTTCCATGTCAGATCCTTTCCTTTCACTTGTCCCTTGCCTCATAGAGACCAGGCAAGTAAAATACCCCTGTGTCCAGTTTCTAGACCCCATAAAGTTTGTCTTCCTCAGGAGTCTGTTGTTAATGTGCTTTAACACTGCCGCACAAGAGGCATTTAGCATGACATGCTGGGGACACTGCTCTACCTTGACCTGACAGGTGGGGAGACAAACAAGATGCTCCACCTCTTGTGGGTTTGACTATACAGCGATATTCTTATTTTTGTCATCTTCTGTAGCTGCTGGCCCTTGTGTGCCTGTGGAGGGTGCCTCCCCTGTCACAACAGACCTGATCTGAGAAGTACTGGCACTTCAAACGGCATTGGTGTATGACTAAAACCAATATTGCGCCATTCATTCCCACCAAAACGCAACTGTCCCCCTCCCTCTATCAGAGGCCCTTACGCAACAGTGACTCTTTAGCTGGGAAGTGAATTGTCTCTAATGTACTGTGTGATCCTAATTCTATCACCCTGGACACAAGGTTGGTTTCTAATGTTTTCCTCTCTCTTCTCTTGCACTGCTAGACATGATTTCATTGGCACCGATCACCTCCCTGTCCTGCTGAAGATTTCCTATGGCCATGAGATTCTGGTAAGGTAGCAGGTATCTCTTGCTTCTGTTTGCAGAACAGCAGCAGGTAGGAACTGAATTACAAGGTGTTTGCCCCAGAAGCTGCATGGCATGCAGGGGGCTATGGCCTTCCCCCGGAATCTGCACTGGCCAGGCAGTAACACAGGGCCAAGCAGAGACGTAAAACCACCATCCTGACAAACATGTGGTTCCAGTGCAGTGGGATGTGGCAGTGCATTGGATAAGCGGCCCTTGGATGTAGCATCTGCTGGTTTCCCCAGCAAGGAGACTTTTTAAATTGTTATTATTAAGCCTTTTATTTTTTTGGTGGTTTTAGTGCAGAATTGCTTCTTCCTTCAATCCAGCTCCAAGTCCAAAACAGCCCTCCTGGGTTTTACAGTCCCTGCATGCTTCCCACACTTGAGTATATTTCATGGACAGGATTTCTGTGCTTGCTTCCCTGCGTTTCATCTGCCTCATCGTGAGTTCATCCTTGCAGAGATCCTGGAGTTCAGCTCTGCAGCCCACCTGACTTCTCTCGCATGCAGCTTTCCTGAATCTCTCCATCTCATTAGCTTTCTGAGCTCTTCAAAGCCCCAAGGAATGTGGTTTTCTCTAGAAGTGCCAGCTACACTGGCTGCTGGTTGGGGACACACTTGCTGGAAGAGGTTTGGCATAGCATCCTCTGGCTCTTTAGGTACGGAGGGAGCTGCTTCCCTGGGGCCCAGAAGGTACTTTCTGCATTCCTGGTCGATTGTTCCCACTGCAGACCTGATGCTTTTGTCCACCCGCTTATTTCTCCTTGCCAGTGGTGGAGGAGCTTGCTATTCATTCTTCCTGCTATGCTGCTTGCTAAAGCATCCCAGAACTGATCTGTGGTGTATTTTCTTCAGGCTTGGAACTGATTTCTTCCTCTCCCCCTCTCTCAAACTGTCAGTTATATTCAAAGTCACCTTGTGCTCTGCTGGGCACAGCTCATGCCCGGCTGAGCCTTCCTGTCTGTCTCTAAAGTTTCCTATGACACCATTGTGTTCACGCATCTCTTTTATTTTTCTTTTCGCTCAGGACTGTTGTCAGCTGAAAATCCAACCCTTTGACCAAGCTGTTCAAACAGTGGCTTAACTGTGCCTTCCCTCAAAGCCCTTGGACAGGCTCCCTGTGCTCTGCCTGCCTGGCACAATCCTGAGAGTGGATGTGAGCATTTCACCAGCTGGCCAGTGAGAGAATAGGCTTTGGAGCACCAGAAGCCTATAGGGCACACATCCTCTCTTGCCACGTAACCAGTGGCCTTGGTGACTACCAGAGGCCACCAAACTACCTCATGCTGTCACTGCAGAAGGGGCTAAAAAAGCATGGGAGGCCCTTGGGGGTGATAAAATATCCCTGGATGCACTGGAGCTCTGGCAATAGGAGCTGTAGAGGCCAATCCAGAGACCTGGAGCAGTGCAGGTGGTCACAACCTGCAGGGATCCACAGTGCCAGTACTGAACTGCTAATATCATAAAGCAGGAGTGGAAGAGGCTTTGTTTCCTTTCAGTCATGGTGTGAAGAGCACAGAGCTGAAAACCCTCATAGCAAATACTGCCCTGAGAGTCCTCACGTGCCAGGGTTGAACAGATCCTCACCTGGGAATCTGCTGAAATGTGCAGAATATATGCTAACCTTAAGGGGAAAAAATGCCATTATGTCACCCCAAAAGTTAGGCTTTGAAAATTTGAGAAATCAACAGCAAGCGGAGGTGGAGACCATTGGGCTGAGGCGTTTCTTGGTCATTCTGCCAAATTCCAAACTGCCTGGCTTCAGAACAGTGATGTTAGCCAGCTGCAAGCTAATGCATGATTTCTGGGGTGTCCCATGTGCTCTACCCATGTGGACAGATTTTGACCTCCCGTTCTTCTGCTACCCCAACAGAATCTGTTTGCTTCATCTTCAGGAGGAGTTCCTTCTACATCACTCCTTTTCCACTTGGTGGCCAACTTACAGTCCTGAGATGACTGGATTTATAGATGCTCTGAAGGACCCAAACTAATTTCCCATGACAGTTTCTTCTGGCTGCAGGATGAAGCTTCTGTGGGACTTCTGTGTTACCCTCTTCCTTGTGCAGGAGGGAAAGATCTGCTGCCTAATGCTCTCACAGGTTGTACTTCGCCTCATTGCCATTGACTGCCTATAGGAGTGCAGCTATGACCTTGTTCTCAGAGCTCCAGGACACAGCAGTTTTTGTAGGAAAACCTTGCAGGTGTTGTAAGCTGAGGCAGACTGGTTTGCAGAACTCGCTGCAGAGAAGGGCTGGATCCCAGGGAGAATTCCTGAGCACACAGGATCCATAAACCATGACCATTTGCACTTCACTTCATAGCTGCTAATTAGGTATTGTGAGATGTCAGCACCTGCAGCAGGTGTTCTCCAGGCTGCTCTCCTCCCTGAGAAATCTGATGTCTTTGTCCTCTCACGCTCTGAGTCATCACTGTGGGATTAAAGTCTGTGCGCTGTGGAAGGAGAGTTGATTGCAGCAGGCCTTCACTTTTTCTCCATTTCTCTCCCTTTAACTGCAACAATTGTTGCATCCTGTGTCTGTGGAAACTCCTGACAGTATTTCCTCAGTAGCTGTGGTCTGATGGAATCCAGGTTGGCTTTTTGACTCAAGTAATATAAATGGGTATTTCACTCCTGAAGCCCAAGAGGGTTCCTTTTTCCCTTGCAGTCTGAAAGTGTTCGCTCTTGTCCTCCCCGTTTCACATTGCATCTGGCTTGCTGAGGCCCTCGAAAGGCTGAATGCTCATGTAGTGCTTTGAAAGAATCTCATGTGGGACTTGCTAGCATTGCATTTCTAGTCTTGTTTCCCTCCTCCCTTTGCTTAAGCTGAACTGGAATGGGTTGTTTGGAGGAATCAGCATTCTCTGCTCTTGTTTAAGCAGCTGATACAGTGTCCCCTGCAGGCGTCTGTCCAAGGCATCCACCTGCCATTGCAAACGTCCTCTCCTCTTCTGCATATGCACTTGAAAAATAGCCATGCTTTACGCTTAGCTAATTGTGAATTGCAGCGACCTAGCTCCCTTTGCCCATGCAAAGACATTACCAGCTCTGTGACTGCTTTACAACCTCTGTCTCTAGGGGTGATACTGCAGGAAATCATGCATCATGACTCATCTCTAGCTTGACTGCATTTTTCTCAAAACACAGAATCCCGTGTCTCTTCATGAAATAGCTCTGTAAATCTCTGTGCTTTACTTAAAGTGTCTGGTGACTGCTTTGCTAATAGAATAGTGTTAATCATTACTTGATCACTTAAAATTCAGCTGGGATCTTCTTACAGCCTTTGGACTGTTGGACACATTCTTGAAAGAAGGGTGTCCTCCAGAGTGAGGGCATTCAGATAGTCCTTTTCATCAGGAGGCCATTACTTAACTAAAATCCTGTCTTTCCAAAGAATTTAGTTGTCACAGCTGCACACTCTCCTGTGTGCAGTCCAGACACTTTCCTTCACAGAGAATTTCTACTATATACTTGCAAAGAGAAGCACTGAGGCTGGTGCCTGAAGTAGCAGAGGAAGAAAGTGTCTTCTCTCTGAAACACAATGCAAACCTTTCAGAGTAGAGCCAATAGTTGAGTGGGCTCTCCATCTCCTTGATTTTTCCTTAGGACACACTGTCCTGGTATTACCAACTTAAATCTTTAAGTGTGTTGCCCTCAGCTTGCAAAGTCCTTCGTGGCCCTTGTGAAGTTGTTAGTGATGGGGCCAAGGCCCTGTGAGAAAGTGACTGTGTTTCTTTCCACTGTAGCTGAACTTCAGTGGTGTGACGGTGGAACAGGACCAGCGGTACATTCATTTTGCATCCACTAAGCACCTCTTCACACCCATTGCCATTGGGACCTCCAACCCCCCCACACAGGTGAGCGTCCTGGGGTCAAACCCAGCAGCAGTGGAGGGAAGGAGCTGGTGTTACTGTGTCCTAAGGACAGGCAGGGTCTTGAGACAATTCCCAAGAAACAGAATAGCCTCCACAGAAAAGCATCACAGTAGACCTTTGAGAATGGTATGAGAAGGAGCCTGGAAATGGCTCCTGGGATAGCAGCAGGGAAAGTGCCTCTCTCCATCTCCATCTGCAGTTGGATAAGATTTGGCATTCAGTCTAGCCAGTATGCTTATGAGATATGTTGGGCTGTTCCACTATTCTCTTGCATTGGATTCAAGTGAAGAATTGTCTAGCTGCTCCAGGCACTCTGGAAATAAATCCTAATTAGTTTTTTAGTAAATTAATCAAACTTCTTTCAATACTTATTCAGCAAAAAGGCAGCTTTGATTCTGTTCTGCCTAATTTATTTGGGAAACGAACAAGTCTGAATTGAATTAAGATCACTTTAATGTAAGTGTTTTTGCATTTCAAGTAATCCGCTTAACAGTGATCCCTTTAGCTAATTGGTATTCATGTTCTCCTAGACTGAATTTGCAGGGCACAGCTTGGAGAGGCACTATAGCTATCAATGTACATATACGGTGATAAACCTTCAGCACGGTCTCCTATCAGAGCCTCAGTGATAAATCCTGACACTATGAGGTCTCCTCCTTCTTAGGAGACAAGCTGATTAATTAATTATTAATACTTATCAGAGTCCTCTGGGGAAGTGTTAACTAGTTCAACTTGTGCATGGTATAATAAGCACTGCGGTCTCTGACTCACTTCAGATTTATGAAGTCTACAATGGCAGCTCCATGCCTGTGATGTTTGAGGTTCAGCTGGACAACATTGTGCAGATCCAGGAGGAGCATTTTCAGCATCCTGTATTTGAATGCCTAACTCCTAGGGGAGAAATCCCCCCTGGCACAACAGGCCACATGGAGTGGATCTTTTCACCACTGGAAGCCAAAACATACTCGGTGAGACTCTCGTCATGCTAGTAGCAAGGTGCAGTATCATAGAATCATAGAATCCCAAGGTTGGAAGAGACCTCCGAGATCATCGAGTCCAACCGTGCCTGTCTCCCCACTAAACCATGTCCCTAAGGAACTCATCCACCTGTCTTTCAAACAGCTCCAGGGATGGCGACTCCACCACCTCCCTGGGCAGCCTGTTCCAATCCCTGACCACCCTTTCATTGAAGAAATTCTTTCTAATGTCCAGTCTAAACCTGCCCTGGTGCAACTTGCGGCCATTTCCTCTTGTCCTATCACTTGTCACTTGTGAGAAGAGACCAGCACCCACCCCGTCACAACCTCCTTTCAGGCAGTTGTAGACAGTGATGAGGTCTCCCCTCAGCCCCTTCTCTAAGCTAAACAACCCTAATTCCCTCGGTCTCTCCTCATAGGGCTCATTCTCCAGCCCCCTCCCCAGCCTCGTTGCCCTTCTCTGCACATGCTCCAGCCCCTCAATGTCCTTCTTGGGGTGAGGGGCCCAAACCTGAACCCAGCACTCGAGGTGCAGCGTCACAAGTGCTGAGTACAGGGGCACAATCACCTCCCTGCTCCTGCTGGCCACGCTGTGTCTGATACAGGCCAAGATGCCATTGGCTCTCTTGGCCACCTGGGCCACTGCTGGCTCATGTTCAGCCGGCTGTCAACCAACACCCCCAGGTCCTTCTCTGCCAGGCAGCTCTCCAGCCACTCCTCCCCAAGTCTGTGTCGCTGCACGGGGTTGTTGTGACCCAAATGGAGGCCTCTGCACTTGGCCTTGTTGAACCTCATCCCGTTGGTCTCAGCCCATCGATCCAGCCTGTCCAGATCCCTCTGCAGAGCCTCCCTTCCTTCAAGCAGATCCACACTTGCACCCAGCAGGCAGGCCCACAGCTGGAGTACTACTTACTGCCCAGTTCTGTGGCAAATGCGTGGGGGCTGGGGGGTGGGGAAAGAGTTTTAAAACTCCAGCTTTTGCTCCAAGAGGGATTCCCTGCCCATCTCACGCAGTAACTGTCCTAGCTAATTGTCTCCTTATCCAGCTTTCCTGGGTTAGCATGGAAAGGTCAAAGCCTAAAAGAGCAAAAGAGGCTGCATTTCTCCTCACTCATGTGAGTGGTGTGTTTAGACTAGTCCATTAGCAAATATACTAGCTTCTTACACGTCTCTCCCAGACTCTAGACTTAATACTTTTATCTTGTCCAAGGCAGGTTGATATTCCTATCAGCGTCCTGGGGGGTGAATCAGCTCTGATCACGTTCCAGGGTGAAGGCTATGATCCAAATACCACAGAAGACACTGCCACATCCAGCAAAGTTTTGTCTCCTTCAGTCTTTCCAGGTTCTACCAAGCTAACTGTGCCTGAACAGGTAAGTCCCAATATGCTGATGTGAATAATATGATTAGTCTAGAAATGTGTGAGACTGAAATATGGAAGTGGCCCAATTTAGCAGTAACCTGTGTTGCAGAGGAGCTCATTGCTATAAGACAGAGCAAGATATTTCTCTTTGAGCAAGTCATCTAGAGCATAAAGGCAGTTGTTCTGAAAGGTGCCTTCCTTCCAGCTTGCTGCTTCCACTGTCAGTAGAAACTAAAGCTTTTTAGGGTTTGCTCATTTTCTGGATTTTGTGGATTTTCTATTAAAAGTCACCTTCCATCACAGCTACCTGTCTTATTTGCAGCTGTCACATCTTTTCTTTGGTAATTAATTCACTAAAATTCTCTTGACATACCCTGTCAGGGCTTGGCTGCTTCCATTTCACAGCCAAATTCAAGTTGTACATAACCTGAAGGCAGACTGCAGAATGGTCACTAATTCAGGCACATCCTGAGGCACTTGTTTGACCTGTTGCTGGCTCTGCAGGAGCTTGTTTTGGCCTGGCTAGAGCTGGCCTGCCAGCCTGGGCAGTCTGTTGTTAAACTCAGCCTCAGATCCAGCGTAATGAATCACTGTTGAGCAGCATCAGTAGAGGCATGCTCCAAGCAGGTAAAGGATTCATCCTGTGTGACATTTGCATGTCTGCTTTGGAGCCTAGCCACCGTTGCGTATCCTTTTTGGCTTCCAACAGGGTGATTGCGTTCCTGGATAAAGCAAAGAGAAGATGATAAGAAGTTTTTCTTAGGCTGCCAGCAAAGATACCATTCCCCAAGGCTCTGTTGCCTGTAACCAAGAGTCAGTAGCTTCTCTAATGATCAGTGTAATTAGTTTGAGTTTGTGCGGTGCCAGGAGAATGGGACAGACTAGTAGCATACTAGTAGCAAGGTGCAGTAGGGAGCAGTTTCCCAAAGCTCACATTTGGGTTTGTGAGTATTTTGCACAAGCACACACCTTACATGTTTGCCAGATGAAGTAGGAAAAGGCCTGGACTGCAAGTGCTGCAGAGGATCTTGATGCTGCTGGTCCTCTGTGCTCCTGAAATCCTCTCTTGCCCCAACACTAGTGTTACATTCTATTCCTTGCTCAGTCAATCCCACTGCAATAGTGCTGTCCTCTTGCTGCAAAGAGTCATTGAAACCACTGTAGAAATGAGAGCAATGTAACGCTCCCTCGGGTGTTATTGTCAAGGTAACTGTCTAATATTATCTATGAATTGCTGGATAACCTGAAGATGACTGTGTGACTGCCTTTCTCCAGTGGCTACATTCCATCTTCCTTCACCGCTGTTCCTTCTGGTTTCACCTTGCTTCCTGCAGGCAGTCACCTTGTCACACCACAGGATTTGTCTTGGAAATATTCCAGAGCGCACCAAAGCCAGTCGACTTGTCTTTCTCAACAGTGCCTCTGAGAGTAAGGCTGTTGCCTTTGCCTGGCGGATAAGCACCTGGAAAGACAAGAAGGTGAGTCCTTCCTTCTCTTTCCTCTACAGCCTTTTTGCCCACCTCCATTGTGCCATGAAAGAGCTTTCCACTCTATTTGCAACTAGACAATCAGAAACCATCCTACAGACTTGGTTTTTGTACTAGCTGATGAAAAGAAAGGGCAGAGAAAAGTGAAGGCAAGGGTTAGGGTAGTGGATAAAGACAGAAATTCATAAGGGATGGGGAAGCTGAAGACTTCCGTGAGGATACAGGATGCAGTAATGAACCTTAGGACCCTGTCTACCGGTAAAGTCCGTTATTGTTCTTTGAATATATTAGCTTCACTTCTGTCATGCCACATACATCTGGGAAGGGAATTGCCACAGTCCTGTGTTTCCTGCAAAACAGAGGCACATAGGAAGGTTCCAGGATGGTATAACAACTCCTCTGTGGCTTCCTCCCTACACCCCAGGTGTTGCAGATTGCTCCAGAATCAGGGATTGTGCAGCCTGGAGAGAGCATCCCCTGCTTCATCACCCTGCAATCTTCAGGAGGTGCTTCCTTCTACAACATAGATCTGGTGTGTGAGGTGAGACCCAAGAAGTACCTTTGTATTACCATCACCTGGGCATTTCACTGCAGTTTCCAAATGGCTAGCCCCAGCAGTCAGCTGCCTGCTGCTTCCAGCTGAAGGAATCCTTCTTTGATCCATAATGCCGGCCAGTACTTCTCATTGCTGAAGATACTGAGCTTCATCTCTCCTGATGCTTTAAGTGTCTCTTTGTCTGTGTGGCTCACTGCATGAGGTGAATTGTGCAACACGTGGCTTTGTGAGTTGAATTCAGCTACTAGAAGTCATGGTTTGAAAGGGAGTGGCTTTCAGTGGATGTCAGAGTCATAAATATCTGTAAAAAGCAAGTCTTGCTTCTTTAATACTAGTTAGGGCACAGACTTGCAGTAGTGTCCCTCTGGACACTTTTCAGGTGTCCTTTGGCAGGAGATTGTGTCTTCTCTTTATTATTCTTATAATAGCGCTGTTTTCTTCCCTTCCTGCCACTGGAAGACTTGAAAAGGGAGTGGGCTCTGGCTGGGACCTCCTGGAAGGGAGGAATGGGTGACAGACACGGGTTTGAGCCAGAGCCTGTGTTATTTGCATCTCCTTTCTAGCCTTGCTCTGTCCAGTCATGGTTTGCTTCCTAGGTATACCTCTGTGAGGCCATGGTTCAGTACAAGAAGCACCTGCAGGAGTGGGAAAGGGAGAAGGAACGGCAGGCTGTGGAATTCACCATCACAGAGAAAGACCTTCTGACTAAAAAGAAACCAAAGTCACCGGCAGGTGTAAGTGTTGCCAGAAGTTTACACCAGCTTAATTCAGCTCAGAAACAGCAGCCAAGTGTCAACAAGAAGTATTATTTAAGAAAATCTGAGCAAGTTGATAATACGACACGAGGCTCTGATCTACTCAAGATCTCGTAACTGGTCCATGAATAGTGGAAAATGAGATCTTGGTTTCTAGCCAAGTATCCTCTTGCACTCTCTTTGACATCGAGAGAGAGGATACCAGATGGGGAACTTGGAATTGAACTTATTTTTCTGATCACCTTACAAACTCTAAATTTGCTAGCAATCATCTGACATTTGGAAGTGTGTTAGAAACCTTAGGGAAAAAAACCCCAAAGCAGTGGCTCTTGAAACAGATTACTAGATTTTTTATGTTGAATAAACACTGTAGAGAAATGTGTAACATTAAGAATGTGGTCTGAGTGAAGAATGGTAAGATGAGATCTTTGATTCTTAGCTGGGGCAAAGTAAAACAAAATCTTGGAGTCTTCCTTTTTTTTTTAGAGGTCGTCACATTCTACAGAAAGTCTCCCTGGATCCCCAGCTGTGATCAGGAACTACAAGGTAAGTCAGTCCTGTCTCACCCATAGTAGAATCAAACTAACTGCTTTAGAAAAGAGGCAGATGCTGGCTGTCAAAGCGTGGGAGCCTGGACAGAGCACAGCAGCATTTGTAGCTTCAAGGCTTTGGGAGACCGATTGTTTGGAGGAGCCAGAAGAATCAGACTGTCTGGCTGTGTCCTGTGGGCAGTAACTTTCCAGCTGAAGTGAAGGGGAAGTGGAATTGGAACCAAACATACACTCGTGGCTGGGGGAAAGGTTTTGAATAAGCAGACAAGATGCACGTGGGCAGGGCAATTGGTACCTTGACTGGTTTCACACTGTGACCACAATGGAATGTGTGGCACAATGGAAAGCAGCAGGACCCTGGCATGACGTGACGTGGTGCAGACTTTGCCCTTGCTGCTGAACAAGCTGTGTTCTGTGCCTCCTGAGAAGCTGCTGGCAGGAACTGCCTCAGTTTAAGTGCATGGCAAGCCTTAAAGCTCGGTTTACCTCGTTCATCTGTTTTCCCTCAAGTTTGCACAACCTTTTGTTGTTTGCACAACAAGATTTCCAGCTGTGGTAGCAAGGTGTGAGACGAAGTCCCAGTGAGACTCTGCAGTACTGCCTGGGCCCAAAGGCAGAGCGACGCTGTGTCTCCAGTCATCACCAGCTCATACTGTGGAAATGGGGCGGGGGGCGGGGGGCGGGGGGGGCTTGTGGAGAACTAGCTAACCTGACATGTGCAAGACTTAAAGGCAGCTGTTGTGAGGGTGGGCCTGAGCATACTGACTTTGCTATGAAGCACAGCTTATTATTTCAGGTCTGCCACCATAGAAAGGCTGTAGCGATGCTCCTGGGACCCTGCAGAGTGCCTCACATGCCCTGCACCGTCCTATGTGGAGATACCAGCTCGGGGCCACTCTAGGTTGGACTGGCTGCCCTGTGCTGTTTAGGTATGATCAGTGATGTAGGTCAAGGCATTCACTGGGACATAAGAACGGCTGGGGAAAAGCAGAACCAATTTCATTTAGTCCTCCAGGGTTTTAGCTCTGAAATGACTGAAATGACCTGACTTTGTTGTGTCAGGAGAAGTGAAGGCCTCTGATCTCATTCCCAGACGGTGGACAGCTATGTGTCAAAAGTCATTGAAATCCTGTGTTGCATAAAGGCTTCTCCAGAGCAGGGTGGTTTCCTGTGGCCCAGACTTCTGGACTACTCCTGCCTTAAGGAGCTCTTCCCAAACTGACTGTTGGTAATGCAGACTCAAACTGGCTCATGTAGTATGGCTGGTGTCAGTCTCCAGTCCCTGGTTTCCTTCCAGGCTTGGGGGAAAAATTTCCACATGTGTTCCTGTACATCCCTTCTCCTACAGCACTCCTAGTGTGCTCAGAACAGTGGAGATGGTCTCCCAGATGGTTCAGAGCACAAGAGCCCTGAGGGCGCTGGAGAGACCCTGAAGCCCTGCTGACACTCAGGGTTGACACACTAGCCAGTGAAGGGAGGGAGTGGACCTGATTTCCAGCTTATGCCTGATGGGGGTACTGCAGTGCCAAGATCATTTCGACAGTATTTTCTGTCCAGGACCTAGTGGCTCTGGCAGCTGGGCTTTCCAGTTCCCATGCCTCTGCTCATGCCTGTACCAGTCTATGGCCAGTAGACCAGTCTGTGGCCAGAGGAGCAGCTAAGTACCTGCCATTTCTTTCTCTTCTACAGACATTACCCCCTGTTAAAAAACACCCTATGCCAAATATGCCGTCTGGACACTTTAAGAGGAGGCTGCTGTGTGACAAAGAAGCCACTCGGGCATGGGTCAAACCAGAGCCTCCCAAGCCCATCCTCTTACACCTTGGTGTGACAGCCAGATCCTACTCTACTGAGGATTTCTTCAGCAACTTCACCTCGGAGTTCCCCAAATACTTTTTGTCCTGGTAAGACATCCAGCTTTTTGGATTGGCATCTTCATCTGAGCCAGGGCCGCCCATGTTGTGGAATGTGCTGGACTTGGAGCCCTGCTCTGCTCCTCTCCACTGCCTCAATATTAGGCGAGAGATGCCTTGCTTTCCCCAGCATTAGCTGACATTATGGTTTTTTCTCCCTCTCTCAAAAGGGAGATACTGACAGAGCACAGTGCTCCTCTTTTATGACAGTGCCCCTTCTGCTGTCACAAATGCAACAGCTCCCACTCCTCCCCTGGCACCTGCACTGCTCCCTATGTGCCTGCAGTATTTGGCTGGTTTGGTTCAGTAGTGCTGAAACTGATGCAACAACTTATTCTTTCCCAGCCCCTTCAGCAGCTGGCCCTTGGAGAGCAAGTTTGTGGATGGCAGTAGGGACACAGACAGGATGGACGTGGACCCCAAATGGCTGTCCCTCGCTGCTGCTTCCAAACAGGAGATGCAGATAGTGAGTCACATACTCACTGGTGTCATCAGGTGCGTTTCCCTTCACCCTCACCTGTTTTTGAGCCCCTGTCCTCCAGGGGACTGCGTACAGCGTGGTCAGCTCTTTGCTAATCCCAGAGGAGTCTGTGCACTCCTGCTGCAATCAGAACAAGGGATCCAGCCTGCCAAAGGCTGCTGTGGGGACTACGAGCTCAGGAGTCCTGATGTGACACCCAAAGGGAAGGTCTTGTTCCCCAGTGAGGGGCTGGCCCCATCTCTGCATAGTGAACAATGTCACTGCCCAGGAACCAGGGCACTCTGTCCTGGGAACAGGCTGTGTTGGGATTCAACTGTTTTGTCTGTCAACTGCATAAGTGTAAAGAACTAGTACTACGGAGGCAAAAGTAATTTCCTTAGCTCAAGCCATCTTGCTGTCTCCCTTAGGCCCAGAAAGCAAGAAAGGAGAGACTAAACATTGACATCAGTCAGGGTTTTCCTCCGATTTGTGTTATCTTGCACTGATCCTCTGGGTTCATACAGATATCTGATTTGCTGGGACTCATCTCTTATTTTCCTCCTCCCAGAGGCCTCTTGGAGAACACCCAGTTCCATGACACAGTGAGAAGAACCCTGGATGAGCCCATTCCATATTTCTTCCAGTTCCAATGTGAAGAATCACCAGAGCTCCAGGACATGAGACAGAGCTCCATGGTTTCCTCCAGAGTATCTGCTTCCTCAGATCTTTACCCTGAGAAGGACAGAGAGAGGAGAGAAATGAGGCAGGAAACCTCTCCAAAGAATGATTTGCTGGAGAGGATAAGTGATATTTTGCACCATGAGCAGTTAAGAGAGCAGAGGGAGATGATTAGCAGGTGAGGATGCGTTCACATAGAAAAGGCAAGAGCTGCACATGCTGGAGAGCCATGACCACACATCACCTGGCCAGAAACCTATTTCTGCTTCTGCTCTGCAGCATTTCTGCTGGGGTGATTTATGTGCTCTGGGTGGAAACTGATGCTAGCCCACCTAGCCACACTCTCCTGAGTGCAGCTTGTGAAGAGTGCAGTTTTTTGCTGTGTCCTGGGGCTGAGCCCTGGACAGTACTAGGACACTGGTGGTGAGTGAAGTCTGCTTTACGCTAACACTCCTCACTGTGTTAGAGTGCAGTGGGTGCTTACCTCACCTTTTATTTTTACTGCAGGATTTCATCACCTGTCATTTGCTGTACCTACGCTATTGCACACTGCTACAGGCCACAAGCATATGCACAAATAATAACTACAGCACAGCTTGGAGGGTGAAACCAGTAAAAGCATGGTCACCCAGCTCTGTCCAAGGTCAGGGCCTGAGGCCAGCTGGTGGCAGTTCTGGAAGAAGGGTCAGCACCCCATTGCTCAAGTCTTTGGTTCATTTGCCTTAGCATCTAGGTGACATTGTGTGCTCCACTGCTGTGTCTAATGTGTTCTGGGAGGAGCCACAGCGAGCAGTCTGCCTTATCTGCTTTCTGATAGCTGTTCTCTGCCTGTACTTTTATCCCTCCAGGCAGCCAGCCATTGGGAAACTGGTGGAGCTGATGCTGGAAAATACACTGCAGAACATCTTGATCGAAGCCAGCCGTGGAGAGGTGGTGCTGACAGCCCAGCCTAGGGTCATTCATCTGCCCGCCAGGTAGCAAAGTGTATCTGTTCTGCAGTGGGGGGCAGAACCTGTCCTTAATATGTCAGGCTGAAGCACAACTAATTTTCTAGACCATATGGATTACCTGGGTTGCTGCCTATCAACGTCAAGGCTGCTTGTGCAAAAAGGAGAATCCAGTCTCAAAGCCTCTGCCCCTCTGCCCCTTTTGGGCTTGTCCTGAGGCAAAGACCAGAGGTGGTAAAGCTACAGCCTTTCTGTGGGCATGGGACCATTGTGCAGCTCTGGGGCAGGGCCCTGTGGGTGAACGGCTGGCAGAAGGGGCTGGCCTCAGGAACTGGAGAGCCCAGCACAAGGAGGGTCTTGGGAAATGTGATCAAGGTGCCAGCAGCATGGCCTGTGACAGGAGAAAGGGGACAAAGCTGCAGTAGTCCAAGTCTTGTGGGATCTAGTTAGGTTGAGGGAATGGCCACCAGAGAGGAGGCAGATTTAGGGCTGAGAACAAAGCATGAGTATTTGCCCCAGCTTGGGGAGAAGCACAGGAAGATGGTATTCAGCAAGGATGGGAGAGGGTTGTTGGATGGAGAGGTCATCTCCAGAGCTGCAGTAGTCCTGTCCAGATAGACAGTGTGTGTTTCTCATGATCCTTCAGGGAAGACTGATTGTCTGAGGAGAGGCAGCAGCAGGCTGCACTCTCCCAATCCAACCGCAATTTCTTCTCCTTCAGAATCACCAATCCTGCACTCCCACCCTCAAAAGCCTAGCTGCTGGACAGTGAGCTGCTTGAGCTCTTCAAGTACATCAAGTGTCTCCATTCTTCATCCCTGTGATGTCCAGAGCAACTTTGATCCTCCCACACCGTGACCTGAGTGCTCAGCATGCTGTCTGCCTCCTGGGATATATGCCCCAATTATGTCTTCAGCTCCAGTTTGAATCCTCTGGCAACTCCATGATGTAGTTCATGTGATCTCTCCTCTCCGTGGCTGCCCACATCATCGGAAAACCAACTTCATGCGCTACAGGGAGAATATGGACAACCACTGTGACTGTTCCCACTGCCCCCAGTCTGTACCAGCTGGGTGCAGATCAGAGTCTGCTTTGAAATGTAGCTGAGGAAGGACTGACAGCTGGGCATTGAGCTGCTGTGAGGCCCTGCTGACATCAGTAAGATACAGTTACTAAATCCTCCTCCCCTCCTTGCTCCAGTGGCTGCTGCAGGTCCCACAGAGAGTGACCCAGCCGGAGAGAACAGCTGCAGCACCATAAAAGGAACTTGGCCTCTGGGCACAAAAACACTGGTGTGTAGGTACCTAATCAATGCATCTGGGTTTGGGGGCACCGTGAACAAGCTCATCCCGCTTCAAACTGCAAGGCTGTCACTTGGGGATGCTTTGAACCTTGGCTGCACAGGGTTCGGCAGACGGTGAAAGAGTGTCGCTCTGAAGGCGCGGGGTTTGTCACAGCCGGGAGGTGGCAGTGCTAGTTGTGAGAAATCTCATGTACCCGCGAGGAGTTGAGGCTGGTGCCGGGCACTGGCTGCCTGCTCCTTGGCAGAGGCTGCAGGCCCACCGTGCCAGGCATCGGGGCTGGGTCTGCAGTATTTCCTCTCTTCTGCAGCCCTGCTACAGGCTCTGCTTTGCAGCGCTCACCCAGCCACTCTGCTCTGGTGGGATGGATGCAGCTGGTATCCCCCTCCAAACCCTCCTGTCCTCTGTTCGCAGTGCCAGCACCCAGCCAAGACTCCCCTTGCAGCCCAAGGGAATATTCAAGGAGCACTGTCAATATTCAAGGAGCATTTGGATGATGCCCTCAGACACATGGTGTGAGTGTTGGGATTGTCCAATGCAGGGAGAGGAATTGGACTCGATGATCCTTGTGGGTTCCTTCCAACTCAGGTCATTCTATGATTCTATGATACATAAGGAGCTTGCAGAGGGCTTTCACCCTGCTCAGCAGACGGCAGCTGCCTGCTGTGCCTGGGGGTGCCACAGCTCACCCAGAGCGACCACATCACTCCACTCTGTGCAGGAGCCCTGTGTGCGTAACCGTTACTAAGCCCCAGGGCCGAGCGGTTCCTGTTGTCAGAGATAGAGCAAAGGCACTGCCAGCTCCTGAGCTCAGTCTGGGCGCCTGGGGCCTTCACGTGGGTCATGGATCCTTCTCATGAGAAGTGCAGACCCTCTCCTCCCTCCACAGCACTCTGGGTACTAGGTCTCCTATGGCACAACAGCTTTTCTGTCTTCCTCTGGGCTCCAGCTGGTGCTGAACAGATGAGAGGGTACCACCTCCTTCCTCCTCAGCTCAAGTTGGCAGCAGGGCCTGGCTGTTCAGTCCAGTTGGGGTGACTCTGCCTGGTCACTAGGGTTTGCTGGCTACAGATGCTCACTACAGGTTTCCCAAATGGCTAACACAGGCAGGAGGAGGAGCCTCACCATCCTTCTAAAGCAGGTGGAATCTGGCTGCCTGCAGAAGCCCAGGGGCAAGCCTGAAGCAATGGAAATGGGGTCAGAGAGTTTGACCATCCTTAGACTTGCTGCATGATTTGATGCTCTCTGGACTGCGTCACCATTAACTCCTCTGCCTTGTGGGACAGATGGAACAACATGGCAAACACTGTGTGTTAGTGTGGTGTGACACCCAAGAGCAAATGGATGGAGCCTGAAAGGAGATACGTGTGCAGGGAATGATTTTTGAGTCATTAAAGCTCACATCCTCCTTGCTTTCTGTGCTGAACACAGCCTGGACCTGGAGGAAATGGGACTGCACCTGACCCTCAGAGCACAATCAGAGGTAAATTCACTTCTCTGATCAGCATCTCTCTAGTAGGAGACAGCCCTGAGGGTGCCTTCAGCAACAGGTGAGTCAGGGAGCAAAAGGTTTGAGAGCTACCTACACCTCTGAGACAGAAATCTTTCATCCCTTGTGTCTTGGCAAGAGAGTGTGAGATATGGTGGTGTGTCACCTCTATTCTAGATCTTCTCTGGTGCCCGTCAACCAGAACCACTCAGAGTGCACTAAGCAAAGCCATTGGCAGCTCTCACACCCTTTTCTTCTTTATCCTCATCCTCAGATAAAAATATACCCTGGGACAGTCCCTTTCCCAGGTTGGGGAAAGACCTACTTCCTCTTCTGAAGCTGGGAACAGAACCTGGACCTGGTTATCTAAGACACTCACATGTGTGACCGAGCCACACCACTGTCCCTTTCGCAAAGGGAGTGGGAGACAGCAGCACCCCCAGGCACTACTCGTGGTGAGCCCTGCTGAGCAGGAAGCCCACAGAAACGCTCACCTGGGGGCCATGACCTCCTCCAGTGCTTCCCTACTGCTTCTCCCCATGCTTGGATCTCTGGCACATGGCAAAGTTGAAGGGTAGGCAGAGATGTACAGCACTGGTGGGGAAGCCTTGTACCTTAGCAAGAGGCTTTACAGCTGTTCGCGGCTGAGGGTGAAGGCAGTGACCCACTGCCCAGCTCCCAGAAGAGGGAAGAAGCTCCATCTCTGCTGACCACGTCTGGATCTCAGCTAGGAGAAAGTCTGAGCTTGTTGTACTGGCATGGATTTGGCCCCTATCCCAACACCAGCCATGTTTCTAATGCACACCTCTCTAATGGAGAAATTGTTGATACGGATCCTGTGCCTTCCCAAAGGTCTTCGGGTGATCCAAGTGGGTGAAGTTCCCATGGGTTCCCATGGGTTGGTGGCCAGGCTGGCCAGGGCAGGCTGCCTGCAGACCATGTGAACAGAGTGAGGACAGCGAGTGTGAGCCCGGTGTGCTACTGGGGCTCCCCTGCTCGTGCTGCTTATCCATGTGCTCAGTCATCTGGCAGTTAATGCAGCCCACAACGGGCCTTTTCTTTCCCGGCTGCTAGTCCTGGCTCCTAGGGAGGGGTGCAATGGCCTTGGGGCAGGTGGGCAACAGAAGCTGTCCTGAATCCCGCTGAAACGTTTAACACCTGCTGAATCGTGCCATTGTCTGGGAAATAAAGGGAAAGGAACAAAGCTGCTCTTGGTCTTCCCTACCAGATTGTCTGCAAGGCTTTGGATCCCATCAGGCCCCATCGCAGCTGAGGGAACCTGAATCCCCTACAAAGATCCATTTGGTGTGGCTCTATATCCATGTGGGGAAGGTGACAGTGCTAGGGGACAGTCCCCTGGGCTCCGTGCTGCAGATGTGCACAGCCCCTGGCTGGGAGCAGCCCCTTCTTCCCCTCTACTGAGTATTAGGTAGGAACCTGGAGAGGTCCTGCCCTAACTAGGCTGCAATGTTTGCAAAGGCAGGGCAAAATCTAGAGAGCAAAAACATAAAGGTGATGACTTAGTTTTGATAAAAAAAATAGGATATTAATCAGATATTAAAAATATTTAATTTAAAAAATCGTACATAAAAAGATAACAGTTTTCAGGTACGAATATATGTATAAACAGAGCAGAATTAACAGTAACCACCACCAGAACCGTAGAACCTTTAAATGGATTGAGTCCTGTATCCCAAATCTTGCGACGCAGGTCTCTTTGCGGGGGTGGGGGGCGGTCGCCGCTGCCGCAGCCCCGGGCCGGGAAAGGAAGAGGGAAAAAGGAGGCGTGAGTTCTGCGGGAGTTGTGGAAGATCAGATGACCGATGCTGCTTCCTCCAGAGACTGTAGAACCCCACGAGCCGCACCTCAGCTGCCGGCCGCTCCTGGGCTGCTGCTCGCCTGTAGCTGCTCCCACGCCGCCGCTCGGCTCCGCTCCTCCCCCGAGGAAAGCGCGCGAAACCGATCAAAGAAAAACCAGCTCCCCTCCCCAGAGGCGGGAAAGAAAGCAAAACAAACCGATGTCCGGGCACCGTTTCCCAGAAAACGGCCTCTCCCCGCCCCCCTCGTGTTCCCTTTGTTGACAATAGGAAGGAAAATTCCTCGGGCAAATTCAAAACCACAACAGGTGAACCTGCCAAAACTCTTGGCAGAGCTGGGCAAAGGCCCTTCACCCCTGGCCTCCCATGTCTGAGACCAGGCTTTGCTGGCTCAGCTGTGCTGCTGTAGTGTTTGAGAATGGGACATTTGAATCCATATTATGGTCAGACAAGGGCACCATGGTGGCTCCCGATGGACATAAGAGGTGCTCTCATGTGAGCTAGTCAGTCCTCATGGATCAGTGAGGCAGCACAATCCCTTGGCTGGTGCAAGAGCAGGCTGAGCCTGCCTGTGCCAAGGCCAGCCCTATTGAGGGCATGAGCAGGGGCTTGGACCCAGCACTGCCTGCCTGCCAGGGAAGAGTATGCACTGGTAGATGCTGCCCTGGAGATTTCAGGGCAGGTGGAAGGTGTTCCCTGGGGTAGCTGCCTGGTGCAGGGCACTCTGTGAGATCAAGGGACCTGCTTTCCTCCCATTTTTCATAGGGCAGCCCTGCAAGGGCAGGCTTTGCTGTTATTTGTGCATAGAGAGAGCCTCCCTTGCAAGAGAGACGTTGAGGTGAGAGAGCATTTATGACAGAGCACATAGGCTTGGAGATGTCTTCTAACAGCAGCACCGATGTGGTGTTTGGGGTTTTCTGGCTTCTCTGGAAAGAGGAGAACAGCCAGGCATCCTGTGCTAGGAGCTGCCGTTCCACTCTGCCAGTGCGTGGCAGGGACAGGTAAGAGTCCTGCCCAGCACATTTCCCACATCAGGAAAGGAGAAGCAGTTAAGCCCAATCATCAGGGCCTCTACAGCGTCAAAAGGAGAAGGAACATCACATTTCCTCTTAGCACCACAACCCAGGGCAGCGATGGTTCTGCATTCCTTTGATAGCAAAACAACTGGGAAAGAGGATCAGGGCGACCAAGGCCAGCATGTTGGCATCACTCCAGCTCCTCCCTGTGCCAGGCTCTGCAGAGAGGGACATGTCTCCAAGGAAGAAGAGTTGGGTGGCAGTGGCTGGTAAGGGTTTGCCACTATCCACTTACAACTGGGAATCCATGTCCTTCAACCTGCAAGCACACTCCAGCTGTGGAAAGAGCAATGGTGGCAATTTCTAAAGCACACCCAGGACCAAGATACTTGCAGGTATCCGCCGTGAGGGTTAAAGCAGCATTACCCCCTTCCCCACCGGCAAACACACCCATTTACACAAACAAACACACCAGTGCACTTGCACAAAGGAACTTCTGCCACTGCAGCCACACTTCATGGTCTGTTATCCAGGGAGCTGCAGGTGCCAGAGTAACCCAGAGATGTAGCCCAGCTCCTGCTGGCTCTGGCTGAGATCAGCTGAAGACTGTCCAAGCTGAGCAGCATGGCTGGATGCTGCAGGAGTGTGTCTAAATTCTAGCCCCACAGGCCCTGCATGCTGCCCCCAGAGCCAGCCCAGGGTTGTCTGCACTGGTTACCCCGCTGGGTAGTGACACAGCCTGCATGCAGGAGAGTGGAGTGACTCTGGGATGCGGTGACCCCACAGGGAAGCATGTGCACATGCATCGAAACATGTCCTGTTCTTGCGGCTGCATTGGGAGAGCTGGCACCTGGCCCATGTGGCCGTGCTGGAAACACTCCCAAAGAGAGAGAGCAGAGGTGGGTTTGTTGAGCTCTGCTTTGCTGCCCATCTCAGAGGTCTTGTGGGCTCCTCTAAATGAAGCATGCATTGCCCTGGTGTGCCTAAGGGGTCTTTAGCATGAGTGGCTGTATTGGAGCGGGGGCAAGGGGATTCTTGCCATCACTGATACTCAGTGGTGTCAGGCTGCTTGGGGTAGGCACTGGCTTTGCTTTCCAGCCCTGGGACCTTACTGCTCCTTCACTTTTAGCAGCCCAAAGCATTGCAAGGAAGCAGGGTACCCCTACACCTGTGTCCCCTGGCCCCCCACTCTCCTCAACCCTGGCTGCAAAGTGAGCCAGGCAGGTGGGTGGAAATGTGACAGCTGGTGTTGTTCCAGTGCAGGTTAATGAATGTCTCCTCCTCTCCTCACCACCACCTCCTCCTCCCCACCACCAGCCAAGCACCCAGGCTCCTGGCTCCTGTCAGCCCATCAGGCTCCCATTAACAAAGGCAGCCCTGGAGAGTTTGCATAGAGACCTGCTCTGCCTGTAATCTAGGTGGGCTAATCGCCTCCCTTGCCCAGCCTGCCTTCCCTGGGTCAATATTTGCTCTGAGCAAACACAGAGCCGTGACAGGTGTGCTGGGGAGAAGGCTCGCTGCCGCCAGCCCAGCCCTCTCGCCTGTCTCTGCTCAGTCACATCTCTCCGGCCCCCCGATCACCGGCCAGCCAGCGCTATTTTTATCAGGGCTATAAAAGCCCCATCCAGCCGGCGTCACCCTCATTTTCTACTCGTGAGCCGGCGGGGGAAGGCGAAGCCGCTCACCTGCCAGCTGCCAGCCTGTCACTGGAGCCAGGTGAGTTGCAGTAGCCCAGCACACCTGGGCCGGGGTCCTGCCTGCCTGGCTGGGAGCAGGGTGCTGGATGTGGGGGACACTTCGGGGGCTTTTCTGGGACAAGAGGCTCGATGGCACCACCGAAGTCCTGGGAGGGAAAGGGATGGGTTGCAGGGACACTGTCCCAACTATCTCGTTCCCTTGACTCTTCCCTACTTTCCCACCTGTATTTTCCAATCCTTTCTTTTCCCTTCCTCCATTTATTTTCTTCCTTCCTTCTTTCTTTTATTCTTTCTCTGTTTTCCCACCCTCCCTCCCCACCCTGCTGTGCCAGTTTAACCCGCCCCTGCTCTGTTTGGCTTTCCCAGGCAGCAGGTGTCAAGCATCCAGCTCTGTGGACTTTACCCCTGGAGGAGCTGGTTCAGAGCAGCAGGTGCAGCAAGTACACCAGCTCCCAGCCTGGAATGACCTGGCTCAGAGAAGGACTGGGAAGGGGCTGCCGACAGCCCACAGCAGACCACCCCTCCAGCCCATGCCATCCAAGCCCGGAGCAACTCTGCACTTGCCTGGCGTCGAGCCCCACGTGCAAGACCTGACCTGAATGTTTTGTTCGTTCGGCTCGCGTTAGGCAGGTCCAGCCCATCTGCAAGCATGCAGCTGGCGCACACACACCACCCGCACACTGCTGCAGCATGTACTGTGCACCTGTGACCCGCAGCTTACATAGGGAACACATACTTGCTTGCAACTCATACAGGACATGCAACCTTCTTTGCAGCACATGTATCAGGATGAACATGCAGCCCATGTGCAGAGTGCACAAGGGACATGTGCCCAACATGTAATCTTCGCCCAAACACATGTGCACAGCATATGACCTGGGCATGGCACACGCATGAAGCCATGGATAGGCAGTGCACACATGGGATGTGGGACATGGGACCTGTGTGACATTGGTGCATGTGACATTTCTGCCTCTCATCTTTGCGGACTGTGACATGCAGGACCCACGTCAGTGTGTTTGTGGTGTGATGGGCACGTGTAACACACTAGACACACACATCCTACCTCTGTGGCAGACCTCTGCCCACAGCAGCCTGGCCCCTGGACCCGCGGCAGCGCTGCAGAGCCATGGCAGGTGCAGGAGCCCTGGCACAGTGCTGCCCTGCCCTAGCACAGTGCTGGTGCAGGCTGGAGCTTGCCAGGCTCTGCCAAATGCCCAGGTAGGTCTCAACTGCCTGCTGGCACCAAGGGAGCGTTAGCTGCTGAGACTGAGCAAGCAGGGGGAACAGGGCAGAGTAGGGGGATGTGTTGCATCCTTTCCTGCATGCCTCTGCCAGAGTTTGTTCCCAGGAGCTGCACCTTCCAGCCCTTCCAGTGTCTGTCTGCTGTGCACTGGGGTGCCCCGGGGAGGTGTTGCCTGCTGCTTCCCTTCCTTGCAGGTACCAGGTCCTGCTGGAGGCAATCCTGTGCTTGCTGTGGAAGGGTATGGTGGTGGTTCTGGCAAGCTGACAGGTCTCTTCCAGGATACCCCTGCCCACTGCCTGTCGTGCTCTCAAAGTGTAATGCAGTGCTTGACCTGAACTCCTGTCCCAACCCATGTCCTGTCCTGTCTCCACCCTGGCCAGCACAGAGAAAATCAGAGACCAAGGCGCTCCATGGAAATGGCAGGGAGTCCCAGACAGCTTGGAGATGGGACAGCAATGAACCTCTTTTCCTTCCACCCCAGGAGGTTATATGAGGGGTGAAAAATGCCGCATGCTTCCCTGCCTGGCCATGTCTGCAGTTTCCCATGCAGTCCCAAACATGCTCCTGCCTTGCCCTAGGGATGCTGCTCCCAGGTACTCCACTGTAGGCACAGGCACTTCTCACATGGCACAGAATCCAGTTCTAGCCTCGCTATGCTCATGGATGCTCTGAGTTTACATGGGATCCTGAGCCCTTCCTGCAGCCTCTCCACAAATGCTGTGAAGGCTGAGCCCAGCTCCACAGTGTGGATGGAGTAGAGGCTGGAGCTGAAGGAACCCAGGAGTGTGCCAAGGGACAGGAGAATTCCTGCTTGTTTCCGTATCCAGTCCATGCACAGGACAAGGCTCAGCAGCCCCTGCCCTGGAGAAGGAGAGCCCTGTTCCTTCCCTGGGGTGGCTCTGCAAAGGATGGCGATAAGGCACCTCCTTGGCTCCCTGCCTGGGCAGATGCTTGGAAAGTTTCCAATAGGTGGTGTGAAAAAGCACCAAAATCAAAGAGCATCTCCAGGGGTGCTGAGCTCCCTGCATTTCTGCAGATCCAAATGCCCATCCTAACTAGGGATCATGATGCAGTGACTGGGCATCACAGTGGCCACAGGACATGTCTCCAGGCTCTGTCTTCCACCACCAAGCCCTGCAAAGTTGAAAAGCCAAGAAAGCACAACACATCCCCTGATACGCACAAATCCTGCAGCTGTCCCACTCAGGCTGGGATCAAACACCATGATTAATAATGCTGAGGAAAGCCAGACCCTGCTGCCCGTGCTGCTCCAGTCACTGCACGTGCATCCCCATGGGAACAGAGCCCAGCAGAGATGGTATCTGGCAAAGCAGGGCTATGGAGATGCTGCCCAGCTGCCTTGTTCTCCCTTGGTGACTCCACACACCGCTGGGCTGCTTTGTGCCCTAGCACAATCCTGCACCATGTGGGACCAGTGTTGCATCCTGCAGGTAGTCCAGGTGCTCCAGAAAAGCATTTCTGGCTTTTCAGGGTACCCGAACAGTGGCCAGGGAGCCAGACCCTGCATTGGCATCAGCAGCACATGTTTGCAGGGGAAGAAGGGGACAGCCCAGAAGCAGTAGCACTAGAAAAACGCTCCCGCGATGTCTTCCCAGTCTACTGTCCCAGTCCCAGCTCTGCCAGCCCTGTGGCACTGGAAACCCATGGCACCCATCAAAGCTGGGGGTGGCCCCAGGAAGGCACATTGTCTTACGTGCTGTGTAGGACATTGGCAGGGTTAGCACCCAAGGGTGAGCTGATGTCAAAGTGAGGCAGAGCCATGGACCCTTAAAGTGCCAAAGACTGTGCCAGACTGGTAGGGGTGAGGTACAGGAGAGATGCTGCTACCCATGCTGTGCAAAGCTGCTCCCCCACCCTCTGAGCTCATTGGCTTGGCTTTGGGGACATGGGGACAAAGGCTGGATATTTGCATGGTGCAACTCTGCACGGGGAGGATTTGCATGGGGAGGGCAGAGTGCAGCAGGAGGGCTGGGAAGGCACAAGTGCCCAGGTCTGCATTTGCATACAGCTGTGGTTGTATACAGGTGTGTGCATGTTTGTATGTATGCATGTGTATTTGCATATGTGTGTGCAACTGTGTTCACGGCTGTGCATGCATGTGTGTGTGCTTGTGCAGAGCTGGTACATTTCTGCATTCACTGCCTTGTGTGTGCATATGTGCTTGTGTGTCTGCATGTGTTCATGTGTGTGTGCTCTGACTGAGCTAAACCTGTGCCCTGGCCATGCCCCTGCCATGCTTATTCCTCTGTGTCCTGGTGTGTATGCATGTCAGCAGAGGTGTGCACTCTTGCTGTCTGACTGCGTGCTGTTGCCTGCGGGCATGTCCTTGCCAGCCCGGATGGGGTGTGACATCCCTGTCAGGCACTGCTTTGCCGCAGGACGTGGCAGAGGCAGCTGGTGAACCTCTGCACTCCAGCTCCCTGGGGGATCAGCCCAGGGAACTGTTGCTGCACACAGGGCTGGGTGGGCACCCGAGGGGCTGAGCACCACAGGTGTATGAGCACTCCTAGATCCCAGCTTTCCCCCACCCAGTGTGTTCCCCGTGGCTCTGTCATGCCTGGAGGAGACGCCTGGGCTAAGCAAGAGCTCCCTGCCCTGGGAAGGTCACTCCGTCCCAGTGCTACTGTGGGTACCCAGCCAGCTTGCATAAGGAGCGGGAGGCTGCTTGTGTCCATGGGGCTGGGCTAGTGTTGGAGGCTGGGGTGCTGCTGAGCACCTTTGGTTCTTTCCAGCCCCCTCAGCCTGCTCCTGGCCAAGACAATGATCAGGGCAGGGAACCTAAGGAACTGCCCTAGATCAGTGCAGAGTCCTGCACTCCTGGTGTCAGGCTGTAGCTTCAGATACTGTCCCCAGACAGCAGGTCCATTCCACACGTTGCCCCCCCACAACTCAAGTCCACTGGGAGAGGCAGCCTTCAGCCCAGCTTGCCCTAGGACAAGCTTATTGCTATTTGACAGTCAGGGTGGAGGGATGTGTCCCAGGTACGGAGCTGAATCCTGCCATGGTGAAGAAACAGGCAGCTCTGCCCACCCCCAGCCCATTCCTGTCTGTGGGGAGCATCGGTAACACGGTGGGCACAGCCTGGCATCCTCCCCATTGCACCCACAGCCACCAGGGTGAAAGGACAGGTTTTTCCACTGTCCCAGGAAAGGGCTCTGAACCCTCATAAGCAAAGGGAATAAGAGGAGGGCCCTGCTGAAAGATTCAGGGTGCTGGGTAGGGAGGAAACCCAGAGCTTGCACTAGCCCTGCATCTCCAAGTATGTCAGCCTCATCTTCCCATGGGGCCTCCAAGGAAGGGGTGAGCAACAGGGATCCCCTCTTCTGGGCTGGCCGGTGGCCTCAGGGAACGTGTGGGAAGCCTGCCCAGGAGATGGATGTTGAGCAGGCTGCCAGGACTGCTGCTCCCTGCGCAGCTGTTGCTGGCTTTGGGGCCCCCAATGCAGGATGTTCTGTTCTTGCCACAGTGTCTGGCTCTGCCCCGGCCTGTACTGCCTCCTCAGGGCTCCTGGAGGAGGGGAGCTGCTGCTGCCAGGCTTTTCACCTGCCTCCTGGATGAGCATCACCCTGGCGCTGGGTGCCTGGCACTACAGATGTTGCCGCCAGGGGAGTGGAGGAGCACTGGGGTGGAACGGGACCTTGGCCAGGTGCTAGCTGAGGTGGCATCCCCTGCCTGTGTGGCAGAGGGAGCTGCAGAGGGGAGGTCCCAGCCCTGTCCTTGCACCCTGCACCCTCATGGCAACAGCCCAGGTTATTGTAGGTAAAGCTGAGATCTGGGAAGCTGTGCTTGCTTCATGGTGCTCCTCCAAATACAACACAATGTGCTGGGGGAGATGTGATTGCAACTACCTCTAGGATGGGCTGGATGCAGAGTTGGATGTGTTTCCTTGACTCTATCCTCACTGCCCTGGGACTGGTCTGCACTGGGCACTGTATGAAGATTGACATGTTTCTCCAGGGCACTAGCTATGGGGTGCCCTGGGGGGTGCCAGGCTGGGGTCATCTGAGGTAACAGGCAGGAGAACACAGTGGCTGGCACCAACAGAGTCCATTTCAGGTCAGGATTTGGACCTGAGGACAAGACACCAGCTCCTCTGCCCCAGTGCTCAGCATCCCCATCCAAGAAGGGTGTGAAGCGGGTGAGGGTGACACATCTGAGGCTGCAAGGGATTGACAGCCCTGGGGCCCCTTTTGGAGCAGCCTGGCTGGGTTTTGTCCCACTGTCAGTCCTGCATCTGGGCTGGGCCAGCCTGGAGATGCAGCAGATGCCACCTGCTCACATCCAGGCTGTAATCCACAGGGAGGAGGTGAGCAGCTGGTGGAGCCTCCCTGACCTTCAGGTGGGATTAGTCCCCATGGGAACAGTGGGGAGCAGGCATAAGGCCACATCTCCCCCGAGAGCTCCTGGGGACTGAGCAAGGCTGGCAAAGCTGGGGGACTGAGCACACCCCATGCCAGGGGAGCCCGCAGCCAGCACCAGGCAGGGACCAGGCAGGGTACAGGATGAATATGTGGTGGGGGATGAATATGTGTCCCCTGGAGATACCCTTGTCTTGGTGGGTCTTGGTGGTTGCATCTCTGGAACTGTGGGTGCCATGAGACAGAGTTGGCGCCCGCAGTCCCACACGGAGGGGGTGAGCAGCAATGCCTGGGTGTGACCAGGGTGCCTAGTTGTTGAGGCGGCCAGGGTGCCAGCAGTGGGGGCAGCAAGTGGGCAGGTCTGGAGAGTCAGTCCCAGTGGGATTACTGATGGCTGGCTGAGGGCCATGTGTGCATGGGGAGAGCGGAGGCTGGGAGGGGGTACTGCATGAAAGACCGTGTGTTTGCAAGACCCACCTTTGAGCAGGCACAACATGTGGGTACCCCTTACACAGCAAGTGGCTGCGCCCCCCACAACATCCTTGCCCTTCTCCATCCATTGGCGATGTTACTCAGAGACCAGTCAGTATCTTGGCCCCCAGTTCCCCTTGATGTCCCTCCCCCCCAGCCTGCTCCCACTGGGGACTCATCCTGCCCTGGCAGCAGGAGCTGGGGCAGGTACCCTCTGAGCTCTGTCCCAGGAGAGTCCAATTGCCTCACTAGTCCCTCTGGGCAAAGAGCGGCTGGCAGCATGCGTGTGTGCCTGTGTGGGAGTTAATCCCAGCAACATCTGTCAAGCTGTTTGCGATCCCGGGAGTTTCCGGCTGCAGGGAGGGGATGGCTGGGTGTGTGGGGGACACGTGCGTGCAGGGCAGCTGGTGTGCGCCACGGCTCCCTGTGCAAGGCAGTGCCTGTGCAAGGCTTCTGTGGCTGGTGTGTGCCTGCACACGTGTGTCCTCTCCAGCCAGCAAGTTCCCAAAAGGGTACAAGTGACACCAGGGACACCAGCAAGCCCTTCAGATCTGGAGTTTGGGGACACAGCAAGTACAAGTGGGAGTTTTGGCTGGGTTTTACCAATCCTGGCGTGGCCATGTTCAAAGCTGCCCCAAAGAGAAGATGCCTGGGGGAGGGGAGTGTTTGCATCCTTGCTGCTGATTTCTCAGAGAAATGAGGCTGGGGGAGAAAGGGAATCAAAAAGGAGCAGTCAGGTTGTCTGGGGGGAATAACATGCCGCTCCTGATCTAATCAGCCAGACCCTGCAAATAAAAGCCACCTGTTTTGGCCCTGGCAGCAGGAAGCCATCCCCAGAACAAACAGAGCACCAGGCAACTGGGAGAAAGACAAACAGGGGCCGGCACCAGCTCCATCTGCTCCCACTCGGCCCAGCCCCTGGACCTCCAGACACTTGGGGTGACAGTGCAGCCCCCAGTGTGGTTGGGAACAAGGAGAGAGGGGCTAGCAGGGCTCAAGGGGCTGGCTGTGGCTCAGCCCACTGTGTCACCCAGATGTGAGACCGCACGCGGCTGTGCTGGCCTGGTTAGCTAGCCTGGATACTCATGAAAGTAATAGGAAAGATAGCATGCTGCCATGAGCCCCAGATGTGGCATCAGCATCAAGATGCTGGGGCAGCACGTGCCTCATCTCCCTCAGGGTCGCCTTTCAGCCTGCTCAGCTCCCCAAGCTGCGCACTGTCCTGGGACCAGCGCCTGCAGAAGTTGTGGGGTATAATTCCACAGCTGGGGACCACAGACGGCACAGTCTGGGCTTGGCATGTAGCACTCAGGTGACCCTGTCCTCCCACTGTGCACTCCAGGGCTGCTGGCCGGCTGTGCTGTGCCCGGTGGCATGGAGAAACTCGATCTGTTTTGCTAGCATAGGGAACAGGCTGAGTAGGAGCGATGTGGGGCCCTTATGAAATTAGCCTATGCAGGAGGCCCCGGGCGAGCGATAACCAGCTCCCAGAGCCAATATTAGCCACTGCCCTTGAGCAGAGTCTCTGCCTGCCCCCGCAGCAGCCTCCCTTTGCCCCTGTCCCTGGCTGGGCAGGTGTGGCTGCGGTCTGGCAGGTGACCCATCCTTGAGGATACTGGCTGGTGACTGGGACTGCCTGAAGGCACCAGGAGATACCCCGGGAGGCCAGACTGCATCAGCACCTGGGTTGAAGCAGGGAAAGGCACTTGGCTCGGCCCCACGTTTGTGTCCCCCCAGATCCACTGTCCCCAGATGCGGTTGTGGCTCCCATGTGGCTGCCCCAAATGTGCCAGTGAGGGAGCAAGGCACATTCCAATGTGTGGGACACGGCTGAAAAGTGAGGAAGGAACACAACCCACACCTGGGGGTAGGTTTCTCTCCTACGCCCCTGCCCTCCAGATACTTTTATACAAAGGGCTGTACAGGGGGTGACTGAGCTGCCTGCATTCCCCTCATGGCACAGCACCAGCACCCCACAGATCTTGTAGCACACTATGCAGCGCCTCACACACCCCGTCTGCACAGTCTCTCGTGGGAGGCACCCACGGCATCCCATATAACCTCTGGTACCCCACACCCTGGGGCTCTGTAATACACCCCATAACCCCAGACTGCTCTCATACCTCATAACACCCCACACCAACCAGTGCCCCACACCTCTGCTCACAGAGTTCAGGTGACGGGCAGCAGTGGCATGGGGGGATTCAACAGCACTAGCTCTGAGTGTTGCTCCACCTTCCCCAAGGTATAAGAGCTGCCCACACCTGTTCCCTGGCACTTTGAGGGATGTCCCCAGGCCACCCTGAGCAAGTACCTCTCTGGCCAGAAAGCAGGACAGTGTCACCATTCCATGTCCTACACAGAAGTGGGACTCAGGAGTCAGTTGTGCACTCGAAAAAAGAAGCCATGGCAGTGCCACCAGCATGCGACTGGTAATGATGGGGACAAATGGGGACATATAGCAGGACAAGGGGGCAGAAGGGGCTTTTGTGGGGAGTCAGGCAGGTAGATGGAGCCAGGCTATGCCCTCTCCAGCCCCCATTGCTTAAACTCTGCATCCCGGGAACTGCTTAACCCCATGCGTACCCTTCCCTCCTTGGGGAGCATCTCCATCCCTTTTTTGATCCTCTGTTCCCCCAGGCATTTCCCAGGGGCTCTCCTCCCTTGCTGCATGCGCCCAGGGCGTCGCTAGCAGAAGGTGCCCTCCCTAGCGCCTGTCGCTGGCCAGGGCCACCGATGTCCCCTCGCTAGAGCCAGCTCCAACCGCTTGCCAAGGTGCACCCTCTGCTGGGACCTGCAGGCATAGGCGCAGCCCCGCACCGAGCCGCAGAGCTGGGAGAGAAATGCCGCTCGACTCCTGCCTTAACACCCTCTCTGCTGCCACCAGTTCTTGCTGAGAAGGGGGCAGAAGAGATGCCAGGTGTCCTAACACCCCTCCAGCTGCCCACACTGCACCCCACATCACTGGCACTGCCGGGCTCTCTTGGGATGCTGACCCTGTGCTCAGGTCCTTCAGGAGGGATGAGGTCTTCCTGGGAAGGTCTGAGATGCTCTGGGCCAGCCCTTGCCCAGCGGGTAGCATGACTTCTACCCAGCTGAAGGTGGGAAGTGCTCAGCTTCACCATGGGCTATGCAGAGCTGCTACAAGAAACAGTGCTGCCAGGAGACCCTGGATTTCACAGCTGAGCTGGGCACACTTCTTCCTTTCCAGTCTGTGTTGGCCTCATCCAGCCCAGTTCCTGGTGAGGGATCCTGAGGATGTTTGTATGGCACAGAGCCACTCACGGCTGGTCCTGCTGCCCAGGTGAAGGACAGAACTGTGCCCCAGGGCTGGTCCTCTTCCACTGTGCCCTGTGTCCCCTGCCTCGGTGGGACATGTGTGGGGAGCACAAGGAGCCCTTTGCCAGGCCCAGGCCCAGGGCATGGCAAGCAAGGAGTATGTAACATGCTGGGTCCATCAGTGTTTGCTCTGGAGCCAACAGGGACCTTCTCAAGGTGCTGCACATCTCCCAGAGCTTGGATTGACCAAGCTGTGACTGTGCCAACATTTCCTCCACTCCTCTTGTTCACCTTGACTTTCTCCCACTTCACAAGCAGCCCTGTCTCTGCAGCCTGAGCCCCGCCCTGCCCTGCCCTGCCCTGTCAGCTCGGGACATGCAAGTCAGAGTCTGACCGAAGGAGAGATGTGCAGCGGAAGAGCCGCAGGTGGAGGGCCAGATGCAGCCCCAGGCAAGCTCTGCATCCCAGTCCCAGGATATAAGTACTTCACAGATCACATTTGGAAAATCCCCGCTTCACCCTGGCACCTCCTTCCCACCAGCCTCAACCCTGGCACAGGCTGCGAGTGCCCTGGGAAAGGCTGGCTCCCTAATCCATGCCCAAGCAGGGACATTGTCCAGGGGCAGAAAGGAAAGCGTCGCGTCAGGCCCTTTGCCCATTATGCCCTGAGCCCCTGCGCAAACACAGCCCAGCACTTTCATTGTCAGCCCTGCGGGACACGGGGGGGCCGCTCTCGCCACACTGCCTAACTGGAATGGACAGCCGGAGTCTGGGGTGAGTGCTCACCCTGTTCCCCCCCATCCCCTGCTTGCTGACACAGCACCCTGCCCGCCTGCACCATCGGCACTTCGGTGCCCGCCTATAAAGGGCGAGGGGCAAAGCCGGCGCCGGCACCACCACCTTCGCCTCTGTGCCCTGCCGACCAAGTAAGTACCAGGCTGTGAGCCCCCAAGCCTCCCCACGCTCCCTTCGGCCCCCCCACACCAAGCTCTCTCCCACCAATGCACACCGTGGGGAAGGGCAAGCTGTGGGATGCTGCGTGGCACAGCAGGGGTACCCTATGTGGATGCTGGCACCCAACTTTGCAAGAGCTGGCTAGTGTGCCCCAGGGCTGCACCCCACACTCACATCTGAGCCGGGGTCACTGCCGCCCCCTACACCGGGGACAGTGCTACCGCGCCTGCCCGACCCCAGGAGTCTCTGCGGGGAGCTTGGGAGCAGAGAAATTGAGACAGCCCTGGGTACATCACAAGGATAGATGGAGCTTTGTATGTGAACCCTGCAGCTTCGGGGTCACCGGAGAGAAATCCCACAGCACCAAGGGAAGAGGAATGGGAAGTGTCCCCTGTGCCAGCCTGGGAGGGTGAGGTAGCACGGGGTGTGTGAGGGCAGAACCACTGGCACCCCAGGCTCGGTGGCAGGCAGCAGGGAGGCTGGGGGCTGATGGTGGGCATCTGCCTGGGGTGATGTGTGGGGCTCTGCCAGCAGCTGAGTGACCCGCATGACCAGCAGCGAAGCCATGGACACCCTGGGCCAGTACAAGATCACAGTATGGGAGGAGGAGAGCTTCCAGGGCAAGCGCTGCGAGTTCCTCATGGAGTGCCCCAGCATCATGGAGCGCGGCTTCCGCAAGATCCGCTCCATCAAGGTGGAGTCCGGCCCGTAAGTGCCCTGCCAGCCCCATGAACTCACAGCTCCCAGGGGACTGTTGGGAGCTGCTAGGGAGCCGGGACACCTGGGGCTTTCCTTAGTTCTGCCACAGCCTCACCATGCCATCCTCCTCCCTGTGCTCCTTATGTAGTGCCTCAGTTTCCCAATCTTCAAAGCAGGCAGACCCTCTGAGCTGCGGCACAGGTCAGAGGTGATGCTGTGGCTCTGGGGACAGGGCTCCTGCTCGCAAAAGGGACATCCACTGCTAGCAAGGACCCTGACCTCTGCAACAAACCCATATCCTGCTGGGACATCTCCATCCTCTGCACGGGGTGGGAGAGCGGGGAGAAGCCAGCCCTGGGCTCGAGCCCCGGGGTTGTGCAGTGCATTCCTGAGGACTTTCCTCCTCTTCCCTCCAGCTGGGTGGGCTTCGAGTACCCTGAGTACCAGGGGCAGCAGTTTATTCTGGAGAAGGGCGACTATCCCCGGTGGGAGGCCTGGAGTGGGAACAGCGGCTACCGGACTGAGCACCTTCTCTCTTTCCGGCCCGTCAAGTGCGCGGTGAGTTACGGGGACCCCCACTGCAGGCAGAGCCTCACCCCAGCAGCCTGGCATGGAGGGAGAACTGGGATGGAGGGCAGGTGGGGGACAGACAGGAGGACGGGTTACGTGGAATATGTTATGGAGGGGTGAGGCGTGTGTGGATGGGTAGCTGCACCCACTAGCTCCCACCTCCCTCCGAAGATTCTGGGATGCTCTTCAGGCTAAAAATTTATCCTGGGACACTGTCCCAGCTCCTTCTGCTTGTGCATTGGAGAGCCTCCTCTCAGGTTGGGGTCCCCAGGCCTTGTACCCCCTGCTCCAGGTATCTGGGGATGGGGTGAGCTGAGAGGAGCCTGCAGGACCGCAAGGATGCTTGGGGTGTGGGGTCCGTCACCCGCCTGCCTGGGGTACCCGAGCCGTGCCCAGGCAGATGCAGCCTCTATCGCTCCATCTGTAGAGACACTGGCGCTCGCAATAGCAGCACGTTTGCGCCTCCGAGCGGGGTCCCCCCCCCCAACTTTTAATAATCACCAGGCAGATATGCTTGGGCTTTAATAAAGGGGATGCGATAAGATCACTCCTTACTGGCAGGACGCTCCTCGGTGCAGATAGATGGGGGGGAGGGGCTGGGCGTGGGGGACAGTGCCGCATTGCTCAGTGTCCCAGCAATTAACCCCTCGATGTCCAGCACCCAGCAAAGCCCCGCAGATTCAAGGGAGGGTTCTCAGTAGCCTGCATTGTCCTGCAACCCTACTGCAGCCTTGGGGAGTGCAAGGATGCTGAGGGCAGGAACCCATGTGGGTGCAGAGGATGTGGCCACTGTCACCCTCTCTGCAGCTGTGCATGAGGACTACAGGAACATGAGAGCAGCATCCTCTGGGCAGCTCTGGTTTGTCCGGGTGAGGAGGTGCCAGGCTGAATGACATCCCCAAGCCTTGCATTGGCTCCAGACCTCCCATTGTGCCTTGGCATGTGCCCCTCTGATGCCACATCCCCTATCCCTGCCTGAGCCACACCATCCCCCTTGACCCTCAGCGCCCTCCCTTCACAGAACCACAATGACAGCAAAGCCATCCTCTACGAGGCGGAGAACTTCCAGGGCCATAAGTTTGAGCTGAGCGATGACTACCCCTCGCTGCAGGCCATGGGCTGGGGCAACAAGGAGGTGGCATCCATCAAAGTGAACGCCGGAGCGTGAGTTCCACCAGTGGGAAGGAGGGTGGAAGGGGCCAAGAGCAGGGGTTCATTGAGCATCTCCCTACTGCGTGGCCCCAGGGATGGGGAAGAGTGACTCCAAAAACGAGGGGTGTCTGCCGGTCCCCTTCCCTTGAAAATCATCGGGTGTTTTCTGTCCCTTTCCTCCCAGAGCAAGAAGACAGATGGGATGGGACAGGACAGGACGGGACGGGATGGGATGGGATGGGATGGGGGTGGAGATTTGGCCCGGAGCTCTGAGGCAAGGGTCTGCCTGCAGGTGGGTGGCATACCAGTACCCGGGATATAGGGGCTACCAGTATGTGCTGGAGCGGGACAGACAGAACGGCGAGTTCAAGAAGTACAATGAATACAGCAGCCAGGCCCACACCAACCAGATCCAATCCATCCGCCGCGTCCAGCACTGAGCTGGGGCAGGACCACATGCCCCACAGCCTCCAGGCTGCTGTGCAATAGACCTCTATCCGGTAGCAAATAAAGGCATTTGTCAAAAAAACCAAAGAGGTCCTCCTCTTCTTCTCCTTGTGGGGCTGCCAGGCCCAAGGGACCCTCAGTGGAGTGGGAGGAAAGGTGTCTGCCCCAGCCCTGCTGCCCCACAGCTCTTGGCAGCTGGAAGGGGTTTCGCCTTTCCCAGGTGGCCACCTTTCCATGGCCACCTTTCCATAGCCACCTCCACCCTGGGTGAGATCTCTGCACTACACCTCAAGACCATGTATGGCGAATAGAGGGTATGCAGAACAGTTCCCATCCCCGTGATGCTCCAGCTGGGGAGATGGGAACTTACTGGGAACTGACTGGGCTTACTGGGCAGAGTGGCTGGAGCCAGGAGGGGACATCCAGCGGGGCTATGCCCTAGGTCCTCCTCCCAGGCTCAGTGCCAGGCTAAAGGATTGCCACAAAGCCTGTGATTACAAGGTGCCCTCTCTTCGCACCCTGATTTGGAAAAGGGAGAGGGGACTCTGCCCCCTCTGGGTCTGGGGAGGAAGGAGTGAATTGGGGCCACCTGGGGTGGGGGGAACTACCAGAAATGGGATGGCCACAGCTGGGGCAAGGCTGGGGGCACTGGCTTATGAAGGGGGTGTACAGGGGGTGTAAGGTTGCTGAGGACAAGGGCAGTGTCCCGCAACTGGCAGGGGACTTGGCTCACTGGTCCCAGCACCCTTACGGTTTGGGTCCCTCCACCGGCAGCCAAGCCACGCCAGCACATCCGTGCCAGCATCCGGCTCCAGCTCCTCCCGGGCACACCGGTAGCCCCACCCAGCCTCCTCCTCCTCATCCAGCACCCTTTCCCAATCTACTACTCCTCTTCCATCCTCCTCCAGAACCCCAAGCCCACCTGGGGTGCAGGCCTCCAGTCTTCACTCTGAGGTGCTCCCCACACCCAGGAGCTGCAGAATGCTGGAATAGTGCTGAGTGGCTTTCATGCCTGAGTCCCAGGCTGCCTACCCTACTGCAAGCACGCGTGGCCTTGGGGCTGTGGGTGCCTCAGAAATGTGTTGGGCTGGTGGGAAACTGGAAAGGAATGGACTGGGAAGTCAGTGTGTCCACGCCCTGCACCCAGGGCTGCACAGAGACCCCGGCCCTTGCATGTGTGTGAGCATGTGCACTGCACACACGGGTGCACACAGAAGTGTGCACACAAGAGTGCAAACAAGTGTGCCCATGCACGCCCCACATGTACCTGCTCTCTCTCCCCTTGTGCCTGGGCAAACACCCAGCACCTTGTGCATCCCCATCCTTGCAGGGTAACCCCCCCCCACCCCGCCCTCCCCTGTCCTCTCCGTGTCCCCGCTGGCCCCACCCCGCCAGGCCCCACGGCAGGCGGCCTCTCCCCCTGCACAAACACATTCCTGCACACCCGGCCGGGTGGCAGCCAGCACAAGGCCACGTCAGCTCAGCTCTGCTCCGCGCCACCGGCACACAGGTGAAGCTGTCCTGGGCACCTGTGCACAGGGCTGCAATGGGGGTGGGGAGCTGCGGGGGACGCAGCAAAATGTGGGGTCTTTACTGCTCTGTCCTGTTGGGGGGGAGCTCTGGGTTGGGTACAGAGGACAAACTGCCTGCTTGCAGCCAAAGGGAGGTTCTGCTGCTGCCAGCTGGGCGCTCCACGTGTCTGGACTCTGTCCCCTGGAGCCTCACAGACCTGAATCCTCACCTCCCATATCCCCCATGGACCTGAAGCCCCATCCCCTGGCTTCCCTATGGACCTGCTCCCCATTCCCTGGGTTCGTCATGTACCCTGCTCAACCCCATTCCATGGGTCTGCCTCAGCTCCCCCATGCCCCAACTCCCCCATGAACCTGGGACCACATCTCTCAGGTCCCCAAAGTTTCCCGTGGCCACAGGGCTCCCCATTCCTAGGGACCCCACGCTCCCTGCCCCTCCACACCCCTCAGATCCCAGGTCACACCCAACTGTAAATACCCTCACCCACCAGCTTTTCCCCTCCCAGGAGTCCCCATGCCTAGTGTCCCCTGCAGGCCCCCCCCATCTCCAGATCCCATAGTCCCAACCCTTCTTGGGGGACTCAGTGATCTCAGAGGCCTCTTCCAACCTTCTCAGGCTGATCCCAAACTGCTCCTCCCACTCTGGGCTGATGCAGGGTTCCTCAGCCCAGACCCCTCACTCCATGCTCTCCACCATGCAGGTTTGCTGGAGAAGGATCCTGGTCACTGGGGCTGCCAGAGGAGAGGGGTTCGGTGGGTCTGGCCCCCTCCCCACTGAACTCCGCTGTCTCCGGGGCTTGTTTTCCGTTGCCTGCGGTTTGTTCCAGTGACTCAGGCAGCGAAAGCAAGTCTGGGAAGCTGTGGAGCTGCTGCTGAGAGAGCTGCACAGTGGGTAGTGGGGCTTTGGAGGCTGGGGAGGTGAGGGATGGAGGGACCAGCCAGGGTTGTTGGGCTGTATGGAGCTGGGACATCCCACAGCGGGATTCAGGGGAGCTCAGGGGACAAGCTGGTGAAGGAGAAACTTTGTAAGGGCTGTTACATCCAAACATTTGAATTGGTGGGGGAGTACCATGGACTCTGCTCATTATCTCCCTCCGTCAGCATCTGCACTCTGTCCCCGATGAAGATGGGCAGCAAAAATGAAGCACCTGGAGCCCAGCTCAGCACTTGTGGAACCCCGTTTCCCAAATTCTTCAGATACCCCTAACCAGGAGGAGCTGCCACCCCTTTTGGGCTGTGGCACCCCAGCTGAGCATTGCTGTCCATGAGCTGCCGCTTCTTATTATGCAGGGCACATTTCGATGGCAGTATAATTAAGAACCGTGGCTCTGGCTTGGCCGTATCCTGTTTCCACTGGATTCACATCTCATGATGACCACTTTCAAGAAACTCAGCTATGTCCAGCCTGAGAGCTCATCCTTTTACTAGACATCAAAGAAACATCACAGGAGGGGTGGTGGGCTGATGAGTTGCTTGGCTCTACTGCACTGGAATCAGGTGAAGCAGAGCTGGTTGGAAACAGCATCCACTGCTAGCATGCTGCCAGGCTGCCTCAAACTGTCAGCAACCCACAGCTGCACCAGCAGCTGGAGCCATAGGTGATGGGTATAAACCTGACCAAATGTGCCTTTTGGGAGCAGAGATCACTCCAGACCCTTTTCTGGTTACATGTTCCTCCCCAAATCACCCTCCCATCCTCACAACGCCCAGGGCTGTTGAGGACAAGCTGGTGGAGATGGGGCCATGCAGGTTTGGGTGGGTGTTGGGGGCCACCCAGCTTCTACAGGTCCTAATAAAGACGGGTCAGAGATGGAGATAAGGCTGGGGACCCCAGGATGGTCACAGGCTTAACTGTTCCTGAGGCAAGGACTCACCAGAACAGCACTGAGAAGCCAGGGAGCTGGCAGAGCTGTGGTAAATCCTGGCGCCACAAACCACTGGCACTGCACTTACTCACCCTGCACCTCTGGCACCGCAAAGGAATCCCATCACCAATGTCTTGAAACTGCAGGGACACGATGGGGACAACAGACCAGCCCCAGGGCCCTGGGAGCTAGAGAAGGATCCAGGACTGTGCTGAGGACCCTGGAGCTGGGGAAAGGACAGGCAGGGACCCCACGGCCGGCAGCCTGGGTGGCTTGGAGGGACGGAGGCAGGCGGTGGGAAGCAGAGAGTCCAGGTGATGCTGACAATGCGGGGACCGCCGTACCTGCCGGCCGTGCGGGTCAGGGAGCAGGATGCTGGTGGCAGTGGTGGGAGGCCAAGCCCGAACGGTCTCCAGGCAGTGTCCAAGCCCTGCTCCCAGCTGGGATGGCAGCGTCGTGTTTGCGAAGAGTTAAGGAGGCGGAAGAGGCAGGAAGCGGCCCGAGCCGCTCTCCATAGAAACCCACGGCCGTGATTAAAGTCTGATGCGGGCCCGATAGCGGCGGGGGGGGGGGGGGGGGGGAAGAGGGGGGGGACTGGCGGACAGCGCCCGCTTTAATTACAGCAGAGGAAATTGCTGGAGCCGGGGCCCCGAGCCCCTGCGAGTTGCCTGGAAACTCCCCCCACCCCCCCGCCTCCCCCGTCCCCTGCCCGTCCCGCTGCCATTTATTCGCCATCAGCTGCTCCCTGATAAAGTGGAATAATAATAATAATAATAGGGGCAGGAATATTAAAACATGCAGCCCGCGGGCCACCCCCACAGCTGCCATGAGACACGGTGCCGGAGCGGTGCCACTGCTGCTCAACATGTACCTGCCAGGTACGGGCGGACCCCCCAGCCACTGCCCCACCGCAGCGCCGTGCACTGCACAGCACCTAGCCCCCACCTGCCCTGCCCCACCTGCTCTGGGGCCCTTCTCTGCCTCGTCTTCCTCCAGCACCCACCGTGCCTTCACCTCTCCCTTCATCTGTCCTCCCTTCATGCTTTCCAACCATCTCTTTCTCCTTCCTTCCAGCTGCCCTCACAGCCTTTCATGCCTTTACACCCATGCTCCCTTCCATCCTTCCCACCATCCGCTTGTGCTTCCATTCCTCCATCCACCCTTCCAACCCATCCTTCCACCCACCCACCCACTTACCCCTCCATCCCTCTTTCTGTCCCTGCTACCAGCCATCCCCTCCATCTATGATCCATCCCTTCCATCAGCCCATTCTTCCACTGTCTTACCCATCCCCTGTGTCTCCATCCATCCATCCTTCCACTCCACCCACCCATCCCTCTGTCCCTCTTTCTATCCCCACTACTGGCCATCCCCGTCATCTATGTTCCGATCCTTCCACCAGCCCATTCTTTCACTGTCTTACCCATCTGCACCTCCATCTGTCCTTCCACCACACCCACCCATCCCTCTTTCTATCCTTGCTAGCAGCCATCCCCTCCATCTACAATCCATCCCTTCCATCAGCCCATTCTTCCACTATCTTACCCATTACCTTACCCTTCCTTCCATCCTTCCAGCTCTCATCCTTGCTTTCCTCCTACTTCTTATACTCCCATCCATCCATCCATCCATCCATCCATCCATCCATCCATCCTCTCTTCCATCCACCCACCCATCCTCTCTTCCATCCACCCACCCATCCTCTCTTCTGTCCTTACATCCATCCACCCATCTCTCCTTCCTTCTTTCCATCCACATCTCATCTACCTCTCCTTTCCCGAGCTGTCTGCTCCCCAGACTCCTGACACTCGTCCTGCCTTCCATCCTCCGCTCCGGCCACTCAACCTTCCCCTCACTCGCCTCCACTCCCTCTTTCCTCCCAACCCCAGCCCGCGGGATTTTCTATTCCTATTTAAAAGCTTCCCCGGCTCTGTCGGAAATCGGATTTCCTCTTTCCTGGACGCGTTTCCTGGCTTCGCGGCGGCGGGGCAGGCGAGGGGGAGCGGCCGGGGGCTGCCAGGAGGCTGCCCACGGGTGGGCACTGGGGGGGGGGGCACGGTCACACCTAGCCCCAGCCCCCCGTCCACCCCCACCCGCGCCCCTTTTTCCACCCCCAGATCCAGTCGGGGAAACTTTGTTCAAAGACGGGAAGAGCCAGGCGTGGGGGTCTCTCAGCCCCGGCGTGCAGAAAGGTAAGAGCAACGCTCTCCCCTCCCCAGACCCGCTCCTATTGCCCCCCCCCCCGGGGCACCCGCACCCTCTCCCACCCCGCAGCCATCGGGGATCCCTGCGGCTGCGGGCGTAGGGAAAGAAGAAAGGAGAGATGGGTGAATGGATGTAAGGACAGAAGAGGGCTGGGAGCAATCCCACCGCCAAAACCCATCCCTGTGCAGCAGAGGGGAGCGGGGTGCCCAGTGTCCCCACAGCCTCCACAGCCATTCAGTGGGAGTCCCAGTTCGGGTCCCCTCCGGTACTCCCGGGACATCCGACGGGGAGGGAGTTGCCAGCCAGCCAACCTGGGAGCTGAAGAAGCTTAATCCGGGCTGGGATTAGCCTGGAAGCAGAGGAATGAGGTGAGGGAGCTGCTGGTGCAAGGCTGGGGCTCGGGCAGGGCGCGAGTTTGCAGGGGCGTGGTGGATCCAGGGAGCTGCAGCCATCCGTCCGGGTAACGCCGTCTAGGGATCCCTGGGAGCGGCCAAGGACTGGCCAGGGAGCAGCATGGAGCCGGCTGGGGAGCAGAGCAGGGCTGGACGTCGGGCAGACGTGGGGCCGGTGCTGTGTTTGGACCGTCACTTGCTTGCCTAGCAAGGAGACGGGGGTCAGAGTCTGTGAGCAAGAAGAGGGCAGCCCTGGTTTACGGGCAGGAAGGGGGCAAAGCTGGGATGGGGGGGGAGGGAGATGCTTTTGCCACTGCATTGCAGGCTCTGCCCCAGCCATCCTCTGCCCACTGTGCTGAGGTGAGAAGGGCTTTTTTTCTTGGAACCCTGGAGGTCGTCTTAAGGAGTTACCGAGCACCTTGCGGCAGGCAGGCAGGATTAAGCCTTGCCACCCCACCCAGCTGCACCCCCTAACACCCCTTTACCCTTCTTACATGGGGTGGGGAACCCCATAGGCAGGGAGAGCAGGAGCCCAGGGTGGGGGCTGTGGGGATGGAAAAGGGACGAGGGCTGTGGAGGTACCCTAGAGGGGAGAGATCCTCCACCTTGTTCCCAGGATGGGGGATCTGGAAATACAATACCTTGGAATGTGCCTGGATAGGGATGTCTGATCAAGGTTTGGTGGAATGGGGATGGATGGGCAACAGCTGTTCTCTGCTTCTTCCAGTGAGAACTGTGGGGGTCTCAGATGAAATAGGTTGGTACAAACAAAGCAGGACAAGGTAGGGTTTTTTTGAGGAAACATGACTGAGCTGAGGGACTGCTGCAGGGGGGTGACAGGTGCTAAATCTCTGTATGAGATCCAAGCACCTTTAGACAAAATTGGCTGAAGAGCCAAGGAGGAAGGTGCAACTTTCTCTGCTGCAGGAAGGGCCTGTCCTGCAAGGACCAGGGTTGGGAGCAGGGATGTGCAGGCAATGCTGCTTGGGAGGGAGTGTGGAGCAGTTGGGGAGGTCTGCTCTGCAGTGGGTAAGTGCAGGCTGCTCTGCACTGTAGCTGGGTCCCGGAGGCAGCACTGTTTGTCACCCTAAGATCCAGGAACACTTTCCTCTTGTGACCTCTGGTCAGACTGGGTAGACTCTGTCCTTGTGCTTCACAACGGGCATGTCCAGGTGTGCCAGGCTGCTGTGTGTGCACAGCCTGGTGCAGGGGCATCTTAGGCAATCACCAAGGGTTGCAAGCTGGAGGGGCAACAGCCATGGCTCAAAGACAGTATTTTTCCTCCAGAAACAGGAAACATTTGTGCCTGATTCAAATCCACAGCATGTCCTGCCTGTCCTCTCCTTTTGCTCTGCCTGCCTGTGCCTTCTAGGGATAGAGGTCACAGCAGCATTGCACCCTGACTTCAGCTTATCATGGAGACATGCTTGCAGGTCCCAGTGGCTCTAGAGATGGGCAGGGGCTGTGCTGTGTCACTAGCCCAGTTTCAAGCAGAGGTAGCAGTGGGCAATACAGGTGGTGGGATGGATCTGGGATATGGCCAAGATACTTCCTTCTTGGGTACGCAGATGAAAGGACCAAACCAGCTCCCCACACCAAAGCAAATGAGCAGGTATCCATCTTCAGTGGGGTGTGAATGAAGGCAGGAGAGATGTGGGGACCCTGGATCTGCAGCCTGTACTGACCTCTGAGCACTGTCCCGAGGTGCAGTGGCATCCTTTCCTCCTCTTAATTCGGGGGCAGGATGGAGTAGGGATGCTGCAAGGAAGACACAACTCATTACGATCTTCTATATATCTAGAGCAGGGAAGATGCAATGAGGTGCTTCTGAAACCTGGGTCTGGGAGGGGGCAACCTAGCAGTGTGTCAGGGAGACCGGGTCACATCCTGACCCTCTCCTTGTGCCCTGAAAGGGAGCTTTAACCTCTCTGGGGACCGGCCTTGCAGGCAGCGGGCAGATCCAGCTGTGGCAGTTCCTGCTGGAGCTGCTGTCAGACCGGGCCAACCTGAACTGCATTGCCTGGGAAGGCACGAATGGGGAGTTCAAGCTGATCGATCCTGACGAAGTGGCACGGCGCTGGGGCGAGCGGAAGAGCAAACCCAACATGAACTACGACAAGCTGAGCCGGGCGCTGCGCTACTACTATGACAAGAACATCATGACCAAGGTCCACGGCAAGCGCTACGCCTACAAGTTCGACTTCCATGGGCTGGCACAAGTGTGCCAGCCAGCCACCCCTGATCACACTCTCTACAAATTTCAGGGCAACCTGGCCCCACTGCCCTTCTCAGGCATCTCCAAACTCAACCTTGTGACCTCGGGGGTGACACCAGCCAGCTTCTCCTATTGGCCTGGTTCCAGCCCATCCCTCTACCCAGGGCACGGGCTCCAGGCCTCTGCCCCATTCAGTGCCATGGCAGCCTCCCACCTCAACAACATGAACAACCATTACCATTAGAGGCTTGGCCGCACCAGGCAGACCTCCCTGTCCCTGGTGGTGTGGGGCTGTGGAGCTTGGCAGGGAGGAATTGGGGGGGAGGGATCAAGCCCTGCTCTCAGTTGCCCCCTTTTAGATTTGCAGAGTGGCGTAGGGGGTGAGGGGTGCTTGCAGGGTATCTGGGTTGGTACCCTAGTATGGGTGGCTGGAGGGCAGAAGCCATCTAAATTTAGGGTGAGGAGGGATCCATGATCCTGAGAACAGATGTGGATACCTAAAGCAGAGTGTGAATGGAAGGAAAAACCATTGGCTGTCCTCCTGTCCAGGCCCATGCCACCCACCCCTTGAACGTCCTTAGCTCTGCCCCAACCCTATGCCTGTCATCTCCTCTCCCAACAGAGAGGAGTCAGGAGCTGGAGCCCCAGGGCAGCTGTGTCCATGGGTGAGGGTCCTACTGGGCAGAGATAAGGAAAGAGAACCCTCCTTGTCACTCCTGGGTCACCCACCTTTGTCTCCAGAGTTTTCTTTTCCTCCATCCTTCCTACACCTTCTGCTGATAGTGGCCTCCTCCAGACCTGAGGAGAAGCCTTGGTCTGAAAAGCAGGTGCCTTGCATAGGTTAACTCCTGCCCAGCGGCAGGGCTCTGAGGTTGGAGGTACCAGGGGCAGGTGGGATGCTTATGCCAGCCTTCAGAGCAAGGCCATATACTGGAGGGAGCAGAGCCTGGTCCTGCAACTCTGCTCTCTCCCCAGGCCCTGAGGACTATGCCACATATCAGGACAGTCCTTGACACCCTGCACTCGAGCCTGTCCTGCTAATCACTTCAAAGTGTAATGCTTTAACCCCTTGCATGCTGAGATTGATGGGACACTCTCCACAAGTAGGGACATCCCCAGGGTAAAGGCTGGGTGGGGGGTGGAGCAGGGGATAGGATGACAGCACGGCTGGAAGCCCCAGGCACTGAGAAGCAGCCCTGGGTGACTCCCCCTGGGTCCAAGGAGGTGACCCCATTCTCTGGAGCAGGACTTCAACCCAGTGAATGCAGAAGAGCTGGGCATGCTGGGCTCTGTGCTGGCTGAGGAGAGGGGTTGGTCTTCAATAAAACAGAGAGGTGCTGTGACCTGTGTCCTCTCATGTTTGCAGGGGGCTGGCAAGAGGAAACCACGCAGCAAACAGCTGCTGATCCAAGCCATAGCACCTGCAGGGATGGGATGGGAGGATGCAGCTAGTATGCCTTGTGTCGCACACCCTCTTTTCTCTGAGGGTCACCTCTGGCTCTCACAGCTCCCACAAGAGATAGGACAGAGCTGGAAACCTCTGGGCTTCTTGACACACCCCTCCAGGGAAGCCACTTACCCTTTTCCCAGGCTGGCAAGGGGATGCGGCAGCTGGAGGCAATGAGGAGATGCAGTTGGCCTGGCAGGACATCTGCCATCCTCCAGGGGGATTTGGTAGTCAAGGAGCCAGATCTCTGGTAACCCACAGAGCCCCGGGCAACCAGTTTGGGGCAATGCATTCGGCCTAGCACAACCTGATCCTGTAGCAGGTATTCCTGTTGGACTGCTCTGTGCCAGAAGCGCAGATGTCCCAAGCCGTGGGACCAGGCTCAGGTGATTGATGCTGGGATTAGAGACAAAACATTGCTTGCTCAGCTCTAGGAATATGTCCACCGACCCACTGGTGCCCACAGTGGCTAGTATGGGCTCAGGCTGCCCTCTGCCTGCCCCACCTTGGGTCTGTGCTCCCCACTGGGGATCTGGGTCACCCGAACTGGGGGCCAGACTCACAGCAAAGATCCAACTGGCTGCATAAGGGGGTGTCATGCGATTACCTAGCCCATGGAGGGGTTGTCCAGCCACCAGCCCTTCTTCCTTCATCATCCAGATCAGAGCAAACCCCAAATCTGGGGACTCGGTGTGGCCCACTCGGTCTCTCTCTGGGGTCTGGTCACTCTCATGGCTTTGGTGGCATCTGCTTGGACGCGTTCTTACTGCCCTAATCAGCTTAAGGTCAGCAGGGGATCCAATGTCAGTGTCTCCTCTGTGGTTGGCCTCAGGCTGCAAGGTATGGGGGGGGCTGATGCTGCTAGTGGGGAACCCATGTATGGGAAAGGAGCTAGGAGGGTCCCTCCCAGGGAGGGGTCCCTCCCGCCCAGCCTGGTCCACAAGGATGGCAGGAGGTGAAGTGGGGGGGAGGTGAGGGGGGAAGAAGTAGTTACCCCCATGCAACCAGCACTCAGGCTGGACATCTCCCCCAAGCTTGGCCTTGCAAGAGCAAAATTGAGAGGCTGGCCACAACTGTCCACCTCAGAGCCTGGGCAGGGGTCCATGTCTCTGCTGGGGAGCCTGTATCAGAGCTTAGGTAACTGCACAATGCAGGCATGGATTGAGGGATGTGGGTCACTATAAGATCTCCCCCCAGCCCCCATCCACCACCTATCCCACCTGTCCCTCCACCAGTGCCTGTATCAGGGAAGTTCACGTGAGCCCAGTTTCCTTCTCATTCCCGGCCCTACAATCTGGGTCGCTGCCGATCAGAAGCCAGACATGCTGGGGAAAGGGGGGAGGTGACCTTTTGGGGAGAGAGAGGATTACCTAACACCCCCAGTGCAACAGGCTGCAGCTGGGGGCTTGCTTCGCTCTGCTCTGAGCTCACCTGGGACAGTCCCCTGCTTTGTCCCCAGCATGCCACCCCAAAAGTCTGGAACGAGCTCTGCACTCCCCAGGGACAGCAGCCAGGAGGGAAAGTGGGGGACACTCATGCAGGACTGCACCAGCGATGCTATTGCCTGCCTGAGGATAGTCAATGTCACCATGGCAACTCAGGATACCCCCATTCACAGGCCCCACTGGGAATAGCCCCCCCCAGTGTTGCACATACCTGAGGGAGGCAGAGAATCACACATATCCCCCCTCAGCCCAGCCTCCCCCTCCCTAGAGCCCCCTCTGACCCAGCCCGCCAACAGCGCTGCTTTCTTCAGTCACTAAAACTGCTGGCTGGAGCAGACTGCAGCAAAATCCTGCCAATGGGCAAGCAGGGCTGAGCCAGGCACAGCTCCCAGTGGAGCATTGTCCCCAGCCCTGACCGGGGGTGCCCAGCCCAAGGGGCTGATAGGAGAGCACTGTCCCTGGAAGTGGGGTGCCCCAGTTGGATGGGGAGCCTGTTCCTGCTGGCTGGCAGCAGGGTGCCTTGGCTCAGTGCATCCATGGGCTCCAGACCTACCTGATGGGACTCCTCAGGTGCTCTGCCTAGGGTGAGATGGGGGAATGTGGACCCAAAGGGCCTCAGCTTGCGCTGGGAAGAGCAACAGAGAAAAGCATGTGTCACGTGTCCTGGTAGCTTCTTCTGCTGCCTCGTGATTAAAGGCAGAAGGTTTTTTCCTACTTAAAAAAAAAATGAATATATTTGTGTCTGGCTTTGCTCAGTTGGCAAGAAGACAAAATTGAGCCTGGCCTCAGCCTCTTGCTAAGATGGTGGGGGGACCCCTTCACTCCCCTAAAGCCTCCCAGCCTCACAGTAAGGGATCAGAGAGAGGATGGAGTAGCTCTTCCTATTTTAGCAGGCACACATCACCACTTGCTTCATTTCTTATGCTGAGAAGAGCCTTCGAAGCATAGTCAGGTCACGTCTGTCCCAGGGGATGTGGGCTGCCTCCCTGCCCACCCCTGCTGCCTCTCCAGCTCTCCCAATTCCCACCTATTTTCTCCTCCTTGCATCCCGGCTGTGCTGGCTCCTCGGCTTGCCCCCCCAACCCCCAAGCTGCTGACTCACATCCTCTCTCCAGACGCCACCTTCCCTTGGCCTGGCTCCCTGCAAAGCGCTTCGTGACTTAGTGTGGCTCAGCCAGAGCCCACAGGTGCAGGTAGCTGGGATCCAAAACCCCTCCTGAAGCTCCTCCAAGGAACCAACCCAGATGCTTCCAAAAGATGCTGCTTTCTCCCTTGCCAACATGCTCCGAGTTGGGGCCATACTGCCACAGCAGCCATCGCACCCCAGCCTGGACTTCGCTTTCCCCCGGGACCTGGATGCGTGGGGTGGGGGAGAGGGCGTAGGTTTGTGCATTTCTGGTTTCCTTTCTCCTCACTGCCCCCCCCAGACACAGGGATGCTCTAGATGGATCCCCAAATCTTGCCCTTGCTGCTGCTTGCTCGCTGGTGCCCAGGAAAGGGCTGCTGGAGAGACTATGTCTTGGTGATGCTCAGGCCCAGTTGTACACCAAGACCTTGGGCCCGACACTGCTGAGGGCAGGGGCGGGGCAGCAAGGAGGACTGGATTAATGCGCTAATGCCAGATTACACTCTAATGCAGGACTTCTGATGAGGGAGCTGCACCCAGTCCAGCCTGGGAAGCACTCACTCCTTCCGGCAAGTTCCCCATGACTGCCCCAGGCTACAGCTTGGTGCTGTGTGGCTTGTCCACCAAGGAGCTGGGTGCACAGGGGTGACTCAGAAACATGAAACAGGCAGGGGACAAAGCACATGCTCAGCTCTCCGTGGGCTGGAGGTAATGCCCCAGCCTAGGCAGCTACAGCCCTCTGCTCTGCCAGGCTCCATGGCAGAAGAATTAAGCATCCCAGCAGGACTCCGGGTCTTCTGGTTCCCCTTCTCCACCTGCCCCAGCTTCTTGGCACAGAGCTGCCCCCAGTGTGTGCTCCTCAGTCCCCTCCCTGGGTACAAATATCTCATCAACCAATTTAGACTAAGACCCTCATGCTGTCTCTGTCATTTGCTGCCATCTCTGTGCGTCACTTTGTCCACATCTTTGACCCCTGGACCTCCCACCAGTAGGTGTGACCAAAGTGCCATGGAGCAGTGAGGGGACCAGAAACCTGCACCAACAAGTCATCCCCAATTCAGCAGAGCAGCAACAGCCTGAAGCTGTGATGGACCCGGTGTCTGAGTACCTCCCACTTCCATCTGCCTTGAGAAACATGTTATCCATCATCCTCATCACCAGATGGAGAAGGGCTTGCGCAGAAAGCTGGGCTGAGGCAGGTTCTTCACCAGTCATGTGGGTGCCATGCCTGCATCATCCGGAGCAGTTTCCACCTCACGGAGCTGCTCCGAGTCACTCTGAGAAATGCTGCCGAATCTTAATAGCAAGAGCACTGCTTCCCCTCTGTTTGTCTGGCAGGAGAAGGCACAGCTTGCCAGGCTGGCTGCTCTCACCACTCATCACTCCTCCATGCCCCAGCGTCACGGCCAGCATGTCCAGTTCATGAAGCTTGCTCTGCAGACAGAGCAGCAGGGCAAGGGGAGTTGCACAGAGCTGCTGCTCCATGAGCTCCAGGCAGAGCCCCCTCCCCTTTCACATGTGACCACAAATCCTGGGGACCCACTGACATCCAGGGTGCCTCCCACAGCCCCACATCCCCTTGGGGAGCAAGATACAGAGGTTATGGTCTAAAAAGAGACCTCTCTAGGGCAGAAGGGGCTGAACTCAATGCAGGCTGCACCATGCAGCTTGTACCCACCTCCTCTGCTGCAATGTGGGGTGGAGCAGATGGGGCATCCACTGTGAGGCATAGAGAGAAGTGTTGCTGCTGGAGGAATTTCCAACTACGAAAGCGCTGGGATCCTTCACCAAGACGCTGTGCTGATGAATTCCTGACTTGGCCATGCTGCTCTACCTCTTAGCCCCAAACCTAATGTGAATCTCCCATCTCTGCAACCCCAGACACCACTGGGGCCTGCAGCTGACAGTGAGGTGGGCTTTGAGCTCCTCCCGGGAGGGTCTCAGCCCCTCATCCGCTCCTCAGTGGGGGGCTGCAGGGATCACAAGCTTGTCTCCAAGCTCTATCCTTTCCCTTACTGCAGCCCCATAGCTGGCTCCTGAGCCCAGAGCCTTGCATCATGCAGTGGCACAGTGGTCTGGCAGGTTAAAAAAAGAGCTTTTGAGAGGGAAAAAAAAATCAAGATCTCAAGCCTATCTAAGCATTCCCACCCTTGGTACCCACCCCCGGCTTGTGTCCTGCCTCCCTCTCCCTCACACCTTTCCCTTGTGGGGAGCAGGAGGAAGTAAGATAAGGTTAGTGCTCCCCTTGCCCTGCTCTCCCCAGCAGCTGCATTAGGTCCTCTGGGGTAGAGAAAACCAGACATGTCTCCCCTCAATAAGGGTCTGGCTGAGCCAACAATGCATATTTAAATAAATGGGAGTATCTAAGCTCGTGTCTCATTCCTTGACATTTCCAGAGACTCCAAGCTGTCTTCAATTACCAGTCTGCAATTAGCTCTTCCTAAATCCCCCAATGAAGCCGAGCACTCTTAATCAATGAAACACAAGGGAGGAGGGGAAGGACATGGCCTCGCTGCAGCTGGAAGCATTTTAAAAGGATTGAGGCTGGAAGGACCCCGAGATTGTCTCTAAGGGGATCTGTATGGTGGGAAACCTCCACCATTGCTGGCAGGTTGTTCAGCTCTGGAGATGAGGTTCTATAAAGCCCCACAGCTGGGGGTAGGAGGTCACTGGACAAACACCCCCATCTCAGGGTGGAAACAGCTGGCACCAATGGCTTGGGTGCTACTCTGTGATGCTGCAGATGCTTCTTGCTGGATTGTGGCATACTGCTTCATCTCCCTCTGCCTCAGTTTCCCTCTCTGCAAAATGCCAGTAGGGGAGAGTCAGGGCTCCTTCCAGCAGCCCCATAGGAGCTCCAAGGGCCAAATTCCACCCCTATTTAACTCAGATTAAGTCAGAGCTACTACCTTCCCACACACAAGACATGGATACGGCCAAATATGAGGAGAGGGGGAAGGTGAGTACATTTTGGCACAGACAGCTCACCACAAGGTCACTCAAATGTCAATCTAAAGGCAGGGAGAAGAGCACCCGGTAGGGACAGGGAGGAGGAGAGCAACCGAGGTCTGGGTGGGTTTATGCAGCCACAGAAAAGCCTTGCACAGCACCCTGCCAGGTCAGCCGCCGTCACAGGGACATCTGTGCTGTCTTCCTGGCAGCACAGCTTTGCCTGAATGAGCCAGATTGGGCCTAATTAGCAGCTCTGCTGATGCACACAAAGGTAGAGAGAATCCAGCTTACCCTCCATGACCTGCAGAGCCAGCATAGCTCTTCCTGGCTGAGAGGAGCTCGACCACTTGGCTCAGAGGGGCTGGGGAAGCACTGGATGCAGACCCCAATAGCAAAGCGCGTGCTGCGGATCCTGCTAAAGAAGCCCTAGCAAATTCAGTAGCCTGAAGCATAGCAACCAGCTATGAGAAAGGCAAAGCCTTCCCCTTCTCCATCCCTCTCCCTGGGGGTCTGCAGAAGCACAGGGGCTGGTAACTGGGCTAGCAACACAGCTCCCACAGCCTGCTGCTGCTGGGAAAGGGAGCTCAGCCCTGCAGAATAGAGAGAGGGAAGAAGGAGGTGAGGGGGGGTAGTTTTCATGGCAGATGAGGGTGGGGAATGGAGGTGACATGGGCTGTGGTATCTAGTTAAATCCAGGGCAGCAGACAGGCATCAGGCATTTCCATTTGGAATGGAGGAGGCCAGGGAGCCAAGAGGCACTTGGGTGGACCAGGACTAGCCTTGGGCACAACAAACAGGGGTGAAATTCTGACCCCAAACGAGTAAAAACACCTTTGAGAACCAGCCCCAACACGCCCCCTCAGTCCCTCTTGGGGTCGATAAGGGGGTATGACTGGGAGCTTGGGGTGCCCCCCTAGTCCCCCTTACACCCCACAGCCCAGCAAGTCCAGGGAGCCACCACTAGGCCTGTCCAGGTCACCTCTTTATTCTCCAGTGAAGCAAAGCAAGAGGAGAGGGACACCTCCCCCCTCCATAGCAGGCCCCCTCCCCACGGGCTCCCTAGGCCTCCTCTTTCCCCGCAGCAAGCCAAGGTAGGAAGGGGTGGGGTGGGGGGGTGGGCAGGGAGGCTCTCACCCCATCGAGACCCTGTTTCGGGGGTGGGATGGGGGCGTAGGGGTGGGGGCGCACCGGGGGAGGGGGTTACCCGCGAGGAGGAGGGATGGGTGTCCCCCTCCCGCCCAGGGGGCTCAGACAAAGGGGCAAGAGGGCGACTCCCATGCCGGGAGGGGGGGGGGGGGGGGCGTACCCCCCTACACACACGTGGAGGTGTGGGAGGCAGCGCCCACGACACGAAAGCCCGCGCCCTCCCGCCTTTGTCTGCCGAGGCGCGGCGGCTCCAGCACCACGGACAGCGCCGCGGCGGCGTGGCCCGCTGTGCCCGCGGCAGGGGGGCAGCTCGTCCGCAAGCACCGTCTGCCCAGGCCCCTCAGCATCCAGGAGACACCCCCTCCCGCACCCCCAGCTCCATTTCCTCCCCCTTTTTTTCCTAGAGAAAACGCATTCAAGAGCCTCCGCTGTTCGGCAGCCTCCCCCCTCCATCGAGCAGGCAGGAGGGACCCTCCCCCCGCCCGGTCTTTTCCGCTGTCTCGGTGTCCCGGAGCGCAGCCCCTAGATGGGGTCGGAAGGGGGGGAAGCGGCCGAATCCGGAGCAGGGAGGGTCCAGGCAGCGTCTCCGTGGAACTGGTGGCCGGGGAAGGGGGAAAGGCGAGGAAGATGCGGGGGTTGGCGGGGGCCGGGGGGGAGGGGGAATCCGGCAGTCCTTCGTCTCCCCCGCCCCTCGGTGCGCGGCCCCTTGCGCCCCCGGAGCTGGGGGCCCGGTACCTCCCTAGCGGTCGAGGCTGATCGTCCAGTGCTTGGACCCGTCTCCTCCCTCGCCCTCGCTCTTGAGGTCCTGGAAGAGTTGCGTGAAGTAGTGCGGGTCCGCGTTGATTCGCAGCATCTTGGCGCTCAGACGCTGGATGATGCCCAGGCAGCGCTCCCAGAAGCGCCCCTTGTCGCCCTCCACCAGGAAGGGCTTGAGCGGGTAGGAGATCTCGTTGCCCATGTAGGAGTAGGCGAGATAGAGGCAGGTGAGGAAGGCGGCCTGCAGCTCCGCCTGGGTCCCGATGTCTTCGCCCCGAAGCGCTTCCCGGCACAGCAGGTAGACGAACACCAGGTTAGCAGGGGTGATGAAGCCCTGGTCCTGCCAGCCCTGCAGCAGCAGCGAGCGGTCCACGCTGCGGAACCAGGAGATGAGCTCGCCGGGGCTCAGCTCCTTCAGGCGGTAGCAGCGGCGGCACACGAAGTCCCCGAGGCAGCGGAGCAGCTCCCCGGTGGACGCCTGCACCACCACCCTGCGCGGGGAGCCCGGGGCGCGGCTGCTGGCGGGCGGGGGCGGCGGCTTTCCACCCCCGGAGCCCGGGTGCAGCTCCTGCGGCGCCGAGGGCACGGTGGGCACTGGCACGGCCAGCGGGCCCGGCTTGGTGCCGTCTGCCGGCCCCACCGCCGACTTGCGCAAGTTCTCGCGGTTGCGCTGCACCACCAGCGGGTCGGGCTGCGCCCCCGGGGCCCCGCCGCCGGGCTTCGGCGTCACCTTCTTGGTGCTCTTCTTCTTCTTGGCCGAGGCGGCCACCAGCCGCTTCCAGGTAAGCGCCGAGATGAGCACGCCGGGGCGCTTCAGCCGGCTCTCGCCCTTGCCTGGCAGCCTGCCCGGCGCCCTGTCGGCCAACAGCCCCCCCCCGCCGCCGCCGCCGCCGCCCTTGGCGGGGGACAGCGACAGCACCGTGCCCATGCTAACGCCGAGCGGGACGGGCTCGCGGGGGCCGCGGCGCCGGCACCGCCCATAGGAGCCTGGGGGCTGCGGGAGAAGCGGCCCGCACCGGCGCTGCCCGAGGATGCTCCGCCGCCGCAGCCCCGCCGCTCCCCGCCCCCCCGGGCGGCAGCCAATCGCCGCCGCACCGCGCCCCGTGCGCCCGCCCCTCGCTGGGGGGCGGTGGGGAGGAGGGGGAGGCAGTACGGTGGGGCGCGGCTGCCGCCCCGGCGTGACCTTCATCCGTGGGGGATGCTCCCGCCGCGGAGGAGGTGCTGGGACCTTGTGCCAGGGGAGGGTCAGAGTAGGCATCGGGAAGAATTTTTTCACCGAAGGGGTTCTCAGGCTGCCCAGGGAGGTGGTTGAGTCACCATCCCCGGAGGTGTTTAAAAGATGGGTAGATGGAGTGCTCAGGGATCTGGTTTAGTAGTGAACGGGTACGGTTGGACTCCTGGGGCCCCTCACTACAAGAAGGACGTGGAAGTGCTGCAGTGTGTGCCAAGAAGGGCAACGGAGTTGTGAAGGGGCTGGAAAACAAGTCTTATGAGGGGCAGCTGAAGGTACTGGGATTGTTTAGCCCTGCTGAGCCTGGAGCTCCCCAGCCACCCTTTCACACTGCCCTGGTCCCAGCTGGCTTGGGGTGAAAGGCAGAGAGCAGCCCCTTGCAGCCCTCCCTCTGCTCCGCCCACTGTGCCATGCTGTGCTGTGCCATCCCATGCCATGCCCACACAGGCTGGCTCTGCTGTGTCCCATCCAAGTGGCCAAGAAGGCCAATGGCATCTTGGCCTGTATCAGAAACAACATGGTCAGCAGAAACAGGGAATTGATGGTTACCCCTGTACTTGGCACTGGTGAGGCCACACCTTGAATCCTGTGTTCAGTTTTGGGCCCCTCACTACAAGAAGGACTTTGAGGTGCTGGAATGTGTCCAGAGAAGGGCAACAAAACTGGTGAAGGTGCTGAAGCATAAGTGTTATGCAAAATGGCTGAGGGAACTAGGGCTGTTTAGCCTAGAGAAGAGGAGGCTGAGGGGAGACCTCATCACTGTCTACAACTGCCTGAAAGGAGGTTGTAGCGAGGTAGATGTAGTCTCTTCTCCCTAGTGCCATGTGATAGGACAAGAGGAAATGGCCTCAAGTTGGGCCACGGGAGGTTCATATTAGACATCAGGAAAAATTTCTTCACTGAAAGCATTGTCAGGCATTGGAACAGTTGCCCTGGGAGGTGGTTGAGTCACCATCACTGGAGGTGTTTAAAAGACGGGTAGATGAAGTGCTTAGAGTTCAGCAATGGACAGGTACAGTTGGACTCAGTGATCTCAAAGATCTTTTCCAACAAAGCAATTCTATGTTTCTGTGACCTGCGATGCTGTCCCGCACCCTCTGCCCTTTGTGTACCTGGGTCCTGCTCTGTATTCTTACCTACAAGGCAAGAAATCAACCTTCCAGACCAGCAGAGCCCTCCACAATGGTGCTGGGGGACACAGTGAAGAAGAAGAGCCTTGGAAATGCCAGAGGGGGTGAGGGGGAGGTGTGAAGGTCAAGGATACTGTGCATGTGTGCTGGGAGGTTACAGCTGGAGAAGGCCTGGGGCTGGGTAAAGGCTGGCAGTGATTCAACAGCCGCCAAGAAGGGCCTAGCTTTGGTGGGAGAGCCCCAGCTCTAGCGAGAACCAGCCCGACCCTGGGTGTGGCTCTGTAGGGAGGCAGGAGACACCCAGCCTGGGGAAGAGCTCCCCGCCCAGCACCTGCTGCGTGAGCATCGAGTCCCTCACCAGCCCTGCCTCTACTCACTCAGCCCTGGAGAGGAAATTTACCACCATGCTGACAGTCTCTAGCACCACACCAAAGTCAGGGACCTTGGAGAAAGGGGTCAGGTCCTCAAGGCAAGACCAGCCATCCCGGCAGCCCAGGGCTCCCAGAGCCCTCAGGAGAAGAGGGAAGAGATGCTGCACTTCTGCATCATTGCAATATGGTATGTGAAAAAACAGCGATGTGCACACAGGCTGTTTCTCCCCCTCCGGATCCAAGCACACCATGGAGAAACCCTGCACCCATTGCTTGCTGCCTCCCTGCCTCTTGCGGCAAGATCACCCTGTTTTTTCTCATGAGCTGGGATCCTACAGCTCTGGTTGCTACGGTGGGTGCCAGGCATCCATTAGGAAGAAAATGCTCCACTTGCCAGGACCGAGCCTGCATGTAAAGCATTAGGAGAGGCAGCTGGCAAAGGTTTCAGGGAGAAAGTCTCAATGATGCATTTTGATACAGCATTTTACGTGTGAAGTGAACACTTGTCAGTGCTAGGATGTCACTGCTGCCGGATGGGTTCCAGCTAACAGGCAGTAATGAGTTATCAACCAGGAGGAGCTAAGCCAGTCTCCCCCTCCCTGCTTCCTCCTGCACTGCTGATGCTGGAGGTGTTTGTAATGAAGTGCAGGCTCAGAGCTGGGTTTCAGACTCCCAGCCAGGCTTCCCAGTGCCTAGGGCTGATGTGACACATCTAGGGACAGGGCAGAAGCTGTGCCCTCTGTGCTGTGGCAGGGAAGAGGAGGAAAGTCCCACTTCCATGTATTCTGAGCTGCCACATCCTACTATTTATTTGCAGGAGGCCACGGTGGATCTGCAAAGAACACACACATGTGCACAGACCCCCAGACACAAATGTTTGCTTTGGGAGTGGCCAGAAATGAAGTGGAGCTGGGCCAGCATCACCTGCCCTAGTCCAGCTTAGGCTGGGCTGTAGAAACCAGGAGGATTGGATTTACAGGAGGATATACAGGGGTACAAATACAAAGAAAGAAAATCATGACCGGGTTCCTGATGAATAAATCGGCACCTTTGGATATATAGAGCTGGCTTCAACTTAGCCGAGAAGGTGGAAGAGCCCTAGAGAGGGAATGTGAAGGAGCCTTTGCTGTCTTTACATGTTTGAGGATGGACTGTTTTTCTGGTATGCAAACATGGTCTCACCAGAAATGCACAGCTGATTTTTTCAGGTGAGAAAGCAGAGAGCTTCCTGCATACTGCTTTGCTCCTGCTGGAGTAAAATTTCTCTGTATGACTTCATCTGAAACATATGAAGCTGCTCCCACCCTGTGTGAGCTCTCCTAAATTGGCTTCCCTGAACTCATTACGAGTGGCTATTTGTATTCCACTTCAATGAGCTGGGCTTCACAGCCTTCTACACAGAGGGCCAGGCCAGAGACCTCCTCAGCTCAGTGTGTGAGCACCTCCTGCCACTCCCAGGAGAGGAGATTTGGCTGAAGCCTGTTTAAGAAATCCAGCCCAGGACTGCTCAGTGGTTCAGCTTGAAGCCTCAGCTATGAGGAGCAGAAGAGCTCTGGGGGCAGTTATTCTCTTCTTGCCTGCAGCTGCCTATGTCCCACCGCAGAGGCAGCTCTAGGGTAAAGGTCTGCGAGACCATAGCCCTTCCCCGAGCCAGCACTGCTGGCAGAGGCAAGGGCTTCCTGCAAGCACTGGGGAATTACCCAAGCCCTACAAGAACAGCAGGATGTTTCTTAGGCAGGTAAAGAAGGAGCTTTGCAGCTTACTCGGGAGGCAGCTGCTCTTCCACGTGAAAGAGGAGGATCTTTTTCCCCCTCTTCAGTTTTATTCTTCAGGCTCCAGCCCTAAGGCTGGAAGGCTATGCTGCAGCACAAGGTATGTCCTTGGGGCCATTTCTGCTTGGCTGTTCCTTTAGGTGTTGGTTGTAAATGGTTTGTTGGCAGGGAAAGACACAAAGCAGGAGGGGAGGGCAGCAATTCCCCAGGGAATTGGAGTTTCCACTCCAAGCAGCTGGAATGTCATGCCCTTGGATATGAGGGAGGAATGGAGTAAGGGTCCGGGCACCATGCGTCTTAAAGCTGGTTTCAGGCTCCTGCCTTTGGCCGAATCATCAGCTGCTCGCAATATGGCTTTGTGGGTCACCGTTGGCATACATAGATCTCCTACTACTAAAGGACACTGTAGCCAGGACAACACATACCTCAGCTACATGCTAGCACCACCAAAGGGATGGCTTATTTTCCAAGCCCCTAATTTGGGCTGTGTGAAGGGATATCCCTCTCCTATATTGGGGGTGTTCCAGATGGGGGTGTGGAGCACTCTGGGACAGCAGCACCAGGGGAGGCAAGCAAGGGTAAAACCAGAAGTACTGTGCAAAAGCTCCCAAAGAGCTAGTGTTGTCCTGCAGGAACACAGCAGGTGCCTGGCAGCCAGTCTCCCACTTTGCTCCACCCGAGTTGAGTCTCCCACTGCACAAAGCTGTGCAGCTCTGCCTGCCTGGAGCAGTTGGAAGCATGGACACCTGATTAAGCCTTGGTGAAGCCCATGCCAACCCTCACAATCCCCTCCAAGCTGCCTCTGCATGACTCTGCTGTGGTGGCTCAGAAATATACAAGCTCCCAGCTTGGGGCAGGGCAGCTCTCCCAGCACTCTCAGGACATGAAAAGGCATTTTGGAGAGTACTGGGCTCCCTAGCCTGATCCCAGCTCCTCTCCAGGCCGCCAAGCTAATGGGCATGGACCTTGTGAGGTGTCCTGGCTGAAAGCAGCTGGCACGTCCCCCTGTCTGCTCCCGAATGATGAATGAACATGTGTTTGCTGGCTGGCTGGAGCTGTTTTTTAATAGCTCACTTGCTGTGCCGTAGTCTGTCTGCACTGGCAAAGACAGGCAGGGAAAAGGATCGTCTCCTTGGCAGCAGCTGGCCAGCCAGCTCCTGTGCTCTGCTGCCTTACCCATGGAGACAGAGCTCATAGTCTGGGTATATCTCTCAGTAAGCAGGTCTGACAGCTCTGGTGCTCCCCTTCCCAAGCAGGCAGACAACCTCTGGCAGAGCTCTTGCTTGAGCTAGGAAGCCCCAGAGGACCTGGCTGGCATGTTGTCTGCAGTGCCTAGGGAAGATAAACCTGCTTTTGCTTCTAAGTGCTGCAGCCCAGGCACCCTCTCCCTTCTCCGTCCTTGGTCCCTCTCCATCTTTCTCCTTACCAGTTCTCAAGGGAGAGGGGCTACAGTTGTCACTCCACAGACACTGAAGCTGATATGGGCTTACCCCACAATACTCCTTAGTGTGGCCCAGGGCGGGGGGCAGTGCCTGCCTAAGGTGGCTGGAGGATCTTGAGCAGTCCCTGCTCCAAGGTCTGCCCTGGGTTCACGCAGCAGAGTGGAGGCAGTGCACAGCTGAGTCGAGCGGCCCTGTTGCAGCACCTGGAGAGAAGCTATTTTTGTCTTGCCGTGTGCTGAACGGCAGTGCTGGGAATGGCTCAGAGAGACAGAGAAACACAGCTCCTCTGGGTGGAAACCAGGCAAGGCAGAGCCAGGCCTTGAATCGACATGGAAACACATCTCTGCTTCCTCATACCTGGGCAGAGGGAGGGGTCCTAGCACTGGGCAGCCCCCGGGTTCTGGTGGGGAGGCAAGTGCCCCTCACAGGCACGGAGGCAAGGATGAGGATTGGCATCGGGGCTGTGCTTACAGACGTACCCCAGGGCTGTTGCCATTGAATCTTTTAAGGGAAGGAAGTCTCAGCTCTGAATGGGACAGGAAGGTAAAACCGGGAAGTCCCAAGTATAGCCACGGGCCACTTACATACCTGCCAGAACATCCCTAGGCTTGTGGCAAAGGAAACCCACACAGTCACAGGCTGACAGGGGTTAATGAAGGAGCTAAGTATCCCCCCCTCCCCTCCACAGACAATTAGGGCTCCAGCAAGAGAGCTCTCATCAGCTCTGCACCGGGAGCTGGCGGGTGCTCTCTGAGCTGGGGAGGTGGGGCCGTGCGAGCCCCTGCACGGCCCCTGGGGGAGCCCGGGATGCCCCGAGCCAGGGCTGTGCTGCCCTCTCGCGGCAGCCGTCCCAGGAGCGCTGGGTCCCCTCCCCATCTCTAGGCTTGCTCCAGCGGCTCCGTGACCAGCAGCTCTTTGCCACCCGTCCCCTCTTTGAAGAGACTCTCTGACTGTCAGGGATACTGGCGTAGCCGGAGGAAGCTGCCACTTGTCTGAGGGAAAGCATCTGGTTGTTTCGCTGGTGGAGGTGGTTCCTCCCTGCTACCTATTATCTGCCTGTGAAGACCCAGCAGTTCCCAACCTGCAGCCTGTGCAGAAGCTGGCGGCATCTCTGGGGCCTCCTGGCAGTGGAAGGGTTGTGGGTGAAGGGACGGAGGTATCCACGTTGGGATGGAAGGGGTGTCACTGGGCACTCTGTGTGATAAGCACCCCAGAGCAGGGGGGAGAGGGCAGAGGAAAGCACAGGACAAGGAAAACATCTGCACAAGTGCTTCTCCATGGCAGGCAGCAAGGATTTGACAAGGACCATTTAGGATTCTGGGTGCTTAACTCCTGTTTTCCAGGTCAGACTTCTTCCTGCACCTCCCTGGCTGGCAGGAGCTGAGCAGTCCAGCCCCTCAGGATTGTTTCCATTTGAGAGTGAGGTAGCTCCCTTCATTTAACCTCCTCCTGCAGTCACAGGGGAGCTTCAGCACGCAAAGGCCTGCTCGTGGGGGCACAGCTGGCTCTGCACCTGCTGTCGTGGTGCTCGCTGTGCAGACTCTGTGTGTGCCGAGATGCATTTGTGTGCATGCAGCAGCGTGTGCATCCAGAGCCGGATGCTGCCTCAGCATCCCTAGGTGCCGGCACAGCTCACATCCCAAGGTGAGGCTGCCATCCCCTGGCTCTGTTTCGTAGTGGTAACAGGGAAGGCAGGGCCATAGGCTCCAGCTCTTGGGGCACCTTGTCCCGACGTGGTAGCCAAAGGGACCTGATGACACTTGGGGGGGCTCGCTGCCCAGCAGGTGGAGCTGCACCCCACGTTTTGCTGCTGTTGGAGTGGCCCTGGGCCATTCCTGGTCTCCTGCTGCTATTCCCTGCCCTGGCAAGGAGGGATCCTGGCCTTCTCCAGCACTCCAGGTAGTCCACACATGAAGGACAAGCATGCACATCCTGTACGCACAAGTGCTGACGCCCCACCTACTCTGCAGCACAGGGAAGTTGCCTGCTTGCAGGGAGACATTAGATATTGACTGGGTATTTTAGAAGCCTTCTTCAACAGGCACACAAGGAGAAACTCAGGGGATTGTCCTCAGTGGTGTTCTGGCCTCATGTTTTTCTGGTGCTCGGGGTTGACTGCATTCACAACACGGATGAGGATGGAGTCAGTGCCAGTCCCTGCCATGCTCTCTATGTAAGGCAGATCTTGCCTGTTCTAGCTGCATGTGGGTCCCCAAGGCCCCCCAATCCTCTGGAACTGCTGCATGCCACTGGCTTTGTCACGGTCATTGATGGGATCCCAGACCATGTGCTCTGTTATCGTAGGCTTGGGGTGCATATGCTCAAGCGCTGCAGCTCTGTGAGATGCAAAGGGCTGTGAGGGTAAATCCTTCACTTGTCTTCTCACTGCCTTTGTGGGTCTTGGCTCAAGGCTGCTGAGGGCTGTCTGCCTGAGATTCAGCTGCCCTTTACCTTAGCTTGGAGGGATCCAGGGATAAGTGTTTCTGTGCTGACACTGTGCTGACACTGTGCTAACTCTAGGGAGCCAGTCTGAGACCCACCAGCCTCCTCTCACAGCCTCACAAGCAATCCACCACTTTCCTTAGCTGGGTTCCTCTCCCTTATGCTTGCCAGCCCCATGCAGAGGTCCCATCACAGACTATCTCTCCTTTCCCCGTGGCACCTCCAGTGCATAAAGACAGGGGAAAAGGGACCGGCAGGCAGGGGGCTGAAGAGGGTCTCTCTGCCTGCCAGACTGGGGCTCTGGAGGAGAGTCTGCTCCTTGCCTAGTGGGATGCTGTCAAGTCTGGTCTGTGGTGGAAGCAAGGGAGGCAGCTGTACAGGAAATAATCATGGCTTGTTCCAAGATTAAATCACTGTCAGGAGTGCGAGAGAGGATAAAAGGAACCGTCTGTCGTTACAAGGAATATTAACCCAGCAGTGAGCCAGGAGGGGGGACAATTTTATTCCCTGCACTTGCTGGCTGCCAGGCCCACTGTGCACACACGGCTCAGTGCTGACAACATCTCTCAGCAGGACATGTGCCCTCCCTCCCTGTCTCAGCCCTCTGCATGAGTCCTTCCGCCTCCCCTGCTTGAGGGAGGGATGCTGCTGCGAGCAGAGGCAGAGGAAGGGCTTTTTTGAGAAGTGGGGAAACTGAGGCAGGAATGTTCTGCCTGTCTGGCATCGCGTGGAGGCACTGAACTGCTTGGTCCCTCCATGCATTGCTCTTGCTTTGCCCAGCCGAGGTCTTCACCCTCTTCCTCTGGATGTGCTTAGCATCGCACAAAAGTTTCTTGTTTGGTCTGGCCCTTATCACGGACCTGCCTTGAGGTCCTTCAGCACAGGAGCCTGGCTGGAGCTGGAGCAGGTGGGGCCAAGGAGCAAGGGAGAGGGCAGAGGGAAAACAAGAGACCAGCTGCAAAGGGGTGAGCCGGCAGGAAGATAAGATAGAGGGAGAAATGCAAAATATGATGGGTGGCAGGCGGGAGGGAACGTGGGAAACTGTGGGGCACCTTGGGTCAGCCTAGCTGGGAGAGACACTTAATGGGGCAGACACTTTGGGGGTGTCAGCTGGCCGTGGTGACAAGCTCCCAGCATTGCTTGTGGCCCTTTGCCCTTGGGCTGAGACCTGCTTTCAGGTCTGGGAGGAGCTGAGATGTCACCCCAAGACCCTTGTACCCTGGTGGCCCTCAGTGGTTCCAGGGATGCTGCATGGAGACTGACCGTGGCCCTGGAGAGCTGATGGGAGCAGAAGGGCTCGCTGCTGGCTTTGGGAATGTGAGGAAGGGGGCTACCTTCACCATATCCCAGCTGGGCAATGGCCATGCACCAGCCAGGCTTGGCAGCCGTGCCCAGGTAGTGAGTGACCTTCCTTCTTGCCCCTGACAGGCTGTCCCAGCCCTGCCACTGGGGCTGCAGTGGGGAGGAAAGCCATGCGCCGCAGGCTAGCTCAGGGCTGCAGTTTATGAGCTCTCCCATGCCAGGATAAACAGACTCATGGAGGCTCAGGTTTGCAGCGAGCGGTTCATGAAAGCCTGTGACCCTGCACCTAGGGCTTCCTTTCCTTTGATGGAAGAGTCCCAGCGGTTTCCCAAGCAAGAAGATTCTGGCTCCTTCCCCCTCACCCCCTTTCTTTCTCCCCCATCCTATTCCCTCTCCAGTTGAGGATTGGGTTGTGATAGGAAGATGAGCTGTCCTTGGCTACCTCTTCAAGCCTGGTGGCATGCCAGGGAGCCAAGACCTCGCTTCTGTGCAGGATGAGGCCCCTGGTGCTCAGACTTCATACACGGGGATGCCTGACTGCATGCAATCTGCCTGACCCTGGGCCTGATTTTGCCCAAGCAATTTTCTTTATCAGTCTGCTTCCTCTCTGGGGAAGTTGTTTGAGAAAGGCCAGTGCTGTTGGAACAGCCAAGGCAGTGATTTCTCCCAGTGACACAGTTAATGGAGCTGAGCATGTAAACATTTGTTACATCCTCAGTAGGCACAGAGATGCTGTTAGCACCAATGGGTGCCACTGGTCACTGCCCATCTTCTAGCCCCAGAGTTTGCTGTACCTGTGATTCCTTGCCAAGGAAAGGCTGTCATAGGACTAGCTCCACAGTACCAAACACGGGCTGAGATCTGTAGGTGGTTCGTACACATCCCCCAGCACCCCCCAGTAGCTCCAATCTACTCCACTCTGGACAGAGATCCTGATAGGATAGAAATCCTCAAAACTTGACCAGAGCCTGGAGATCTCTGCAGGCTTACACCCAGGGAAGGTCTGGCCCAGCTGCACACAAACCCCAGCAAGAAGCCATTGCCAGGATGTTGCGATTTCCAAGCAGACATCAAAAAGCAGCTGGGGATTGGCTTGCAAACGCTCCCACACAGCACATCCTCTGTGTTTTATGGGTGATGTTTTACAACATAAGTGCTGCTATATTAAGCCATGCATCTAACTGGAAAAACAGGAGACAGCGAGGCAAGCACTGCTACCTCAGTGTCGGCTGCTTTAATGCTCTGTGAGTCCTTCTGCACAGATTCTCTCCAGCCTCTCTCCCCATGCCTGCCCCAGCTCCGTGGAGACAGGGATGGGCACCCTGTGATGCACAGCCAGCCCTTGGGTTTTGAGACAGGGCACTACAAAGGGCTGTTTTCCCACGTGCTGCAGCCCCCACCCCCCAGCCCTGCTCCTGTAGTAGGTAAGAAATGCAAAATGGGGCCAGTCCTTATGTTTTAGGGCAAAACTCTTGCTGGCAGCAGGATATCAGGGGCTTTGCAGGAGGTGTTTGGCTTCAGCTGAAGCTCCTGAGTAAAGGGTGGGCATTTGGGGAAGGCCAGCCCTTTCCACCGCCGGGCAGGCGGAGGAAGAAGAGGGTCTCCTTCCCGGCGGCTCCAGGAGAGGGTGCTCTCTGCCCACGGCTCCGCTGGACCCGTCCCCGGCGTCCCCGCACCCGGCTGCACCGCTTCCCCCGGCCCTGCGTGCAGGGGGAAGCCGAAACCTTGGGCCAGAAGGACAGCCCGTTCCCCTTGGAGCGGCCCTGCTCTTATTCCTTACTACCCTGCGGGGTAAGAATTTGCACAGGGAGGCTGGATCTTCAAGAGCTCCCTTCACCGGACCCTCAGCTGCATCCCTGTCCCTCCTCCAAGGGGATGGATGCGAAGAGCGTGGCCGTGCTGCTCCCTACCTGGGGACGGTGGAGAGAGCAGCCCTTGGCAAGCCTGGACCCTTGCAAGAGAGTGGTGGAGTTGATTTATGCTCCTGACATTTCTTTCGCTCGGGCAGACCTTTTAATAAAGAGTGAGTGATTTATGGCCCCTTTTAAGTGGGAAGGAATGTTACCTAAGGCAGTCTGCCCCCAACACCCCCGCCTTGCTGTCTCACTGAACCTCTAGCATCTAGGCTAGCAGGAGGGGAGCAGATATTGTCTGTGCCCCCAGCTTCACTTGAAACCCTCCCCAGAGCCAAGGTGGCCCCAGCATTCTGCCTCATTCCTAGCAGCAGCAGCAGCAGCAGCAGCAGCTGTCTGGGGATGCCCTGGCATCATAGGGGGACCGGTACTGTATCCCCCCCAGATTGCCCCAGGCCTCAGCAGCAGGGCAATGCACAGCCCACATGTCACCCTGCACATAGCAGCACTTCAAGGAAAGCTTCTGCCCTGAGACCCCTCTACTCCTCTCTGCGAGGACCCGTGTGGCGCCTGGCCTGGGGACAGGATGACAGTTTCATGGCAGTTGTCATGGTTACTGGCTATTCATGGATGTGGGCATGAGCGCATCTGGTGATGAGCAGCTCCAGAAGGGAAGGGCTGCCATCAGCCCATCCAGCTCCAGCCCTCCCAAGGGGGCTTGGCCATGGACCCACCTCTATCTCCCCTCCCCAGCCCCTCCAGAGCCTGAGCCAGTGCTGGCCAGAGCCAGCTGCAAACACAGAGGTGGCAGCAGCTTGCAATTAAAGCGGCTTCTTGGGACCTAAAATGACTCTGGGGTCTCCCAGAACAGATATGGAAAGGGACCTGACCCCTCTTCTCCCAGCCCTGCTGCCTGGAAGGGGCTGGAGAAGGACATAGGGCTGGGGGAAATGGTGACCAGTAGGAATGGGGACACAGCAGAGCCACAGGATCCTGCCAGCCAGCCCCTTTCTCCTCTGGAAAGGGCTAATGAGTGAGCACAAGGGATAAGAGCAGGGGCGGAGGGAGTATCGCCCAGACAAAAGCTGCTCCAAGAGGCTCCCAGCTGCTAATGAAGATAAAGTGCCTGGTTGCTTTTCTTCTCCCAGTGAAATCTGGTGGCTAAGGGGGAAAAATGCTTTCAAGTGTGTTCATCTATAACATGGCCTGGGAGGCAGGGATTCCAGCAGCCACAGCGGCAGCCAGCTGAGACACTGATCTCACACTTCACACACGTGCACGCACACACGCATGTGCAAAACCACACACACATCCATGCAGGCTGCACACAACGTGTATAAAATACCCGCAGAGCACATGCACACACACAGAGACATCAAAAGCCCGGTCTTCTCTGCATCAAAACCACAACCATAGATCAAGGCATGTGTTGAGCAAAACACCCCCTGCCCACGCACAGCGCCTGCACTGGGCTGCCTGATCCCACACGTGCCCTGGAATGCACATGGCAAGCGCAGTGCAAACACAGGTGTGCGGCATGCCAAGGGTGCCTGCCTGGCACCGGCATGTGCGGACACATGTGCACACACATGCAGATATGTGTGAGTGCATCCTTCCCCCAGCATCAGGCCTGGTGATTGTGCAAGCACAGCCTGTATAGTGCGGCTACGGTGAGAAGAGGGCAAGTGATGCCCAACAAGGTGCTGGGGTTTCAGTAAATGCGTGAATAAACCCCATTCCTATTGATGTATGGAGGAGGCAGGCTGAGGGGAGATGGGCTGAGGTTTTCCAATGCTGCGGATGAGTGAAGTCCCACCCCATCTCACCCATAGGGTCTGTCCCAAGCCCTTCCTCTGCCTGCTGTCCCACAACCCAGCCCTTGAGACTCTTCTTAACCTTCATCCCAGCTCTGACTGCACAAGATCTGCAGTAAAGAGTCCCACCGCTGTCCTCTGCCTGGAAGCTCCTCTAACCAGAGACCCTTCCACATGCCTGGAGCAGATGTACCAGGGTCAATGGGGCTGTACTTCCAAAGTGCCCATACCAGGCTCTCTGGGAAGGATGCTGTGCAGTCCTACACTAAGTTAAACAAATGTAGGGCTCTTCTCTGGCGCTGAGGATCTCTGCCATTGACCAGCCTACCTTCAGACTGTGAAACACACACTGCAAATGGGCAGCCTGTGTGCCAGATCCTGCTGGGACTGTCTGTGACCCAGGCTAACTGCTAAACCACAAGTAAAATCTGCCTGTTTCAGTGTGAGCTGGCCCAAACCAAAATGACACCAGGGTAGTGCTAGAAATTCCCATGGGGACAGTCCTGTCGCTGTGCCTGGGAATGCCCTAGGACTGTTTGTTTTACAAGTGAAAGCCTAACCAGAGATTCCCCTCTCCTTTTCTCCGGAGGCTTTGAATTAAGTGGGCTATTTACAGACAGGCAACAAGGGAATAGATGGCACGTGGGGAGGGGGAGCAGCTCCTTCCCAACACATATAGCAGCAAAATGTCCCCTCCAGACCCACCAGAGACCCTCCAGACAGCAAAGCATTTGCTTGCAGCCCCCCAGGAAAATAGAGGTGCTGCAGAGAGAAGCTGGATCCAGTCCTGCTGACACCCTCCTGCCATATTTCAGCATCACGTGGGGGCCATGCCTGGCTAGACCCCACTTGCTTGTTGCAGTCAGCTGCCAAATCAGTTGGGTAAGGGCTGAGAAGAGGTGCTCCACATCTCTGGGGCAGGGTGCAAGGGAGCACAGCTGCTGGAGGCAGTTCTGACACAATTTGGCATGGCCAGCTGTGGCAGGGAATCTGCTGTCCTGCTGCACCCAGCAGCTGACAGCTGGCTCCTAGGGACCTCTCAGCTCCTGGTTATTAATTCATATGGATCTACTTGTCTGGGGGAAATAAAAACTAGCTGGATTATTGCGCATACACCCCCAGCAAATAACGGAAAGGGGGAAAGAGAGGGACCCAGCTCAGTGAGAAACTAGCAAAGCTATGGGGAGGGAAGCCTGGGAGCAGCTGGGAACCTCTCAGCATGGAAACAAGGTCTCAGAGCCAGGGGTCAGGGGACTGGGGCCAGAAAAGAGCACCCAGTGAGAGCCAAGAGGTAGCATTACCCCTGCAGCCCAGGATGTAGGGAGGTAAAGCCAGCCCTTCACACAGCCACCTGTTCCTGTGTCCAGGGACAGTGCCCATCCCAGCCTCATCCCTGCAGTGGCTCATCCCTGCACCCAGTGCCCAGCCCAGGCCAAGCTTCCTGTGGCCCCCCAGCATAGTCAGTGGGTGCACATGCTTTCTGCACACCTGTAATGTGCTGCACACCTGCAGCCGCCCACTGCTGTGTGCCCAGCACTCGGAGAGACACAGCATCAAGGACTGTTTCTCAGGGTTCCCCATGCTGCTGGTGTGTTGAAGGAAGAGCCTGGTGCTCCTTGAGGGAGAAATGGGTCCCTCCTGGGGCTGGCAGGTGAGCACTTACCCTGCAATGCATCCCTGGGCCTGTATGACTGGGGACTGTTGACAAACAAGGGACTCTGCCTGCATGACTCCAGCCCTTCCCCATGCTTTGACCTTGTCCCTAATCCTCACCTGGCTCCCTGTCCTCTCCCTGGTTCCCAGTGTAGGACACACTGTCTCCAGTCCAGATGAGTGACCCCCACACTGCTCTGCTCACCTTTGCAGCCAGACACACGCTGGAGATCCCTGCCTGCCCTTCAAGCGTCTCCTGCCTGCTGGAATGCTGGAAGCTGTTTCCCCTGGCTTATTTTCATGGATATTTACACTGGCAGCAATTCTGAGCCCTGAACAGCAGGAATGAGGCTATAAAGGCAGCTGTGAGGCTTGGAGGCACAAAGAAAGTGTCCATGCAATACTGTGGACTGTTAAACTGGGACATTATTACTGGGCAAGGGAGGCAAAGAAGTGCCTGCTTGCATTTGGGCAGCCTCCCAGGATAGAGTGGTCCCTGTCAGAGTATAAAGGGATCCCCTATAGTTGTATAAGTGGAGGTCCCTGTAGTTATGTCAGGAGAGGCAATATAAACATATAAGCAGGACCACTGTAAGACGCATGAGAGACAGACATAGGACCCCATTCTCCAGGTGCAGGAGGGACCCTAGGTCTCTCTCCCTGTGGAATACGAAGCACCATCCTCTCCCAGTGCATCCTAGACTCTCCCAGCATCTCTGGCTTCACCATGTCTGTGCTGCCTGGCCCAGATGTGCTGGGAAGAGGGAGGGAGCAGCCCCAGCAGATATGGAACATTCAGGCCAGATGTGGAAGGTACACTTTGCGACAGCAAGCCATATGGAGGCTGCTGAGCTGTAGGCCTGTACTTATCTGGCCACAACATGGCATGGGAAGAAAGGACATTCCTCCCTTAGGAATGGCTTGCGCGCATGGCGTCATCCCCTCGTTATTAGGAGGAAAGCCACAGAGAGGGTGTTCCCAGCCCCCTCCTCCACAGGCCAGGCTGGCCCGAGGAAGGGTGGTGGGAGTTGAGCATGGAGCAAGGGGCTTGTGGGATAATGCCTCTGCCATCCGATCTCTGAGTCTGGGTTACTCTCATCCTCTTGGCTTGCTGCTAGGGAAGGAGCCATCCTGGCCTGGATTCAGCCAACTCAGCACTTTGGGCTGAGTGCGGCTGTCACCGAGCCCAGACTACGACTGAGCATGCCAGAGCCTCGCCTAATGCTGGGGTATACGTGTGCTTTCACTGGCCGTCCTCTCATGGCTTTCCTGGGTGATAGGGAAGCTTATGCAGCACCAGCTGGAAGAGATTCCCAGCTTATCCTGACAGAGGTTGCTGTCTGCCTTGCCGGGAGAGCCTGGTTTGAGGAGCTTAGGTCAGCATCTATTCCTTGGGAAAACCTCCTGGGAGAGGTCTCTGCCCCAGCCCAAGGCTCTGAGACCCTAGCTGGCTGGCAGAGCTCCTACTTGGGCCATGGCATTGAGACACTCCATGCTGGGAATGGGAGATGCTCTCTGTCTGTGCTCACTGCCCAGCAGAGCTCCTGCTAAGTCAGCAGGGCCAAGCTTGTCCCAGTCCTCAGGGTCTGGTGCACCAGCCCAGCTCTGCAAAGGGCACAGCCAACACTGAGCCACCAAGAATTATTTCCCTGCTAAGGGACTGCAGAGCAGGGGAACCAGGCTGTCCCACGAGCCCTGCTCGGGATCCTCCTCCCCAAGCCCTGCCCAGAGCTCGCTCAGAGCCCTGCCATGAGATGGGGCTTGGGATGTCAGATATGGGACGGAGCAGTTTGGCTTCAGATCCAGAATTTAAAAACTCAGAGGGATTTGCAGAGACCAGGGAAACCTGAAAAGAAGACCAAAGGATTTGTTCCCAGTTCTGCTGAGGAAGGCTGTCAGCTATGGTAGCAGCAGCAGGAGGCAGACTCAGTGATTCAGAGTGGTAAGAGCTCGGGTATACAGCAGGACTTGCCTAAAGTTGAAGAATGCTCCAGAGCGGTGGGACAGAGGGAAGGACTACTCCCTTTGGAGCTGGTTTTGTCTTGTCCAGAGTAAAGTTACCTTGGTAATCTTCGCAAAAATCATGTGTGTTTGGTGTCTCGTGACGTGTGTCCTGGGAAGGGCAAACCCTGAACTGAAACCTACTCCTGAACTCCAAGGTCTCAGAGAGAAACCAACCCAACCCTCGTGCCAGGGTTTCCAGCAACCACAAGCCGGCAGCGATGCTGGGTGTCGGGAAACATCAGAGCACGTGTCTCCTGTCCGCACGGGCGAGAGCAGCGTGTGGGCGTTGGGACACGCCTGGCCAGAAGAATCCCAGCAAATTACTTCTCCTTGATGTCTGCCGGTTCGTCACGGCAGAAACACGGCGTGCGAAGGGCTGGGTTTTGAAGGAGCGCCGAGGGATGCCGGAGCCGGGTTGCTGCCAACTCACCTGTCACTCCTTGCACGCTGCCCCGGGGCTTGCATGCTGGGGGGAGGCAGGTGCTGGGGAGCCAGCTCAGCCACAGAGCCGTGGCCGAGGAAGTGAGCAGGCAGGGAGCTGCCTCTCTCAGGCTCTTCACTCCGCCCCAAAGCCTGGGAAGGACTAGCAGGCAGGAGACCTGCAGGACAGCCCATCCCGCTCAGGGACCAGCTCTCAGGACCAGGCAGAGATGAGCAGCAGGCGGTGAAGAGGCCAAGGGGTCCTGCCTGCAGAAGTCATGCTGCTGTGAACCTGAGCCCCAGCCTGGCTTGGTGGGTATAAGCATGTGAGCTGGCCGGGTCCTTGCCTTTTTTGCAGGGTTTTGGTGCAGACAACACGGACTCTCTCTGCTTGGTCGTGGCAGGGGATGTGCTGGACATGAGCCAGGGGGGTGCAGCGGGGGTGCAGCTCAGGGAGTGAGGTCAGCAACCCAGAAGGCAGGGCAGTGTGAGTAAGGGACATGCTGGTGAGTCCTGAAGACACTGGCCAGTTTGACTGAGGCACTGGCAAGCAGGGTGGTGGCATCACTGCTGGCTAGGTTTGCAGGTGACACAGGGACTGGAGGGTGCTGGTGGCAAGCAATGCAGAGCCTGTCCACACGGCTGCTGAGCACAACATGTACGAAGCAGCATCGGGGTGAGGACAAGGGCAGGTTATACCTGCAGGACAGGAGGCTCTGCTTTGGTGATGTGTGATGGTGGAAAGGGCTACGGATGCCCAGGAACCAGCTCTGCACCTTGGGCACCTCGCAGACTTGGCTGGAGAACACAGGGGGGAGCTGAGGCTGCCCACAGGAAAGAGTTGTGCTTTAGCGCAAAATCCAGGTGTCTTCTAGACCCCAGTGCCAAGGAGATTTGACATAAGAGAGACCTGATCTGTTTGTGCAAGGCAGTGTTGGGTCTGCCCTTCTTGGTTGGTGGCACTGCAGGCAGCAGAATTTTCCCCTGGCAGGGAGGGACTATGTCTCAGCACCAGTAGCCATCAGGACATCATCTCTACTGGGCATGGGCACACAAATGTAGGCTTGAAAGGTAAAGGAGCTTGTCTCAGCAGCCCAGGCCTGTCTCCTGCCAGACTATGGGCATCTTCCACCTGCCCAGTGTCCTTCCAGTGAACTGTGGGGACTGCGGGCTAGCCCAATGGCTGCTGTTAACTCTCAGCAGCCCGGTACCCTGGGTGTGAAGACAACATGCACCAAAACTTCTGCCTCAGGTGATGCTTTTGCTGGTAGTCAGGACCAAGATCAAGATGTGGGGGTTACAGCTTCCAGCCCACTTGTGCTGCTGTCTCAGCCTGGCTTCCATTACAAATGCTGCCCAAGACACAGCTAGACTGTGATCACCATCATCCAGTTCAGGGGGCTTCACCGCCTCCATACCCGTGCTCCTTACCCCCTGTGCTGTTTCCCAAGGGTTTTTGAGGCCGCTGTTTCACAGGGGGGTTGGCACCAGCATTTGGGATAGACCTGAGGCACCCCCGCTGCGCTTCTCTCCCCTCTCCCCTGCATCCTACTGAGGCACAGCTGCTGGGAAAGGTTTTGCAAGGCTCCGCAAAGCAGGCACCTGGTTCCCTGTCATCAGAACAGCGTGAGGTGGTACCTCCCAGCCGCAAAACCCTGGGGAGATACTGAACAAAGCCCAACTTGTGTAAACCAAGCCAGCCCTGTTATGGAGTCTGCCACCTCCCTGGCCTCCTGCCCTCCCCACTCAGCCTATCTCAACCCACATTTAACAATTACCTCCTCTCCACACAGCTCCCCAAGTGCTCTGACTGATGTGGGCCAATTCCCCGCTGGCAACACGCGGCTGCCTCCCAGGAGTTACGTCAGCAGGGAGCTGGACCATGCGCATCCTCCGTGCGGCACCTGGCAGTATGGCAGTATGGCAGCCAGCACCTCCCTTGGCCTGCCAGAGCTGATGCCAGGCATCGGCAGAGCACTCCCAGCAGGCAACAGAATCTTTTCTTTTTCCCAGCAATGGAAAGATGATGCCTTGCCCTAGAATTACAGGGAAGGGGGTTCTGGCAGGTGCAGTTACCTGAGCTGGAGGTGGTCTGATGTGGTGGATTTAACATCCTGGCTCTGGATGTAGAAAATCATCAAGCTACCATGGCATAAGGCAGTGTTTTGTGTCCAATGTTTCCAGTAATGATCCCAACACGGTTCAGCACCCTTGCCAGGGTCAGCTGAGATAGTCCACCCAGCCATAGCATGCCTGCCCTTGGCTAACAGCCTGGCACTGTGCAGCAGTTGTCTGGAAGCCACCACCCATGTGCCCAGCACTGTCCCCTTGCTGCTGGCATGCACAGCTTGACATGTGGTATCTGGGCATTACAGCCAGCAGGAATTACTCCCACAAAACCAAGCGTCTTTCAAAATATTGCCACTGCAAGTCATGGGAAAGCCATGCCCGGAGCTGTGCCTCTCTGGTGTGCCACAGTGCTGGACTTGCCAGTGCTTGCTGGGCATCGCCATGGGGTGACTGGCAGCAGCATGGGCTGTTCCATCCCTTCCTCTCCCTCCACAGATGTTGCGCTGGTGCTGGCACAATGGGAGCGAGTGGCACTCTTCCCAGTGCCAGCAGGACATGCTCCACCTCCTTACACAGGCACTTGGCTGTGCCAGGCTCAGTGAGGGAGACTTTCTGGTGACACCAGGCTGGTCGAGCAGCAGTAACAGGACGTGGAGAGGAGCTGAGGAGGTGCACAGTGACGGTGAGCCAGCGCTTGAGCAGAGGGGCCCAAAGCTTGGGAGCATCTGTATTTAGAGCTTCACATCAGGGAGCACTGGAGGGACTGGGAGGTGAGGCAGGGAGCGAGGGTCTCCTTTCCCAGCTGAGACAATCCACCTTCACTCCATCACCCCTCACAACCCTCTTCCACCCACACAGCCTCTGCTGCGCGCCAGTCCCCACACACTTCCCTGTTCAGCAGTACCCAAGGGACCTCTGGGTAGGGCTGAGAGACAGGAGCAGGGAAAAGGACTGGGGAACACTGCAAGACTGTAGCATCTTTGTGCACAGAGAGGGACATCCCACAAGGGATAGCCTGGGCTTGCTCTGCAAGAAGTAACATCTTCCAGGACCTTCTGGTGATCTCTTCTTGTGGGTGGTCACATCCCTCTGATTAGTCTCAAGGGTTGCCCATCACAGAGATATTCGAGCACTTGCTCTTGGTCCATTGATTTGGGAGCAGCCACAGCCCTGGAAGTGGTGGTGCAAGGGAGCGAAATGGGTGGTGATATGGTCTAGAGCAGTGATGAAATGGAGCCATCCCTCCATGTTTCCTACTGCTAGACCTTCTGAGCACAAGATGATTCTTTTAGCTCTTGGATGGCTGGTCCAGCCCTGGCCTGGGTCTTTGAGATTCTCTGTGCCCTCATCCATCCTGGTGAGGGAGAGGGAGCCATCTGGCCTAGGGGCTGGGAAGGACAAAGAGACTCAGCTGCCCACTGGGAGGTGGAAAATGGTTTGGAGTAAGCAGTGCAGTGAGGTGGGATGATGCTGGCTGCTATCTATTATTCCTGCCCTGCATCAAAAGGTGAAGATGAAAGTGTCCGGCCACAGCGCTCACCACAACAACATGGACCCCCTCTCCTGGAATTACTGCTCCCCTGAAGGAGGTTGCTTTTGCCTCAGTGGTGGAGGAGAAAGCCATGTTTACACACCAGGTTTCAACCGCCACACACCAGCTGCCTCACTGTAATTACAGTCGTTAGAAGGGAATGAGTTACTGGGGCTTGTTTCTGGGGTGTTTGTTTGTTTGTTTGCAGCCCCGGTATGGGGCAGCTGGTAAGGGAGGGCTGCTCTGCTGGCAGCTGCAGAGCCGGACTCCTGCCGAGCCTGGCTGCCTGGCCAAGGGATACTGTGGTGCCTGGGGAGTGTGGGGCCAGGCCAGCTCCCAGGCAGCAGCACAGAGGAGAAAGCTCCCTGGTGGGAAAGGGCATCTCCCCAGAAAAGCAGGGACAGAGCTGAATCCCCAAATCCTAAAGTACTGTGACTGCAGCCCACAGCAGGGATGGGAAGTCAGGAGGCTCTGGGAACCACAGCCACCATAGACTGATCATGGCTGCAACTCTGCTTGCAGCCTGAGCATCCCCTGAAGTGAGCAGGAATGAACTTCCTCTCTCAGCCTTTCTGCAGTTTCTGGTCCCTACATCAAGCGATAAAGTGCTTCACATCTTTACCTCCATTAAGCCTTGATTTAGTGCTATGCTTTGCCACAGGCCTCACTGGCTGTGAAGGATTCACATCTTGAGATGCCTCCAGGGACATCTCTTCAAGGCATCTCCTCCGGCTCCCTCTAGCAGCAGCATCAGGCTACAGAGACAGCATAAGGATCAGGGTCTCTCTCCATTTGGGTGAAATGTGGCATGGAAGTGGCACCAGGAATGAGACTTATGGGTCCTATTCCCAGCCTGACTGTTTCTTTCTGCGTTACCCACAGGAGCTCATGTGTGCTGACACCAGAGCTGAGAGCATCCATCTTCAGACAAGTTGCATAGCTGAGATGCTGGCTGCAAAGTGCTTGTGAGGAAACACTGTTAGTCGTCCAGCACATCCCATATTTCCCATTGCTGTCAGTCTCCTCTTTCAGCCCAACCAACACCACCTGATGGGGAGCCTCTGCAGTATCTGGGATATTTGTTGTACAGCCAGGGATGCTGCCTGGGGACCTTGCAGGGTGGTCTTAGCAGACAGACACATCAAAGCCAGTTCAGGACACTCCATTCCACCACAGGCTTCTGCACCCATGAACAATGAGCATCATGACACATCATGACAGCACAGGTTGCTTCTTCTGGTAAGGCTGGGCCAGCAGTCTGTACAGGCTGAGGGGGGGAGGACAACAACAGTTCTGCCCCCTTCCACTTCACAGCCACCTTGGGCTTGCTGTGGATCCTAGAGCTGGAGGAACATGGCAGAAGTCTAACCACCTCCTGAGGACAAGTGTCCTCAAAGGTTACCAACCCACCTGGCTGAAACGCCTCCAGCACTGCAGACTCCCCAGTCCTAACCAAAAGTTCTTCAGTGTTCTGGCTGCTGGAAATGTGCCTCTTACCTAGCCCAAATTTCCAGAGTGTGAACTCCCAGCCCTTGGCTCCCAGGAGGTCTGGAGTGCACCCTTAGTCAACACAGGGCTACTAACGCCAGTCCAGGCCCGGCTTTGCTCTGAGATGTCGCTCAGCAAGAGCTCATTCCTTTAACACGTATTTACCCCAGCTGGTCATGGCAGAGGATTTGTGCTGGCAGTGCCATGGTATGGTGCATCCTTTTTATTAGGCAGCTGTTGCAAACAGTTGGAGATCCTGGCTTTGACTTTTTTCCTTATTCACTACTTGGAGTCAGCCCTTTAGGATACTCCTGGGGATATATGCATCAGTACCTGGGCTGAAAGCACAAGTGAATAGAGTCTGGGGGCCTCTTGGGATGACAAGTGCTTCTGCTCTACTGCAGACAGTGTGATCAACAGAGTGGCAGAGGAGTGCAGTCTGTCCTGAGCAATAGGATCGTGCAGCAGCAGAGGCACAGTTAGCTGTGTGTAAGCAGCAGGGATGAGGCTCACATAGATGTGTTCCCACACACGACAGACATGCTGTCCATATCCATGCAAGTAGCAAGTGAGAGCAAGTCATCAGACACTGCTACTTGTGCATCATTTTGGTTTTTCATTGCCTTGCACATTTTCTGATCCTCGCTCAATAGCTCCCTTGGCAATCCACTCAAGCAGTGATGTTAAGGCTGGAGGGACCCAGAGAAGCCACCCAACCCACCTCCAGCCTCAGGCCAGGCCCATTCACACCCCCTGTGCTAAGGAGACAGGGGATATTTCCCCCCCTGCAAGACCCGTGTGCTACGTGCAGAGTGTGATGGGGAAGCGGGTCGCTGCCAGGGGGAGCTTGCCATTCACCAACGCGAGTGGGAGGGTGAACTGGTGGAGCACCACCACCCAGGCTTGATGAGACGTGTGCTACTACGCCACCCGTACATGCCTTGGGTGCCTCTAACCACCTGGGACAGGTATTCATGGTCCGGCGGAGCGTGCCCTATCATGCCGTATCATGCCTTCATGCCACGGCACTCAGCAAGCGCCTCCCCTCCCTGCAGCTGCAGCCATGCTGGAGCATTCCTCTGCAAAGGGTTGGCTCGTACTGGGAGGGATGGGGGCTGCTGACGGCCACCCCCTGCTACCCAAGCGCACTGGGCTCTTCCCCAGCACAGCACCCTCATCACCTCAACTTCGTCCCTTCAGCAAGAGCCCACTGGGGCCCTGCAGGCAGCGCTCCCAGCCAGCGCAGAGAGATGCTCCCAGGAGCAGTTCCAGAGCTGCTATGCAGGCACGGGGAACACTCTGGGAGGACTGCACCCCTTCTTTCATGTGTGTGCAGCTGAGGGTGGTGTCCCTGACTGGTGCAGAGTGAGAGGTCAGACATGACAAGGGCAGGGACAGTGCATTAAGGCTGGGATGGGACTATTCTGGAGGAAGTCAGAGCACTTCCAGATGTAGCCAAAAAGGTGGAGTTAGATGGGATCTCCTGGAAGGGGAATGTCTGTAGAGCTGACACAGTTGTGCTCTGTGAAAGCCTTTGGAAGGGGAAGGTCTTACGGAGTCACAATTTTGCCAGGGGCTTGGAGGGGCTCCCTGGCCATGCTGCCAGTCCCTGGTCCTCTTTTGTCTTCAAAGTGGCACTGGTGAGAGGAAAAGCCCTGAGACAGGAGGGCAGCTTCTGGTGGGCAGCTTCTGGTGCTGCCCAAGCTCAGAGTCTCTTTTAGCTGAGTTCACCAGGTTCACATAGGCACACAGGAGAAGGCTGGCATGAGCAAAACAGAGATGAGGAGGAGGAGTGACATATGGAGGACCACTCATGGGTCCAGCTTTGCTGCCTCACCTGCCCCAAAGCTGAGAAAAGAGCCCAGCATCCCTGCAGAGCACAGCATCCCTGCAGTCAGCAGTGGTGACTAGGAGGCTGTCAAGCAGCAAGGTCATATGCTACAGGAAAAAGCCCTCCTCCGGTGGCCTGAGCTGAGCATGGATAATGGAGATATCCCATGTAACAAGTGCCTTGGAAGCGCCACTTCAGCATCCACTGTGGCCTGGGTTCTTGGTTTGCTTTTGAGCAGTAAAATAAGTGAACCAGTGATCCATCAAATCAAGTGCCAACTCTATCTGTCAAGTCCTGCTGCACCCCTGGTACCCAGAACCAAGCCCAGCAGGCAGGAGGTGAGGTTATGGCACTCAGCAATGGAAGCAGAGTAGAGGGATCGAGTCCATATGGCTCCTGCAACCCTTTGCTTCTTGCTCTCAGGGGATGCTCCTAAGGGACCAGTCCCATCCTGCCATGGGTACTGTTTGACCCAGGCTCTCCCTGGCTCAGCCTGGCTCTTGCATGTGTGTCTAACCAGCTTGGAGCTCTGCCCATCAACCGGTCAGGCTCATACCTCTTTACCTTGCTTTGGACCACCCCTCCCTGGAGCAGAAGGGATCGTGCCTGCTGGCCCTGGCCCTAGAGGGCTGCAGCATCCTGGGGTGTGCTGCAAACCAGGGTGCCCCCAGACCCCGCATGTGCAGGGGCCTGGCAGGAGCTGGTTAAGTCATGTGTTTTATGTTGGGTTTCTCCCCCTCCTGGAAAGTCCCAGTGCAGAGCGGTGGGGCTGAGCCGACCGCACACAGCTGCGGGCCACCACATGAGAAGAGCCAGCTCCCCGGGGATTACAGAGCCCCAGGAGCCCGGGGAGGAGGCAGGAGCACCCGCACCATGGCCCTTTCATCTCTCCCCTGCCTCACTCCCCCTTTCATGTCTGCCTCTCTGGCCACGCTCCCTTTTCCTTTGCTGCCTTTGCTCTTTTTGCACTTGGCCTCTTTTCCCTGCCTTCCCCCAGCCCTTCCCGCTGCACCTGGCTGTGCTGGCTGCCTCTGCATCACTCCTGTCACACCCCACCCCAAGACCCTGAGCTTTGATCCCCCGACCCCTAGCCACCTGCTCTCACCTCCCCTGTAGGAGCAACCTGCTGCCATGCTGGCTCTGCTCCTCTGTCATCTCCCTCCCCAGCCCAAAACCTCCTATTGCTACGGGGGTGGGGGGGAAAGAGAGGTGTGGCACAAAGTCCCTGCAGATATTCTCCGTCCATATCCAAAAAGTTCTTTCCTTTTCTTCTGTCCATCCTGTTGTCCCCTCCAGGCTGCTTCCAGGGTCCCTCCCTTCCAGGCTGTGCCCTGTGCTGTCACAGCCAGGCGTCATCTTGCCTCTTCCATCTATCTCATGGAAGCAATGAGCTGGGGGTGCTGATGGACACCAGTGTACCCCTCTATTGCTGGCACCCACCTTCCTCTTCTTCAGCTTCAGCGAGGGGGCAGAGAAAAGCCATCCGTTCATTCAGATGCCAGGGTTGGGCATTCCCTGTGAGAGGTGTTTGGTCAAGTGATAAAGGAAAGCAGTCGGTGCCCTATCCTCATGGGTCACAGACCTGTGCCAGGTACCAGTGCCCTTCAAACACTCCCCGTGAGGCCTGCCGTGTCTCTGCTGTTTCATGTGACAGGAGACCACATACAGGACTGAGAGAGTAAAGAATATTTGGGTCCAAACCTATCCACAGCTGTTGCAGCTGGAGATACATCCTGAGCAACGTGATCTAGTGGCTGGAGTATTCACATGAAGTCCATGGGTCTCTGGTGAGACTTGGTGCCCATCTACTTGGCAGGGATCTCAGCCATCAGGATTTGGGCTGTGGAGGAACCCCACATCACCCCCTTTACAGACACACTACCAGCCTCCTTTCTCCTGTGTCTCCCCTGCCTGCTTTCACTCCAGTGCCTGCCCACCCTGCTCCTCTGCACACACTGCCTCCATGCAGATCCTCTGCCGAAGGGGCCCAGCGCACCTCAGACTTTGCCCCCAGCTTGTTCAACCCCTACCTTCCTCACTCCTTGTCCAGCCTTCCCCAGGAGCTCTTCCTACCCCAGCCCTTAGAGCTACCCTGGCTCCATCATAGCCCAAGCACTCCCTCTGCTCTCCATCTCCACATCCCCACACTCCCCCCATTTCCAGGCACTGCTTCTGCAGGTGCATGGCAGCCCCCTGTCCCAAGGCATCCAGCTGTGGAGCACCAAGGGCTGGTGCAGCTGCGGCTGAGCAAGGAGGCTACAATCTTCCTGGGCAGTAGGGGTGCTCCTGCAGAGTTGGGCTGCTGCTGGCTTGTCTGGTCACTCAGTGAGCTCAACACAGTGGTGGCTACAGCCTCCTCAGCAGGTAGGTGACCCACCTCTCATCATGGAGGGCAATGTCACCAGGGTGCTGTGATAGGGAGTGATGGGCAGAGCCGAGCCTGGCCAGGGAGCACAGGACTCCTCTCCCAAGGCAGCTGCTGCCTCACTGTAGGTACTTCACCTTGTCAAGGAGGTCAGTTAGAGCCAAACTTTTTTCTTTTTCTTTTTTGGGGGCTTGCATGTGTGCTGGTGCCAAGTGCGACGTGTTGGGGCTGAACTTCAGGAATGCCTCGGAGCACCTCTCTGCAGCTCAGGCTGCAGCACGATGCCAGCCAAGCTCTTGGGAAGGGTCTTAAGCTATGGCCACCTGCTTCTCAACCAGAGGAAGCAGGGAGCGCAGTTGGTCAGACCAAGGCAAGCAAGGGTCTGCCCTCTGCTCCCCTTGGATCAGCAGACGCAAGGAAGCTTTTGCTCTCCAATCACTTCCAATATCCTAGATGCATCTGGCTGCTTTCGTGGGTCAGCAGCCTATCAGGGTCTGCCAGCCAGCACTGCCCATGGTCGTGCTTATGCCACCCCAGCAGATGGGATGGGGGCTAACAGGGAACCATCCCCTTGTGGCTCTGCTTCACATCAGCTCTGCTGGGAGCAGGAATGGAATTTGGATGGGGCTGGGCGTTCCCCATGTAGCGATTCCCTGGGGCAGGATCTGGCTCTGATGACTGTTCTGCTTGGGGAAGAAATACCAGAGGAGTTACTCACGGCTCATTGGGGCATGATGTAGCAACTCCTCACGGTTCCCCCCCACCCTCCAGCCAAAGCTCCTCCTGTGATCTCCTGGGGAAAGTCCCAGACCCCCCCCACTCTCCCCCTGCCACCCCCAGAGACCTTCCATACCCTTGCTGGAGCTTTCCAGAAGCAGAAGATGAGCTGGGGCTTTGGGTAAGAGGAGAAAGGACCAGAGCGACCTGCCATGCTGGAGGAAAACCGCTGACCTCTCCACTCTTCTATGCCGTGTCTGGTGATGGGCACAAAGCCAGGGGCTCAGAGAGCGCCAGCCTGGGGTACCCTCATCTGGACAACCACACATCTGTCTTCACACCTGGCAGAAGTGCAAACCAATTGGGCCAGCTCAGGTCTCTCTATTGACTTTTTGGTGGTCACACTCAGGTTATTTTTTCCCATTGCTCTCCACAACCACAGGGGCAAGAAGTGAAATTTACCTTTGGTTTGCTGGAAGAAGCTGAGAAGCTCTCCTGCTCCTGGGACTGGGCAGTTCAAACTTTGAGAAAACCACTGGACTTCACTCAGATCTAGCAAAGCCACTAGAGTGGTGGTCCCTGCAGCAGGGACCATCTCTACAGCTTGGGCCAAAATACTTAATGAAACTGGAGTAAGTTCCACCTGTTTTTGCCAGCAGGGACTTGCTGCAGTCTTTTGAAGCCTTCACTTCACTTCACCCTTTTCATGACATGCATGTGAAAGAAATGGCCATTTCTTTTAGAACTTCCTTAGTGATTTGCCCCTGCAGGGAGACACTGGAGATTGTTGGGGAAATCTGGTCTCTTTGTGTGGAAATGACCTCCAACATCTGTCTAGGCTCTTCTGCGTTGATGGTCATTCCTCTCTCTTGGGTGAAGCACCTTAAACCTCTTTTCAGCCCAGGCCTGTGTGTGGTGCTCCACAGGGTGGATGTGTCCCTCACAAGGCTGGAGCAGCTCATCAGGCTCAGATGGTCCCTCCATGTGAAGAAAGAAGACTCTTTGGTGGGACTGGGACAGATCCCACATGCAGCAGGGAGGCTGCACTCAGGGTTACGGAACAGGAGAGGTTTGGGATGCCCAGATGTTGGGGAGCCAAACCCTCACTGGCAACTGGCTCTGGAGACTCAGCAGTGGCTGTGGGGAGAGGAGGTGTCCTTCATGCTCTCTGTGCCCAGCAATGTGGTTGTTAGGATGGCTGCCTGGCAGCTGGTTCCCAGCTAGGGAAGCATGGGGACACGGTTTTTGTAATGTTTTTTTTATGTTTTCCCCAGAATGTCCCAGGATTCCAAGTTCAGACAGGGTCTCTGCAGAACCAAACAGCACTGGGCACTGTGTCTTGCCATGCTTAGTGGCCAGGCTGTGCTGGGAGTCTTACCCTGGCTGTGCCATTTCACAGCGATAGCACTATGTTCCTAAAACCGGGGCACGTGGGAAGAGCAAGCTGCGGTCTTTGTAGCCTCAGGATGCTCAGAGCCCGGTCCCTCACTAGGGAATGTGAGATGTGCTTGAAGGGAACGGTCCTGCCCTGCATCCCTTCTCTGCATCATCAAACACATCTCATCCCCACTCTAGTCCCCTCCCCAGCTCTGTCTGGCCAGGGGAGCCATGTGCTGGGATCCAGTTGCTGCGGCACAGGTGGCCTGGGATTAGCAAGCAGAGGAGCGAAGGTGCTGGTGCAGTGCAGGAAGAGCTTGGTGGTGAATCAGTCATCACCCCAGGCAGCCCTGAGATCACAGGTGCCTGCAAAGCAGCCCCCAAGAGGTGGGAAGCCAATGCTACCTACAAAGTGCTAAAACATGATGGAGGCACAAAGCTGCACTGCCCTGGGCAGCACAGTCCTGGGGACACAGGGGTTTGGCCAGTCTGGGAGGCAGGGGTGAGACAGGGTGGTCAGGGGATGTCAGGGGGTTTAACTAGTGTTTGGAGCAAAGGGCGAAAGCAAAGGGCTTGGGGATGTGGAAAAAGGGCCATGATGATGGAGATGGATATTAGAGATGGAAAAGCAGGATCTCGGGAGGGAAAATGAACTGCTGGAGCATGTCCTGCCAAAGCAAATTCACCCCACTGATGATTTCACAATACATTGGGTGAGCCCCAAGCAGAGATCCTATCTCTGTAAAGTCACCAGGCCCAGGTCTTCGCTGCTGAGAGCCACTGCAGTGGCCGCGTGCCCTGCTGTCCCTGCTGCACTGTCAGACAAAGGTCACGGGAGCTCCTATACTTCCCTTCATCACCCTCCACTACTCAGCCCCTAAAACACAGCTCCTTCTGGTGGCAAGGACCCTCTCCACCCAGTCCCTCCTGGAGGGGCAAAGTCAGCCCTCCCAGGGGTGGCAAAGGGCAGAGCATCTGTCCTAGCTCCCCATTGCCTGCAGCAATGTTATGAAACAAGGACACGGGCCACTCCCTACTGGGCCTGGGTGCTCACTTCCTTCCAGCCTGGTATTTTCCTCCCCAATTTGTTGTGGTTTTTTTTTTAATTCACTTTTTTTTTTTTTTCTGTAGCCGCAAGGGGTGCACAGCCGTGGGAGGAGTGGGGAAGTTATCAGCCGCGAGATACCAGCAGCATGATTCACTGCCTGGCCCCCGCAGGCTGCTGCAGCCAAACGGGTGCCCTCTTCACCACTGCAGTGAAGTACCATTTGCGGACACCCATCGCCTGGCCCTTCCTCTTACCCTGCGCTCTGACCCCACCATCTGACCATGCACAGCCCCCGTCCCCAGCATGGCATGGAGCCAAGAACTGGGATTCCCATGGGATGGATGGCATCCAGTGCGTGTCTGGCTGGGCAGGACCTTCCCAGAAGCCACCTTGCAAGAATCTGTGGTGCAGGAAGGGGGTCCCCACTCCTGCCAGTCTACAAACAGCTCCTAGGGCTGCTATTACGGGATTGCAGCAGAGCTCTGAGGAGAAAGTCTCACACAAGTGGGTAGGCAGTACTGAGCATCCCCCTCCACCCTTCTGGCATCCTGCAGGAGCAGAGAGCCCCATGAAGCAAGAAGAGCAGGGCGCTGCACCCTGAAATACCCCATGCTGTCTCCAATCCACTTTTATTCACAATCAAAAAATAACTTACCATACAATAACACAGGTACGCACAGCACAGCCCTGGGCACCCTCCCCTCTGGCCATGCTACAGCCTAAGCCAGCCCAATCTCTGCCCTGGCAGAGGCGAGCCCCACTCTGGGGAGCTGTGCCCCCTCTCCATCCCATGGGATGCTCCACCCCCATCCTGCTCAGGGCACAGCCTTGCACGTGGCCAGAGGAACCTGTGCACGGTGCCAGTGTGTGTCCCCACCCCCCTTCCCTCCCACCCTGGGCTCCTCATGCCCTGCTGTCCCCCACCCCACCCTGTCCCATCCCGCTGGGTGCCAGTGGGCTCTCCCACACCCCCTGCCCACCCTCTGCTCCCCCCCGAGCAGTGCCAGTGTTGGCGTTCTGTACAGTATGGCCGTGTGCTCCCTGGGGCCAGGAGCCTTGGTGCTCTCGTGTGGGGATGGGCAGGCAGCGGGCAATGGGCAGCCCTGCCCTCCCCAGGTGATAACAAAGTGCTGATTTCAGAAGGTGCCGAGCATCTTGTCTCCTGCTCCCCATGGAGCGGAGGAAAGTGGGTACCGCGGCTCCATCCACCCCCCCAGCGCCGATCCCTGTCTCCCTCCCCTCCCCATGGGCAGGTGTGCTTGTCCCTGGCACCCTGGGGTGGGCACCATCCCTGCCCAGCTACTTGCAGACGCTGACCCACTCGGTGATGCGACACTCCTCGCAGGCTACGAAGCAGCACCAGTGGAACTTGCAGTTGCAGCGCTCGCTGCGGGTCTGCCGCAGGATGTTGTGCCCACGGCCGCAGCACAGGCTCTCGCAGTTGTCCATGCCTGGGCTGGTCTTGTTGCACAGGCGCCCTTGGGTACCCAAGGAGTCCAGCGCTGGTTCCCGCTCGCAGAAGTCAGGTGACTTCTCGAAGTAAACCAGCTCACTGATGCCAGCCCTGCGGCGATGCCGAGCGTGGCCTGGTTCCAGCTGCCCGGCATTGCGGTTGTGGGGCCGGATGAGGGTGGCTCCATAGAAGCGGTCCTTGAGCAGGGACCCCACCAGGCGAAACTCAGGCGTTACCTGCCAGCACGTCTTCAGCTGGCAGCTCCCGGAGGTGCCATGGCATTTGCACTTCCTCCTCATGTTGTCCATCACCACCTGGGCAGGGATAGAAGGGCAGAGGGCTCAGCATAGAGGAAATGTTTTTTGAGAACCAGAGAAGCCATCATGGAGCTCTCTGTGGATTAGCAACATGGGAACAGCCAAGGGCCGGCATGAGCAGCCATCAGAGTACCGGAGCTGCAAAGCCAGCGAGGCTCCACCCTGTTGCTGGGTCCAGTGTCACCCACGTCTTACACCCTGTCCCTTCCCATTCTGGCAGTACCAACTGGCTTTTATACTCCAGCAAGGGATTGCTACCTAAAGGAGAGGGTGAGCTACCTGACCACAGGGAGGAGAAGGAGCCTGGATCCCACCTTCCACTGCTACTTGGCTCCAGAAGCATCAACCTGATCACAGATCCCAGTTAAAGCTGGCATGGCTGATCTCTGCAGCCCTACTGGAACCCCACAGTGTGGCAGTCCCCCATGCCCCTCACTGGCCTCGAGCACTGCAATTTGGGCAGGTGGGAGGGATGCTTTCCCATCCCTGGGGCTCTCCTTCCATAAAGCCCTGACTCTGGGAGCCCTGGAAGCAGCTCTGCTTTCAGCTCTTGCCTGCTTTTTTCCAGGAGGTCTGGGCTCAGTGCCGGGGGCCTGAGGCACTGCTTCCTACCATCACTCAATTTTCAAGCATGGATCAGAGATACTCACAGCCCTGACATGTGGTTTGGGGAAGCCACAGTGAGGCCCGTGCCACATGTCCACCCCTGATGAGAGTCAGGGTGTGTGGGCTGGGCTGCTGCTGTGGTTTGGGCTGCCAGGGAACCACAGCTTGTCCAGGGGCCAGAGGCCAGTGCTGGTGCACAAAGAACCTTGGGCTCTCTGGGAAATGCTGCTGAGCCCACAGGCTGTGTGTTGGGGTGCCCCTAGGCTCCCCATCCCTGCAAGAGATGCTGTTGTGGCTGTGCCAAGGGAAACAGCTCATGCCCAGCAATCTCCATCCTTGCCTGGCTGTCTGGCTTCACACCTGACACACACTGCCTGTTACTGTCCCCTCCCTGGGGAGGACACGTGTGTGAGGAGTACCTTGTTTTGGTAGGGGTGGGTAGCTTTTACTCCCTGTTTTCTTGGGTTTGAGTAAATCTCCCCATCACTAAGCAGTTATGGTAATGAAGGCAGGTCAGGGAAACATGCCTGGAGCTCAGGGCATGCAGCAGAAAGGGCTGGGCTGGGCTGCAGTTTGGCTTTCATCTTGCTAAGAGTCCTGTCTCCTGCCGGGAACAGCCTCTACCTCGCAGCTAATGAGCCTCTCTACCATGCCCTGGGTGTCCCGGCAGGGTACACCGGCTGCTCATCATCATCCACAGGAACATGCTGGCACCAGGACCCCATCCTTTCCTGCATCCCCTGCCTGCTCTCTTGGCTGCACCAGGGAACATACGTCTCCAGGACTGTGTGATGGTCACCACTGTGATGAAAGGGGTACAGCTGGTCACAGCAGGGGCTGGAGAAGGCAGAACGTGTGTGCTGTCCTCATCACCAAAGCCACCACCACCGAGAATCCCAAGCCCCAGCACCAGAGCACTGATCCATCCCTTCCCAGAGACAACTTGTTCCTCCTCTTGCATGGACAGCACAGGGGGGACAGGACCCTGCTGGAGCCAAGAGACATGAGTAGGATCTCTCTGGGCCTCGCCCCTATGCTTTTGCCATCAGATCTGCTCCACGCACCCCTACCAACCAGGTCCTTCCCTTGTCTCACAGACACCCGGGTTCAGCACATGTCCAGACTCGCTGATGCTTTCTTTTGCACATTCCCAGCTCCTCCCAGACAGGCTCATAAGAGCTTTATCGTAGGTCTTTGTTGTGAGGGTAATAGGTAGTTCCTGGCTACCTTTCATCCTCTCTTGCTCTCTGATCTGGTGGGTTAGGAGGACAAGCAAAGGCTCCTGCACACTTCTCCTCGCCAGGGAACTTGCTCCCTTCCAGGGATTCAGGACAAGGTTGCCCCAGGGCTTCCTATTCCAACTCAAGACCAAAGTGACTACTGCTATGCATCCTCTGCAGCTGCAATTCCCTCCCCAGCTGTGTAGCTGGATGCAAGAGGGAAAAATCAGGATGTTTCTGCCTGGTTTCGAACCAGGGACCTTCCGCGTGTCAGGCGAACGTGATAACCACTACACTACAGAAACCCACATGTTGTGGTCATTGGACGTGGCCACTGGTGGAACTGTCACCTCCTCCAGGCATTGCGGGGTCTCAGCTTAGAGTCAGGCTTACCCACATGCAGACCACACTTGGGATACACAGGGAACGAGGAAGGGATGCCCAGCATTTGTGTGATGATGGAGAGCCCTGGGTGCTGCACCTGCTCAATGCACAGAGGGGGATGATGTGTGGAAAGGCATGGTGAGTGGCAAGCGTGCCCATATCATCGCTCTGCTCAAGCGGTTCAAACTTCCGGACTTGGAAGCGAGGACCACAATGCTGCTGCATTCAGCATGGTCACTCCTTTCCTGGGAAATCCCAGCATATTGCTCCTTATTACAGCTGAAAGATGGTCCTAGGTGTGCGGAGGGCTTGGATGAGTGTGGGACACATGGCATTGCTAAAAGGCCAGGCAGAGAACTGGAGAACCCACCTACAGGCCATGTGGACAGCCAGGCACAGCCCTGGCAATAAGCATGGCACCACAGGCACACACCAGGCACAGCATCACCTCCTTGCTCCAATGCATGGCACCCACATCCATCGCAACTCAGCCCGCACATGGGCTCATACCGTTATCTCAACAGGGTCCTTGAGCTAGGCAGCTGTCCAGCCATCGCTTCCCCATCTGCACTGGTACCATCCCCTCCTTTATCCCTTTGGTCCTCTGGTTTAGTAGTGGACAGGTACGGTTGGACTCGACAATCTCAAAGGTCTTTTCCAACCAAGTGATTCCATGATTCTATGGTTCTATGATTCTGTGATTCTCTTCTACCTCTTCTCCCAGCTATCAGACTTCTTCCATCAGTCCAACTCTTGTCTCTGAGGCCACAAAGAGTTGACATCACCAGTCCCATGCCTGCCTGTCCTTAAGGACAAGCAAACTCCAGGCTTTTTTTGCTGTTGCTGGATCCCACAGGCACCACACAGTGACATCCCCCTCATGCAAATATCCCTCTCTCACCTCCCCCTCCTTCTGCTGGGGGCTGTGGGCTTCCCTTGGGAAATGGGCAAAACAGACTCCAAATTTCTGAGCGCTGCCAAGAGTCCCAGTGGTTTGGGGTACATAAAGCTAGAGCCAGGATGAGCCCTGCAGCCAGAATTGGAATGGTGGGCCTTGCTTGACTTGGGGCAGAGCAGCCTGGGGATTCAGCTGCCTAACATTGAGCCAGCCTTCACCATGCATAAGCAAAGCTAAACAAGCAAAAAGCTCTGGCTTTCCCCAGGCATTTACAGCTTGGCTAAGCTAGGATGGCTTTTTGGGGGCAGTAAAGCTCAGCTCCAGCACCAGGGAAGGGCACACATCAAGGTCCTGCTCTGCAGCATCCCCATCTCACACCTAGCTTTAAACTTGATCAAAGCACATCCAAATGTCTGAACCAGCCCAAGGAAACACTTCCTGTGGAATTCTGGTCTTTCATTACGTATTTCCGCAGCCACTACACAGTGTCCTGTGCTGCCCTAGCAGTGTGTGGCTGGGGTTTTGGGGACAAACACCCCACTGGATGGATCCATGGGATGTGGTCTCCCTGGCCCATGCTGGGAGCAAAGCCAGGCAGGGAAATGTAGCCATCCTCCCAGCCCCTCCTGCCTGTGTGCTTCTTGTCTCCAGTGTCAGGCTGCTTTTAAACATCAGCTTCCAGACAGAGCAAGCTACTAATTAGCACCTTTAACAAATCCTGACATCATGAGAATGGAGGGGAGGCTGCCCTGCTCGCTCAGGCAAGCTCCAGCACCCCCTTGGAGTCAGAGGACAAGGCTGTTGGTTGTCATCTGCGCTCTTAAGGGGATGCTACGCTTCCTAGCTGGCACAGGCACTCACTGCCTGGCTCAGTCCTGCTCACATCTGCATCCTTGGGCCACCGTCTCCCTCTCCAGAGAGGCAAGAGCCACGGGTGGGTGCTGTGGAGCCTGTGCTGGGTCCTCATGACGTCAGTAAGTTTCTCTCCCCTGTCCATAGCTCTCGCTCCCTGCACCTGCCTGAGACCAGTTCGCCCAGTTCCTGAGAGTCAGGAGCAGAACCCATTGCCTCCATTGCACCATAGGCAGGTGACAGTGGCCTGGGGAAGTGTCCCTCAGCAAGGGGACAGTTGTGATAGTCAGAGTTGCCCTCCTCAGCAGAGATGCTCAGCAGCAGGGCTGCACCGCTGTCATTGTTACAGACAAAACTGGGGAGAGGGAGTGCCTTGAGAGCAATCCCAGCCTCACTCACGTGAACCACTGCAACCAGCATGAGCCCCTCACAGCCCTCCTACATGTGTCCCAGGGACCCTCTCCCCATCACCATCACCACCATCACCCTGCACCCCTGCCCAGTGCCCCGCTCACCTGCCGGCCCACGCGGTTGTTGTGCAGCCTCATGCGCGAGTGGATATCCCTGTAGGTTTCCCGGGAATCAAGGAAATCCTTGGAAAACTTCTCCCCATAGTCCACATCAGGGCTGCACCCTCCCCACTCCCAGGAGTCCTGAAGGCCAGGGGTCTCAGCTGGCATGTGCTCCATGTGCACCCCGTGCACCATGCCTTTGCCGCGGTTCATGGCCTCCAGCTGGAGACGATGCAGCTTACGCCGAAAAGCCTCCTCATCGCCCCGGCGCTTCTGATCACAGCCGCAGGCCTGCAGCTTGCCAAGGGCACAGGCATTGGAGACAGCATGCACCACGCCAGCAGCCGCAATGGCATAGGCGAAGGCGCTCTCCCGAAAGCCTGCAAGGAAGGAGAAACCAGGGCTTAGGCTGGGTGGTCAACCGCCACGGGTGGCTGGATGAGCCCAGCACCACGCCAGGGCGCAGGAAGCCTGAGGTTCAGGTTGTGCCTTCCTTGCCTTGTCCTGATGCACCAGACCCCATCTGGACCATGAGCAAACCCTCGCGTGGTGCCCTCCAGCCCAGTCCCTGCACTGGCCAGGACCCCAGCTCCCACCATCACCCTGCTCTCACATTGCCCTGGGAGATGTCACCACGGCGCTGCTCAGGAATCAGCATTATGGGGCTGATAGGAAATGCAGTACCTCCTCCCTCCTCCTCTCAGAATTCCCAGTATATTAAATATAATGCTGGCTGAGGAATATTTCTGCTGAGGAATGGACCATTCCTGCTTACCCGCAGAGTGTAGGATCAGGCAATAGTGGGAGCAGGCAGTGCTGCCTAGCCAGTCCCATCCATCTGCCAGTACCCCCTCCTCCCCCAAGCCCTGCCAGCTCCCGCAAGGCCCTGAAACCTCCTCTAAATGTGATACCATGCTGGAAAAATCGAGCATCCCTAGTTAGTTAGAGCATGCCGCAACCACACCGCTCAGCTGCCAGGGCCAGCAGCTGGTTGTCATTAAACATCAGTAAGAGAGGATATCCACAAGTGTCATTAGTTGGGATGGGGTGGACAGGAACAGGGACGAATCCCACAGCAGGGGCTCCACAGGGCTACCAGTGGGGGCTGCCCGAGGGCTGCTTGGCTTCACTGCCTGTGCAGCCAGGCAGGTGAAGAGTCCCCCCCTAACTAGGAAGTTCTATTTTATTTTAAACTCAAATTAATATTTTTCTTTATGGGTGCCAGGCCAAGCAGGGAGCTCATAGATCCTTTTGCTTTGGTGTGCAGTGACCAGCCCCAACACAAGGAGGGGAAGGAGGCAGAGCCAGATTTTCTGCTGTGGCTTCACACATGAATAAATAAATAGTTGGAATTCACCAGCTTCTCTTGTCCCTTGATCAGCCCTGGCTTTGCTATGGCTGAGCAGATGAGAGGTTTTGGGATGTTTTCTCCAGCAGATCGTTACCATGCAAGCACCCCAAAGCACAGATCCTGGGCACAGGCTTTGCCAGCTCCCTGCCTGCGTTGCAGAGTCATGAGAGGTGAGAGCACACCCGCTCCCCACCACCGTCGCCCATCCTTGGCAAGGCTCCCCATCATGCGTGTCTCCTCAGTGGTTCGCTGCCGCCCACCAAGCACATGCTATGATCTTATTAAAGGGAAATGAAATGTAGCTCAGAAACCTGCATTTAAAGTCACTCTGCTCTTTTGTGTGTTAATTTGACACTAGTGCATTTAAAAAATTAACGACGTGCTTAAAAGCCAGCCGGAGCCTCTCCCAGCTTTCCCTCAGTGTGGGACAAGCTTACTCTCAGCCTGCCTCTTTCAATGCACAAGTTGAACAACATTTTTCAGTGGGCAGGTAATGGGGCTGCTGCTGCATACGCTGCACAGCCTCCCCAGGGAGAGGGCTGGCAGGCAGCGCTTGCAAACACACCCTGTTAGAACAAGACAGCCCAAATTTGGGGAATTCAGCACCTCCACAAGGGATGCAGAATGGAGAACCAGCACTGGGAGGTGGTCTCCAGTATCCCCAAATCCCACCCCCCTATCAGTTCTCTGTCACCACCAAGCTCCAGCCCTTCATGAGCCAAGGCTGGGCACAACCCAAGAGCAGGGACCTGTCGCTGCCACTTTGCTTGGCGTCCTCAGTTCCTTGCACAGCTGGTGCCCGGGGATGGTGTCAGCAGCCCCTCCACCCGGTGTAACACTCTCCTGTCGGCCATGCCTTTCCGTTAGCCTCTCTCACACATTTCTCCAGCCCAACAAATAATTTCCCATGCAGCATCTCCTGGAAAATCCCTTCTGGAGCCCAGAGAGAAGCTCTACCCCACCTAGTCCATTTAACAAGCCCATCTCCTTACAGATAAAGAGTTTGGGTTTGTTTGGTGCTCTCCATGGCTGGGAAATCTTTGGGGTTAAGCCCCAGCCCTCCTCCTTCCTGCGCTGCTCTCCAGCTATGTGCAAGCCAATGGATGAGGCACGAGTCCTTGGCCCTGGAGCTGCCATCCCCCTGGCAGCTGCAGGCAGGGAATGGGCTGGCTGCCAGGACCTGACATCCCAGCTCTATGGGAATCTTGTCCTCATTTCACCGTGGTCGTTTCTCTGCTCAGTATCAGCCTGCCTGGCCCTACCATTCCTCCCTGTTTTCTCACCTCCTTACCTCACCCCACATTGACGAGGAGTTGTGAGCAATGGGGAGAATGGGGTCAGGGCATTGCTGGGACTACAGCAGCCATGCCAGTGCGGTTCTGCTTGGAGGTTCAGTTTACATTCCTCACTCTACCCGGCCAAGCCAGAGCCCAGAGGATTGCAGCAAAGCAGTGAACAATGTGGCTGCAGGCGACAACCACTGGCCTCGTGGGCTTGGTGAGGGTGGGTGCTTCCAGGAACCACAGCTGAGTATGGCATGTGGCAGCCAACCCCGAGTCCTTTGGAGGGAGGCTCTCTGGCCACTCCAGCCACCTAAGACCTCAGTGGTGATGTCTGAGTCACCAGATCCCTCCAGAGACCACAGAAGAGGTTGTGGCTGTGGGACGTGCCACAAGTATTGCATCCTGCAGGGAAGGGCAAATGGATGACAACACACTGACAGCACTGTCAGCATCCTGCCTGCTGTATATTGAAGGACTGTGCTGGACGAGAAGGATGGATCTGAAATCTTGGTCCCAGGTCAGATCCCAAAGCAGCTTTCTTAGCAAGGGAAAATCTTCCCTGTCAAGGTGTACCTAGGAGATGGAGGGCCATTCAGCAGGACTCAAAGCCCCAGCTGGCACTGACTCTGCCATGGATGCTGCAGTTTCTCCATCTCTCGTGCAGATGAGGGACCAAAGTAACAGACCTGGCTCAGGCACAGATGTGGGCTCTGTGGGCTGCTGGGGTAGGGAGAGCTGGAGTCATGGCCTTCTTCCACAGCTCACCACTGCACCTGGGGCAGTGACATCCTCCCAGCACCCATCACCATGGTGCCTGGGTGACATCGAGGCAGCAGGCGGGACAGTCTGGTCTGGTTGCACCCTGGGGTACCCCGGGGATGCTCACCTGCCTCCTCCATGGTCAGCACTCCCCAGGAGCGTGGGTCAGCTGCCACCACCTGTGGACACATCACTCCATCCTGCTGGCTGGCAAGGTGGAGGAGAGCTTCTCCCGCCACCTCCTGAAAGGCCCGTGGAGACGGCCAGTCTCGACACGCTGCCTCTCCTCCAGCCCTGCTCCCTCCCCTTCCCTCTCCCTAATTAAACTGCAGGTGAACCTGCCAGGGTCTGGCCCGGCGCCAGGCGCTAAATGCCTCCCTGCAGATCCCGACTTGCCTCCCTGCACCACCTTGAGTGTGCCGGGGACAGCCCGCAGCCCTTGCTCCCTGTCCGCCCACAGTTCTCCAAGTCGGGAGCTGGAGCTGCTCTGCGGGATGCAGGGAGCCCAGCTCAGGCCCACACCTCCAGGGATGCTGCCCTGCCCCAGGGCCTCACTTGCGCTCATCATCTGGAAGAAGGTCTATGGGAGAGGGGCACCCACAGGGATGCAACTGAGCAGCCAAAGCAGCCACATGCACTTCGAGGCCAGGTGGACAAAGCCTTTGGCTTGCCTGGGGGTATCTAAAACCATGCCAGCAGCTCAGACGCAGCTGTGCCAGGCCAGGTGCTGTGGTCTGCAGGCACCAGAGCTTGACTGGGGCTCTGCAGAGCTGGGCATCAGGGTCCTGAGCTCAGCAGCATCTCCCTGGACAGCTGCAACAGCACCTGCCTCCCTCACTGCGTGGCAAAGGTTCCTCAAGCAACAACTTACAGCTGGATGGGCCCCAGCACCTGGCATTTCCAGCCTTGCAGGGAATTCCCACCTACTTGCTGTACAAAATCAAGGTTTGGTTGTGGCCACACAGACCCCTTGGCATCAGGGAGCCCTTCTAAGTAGTGGGTATAGGGCATGCAAGCATCATCCCTCCCTTCAAAGGCTGCAGGAGGAACAGCGGGATGCTGCACTGCAGAGCCATGTTCCCTCCAGCCCCACACACTCTGGGACCTTCAACGACACCCAGTTCCTTCGTGGGGGTTTCATTTCTTTCAGAGCTCAGTATAGATGAGTTTGGGATGAGCAAAGGGGAATGCTCAGGGAAGGGGGATTCCCTCAGCACACCTCAGACTGCCCCTTCCCAGCAGCTGGGCAGTGCCAGCTCTGCTGGCAACATATCCACCCATGGGTACACACGTACCAGGCAAGGACAAAGGCTCAGTTGCCCATCGTTAGCTGCAGCTTTGCTTTTGGCAGGCACCCAGTCAAGCCACACGGTGCCTGGAAGCCCCTGGATGCTGAGGGTGTGACCACATACCAGGGGCAAGAGCCCACCCTCTCCAGCAAGGTGGACACAATTGTGCAGGGACAGGGGATCTCTCAGTTGCTGCCCCGGGGCCAAGAGAGGATGTCTCTGCGGGCACTTGGAAGGAGAGAAAGGGACAGCAGAGAGACACGGGACCAGCGACAGAACTGAAGGGTGCTGCCAGGGTTGACAGTGTCATGGTTTGGGTAGCGAGTGCATCGGCAGCCAGCTACGGAGGGCAGGAGGATGATCTTCAGTAGGAATACTGAGCCTGGATGCACATGAAGGGGATGTGGGCCAAGGAGGATGGGGGCAATACAAATGGCTCTGGAGGCTCAGTACGGGGTTCAAGGGACACCCCATACCCCAAGGGTGCAGCACCAAAAAGCAAACCAGAAAAACCCACAGACCCTGGGGATATATGACACAAAAAAAAAAAAAAAAAAAAAAAAAGAGCAGGGGCAGTAAATCCCTGGGAACCTCCTCTGCTCGCCCTCCGCTAACCTGTCATCGTGCCTTACAGCTGCTGTGCCCTGCACGCCTGCTAAGCCTGAGATGCTATCAGGATCCCTGTCCCCACCTATTGGACAGGCACACCCTCTGCTGGGTTAAAAACTGGCTGGATGGCCAGGCCCAAAGGGTTGTAGTAAATGGAATTAAATCCAGTTGGAAAACGGTCACGAGTGGTGTTCCCCAGGGTTCAGTGCTGGGTCCAGTCCTTTATCAATGGGTCCATCTTTATCAATGATCTCAATGAAGGCATTGAGTGCACCCTCAGCAAGTTTGCAGATGGCATCAAGCTGGTGCTTGAAGGAAGGGAGGCTCTGCAGAGGGATCTGGACAGGCTGGATCCATGGGCTGAGACCAACGGGATAAGGTTCAACAAGGCCAAGTGCAGAGGCCTCCATTTGGGTCACAACAACCCCGTGCAGCGACACAGACTTGGGGAGGAGTGGCTGGAGAGCTGCCTGGCAGAGAAGGACCTGGGGGTGTTGGTTGACAGCCGGCTGAACATGAGCCAGCAGTGGCCCAGGTGGCCAAGAGGGCCAATGGCATCGGCCTGTATCAGACACAGCGTGGCCAGCAGGAGCAGGGAGGTGATTGTGCCCCTGTGTTCAGCACTGGTGAGGCTGCACCTCGAGTGCTGGGTTCAGTTTTGGGCCCCTCACTACAGGAAGGACATTGAGGGGCTGGAGTGTGTGCAGAGAAGGGCAACGAGGCTGGGGAGGGGGCTGGAGAATGAGCCCTGTGAGGAGCGGCTGAGGGAACTGGAGTTGTTTAGCTTAGAGAAGGGGCTGAGGGGAGACCTCATCACTGTCTACAACTGCCTGAAAGGAGGTTGTGATGGGGTGGGTGCTGGGCTCTTCTCACAAGTGACAAGCGATAGGACAAGAGGAAATGGCCACAAGTTGTGCCAGGGGAGGTTTAGACTGGACATTAGGAAGAATTTCTTTACTGAAAGAGTGGTCAGGGATTGGAACAGGCTGCCCAGGGAGGTGGTGGAGTTGCCATCCCTGGAGGTGTTTAAAAGACGGGTAGATGAGTTTCTTAGGGAGACAGGCACGGTCGGACTTGATGATCTCAGAGGTCTCTTCCAACCTTATGATTCTATGGTTCTGTGATGCCTAGAAGCCCTGCCAGATTCCCAGCCCTGCCTGATTTCAAGCCTCCTTGCTCCTTGCTGACTCATCAGGGCTTTCACTAAAACTTCTGGGACCAGAGCAGTGGGATGAGGAGACAGGCACTTGTTTGCCACTGTCCCCAGAGTGTGAGCTCTCTGGCTCCACTGAACAACTGGATGTCAAGCAGAGTGTGGGACAACAAGCACCAGCACTGCAGCCAGGATGGCTCATGCTCACACTGGGGAAGATGCAAGAGATGCAGGAGGACGGGGCAGAGGTGGGGAGTGGAGCCAAGCGGGGAGAGCGGGAAGGAGAAGCCAGCTACAAATAATTTAAAGTGAGATTCACGCACGGCTGAACTGATGGCAGAAGAAGTGGGAAAAGGAATGAAAGATTAAAGGGGTCTGTCACTTCGGGTTACAAACAATGATCCTATGAGCACGTTGCATTCCCAGGCATGGCAAGGATGGGGCAGGGCACGGAGCAAAGACCTAGTCCCCGGGGGGGAGATGCATTAATGCCTGTGGCACGGAGTCTGCACCCCTCGTTTCCACCACTTGCCTCTCCTCCAGTGCTGGGTTCAGGAAGTGCATCCCTGCTCTGATGGCTGTGTCTGGAACAAATGTAAAGCAAAGCTCGAAGCTCCAACTCCGTTATTGAGGGACACGAGTGGGCTGGAAGCAGGCCAGGACACCAGCCTCAAGGCTTGCTCCATGCCAGAATGACTCTGAGCAATGGCATGGGATAGCCTGGATGCTTGGGGCTCATCCTGCACTCCCTGCTGTGAGGTGCTTGTCTTCTCTGCTGTTCCAGCCCTACCTCCATTCTTCCCTGGAGCTGGCTTTCCATCCCAGGGGATGGGATCCCACTGGTTCTAGGAGCCTGGGCTGAGATATAGCCAAGAGCTCAGGACTGGGGCAAGAGTCCAGGGGCTGTGGGAGTTCCTGCACCCATGGGTCATGGCCCAGTCAGCAGAAAGGGCTGCAACAGCACCTGAGACAAGTGAGCTGCAAGTCACCAGCCACTACCAGACCAGGTGGGTTGTGGAAGGGATGCAGAAGGTCAATGCTCTCTGCTGCTGGAGCTTCTCACCTAGCCTGGTGGGACCCGTAGCAGGGAAGCTCACCCAGGTGTGTGAGCAACTTGAGTCAGCAAGTCGGTGTCTCCCGCTGCCCGAGGAGATTAGAAATGAACTGCATTCCTCAGAGGACCTGGAAATAACTCGATGCTTATCAGGGCTGATGATCCCCACCCTCCCTGCCAGGCCCTAACCTGGGTGCTGCTCGTGGAGGGAAGAGGCGTTGCCCTTCTCCAGGTTCCGGCAGCTGCTCCGTGGCAGGACCCTAGTCCTGATGCCGTGCATGCTGCAAGGTATCACGGCTTTACCCATTTGCCCTAGATACAAGCAACTTCCTGGCACCAAAACGCTTCTGTGCTCCCCTTTCCACCTATCTTCCCACATGGTACAGCTGCCTGGGGGCTCCTGCCACTGCATGTAAGCCTCAGGTTGCCAGCCTCTCCTGTGAGGTTCTCCTCACAGTCCCAGGAAGAGAAGATGCTGTAGGATGTGGAATGATGTTTTGGGAAGGGGAGGGCAGAGGCACTTCTCTGCTGGGCACCAGGCTAGGAGGCTCCCAAAGGGGGTTGGTGAGCACATCTTTGGTAGTGTTCTCCTTCCTCAGGAGCTGGAGAAGCAATGTGTTTGCCAGGCACCTTGCATGTCCTCAGAACTTGCCTGCCTGCCATGAACATCACACAGTTCTCTCCTGCCCACAGTCTGGGGCAATGACCACTTTGTTATGTGCTGAGGCCCAGGCTTCAAGGAGACTACTTAGCTGAGAAGATAAAGTCAAGCTCTACAGAAGGTCCCACCAGGTCACAACCCTGATCTGCACCATGCAGGGCAGTCCCCCTGCAATCTCAGAATCCACCCCTGAGGGCAAGAGCATCAACTAGGGAGGCTCAGATACAGGCAGAGCCAGCCATGCTTGCAAAGGAGACAAAGAGACCTTGGCACTCAGTTCAATAGACCACGGAGGGCTGGGCAGGAGAGCCCTCCCAGCAATGTAGGTGGTGGGCTTTGCAGGCAGCTGAGTTCCCAGAACAGCCTGTCTTTCTAGCCCCCCGTGCCACCATGTTCTAGGGCCTCACAAACCAGAAAGCCCTCAGCTCTCTGTGCTGGGAAGCCAACACAAAGGCAGAATGTCAGGGTGATGGGCTCCCAGAGTTACGTCCCATTAGCTGAGGTCATTTCTGCTCACCATGATGCACCGAAACACTATGCCCACAGCAGGAGGGAGCCAAGACACTCGCTGCATCCACCAGACTGAATCCCAGAGCAAGGCATCCACCTTCAGACCCACTGACTGTGCTGCACACCCATGGCATCACTCCAAACACCAGCCTACATCACATGAGGGGGGAAGATGCCAGGAAGCAGTGGGGCCTGGAAGGAGCCTTGAGAGCAGCTGGGGCTGGGCAGGGAGGAGCAGCTCAGGACAAGGGCCAGCATAGATATGAGGCTGCACGGAGAAGAGCCCAATTTTGCTGCAGCACACTTCTGTTTGGACTGGCAGACCCCAAGGCTTCTCAGGCTCTGTCTGCCTTCATCCATGGGGATGCTGAAGACCTGGCCTGGTTCCCTGGGCCACAGAAGGGATGTGCAGGGGTCCATGGGAGGCCCAAGATGGTTCCTGAGAGCAGAGGAAGAGGAGGGAGGCCATCCAGTCCTTACCTCTGCTGAAGATGATGCTCTCATAGGGGATCTTGTTCTTGGTCTCCAGGCTGGAGCAGTTCCAGCGTTGGTCCCGAAACTGGTGCTGGCACTCATGGATGGCAATCTGGATGCCCTGGATGGCTGAGGCAGTGACATCAGGGTGGCGCACACACACCTCCAGCTGCCGCCGCGTCAGCCCCGGCAGGGTTAGGCACACCGTGTTGGCGTTCAACACTGGCTCTGATGGTAACTTCAGGCCCAGGATCTCATTGGAGCAGGAGCTGGGAGGAAAAGGGAAACCCATGAGCTCGAAGCAAACCATATGCTTAACCCCTCGCTTAGTCTTTGGGAACACATGGCAATGGGAGATGCTCCTCTCCCCACAATGTGCCCACTGCCTGCAAGGGTGACACACTAGGGCAGGTTGGGGTTGGAGAGGAGAAAAGACGAGAAACACTGGACAGGGTCAGCTCCAAAGGCGGGGGGGGTCCCAGGGCCAGAATTGCCCCTCTCCCCCCTACTCCTAAGCACAAGAGCAAGCTCAGCGAGGCAGAGATGCCCCAGTGGCACTGGGGCTGCAATCCTCCCCAGACATGTCCACTCAGCCTGGACACCCAGCAGCCTGTGCTCAGCATCTCCCAGGGCTGCACCCCCTCCGCATGCTCCTCTGGGACTCTTTTGCCCCAGCCACACAGTGCACGCTTGGGCACAGAATGCCCTGGTTTGCCTTCTCCAAACAGCACGGGTTTCTCCTGGGAGAATCCAGGGATCCCAGAGCAGGTGATCCCAGGTCCGGCTCCATCCCTGCTGCTGGCTGATGCCCTTCCTGCATCTCCCATGTGCCCCTAACGCTGCTGCTCCTCACAAGGGTGGTAACTAGAGGGACCAGCCTTTTCCTGCCAGCTCAGCTGGGAAATTCAGAGCCCAGCACCCTGTCGAACACCCTCAAGCACCCAGCAACAACTGCAAATGCACTGTCACATCCCAGCCCCACTGGACATGATGCCTGTCACCACAGGAGCACTGAAAGCAGTAGATAGATGGGTGCAAGGGGAGGCTTACAGTCCGTGGCAGGGGTACCAGTACTTATACAAGTAGAGATGCTGCCTGGGAAAACAGGGAGATAGATGGAGTGTGGAGAGACGGACAAAGCAGGTCCAGAGAGAGACACCTGGAGCTAAAATGGGGCAGATGGATGCAAAGAGGAGATGGAAGGGAAGTGTCGATCCAGCTCCAGGGAATGACCTGAAGTATCCTGAGGTCCACAGTGTCCAAGCAGAGGACCTGCAAAGTGAGCAGTAGGTGGTGGGATGCCCAGAAGCATCCTGCAGCTTGCAAGCAGGGCCCACAAGGAGCTCAGCATCACCCTGCTCCTTGCTCAGGACAGCTTAGTCCCTAATGAGAGTTCTCTCCAGGCAGGGCCCTCTTCTCTGGGACAGCCAAGAGCTTGTACTCTGGGAGGAGCAGGGAGCTGGAGCACTTTGAACTTTGATTACAGAAATGAGACTTGCAGAAAGATGCTAGAAGAAGGACTACAGCTGCTTCACCAAGTACAGCGGTGTTAGGGTTACTCCCCCTCTGCTCTCCCAGATCCTGCGAGTCCAGTGCAAATACATGGACAGAAGCAGCTGTCAGGGACCAGGGACTGACTTCCCCAGCTCAGCGCTCGCTCAGCTCTGGAGGAAGGGCTCAGTCCTAAGGTCCCTGCCAAATTACATCAGCAGGGAAGAGGAGCTGTCAGGGTCAGGCTGCTGCTTTCTGCAGCTTCTCAAGGGTGTTTATACCCACCCCAACACTTCCACAGGTGGTATGTGGGTCTGCCCCAATGCAACTCCACTGTGACTCCAACAGGGAGAGCTGGGGTGGGGGGAGCAGAAAGAAGGAGAGCTGAAAAGGATGCATCCCTCCAAAGCCCCTGCACAGAAAGGGAAATCCCCTGCCCGGCTCCCGCATTCATTCACACTGTCAAAGCAAGCCTTGGATAAGAAGAGACAAGAAGCAAGTCCACAGCTACCATCATCCTCAAGCCCAGCAGCTCCTGCCTCAAGCACTGCAAGGACCTTGTCCCCTTGCCTGTCCTGAGCCAGCCACAGCGCCTGCCACCTCCTCCCAGAACATCCCGGGGTGGGGGGGGATGTCATGGTCCTTCTTGCCATTGCATAGAAGGGAAACTGAGGCAGGAGCCCTTCTCTAGAGCCCCAGAGAGTGGCGGGCAGGTCCTTCTGCCTCTTGCTCCTCCCAGGGCTCAGAGGGGCCAGGGACCAGCGAGGAGCTGTCACTGTCACCCTCCCTAGGAGGACACAGCTCTCCCCCCAGCTCTCTTCCCCGTTGAAATCTGGATTTAAACTTGATTTCACGGTGACAAGCCCCCAGGTCACAGGCTGCAGCGGCTGCTGCTTTAATTAATACAAGTCCCAACGTTAACAAATTATATTTAAAGGGGCTGAAGGGAGGGGGAAGGGCGGGGGACCCCCCCCTCCACTCACACCAGCATCAGCGTTAACCCCTGACTGCCTGCATCGAACAAATTCGGGAGTGGGTGGAGGGGAGCTGCCAGGCACCCGGGGGGAGATGGAAACAGGCAGGGCTGGTGAGTGTTGGGAGGGCTTTTTCTGGAAGGCAGGTTGCCCACTTTAACCCCCCTCGGTACCGAGGGGTGTAAATTTACCCTTTTATCCCATCGGGATCGGTGGAGCTGGGGAGGGGACGCAGGTGGAACAGCTGCCCGGGGTGCGAAGCCCAAAGGCACCCATCCCACGGGCACCACGACAGTGGCTCCCCCCAGTCCTGTGTTCGGGGGCAGCGGGGAAACTGAGGCACGCAGGGCGGGAGCTGGGGCGGCTCCGGCCAGGGAGGAGCGGGGGGAGCCGCGCATCCCAGGCCCAGGGGGAAAGGCGGGGGTAGCGGCTCTGACAGCCGGGGCCGGGGCGGCGGGACCCCCTTGGGACCTCCTGGGTTGTCCTCCCCCCCGGAGGGGCTGAACGCGGCGGCTTCCCGGTACCTTCCCCGCGGGGCCGGGGCGCTGGGGTGATGGGGAGGGGGGAGCTCCTACCTGGGCACCCAGAGGCTGAGCAGCAGCGAGCAGAGTCCGTGCGCCAGGGCCGGGCGCATCTTGGCTGGGGCAGCGGCTGTGCGGGCTGCGGGCGGGCGGGCGCCTTTGGGGCAGGGGCGGCGGGGCTCGGCGCTGCTCTCTGCCCGCTTTGTTTGTTGTGGGTTGTTTGCTTGTTTGTGTTTTCCCCTCTCCTCCCTCTCACTGGCTCCCCGCGCGCCGGGGCTCGGCTCGCCGGGGCGGCTCTGCCACCCTCGCGGGGCGCCCCCCCCCCGCCGCCCCGCCGCCCGCCGAGCCCCCGGCCCCCCGCCTCAGCCCCCCATGGCCGCGGGGCCGGGGGGGGCGCGCCGCCCCGCCGCTCCCCAGGGCCGCGGCGGGCGTGGGCAGCGCTGCCCGGGCTCGGGGCGCCGCGGGTGCAGCGGGCGCATGGGGAGCCGCGTGCCCCCCCCCCGCGCCCCCCGGTGCCGCCGCGCCGAGCGGGCAGCGTCGCGGCCGGAGCGCCCCGGGAGCGCTGGGCGCGGGGCGGCGGCGGCGGCGGCTCTGCCCGGCACCGCGCTGCGCCGAGCATTACTCAGCGCCCCGAGCCCGAGTCCCGACACGTCCAGACAGGAGCCCGCGGGGGAAGGACGGGGCGCAGGGGGGCAGCGGGGCGGGGAGCGCGCTGTCGGACGCGGGCGCGGGGGGGCAGCGGGGGCACGGGGGGTGCAGGAGTGGGGAGGGGGGGAGCGGGCACGGGGAGTAGAGAGGTGTGTGGTTTGGGGGAAGTGGGCACAGCGTGGGGGGTGGGCACAGCGTGGGGGGTGGGCACAGCGTGGGGACACTGCATGGGGAGTCGAGGGGATGTGTGGTTTGGAGGGAGCGGGAACGGCGGGGGGCACGGGGGGTAGGAAACGGGCACAGGGAGCAGAGGGGGTTGTGTTTCGCGGCGAGTGGGCACAGTGTGGGGGAGTGGGCACGGGGAGTAGGGGGTGTGCGGTTTTGGGGAAGTGGGCACGGGGGGGGAGGGTGGGTTAGGCGGAGTGGGCATAGGGGAGGTAGGGGCGGCGTGGAGGGAGTGGGTATGGGGAGTAGGGTGAGTGGGTACAGCGTGGGGCAGTGGGCACGTGGAGCAGGGGAGTGTGTGGTTTGGGGGGAGTGAGTACGGCCCCGGGGGGTACGGCAGGGGGCGCGGGGGGCACAGGGATGAGTGGGTTTAGGGAGTGGGCACGGGAAATGGCGAGGGGGGATCGAGGGGAGTGTGCATGCGGTGAGGAAGTAGGAGCACCGTGGAAGGACTGTGCACGGGGAGTGGGCATGGGAAGTAGTGTAGGGTGTGAGTTGGGCGGAGTGCTCACGGCGGGGGACACGGGGGGTACAGGGTATGTAGGTTAGGGGTGTGGGCAGAGCGTGGGGGCTGTGCGTGGGGACTTGATGGAATATGTGGTTTGGGGAGAGTGCATGGCGGGGGACATGAGGGTGCAGAGGTGGGTGGGTGAAGGAGTGGGCATGGGGGTAGAGGGTATGTGGTTTGGGGAGAATGTGGGGGGGGGAGTAGAGGGGAGCTGTGATTTGCAGGGAGTGGGCACAGTGGGGTGGAGTGGGCAGGGGTATAAGGGGTTGCGTGTTTTGGGGGAGTGGGCACGCCGTGGAGGAGTGGGCAGAGGGAGTACAGCTGGGGTGTGCCCGGCCCGCGGAGGGTGCACGGTGGGGGACAGGGGGCACAGGGGGTGCAAGGGTTTAAGGGGGCAAGCGCCTGCCAGGGAGCGGGCACAGCCCCGGGAGTGTGTGGCAGAGAACACCGGGGGTACAGGGGTGCGTGGGTGGGGGAGTGGGCACGGAGAGTAGAGGGAGGAGGGAGTGGGCACGGTGTGGAGAGGTAGGGGTGGCATGGAGGGAGTGGACACAGAGAGTAGGGGGAGTGGGTATGGGGAGTACAGGGATGTGTGCGTTGGGGGCAGGGGGTTAAAGCACAGCAAGGGGTACAGGGAGTAGAGGGATACCTGGTTTGGGGGAGTGGGCACAGTGAGGGGGAGTGCCCAGGAGGAGAATGGGAAGTGGCACAGTGTGGGGAAGTATCAACGTGGAGGGAACATGGGGGTAGGGGGAGCGGGGCATGGGGGGGTACAGGGATGTGTGGATTAGGGCAGTGGGCACGGGAATAGAGGGCGTGCATGGATTGGGGGGAGTGGGCACAGGGAGTAGGGTAAGTGTGCGTGGGGTGGGAGAGCGTGCACAGTAAGAGGTGAATGTGTGCAGACTGGAGACTGTGGTAAGAGCTGTGTGTATGTGGCATGGGGGCAGTTTGCACAGCGGGGGACAGTGCGTGGGGTGTAAGGTGGGTGTGCATGGAGGGGAGAATAGTCCTGGGGACTTGGGGAAGTGTGGAGTGTGGGTGAGTGTGCACAGAGCATGCAGGAAGGGTACTGTGGGCACAGGGTGAGTGTGCACAGAGTGGAGGAGTGTGCATAGAGTATTGGGTGAGTGTGCACAGCATGAGCGTGCTCCAAGTGTTGGTGATTGCAGCGGGTGTGGAGTGATTGTGCATGAGACCAGTCAGTGTACACAGCATGCATAGGTATGAGGGAGGGGGGGTTGTGTGCTATGCGCTATGAGTGTGCACTGCATGGGTGAGTGTGCAGGGCAGGGCAGGGTGTGCAAGGTGTGGTTGTGGTAAGGAGCAAGGGTGTGTGACGGGGTCACTGTGCATGGTACGTGGATTGTACATGGTGGGAGTGAGTACGCATTGTGTGGTGAGTGTGTGGAGCGTGGAGAAAGTGTGAGCGATGAGGGTGAGCCTGCGGGGGCTGTGGGGTGGCTGCACGGACTGGAGCAGGTGTGCGTGGGGTGAGTGTGGACAGTGGACTGAGTGTGCTTGGGGTATGGGGGTGAATATGCAGGGTGTAGGATGAGTGTGCATGGCAGGGGTAGGTGTGCATGGGGTAGGGAGAGAGCATGCATGGTGTGGGGAGTGAGTGTGTCTGCCCAGGGTAAATAGATAGGGCACGGAGTGAGCATGCAAAGAGAGGGAAGGATGTACATAGTGTGCAATGGGACGTATGAGGAGTGGGAAAGAGTGTCCCCATGGTGTGGGGTGTGAACAAGACGCTGAGTGTGCCCTGGGGTATCAGGGTATGTGCATGGGGGCTCAGGGTGCTGGCAGGAACTAGTGGTTTGCAGAAAGGCATCTGCATCGGCTTGAGGCACATGGGCTCCTGTCTGTCTCTATAGGGGTATGAGTACGAATGGCACGTGCTGGGGCTGTCACTCTCTGTGTGTGGGCACAGAGCATGGCCGTGTACAGCCCATGTAGGCACCAAGCCCACTTTGGGGTCCCCCAGCCCAGTGCCAGGAAAGCAGTGCTGTGGGGCCAATGCCTTTGAAGGAGCTGTGGCTATGGCTCTGGCTTCCATCGACAGGGCCACGGGGCACTCCTTGCCTCGGTTCCCTGCTGGGCTGGGCACCCATAACATGCCTGCCTCCTTGGCACCATCACCTCAATGCTCGGGTACCCCTTTCACTCATGGGGTCCTGCTGGGCAGGGGATCTCCCATCTGGGAGCTCTATGGTGGCCTTGTAGGCTATTCTTGTGTCCTGCTGCTTCTCCCTTGGGGACAGGAGGGTCACCCTGAAAAACCCAGGGTAACTCAGCAAACAGCATCTGCCCCAACACAGAACCTTGTCTGCTGAGTTTGGGTCCCAACCCTGGAGCTAGGGGAGCTCCTCTTGGGTGCTCGTGGCTTGGGGGTGACCAGCAGTGCCCCTGCAGCTCACAAGTGTCCCCAGCTGCTGCAGCCCACGCCACGCTGGGGTTCACACTGTAAACAGCCAGGCGGCAGCTGGCAAAGCGCTTTATCCCCGGGCGGGTACCGCGTGTCTCCACGCTGACACAGGAGCGCTGGCGGGGGCTGCTAGCACTGCTTGCGTGTCGGTTCCTGTTTGCACTGGGGAGGAAAATGCATTTCCTTTGGGAAATGAGTTGCAATCTGGAGTTGGGCCTGATGGCTGTGCTGTGCCCCCCAGGGTCTCTGGGTGCGGGGGGATGGCATCCCCATTGAGGTCCCTTTTGCAGTCCTGGGGGTGCTGGCTGTTCTCCTGCCCCTGGCTCTGCTCCTGGCCTGTGGGCAGGTGGGAGAATTGGCACCAACTTCCCTGCCCACACAACATGGCAGCAGGGGAGTTGAAGACCCTTCAGTACCCAAGTGCTCAGAGATGTCCCTTGCACAGCATCCCTTCAGCATCACTGCTCCCATAGCTGCTGGATCCCCCCAGCACCCAGCGGGCAATGCAAGGTGTCCTACAGGAGGTTGGTAGTGATGTCAGGACCACTCCACCACCTTGTCGGATACTTGTCCCTGTGATGAAGACTTTGGCTGGTGGGAGCTGCAGTGTCAGGGCTGAGCAGAGCACACTGGGGGACTTGGAGGAGTGACATTCACTGGAACCTGATGTAGGATCCACTGCTCCTGCCCTCCCCACTTCGTCCCACCCAAGACCTAGCTCCTGTGCTCTGTTGCCCCTCTGTGCTCTGGTACAGGCTAGCTGGACTCCCCTTAATAGATGGGGGGAGGTGGGGGAGCAGCCCTCTCTGCTAGGTAGCACCCTGGCTCCAGGGTCCCCAGCAGGTCCTCACCACCTCCAGCTTTCTCGGGCCACCCCAGGGGCTGCACTCAGGCATGTGCTGCCCTTGGTCTGGACCCACAAGAGGTCTAGGGGATCCTTTTGGGGGTCCTCCAGCAAAAGCAGGGCTCCTTCCCACCAGAAGGCAACTCCTGTGGCTCCGGGGACCTTGATGCCCAGCCCAAGCCCAAGGAGTGCAGATGTTTGGGTGTTCATTAGGATCCTGTGCACAAATAAATACCAAGGCAAATCAGAGGGGAAACAGTTTCATCCTCCTCAATCCCATAATGACATAATCACTTCCAAGAACGGGTGTCTCAGTCACACACTCCTGCTGGCTTGGGGAGGAGGCTGGCTGCTGCGTCCCATGGTCTCAGCACTCACAGCAGGAGCAGGCAGGGGGGACCTGTTTCCCCATGTCCCAGTAATGTCCCGGGGCTGAAGAAGAGCCAGGTAAACCCTATGCTCCAGCCTTTCTTCTGTGTCACATGACAAAGCCCGTAAGAACAATATGTAGCATCTGTTGTGGCCTGAGGAACCAGGGACGTACAGGACAGGATTGGGCCCCTCTAAGCAGGGATGGGTGCAGGCAGGCATGTGAGGCCAGTGGAGGATGCTTCAGTCCTGATGAGACCATCAAGGCTAGGGGCAAAAGCTGGGCCTTCTGTGAGCACTGCATCTATTCTTGTCACTGCTACAGCACCCTGGCTGGGGACACCAGGCCATGGGACCTGCCACCTCCCAGCTTCTCTCCTCTAGCATACCACAGCAGTCCCACAATCTGCAGAGGCCACGTAGGGATGTAGGAAGCTCTCAGAGCCAGCATGAAGGGTGTTGCTCCCCAGAGCTGGAGCAGGAAAAGTGGTGGGCATGAGTCCCTGGCATAGGGCACCATGGGGACCCCTTGGAGCTCCCCTGCCCATGCTGAAGCACCCAGGCAGGTCTCTTCCTTCAGCAGCAGCTTATGGGGGAGTGGTGCCCCAGCATCCATATGTCTTCCTCTCCATCCTCCATTCCCTACGTCATTCTGTCCCTCTATCCCTCTTGCCATAACTCCATCTCTACACTCTACACCCTCCTGCCTATCCCCTAGGCTGCCTGCACTTGCCCTGCTCATATCCCCTTCCATCATGCAACAGCTGGTCCTACCAACATCCCATGCCAAAGGCTCCATCCCTCCCAGGAGAATGGGGCTGGCTCTTCTGTTTTCATCTCCATCAGGACCCTTTTCCAGCACCTCTGCGTTCAGCCCGTGGGTCGTTGGCTTCCTTCCCCCTTCCTTCCTGGCAGGTGTCCTCCTTCAGCCCCTTCTGTCTTGTGATAAGCAACCTCTAAGAGCTGTGCCCTGGACAGTCACGCTGTGGCTTTCATAGGCACTGAATGGAGAGTCTCTGGCATCTCCTTGGAGCAGTGGGTCATCTCTCTGGGGCTTTGGGATGTGCAAGGACAAACCCCTAGAGACCCATAGTAGGGAAAGGCAAGGGTTGGAATCTCTCCTGTTATCATGCTGTTCCCACTTGATCTTATGGACTGACTGCAGGCCCATGGATGAGACTGGAGGGCAGTGTGGGGAGAGACCAGCCTGCTCTAGCCAAGCATGGTCCTGGCCATGCTGCAACCTTGGAGGGACTCATTGCCCTCGAGACCATCAGGTCCAGCCAATCTGTGTGTGCGGGTGTGGGAGGTTGGAGCAGCTCTGTTGGCACAGAGCAAGGTTGAAGGGGTGCAGGGGGAAGCTCTGGGGAACGTTAAAGCATGGGGAAGTGGGATGATGGACAGAGATGAAGTATCATGACAGACACTCAGTCTGATGCCACCAGGACCTGGAGGTGCCAGGGGAAAGGTGCTGGCTGCTGCATGGCTTGTGGTCTGCAGCAGAGCATGCAAGCCTGTTTGAGGGAGGAGAAGGAAAAAGGGGAGGTTTGGCCGTGGCCCTGGACCCAGTCTTCTCCACCCTGCAGTGCAGATTTCCTTGCTCCCCTGCCTGGCAGCATCCACAGGACCAGAGCAACGGCTGCATGAGTCAGGGCTGGGTGTGAGGTCGGGGCGACCCTGCCTTCTGCAGCAGCGTTAGTCACTCTGCCAAGCTGCCCCAGCCCAGCAGCACCGGAGCCCCCAGCATCACTGCTCTCCCACTGGCTCACACCCTGCGACCTGCCCGAGTCTGCTTGCCGTGACTCAGGAGCCAACCGCATGGCCACCCGGCCAGCCAGGCCAGTCCTCCTGGCTGCCTGGGGCTGGGGCGCTGGCAGGGCCCTGGGCAGTGGGTGCACGCCAGCCCCAGTGCCATCACTCAGCCACGCTGCCCCTCGCGTCAGGGCGGAGGCCACCTCCAGCATCGTTGTGGTAAGGCAGACCTTCCCTCTTTATCCTCCTCCCAGGACCTGCCAGTGCATTCCTCAGTGGCAGCAGGCTGCAGGGAAGAAGACCCACTGTGGGTCCCATCCTGGTACCTGTGGGATCCCAATACTTACGCTGCCTCTGGCAAAGAAAGTGCATCCTCAAAGGACCAAGGCACCTGCTTGGGTGGTGGCTGACTGTGGAGTGGCTACGGCATCACTGTCACTGCCCTGGGCACCTTACCCTTGTGGGGAGGGATGCATGGCCCCAGGGGTGAGAGGAGGGGGCTGGTCTCCGTGCAGAGTGAGCAGGGTACAGAGAGCCCCTCAGCAGCCACATGTTCAGCACAGTTGGGATATGCATAGTCAGAGCCCGCTCCACAGAGATGGAGGAAGGCTGCTGCCTTCGTTACAGGGTGAGTAATGAGGCCACAGGAGCTGAAGAGCTTTGGATAAGATGAGATGTTGGCAGTTAGGCACAATACCCAGGAGTAGGGAAGGTCTCTACTCTGCCCTTCTGCAGTGGGGCTGACGAGTGGCTGGAACAGACAATTGTCAGCCTCCAGACACAATTTCTGTCACAGACATTGTTCAGTGTGCACCTTGCCAGCACAGCCAGCCCTGGGATGCTGGGGTAGCACAGACAGAGCAGAAGTTGGACACCAGTGCCAGAGAGGGTCAAAGAAAAGGAAGGACATAGACCTCTCACGTTCACAGGCAGAGTCCCCAAACAGCACTTTGAGGGGTCCCTGTGCACCCCAGCTCCTGCTCCACGAGGGCTCACGCCCACTCTCTGCACCCTGCTTTAAATGTCATGGATCCCAGCACACCCCCTTGCCTGGGTGCTTGGAGAAGTTGCAGCAGGGCTGGTTTGGACACCTTCCCCCAGCACCCATCTACCCCCTGCCAAAGTCAGCCACTGCTCACACCTGAATGCCAGGAACAGGGCAGGGTGGGAGCAGCAGGAGGGTGTGGGTCAGCAGAGCCCCCAAGGTGGGCAGAGAGGAGCTGCACCCTCCTGGGCAGGTCAAGGCAGATGTCACACTGTGGCTGCATGGGTGACTGCTGTAACTGGGAGCCAGAGGGCAGACAGGAGGATGACAGTTGTAGGCAGCTCCCTGGAGGGAGCAGAAAAGCCTGGAGGAGGAGAGTTGAAGGCCTCTTGGGAGAGCCGGGCTGGGCAGGCAGGAGGGTGGGGACCAAGCTCTGCTGGCTGAACAGCCACCTGCTTAGCACCCAGCAATGAGTAGGCAGAGGGACCACAACCACGAGAAAGGAGTTTGTCAGAGGTTTTGGGTTCTGCCATCTGAGCCTTCTCTTGGCTGAGCTAGCAGCATCTGGGTTTCTCAGTCTCCCTCTCATAGGCCTATCTGCCTTACTCAAAACTTTACTAAAAAGCTTCTTTTTTTTGGCAAAAACTTTCTATTTTTGGTCTCAGTTCAGAGGGATTTTTTTTTTTCAAGTTTGATTGAATTAATCTGTCCAGCTGTTTTCAAGTTAGGCAATTGAAGGGAAAATTGTGCTCTTCCCGTTTGAAAAAAAAAATAAAATGAAGCCGTTAATGTTACAGAGGTTTGGGATTCTTTTTTTAAGCATATTATAAACTTCATTTTTTTCCCTTGGGAAGATCTCCCAAGTTGTGCAATGTAAACTGCACAGCATTAGGGATCTGGGCTACACGCATATGTACGACTACCAGACTCCACAGCTACACGTGACATCCGCACGGCTGTCCTTGTGCACCCCTGGCTCACACCAGCCCTCCAGAGCTGGGTCCTGCCTGGCCCCAAAAGCCTGGGGCCGAGAGTCTGGGGGGGAATCAGGGGAGCTCGTACATACTCACATGTGTGCTCCTGTGCACGTACCTCCCAAGTGCTGTCCCACACACCCGCACACACATACACTGCCATACACAAGGCCCCATGTACAGCTTTCAAAGCACAGCCACCTGCCCAACTCTGTGAACCTCCACGAACCCATGTACACACTGGCACTAATGCAGCCCCACGCACACTTCCCCATGCACACCTCTGTACGCTCCCACCCCATGCCCTTTCATATACATCCACATGCAAATTCCCCGGACATCCCCATGCCTTCCCAGGCACACCCCCATACAAACTCCTGCACTCCTCCATGCCCCCCATACATGCACACACACAACGCCACCAAGCCCACGCACCCCCCATGCCCAGTCTCCAAATTCCACGTGCACTCCTCCGTCTCATACAAGAACCTTCATGTTCCCCATGCACTTCTCCAGCTCCCCATGCCCCCCCATGCCCACTCCCTGTGTTCCCCATGCACCCCCTCATCCCACCCCCGCCGTGTCGTGGTTCCCCCTGGCGGCCGCCTGGAGCAGCGCCTCCCGCCCCGCATCCCGGGTTGCCACAGCAACGGCGGGGATGCTGCGCCCGCCCCCCTCCCCCCCCCCCCAAGGGCTGGAAGCTACGGGCTCTCCCAGTGGTCTGTAGAGCTGAAGATCTTTTAGCAATGCTGGGCAGTCCCCAGCGACTGCTGGAGACCTGGGGAGGTGCTAGGGGGATGAGGGGTCCCTGAGGGACTGCTGGGGTGCTTCTAGGAGTCTGGGATGGGGTCTTAGTGGATGGGGAGCTCTGGAGCTGCCTGGCTACCACCTGCCAGTGCCAGGGCCTCTCCTGGCTATGAGGAGAATGGGTTTGTCTCTGATATCTCAGGGCCAGCAGGGAGCAGTGACAGGCACTGGCACTCCCCCACAGCAGCTGTCCCCACTCCCCAGCTGGGCAGGGTGTTTGGAGGTATCCTGGGGATGCAGAGAAGTCACCCCACAGTCAGTGGTCATGTGACTCTCTCCAAGCGATAACACCTTGCTCCTGTCCTTGCTCCATTTTCCAGTTTCTTCCCCCTCCGCATTTTTGGCTTCTGCGGTCTTGATCCTTCCAGAACTGTAACTTGGGTTAAACACAGGTTGGATCCCTTACTCACAAAAGCCACCCTTCTTCCCCAGGTTTTTTCCACCATCCAGACCTTCTGAGCTATGTCCATGCAGTCAGGAGTATCAAAGCAGCCCATTGTGGGGAAATTGAGGCAGACTCCAGAGAAAGAACTTGCTGAAGATCAGAGCTGGGATGGAGCCAGGAAATGTGGCTTCCAGTGCCAGGATCAGCCCCTGCACTCTGAAAGAATCAGAATGTCCTGGTACAACTGGCTTCAGCCTAGGATGGCTCAGGGGTAGAGCAGGGGTGACCCAGCCTGAACTGGTGGTCAGCCATGGCTCAGGTTGTGCTCCAGTGTTTCTAGAACAAAGGGACCTGCTCAGTCTATGAAATGGGTCCCCACATCACCCAGCATACAGTCCCTGCATCTCTGTAGCTCCCTTCCTGCAGGGCCCTCCTGCACCCACGCATGTCCTCTCTGTCCCAGACACACCTGCACAAATGCAGTGTCATGTGCAAACAAACATGCTCGCACACAGGCACACGCAGGGATGCTGTTACTGGCACACACAGATGATGACGATTTGCCGTATATTCATCGACATGCATGAAGATGCGTGGGCCAACTTGCACACCCACGAGGGGCTCACAAACATGGTGGAGGGTGCGCACACAAACTGACACGCACACCTATGGTCATGAACATGCATAGATGTGTTGCCTGTGCACGCACACACATGCACACGGAGCTGCTTGCCTACACAGGTACCTTCACCCACACCCACCCGAGCCCCGCTCACATCCACCCATGTGGTCCCATGGGCGGGCATGCGGCTGGGAGTTCCCGGGAGCCCCGTGTGCCTTTCCTCTCCCAGCACCACTCTGGGCAAGTCAGGAGGGAATTTCCAGCTGCAAAGCTGCAGCTGACAGATTTAGAGGCTCCCACTCTGTGCTCACTGGGCCAAGTTAATGGTTCACCAGCACCCTTCTCCTCTCCTTCCCTGCTGGCAACCTGGGTGTGGATGAGGAGGGTCCTGCTGGTGGGCATCACCCTGGTGCAGCTCCCCATGTCTTGCAGTGTGCCCAGCACTATGAGCTCCACTCCTGACCTGCCTGGCAGTGCTCAGCACATGGGGCATTGCCCACCTCAATTGAGAGCCCTGGCAGTCCTTCTGCAGAGGGGTGAACAGGCATATCTCCAGCTCTCTGCCCAGGCACTGGTCCTGCTCCTCAGCCCAGTGTGGCAGTACCAGCCAAGTGCTTCCCCTTTGCAGTTGCCTAAACCTCCACACTGGAGGATGCTGGAGAAAACAGTTCCCATGGGCTTCTTGCAGCATGGAAGAGACCCTGGAGTCTCTGGAGCAGAAGGATGGCAGCCAGTCCTGCTGGGCAGACAGGCGGGCTGCTCCTCACTTTGTGTTTGCCCATGAGGGCACAGGCTGATCAGGTTACCAAGACATGCCTGGCACCGCGCAGGCTGCACCTCAGCAAATACCTTGCATGCCACCAAGCCAACAGTGCCAGTGCAGCACAGAGCTTCTCCATGCCAGGCCCAGCAGCCAGGACTGCAGTGATGATGGTTGAAGATGGAATGAAGAATACGGGATACCTTTGAGAAGCTCCCAGCCCATCACCATGGTGTTAGGGCAGCTAGCAATAATTCTTGCATGAGGGGTGAGTGGAGGGACTGCAGGACACCACAAATGGTGATGGGGGGACACAAACTGGCATCTCCAAACAATGGTGGCCACGGATGATGGGAGGAGAGCACCCACCCTGCCTGGGGGCTGCACAGCAGGGCAGGAGAGTGCTTGCCCTCATCCACACATCTCCTGGCTTTACAACCACAGAGAAAGTAGAGAGTGGATAAAAAAAGAGCCGGGCTCTGCCACGGGTTCCAGCATGGCCAGCATGAACAGGAGGCTTGGAGGAAGTCCATCTGCTCAGGACTCATGAGTGGAGCGAGCTGGTCCCGTCCCAGTACAGTGGTCAGCAAGTCCCAGCCCTCCCCAGGAAGCGCCGTGGCACACCGGCTTTAAATAGCTTTATTAGTGGAAGCTCTGTGCCCACAGCCCCCGCTACGGGGGCTACCTGGCATCCCCACTCTTTTCCCTGGGGAATCCAGGACTCCCAGAGGTGCAGAGCTGGGCTCACCCCCACCGTCCCTGCCACCGTGTCAGCCTGTGTCTGTCCTGGGGGCAGCTGCAGCATGTGCCTTGGGGTGGTCCCTCAGATTGTCTTCACCCAAGCCCAGGCAGTCAGACACAGAGGCTGAGCTCCTGACGGACGGAGCACTTGCGGCACTGCACCACGCAGCACCAGTGGAAGCGGCAAAGGCAGTTCTCCTCCAGCACCACCGTCTCGTCCCGGTGCCCTCGCCCACAGCACAGCAGGTCACACCCGCTCGTGTCCATGGCCGTGCTGTTGCAGATGCGGCCACGGGTGCCCAGAGAGCCCGTCTTACGGTTAGCTGAGCAGAAATCAGGCGAGTCGGCTGAGTAGATGAGGTCCTGCTTGTCAGGCGGTTTGATGTTGTCACCCACAGGGATGAGGGTTTTCCCATCATTGCCCCCCATCACCTTGAAAGCCCCATTGAAGCGCTCAAGCAGACGGTCCCCCACCTCACGGAAATGGGGCATCTTCCGCCAGCAGGTCCTCAGGGTGCAGGAGCCCGACAGCCCATGGCATTTGCACTCTGTCCTCATGTAGCTGCGCACCGCCTGGGGAAGAGATGGCAATGCTCAGCTCCTGGTTCCCCACTTCCCTGCCCAGCACCCCCAGCCAAACTGGTGCAGCCTGACCTTGAATATTGTGTCGAGTTTTAGGTGCCACAATATAAAAAGGACAACAAACTACTGGAGAGTGTCCAGAGGAGGCCACAAAGCTGGTAAAGTGACTAGAGGGGAAGTCATTTGAGGAGTGTCTGATGTCACTTGGTCTGTCCAGTCTGGAGGAGACTGAGGGGGGAACCTCATAGCATTTTACTGCTTCCTCACAGGAGGAGCAGGTGCTGATCTCTTCTCTCTGGTGACCAATGATAGGACTTGAAGGGATGGCAGGAAGATGTGCCAGGGGAGGGTTAGGTTAAGGAAAAGTTTCTTCATGCAGAGGGTGGTGGAGCACTGGAACAGCTCCCCAGGGAAGCAGTCACAGCATCAAGCCTGACAATACTCCAGAAGCATTTGGACAATGCCCTCAGACACACAGTGTGAATGTTGGGGTTGTCCTATGCAGGGACAGGAGTTGGACTCAATGATCTTTGTGAATCCATCCCAGCTCAGGTCATTCTGTGATTCTATGACTCAACCAAAGTTGGTGTAGGTACAGGGCTTGGAGGTGATAGAGGTGGAGGGTTGAGCTGGGTAGGGGCACAGAGGGGTGATTCTTGTGAAGGGCAGAGAGCATGGGGGCCTTACCAAGCGTCCAGCTTCATTGTTGTGCAGGTCGATGAGAGCTCGGATGTCATTTTTGCCTTTCTTGCTCTTGGCATCCATGAACTGCTGGGATTTCTCGTAGCCAAACTGCACATCGTCCCCACAGCCCCCCCACTCCCAGGCTGTGCCCTCAGTGCCTGGACCTGCTGTGGGTGAGGGGGGTGCCCGGCTCCGTGTCAGCTCACAGCCACACTGCAGCAGCTCGCCCATGCTGCAGGCCTGCGTGATGGCGTGGCTCACCCCAGCCGCCGTGATGGCGTACACAAAAGCTGTCTCCCGGATATCTGCAAGGGAGCAACCAAGGTCAGGATGTGGGGTCAGCTCTACAAGCAAAGTATCCCTCTGCCAGCACCCCCTGGGTGCTCAGGCCTCCTTATCTCCCTCTTACTCTGTGCTTGGTGCTGTTCCCTGAGTGATGCACCCAGCCCAGAGTAGGCTGCCTGGGGCAGGAGCTGTCTCTTGCAAGCAGATATCCAGAATTTGGGGGATGGCCAGGCCCTGTCCGTGTTCCCCCACCCTAGCTGTAAAATCCTAGGGGCATCATATCTTCTGCCTCCCTTTGCAAGGGTGAGTGCTGCCCCATAGGAAAGAAGGGAACCTGGGAAGCAGAGGGGGTACCGGGTGACCAGGTCATACCCACAGTTTCCTCACACCACCCTGCAACGTCCCTCCAAGCTGTAAAAATCCCATTCCCAGCTGCAGGCTGGCACCTGTAGAGAATTGTTGTGAGGGACACGATGAGTGCCACTTACCCCTCTGCAGGGTGGCAGCAATGAAGCTGTGCTGCCTGTTCTCCCCCCATACACACTTTGCCACAGGGTTCTGCCTGCCCCCCTCCCTCAGCCTGCACAGCCTCCACCCTGTAGGATTATTTATTATTAGTATTTGCTCCTGTCTCTCTCTGCTCCGGGACACGAATTCCAAGCATCTTTCCCCTGCCCGGACCTGCCGCTCACAGCCGCAGCCAGCGGGGGATTCTGGCAGCAGGGGTGCGGCACCCTGCTCGGGGGGCTCCTGCCTTGTCCCCACCCCGTGCCAGGCAAATCCTTGCCCAAGAGAATGCCTGGGCAGGGCTGGCCCAGGGTGGTGACATGTAGGGGGTGCCCGGGGCACGGGGGAAGAGGGAAGGGTGTATTTTAGGGGGTGCCCCATCCCTTCAGCACTCTGGTCTGAAGGGGCTGTGGGAAGAAGGGTTTCTGGGCAGCAGCTCTGAGTGGCTCCTCCACAAGCCCGTGCAGCATTTGATTCCCACTGGTGTTGGTAGGAACTGGGAACACTAACAGAGGTGTTACCTCAGGGATGGGTGTCCCCTGCACTGGCCCTCCTGCCCACGCTAAGCCACATGACTGCCTGCCTGCTCCTGCTGGGGGTTGGCAGAGCCCTCATCAGGCAGCCCACAGCTGGCACATGTCCCCATGTCCCCCTGCCAGCCAAGTACCCGCTCCTCCGACAGCACCTCCAGACACGTGGCTGCCCCCAAGGCACGCTGCGCCTGGCACAGGTGGCAGGAAGGGAAGTGGGGATAGCCTCGACTGTGCCGGGGAAGCCGCAACCAGGAACCAGAACCCACTGCAGCATCCTTGGAAAGAGAAGGCTGTTGGATGAGAGATGTCCATCTGATGGCAGTTGGGAACCCCAAAAATGCCGAGATAGTTTATGCAGTCCCTGAAGGCTTAGAGGGAGGCCGGCGCCTGCTGGCACCTCTCAAGCAGGGCAAGCTTTCTGCTTATGACACCCACAATGCAGCCCTGGGGACCTCCACACGTCTGGCTGGGATGTTTCATGTCCTCAGAGTGCCAGGGGGTCCCAAACTCATGACTGTCCCCACAACATGCCCAGGCAGGAGGTTCAGTCACCATCCCTGGAGGTGTTTAAAAGACAAGTAGACAAGTTTCTCAGGGATATGGTTCACTAGTGAACAGGTACGGCTGAACTCAATGATCTCAAAGGTCTTTTCCTACCAGGTGATTCTATGATTCTATGAACATTGCTCATCTCCACTGGGACAAACAGAGCATGTTCCTGTCTTCTCTAGCTGAAGCTGCCACTCAGTACCTGGCAGCTCATTCACCAGCATCAGCCACTCTGGCCCTGGTAACCCAGCACCATCCTACTTCCAGCCCAGAGTCCTGCCTGACACAAATCCCACCTTCCTCACTGTCAGGACAGTGTAAGAATAGATGCTTCCAAAGCCAGGGTTGACCCTGCACACCCTGGCTCTCTGCTGAGTGTACCTCCCTGTGTTGGGGGGAATCCACACTTACAAATAAGCCATGGGCTGCTACCTCCCTTGGGGCCCCATATCTGCCCCCCCCCACCCCAGCACCGCAGTCGCTGGGTACTCAGGGCATTCTGCCAGCGACAGTGCCTCCAAGGAGTAGGAAAACAGCAAACCTCTGCTGTCAGGGCACTGCCAAGCTGACCCTCTTTCTGGATCCAAGGACATACCTACTCTTCTTGGCCTGGCAGATACACCAGTGAGAGATGGATGGCTGAGGAGACTGGGGCTCACTCCAGCATCTTCAACTCCCTTCTGGCACAGGGACCAATATAGGAACTGGCTCTACTACTTGACCCTGCTAGTCCAAAGGCCTTTGAGCACCCCTCCCCTTCCCCTCCTACCAGCCCCTCTTCCTGGGCAGTGAGGCAGGGCCTTCCTGTCCCTTAGAGGGTGCCACCTCACTCTGCTCCTGCTCTGGCTTTTACACAACTGAGCTGGGCTTGGACCACTGTATCCACCTGGCTGGGACCTGTCCATCTCTCCCTGCCACCCTGCCTCTGTCCTTCAGGGTGACAGCAGAGTGCCCACCCGTGGATGCAGGGAGAGTAGGCAAGCTCTCCTCACCTCTGCTCCCTGCAAGGCCAGGAGGAGGGATCTGAAGAGCACCCATGGGCGAGGGGCAACTCCCAGCAGCAGTGCACTGCCTCCCACCCGGGCCCCTTCCCCCAGCATACCCCGGGGTCCCAGGGGAGCAGTAAATCATTGCCAGACGAGGATGCATTCTTGGGCTTTGTGAAGCCCCGTGCTGTCTGGGAGCATCGGTAATTGCTTCATTACAACACGGGGAAACATGTCCCGGCAGTAAAACCTCAGCATGACTGCACTGAGGAACACTGAGTAACCCTCTGCACAAACACAGAGATTTGCACGCCCAGTCTCTGCTCCAGGAGTCCCAGGGAGGTGTGTGACCGTGCACCTGGAGGCTTTTTGGGAGATGGGAGGCCAAGGAAGTGCTGGGCTTACCCTGCTGCAGGATCTTGCCGAAGTACTTGCTATGGCTGGTGCAGTTCCAGCGGCGGAAGCGGAATTGGTACTGGCATTCCCGGACGCCCAGCTTGGTGCCCTTGGCCACCTCCTGCACGATCTCTGGCTCCAGCTGGCACAGTTCCGCCTGCTTCCCTGCCAGTCGCTTTGTCTTGCGGCAGATGCTGTTGGGGTCCATGACCAGGGGGCTCCCCACTGCCCTGCAGGAGGGACAGCAAGCAGAGCAAAACCAGCACCCGAGCTCAGGGGGGACCAGGGTGGGGATGGGGCATGGCCAGACCAGCTCCCAGGGATGAAGTGGAGCCACAGGGCAGTAGTGGCTCAGTGCTGAGCTTGACAAGGGGACAGGAAGAGATATGCAAGGAGGGAAGGACAAAAGATATGGGTAACACCTGCATACCAGCACCCAGGGGACACCTTGCACTTCCCAGCCAGTTGGGCAGTTGGGGAATGGAGAAGATCCCCAACTGTAGAGCTGGCTGGAGGACAAGGCTGGTATATGCCACGCCACACCCTGAAGCCCTTGGGGACATCCCTGGGGGTGAATGTGGTGTTCCCAATGGGAGCTGGCAGCCGCTGTGCTGCTCAGCGTCTGCTCTTTGTGTCTGGAACTGACCCGGCACTGCCCTGGCATTGCAGTGTGACCAACACCTGGTGCATCTGCAGCTCCCACAGCCCCATGGGCACAGCAGGGAACACAGCCAGGGCTCTTGGTGCGCCTCCCCCTCTCCAGGGGGGCTCAATACTTCACCCTGTGGGAGAAGAGCCGAGTGACCTTGCCTGTAACAAAGCCCCTTGGCTGTTGGCCAGGCTCCCACGCTTGCCTCCCCCTACCCAGGCAGCAGCCACAGGGGAACAGAGAGATGGGCAGGTGAGGGAGGGCCGCAGGTGACATCGACAGCCCTGCAGATGCCTGCATGGGAGGGCAAGCCTTGGCTGTACCCATGTCAGAAGCAACTCTTCTTTACCAGCACAGCTAGAGCAAGATGCCTGGCTCTCCAGGCCGGGAGGCAAAGTCTCAGCATGATGCCACGCTCCCTGGCATGCTGCTGGCTACAGAAACTCCTGTACTTTCCCCACACATTTTGCCTGGAGTGCCCTCCACGGCACGGCTCGTGCAGCTGCGCAGCCTGCCAGCACCATGCCCCATGCTGGGGCTGGCGATGCTCCAGTGCTGCCGTGGGCAACACTAAGCTGCAGCGGACAGGGGGCAGGCATGCCCTGCTGGCAGCCTCCTACCTATGCCATCCATCCCGTGGCACAGAAACCACATGGCCATGGGTCACCCAAACTGAGCGCGCCCCACTCAGCCCTCCCTCACCTCCAGCACCACTCTTGTAGGCTCAGAGCTCATTCCTTGCTTGTCCACCATACTTTTCCTGGTTGTGGATGCCCACAGGATTCCAAGACTGGACTCAGCATCCCTCAGCACTTTGGAATGCCCAAGGATTGCGAGGCCACATCTCCTGGGGTCCTCTGGGGAGCAGCGCCTGGGCGGCCTGTGTTGCTGGCAGCCCTGCTCACTGGGGAGCACCGGCTGCACTGCAGCTTCCAAACCCAGACCTTTATAGTCTGGCCAAGCCCCAGGGGCTCGAAAATCACAAGCTGAATCTCGATGTTTAACTATGTTCTGAGTTTCCTTTTTGCTCTCACACAGCTAGTGGGCTGTGTTGAGGGCACCAGGCTGCAGGACTTCACTTGCCATCCTGCCCTCAGTGCAACCGCCCCCCAAATCCCTTGTTTGAAGCTTGAGGTCTGCCAGGGTTCCCCTGCCCCACATCGGGCTCCCAAGCTGCCTGCATCTCCTGATCACCAACACCCACCTGGGTTTGGGGAGGATGCGCCCTCTTGCACAGCCTGGAAAAGGAGGCCTTATGCTTTGGCTGGAGGTTAAAGGGGTTAAACAGCTCAACTGAGAGGCAAAGCCTGGAAAGATGACCTCAAGCTGGGAAACTGAGGCAAATCCACACTGCTATTGGGGAGCTCCTGCCTCCCTTTGCTCCTCACAACTTGGTTTCCCATTGCTGCATGATGCACAGGTGCCTCTGCAAAGGGATGGGGAAGCTGGGGAACCACCACCAGGCTTGGCTGGGTTGGCACAGGTGTCCCATCAGTAGGGAAACCGAGGCCCATGTGGAAAGCCACCAGTGATCCTGTCCAGTCCCATCCCACGACAACCACATGGGGATTCAACCCTCCATGCCCTGCTCTGAGCTTGCCCTCCTGGGGGACCATGGGCTCCCAACATCCCCGATGGGACAGCAGAGGTTTGGCCGCCTGCTCTGGCGGGGTGGGGAGGAAGAGGAGCTGGGACAGGACTTTCATTAAGAGACAGATCTTTGTACTCCTATAAAAACGATGCGCCAGCCCCTCGGGGCCATCAGATCAAATGCTGAACTGTGGCTCACCCCAGCCCGCCAGATCAGGCCAGGAAGAAGAGCTCAGCCCCGCGGGGCCGGGGGGGCGGCAGGCAGCTCGCCAGCACCGTGGGGGTCCCACCCATGGCCTGAGTGGCAGCAAGGCCAGCGGGAGTGCGCAGGAGCTCACGAGCCATGCCGAAGAGGCATGGGGTGGGCTGCCTAAGTCCTGCACAATATTAATTTCCGCTGGGCTCTACTTTCTGGCACTGGGAGACTGCTGGGAGCCCAAGAGCTGTTTTGCTTTGGAGGGGTTTGGGGGGGGAACAGGGGGAGACAAGGGCAAGAAAAATGCTGCCAAACTGCTACCGCTTTGGCAAGGGCTCCGGCGCGGGGCCCAGATCTGCCTGAGCTTGTCCTGCTCCAAGGCCTCCCGCATCTACAATTAAGGTGCCCCACCTCTGCCGCTGGGCACTCCTCCCCCTGCCCTGGTGAAGGAACCAGGTCGCCAGCTCCCCCCAACCCACCGAGGGCACCCCAGCACCCTGACACCTGCCTGGCAGCCCCCAGCTGGGTTTGGCATTTCGGGAGCATCCCTCCTGCCTTCCCCCAGCGCCCTTCGCCTGCTGCCAAAATTGCCACCAGGTGGCTGCCCAAAAGGAGTGAGGATGATGAGCCCCACTCTCCTCCCTAATTCCAAGAACCCTCGTGCAAGGGAAACAACCCTCGTTGCTGAAAGAGGTAACTGAGGCACAGAAGAGGAGCTGAAACCCACTGCCAACCTGGTGCTTCGGCTGCCAGAGCAGCAGCCTGAGTCTGGTCTGGTTGACACATGGGAAACAAGAGTCACCGGGGCTTCTCTGTGTAACTCCTGTGCTCTAAGTGCTGTTGCTGCTGTAACAGAACTGGGGGCTCCTACGAGCCACGATCACCAGCTTTTCAAGCTCAGCTCACTGTCATGGAACCTCCAATATGTCCTAGTCTGGTTCCCAGTTGAAATCATAGGCCAAGGAAACTGGCGTAAGTGCCTGTCTGTCCTTGTTCCTTGTACATGGGCATGATGTGGAGCAGTGCCTCTCCTGGCCCTCACATGCAGACTGGGATCAAGGGGAGCCAATGGTGTCCTGGTTTGCAAGGATCCAATGGCAAAGGAAAGAATGGTGAGCCTTCACAAATGGCACCTGCACTTTGGGTGGAAAAATGCCTGCTTTGATCCTGACAGTCTTGACGCTCTGAAAGAGAGCAGTGGTTGTACTGTACCAGTTCCACATGGGACCAGCTGAGTCTGCATCCATTGAGCACTGCTGCCTGGGTGTTCCTGCATGGCTCACCTTGCATCTAAGTCTCCATCCCAGCTCCTGGATACTTTTAGGAGAGGGATGCAGGATGCCTGAGTGCTCAACCCATCACCCCAAGCCCACAAGGCTTCTTCTCCTCCTTGGAGATAAAAGAGCTGCAGGACACCAGCCCTGGAGATCTGAGCTCCATCCCTGAGGGAGTGGGTCACCCTGCATCCCACCTGCTGGTGTCACACTGGGAGACAGCCCTGCAAAGAAATCAGACCCTAGGAGAGCTTCGCCCCAGGACTGTCACCAGGTCCATCTTCTTTCCAAGCTGTCCAGACAAGATGAGGGAGGAACACTCATGAATTTTTGTCCATTTGGCTTCCCTTCACCCTATGCAGGCACGCAGCAGGCGCCTGGCCCCTCTCCTGGGGCTGTGCGTGGGTGCCACTGGAGTGGGGTTACTAACCAGGGCAGCCAGGTGTGGAAAGCAGAGCAGGAGGAGCACAGAGGGGTGAGTAAGCAGCAAGTCACTGCCTGGGGGGCACAACTGTGGCTCGGCTGCCAAGCAGCACTAGGGGCACCAAGGGCCTTGGAAATGCCATGGGTCAGGGAGAGCTGGGAACTCCATTCCTCCAACACCTCCTTGGCAAGGACAGGAAGCAAATAGCTGGGAAACCGCTCAAAGGGAAAAGGCTTTGGTGTGGCAGGGTGTTAACCCATGGACCTGCCGACTGCAGGGTCATGCTGAGGCTGGGTGCTCAAGAGTAGGAGCTTGTGCTGCAGGTACCAAGGGAATGGAGGGAACAAGCACTCACAGGGGTAGTAGTCCCAAAGCCATGTCGAAGCCCTGGAGGGACTGGGATGAGAAGAAAGAGGTCCACTCACCCCTGGTCACTGTGTCCTTCCTCCAGGCACCAGTGGAGGCTGGAGCTGGGGTGGCACCAGGGCTGAGCTAGCTGCAAACACAGGTGTCACTTGCGGCTGCAAGACTGTGTAGGTCCCAAGCAATACCAAGGTGTGCCCAGCTCTGCCTAGCACCCTCCTGCACAAGGAGGGGATCTGACGGTGTCAAGCCTCTGTTGCAAAGCCCAGCTGAGCCCTCCAGTTTGGGGCACACACAAGGCAGCGCTGAACATTCTGTGTGCCACCATGGGACAGTGGAGGGGATTAGGAGCAGGATGAGGGATGGCATAGGGAAAAGCTCAGTTTTTATCTTTGCAGGAGGACACAAGCAGCACTATTTTGGAGCCACTGCCATCTCGTAGAGTGCAAGGGAAATGTTTTTCCTTTGAAAAACCCAGTGGGTCAGCTTCTACCCCAGAAGGGAAACAGGGAGATGCTGCCAGGCAAGGATTCCTGTGCTGGGAGATGTCTTGTTGCCCACACAGCACTGCTCCAGGGGTGAGAGCATGCCCAGGATGAATGGGTAACCACACTAGGTGCCATTGGTGCCGTGTACTGTGTGGTGGCAGTTGTGGGTCAGCAGGCTTGGGGGGTGACTCATGATGCTCACCCCAAGGCCCAGCAGCGTTACCTTACAGGCTCCACATGGCGAAGGTGCTGGTTGGGGTGAGCAAAGAGAAAGGGTGGCCATCAGTGCATGAAACCCACCCAGGGGTGTGTGGCTTCAGGAGGCACAGGGCCAGGATCCGCTGAAGTAGGGGTGCAGCCACAGGTGCCAGCAGATGGATCCTCCCTGAGTCAGCATCTGGAGGAGCTGTACAGAGAGCTGGAGACACGCTGCCCACAGGCATGCATGGGAACAGGATGCAGGGCAGGTGTCCGCCTCTGGGCTCCCTCAGTCACACAGCTGGAGCAAAAACCATCTCACCCCGGATGGTTTTTGTCCTTGCTTTCTCTTCCACCTCCTGACAGCTCTCAGATGTGCCCCCGGAGGGTCACTGGGCACAAGGATCACAGAGGAAGTCCAGGCTTTGCTTAGCTTCATCCCAGTGGTGCTGCATCCTTGCAACCACAGCCCAATCACAAACAGACTCAGCTGAAATCTTGCCCACAACCTGCCCAGGGCTTCTGAGACACCAGGTTTGCCAGCCTTGTATAGCTGCACCCTCCGGGCCAGCCTGGGAGCCTCAGGCCATCTCTACCTGTCCTCCAGAAGGAGCTGGGTGAGAAACACAAAAAGCTGCAGGGAGGAGAAAGAAAGATTTTCCAGGGCTGGTAGGAGCAAGGAGAGCCTGTTCCCTGCAGCCTGGCAATAACCAAGGGACCAGAAGCACCCAAATGATCCCCCATCAGCAGTGATTATAGCTAGTCCTCTCTGCCATGGAAAGGTTCATGAGTATGCCCATCCCCTGTCTCTTTGCCTCTTCTTAGACACAGGGGCACAGGGGGTATAGGATGACTGTATCTCCAGTGAGCCCTCTGGGGACATTCCACCACAATGAGGATGCTTCTTCTCAGGCTATGATATCATCAGCATGATGTCACTACTCGAATATCACACCCAAACCTTTCTCTGTAGAAGAAACCATCTGCCAGGACCCCAGTGGGCGCTGTTACCACTCATGAGTAGCCGAGTCGTGCTGCGTGCCTGGGCTGAGGTCTGTCCTCACTTGGACCCAGCCCTGCTGCACCCCACCATGCCAATCTCACAAAACAGTTTGTCAATCAGCATGGGAAAAAATACCTTGAACAGGTAGTCCCTGCATTCCCACCACTGCCCAGCCAATGCACCCAGGGGTGGGATGGGGAGGTGGGTAAAGACCTTCTTTTCTTGCTCAAGGGAACATGTCCCCTTGGCTAAGCCCCCAGGGGTGCCCCAAGTGAATGTGCAGATATGCAAACATGAAGGCGTGCCACCAAGGTCCCTATGCATTGGTGACAGGGACAGTGAGGAACAGCTCTACCACCACCAGCCACCAGCCCTGGGGCTTCCAGGAGCCCTGGCATAACACACAGCTGCACCTCTGAATCCCTCCTTACCAAAAGCAGAACCCAGAGACACTAGTGCTACCCAGATGTGGGAGAGGGATGGGTACAAGGAGCAGATGTTTGTGAAGATGCCTATCCGGATCTGACTCAAAGGATTGGGCAGCACTCAGACCTCTCTCCCACACACAGGAAGAGCTCCCTGGAAATAAGGGATAATCTCAGAGAGGGACCAGAGATCCCAAGCTCTGGGTGAAGTATATTGTGAATCAGCCGGCTGCTCCAATGCCCCATCCCAGGAAGCCCAGCATGTCTGTTTGGTGGTGCTGGTGGCCTCATCCACACATCATCCCCTCCCGGCTCATTGACTCCAGAATGAAACCGAGTGCATGCTGGTGGCTCCTCTGTGGCTGCTCCACTGCCCAGCACATTTGGCCTCGCTGCGTGCAGCTGGGTTATTATTCTTAAATTAAAGGTTCCTCTTCTTCTTCTTTTTTAAAAGAAGAAAAAACAAGTTTGAACCCTTGTCCTCCTCTACCAAATCCTGCTAATCTCCCCAAGCTGGCGCTGCCAGCGCATGCACGACACAGTCACAGCATCATCAGGACCCGGGCTCAGCAGCAAGATGCCGCTCTGAGCAGCTGAGGCGAGGGGCAGCAATATCCCAGCACCCTGCCCTTGCTGATCCCATCTGCCTGCTCCCGAATGAAAAGCAAAGTGAACTCCCACTTCACCCCTGTCTGCTCCAGCTGTGGGCAGGAGAGCACCAATGTCCACAGAGCCAGGGGACAGGGTGCAAGCCTGAAGATGGGAGCTCACAGGGTGGATATTGGTGAGGATGGGGCAGAGAAAGAGGAGAGAGCTGAAGGCACAGCTGTGAGTGCAGAGCAGCAGTCTGAGAACTAGCCAGGAAAAAGCCAGTGAGATGGACTATGCTCTGGGATGGTGGGTGATGGGGAGCAGGGGGACCCTCAGCACACACACCTTGCCCTGGCCAGGGATTGCCCTATCTCCCTCTCCCCTCCTCTAGCCAAAACCCAAGCTTCTCTCCGATCTGCATTAACATCTTCCCTGGCAACAAACACAGTGCTTGGGCTCCAGGGCCAAACTCTCAACTAGTGTAAAACCAACTGTAACAGCACCATTCACACTCACCAAGACCTCTCCTTTTACCCTGCACCCCTGGGGCCAGGACTAGCAAAGGGGATGGAGCCAGGGAATAAATCAGTGGCAGGCAGGCAGGGGACTGGGAGGGGAAAGGCTTATGGAGAGCTTTATTTTAGGGGTCAAAAGAGTGTGACAATGTGGAGACGAATAGCCTCAGATAATGAATGATAGCCTGGACAGCATGCTGGGGAGCTGGAATCTAAGCACTTAAAACCGGATAAAGACAGGCCGGGTGAAATTCTTAATAGATTTAAATAGTTCATGTTTCGACAGATACCTGGACTTTCCAAGGCTGGGTCCCAGCTCTGCGCCTGTAATGAATCCCCCACCCCCTCCGGTATCGTGCAAGGCACTGTCTCTGCCTTTGATGAAGGCACCATTACAAACAGGGGTTTTGTCCCCCTCGCATTCAGGCCATCGCTCGGGAAGGGACACTGCAGGGACCCTCAGTCTTTTAATTAAAGCTGACTTATTGGCAAAGCCTGGAGACCCTTGCTGCCCCTTTTCTGCCCCACAGGCATGCAGCCCTCCAGGGCTGCGGACTCGGGGTGCAACAATGAAGGCAGCATCTCTGTCCACAGAACTTGGGTGGCCAATGTCCCCTGGGTCCCCCTCACCCTGCTGTCCTCAATGCATTTGCGTCCCCAAACCCTAACAGCGTGGGGGTGCCCCAAGCTGCATCCAACTGGCTAGCAAGCAGGGTACCCTGGGTGCAGAGAACTCTGTGCCCAAGCTGGGATAGGGACAGCGTGGGACCCTGTGTGCCCTCCTGGCACCCACCCTGGGATGTCCTACTCACCACCAGAGCCCGATGATGTTGGCAGGGCAGAGGAGGATGAAGAAGAGCCCCAGCTGGGTCCGGGAGGAAGGCAGCATCCTGCCAGGGCTGGGAGGGTGCCGAGCCCCCCGGGGGGAGCCGTGCAGCGGGGGTGGCCGCGGCGGAGGGGTGCCCGCTGCCTCCCACCCCGGGTCGGGGCGGGCACGGCGGGGCTGGGCTGGGCTGGGCAGGCACCGCCGGGCGGCTTCAGCGCGGCGAGGAGGCTGCTCCGCACCAGGAGCGGGAGGAGGAGGGACGGGGCTGCGAAAGCATCTGCCTCCGACAGGGAAACCGGAGCCCGGGGGGACGGACAGGGCGGGCCGGGAGGGGGGACTCCTGGGTGCCAAGCTCGGCTCCTGCTGCGCTGCCTTGGGCACAGGCACCTGCCAGCAGTGGGACAGTAGCCACAGCCTGGGCACCCACCAGCAGTGGGATGGTGGCCACAGCCGGCCTGGCCCCATAACCCACCAGCGTGCTTGGACATTCAGCCCTTTAGCAGGGTCTGACTGGCACAGCCCTGTACCCCACAGCACCAGGGACCTGGCACAATCCCACCTGGCACAGCCCTGCCTGGCTCCATTCAGGGTCATGGCATGGCCCTGCCAAACTTGACCTGGCCTTAAGGTCCTCTCCCAGCACCTGCTGATTGCTTTCCCACCCAACCCTGACACCCCTGGCATAGCCTCACCTAAATCTGGTGCCCCTGCATTGTCCCCCAGCACACAGCCCTGCCTGGTCCCTGTTCCTGTTCTGGGTCCACCTGGCACAAGCCTGGCTCCGTGGCCCTGCTTGTCCTCAGATCAGTTTGCCCTGCCTGGGGATGCTGGAGAAGTGACTCCCCAGGCATCTTCTCCCAGGACTCGATTCAGACTCCTCTGGGGAGACATCCCTGGGCCTGGGACACACGAAGGTGGGTGATAGGAGCAAGGCTCAGGAGCAAAGAGATCCAGAGAAGAGTGTGGGGAGGGCTGACTTGTTTATGGTGATCTCATTTCAGGTGCAGCCGGGACCCAGGAGGGAGTCAGCCCCCAGCACTGGATCACAGCAGGCAGCGGGAGCTGCCTGGGGCAGGAGGAAGCTGAGAGGCCTGGGAGGTAGCAGGGGGCCACACCAGGGCTGAGCAGTCAGAGACAGGAGAAGTCCGTGCCCGTAGGGTGCTATTCCAATTTTCTCCCACTTGTGCAGCCCCAGGAATGCTTTCCCAGGTCTCATCCTAGGGCCCTGGGTCTCTGCTTCCTCTTGCACCATTTGTGACTCACAGCAGAGCTTGGGGATGAAGCTCCCAGCCCTGCCGCATCAGGGCCATGTACCCTGGGGCTGGGACAGCCACCCTGAGGGACCACGATCCACCTCTGCAGCCCCTCTGCTGAGCATCCATGCAGCCTGCTGGGTTAAAGCAGGTTGTCTGCCACCAATGACTGGCAAAGCAAAGCAAATCAGCTTCACTGCTGCTGGGCTCACTCCTGCCTCCAGGAAAGATCTGGGCTCTATTCCCCTCTCCCTGGGAGAGTATCACCTCTCATCTTCTGACCATCTCTAGCCCCTGGCTTGCCCATCAGTGCTTACCTTGCCCCCATTACCACCAGCTTCTCCTGTTCACCCAGGCTCGTTGGCTCCCCATCAGCAGTGTTTGGTGCCAGGTGACTCAAATTTTATCTGTGGCTTGGCAGGGTTTTTCTCTCTCTCCTGGGCACAGGAGGTAAGAGACTCCCACCACCTCTAGAGGTTTCCCACCTGCTCCTTCCCTGCCCTCCCACACAGGGTTCAGACTCCCAGTCTGTGCCCTTGGTGACCAGGATTGAGCTGTCCTGTCCATAGCACAAGGACAAGGGAAACCTCTCTGCACTGGGCTGATGCATGGTGTCCAGTCCCTAGGGTCTTTTGCTTTCACCCAGCAGCTTCCATCCTACCAGCCTCACAGGAACCCTGTTGCCTCAAATCTACTTGAGAATTCAGCAACAGGCACCTCTTGGGGAGGGGACATCCCTACCAAGGCCAGGGCCAGACTGACACCATGCCCGGGCCCCAGTCCCCGTGGTCAGAGCTCTGCTGCAGCTCTCTGCAACGCAGGGTTCATCTGCCGGCGTGTTGAAAGTGCCTGTTGTCCCCTCATCCCGAGCGCCCGGCCCCCTCGCAAAGGCAGCACGGGGCAGGTCAGAAGCCTTTATCTGATTTCCTAAGGGCAGAAAAATCCCTTTGATTTTGCCTCGAAGAGGGGAGCAGGAGGAGGGGGAGTCCCGTCCTGGTGAGCAGGTGCGGCTGGCGCACAGCGACTCGCCTTATCACGTCCCAGCTCTGTGCAGGGCTGGAGGGGACCGAGGGGAACATGATGCCATCCAGCGCATATATGGGAATTGGTCCCATCACCTGGGTCTTGTGGTGCAGCCCCCCAAGAGGAAGTCGTGGGGCGGAGTGGGCAAAGATAGGCTCCTTGCTTTGTGCCTGTACCAGGGGGGCTGGGAACAGGGATCAGCCCCTGCCTGGGGTCAGCCCCTTTCTCCCTGCTTTTCTCCCAGTTGCATAAAAATTCCCCGTTAGCAAGGGGGAAACTGAGGCACGGAGATGCTGAGACCTGCTTAAACAGCTGGAGGGGTGATTGCCAACTGTCCGAGTTCCAGGATCAGCCTTGCTCACCCCCATTTCTGCAACAGGACTCAAAGGTCCTCCTTCAGAGGGCAATGCTGACACTGAGCCAGGGCTACAGTCAACAGGGATGCCACCACCACCCCAAAGCAGCCTTCTCCACTGCAGTCAATCCTTTGTCTCTGCCTTCCTTCGCCTCTCACAGCTCACCACCCCCCCCAGCTTTTGTGTTATTACAAATTATAAAACAATTTTTTCCTGCCGTCCCGCATTCTTCTGCCTCCTGCAAGAATTTTAATGTATTTATTTTTGCTATCAGGGGAAAGCACTGTGTTCCTCGGCCACCCCCAGGCAGCCTCGGACCCTCTTGGCCACTGATGGAAATTAATGATGGGGGATGCCGGGGAGGGGGGGGATCACTGCGGAGCAGGCACCCCTGCACCCCTGCAGAGATGCCAGGGTGCCAGGGGACAGGTGTCCCCCCAACCAGCCGTGGTTCCCTGAATAATAAGCTCTCAGTGTGGAGAACGGAGAGCCGGGCTGCAGCAGGGAATGGTGATGGGGCAGTGGGGGCTGGCATGGGGATGGCCCCCAGGAGATGCTGCTGGTTATGGGCTGGAGAGATGCAGTTGTTGGGTGACTGGGCAGGGTGAAGGGGTGCTGTGCTGCAGAGTCCAGCTGCAGGGTGATGTGATGGAGAATCATGTCCATCATGTAGCAGTTTGTATTGGGGCTTCCCTTGGGGAACAGGAGACACCCCCAGACACTAGCCCATTCTGCTCTGTGCGAGAGCATCCCAAGCAGTCCCCCACAGCTCCTCAGACGAAGCAATCCCCCAAGTGCCCCATCCTGCTTGGGGACCCAGCCTTCCCTCACCAACCCCATTCTGTCTCTAAGCTGGTGCCCTGGTGCTACACTGAGCTCTGGCTCTCACTCCCTGCCGCGTGGCCTTGAGGGCAGGGATGGGGTTGCCCCACTCCCCCAGCTCCCTCCAGCTGCAAGACTGGGGGGGTTCTGGCTGCTGGGAGGGAGCGGACAGGGGGAGGAAGGAACGGGCCATTCCTGCTGTGGGGAAAGCTTGGCGATTTCCAACCCAAACACCCCAGCTCTCAGCAGCCGCATACTTTCCCAGCGTCCCTCCCCTCCTTTATTCCCGAGGACACTGGCGATCAAACCCAGGTTGGCCCCATCTCCTGCTCCTGCAGTGAGGTCATCGAGCTGTGTTTGTGACATCCCGGTGTCTCCATGGCAGCGCGCTGTGATGTCATAAGCCTGGGGTTGCGACCTCCCGGCAGGAGGAGAATGATCTTATTAAAACAACACGGTCCCCATCCGCGGCCGCTTGTGGCCAGGGTACTTCAGTGTGGGGTAACAGCTGGCAGAGAGGCTGGTGACAGCTGAGAGAGACACTGGGGTTGGAGCCTTCCCTTGGGTCATGTCACCAGTGGGACCTGGTGGTGACAGTGGGCACTTTTCGGTGCCCAAAGCGGAGGGCAGCCCCCCAATACAAACACCCAAGCCTCATGGCGCATGTGTGACAGTGAATTTATGGACAGCCAAGCCAGGGCTTACTGCTCAGGGGCTCCCTGGGCTCAGCTGTGGTGCTGCCCACCTCTGAGGCTGAGCGTCTGGGGCCTTATCAGGGCACAGAGCCCTTTCATGTCAGGCTGGCAGGTGGCAAGCGGAGTTGACAAGGACCTGTCCCCCAGATCAGAGTCACCTGGTGCTGACAGCGACTGCAGGGCCTGTTCTTAAATTAGACGGATTCCACACCTCCCCCTGGCCAGTGCTCCTGGCCCCTGCCCACGCCTGGGCACAGCCCTGCCCATGGTGCTCCATGTGGCCAGCATGTCCCACGAACATACGCACAAACGTGTGGGCACACACTGTAATTCCAAGAAGAGCTACTCAGTGGCCGGGCATCGCTTGGGTACTCACAAATGGGGGAGGGAGGGAGGGATGGAGGGATAGATGGATGGATGGATGGATAGATATGGGATGGAAGAGGGATGTACACGTTTGTTGATGGATGAATTAGTAAGTGCACAGGCAGCTCAGTAGATGGATGGTGAGATGGCTATGAGATAGGAAGCTGCATGTAAGTGTGGATGGATGGATGGATGGATGGACCAACAAATGGACAGTAGGAAGGACGGCCCCTGCAGCTCTGGATGTCGTTGCTTTTTCCCAACCATCTCAGTTTCATGCACCAGTGGAAAAGGCCCAGCTCTGTCCTGGGAGAGAAGGGAACATCCATGTCCCAAGGGGAGAAAATATGCCTTTCTCTCTGTGCAACAGCATGAGGGCATGACCTTGTGCTGCTGCAACAGTGCACCCTCGCTGGTAACACAGGATCATCTCTGAGGGGAAACCAAGGCTGAGAGGTGCCTGTCCGCAGTGCAGCAGAGCCTAAACCACCCCTCTCTAGACAGGCACAGCACTTGTTGCCAGTCCTCCTCCCTCCAGCTCCCAGCACATCCATGGGAAGGACACACATTGCTTGGGCTGGGAGCGATGCTGTTGGGAGGGGTTGTCCTTGGGCCCCCACGGGCCGTAAACATGATGTCATGTGGCCGTGTACACAGCCCTCTCTGCTCGCGGGTCCCCAAATGGGCTTCACAAGTTCTGCGTGGGAGGCATCAGCTGTGGCCCAAAGCCAAGGGAACTGGAGTCGGGAGATAAAATCAGGTTTGCTTTGGGCTGGAGCAAACAGACTTTTGCAGGGGGAGTGAGGGAGAGTGACTGGAGCAGGGGGGCGCCTCCCCACCTCGGAGAGCTTGGTGGGGAGCAGGGGCTATAGAGGATGCCCCAGCAAAGCCAAACACTGCTCTTGCCCGTCCCAGGTCGGCTCCCTTTGTGCCTACTTGACTTAGAATAACTCTGTAGGCACTTGAAGTCACTAATCAGCCGGGACCACTTGAGAGCAGCCCCTGGGCTGCCTCCTGTCTCCTGCGATAATGGGCTGCCAGCCCGCTCCCACGTCCTCAGGGAAAGGTCCCAGCCCACCAGGGTCTCATGGGACACAAGGCATGGGGACCCTAGAGACGAGCTTTCCACCAGGTGCTCAGCCCTGTGGGAAGAGGGGGAACTGTTGTGTTGGTTGATTTACCTCTTGTTTCAAAACCTTTGTGCTGTCTCCAAGCCCCTGCCCAGGTATGAGGGGGTCAGCCAAAGGGAAACAAGGAAATGGGAACCTTTAAGAAAGGGCCAAGAGGGTCGTACTTGAACCCTCTATGTGAGAGAAGAGCAGCTGTCTCTAGGCCTGGGATCCATCCCCATCCTTCTGGATCCCCCCATGTTCCCCCCGTGCAGCCTCACTGGCCCCAGCATGGCTCATGACTCAGGGAGTGACAGTGTGGTGACACACAGTTGGCGTGACAGGCCATCTCCAGTTAAATACTGTAGGCTATTTACGTTCCCCGGGATCCTGGGCTCAGTCTTCTCACAGCCTGGGCTTTCCTAGGGGTGAGTCAGGGGATGCCTTCCCCTGGGACACCCCACTTCCCCCCTGGCTGTGGGAGAGAAAATGGGGGATAGTGGATGCAGCCCTGGGAAAATTTTCCAGCTCCTGGGTGATACTGCACAAGTCACGTAAAGAAGATGTCACCCCATCCCGGCAGCCAGGGCCCTCCGTGAGCAGTGGATGGTGGATGAGTTGAGTGGCAGGGGGATCCCACTCTGCCTTGTCTCTGCACCCACAAGTTCCACCAGTGAGGTGAGGTTAGATCTGAAGATGCCACAGGTCCCACTGGTGAGATGAGGTCAGACCTGATGATGCCACAGGGACCACCGGTGAGGTGAGGTCAGACCTGAAGATGTGGCTGTGGGATGAGTGGAGCTGCAGCATCCCTGGGGCAGAGGGACACACAGAATGGGACCTGTCACCCCCAGTTCCCCATCCGCGTGAATAAACGTAGCATTTGCTGTCCTGCCTCTGCCCTGCTTGTCACCGAACCGGCTCCCCGGGCATTCTCCAGCTCCGCATGTGTAATGGCCCATCCGCTTCCCTTCGGAAGTCCCCGCTGACGCTCTGAGAGGGTCTGATTCACCCGACTCCCTCTCTTCCCGCACGGTCCCCCCAGCCCCGGCAGAGTCCCCGGTCTGAGGGCGGGGAGCGCCGCCCAGCGGCAGGAGATGGAGGAGCAGGAGACCTGTGTCTCCCCCGAACCCTGGCCGGGATGCGGGGACAGCGGGGACCGGGCTGCGATGTCAAGCCTGTCCTTCCAGGTCAGAGGTCCTGCACCCGGCCGGCACAACTCCCAGAACAGTGCAGGCTAGGGGGGGAGGATGGATGGATGGATGGATGGATGGATGGATGGATGGATGGATGGATGGATGGAGAAAAGCCTTGTGGAAAGGGATTTGGGGATACCAGCAGATGAAAAAGTGGCTATGAACTGGCAACATGTGCTCACAGTCCAGAAAGCCCATCATACCCTGGGCTGCACCAAAAGAAGCGCAGCCAGCAGGTCGAGGGAGAGGATTCTCCCCCTCTGCTCTGCTTTTGTGAGATCCCACCTGGAGTATTGTACACAATTCTGGGGGCCTCTGCACAAGAGAGGTGTGGACCTGTTAGATTGGGCCCAGAGGGTGGGCAAAAAAATTATCCAAGAGCTGAAACGACTCTTATGTGGAGAAAGGATGAGAGAGTTGGCATTGTTTATCCTGCAGAAGGCTCTGGGGAGACCTTCCTGCAGCCTTCCAATATGAAAAGGAGTTTATAAGAAAGATCATAGAATCATAGAATCACTTGGTTGGAAAAGACCTTTGAGATCGAGTCCAACCGTACCTGCCCACTACTAAACCACATCCCTGAGCACCTCATCTATGCATCTTCTAAACACCTCTAGGGATGCTGACTCAACCACCTCCCTGGGTAGCTGTGCCAGTGCCTGACCACCCTTTCAGTGAAGAAATCTTTCCTAATGTCTGAACTCCCCTGGCGCAAACTGAGGCTTTTTCCTCTTGTCCTATCACCTGTCACTTGAGAGAACAGACCAACAGATGGAGCGAGACCTTTTACCAGGGCCTGTAGTTTTCACTGGTTTTGCAAGCAGAAGGCCAACCGTGTCCTGGGCTGTACCAAAAGAAGTGCGACCAGCAGGTAGAGGGAGGTGATTCTCTGCCTCTGCTCTGCTCTTGTGAGACCCCACCTGGAGTATTGTGTCCAGTTCTGAAATCCCCAACAAAGAAGGAGATGGAACTGTTGGACTGGGTCCAGAGGAAGGCTAGGACAATGATCAGAGGGCTGGAGCACCTCTGCTGTGAGCACAGGCTGAGAGAGTTGAGCTTGTTCAGCCTGGAGAAGAGAAGGCTCCGGAGGGACCTCACAGCGGCCTTCCAGTTCCTGATGGGGCTCCAGGAAAGCTGGGGAGGGGCTTTTCAGAAGGGCAGGCATCACAGTATCACAGTATTGTAAGGTTGGAAAAGACCTTTGAGATCATCGAGTCCAACCTATGACCCAACACCTACACCTACTCCTACTCGTCAACTACACCATGTCACTAAGTGCCTCATCCAAATTCTCTTTGAACACCTCCAGGGATGGTGACTCGACCACCTCCCTAGGCAGTGCATTCCAATGAACAATTACCCTCTCAGTGAGGAATTTCTTCCTAATGTCAATCCTAAACCTCCCCTGGCGAAGCTTGAGACCGTGTCCTCTTGTTTTGTCACCGGTCGCCTGAGAGAAGAGTCCAACTCCTGCCTCACCACAACCTCCTTTTAGGTAGTTGTAGAGAGCAATAAGGTCTCCCCTGAGCCTCCTCTTCTCCAGGCTAAACAACCCCAGCTCCCTCAGTCGCTCCTCATAGGGCTTGTGCTCCAGCCCTTTCAGGTAGTGACAGGATGAGGGAGAACAGCTTTAAATTGGAATGTGGGAGATTTAGATTGGACATTAGGAGGAAATTCTTCACGCTGAAGGTGGTGAGGCACTGGCACAGGTTGCCCAGGGAAGCTGTGGATGCCCCCTCCCTGGAAGTGTTCTATGATTCTGCGATTCTATGATAATGGTTTTGAACAGAAAGAAGTGGTGGGATCCCATTCCCCAGCAAGGGGAAAGGCGGCCACAGAAAGCTGGGAGAGGCTGAGGTATCTCCTGCCCATAGAGGGAGGGCTGCGGGGCAGCTGGGTGCCAGGCCAGAAAGCCCCGTGCAGGGCTGGAGCCTGGGGTGCTCCGCTGCCCCCCGGCTCTGGGCCCGGCTAGGGCAGGCAGAGCTGCAGAGCTGCTGTGAACAGCCATGAGATGGCGGCAGGCGCTTATGCTTGGCTCTCCCAGCCTCAGGTGCTCCACGGGTGTCTGCAGGCACGGGGTGCCCAGATCCTTCACCACTCGCAAGGACCATGACAGGCACCAGCCTAGAGCCCAGCTCTTATTACCCCATGAGGCAGGACCGAAGGGACATTGGGAAGATATTCTTCGTGATGAGGATGTTGAAGCACTGGCACAGGTTGCCCCTGAAAGAGTTCAAGGCCAGGCTGGATGGAGCCTTGAGCAGCCTGGTCTGGTGGGAGGGGTCCTTGCCCATGGCAGGGTGTTGGAACTGGATGGGCTTTAAGGTCCTTTCTGACCCAAACCATTCTGTGATTCTGTGACAACAGCCACTCATGGGGCTCCGAGACCCCTGTCTGATCTGTGGACAAATCGTCTCTATCCAGGACCTTGAACCCATCACCCGATAAGGATGGTTAATGATCAGTGCTGGGAGGCCCCAGCCAGAGGCACAGTGCTGGCTGTCCCCGGAGTGACAACTAGGCACAGCGGTGCTCTGCCCCACGATCTCAGGAAAGGGTGCCAGTGCCAGTCTGGCCAGAAGGGATGTGTCCTGCACCCCTGGGCCTGGACACCACCACAGCAGAGCCCTGCTTGTGGGCTGGACATCTGGCCAAGCTGGGCAGGATCTGGTGCCAGGCACTCCCTCATACGAAGACAAACCAAAACTGCATCCAGTTGGGTTCCCAGCAGCTGCACTGGGCGTGCTGGGGTCTCGCCATCTGGGTTTGGGGCTGGCAGCACCCAGCGGAAGCACTGAGAGAGGCTCTGGGACAGCTTGGACCCAGCTCCTGACCACATCATCCTGCACTGCAAGGGGACAAGGCAGGGAGAGGGGGTGAGAGGCAAAGGATGGATACAGGGCAGGAGGGTTGAGGCCAGGAGGGGAGAGCCTGGCGTCACTCCAAGGTGCACAGAATCTGGGGTGTGGTACCCAGTGCAGAGTGCAATGGTGATGCTGGCACACGATGCGAGGTGCCTGATGCCTGGGTGAGCAGCGCCCAGCGCCTGCTGCCAATGCCCAGTGCTTGGTGCACAGTACCTGGTGGCAGTGCCACATGTCATATTGTGCCCAGGGTGCTGTACCCATCGTGCCGTGCTAGTGCTGGCTGCCAGCAGTGTGGTTCCATTGTGCAGTGCCCAGTGTGTGCACCCAGTACCTGGTCCATGGCATTGAGTAGTGCTGATGCCAGTGCCTGGTACCTTGCACTTGGTGAGTGGTGTGTGATACCTGTGAGCAATACCTGGTGTCCACACTTACCAGTGCCTGGCGTAAGGCACTTAGCAGTGTGCCCAGTGCATGGTGTACAGCACATGCTAACCAGTGTGCCAACACCAGGACCCAGACTTGGAATACTGTAGCTGGTATCCATGGCTTGGCAGCAGGTATGCCATACCTGGCACAAGGTGTCCGGAACACACTGCCCAGTTCTTGCTGTGCAGCACCTGGAACTCCACACCCAGCATGCAGCAGCCAATACCAGGGCTGGTACCCAGCGTGCAGCAACTGTAACCCTGCACCCATAGCGCAGCATCCGGTTCTGGGGCCAATACCCAGAGCACTGCAACCGGTACCAGGACCAGTACCCATTACACAGCAACCGATACGTGGGTAGATACTCATTGCACAGCAACCAGTACTGGGGCCAGTATCCGTTGCACAGCAGCTGGTACCAGAGTCAGTACCCAGTGCACAGTGCCTGATACTGGGGCTGGTAGCCAGCATGCAGCAACTGTAACCCTGTACCCAGCGTGCAGCACCCAGTACTGCGGCCAGTACACATCGCACAGCAGCTGGTACTGGTACCAGTATCCAGTGTGCAGCGCCCGGTGTGCACTGCTAGGCTTCTGGTACACCATGCCTAGTGCTGATGCCGGTACCTGCCATGCAGCAACCAGTACTGTAGCCAGTACCCAGTGTAACCTGTAACCCCATGCCTATCATATAGCAACCAGTGCGGGTAATGACACCCAGGGTACCCAGCACGCAGTAGACAGTACTGGTACCCACTGTGCAGCAACCAGTACCGGGGCTGGTATCCATTGCACAGTAACTGGTACCAGGGCCAGTACCCAGGGCACAGCAACTGGTACCAGAGCCGGTACCCAGCGTGCAGCACCTGTAACCCCACAGCCAGCGCACAGCAGCTGGTACCAGTGCCCAGTGTACAGCAATCAGTACCGGGGCTGTTAACAGGGCTGGTACCCAGTGCGCATCACCTGGAGTCCTGCACCCATCACGCAGCAGCCGGTACTGGGGCCGGTACCCAGTATGCAGCGCCTGGTGCCGGGGTCGATACCCATCGTGCAGCTGACGGTACTGGTGTGCCGTGCCCAGGGCCGGTATCCAGTTTGTAGCACCTATAACTCCGAAGCCAGCGTGCAGCAGCCGGTACCGGTGCTCAGTGCGCAGCAACCGCCACCGGGGCCCTTAACGGGGCCGGTACCCTTCACGGAGCACCTGTAACCCCGCACCCCGTGCTCAGTGACCGGTACCGGGGGTGGTACTGGGCACAGCGCACCGGGGCCGGTACTCATCGTGCAGCAGCCGGTACCGGTACTGGTACCCAGTGCGCAGCACCTGTAACTCCGCACCCATCTCGCAGTCGGTACCGGGGCCGGTGCGCGGGGCCGGGCTCCCGGTGCGCCCTGCCCGGTGCCGCCCCCGCACCGCCCCCCGCACCGCCCCCGGTGCCGCCCCCCGGCGGCGGTGCCTCCCGGCCCGTCCCGTGCGCTGCCCACGGAGCATGGCGGGCCCGAGCGGCGGGGCGCGGCGGGCGCTGCTGCCGCGGCTCCTCCCGCCGCCGCGCAGGACCCGGGGCTCCGCGGCCGCCGCGGCGGCGGGGCCGGCGCGCCTCAAGGGACCCGAGGAGCTACCGGGACCGGGGCTGCTCCGGACTTTCGTGTGGCTCTTCCTGCGCGGGTACCTGCTGCACACGCACCGGCTGCAGGTGAACCGGGGGTCCGGGGAGAGGGGGGCTTTGCGCGGGGAGAGGATGCGTGCTGGGGGCACGGGGAGGTGGGCTACGGCGGGGGAGTGGGGGTGGGGGCAGCCTACAAGTGATGGCAAGGAGTTGAGAGGAGGGGCTGGGGGCATCCCTGCATGGGGGGTGATGCCGGGGGGCTGGGGGCATCCCTGCACGGGGAGGTGATGCAGGGGGGCGGAAGGCACCCCTGCACCGGGGGTGATGCCGGGGGGTGAGAGGCACCCTTGCATCGGGCAGAGAACATGCAACGCTGTATTGGGGGGTGATGCCGGGGGCCTGGGGGCACCCCTGCACTGGGACATGATGCCGAGGGGGGGGAAAAAGGAGAGGAGCATTGCAGAACCGGGTGGCACCAGCAGGGTCCTTCCAGCCCCAGCATCCCGGAGCTGGGCAGGCAAGCGAGGGCAGAGGTTGCGGGACAGCTCATGTGTTCCTGGCATCCCTGCGCAGACCCAGCTGCCCTGGCCATGGTTTTGGGGGCACACAGCCAGGTGGATGTTTGGACAGATGTTTGGTGCCTGGGAAGGTAGAGGAGGGACAGGCGGAGATGTTTATTTTCTTCTGTCAACACTTCCTCATACGTCGGATGAAGCAACTGATGGGCTTGGCTGGCCGAGAGCCAGACGGCAGCTTCCAGCACCCTGGGGCTCTGGCTGGCTGGGAGGAGCACACAGGATCAGGCCTTCCCGGCACCGCAGAGCATCGGACACTGCTGTTTGAGAAGGGGCTGTCACAGGACAACAGGGAGAGGGCATGGGAGCTCCCTCCTGCCCTTGAGGCTCCCAGCACAGCTCGGCTTTGCAGATAGACACCCACGTGCTCCAAAGGTGTCTTTCCCTGGATCCTGGCAGCTCCAGCTTCTTTCAGCCCTGCTCTCCAAGCCTGTGCTGTGTCAGGTCCCGGCTGCCCACAGACACCGGTGGGCAAGCTTCAACCGGGGCCACAGCTACCCATGGCCCCACACAGCATGTTCACTCAGCAAGCCACCTGCAACACTGGGGTGGTTGTCCTTCCCCCTCCTCCTGCCACCACATACAAGGAACGTCTCCCCATGGTGACGAATCCAGCTGAATCCGGGCACAGGCTGCGATGCAGTCAGTCTCCAAGGGAGATTGTACCACGTGCATCCCCGCAGCTGCGGGGAACGGGGATCAGGTCTTACCTGCTAGGTCCCCCGCCGCCCCTCAGGCTTGTCCTCACTCCTGGGTGGGATGGAAAGCTCCCCTTGGACATGGCCCTGTGGAGATCCACTTGAAAAGGGGTGCCCAGCTGCCTCTAGGGATGCACATTGGGGGTCCTGGCAGGGAGACAGCCAACGCACCCTCGGGTGCTGCCAAGGAGAAGGGAGCTGTGGCCAGCAGAGCCCAGAGTGGGGCTGATGCTAGTCGATGTCCCCTGGCTGGCCTCTAAGCCCATGGCCCCAGGACCATGCCCGAAGGGTGACAGCCTGCCCTGGGAGCAGCCCAATCCTGCCCCAGCCTGGCACTGCCCTCCCCATGCTGATCATTAACAACTCTTATCGGGTGGTGGGTTCAAGGACCTACACAGGGACTGTTGTCCTCAGGTTGAGCAGAGCATGGCTGGGGTCATGCTGAAAGCAGTAAGGCTTGGACCTACAGGACCTGTGCTTGGCAGTGTTCCCTATCCCTGCTGTCCCCTCTTGGTCTTGCCTCCCCAAAAGACCCACTAGGCCCACAGTGCATCTCTCAGGTGGGTGAGGGATGTGGCAGCCTGTGATAGGTCAGTGCCTGGTATGCTTAGTGCTGGCAGAGTGCCTGGAGACACCAGCCCAAGCCATCTGCATAATGCTGCAAGGATAGTGCCACCCTGGGGGGCCAGAGGCAAGTGTTAGTATTGAGGAGTCCCTGGGGTGGGTGCAGAGCATGCTGGACACATGCAGGGCAGGATCAGGGCAGGGAGGAACTGATCCAGCCCCAGTGCTGCCCCATCCAAATCACCCTGCCATGCTCTGGTGCTTCACAGTTGATGTCCCGGCGCCTTTATGGCCCCATCTGGAAGTCAACCTTTGGGCATTATGAGAACATCAACATTGGGAGCCCGGTGGTGCTGGAGCAGCTGCTGCGGCAGGAGGGCAAGTACCCGATGCGGAGCGACATGGCCCTGTGGAAGGAGCACCGGGACACGCGGCGCCTGCCGTACGGACCCTTCACTGAGTGAGTCCTGCCCTGGCTGTGCTCTGCGGAGAGGCAGACACCTCCTATCCCATCCTTGGGTGTAGAGTCCAAGTAGCAGCTCACATTGCCCCCTCTCCTGCAGTAGCGTTTCACCCTGAGCAGAAGGGCATGGCCATGGTGGGTGGAAAGCTCCCTGGGATTGTTCCATCATGGTGTGGGAAGGATGCACCCAGGGACTGGGAAGCTGCTGCCAGCCCCTGCCCGCTGCCCAGCTGTGCCCCCAGTGCTGAGCCTCATCCCCAACGCAGGGAAGGGGAGCGCTGGTACCGCCTGCGCCAAGTCCTCAACAAACGGCTGCTGAAGCCCTCGGAGGCCGTGCTGTATGCAGACGCCATCGGGGAGGTGGTATCGGACCTGATGGTGCGGCTGCGGGACGAGCGGAGCCGTAGCCCCTCAGGGGTCCTAGTGGGGGACGTGGCCAACCTGCTCTACCGCTTCGCCCTGGAAGGTAGGGGGGTCCTCCCCCTTGCCCCTTGCCCCTGCCCTGCCCCACTCTTCCCATCCCTGCGGGGGTCTGGATGAGGGCTTTCCCCCCCAGGGATCTCCTATATCCTCTTTGAGACCCGCATTGGGTGCCTGAAGCAGCAAGTCCCCACTGAGACCCAGCACTTCATCGACTCCATCAACCTCATGTTCAAGAACTCCATCTTTGCCACCGTCCTGCCCCGATGGAGCCGCAAGTTCCTGCCCTTCTGGGACCGCTACCTGAACAGCTGGGACACCATCTTCGCCTTTGGTGAGCAGTGGTGGTGGGGATCGGGTGCAGTGGGATTGTACCCCCTAAGGACCCTCTGAAGTGGGACTCTTCATGTATCCTTTTGGCCACCCTCACTCCATCAGTGCTGGGTTCCACTCTATTCCTGCAGGCAAGACGCTGATTGACCGGAAGATGGAGGAGCTGGAGGGGCAGGTGGAGCGGGGCAAGGAGGTGTCCGGCTACCTGAGCTACCTGCTGGCCAGTGGCAGGCTCAGCCTGGATGAGGTCTATGGCAGTGTGGCTGAGCTGCTGCTGGCTGGCGTGGACACGGTGAGAGCTGAGCAGCCGCTGCCAGGGGATCCCTACTGAGCTCCATGCCAGGGGACGAGTCATGGGGCCATGCACAGCCATGGTCCCCAGCCCCTGTGAGCTCTGGGCTGGTAGGTTGAGAGGCTCATGCCCCCCACAGGGATAAACTCTCAAGGACTGGTTGGTACAGACCCTGTCCTCTGCACTGCTGCCTGCCCTACTCTCTGCCGCAGTTTCCTCAGTGCTCGCAGCCCCTTGGCCCTGGCTTCCGTGTGCTGGAGCAGGGGCTGTCTGGTGCTGTCCTGGTACCACACCACACTCATCACAAGGCTGCTCAGGTACCAGTGCCATCTCCCTCACTCCGCTCTGTGCTCTCCTCCCTCAGACCTCCAACACACTGTCCTGGGCCCTGTACCACCTGTCCCGAGACCTGGGCATCCAGGAGACCCTGTACCAGGAGCTGAAAGCTGTCGTTCCCTCAGACCGGTTCCCTGGTGCTGAGGATATACCCAAAATGCCGATGCTTCGGGCTGTTATCAAGGAGACACTGAGGTACAACCCAGCCTTACCCCTGTCTCAGGATCCCTGACAATGGCCCCTTCCCCAGGGCCAGGGGCATCTCCTTCTCCCTCCTGCATCAGGGGATGCACTGGCTGGGATGGTTGGGGATGGGAGACTTGAGAGCTGGATTTCAGTCCCTCAGGGCTGCATCCATCCACTTCCTCCCTGGGGAGGGGTGTGGAGCTGCTGAGTGGTGGGGGATGCTCCCCCTTGTCCTGCCTGTGGCCCTCTCCCTTTGGGGCACCCAGATGGGTCAGGGTCCCACACAAATTTCTCCATATCCCAGGGTCTACCCTGTGGTGCCCACCAATGCCAGGGTGTTCTATGAGAAGGACATTGTCATCGGAGACTACCTCTTCCCCAAGAATGTGAGTAGTGGCTGTGCTGTGGGGACCCTCACTGTGCTCAGTCTCCTGAGTTGTTAACCCCCACCCTTCTTGCCCTACAGACCCTCTTTGTCCTGGCGCACTACGCGATGTCTCACGACGAGACCTACTTCCCTGAGCCCGAGCGGTTCCTGCCCCAACGCTGGCTCCGGGGCCACGGCTCCCCCCACCACCCCTTCAGCTCCATCCCTTTTGGCTACGGGGTCCGTGCCTGTGTTGGCCGCCGCATCGCTGAGCTGGAGATGCATTTGGCCCTTGCCAGGGTGCGTAAGGACTCCCCCCGCCCCCAGGCAACTCGCCACAAGGTGGGATGGGCGCCCCAGGGAGTCCCTGGGGCACTGCTACTCCCCCTCTCCACACAGATCATCCAGGCGTTCGAGGTGCGGCCGGACCCCCGTGGCGTGGAGGTGAAGTCTGTGTCCCGCATTGTCCTGGTGGCTGACAAGCCCATCAACCTGGAGTTCATCGCTCGCCCAGGGGCTCCCTGACTGCCTGCCCACCCCCCACACTGGGTGCCAAGGGGGGACCCCCACTGCCCCACAAGGAGTGGCAAGAACGCAAACCCACCTCAGCACCCACTCCCTGCCCAGTTTGGGCTGGAGGGCTTCCAGCCCCACTGTGGGGAAGATGGGAGGGTGAGGGATGCCCCCAAATCGCCCCTGGGGCACTAGTGTCCCCCTACCCCAAATCAGCAGGAGGCTTGGGGACCTGCTGTGCCTTTCACACACCACAAGGAGTTGTGTTTCCCCCCATCCCGTGCCCAGCTGGGCTGTGGTGGGGACCTGGGAGCCCTGCCCGGGTACGGGGGGGAAAGCGGGGAGGGGGCTTGTAGCCATTTGGTGTCTGCTTCGTCCCATCCTTGTGTAGCCGCGTGTGAATCTGTGCCTGGAGCCAGAACGTCTGGATCTTCTCTGAACAGATGACCTTGGCCTCAGCCACTTCTCTGTGCCTCAGTTTCCCCCCTGCCTCCCCCTGGGACAGCTGAGCTGCCAACAGAGGTTTAGGGGTTGTGCCTGGTCCCAAGGGATGGAGCCAGCCCTGGCCCCAGACAAGCAGAGCAATAGCACAGCTCATCCCCCACGATGGGGAGGGATCCTGTCACCACCCAGCGCTGGCACTGCATCCCTTGGCAGGGCCAGCCAGCACAGGGCGCATGTGGAGCACCCAGGACCTTTCACTATCAGGCGTTACTTCAGTGAGATGCTGATACGGGGGCATGGGAATGGAGCAGGACTCGCTCCAGGCGAAGCAGCTGAAGGAGGATTGGCTTAGCTTCTCCAAGGCCCTAAGAAGGGATGTGGGTCAGGGGCTCAGGGCTACCAGCAACAACAGGCAGGAGACGCATTGCCACTTGCCCAAGCTCCTGGAGTGCAGGGGTACAGGGCACACCCATGGTGAACCCCTGTCACCTCTCTGCTGCTGCAGAGCCCAGCTGCACTGGGGGAAGCAGCAGGCAGGAACCTTGCTGGTACCAAGGCCGTCATCCCCACGGTGACCCCAAGGTGACCCAGTAACTACTGCCACAGCAGAGCCATCAAGGCTACACACCCTGTGGTGAGCTGGTGTCCCTGTTCCTCTGGCTGGTACCCCCATTGGCAGAGGTGCCACCTGCTGCCCACATCACCCTCACTGCAGCAGGTCCTGGTGGACATCCCAGGCTGGGTGCCCCAGCCCTGCCAAGCAGCCACCATCCCCTACCCAGCGCAGATCTCTGCAGCAGCCGCACTCAGCCGCACCCCGAAAAGTTGAGGAGATGGTGCCTGAAGCATGCTACTTTATTACAAAGCTGAACAGGCCAGCAAAGAAATAAATACCCTCTGCCCACCCCAAAACATGCACAGGGTCCCCGTGCAAATGCCTGTCTTGGCACCAGCTCTGGTGCAGGCTGTGCCTCTGCCAGGGTGCTCCAGCCACGCGTGACCCTACAATAAACAAGCCTGTGTGTGCAGCTGAGCCTACACTACCAGGCACAGCCAGTGGGACTGCGCTTGTCAAGGGGAGCCTTGACCGAAGCGCTCAAATCCAGCAGCAGGATGGGAGCAGGTTGGCTGAGTCCCATGGGGCCATACAGGTCCCCATGCCCAGCTGTGGGCATAGCACAGCCCCTCGCAGCATGGTGCCCATCGAGGCATGTGTCCTCGTGGCAGGAGGCACTCTTGGACCCCCTTTTCTCCACTCCCTGCCTCCCTGAGGCTGGCAGGATCTGGCCCCAGACTGAAGATGAGCTCCATGACTGGGAGACCCTCTGGGACCTGAGCCTCCTTCCAGGGTCCCAGGGCCACGCAAGAAACCCCTGCATTGGCACTTCCCTGATGTCTTCAGAGCCAGGATCAGTCGATGCCTGCAGGATGAGAGAGCACGGAAGGCCATAACACCACAGCAGGCACCTGGGTACCTGACCCTGCGGCTCGGCTCTCTGACCCACCCCTGCAGTCACATGGACTGCACAAGGCATGGCTAGGACTTGCCTCAATCCCCAGTTTGGATGCCCTGGAGAAAGAGGGAGTGCTTGCCCAGAGGAGAACATCCCAGTGGCACCCCAGCACAGACCCCCGTAGGCACTAGGGGTGGGTTGAGCAAAGGCACCGTGATGGGGAAGGGTAGGGAGGGCCATGTCTGGGGTGTTAACGTGCACCACCCCCTGGTCCTCTTCTGCATGGAACAATTCAGCAGTGCTGGGGGAATGGGTGGGCATGAGGGTGGGCATGGGGTGACCCAAGCCCATTTCTCACCACTACCCTCAAAAAAGCATCATCACCTTTGGAAAGCAGCTGGACACCGGGGCTTGGTCCCCCCCTCTCCAGTTGACCCCTAAATGGGTGCCAGCAGTGTGTTGACCCGTCACCACTGAGGACTCACCAGGCAGTGGGGGAGTGGAGCCAGGCACAGGTGGCTGGGCAGCGCAGTGCCAGCATGGCCAGGGAATGAGCCCCATCCTTGGAGCAGGTGGGTTAGGGTCCACCACAGTTACCAGCGGCTCAGTGGCCAAGGCTGCCACAAGTAGGGGGCTCTGCCAGCCATGACCCATGAGTTAGCCACCCTGAGCACATGGCTGATGGTGGGTGGCACGTCTGGGGTGTGCAAGTGGGATCTGTCCCATGTGTGTCCCCCAGGAACAGCAGTGAAGGGGCTCAAGGCTCAGGGGGAACCTTGAGGTGAGGTAAAAAAAGGGCTTTTGTCTTACGGTGCATCACATCCCTAAACCATCATCCAGCCCAAAACCCAGGGACCTGCAGATTCTACATCCCAGATGCTGTTTGGATGGGGGCCTAGGGGTGTCTCCATGGCAGACATCCTTCCTCATGGACACCAGGGCTCAGGACTGCTTAAGGGATCCCCCCGTGATCCTTGCATTCCTGGGGACAAGCAGCATCCAGATCCTGCCATCCCTGCGCAGGCACCCAAGTGCTGGTGGACCCCAGCCTCCTCCATCCCCCAGGGCCAGTTTGGCTGGGGTGAAGGCTGGTGGCCTCAGGAGGGGGGTGAAAAGATGTGTGTGACCCAGCAGCAGGGAAGGGACAGGTGCACAGTGGCAGGGGACAGCGCCTACCTGAAGTGAAGAGAAATGGAGGGTGCAAGTGGAGAAAGACGGAGCGTCGTGGGCTAAGAGTTAAGAGCATCAATACCTGCAGGAGTGAGCACAAGGGCCTGGAGGATGTCAGAGAGGGAGACGATGCCCCGTGGGTACTGGTTCTCATCCACCAGAACCAGGCGATGGACCTGTGGGTGCAGGCAGAGCATCACAGGCAGGTCGGGCACTGGTAGGGGTCTGACAATGGTGTGAGGCATCCTGCCCCCTCACCTGCTCCTTGGCAATGCGGTCAATGATGTCCTCCATGGTTTCATGGGGGTAGCAAGTGAGGACTCCCTCCAGGCAGATGGTGCGCTGCCGCAGTGCCTCCCGTACACTGATGTCCAAGTTGTTGTAGGTCTTCTGGGCTGCCAGGTGCTGCAGGAGAGGTGGCCCTGCTCAGTGCCCCAACACGTCCTCACACCTTGTTGTGCTGGCACAGAGGGGGACACCAAGTCCCAGTGCCACACAGGGCACATTTGCATTGGCACATGCATTGGTGCACGTGGGGCAGGTTTGCACAGGCACAGGCAAGTGTCAGCACCCCACCAGCAGGGTGCAAGGGGCCACGCTCGTGCCCAGACCTGCAAACACACGGGGTACTCACAATGACGTCGAACCGGGAGTAGAGGCCAACCACTTGCCCTGCAAGGAGAAACAGCACAGGGGTTGGAGAGGGGACCCTGGGGAGTACATGCAGTGCTCGCCCTGCACCCCAAGAGCCAGGCTGGTGGGAAAGGGAATTGTTGGTTGGGGCTGCCGGCAGACGGAGATGGGGGTGAGGGGTGGTCCCTTTCCCAGGTACCAGCTTCGTTTACGACGGGCAGGGCAGAGACGCGGCGGTCCACGAAGATCTCCAGAGCAGTGTAGACAGGGGCGGTCTCAAGCACAACGGCCACGTCACGGAAGGTGCCAATGCACAGCTCCTGCACTGTTTTCTTCATGAAGTGTGGCTTGGGGATGGTGGAGCCCTGCGGCAGGGCAGGGCTGGGCTGGCACCTACACAAGCCCAAACACCCTTGCTTGTGCCCCTACACACCAGCTGTGTGTGTGCACATGCAATCCTGGCACTCACAAAGATGTGGAGGAACTTCAGGATGCGCTTGTGTGTCAGGATGTGCAGGACATTGCCCGAGATGGGCTCAATGACTGGTAGGCGATGGATCTTGTGCTTGATCAGGGAGTACACAGCGTCAAAGAGGCTGCAGGTGACAGGGACAGGATAGGTCTGTGTCCTGGGCACACCACCCAAGGCCCACTGTCCCAGTGGGCAGGTGCTCACCTATTGCTTGGGGAGATGTAAACCAGTGGCTTGAAGGAGCCTTGCAGGTACACCTCTGCCAAGGGAGAGAGGTGGGAAAGGTGTCCTTAGGCCCGTCTTGCAGTCCCACAACCCTGGAGCCCACCTCCATGCCCTACATGACATCCTTAGCCCAGCCAGCCCCATTGCCCCCCTACTTTTTACCTCTCCAGGTCTCGATCTTGTGCTCCTCCACCTCGTAGATCTGAACCTGAGGGCAGGGAGAAGACCTGGTCATGGTGGCGCCATGGGGGGCTGAGAGGCTCTGGGGTACTGCCCCCTCCCCCTGGGCGTCCCACCTCATTACCCTAAGCACAGAGATCACATCTTGTGTGCTGGACAGAGGGGCACTAAGTGAAAACCAAGCTGGCCCAGAGCATCCCCTGGGCATAGTCTAGTGATGAAGAGGGGACCCGAAGAGGGAAGATGGGACCAGGAGAAGCAGGGACAGACCCTCCCTGCCCCATGCCCACCCTGACTGCCATGTCTTCCCCACTGCACTCACCAGGGGTGAGCGGTAGTAGCGATGGAGGATGTTGATGAAGTCGGTGATGGTGAGCATCCCTGCAGAGACATGGGGGGCTGGCAGCCCTGCCTGCACCCCTCACTACCAGGCAGGGGAAGGGGCCAGGCAATGCTGTGGCACTCACCCACAAAGCTCTGCGTCTTGCTGTCCCACAGTGGGGCAGCACGAACTCCGTTGGCCACCAGTGCCACGAAGGCTTTCTTGATCTGCTGGCGGAGTGGAGAGGGAGTCAGGGGGTCTCCCAGCCCAGTCCCTCTCTGCCTGTCCCCACCAATCGCCCTCCTTGTCACCTCCAGGGAGATGTCAAAGACAACAAGCTTGCAGCTGGTGGGGATGGCATCGTAGCAGCAGTGGCTCCTCATGAAGTGCATATAGATCTCCGCATCAGGGGTCTGAAACTCACTCTCCGGGCTTGGGCCCAGCCCCAGCATCTCATTGCCCAGTGTGAAGGTGACAGGTCTTGGGGTCCTCTGTCCGTCCTTTTCCTCCTCCTCTTCCTCCTCCTCACCCTGCTCCCTCGGGCACAGGGCTTCTGGGAACCCTGCAGGCAAACCCACCCAACCCTGGAAAGTGAGCTGAGCTGCCAAGGCTCAGTGCCCTCTGGCCTAGGGGAAGTGGAGGGATGCTGCAGGAGGAGGTGCTCCACAAAGACCCCTCCACTCCCCATTCCACAGGGGCAGCACACAGCTTTGGGGCACCAGGAACTGCTTGGAAGAAGGAATGGGGTGACGACGGGTAGGAACAGGGTGAGCAGAGGACTGATGCACTCATTGCATGAGTGAGTAGTCCCTCCATGTGCCTCCGCACTGCCTGCTACCCACCTTCCTCCTTGGGGCAGGTAGCAGCATCCAGCATCGCTATCTGAGGGGGCACACAAGGAGAGGGGTCAGCAGGTGCCAACCTGGCCTCTCCCCCATATATGGGTGCTGCTTGCACCCACACAGCTGTCTTGTCACCACCACCATCTGGGCAGAGGAGACCATCCTTTCCAGGGTGGCGGTGCAGGCTGGGCTCAGCTTCCAGCTCCCCTGGGGAGCCTCCTGCCTGCCTAGGACATCCAGAGCCTGCTGCTGCCAGGGTGCCTCCAGCCCAGGATACCCAGCTCTTCCCCTTGCTCTGGGGGGACAGCAGGGGGGTCTCTAAGTCAGGGCAGGGGATGGTAGGACCTCTCGTCTTCTCTCTCCGCTGTTAGAGCTCAGCATGTCCCATAGTGGCTCCTTATCCATCCTCTCCCGTTCCCAACCCCAAAGTGTAAATCCCAATCCTGCTTCCTCCGGGACTCCCGCCAGCCATACCTGCCCCTCGGGGACCAGCTCTTGGGGACAGGGGGAGCCCCATGCTGGAGGGACAAGTGCACAGTGACCCACTGACCCTGTGCCCCCCAGTCCCTAGGAGACCCTACCATAACAAAGCAGCGCACAAGGAGCAAAGAGCAACCCCAAACCACAAATCCTCTGGCAGAGCCATGTTTACAAGGCACTCTACAGTAACAAAGCTGCAGGGACTTCTCCCTAAGGAACCCAGAGCCAATCCCAGGAAGGAGGTGACCCTATGCCAATGCCCCTCAGCCCTTCCCACGGGGCTGGGGACAGCCAGGGTAGGCAGGTGGGCCAGGCTGCATGCCACGTCCCTGTCCCCATGGCTGCCTGGCTGTGAGAACGGGACCACCAGTCCCTCATGTCCCCCCCACCCCAGGGGTGGCCCATCCCTGAGTGAGGGGCCGTGGGGCCAGACCTCCAACCCATGCTGGCGGTACCTGGGGCGCGACGGGGCCGGAGAGGTGCTCCATGCTGACTGTGGGGCAGCGCTGCTATTCTGGGCCCGCGGCTGGCGGGGGCCTGGCATATAGGGTGTCAGTGAGCAATGCCAGCCATGCCCCTGCCACTGCTGCGGGGGGGGGGGGGGGGGGGTGTGACACTGCTGCCACCGCCCTGCAGCACCCACTGCCACCGGTATGGAGGGGATGGCCATGGTCCCAGGGACACCACTGGTACTGGGGATGAGAGGGAGGAGGTGATGAAGAGATGGATGGGGGGCTGCCTTCCAGGAGCACCTGAAGGGATGGGGGCCCTACTACCATCCCATCCTGCAGCAAGAGCAGATGGGGGCCACAGGATCCCCACCGCTCCCTGGGGGTGCTGGAGGAGGTCTGGATCCATCCGAGCATCAGCCAGAGCAGCTGAGGACCCTTTCCCCCCAGTGTCGTGTTCCCCTCCCTGGGGTGCTGCTGTGGTTCAACACTTCCCGCCACCCCACATCTCACAGCCAGGGCTGCCCGTGCCTCCCGGGAAACCTCCTTCCTACCCCTTGGAACCACCCGCTCCTATGTGCCCTGCACTCGCTCCCGGCTCCATTTCTATTTCAGGAAGGTTCAAATAACCCCTTGGCCGGTTGCTGTGCCGGCCCGGGAGCAGCCGTGGGCAAGCGGGCTGGTGGCTGCGGGGCCAGGGGGACAAAGTGGTTCCGGCTGAGTGTCGAGGGGGTCAGCCGGACCCTGACCCGTGCTGGAGTGCAAGGAGCAAAGCCCTGGCCCCTGGTGGTACCCCAAGGCAGGGAGGGCGGGGAGGGGCGAGGCAGGGGGCTCACTGCCAGCGGGGCTGGTGTGACAGGGGGACGCGGTGGCTGTCCCGCGCCCGGGTGGCCCTCACCCCGCAGCGCTGCGGGGGGTGGCATGAGGCTGGGCCCTTATAGCTGTGCTTAGCTGGGCAGGCTGGCTCCAGCCTGGCCACCGGCGGGGGCAGGCAGCGGGGAAGGGAGCAGGCATCTCCGCTTTCGGCAGCTATTTTCAGGTGCTGGAGAGAAGCCGAAGAGCGATGAGATTGTCACCAAGGAGACCGGAGAAACAGGGCCCGGCTCCGGGCAGCTGGGGGCTGCGGGGAGAGGGGAGGGAAGGGCTTTCTGGGAGGCCCACGCAGCACCTCCTCTGATCCCGAGTAGCCCAAGCGCCCGGCAACCCTCTGCAAAGCTTGAGGACACAACCCAAATCCAGCAAGGGAGTGCTCGAGGGACCCAAACCCTTCCTTCCCCTGCTGCAGAGCTGGGCTGCTCTGTCCCCTTCGGTTAATGACCTGCAGGGGAGACCCCAGGACACAAGGCCCCAGCCCATGCAGGGGGGCACGCTGACCTCCCCTGGGGCAGCAGTAAAACCATCCAGCTCCCGCAAAGACAGTGGAATGGTGAGGTGGCACAACCCCAGAGCCCAGCAGAGTACAGGGAGAGCTGAGCTGCCTCATGGACATAAACAGGCAAGGGGAATGGAGGCAGATAAGAGGCCAGGACAGCAGCTGAGTATTATATTTCAAGAGAAATCTTTGAGAAAGGAAAGGAAAATAAGAGAGCAGAGCCCAGGAGAACACCTGAACCTCATGAAGTTCAACAAGGCCAAATGCAAGGTCCTGCACCTGGATCAGTGCAATCCCAAGCACAAATACAGGCTGGGAGGAGAACAGATTGAGGGCAGCTCTGGAGAGGACTCTGGGGTATTGGATAAGAAGCTCAACATGAGTTGGCCTTATGTGAAAAGCCAATCATATCCTGGTCCACACCAAAAGAAGTGTGGCCAGCAGTTCAAGGGAGCTGATCCTCCCCCCTTCCTCTTGTGAGACCACACCTGGAGTCCTGTGTTCAGTTTTGGAATCCTCAGCACAGGAGCTGTAACAGTGATTTCAGAGGCCACAAAGATGATCAGAGAGAGTTGGGGTTGTTGAGCCTAGAGAAGAGAAGGCTCTGGGGAGACCTCACAGCAGCCTTACAGTACCTGAAGGGGCTACAGGAAAGCTGAGGAGGGGCTCTTTATCAGCGAGTGCAGTGCTAGGATGAGGGGTAATGGTTTTAAGCTGAAAGAGAGGAGATTTAGATTAAATATTAGGAAGAATTTTTTTACTGTGAGGGTGGTGAGGCACTGGCATGGGTTGCCCAGGGAAGTCATAGATGCCCCCTGCCCCTGGAAGTGTTCAAGGCCAGGCTGGATGAGGCTTTAAGCATCCTGATGCAGTGGGAGGTGTCCCAGCCCATGGCAGAGAATTGGAGCTGGATAGGCTTTCAGGTCCCTTCTGACACAAACCATTCTACAACACCAGCCTGCAGGCCCTGCAAGCACACTGCAAGTCACCCAGGAGAGCCGACAGCCTCCAGAGGATGTTCCCCACCCCTGGCAGCCCTACTGTCCCCACAAAAACCACAGCCACCAGAGCCAGTTACCCGCAGCCTCTCTTGAGCAGCAACGAGAAGACATGTGCAAGCCTGAGGTCTTTCTCAGGCAGGGGGAGGGCAGGATGTCACACAAGCATTCAGAAAGGATGAAATGGGTTATTTAAAGTCCTGATCCCTGCTCCTTCCCGAGGAACAGTGTGGTGGTTGGAGAATTTTCTCCACATTCGGCTCCCAGTGGCTCAGGACAAGGGCACAGAGACACAGGTGAGCACGGGCTCAGCCTGCGCTGCTTGGGGACAGGAAGGCCAGGCTAACTCTGAGCTCAGCCAGCTCCCATGCAGTGAAGAAACCTCTGTGACCACACCAGGCTTTAAAAGCAGCCTTAAGGCTTTTAGAGCAGCCTAGGACAAAGGCCAGACAAACTCAATTTCCCCAGGCTTTGCCATTTGTTTTAAAAATGCAAGTCACACAACTCTCCCCTTTGCCCAGTAGCCCTACGAGCAAGTGAGCAGCGCAGGGGGTTCCCACAGTCCTTCTCTCCAGAGCCAGCTCCTGTCTCTTCCTTTGAGGTAGCTTGAGATGTCCCCAAGGAGGGACAGCAGCCACCTGGTCACATCACCAGGGTGGTGTCTGAGAGGCAGCCAGTGGGTTTCTGGTCAGCTTCATCAGTGCATTTGTTGAGAGGTAAGCTCTGAGCAGGGGCGGGCTCCGGGTGTTTCATGAGGTCCTCTCCAGCTGAAGGGAGGAGTGTGCTGCAGGAGAAAGGAGACCCCATGCTGCTTAGGAATAGTGAGTAAGGATGAAAACAGACACGCTGCAACATTCATCTGCAGTATCATTATATACAAACTCGGAGACAAGGATCAACTATTCAGTCTCCCATTCCACGCAGCTCCACTCACCCGAACAGACCTCAATGGTACTTTAGGGACACTTCTTGATCTTCCTGCCTGAATGTAAACCCAACTTCATCCTGGCCTGGGCACAGGAGCAGGGATGCCCTTTCCCTTAACATCAGAGACCAAGGGTGTGCCTGCCCTCCACTTTAGCTCACCCAGACGAACCCCAGTTCTCCACCTCCCTGCAGGAGGCTGTTCAGGCTGTTGAGGCCAGCAGCACCCATTTTGCAGCCCAGCTTTGCTCAGGGAAGCTGGCAGAGTGCAGCAGACTCGCAGGCCTCACTGCTCCCCCTAGCCCCATGCTGGGGCTGAGAGCCTGTGCTCACTTCTGGCCACATCAGAGCCCACAGAAGTGCAGGTCCCTGTCAGCATGTCCTGACCACGACAGCCCCAAACATCACCCAGTGTTCTGGGCCTTGTTCCCATCTGAGCTGGGTATGCAGTACCAAGGATACATACCTGCTTGTGCAGACAATGCGCCAGCATTACCAGTTTGCTCTCCAGAATGCAGAAACTTGCTTCAGACCCTGCAAACCAACCTGTTCCTCTCCCTTAAACAAAGCTGCTTTCCCAGCTGTCTGTTCTCTCCCAAGGACACCAGTTCTAAATCCACACTGCAAACATGATGCACATCACAGCTAGTGCAAACTCACCCCAGTCTGCCCAGTTCCAGTTTGCTGAAGCCATCTGACTGAACGCTGTTCTTCTGGAAGAAGACAGACTTTGGCAGCGACCACTACAGGAGGACAGAAAGACAACCACATGGCTATTTAAGTTGCAGCAAAAACCCCTGAAGCCTGCTGAGCTCTGCTGTAGGCTGCCCTAGTGTGCTTCAGCCTGAACTGCCTCAAATTGCTGTGCATCGTCACTGCCACCACACTGTTCCCAGAATAGCAAACAGAACAGGCTTTGCTCTCCACTTAATGAATCCCTCTGCTGTAAGTGGGAGCAGAGCATCTTGAGGTTAAAAGAGTGGGTTTCTTTCGATGGATCAGCCTGCTGTAAGGCACAGGAGTGACAGACGGAGATGGTTCCTCTGCAGAGGGGAAAAAAGGGCAGGCCAGGTGCCAAATATGTAGGGCTGTGCCCACTGCACCCGAGCATATTCAGATGCAAAGTTCTTGCAGATCTGATATACCTGAGTGGATTTCATGTTGGTGGGAGACAGACAAGCATGTTTTTTTCCAGACTCTTGGAAGCCTCAGTAGAGAGGGAAGAAGAGGGCAAAGGGGTTGGGCAGGAGCTACAGAAAGCAAAACAGGCAGACTCTGCACAGGCTTCAGAGCAGGCAAACAACCACTTCTCCCTAGCTTACCCACAGGCATACGCACCATCTGGGCCAAATCTGTCCCTGCCCCAGTGTGGTACCCTTTGACACACCAATTCTTCAGTAGCTCCAGACCTGGGAAGTGACAGAAAAGATAAGAAGCGAGAATGATTTGACCAGGTTTGCAGACAGTTAAGCTTTCGCAGCTTGGGGCATGCAAATATGCTGCACAGAGTTAATGACCGTACAGTACATGCTATGCAGTAACTACCTGAACACGTGCTGGAGCCCCAGCAAACACAGGGTAAACCACGGGCGTTCACCCTTTGTACGAGCAAACACCAGTGAGTGCCAGCACGTGGGCTGCTGCAGTGCCTGCCTTCCTCCTGGGGAGCTAGACACACCGTGCAGCACGCTCAGCTAGGCAGGGAAACTGGGGCAACGTGGGATTTGCTGAATTAGACCAGACTGGCTGTTCCCCCCGAGCCCGGTACCTGCCAACGGCAGCACCTGCACCAGTGAAAGTTCCTACAGTGCAAAAGTAGAGCAGCTTTGCTGTCACTGGCCCCTTTCCCAGAGGAGGGCAGCTCAGGCAACCTTGCACAGCTGCAGCATCCAAGCGCATCACCTCCTCTCAGTATGGATCCATCCAGAGCTCAACCTAGGCTGAGACCTGGTCTCCATCTCTGGCAGAGGGTAGCTGGTATGAACCAAGCTCACCAGTGGTGCGACTAGAAGGGACTGTTCCTTCAGATATACACAAGATGTACTGCTCCAGAGCACAGGGAAGTCACCAAGGCCTCCTACTGTCTCCTGCTACCTGTCCCCACTCTAGCCAAGCTCCCTGCTCTCTGCTAACCCAGAGATCATGAGCAATCCAGGACTTCTTTCTTCCTGTTCTCTTTTTTAATAGCCTTAGAGCTACAGCACAAGCTAAGGTGCTTTGAGATTTAAGAACCAGCAGAGCAGTGGCCAAGAACTTGATGCTGTCCAGCTGAAGTTACTGTTGTTTGCTATATGATACCAGCCCTGGCTATAGGAGAAATCCTTGCTGTCCAAACTCTGCTCCTCAGTGACCTTTCAGCAAGTCCCAGGACCTCGGAAAAAAACCCTACGTGTTGAGGGCAGAGGGGAGCAGGGCAGGTCAGCAGCCCTGTCCCAGCTCTGCACACCACCATGGGCTTTGCACCTTGCTGGTCAGGGAGACATGAGGGCTGCGTGGCACGTATAAGAATGGGAAGGAGTCAGAAGGAGGCTGGATTTTGTTCAGAGATGAAGAACAACAAGAAGGTAGAGCAAATCTGCTCATCAGGATGCTTCAGGGAAGCTGGAGCACTGAACCAGGACGCTGGCCTAAGCAGCAACGTTCAGGGCAGCACTTCAGTGTGGATGATGACAGAGTCTTTCTTCCAGCTGACAGGAGAGCATCCAGCAAAGGTATTAGCGAGGCAAAGGATGACACATGCTGACAGTGCAGCTGGAGAGGGCTATGAGGTTTCTGTCTCCCTGTGAAAGACTGTTACTGACCCCTTTGATATTTGCTTTAATGCCAGAGAAAAGTGACAAAAGCATTTTTTTCTCTCTGCATGACAGCCAGGCTGGGAGCGCACATACGGTTGCCTCAGCGGAGGGCTGCCTCCTGCAGAAGCCTCTCCAGCTACATCAGATGCTGGATGGAGAGCCCTGAGCCACAATCTCTTTCTTTTTATGTTCTCTAACCCCTCAAGCTAGACCTCACTCTTTATATCTCCTGAATAGCCTCTACTGCTGCCCTGATAGAGACAGCCCTGGGTGAGAAGGAATTGGTCCAGCTCAGGTACGCCTCATAAAAGATGTTTTTTATTAAAATACAGAGTTGTGTCCTGGAAAAGTGGAAATTATAGCTGTTATAGATTTCTAGTGTTTAGGAAAAAGTCCTCTGTGTGCACACTGACAGGTTTTCACCAATCAGAAAGCAGCAGGAGACCTGGGAACAGACACAGTTTTCCCTTCACTTCACAGATCACCTGTAAAGAGCAAACCCCAGTGACTCCAGCTGTTTCTTCCCCAAAAAAGGGCAGAGGAATGTAATATCAGAGCAGAGCTACAGATTGAAGGCAGAATCCCAGCCTGCTTCAGCCCCAGGGCACCTAGAAGCACTGGTGCTGTGTTTACCGGAGCAGTCAGCACCTGTAATGAACTCAGAATAAGCTTCTCCTGATACCTGAAGCAGTCTAGAAGAGAACACATTCCCTGTGGCTGGTGTGCAGGCAGGCAGCTCCCTTTCAACACACGTAGTTCAGATGTCTCCCACGACCGTCAGCAGGCAGCCTGACTGACTCAGGTAGCCGTGTCAGGCTCTCAAATGGCAGTTACCTTCGTGTTTATTCAAGTAGTATTTGAGCTCCCACTGGGTCAGCAGGATGTTGAAGTAACAAGGCTGCTCGAAGAAGCGCAGGTACCGCATGGAGATGTGTGTGGGGAACACCCGCTCGAACTGCCCACGCCGGGAATATTCATCCTCTGTCTCCACCAGGATGCGAACATCATCTGGGGTCAGGACGTCCAAGACAGAAGAATAAAAATCCTGCAGACAAAAGCAACCCAGGGTCAGGGAGAAGTGAATTATGTTTTGTCAGTCCCCCTTCCCACCTCTTTACTCAGTCTCTCAGGCAGAGTTGTCTAGGTGTCTTGAGATCTTTGGGATACAGGCTACATGGAAAATGAAGAAATCTAGGATCGGTGGTGACACCAACACTGCACAGAGCTGAGAAGCCCCCCAGTACAGCAGTCCAGCCTCTCTTACAGACACTGCCAGGTGGCACACAAGGCAAGTGTCCCTACCAAGTCAGTAGGCAAAGGTTATAAGAGCCAAGCAAAGACACGAGGAGGAACAGGCAGTGCTCAGCCCCTCTTTAGGGACTGGTGGGTAATGTGTCCCTCAACATGCACCTATTTTAAAGTAAAGGCGAGCCAGTGCAGCACTGGCTTAAGCAAACACAATTTATTGCCGACCAGCTGGAGCCCAAGAGCTCCCCAGCATCTGGCTGTCCCCACAGAGGGGCACCATCTGCAGAGGGATGAGGGAGACATGTAGGACTGGTTGGGATAGTGGCTTGGCAGGATGGCACAAGTATCAGAGGAGACTGTGTCATACCTGGTCAGGTATCTTCTGCGTCAAGTAATAGGCCTTCTTCATCTTCTCTGCTATGAAATGCTCAGATGCTGGCTTAGGCTTCTCCTTCAAAGCAGTGCCCAGACTGAGGACACAAGAAGATGCAAACAGAACATTTAAGTTGAGAAGACAGAGTCCTGTCACGGCAGAGCTGCTCCCAGCAACTTCTGTGAGTGCAGTGACACCCTCAGGAAGATGCTACGGAGGAGAGAATGCCTTCTCCAAGGGTTTCACTAGTTCTGAGATCAGTGATAAACCCGCAGCCTCGTGCATCAGCACATGATGCAGGAAGAACGTGGGCAGCAGAACTGGAAGGGCCCTGCCAGTTCCTTATTAAGGTATTTCAATGTTCCTTCATCCAAAATGTGAACCAACGTCTTTGGCAAGAGGGCCAAAGACACACCTTGACCTAATTTACCACCTGAAGCCTGGGTAAGATCTCATGTTCACATCCTGCTTGGAACGCAGCTTCCTAACAGTAACCAGAGGCCTGGGGGTACAAGTACTCAGTAGCGATACTGCGCAAGGAAAAACAGAACTCAGATCAAAAACTTTCTCCTGCAACATCCAAGAACTCCTAAGATTCAAATTCAGCTCCACTTCCATGTGCCATGGGAAATCCTGGCCTTTTGTACAATCTGACCAGCAACCACCTAAACTATTCTAAGCACCCAACTGAACTATTTGGGGATGCCAGAGTCTGGGAGATACTTGCCCAATACCTTTTAACACTTATATCAACACAGCTAATTTGTTCTGCTGCTGCAAAAATAATTAGTTGTGAACAGATCCAAACAGGGTGAGCAGAGCCTTGAGGTTGTGCTGCTTGGTGCTTGGGGAACATACAGATCAACTGGAATTATGCCCATATACAAGAAACCTTCCCAGAGCAGGAGATACGATTAAGCAAGCTTGCCTCTGGATGCAGGAACTCTGTTAATGCATCATCTGAACCATGTTACGGATCTGCTTAATCCCCTACAGGTCCCTCCGAGGACACCTGCCCTTCAGCACCTCCGTCACAAGCCGCAAATGAGCATGTGATTAAAGTGCCACAGATGAGCTGGCGAGCACTCCGCAGCTGGAATGGGCCCACGCTCCAAGCTTCTGCCTTTGCTGAAGGCACAGGGCAGGCAAAGGGCAAGAGTCCCATCTTTTGGCGTGCCTATACATCACCGCATGTTGGTGCTCATCCCAGCAAGCTACTCCTTTAGTGACACACAGCCAGCAGCCACTCTGCTGCAAGGGATAGCACTGGTTTCCCATCCACCATCAGGTATGAAACCAGTATAAGCCCAAGCTGTCATGAAACACAGAAGGGGCAGGAACCTGGATGGACACATGTCCAGGAATTAGCCTTAAGCAAGAAGCAGTCATGTTACCTGCAAAGTAAGACTGTGCACACCCCTACCCATAGTCTACAGCCTCTGGCACCTGCCTAAGGAAGAGATGGTTCCAGCCTTTGCAAAATAACAGGTGTTCTTCTTGCTCAAGGCAGCAGCAGGTCAGCACTGGGGTAGAGGGTAAGTGGATCCAGCCCCAACAGAGCCGGCCAGCCCTCCAAGCAAACAGAGAGGCAGTGCAACTCAGCATCGCGCTGGTTCTGGCAGAGGGCAGGAGGAGAAAGCACAACTCAACTAACTGCAGAGCAAGCACGAATTACACTGGCCTCACTTCCAACTATGGACCTGTAGAGAAGGCATAAATCCTTCTGCCTTGAAGAGACAGAAGGAACCAGACACCCAGGCAGTGATGCAAGTCCCTCAGACCCATAGCTGAAGGACTGGCAAGCACAGGCTCTCAACAGCACAGACACCAGTGTCTGCTGGGCTGCAAGCAGCCCCCAGATGAAATCCCTCAAGAAAGCAGCCTGCCTTACCATGTTGCTCTGACAGAGAAAGGGGCTGACCTGCAGGTAGGGCCACTTCTCATCTGCAGCCTTGAGACCACATTGTCTGCGCTGGGCAGAACGAAGCCGGCGAGGTTGAGGAGGTCTCGGATCATCTGGCCCTTGATGCTCACATCCAGTGGGGAGTTGGAGTGGAGGCTGCAGGAAGGAAGCATCACAGCAGTCTGAGAGCTAGAATGGAGGTGCAGAGCCCCACAGCCATGAGATCACTCCCTTGGTAAATACCAACCAGGATACAGAACACAGCTTGTCCCTCACCTCATCACAGCCAGCCACTGAGAGAAAAACTCTGACAACAGCTCTTTGAATGGGAGAGTCCCCATGAGAAATGGTTCATTTCTCCACTTCTTCCCAGATTTGTTGGAAACCAGCAAATCCACCCCCAGAGCCTTGTGTAGGACCACAGCTCTGTGTCCACCACATGCCTACCTGCTCTCACAAGCAGGAGAGGCTGTGTGCAGGCACACAACTCCCGGCCCTGCCTGTGTAGCTGACACTGTGTGGCTGGGTGCCGTCAGCAAGCAAAGAACGACGCACAAGGCAGTGGAGCTGCTGATCAATTCTGCCCACGCAAAGAAGAAATCTCTGCCATCACCTGTTCCCTACAAGACACATCCCTCCTTGGCCTTCCTTTTTTAACGTACTTTTCCCTGGCTCTAGCTGGAGCATGCCCGGCAAAGCTTTTGAGCTGTGGATGGATATTGCTTTTGCAGACGGGCAGGACTCTGATTCCTGCAGTCTGGAAAAGGAGGTTTCAAATCCCACAGTACCACAGCACAGGGTGCAGGGGACATCATGAGCCATATTCACTTTATGGTAAAAGAAAGGCCATTATCCACTCTGCTGTGGCTCAGAATCTGCTTTACCTTGGGGAAATGTTGACCTCTAAGATCCAGGGCTTGAGGTTTTCATCCAGCATGATATCAAACCCAAACAGCTCATGGCAACAATATGGCCGTCGCACGTACATCTTCACCAGGCTGTTCACATAGGGCTCAGATCTGCAAGCCAAGGAAAATACGCTTGTTTCCAACAGTGAGACAGTTCTGCTGTTCATAGCACACGCTGCTGGTTCTGAGAGCGTATGCAGCCACGTGCTGCAGGAGCAGGTGGGCTGAGAGATCGACACAGGCTTGTGAGCTGCTGCTGCTGCACTGCGTATGGATCTGGCATTGCATCCTGAGCATCCCCACTCTGTCAGGCAGGATATGCCTCTGAACACAAGATCCATCCTGCACCAGAGGACTTTTCTTCTCAGGCACCCTGGCCAAGCAGGGGAGTGGGTGGGAAGCTGGGCAAAGTGTCAGGCACACCACACCCTCCTCACTCACACTGTAGGGAGACCCAGGAAATATAAGGGCTATTTACCCATTGTAGCTACTGCAGTGTGAGCACAAGTAATGGGATGAAAGGAAGGATCCAGAGAGAAATACTGAAACCAGCAGTGGTGGTAGAATTTAGATTAAGAGCAAAAGGACCAGGCTGAGAGGGTCTGGAGAGCGAGAGGGATCAGGGTGCTCCTCACAGCCAGGCACAGAGCAAGGGGTGCCAAGACTCACGCAATGATTGTTTTGATAACGATGTCCTTAATCTTCTCCCAGATGGCCTCGCTATTAACTCCCTTCTGGGTCAGGTAACTCCAGAGAGCTTTGAGTGCCCTGGGAGAGAGAAAGCAAAGGAGGTAGCTCTGTAGCTTCTTGCTGCTCAGCCCTGCTAGGGAGTGAAAGCAGCAGAGGGGAGACTTGATAAAGCTCTGCCCTGGCACGGCCATCCTTCTGCCATCCTCGAACCCCTCAGAGCTCCTGGCTGCTGCCTCCCCAACCTGGCCCCAGTTTTTTCAGGCCCAAGCTACAAGGAACATAAATCTGTCATAGACTTGTTCCCGCACTGGAGTAATAGGTCCCAAATTAGCACACAAGCAAGGTATGTCAGGCCCAGATCTTCTCTTCCCTCCCCCTCTGTGTCCTCAGCAAACCTCCCCTTCCTGCAGGCCTTCCCCCGCAGCACTGCAAAGCAGCTCAGCAGGAATCCAGCAAGACCCCTGTAAATCTGGTCCTAGAGCCATTTCACTGAGGCTTCGAGGGTGGAGAAAAAATTCTGAATAATGTGGAGAACAAGATGGTAGGGGGGGAGCGTCTCTGCGTTTATAGGAGTTTCCCACACCACACTGAGCGCTGCGAGCTACCTGACACTGAGCCAAGGATGCTCAGATGTTGCTCAAGTGAGACCTTGTGGCTAATGGCCAGGAATCCAAAGGTCATGCTTCCTGCATACGAGATGGAGTAGATTACAGCTGCTCTCATCTTTAACATGGGAGCAGCCAGTTTTGACTTGCAAAGCAGTACCAAAATCCCACACAATCCTATCCCCATGGGATTTCAGCTGCTGGGGCACAACAGACCCCTCTCAACGTGCCAGTGGGGGACAGACCACAGTGCAGCAAGTCCAGGTCTGAGAAAGCAATTCCACCACAGCAAACCACCATCTGCAGCTCCCTTGGAAGTGAAGGAGCCCTGCCCAGGCCCATTAATTGAGAACTCTATCCTGCACTATTTTTGAAAGAGTTTAAACACTGCTGTGGAATCAGAGACAAGTGACTGGGGTCTTGGATCAGTCCACCCACAGGACAGCAGGAATAAGAACTCCTGCAAGACTGAAGCCCTTCTCCCAGACACCTAAGAATTGGCACCATTGCTCCTATTCACACTGAGCAGCATATACACTATCAGTTTTGCACCAGGACTGTCCCTTTCTCTGACTCTACAAGGAAGTCGGGAATGAGATGGGCAGAAGCTTCCATACAGTCAATTTAGGCACCACAATTACTCATTCAAGTTCTAACAGGAAAAAATCAAATTCTGCTTTTACCACATCCCATCGCTCCTGCAAGAGGGCAAGAGGGTGAATGAACACAGATGAGAGCAGCATCGGAAGCAGGGAATGGCACAGACACAGGTACAGTGAACAGCAACCAGAGCCAAAGCAGCAGCGGACAGGATGAGCCACAAGCCAGGGAGACCATCCAGATTCCATCGACACTAACCCATGCCAAATTCTCTCTGCTCCTCCAGTTTCCCCAAGTGGGATCAGAAAATAGAGGGAGCACCTTCAAGATTTGGGTAGGAATACTGAAAAAAGTCTGCCTTAACAGGGAATATAAAGAGCTGCCCTGTGCCCTAAAAGCAGCACACCTACCATTTGTGTCCCTGACAAGCAGTCTCATCTGAGTTGGACTTGTAGTCTGTGTTCTTTTTGTTCACGCTGTAGTTGGTCAAGTGCACAAACTTGTTGCTGAGGCTCTTCATTGAGGAGGAGTACCTGTGGGAGGCAACAGGAGCACAAGCAGTGTGAGCTTGAAGTGGCTGCTCCAGGCCCATGGGACTGAAAGAAAACTCTCTTCTCACCTCAGACCTCTCTTGGCCACCCACCAGCCTACTGCCTCCCTTGGCCAGGCTGCCTGGAGCTCTCTGCGCCCACAGGCCCAGAGACGACACAACAAAGTGTGAGGCATGGAGCAGGCTGCCTCGGGGCAATGGGATGCAATCCCACCCTCACAGCAGGTCCTTAAGAAAAGACCAGAACATCACTTAGAAAAAAATACTGTGAGATCTGCAGTAGCCCAAGGCATTATATTTGAAACTGGAAGAAACACCTCAGTTTCTGGTATGCCAGCCCTTACGCAGTATGAAGAACAGACAGTGTATTTCAAGAACTGCTTTACACCGAGCTGATCTTGCTGTGAGAAAAGTGGATGAACAAAGCATCCTCTCACATTCCCTTCCAACACTGTCACTGTCAGAGACCCCATATGTTTCCAGACTGCTTCTTAAACAAGCAAGCTACAGCTTTAAGCATCACCATATACAGGATGACTCCCTCCTACCGTAGCCACACATGCCTCAGCCCTGAACCAGCCCCCCAGCACGGCTCTCCTGCACAACCTACTTGCAGCTAGCAAAGCGAACCAATCCATCCTTGAACAGGTAGACTCTGAGGGGATCATAGCAAGTGACGTAAACATAGATCCTCAGGTCAAACTTCTTCCCGCCAATGAGGTAGGGTTTGTGCAGATACCTGTAGAAGGAAGCAAGCACGTGAGAACTATGATTTCTGTGTGCAGAAACATCTCTCCCCACCACCTCAGAAGGTTTGGCAGAACTAGGGATCAATGTAGTAGCCCTTTTGCACAGAATTTCCAAGTCAAGTGCATCACAGCCAAAACGAGAGAAAAAAGCTCTCCCATGTACAGAGAGATCCTGCAGCATGTGAGCAGTATTCCCGCCTGCTCAGTTCCATTTTGAAGAGATTTTCCCCAGCTCTATGGCATAGTAGCTTTTCCACACCCACAAGACTGATCACAATATTGAGGAACGTCTAAGACACACAGTGGACCCCAGATTGTTTGGTTCAGTGAGCAGAAACAGTTGGAAATTTCCACCTAAATAATTTGATTATTCACTCAAGAAGTTCATGATTTTCCATAGGAAAGCTTATCACTTTGCACAGGAAGCAGACAGGGAGAACATACAAGCCAACACAGCAGTTCTCTGCCTGCCAAACATTGGACACCTTTCCTGCCTTTCCAACAACCTTCCCAGAAAGCAGCCTCAAAATAAGATGAGCTATTCCATTTTTCTGAAGAAGGAGAAGGAGATTCTGAAAATTCTGTTATTTCAAGACCAACATCCACATACACAGAGGCTCTTACTGCCCCATTCTAGCTTGGGTAAGAATAATTATTTGACAATTGTCACTTTTTCCCTGGGACTTTTCTTCACATTGTCCTTGCAAGCACTGGATAAGGTTTGTTTGCTCCCAGAGATGCCAGACCCCGGAGTACAAAGCAGTGGAAGCAGGATCATAGCAGAGCTGAAGCTGGATCACCTATCAGACAGAAGCCCCAGAAAGCCCATGGAGCCGGTTTGTGCTCAAGACCTCAAAAACCTACACAGAGATAGCAGCACTCCGGTAAGCCCATCTGCAGCTGATAGAGCCAGAGTTCCACCAGCAGCACTACAGACAGTCTAGAAGTTACTGGATGAAAATCAGGTGCTTCTGCTCTGCCACACAGTGGCAGTAGCCCAGACCTGGCCAGAGAGACTAGACACTAGAAATCCCAGGTGGCGTGACAACCTTACTCTCTCTCACTCACCTCTGTACAAGCAGTGGCCTCCTTTTGGGGAGCTGGCTCCACTTGTGGATGACGTGGATACCAATGCCTCTTGCTGATGCTGGCTGCAAAACACAAACAAGAAGGGATCAAATCTTCTCCCTGCAATTACAGTGGGATGGAGGACTGAATTCTGCTTTGGCTTACTGGTTTCACAATCCATTTCTGGCGGCTAGCTCCTTCCTCCCACGCTTTCTTGAGTAATTTGATGTCCTGGGGCAGGATGAAGGACTGGGGGAAGAAGTTAAACTCCTTCTTCCCACAGCGAGCCTGCATCTTCAACAGGTTACGCCACAGACGGTCCTTTCTCCCAATTTGAAATGAACCAGGGAAGTGGTTTAGCTGGAAAGGAACCCAGATGCTGTGAGATCTCCTTTCTTCCCCACCTCCCTGCCCACCTCTTGCTGCTCCCTGGCCAGAGGATACATCCTTTCTGAACACAGTGCAGGTTAATACTCTTTGCTCCCCTCCCAGGATTGCACCAAGACAGGTTCCGCATGCTCCTGAAGCTTCGCAGGGACAAACACCCACATGGTGACTTACACTGGCTACAAAGCCAGCAGCTGCCCCTCACCTAATCTGAGGTCTGAGCAGCTGCAAGGCACTAACCCTCAGCCTTTGAGCTTCCTCCAGCAGTATCCTCCAAGCCAGCGGTTTCCCACTGTATGCCAGAGTGCTGCCTGTGCAGCACAGGCTCTGGGCACAAAACAACCCTGCAGCAGGACAGGAACAGGGCAGGAGGCTGCTAGCTGGATGCTGCCTCAAGACTGAGCAGTCTGGAGAACCATGGCTCTCCAGAAGAAACATGTATGTGTGATACATATCAAACCTCTGGTTCCTCACATGTTCCCCAAGCCACAGGCCACACCTGACCCTTTTGGATCTGAGTTATGTACATCTCCTTTGGCTGCGCTGGCAGGGGGGGCACCAGCCCTACCGCTCAGTTCTGCCAGAGGAAAGACTGCTTTAAGCAACGATGACTGAATTTAGACGAGCTCACAAGTGAACATGGCTTGGCCACAGCCTTAGTCTGTACAAGAGCCACCCTCACAGAGGGGGTGCTCACCCAGCACCCCTGTCTCTTGGGCTCATCTCTCAGCACAAGAATGGCAGCCGCCACAGTCTGGAAGGGACACTGCAGGGACAGCCTGCACAGCAAACACCTGGCCCGGAAGAGATGGGCACCCAAACTGCTCCCAACATGCTCTTCATGCATGTGAAGGAGGTCAGCCCAAAACATTGCCTACCTTCTGGTGCTCCCTGATCACTCTGAAGCTGGAGGATTTCATATGGTGACCCCAGCAGCCCAGCCAGTCATTGCTTTCTGCAGGAAAATCAGAAACGTCCAACAACAAATACTCTGCCACCCACAACACTCACTCAATCCGCCAGAACCCCATCCCCAGGGGCTTGCAGAATTGTGCTAGGGATGCTCCACAGCAACAGCATAAAGCACTCATACTGGCTTCTTTGAAGCTGCCAAACCAAAGCCTCTGAGTAGGATCCAGTTAACCAGGTGGGTCATACCCTCGCAAACATGATTATTGCAGGGATCCCAGAAGAAAAAGGGTCAAATAAATGGCTTTAATCCCCCAGCACACTGACTTCCCTGCCATACAGCAGGTGAATGAAGCACTTGGCTCACCAGTGCTGTACTGCAGAGAGATATGTAGGATTGGGAAACCACACTCCAGGGTAAGGATCACAGCTGCAAATGCTCAGTGCTTCCCCAGCCCCAGCCCTCCCTTACACATCTCTCCAACAACAAGACCCCAGCCCTGAGAACTCTCTGGCTACTATCAGAGAGGATGGCTTCTTCCTCAGCACACAGGGACAAGGAAGTGCTGGGGTTGGCACCAGATGAGCACCAGCCTCCTTGAGTGGCAGCATCATCTATAGGCACAGCTTAACCAAGGCAAAGCACAGCTCTGCTGCCCCACATGCTGCCTCAGCTCCTGACAACGCAGGAGTAAGTTCTTGTAGTCCAGTCCAGAGACAAGCCAAGAGGGGGAATCAAGCCCTGCCAGGACCCACAGAGCTTGGATATTGCTGGTCAGACAGGCAGAATCAGGAACATCCTACAGTGCCGAGCCTGTATTGCTCCTGCTCGGCTCTCTGCAGTCAATCTGCCTTCTCACGTCCATGTGCTGGAGGCAAGGGAGGACATGACTTACTGGATGCTGCCACAGCCTCCTGCAACTTACTTTTGCTGACCCTGAAGTGAGACCTCCCAACAGTTTGCTTCACTATGTTCGGTGTGACTGTGCACATTTTCCATCGCAGCAGCTTCCTCTGCTCCCAAGGCAGCTTTTCCACTAAGAAGGCAAAAAAATAAGGATAAAAGGAAAACAAACACAATACCTAGATTTTCTACATTTGTGCCCAGGGAAATTCTTATGGTTTGCTGCACAGGCATCAGGCCTTCAGAGAAGGGTGTGTAGCCCCCTTCACAGAACTAGCATGAAGCAGAAGATGGCTGGGAGAGATCCAAGATGCTGGAAAATTTGGTGGCAACCTGACTCATGCTCCAGGCTATGGGAGCAGCCATCATTTACTCTTTGGATCTCACAGCAGTGCTGGGTCTTATCATGGAAGGGTGAAGTGGAGCTGCTGTCAGCCAGCACGCTGGCACCACTGCTTGCTAATAACAGGCTGGGCGCTCTTTCCCTGCACCGCAACAGATTTCAGCTCACCTCTCTCGTCCCGAGTACTAAAGTAGATGGTTGGAGGCACATTAGGGAATAAACTGCAGACAAGAGCTGGTTTGAGCACTTTCTCCTGAGCCTCAGTGGGCTGGGCCAGGCACCCAATGCAGTTCCTAGGAGAGACAAAGTAGTAGATGGTCGGCTAAAGGTGAAAAGTAGCCCAGGGAGGAAGGGGAAAGCTGGAAGGAGCCTTGATCTTGGTACTGGGAAACTGCATCATTGCAACGTGGTGCAAGTAATGGGTGCTAAGGCCAGGGATGCAGTCTGCAGCGATGAGGGGACAAGCTGACAATGGATACATGGGCTGAGTGCTGTAACTCCCTCGGGACTGTGTTTTGCCAGGGCAAGAGGGTAAGTTTGTTACACAACAAACCCTATAACCTAGCCCACAGGAACAAGGGGTGGACATTGCAACGCATATATGATTCAGCTGTCATAACCTTCCTGGGTGTGTTGCAGGGAAGAGGGGTGGGGTTTCACTGACTGTACATACACCCTCTTACCATGGCAATCCTCAACAGCTGGAAGGAAGGGCAGAATTTATAATACATCTGTTTAAGTTGTGATGATATGAAAAGTAGAGCTTATAATGAACTTGTATTCAAATATATGCAGCCAGTGGGAGAAGCCATGCCAGAGCAATCCAATAAGGAGCAGCAACAGAAAAGGAACCACAATATATATGGACGCCAGTATCCCATGCCAGCCCTCCTCTCACTGAAGGGAGTGAGTGTAGCCTGCAGTACAGGAGGTAGAGACCAGGATGGGAGAAGAAGAGATGTTTTCCCCAAGTGTTTATATATATATAATTTTTTTTTCAATACCAGAATCAGTAATTAAAAGTTTGTTAATTGGCAATGAATTATATTGATTAAAATATCGTGGCACAAAATTGGATTTGATCCACAACAGACTGAAGGCAGGAGGCAGCTGCAAAGGCTTCAAGGCCAGCCCAGAGCTCATACAGGAATGTGACTGACATCCCTCCCTCCCCACTGCAAGAGGCATTTGGCCCAAGCACTGCTTTCCCCCATCTGCCCCCAGAGGCCAACGAGCCGTGTCCTGCCAGAAACAGATGCTGGTTCAACTTATGTCACTCTGCAGGACTTAAGCAACCATATGTGCACACCCAGAGCCCTACAGCGACCTGAGGTTCAACACTTGCTCGCAGGAAGTGCTTCTCGTCTCTCAGGTGAGTTATGCCATGATGGAAAAGCAGCAAGTTGTCGGGCAGACAGCAGAGCCTGAGGCAGCACTGGTGCAAGGACCAGCTTCTGCTGCTGAATGGGCAAGAACAGGTCCCACAAAGGTCTGCCAGAAGTCATGGAGGCTGGGTCAGATGACCACAGGCTGACTAGTCCAGAGACGCCTCCTTCCAAAAGTTAAGGAAAAACCCAGGCAGTAGAACTTGTTTTCGGGATGCAGAGCTGAGACACAAGACCCCAAGGAGCATTTGCTATTTCTGGCCCACGACACAACCCCTCTGCTTCACCTGCAAGGTAATAGCACTGTAAGAGCACAATTTAATTCAGTAAATTGAACCCAGTGACTGTGAGTGGCAAACCACCTTCTGCAGCTCTGTTTTGCTGTGGTGGATGCACCTCAGCACTCTGCAGGCTACTGGCTGTAGCAGCAGAGGTAGTTTTTGTCTGCAGGGTGGCAAGGAAGCTCATTTTGGTTGGGAAGCCTGTTACTACTTTCATTCCCTTCCGCCACATGCTACAGCTCTCCTTTGTCACCATGGAGGGCAAACACCAAAAAGTTTGGGCAAAGATGCCAGGTTCAGTGCCCTATTTACAATTTCTCACCTGGACGCAGAGCAACGGGATGACAGGCCAGTGACAGAGGAAGCATCTGAGTCACCTGCAGGAGGGGACAGACTCAAGTTTTTTCTCGGGAGACTGAGTGTACACAGAGATAGGAAGAGGAGAAAGAAAACAAATACCTTGGGGGAAAAAAGCCTTCCCAGCTGCCCCGAACCCTTGGATCCTGGGTTTTGCCCACTAACTGGTGGCATAAAAGGCAGGGCAGGGGGTGAAGCTGACAGCCCCACACAGAGAGGTCATGGAAAAGTTTTGGAGCAGGCCTGTGGTGAACCCTAGCTCACTTCCCAGAGGAACGCATGCAGTTCCTCCTTGATTCTAAATAGCTTTTGTGTTCAGCATAATCTCAGGGCCATCCTGAAATGGTAGCATGATGATAAGCACAAATGTAAGACAAGAGGGCAGTTGTGCTCACCCCGAGCTCCCAGAAAGCCCCCACACTCCCCACCTGGAGACACTGAGCACAGCCCTCCCTGGGGAACCAGCACTCACTGTCCTCCTCCTCCTCCTGACTGCAGCTGTCATACAGGCCATCAGGAAGTTCTTCCTCCGCTTCGTCGTCGAGGGGAGGGCTAGGCTCCTGCAGTGACTCCTCAGCAGCGACACTGGGACAAAGGATATCACATCAGAAGGAATGGCATGTGCTTCCCAGGGTAAAAAGACTCAGAAGCCAATGAGGCAACACGAGATGGCATGGGCAGGGGAGTGACAGCAGTGTCTCCCCGATGTTGATGTACAAGCACACATCCCAAGCTACCAAGATGAAGAGGCCCCAGGGTACCCTGAGAGGGAACATTTTCCAGAGCAGCCAGAAAGAAAGAGGCACAAAGACACCTCTCCCAGCAGAAATGCAGGAGCAACGTGCCCTCAGCAACGTGCCCTCCCTGTCCTGCATCAGTTCTGCATTTCTTTAAGAACCTAAGTCTCTGCCCATGAAAGCCCTCCTGGACCTGGCTTGACATCTGTCTTAACCCAAGACACATGCAGAGCCTGCCACAGCAGGCAGGGCCTCATGACTGTGTGTGGAGCGAGCTAATAATGCCACACTGTGGTTAAAGGAGAAGGTGGGAGGTCTTGGAACCTCCCCGAGTGCCTGCATCAAGCTGAGGGTGGCAGGAAGGCTCCCCGGACACACAGCTGCCACAGATAGGTTTTGCTCAGGGATGCAGCCCATAGTTCTCCTTACAGCCATCCCTGTAGTGCCCACAGTGCATTCTCTCCCAACATACAGAGACCTAACAGCCAGCCCACCCCCCACGGCCTCCCTCCACCTCCTGACTCTACTCACTCAAGTGTTCCTGGAAGCACAGTCTGGGCCCCTTCCTCCTCCTCCTCCAGTCGGATGGTGGACATCTGAGATGTGACTTTGGAGATGGCAGCGAGGTGCAGAGGCTCTGCTCTCACCACCTGGTCCCCACTGCATGGGCTCCGCACGTCCACGAGCCGGCAATCAGCACTGTGGTTGGGAAAGCCAGCATTTGGGGCCAAGACATGGACGCTGACAAGCTTAGTGTAGATGATGGCACCATCAGTGCCTGTAAGGCTTGAGTTACCATTAAGGTGATGGCTGCCCAGCTGCAGGTTCAGGGGAGCGATGGTATCCTCCAGGGTGAGCTGTGCTATGATGTGCTGCCCCTGCTCGCTGTTCCAGTTGGACAGGCTGCCCACATTTGTACGGCCAGAGCTTTTGACTTCATGTCCAAAGCTGCTGCATGTGGCTGTCTGTCCAGCCAGCGGCGGCACAGCCTCCATCAGGCTGATCTCTGGCTCCTTCACTGTTGAGCTGCGCACTCTCCTCTCAGCATTCTCCTGTGAGCACCAGTCCTTCCTGAGGATTGCACCACTAGGCACAGGGGAGGGACCCGCAGTCTGCTCCAATACAAGGCTGCTGCTTTTCACTGCTTCGCTGACCAGGTTGCCAGGTGGGGAGTTCCCATTGTCCCCAGAGCGGGGCCATGAGGCAGTGGGGAAGCTGTGGGTGTTTTTCACCTTCTTGACCTCTGGAGACTGCAGCAAAGGCACTTCAGCACTGCCTGGCCATAGGAAGGAGTTGTTATTGAGCACTGGTCTATAGAGGCTGGAAGCCTGCTGACCTGAGCCAAGGGCAGAGCCTTTCATCCCAGTCCCAGAGTGCTCCTCCACCAGCACAGGCAGCAGGCAGGGCTCCATCAGCAAGGAAGACATCACTGTTATTGTGGCAGAGCCAACATCTGGAAGGCTTTGGAAAGGAAACCCATAGGGCTTGGGTCTGAGGCAGAAGCTTTGATGGAGCAGAGCACTCTTACCCAGGTCCAGGCAGGGTGGGACCAAAGGCTCGGGAGCGCGGGAGGGGGTGGGTGGTGGGGCAGTGTGTGTGCTATAGTGACAGAGGGCACAAGAAGCAGGATTGCTGCAGAGGGATCCCTGAGGGCAGCAGGCTGCGTTCCTGGAAAGCACTCACATGCGTCTTCTCTAAATCCCAGATGGGTTTCACCTGCTGCTGAGCGAGGCGCCAGGCCTGGTGCAGCGGGGCTGTCCCTGCTGGAAGGGTGGCCAACCTGAGCCTGACGCTCTTCTCCTGTTTGGAGCCCAAATTAGTGTGTTCTGGTCCTGTGGAGGCCATGTAGAGCCACAGCACACGAAGCATGAGGGAGTCAGTCATCTACAGCAGCATCCTTGCTGGCCTGAAACAAGACAAGGGCATGAAAAGCACTCTCACCCTCACAGGGCAAAGCACCCGGCCCAGTGCCCAGGAGGGCAGCAGCGTGAGCTGCTTTCCCTGCAGGATGAAAAACCACATCTCCATCTGCTGAACTCCTCGAGGGTCTCCTGGGACCAAGTCAAAGGAAGAGTTGGCATCTCACATGAAACCAGAGGATGCAAAGGACAACCTACTGAAGGCTCTGGGAAAACTGCCACACGCAGGAAAGCATGCATCCTGAAAACACACAGAGTGCCTGGCTGCCAGCTGAGGCTGGGGCTGCAGACCCAGCACAGCACCCTAGCTCTTAAGGAGACGCCACCTGCCCATCTGCCTCAGACCTGGCATGGCAGCTGGAGCCCACTGGCATGGGTCTGCATCTCCAAACTGCACTGAGAGCTCCACCACCAGCCTGCTCCTTAAAGCTTTAGCTCCCAAGGTCACACAACCAGGTAAGAACCTCATTTAAAAAAATTAACAAGTTTCTAATTTCTGTAACCTCATAGAAAAGTTGAGCGAAAGCTGAGGCCATCCAAAAAGAGCTCAGGAATGAGGAGGCAGCAAGGAGCAATAGCAGGACTGTTCTAACATGACCACCTTGGTTTCCAGCAGAGACTGACAGTTATAAAATCATAGAATCATAGAACCATAGAATGCTTTGGGTTGGAAGGGACCTTAAAGCCCATCCAGTTCCAACCATCCTGCCATGGGCAGGAACACCTCCCACCACACCAGGCTGCTCAAGGCCCCATCCAACCTGGCCTGGAACACTTCCAGGGATGGGGCACCCACAGCTTCCCTGGGCAACCTGTGCCAGTGCCTCACCACCCTCAGCGTGAAGAATTTCATCCTAAGGTCTAATCTAAATCTTCCCCCTTCCAGTTTAAAGCTGTTCCCCCTCATCCTATCACTACTCGCCCTTCTAGAATGTCCCTCCTCAGCTTTCCTGTAGCCCCTTCAGGTACTGGAACACTGCTATGAGGTCCCCCTAGCGCCTTCTCTTCTCCAGGCTGAACAAATCCAGCTCTCTCAGCCTGTCCTCATAGCAGAGGTGCTGCAGCCCTTTGATCATCCTTGTAGCCTCCTCTGGACCAGTTCCAACAGTTCCACATCCTTTCATGTTGGGGATAGTTCCATGCACACACATTCCCCCCACTGCAGTCCTGCAGAAAAGTCTTGCAAGGAGCAACTGGAAGGCCACAGAGCTGCAGATGTAGGTGTCCTGGATCCTCCTAAAATGAAATATTGCACTATGCATGTAAAATCATCTTGCCTGGGGTGAAGGGAAAGAGAAAACAAACCATGCACCAGGTATTTGTCTTGCTTTAACATATGCCTGGAGGGCCCTGGATACAGTCACAACAGGAATCTGCGCCCCTAGCAGGCTGGCTAGCTCCTTGTTCTTCCACCTTCCAGCTCCCACACGCTTGCATGTTTAAAAAGGTTTAAAAAGAAGGGTAAGCAGAGCATTTAACCATCACTCTCTGTTTCCTTGCAGTACCCACGCAAACTCCTTTCTCACCTGTACTTCAAGCCTGGGCTGCAGCAGTTAAAGTGCAGCCACTACAAGACTCTATAGCTGCTTGGTAGCATCGTGGTAGCAGCTCACACCCACCATAGGGCTGGGTCAGACAGACCCACAGCTGCCAGACCCACATCCACACAGACCCACACTCACACAGACCTACACCTCCCAGACCTACCTCCTGTGCAGACCTACACCCAAAGACCCTCACCCGCACAGACCTATACCCTGCACAGACCTCCACCCGCACAGACCTCCACCTGCCAGATCTACACTGCCAGACCTACATCCACCAGACCAACACCCCAAACAGACTTGCACAGATCTACACCAGCATGGACCAAGCCCTGTCAGACCTTCTCAACCTGTGAATCACGTTCCCAGTTCCCAGTGCAGATCCAGAGGGCATCATCCCAGATGTAGGCTGTATGAGGTGGGAACATCCCATGCAGGATCCCATAGGAACTATTTGTCCTCAAGGAGACCTGCTGTCCTGCCAGGCTCTGCACAGAGGTACAGAGGGGTCAGGTCACCTCCGTGCCCACGGCTGCTCACTAGCCCCTTGCTGAGGACAGGGCAGCTACGTTTCTCTGTAAGCTGCAGCCCAGAGGGGCTCTGAGTCGTGGGGACAGGAATCCCATGCACCATACACAGCTGAGCTGTACCGCACTATCCGATCGCTACCCGATCCATGCCCAGCAGCAAATCCAGCCATGTTGTGACATTCACAGCGATTAGCACAGAGCAAAGGGGCTGTGGCTCAGATGCCACCATCCCTCTGGCTCAAGTTTCCCTGAGTAAACAAGCAAAGCTTGGCTTTCACACGCCATCCCACAGATGCAGCCTGGCTGCAAGTGGTCCTGAACTGCAAGTGACCCCAGCACAACAGCGATCACAGGTGTGAAAAAGTGAAATACAAACACAAGAAGGTGAATGAAAGCGTCCCTGACATCCCTGCCCAGAGGGGATTGTCACTGCAGTGTCAACGCATACGCTGCCAGCTTGGCCACCATTTGTGCTCGCACCCAGCTGTGAGTGACCTTGCAAAACCAGCCTGCAGTGAAAGCCACCTGCACCCCAGCTCTGCCCGGCTTTGCAGCTATGGGTGGATCATGCTGCTATAAAAATAAAAGTCATTTGGCCTAATAAAGCTGTAACGAGGGATGTGCATCCCACAGCCGGCTTAGGGCCAGGCATGAGCATGCCAGGAGGAACTCTGTGTGACCCTGCTCTGCAGTCTCATGTCCTGAGTTTGGCTGGGATAGAATTAAGCCCGCCAAGGCAAGCGCTCTGTGCTTACAATGGTGGAAGCAACCACTGGATGGCTGGAAACACTTCCACCATGACATCACTTGGAACACTGTTCTGGGTCTTGAAAACAACCCCTATGGCAACATAGCACCCCAGAAAGGACTCATTTTCAAAACAGCCTCATAGGTGCCTGGATTAAAGAGCCAGGAACTGAATGCCTGTATCACACCCCCTGTCATGCACCGGCCTCTGCGAAGACCGATGGATACCAGGGACTGCTAAAAACTACACCGAGAGCCATGGGTGGTGGCACCCTCTAACACTGGGATACAGATATAGCAAAAGCGCCTGGTTAGTTAACACCAGAGGATCTATCAGCCTGAATTCCCAGGTGCCATAGAAGGGCATAAAGTCCATGTATGCAGATGAAGAATGTGTTAGGAAGACAGTCTGGGTTAGTCCTGCCACAGGCAAAGTCAAACCCATCCACAGGATTCCTTTTACTCAGGGACCTGGGTGCACTTGGTGGGTGATGCAGAAGAATGGGAAAGCTTGATGAGCACCTCAAGGGGATTTGATTTGGGGTGAGAACTGTCATTGAATTGAATTGTGTGATGTTCATTGCTGAATAACCCTGCCACAGCACATCATCAGCACAGCTGCCATATGCCCTATTGATGGTATTACTGTAAGAATCACTCGAATTAATGAAGAATAAACTCTGATGACACTGAGCGAAGTGCAGCAGTGACAGAACCAGAAGTGGCTTCAGCAGCTGGTGCCCAGCAGCCTCCCCGAGACTGATATCTTCAACCTGCAGACTGCAGGCTTGGGCTGCGCCAGATACACCAGCTGTGAAACTGGGATGCAGCATGCAACAATCCGACACCACACACCTTCTCTCCTGCTCTGGAAGGCTGTTATGGCAGGTGGAGTCCAAAGTCATGGATTAAATGAACTCAATGGGCACTGCAGAGGGATAGCCTGCAGAGTAAGGAAATGAGATCTCTCTGTGTGTGCATATACACGCATCTAACACAAGGGAAGTGGTGGTGATTGATTGTAAAATGATCTGGGCGTTACTCCCCCTCTACTCTTTTGAGACCCCATGTGGAGTATTGTGTCCAGTTCTGCAATATAGAGTCTGGAATGGGTCCAGAGGAGGCTAGGAAGATGATCAGAGGGCTGAAGCACATCTGCTATGTGCACAGACTGAGACGCTTGTTCAGCCTGGAGAACAGAAGGCACCGAGGAGACCTCACAGAGGCCTTCCAGTACTTGAAGGGGCTACAGGAAAGCTGAGGAGGGACTTCTCACAAAGGCCTGTAGTGACAGGATGAGGGAGAACAGCTTTAAATTGGAAGGAGGAAGATTTAGATTAGACATTAGGAAGAAATTCTTCACAATGAGGGTGGTGAGGCACTGGCATAGGTTGTCCAGGGAAGGTGTGGATGCCCCTCCCTGGAAGTGTTCCAGGCCAGGTTGGATGGGGCCTTGAGCAGCCTGGGCTGGTGGGAGGGGTTGGCAGGAAGCTGGAACTGGATGACCTTCAGGGCCCCTTCTGACCCAAACCACTCTATGATTCTATGATGTAGATGGTACAGAATAAGTGGTGGGTATTGTCCTGGGTTCAGCTGGGACAGAGTTAATTTTCTTTAGCTTCTCACACTGTCAAGGGAAGGGTGGGGAGTGCAGGGGAAGCTGGGAGGGGACACAGCCAGAACAGCTGACCCAGGCTGGCAAGGGGGTATTCCATACCACAGGACATCATGCTCAGTATATGAACTGGGGGAGGTGGCCAAGGGGGCAGGGATCACTGCCCAGGAACAGGCTGGGCAACAGTTTCCAGGTAGTGAGCAATTGTGCTGTGTTTACTCGCTTTGTGTATTCTTTTATTGTTGTTGCTATTTTTTCTCTTTCTTTGCTGTTCTATTAAACTTTTTTTATCCCAACGTGCAAGTTTTACCTTTTTTCTTCTTGAATCTCCTCCCTATCCCCCTGGGGGAAAGAGTGAGCGAACAGCCATGTGGTACTGAGTTGCCAGTGAGAGCTAAACCACAAGTAGGTGACAGCGGCAACATAGGTGTGACCTGCACAGGCACAGGGGTCGCACCAGCATCTCCAGCTGCCAAGGTGGAGCTCTGGCCATGGCAAGGCCTTAGCCACCACTACCTGTTCAGCCAGGGCTGGTCCCCAGGCCCACAGTGGCAGAGGGAGAACGTGCTGAACTTGCCCCTCTCCAGAGCAGTTTTGTCAGAGAGCCGCAGAAGCGTCCAGACTGGCACAGAGGAGGGGTGCACTGGAAGCAGCAGCTGCAGAAGGAAGAGGCAGGGCCTTTTGCACAGCTTCCAAGTGAGGACTGTACTGGCCCATGGCTAGTAACCATTGCCATTTCGCTGTAAGGACACAGGAGCTCAGAGATACAGGCAGGAAGGATGAAAGGGAGAGTATTCCCTTCAAGGGGCAGGTCAGGATGCATCTAGACTGGCATCACCAGCTTATGGTGCCTGTCCTTCCCACCATCCACACTCATTGTCCTACCTCCTGCGTCCCAGCTCAACCACCTCTGATGTCTGCCTGCAAACCAGTTCCTGTCCTCGCTGCAAGGACAGCTTGGTGAAGCAGTTGCTGAACATCCAGAAGCAGTGGAGATGAAGGCACCTCCATGTGCCAGGCTGTGGGCACAACAGGACAGCAGCTGCCACATCTCTACAGATCTGGGTACAAACCATGTCACCTGCCTCAAGGTAAATCCCTGCTGGTCACCAGCCAGGGAAGCTTTCCCCTTCACATTTAACTTGGTCAGAGCTTTGAGGTGGAGGAAGGTGACAGCTTGATGCAATCTTAGTTCTGCCAACCCAATCCTACGGCAAAGGAGCAAGTGTTGATTCTGCTGTTCACAACAATCATAAAACTACACTTGGAAATTTTATTGCAGAAACATTAAGCTGGGAAAAGCCTAGGGCAAACTGGCAGGGCCGGAAGTCAACCCCAAACATCATTACTAGTAATTAATGGATTTTGTCTCGGACTCATTGACACACAATAAACAGAGGCCAAAACTGTTACTGTTGGAGTGACCGGGCAGCTGCACCTGCTTACAAATATTTCATTAGTGCTTTTTATTATCGCACAGCCTGCTCACAAGCTTTGGGAAGTCAGCTGGAGCACTGCCTTTACAAACGCCACATCACAGGTGCGCAGGGGTCATTGCGCACCCCACTAAGCATCAGGGGAGGTCCTTTCTTCCAGCCTGAGCCTCCCCACAGCCCACGCTCCTCTAAGCACAGCGTGGCAGCTCCTTGCAGATCCATTTCAAATGGGAAAGGAGAGACCTTAAGAGCTTGGGTGTGAACATCATCCCTCCATCACATGAGTTTGGCTGGGGAGGTTTTTAAATGTAGCTGCAATGACAGCTTGAAATAACAAGAGCTTGTAAATGTATGAGCTGCAAGCTGACCTGATAATATGCTGTCAGCATCACAGTCACAAAAGGAGGGTCAGAAAGTCAGACAACTGTGATTTGCTATAGTTTTCTATGCCACTGCAGGGTGCAATCTTAGCCTATTCTTCACAATTAGAAAGGATAACATCTTGTTTTGTTCATAGCTCTGGGGCTTTTCATTAAACCTTGAACAAGTTAACACCATCACCAAATAAACAAGTTTTATACCAACAGACATTTCAAAGTAAGGGTTTGCACCTCTTCAAAAAAGTTAAAAGCTTTCAACAACATCAAGCACGTTGACCTAAACTTCAGGCTGAGAGTGCCTGAAGCTGCTCTTACACATGGCAGTGAGGCACAAACTCCTGTGTTCCAGCAGCATGAAACCACCCTCACCTACACCAGCTCCAGGAAACAAGTAGCCTCAAGTGCTGTCAAACACGCAGACAAAGCAGTGCCTGAGGCCACCTGCAAGTTCAAGTTGAAGAGCAAGAGGCTCCTCCAGGCCTTGAGAGCAGCCTGTGAGGACAAGACAGCTGTGAGACAGCTCTGCCACCACAGAAATGCCAGCAGCCCAGGGGCCAACAGCCCGGCACACTGCTTTGCCACACAGTTACAAATCACTGCTCCCTCTCAGCTCCAGAATTGCCCTGCGGAACCATGTTTTGGGTGCAAAATCAGAGGCACAGGATGATGACTGATTTTTCTCCTAATCAAGACATCAAGTTTTTGCTTGGCCACTCAGGTCAGAAAAAAGTTATCACTGAGAAACCACCCACCATGGAGATGTGTCAGCAAATTCCACCTACATCCTGGGATTACATCTGTGCCCAGCATTTGTGCTGGGGCCAGTAATTTCAACAGCGGTGGCGCTGAACTCCACTCCACGCTGAACAGAGGACTGAGAAGTGCATGACTGCCCAAAACGATCCCTTAATCCAGCAGAGTGCTGCCCTGCAAGAGCAGAGCAGCTCTAATGCACGCTCGCATTCCCGAGGTGGAAGGGAGGGAGGCAGGCAGACCTTAGGAGCAGTGAGCCACTGGACCAAGCCACAGGAGAGCTGGAATCCAGCCACCACTTCGCCCTGTGCTGCAGATGCCTCCCTCCATGCACACATGGACTGGGGACACGTTCAAGTTCACAGGGGACTTTCTCACCGTTTTCAGGACATCAGAGCACAGTGTCAGATGAGGTGAGGGACTCCAGCATGGTTAAGCAGAGAAAATAGGGCTGCAGTTGAAAGAGCACACTGGGGACATGTAAAATAAAGGGCTATCTCAGCGCTTGGGTGGGCTAACCTGGCTGTGACCAGAAAGCACGGGGGCCACACCAAAGGATAAAAGGTCTAGAGTGTGGAATCACCATTGTTACTGAAGGATATTGACTCTTCCACTCAGATATAGTCCCCAGGCCACTGAAGGGGACGTGGCGCCAACAACATTAGACCACGCAACTCTGTACTTCTCTGGCAATGAAGCTGGGAAATCCCTGCCCTTGGTCTCATCCCTTATTTACATTTTCTCATCATCTGGGCTATGGGAGCAGCTGAACTGCAGCGTAAACTGAAGTAGGGAAATGATTCTGAGTTAAAAACAAGCATTGCGTGTTTACAGCCTTGACTGTTTCAGTGAGGAGGATGGAAACACCTTTCTGCAGATCCAGGCAGACAGCAAATCGAAGGGACAGCATTCTCTATCAGGCTTCAAGATGGGAGAAAAGGTACAGGAGAACTACACAAGACATGAGCAGAGCTTGGCCACCAGTCCAAGAATCAACAGGTGGTCAGTACAGCCCAGTATGGTTTTAGACAGTCTGGCCACACTCCCAATCTTTGGCAAAGAAATAAGATAAATGTAGAGGACTTGGAGTGAGTGGAAAAAGTATAAAATATCAACACGTAGCTAGGAGACCAAAACTACTCAATTAGTTCAAAACACATCAATTCTTTATCTATCCTCTTTTCTTGACACTTTTTTTTTTGAAACATATCTGGAACTGGAAGAAAAAGTTCACAGGTCTGTCCTTCAGTACTTGTCCTGAGAAGGGTGGGAAAGATTCCTCTGAAGGCATCACAATCTTCTCACTCCACACAGCAGTCTCTTGGAGCCCAGGAGTGAAGCAAAAACAGAGATTCAAGTTGGTGTAAGCTGCCAAATACTCTCAGACTTGCTGCACAGGAGGAATTTGGGAAATGCTAAGGAATGGCACCTGGCCAGGCTGGTACAGCAGCCAAAGCCCTCAGCCTGCATTGGTGACACAAAATCTCCATGCAGGTATCATTATCTGGGGACAGTGACATTTGGCCTCGTCATCGTCCTCCTCACCAGGTGATCCCTGCTATGCTGAGAAGGGCTCTGGCCATGACTGAAGAGTGGGAGAGCATGATTTGTCATCAACAAAGTTTGCCTAATACAAAATTTAAGGACTGCAGCAAGCGAGCAACGCAAGAACAGACAAGTGCCACTATCTGCTAGGTACAGCCGCTAAGAGTCAAGGAAAACATTTCAGATAAAACTGTAATCAGACCAACAGTTCACGGTTAATTCCCTCAGACTGCCTAGGAACCACGAGACATCACCCGCCCACTCAGTGAGGAGCACACAGGAATGAGAAAGAGAAGCCACATCACAGGGAGTAATGCAGGGAGGGTTTGATGTGGAGCTGAACCTTGCTTACCTGAAGACATCCATGGCCTGGCTGAGCAAGGACGCAGGAAGCTGGCACAGCACTACAGGGCTTCCCCACTCCTGTGCCACCCATTCCCAGCCTGGACCCTGGAAGCATTCAGGAAACACTCCAGGCTTATTTAAATGCTTCTCACTGCTCCAAGTGCCATTGGAGCTGGCTGGGGCCATGACTCGTATAGGAGCCGGCTCTTCCTCCTCCCTGGCATTCCCCGGCAACACGCCCTGTTTCTCATTTGTACAAGTGAAAAGTCTTTGAAGCCAAAGGTGCTACTGGGACGCTGTGCCCTGCCCAGGAAGGGGAGCCCAGCACGTCCCTATGTCGCCGCCTCCCCAGCCCCATGGGGCCCGGCCCGGTGCACCCCAAGGGGCCACAAGCAGGGCCACAGGGCAAGGACATAGGGCACGGAGCAAGGGCACGAGGCAAAGTGATGGGACACAAGGGAGGGTCACAAAGCAAGGCCACAGGGCAGTGACATAAGGCATGGAGCAAGGGCACAAGGCAAGAGACACAAGGCAAGGGCCACGGGGCAGGGGGCTGGGGCTTGGGCACGGCCCAAGTGGGCGCTGGGGGCCCCGGCGAGGCCGGGCGAACAGCCGGGGGACCAGGCCCCCTCGCTCAGGGGGTGGGGACCGGGCGGTGGGAGCCCAGGGTCGCCCACACCCGCCCACCCCCCCCTTCCCACGCCCCCGGTGGAAGGGCCCTGGCCCCGCCGCTCCCGTACTCACCGCCCGCCCGGGCCGCCGTTACCATAGGGATCGGCGCGGCGCCACGTGACCGCGGCTCCCGGCAGCCCCCGCGCTGCGGCGCCCCCTGGCGGCCCGGCGGGAGTGCGGCAGCATCGCCCGGCGCCGAGCACAGAACACCGGGAGGCGCTGGGAAGGGCGGTGTCTGGAGGGTTACAGGCACTTCTTTGGGAGCAGTTGTCTACGGGAAAAGCGCCCGGGTGAAGCTGTCCAGGCAGGGCACCCCTTCGGGGCGGAACGAGAAGGGTACGGCGGCAGAATCCCGGGCCTGTCCAAGGCAGCATCAAGGGGCACCTTGAGCCTCAGCGCCCGCCCTCTGCGCTAGCCCTCAAGCGCTGGTGCAGGGCGGCGGAATTCCCGGGATCCGGGGAGCCAGGGGTGCTTCCAGCACCGCTCCCGCCGGTGCTGTGCAGAGGTGCAAGGAGGCGGATAAGATTCTGGCAGTGCCGGGCAGAAGATGCCCGGGAGCTGGCACCAGCGGGCTTCAGGTCGCCACTGGCCAGCGCAGCCAGCTTCTCGGTGGCTCTGAGGGACAGCAGGGCCTGCGGAGCAAAGAGAGGGAGAGCAGTCAGCCGCCAGCCTGGCCTCTCATCCCCCAGCACCATCAGGTCCCACAGGAGCCAAGGTCCCCGTGCCGTACCTGCTGGATCCTGGGGTGCTGACTGAGGGCCCACAGCGCCACAAGGGCTCCCTCCCGCACGCTCTCCTGGGGGTCCCGGCAGGCCACCTCCAGCAGGACATGCGGGACCCTGCTCTCCATCAGCAGGTTCCCAAACTCTGCCCAGCGCTGGCCCAGGTTTCCCAGAGCTGAGGCTGCATTGCAGCGCGTTCTGGTCTGCACATCGCTCAACAGCCGCATCAGCCTGGGCACGGCCCTGGCCAGGGTCCCAGCCGGGGAGGACTTATGGAAGGTGGCGTTGCCCACCGCAAAGCTGGCTGCCTTGCGCACGCACTCCTCCCGGTCTCCCAGGCAGCCCAGCAGGCTCTCCAGCACGCCAGGTTGGCTCTGCAGCACCTGAGGAAAGCCATGTCGGAGCAGGTTGCCCAGCAGGCTGCAGGTTCTGGCCCGTATCAGGTAATGCTGGTGGCCTAGCAGGTCGATCAGTGGCTGGTCAGCCACATGCGAGCCCTTCAGGATCCTCTGGAGAAAGGGCAGGTGCTCTGGACAGGCCCGAGCCACATGGGTCAAGAGAGACAAGAGGTCAGTTGTGAGTTTGACACTGTCCGAAAACAAAGCAGATGTCAGGAAGGCAATGACATGCTCCGAGGTGGCAGCTTCCCTCACAATTTGGTCTATGACCTGCTTGTCAGACACAACAAGGTGGCACAAGAGGCTCACAGGGAGCTCAGCGTGTGAGAAGGGTAGATGATGACAGCAGACCTAAGGAGAAAGGAGGGACAGTGGTACTGAGTGCCCTGTCCTCACGTGTGGGCCAAGCCAAGCAGCAGCTGAAAGTTGCCAGCAGGTTGGTGCAGGACTCAGCTACCGGCCAGGCTGCTTGCTCCAAGGGCTTCATTGCACCGCATGGCACCCAAGTGACATCCCTGCATGGGCAGCAACCACCAGCATGGTGTGAATGGCACCAGGCATTGGGGCTGTGAAGTGGGGAGGTGTCTCCACAGTATGGGGTGGAAGAGAAACATGGGACCAAGAGGGTACCTGCAGCAGCTGGGCAGGGATCTGGGAATCTCTCACAGCCTCCTTGACCAATGCTAAGGTGTCTTCATCCACATCCAGGGCAAAAGGGAAACAGAAGAGCTGGCAGGCCTGGATGACCACAACTGGGACAAGCTCTGGGTCGCCATCTTCTCCTGCTTGCCTGAGAATTTGTTAGGGAGAGAGGGCTTTATACAGAGGTGATGAGAAAAAAAAATATCAGGGCAAGAGGCAAAGCACATTCCCCATGCCAGGCACTAAGGAGCGGCTCTGCAGGTGAGCCATGCCTTGCAGAGGGGCACACTAGGAACTTCTTGTCCCTCTGTGTGCTTGTGTCCTAGCCCTGTTCAAAGGCTGAGCTCTGCCCACTTCAGACCTCCCCACAACTCACGTCTTTGCCAGGCACGCCAGGAAGCCAGGAGACAGTAGCCTCTTCAGTGTCACCAAGAGGATACTGTGAGACTGGGTGAGCTGAGGCAGACACCGGTGGGACTCTCGAGTGAAGGTAAAGAGGGCCAGGCTGAGGAAGACCAAGATGCCTGCAGGGGGAACAGCCCAACAGAGGGGCAAAGCAAAGCTAGGGAAGGCTGAAAAGTCTCCTCTCTTCTACCTGCTGCCTCAAGGCTGCTCCTGTGCTTCCCTGCCCAAATCCAGACCAATCTCCACCCATGGTGGAGGCACTCGCCAGAGTGAATGCTCCCTGCTGCACAGACACCCTTTCTTGTTCCTCCACAACCAGTACAGCTGAGCTGCTGCAGACTGGGCACAGGACAGGCCAGCCCAGCCCTCTCTCCCCAGAGGACAACAGCAGCCCTTGAGAAAAGACGCCTGAGCCTGCTGGCCTCAGGGACCAGATGTGGACGTGGACAGGGACAGACATGTGGGCAAGTCTGCGAGCAGGATGTGGAGTGAGGTCCAGATGCCCTGTAGCTTCACAGCTCCTACCTTGAGGAGAGAGGAGGTTCCAGTCTGGCTCTGCCATGCGGTGATCTGCCCCTGGTGGGTCTTCCTCCAGTGCTGCCCCATCATGGCCCACACGAAGCACCACAGCAACACGATGCCACACCACAGTCCACAGCTCTGAAGCAGCAAAGCCCTGCTCCATGGCCACATCCTCCTAGAGGTGAGGAGACAGATGTTGGAGGGCTTCGAGGTCCCTCATGGCTCCCCAGCATTCTGATCCATGGCTCAGTCAGTCTCATGGTCCTCAGAAGACCAGGGCTGGGCAGAAATGGGCCAGGGGGAGGAGAGAGGCCGGACAGCTGGCAGCCCTGCTGCGCCTGCTGATGGTGCCAGTCCCAGGGCATTCCTGCCCTCTCTGACTCCAAGCTGGCCATGAATCACCCCTCCCTGCCCACCACTCTCCTACCAGCCCTCTAGAGCTTCACAGACACCCTAGGGACACGAGGTGGCTTTCATGGGGTTGCACAGCTCAGCCAAAGCTGCCCAGTTCCCTTTTGCCTCAGCCTCCATTATTCACACACATTCAGGACTTTTTGCCCCCACGCTTTTGGCAGGGACCAAGGAAAGGAAGATGGGCAGAATGATACCTGGGCAAGGAGCTTCAGCAGGAGGAAAAAGAGCCCATCATAGAGACCAGCACCCATTGGTGGAGGGAGCTGCAGCTGTAAGAGAGGGTGACACAGGCTGGAGCTGGCAGCCGCACCACATCTGCACCCCTCTGAGCCTGTCTTTGCACATATCTGCAGTAGGGTGACAGCATGGCTCCCTGCTCCTCTGTCTGCACCCCGTACCTCAGCAGGCACTGTCAGCACGTTTGTCACCACCGGCAGGATCTCTTCTCCCTCAAGTTTCAAGGCCACCCCATGGTGACTGAGCTGTGTCAGGAGGAATGCTGCAGCACCCTGTGGGAGAGGAGGAGCTCAGTACCTTTGGGACTTTCCTGTCTGCCCATTCAGTCCTGACTCTTCATCCCTCAGCCCAGGGCTGTGCCTGCCCCCATCCTACCCTGAGTGCACAATAGCAAGACCCAAACGGGCTGAGTGGCTCTGCAGGGCTTTCGGTGGCAGCTCGGGCAGGAAGGGCAGACTTACCACAAGGGAGACAACAGGAGATTGGGTGATGATATCCATGGCCAAGGTAACCACCTCTTCAAGCCTGAAACACAGGGGCCAGGAGAGACACACTGTTCCCACAGCTTCACATCCCACAAAGCAGCAGCATCCAAACATCCCCAGGCCTGGGAAGCAGGCTGCATGCAGTAGGAGCAAGCCCTGGTTCACAGCACCTCCTTATCCACACTGGGGCCTCATCGCATCCCCAGTAGCCACCCACACTGCCCAGCACTCTGCTGGTGTGTCTGGATTGGAAGGATCAGTAGGAGCAGGAGCTCAGTTCTGGGAAAGGTGTGGGACAGAGGGCTGTTCGGGGCAGGACATTTTCCTGTCCCGCCCATGAGTGAAAGTGGGTGCTTACCTGGGAGGAGAGGCCTGGAGCTGCAGGGTGAGCAGGGCCAGCAGGTACAGAGAGGCCTCACAGGCTGTTCCCTGGGCCACCTTTGCCATGGGGACCTGCCAAGGGAGCAGGAGTCACAGAGGGACAACAAGGCTGGAAGGGGAGGAGGGGACATTTCTGGGCCCTGGAGTAGAACCACAGTCCCCAGACTAAGCTTCCCTCAGCTCTCCCCACGTTCCCCAGCTCAGTCTGAGCAACACTCAGAGGAATGTGTCCTGCTTATCCACATTCTTACCCTACCACTGGGGCTATGGTCAATCCTACCTCGCCCTTTGAGAGCCGGATGAGTGAACCCCACAGTTGCTGGATCCTTCCCAGGTGCTGGCACAGGCTCAGGCTGGCATGGCAGCCAGCATAGAGGATCTGCAAGGCAGAGGGGAGAGGTGCATACCAACCACTGGGGACAGGGACATCCCCCTCACACTCCAAGGCTATGGTGGGCTTATTTATTCAACATCTGACACAAGGAAGATGGAGTCACTGAGGGCTCAGCCCACAGTCCCCACCATTCCCCATGCTCCTCACCCCAGACCAAAGGTCCAGGCACCTCTGGGCACAGCCAGATAAAAAGATGGGGTCATTACCTTCAGCACGTTCAAGGAGCAGCTTGGATGCTCCAATCTCCCCAGCAGTCTCCCAACTTGCTGGCTGTCTCCCTCCAGAAGCTTTTCAGCTACCTCTTGAGCAACCTGCAGGAATCAACCTGGTTTGCACCCTGTGCACCTGAAGCATTGCACAGACCTAAGGTGTTCAATGCTAGCAACAAATTAATAAAAGAAAGCATCTGCTTCCTACATTTTGCCTGCATTCACAAAGAGATGCCCATCTGCCATGACCCAGCAAGGCTCTGATGCAGTCCCAGAGCTGAGCAAGGGGCGATTCTTCTTCTGCTTCACTGTCATATAAGAATTCTTCATGTTTTCTCTGCATTACTTAGCCTTTAGTCATTTACTTAGCCCTTCCCACAGTTCAGACCCCAGGTGTGAGTCTCTTAATTCATTTAGGAGCCCTTAGACCCCTGAAGCTCAGCTGCTGGCTGGCTTGGAGCAGCTTGCAAATGCGAGCCCTGAAGCCACCAAAGCCAGAGGACTCCAGCCCTCTGCTTTTACTGCTGAAAAAGAGATCCTTCTGGAAAGAGCTGCTGCCCCTGTGGGAACCACACCTCCCCACCCCACAGAGGGAGCTGGCCTGACCTGCTGCTTGGCCTCCTGACAGCCATTTCTCTCCAGGGGTATGGTGCAGGCAGCAGCCAATGCAGCCACGAAGAGGTCTGCCACACATGGGCTCTGGGCATGGGCTGACTTGGCCTCCATTACTGCACCTGCATAGGGACAGAGCTCAGGAGATATGTGCTAAGGTTAAGGGACACTGAAGGGTAGAAGGATGGGATTGGAGGCAAAGAAAGGAAAAGTTAGGCTTGTGGCACAAGGAGGGTGAGATCTGGGATCAAGAGAGAGGATAGCCCTGTTTAGCAGGGGTTTGGGCAGATAAACTTCAGCCGCTTCCTCTGGCCAACCTCACTTGCAACGGCAATCAGTGCTCTGGGGAAGCCCAAGGGCAGGAAGGGAAGCCCCAGGAGGTGGGTGAGCTGCTACCTCGCAGAGCAGACTGCTCTGAGATGGATCCCTGGAGAAGTCTGTTCAGCAGGGGCTGATGCTTCTCTCGCAGGCTGCCATAGAAGGGGGCAGATATGGAAGGGTATGTCGCATCCAGACACTCACAGAGCAGGGTGAAGCACTGGGGGAGACACAGGGGTTACCATCACTGCAGACTGAAGGTCGGGGGACAGAGAAGGATCATAGGGGAGGAGGCTAGGGGAGACAGCAAAGATGGGAGAAGGACTCATTTGCTGGAGCCTCAGAAACCTTCAAATGTCCTCTCCAGCCAGGTTACTGCATGGGAGCCACATGCAGCTGCATCCTGGCTGAGCAGGGCATACATGGAGGCACAGCCAGGGAAGATGCCCTCTTAGAGACCTCCTTTCTGCATGTGATCCCCCTCCCCTCCTCAGACCCCAGTGAGTGAGACTTGCCCTGACAGGAATGCATTAGACCCAACAGCTGGGAGCAAGGTCCTCAGCCTATGCTCCCAGACACATATCTCCAGCCCCACAGCTTCTGTCCCTGGAGGAGAGGGTGGGTAAGATGGAGTCAGACAGCTTACCATGAGGCTTTGCTGGCAGAGTCTCATCTCTCTGTCAGCTGGCTCAGCCAGCAGCTCTGGCAGCAGGGCTAGGAAGCAGCCAGCACTCTCCTGGAAAACCTGAAGGCTGAGGGAGACAGCAAGAGCAGAGGAGAGCAGGGACACATGGCCCCTGGCTGTGAGGACAGGATCTGGCCAGGTCAATATGGCCCTGGCTAATGGAGCAGGCAGCACCATTGTCAGCAGGCAGCACAACTGGACTCGTCAGCTGTGCCTTCCCCTCCATTAATGCCACTCATGGAAAGCACTCTTCTGTGAGCACAGAGATATGGCACAAAGTGCTTAGGCCATGATGCTTCCCCATGGAGACAACTCCAGCCACAGAGTGTGAACACCACCCTCCCACCTACTGCCAGGTTCCTGAAGTGGCCACAAGAGATCTCAGGGCACAGAGGGCTGTCCCTACCTGTCCTTTTGCCCACTGTCCTCCAGGCTGCACTCACTGCTGAAATAAACTGTGGTCACCGCAAGGAGGTCTGTCAGCACCTTGAAACACCAGGGCTGCTGCAGGATCCAGAAAGAAACAGCAAGTGGGGATTGTTTCCTGGCACCGCAGCAGGATCCTCCCCCAACAAGACTTTCCCCTTTTCAAGGGTGCCTGGAAGAGGCACTGGTCCTGTGATACAGCTCCTGAAGGACTCCAGGGCCTCCTCACCATCAGCACTCTGCAGAGCTGGCAGGAGCCCAGATTTCTCTGGGGTCTTACACTCACCCGCTTGGTGCATCCACTCTCCAGGAGCTGCTTGGCTAGACACAGCAGGGACAGAGGCACATTCAGCTCTCGGCAGAAGTGGGCTAGCAGCTCAGAGTCACACCGGGTAGCCAGGAGGTTGCCCACAACACGGAGCACAGGACGGAGACGGGAAGCTCCCTCCAGGATTCCTTCCAGCACCTGGACAGAGAAGCCAGAAGAGCTCAGGATCATCAGTAGTTTTGGCCTTTCCATCAACCACGGGGCAGTGCTTCAACCCATTAAGGCAGGGAACAGCAGGGGAGCAGATAGCAAGCCAAGAGTATGTGACAGCTCTAGCTCCTGGAGAAGCAGAGGTCATTCTTGGGGCTGGTCTGAGGACTCCCCCTATGCTCCCAACCCAATCATGGCGAACAAGGCAGCATCCATGTCCCCAGCCATAGGTGCCTGGGCCAGCTACCACTCACCTGCTGAGCAGAGTTTGCCAGGCAGGCCTGGACATGTTTTCGAAAGCCTGGGTCCCTCAGGAGGCTCAGTGGTGTACTCAGCTGCATGGCTGAGGGCTCAGTGGCCTTGATCAGGTGCTGCCACTCCTTGTCTCTCTCCAGATCCTGGCCACAGAGGAGAAAGGGTGGTGCCACAGACCCTGTAGGCCCCAGGGTCTCTGTACCAGCCTGTGGGGACTGGCCCTGCTGTCCTCACCACAGGACACCGCCATACCTCACTCTCCAGGTCCATGGTGTCAATGCTGCACCTGCCTAGGGGTTCTGCCCTGCCAGCACCAGCCTGCAGAGAGGTACCTGTTCCAGAAAACTCCTGCTCAAAGTCTTCAGTGATGCTGTGCTCCCTAGTCAGGGAAACAGCACAGTCAGTGAATGCCCCTGCCTTCCCCTCTTCCTCCCGTCTCAGCCTCAGCCCTTCCTCACCATGGGGTGGGAGGAGGCTCCTCCAGCTCCCACTCTGCCATGCTGCTCTTTCCTTGAAGGGCACCGGGTTTCTTCTCTTTGGAGGCAGCCGGTGGCTCCCTCTCCTGAAGGGCTGCTTTCCCTGGAGCTGCTCTGAGCCTGCGGCCTGGGTATCCTTTGCCAGAGTCCTTCATAGATGCATCACCTGCCTTCAGTTGCTCCTGGGTGATGGCAGAGGAGTTCAGTCAGGGCAGGGTTACTCAGCCAGCCAGATGAGTTCCCTAGACCCCACCACCCTGACAACCTCACGTCCTGCCTCGCATGCGGCTGACCCCCCAGCATGACCCACGTACCTTCCATCTTTCCCCCCAGGTCCCTTTTCAGTGCCCCTCCTTTGCCCTGACTGTGGGACACAGCCTGGGGAATCCCACACTTTCCTCCACCTTTTTCTGTGCCTCCTCAAACATCTTCTGCTGGACCTTTCTCAGGATCCTGGACTGGCCGCTCCTGGCGGCCATGGAATGGGCTTGCTGCTCCTTCAAGGCCTGCAGCTCTGGGGACAGCTTGGTGGTGAAGGGGTTTGAGATCCCGTGTTCTTCTGTGTCATCAATCACTGGTGAGGCAAGGGGAGAATTTGAACAGCAGCTCTGACTTGGGACACAGGGAGAGTGATCAGCTCTGGGATCCCAAGGGAATCCTGGGGACCCAGAGCAAGCTCAGGGGCAGAAGATACGGGTCAGAGCTTGGAGAAAGCTGAGAGGAGGGACGCAAAGACCAGAGCAGTAAAAACATTAGGGCAGTGTGGTCCTCCCAGCATCCAGGCAGTAGGAGGAGGAAATGGACCTGGCCAGCGCTAGAAATAGAGCTTGTACTCACCAGTAACCCGTCCAGCAATGAAGGGGTGGGAGAGCAACTCAGGCCATGACAGGCGCTGGCAGGGGTCCTTCATTAGCAGTCCCTGCAGAAAGCTCTGCAGAGCAGCACAACACCAAGGTCACCCACACATGCTCAACACCCACCAGTGAGTACAGCATACCCACCATCCCCCCCACTGAGGGCACACAGAAGGCCAGCGTTCCTGCCTGGCTCTGGGAAAGGACTGACTCTAGTGCCTAGGGCAGATGGGAAGACACTTCCCTTCCCAGCCCAGTAAATCTCTCCTCTGCTGTTGGACCCAGTTTCCCAGCTTATGGACAAAAGTGATAAGTGTCGCCTCCCAGGAGGGCCTTGTCTATATTCTGAAGCCCCTGTTAGGGGACATAAAGCCCAAGAGTGACCAACCATGGCAGCAGGCAAGGCCAAAGCTACATCTGCATTAACAGATCTCAGACCACAGACAGGGTCTTTGCCCTCACCTTGAAGACTGGGCTTATCGCTGTGGGCCACTTGACAGGATTTTTGACAATGAGGCTGACGAGCTGGAAGATGCTGCTGGAGTAGAAGGGCGGGGTGCCCACAAACAGTTCGTACAGGATGCAGCCCATGGACCACAGGTCCGCCGTGTGGTCGTACGGCCGTTCCTCCACCAGCTCAGGGGACATGTACAGCGGGGTGCCCTTGATGGAGGTCAGCACCATGGTGTGAATGCTCATGGCACGGGCAAACCTGTTCAGAGCAAAGCACAGACTGCCAGTTCAGGCTGAAACACTCACTGCAGCTCCCAGGGAGATCCCTCTTCCCTTTGAAGCCCAAAATCCGCCATCCCTGCTCAACCTCTATAGATGCATGGAATTCAGGTACCTTTCCATACTCCCCCCTCCTCCTCTACAGCACCCAGGATGCCCTTTGGCTGCTTCTCAAGCTGGCCCCAGGACCCACCCGAAGTCACAGAGCTTGACGATGCCGTCTTTGCTTAGCAGGATGTTCTGGGGTTTCATGTCACGGTGTAGGATGCGGTGGGAGTGCAGGTAATAGAGAGCAGAAACCAGCTGGGCAGCTATGGTCTGGACCTGCCGGAGACATGGGAGCCTCAGCCTGTGTCCCATAGTGCCACCAGCTGGTACAACCATGGGCTTCCTTTATGGCCTGGCTTCCCCAGTGCCCCCCAGGTTCAGCCCTTGTCCTGTCTGGGGCAGAGATCAGCCCCAGCCTTGTGCCAGCAGTTCTTTGCAGTAGGCTGGTGGCCAAGGCAGCAGCCTGGTGTGGTCCTTGGAGACAAAACAGGGAAACTAAGGTCACTGCTGGACCCCACTGTCGCCCAGTGCAATGTGGTTCCCTCTTGATCCCCTTCAGAAAGCTCTGCCAGGTAAAGCCCTGGAGGGGTTCGCAGCCTCCTGAACCCTCCTGGCCCACAGCAGAGCCACACTGCCTGCAGGCAGGCAAATCCTGTTTTCTCCATCCTGCAGCAAACACTGCACGGCCACCACCATGACAGTCACCTGATCCTCGGGCAAACTCCCATCATCCTCCAGGGTCTGGAAGAGCTCCCCCTCTGCGTAGTCAGTCACCACCACCACCTGGAGGGGCAAACAGCATGGTGGGTCAGGCACTCATCCAGCTGCATCTTCACTGTGCCCTAGGGACCAGGACAGAGCAGGGGAGGAAACTGGAGGGAGATGCTCGGGTGTCATCATGCACAGCCTGTAAGTTTGGGCTGGGACCTGGGATGGAAGAGAGACCCTGTGGCTGCACTGCAGCAGGGGCCTGACACTTGCAGAGCCCTTGTGGCTGTCCTTATCTCAGGCACCCAGCAGAAACCAGGACAGGATGAGCTCAGGGTGGCATTTCCAAGCCCAGTGGGTAGAATCACTCTCTTGAGGTTTTCAATCTGCTACCCAATTACTTCATTTCATGCCCCGCTGTTCCACAGCACAGTCTTCAACCCTTCCCTATCACATTCTCTCCAGCACAGTTTAGACCAGTGAAAAGTCACAGTCTCTGAAGATCTCACCCTGGGTTCCCAAACCACTCCTCTTCCATCCCAAACCCCTACCCAGCTCCTTCCACTCTGTGTATGACCCAGCGTACCCCACAGAGCCTATATGGATGCTGGCTCCCTGCACAGCACATAATGCAAAGATGGCATCATGCAGCCCTCATGTACGGTCCTTGCATGCCTCAGGGAGGGTGGAATGCCCTGAGGGAAGAGGACCTCAATGAGACCAACTGAGGGAGCAGAGTAGGCTGGCGGCAGGATGGCAGCACTCAACACAAGCCATGAAACAGCTGGGAACAGAGCAAGCCAGGCTGGTTGGAAGAGCTGCTAAAGCCCTGGGAGGGTATCACCAAAGTGGTCACTACAACAGCAGGGGCCAGCCCTTGTTTCCCTGCCCCAGCCAAGCAAAAGCATCTGCCCAAGGAATTCCCCTTCACCTCCTTGTCAGTCTCAAAGCTGTCAAGCATCTGGATGATGTTGGGGTGATAGAGGCCCCTCATGATCTCAATTTCCTGCTGCAGGTTCTTCAGCTCCTTCTCAGACCGCCCCATCTTTGGGATGAACTTCAAGGCCACCACCTTTCAAGGCAGGCAAAGAATTTAATGAGTAAGCATAGACAAAACTAGTACTGCCAGAAACAGGGGACAGGAGACAGAGATGCTGGTGGTCAGCAAGTCAGCAGTGCGCCCTGGCCATGAGGAGCAATAGCAGCAATCTAGGCTCTGTCAACTGCCCTTTATTTGGAACTTCTTAGGTCATATTGGCAATATTGTTGCCACTTTTTGGCCCAGAAAGACATGGATAGGCTGGAGTGGGCATAGTGGAGGCCATTGGGGTGGTGAGAGGGCTGAAGCATGTGGGAGGATGGCGTAGGAGTTATAAACTGAAACAGGGGGACTTCAACATGATATAAGGAAAAACTATTCACCCCAAGTAGAGTCAAGCACTAGCTGTGGGGTGTTTGTCCTTCAGGTTTCACAGGAGCTGAATTTATAGCTGGCCCTGCTTTGAGCAGAGCATGGACTGTGACCTCCTGAGGTCCCCTGAGCCTGCACAACTCCTTGCCAGCAGGCAAATGCTGAGACTCGGAAGCCTGGCGGGGCCCTGGAAGCCAGCAGCCACGAGAATCCAGTCCTGGTGCCACACAATGACCCCTGCACTCTCCCCTGCTGCCCTGCTCCTCACCTGGGCACTATATTTCCGGCGCCCCTTGTACACACACCCAAAGGAGCCTTTGCCAATCACCTCCAAGACGTGGTATTTCTCCATGGCAAGTGTTCAGCGGGTCACTCAGCTGCCAAGGCAAAGCAGTCGCTGAGGAAGAGCATTTTGCCTCCCTCCCCTTCTCTCACCCTCAGCCACCAGCTGCCACAGGGCACAACCCCAGCTGCAACGGAAACCGGTGGCAACAGTGCTGGGAAGGCAGGGCTGCACCTTCTGCAATCCTAGAGGCCAGGGCTCCTGCTCCCACGGGCTCCACCCAGGGCCCGGTACTCAGGGTGGATGTCCCTCGGGGCAGGTGTGCCCAGGGACAGGTGACCCGGGGCAGGTGACTTGGGGCAGAGGGTGTCTCTGGGGCAGAGGGTGTCGCCCAGGGTGGGTGTCCCCCGATGGTGGGTGACCTGTAGTAAGTGTCCCTGGAGCAGGGGGTGCTTCCCTGGGGTGGGTGTCCCCTGGACGAGGGGTGTCCCCAGGGCAGGTGTCGCAAAGGCGGGTGTGTCCCTTGGTGAGTGTCCCTGAGGCAGGTGTCCCCAGAGTGGGTGTCCCCAAGGGGAAGGTGTCCCCCAGGGGCGGCTGTCCCCGGGGCCCGGGAGGGTGTTCTCCACAGGGCGAGTGTTATCTCCTGGGCGAGGGGTATCCCCGGTCCCTGTCGCCAGGGGCGAGTGTTCCCCAGGCCAGGGTCCCCTGGGCTCGGTGGCCGGGGTGGGTGTCCCCAGGGCCCTGGCCCCACGGCAGGTGTCGCCGGGGAGGGTATCCCCTGTCCCCGTTTGTGCCCGCCAGCCCCAGCCCCGCTCCCCCGTGGCAAGACGAGCCCCACGCCGCGGGAAAAGCCCCCCGGCTGCGACTCACCTCACCTCCTCCCCAGTCCCCACTCCCGCCGCTCCCGCCCCACGCCGCGGCGTTGCCTGGCAACCCCCCCTCCTCGCACTTCCGGGGCCGGGGCCGGGGCCGGGGCCGGGGCCGGGGCCGGGGCCGGTTCCGGGTCGCGCGAGAAAATGGCGGCGGTCGGCGAGGAGGCGGAGGCGTCGGACTGGTAACACCACGACCCCCGCCCCCCTTCCCCTTTCCCTGCCCCGTGCCCAGCGGGGCCCGGGCCCCTGATCCCCCGCTCCCCGTAGGGCGCTGCCGCCGGAGGTGGAGGTGCTGGAGGCCATCTACATGGAGGAGCTGCGCGTGGCCAGGGGCCGCGGCAGGTACCGGGCCGGGCAGGGACCGAGCGGCCAGGGGCGGCGGTGGGTGAGGACTGCAGGATGGCGGGGACCGGACAGGGACCGGTGCGGGCAGGAACCTAATTGCGAAGGGATCTGGGCTGAAAGGGGCAGCAGTGGGTAAGGACCAGGGCGGGCACGGGCCCAATTGGGCAGGGACGCGGGCGGAAAGGGAGCTGAGTGAGCAAAGATCTGGGCAGGCAGGGGCTGTGGAAAGGCGCCAGGGTGGACAGGGACCACGGTGGGTAAAGACTGTAGTGGGCGGGGGGCCTGGCGGGCACGGCAGCAGTGGATAAGGGCCACAGGCAGGCAGGGGCCCGGGCAGGTAAGAAGAGTGGTGAGCAGGAATCTGGGGTAGCAGGGATTGGGATGAGCAGGAGTGCCGGTGGGCATGGGTGCCAGTGAGCAGGGGCAACATCAGGCAGGAACCCCAGTGCACATGGACCCCAGCAGGCAGAGACCACAGTGGGCAGGGGCAGTGGTGGGGTGGGCAAGGACCCCAGCGGGTAGGGACTGTGGCAGGCAGATACCCCAGCCTGCAGCCCCAAGCCTCCCCTGGCCCTGCACCACCACCCCTCACCTTAGCTGCTTTGCAGGTGGGAGCCCTGGGAGCTCAGCATCACCTTGCATCCCGCCACGGCTCAGGACCAGGACTCCCAATATGTCCATTTCACCCTTGTGCTCTCTGTGCCGCCCCAGGTAGGCTGTCAGCCCCTCACACCCCTTTCCTTCCCACCTTACTTCTTTTGCTTTAAGTGTTTCTTCTTTTTTTTTTTTTTCATAGTATCCCAACAAAACTCCGGAAATCTCAATCAGGAAGCCACGGGGACTGTCAGATGAGCAAATTCAAAAGTGAGTGCCAGGAGGGCAGGGAGAGAGTAATCCTTTCCTCCAGAGACCCAGGAGGCACAATTTGTGGAAACGCCTTCTCTCAACTTCATGTGGTTCCCTGTATCTGGTTAACAGATGGATACAGGTCCCTAAATCACGTTTTTTAAATCCCATGCTGAGTTTGACAGTGAGGGGGCCATCCTCTGGGTTGTTTCCCTGTGTTCCCTCTGAAATGTAACCTAAATCTTTTGGGCCTTTGAATCTGTTGGTCCTGCTTTGACAGAGGGACTGAGCCAAGTCCTCGGGCAGCCCGTTGTTGCCTTTGCGCTCCTGTCCTTGGTGCAACAGAGTGTGCAGATACCCTGGTACGTGTCAGCAGCACAGGAATAATGCGGCTCCCACCGACCTCGAGGGCTGCCATCTGATAACAGATCCTGAGATTCACAAAAACCACAAGGTGGTGTATTAGCCTGATCCGAAGCAGTCAGCAAAGCTGGTCTTGCAAATCTTCTGAGGACAAAGGCTCCCTGTGCACCAGCTTGTGAGGAGCCAGGAGAGCACGTGGATATGTGTGTGCACATCCCATGCTGCAAGCAAAGCCTGAAGGCCTGTGCTCTACTCCTACCTCCTGTCATTGTGGCTGAGTGACAGATATGTGGGACTATGAAAAGTCGTGGCTAAACTTGTGTTAAGCATTTCTGCTGCTTTGCTGTAGGATTTCCCAGACCCTAAGAAGTGTTGCTGAAGCCAGGCTGGGGACAGAGGTGCTGTATGAACTGATTGAGGTGAGAGCTGGGGGATTGTAGGGGTGGCACTGGTCCCTGACTTCCCAAGGGTTGGGATAGCCCTGTGCCCATGGGCAGGCCAGGAAGTACAATGTTTGCTTTAATGCTTCCACAGAAGGGAAAGGAGATTCTCACTGACAACAACATTCCTCATGGCCAGTGTGTAATCTGCCTCTACGGATTCCAGGTAGGCAAGTGTCTCCTGGCCCAGCAGGCTGGCTGAGAAGTGAGACAAGAGAACAGGGAGCCTGAAGCTCAGTGTGTGACGGGGTGGGCCTTGGCAGTCTCCTGCCCCTCTGGACTTTAAGCGATCCTACTGGGCGTGAACCTTCCCAAGGCGATGTATGCTACTCTCCTTGTAAAGCTGAAAGAGAACCATCTACAGAAACAGGGCACAGGGGTAGCACCCAACAATGCCAGAGCATCTCCAAAGGAGTGGGAGAGTCTGGGGATGGTTGCTGGTTCGCTTCTCAGTGTTGGTCAAACCTTGCCTCGATTTCATCACGCGGGTGCTCAGGAAGAACTGGAACACATCTGTGCAGGTGCTGGGGTCTGCAGGACAGCAGAGCTTGCCTTGTCTGGGTTGCAAGGAGAGGCAGTGCCAGGAGAGAACACACCAGGCAGGAAAATTGCTGCTTACACAGGAACACATGCAGAGGAATCAGTCACAAAAACCTTCTATCTTGACACTAGGAATATTTCTCACACTTGGAACAAGGAGCAGCATCCCAGTCAGAGCTGAGGAAGTAGAGATGAAGGCCAGTGGAAGATTATACATGGCTCTGCCAGCAGCAATGCTAGTTTCCCATTGCCAGCACTGACATGGGAGTGAACTCCCACCTCAGCTGGGGAAGCTACACAACCCAGTGCTCAGAAACCCTTTACAGCTGCCTTTTCTCCTTTACAGGAGAGAGAATCCTTCACAAAGACCCAGTGCTACCACTACTTCCACTCCCACTGTCTGGCCCGCTATGCCCAGCACATGGAAGAGGAAATGCAGCAGGAGGAGAGAGAGCAGCACCTGGAACCATCCCCTAAACAGGTACTGGGCCCTGGGCTTCCTCTCCAGCCCCTGCACAGGCCCTCATGACGTCTCTGTCACCCCTTTGGGACACAGAGCAAGGGCTGGCCTGACTTGGTGGCATGATCAGTGGTGTGCCTGCGCTGAGAATCAGAGCATGATTACACCAAGGGATCTCCAGTGGCCTTTTCCAACCAGAATGACCCTGTGAGTTTTTAGTACTTTAACAGTTGGTTTATTGGATTTCTGGGTCAGCGCCTTCTGTGTGAGAGGGCAGGGGAGCTGGTTGCATTTTTTGACTTCTAGAACCATGGGAGTTGGGAAAGAGAGCTCCTTCTCTTAGTCCTCGAACTGCAGGGGTATGCAGCAGGATAAACATGATCATCTGCATTCTGGAGAGATAAAACCTGCCTGAGCACGTGTTGTGAGAGTTGTCAGCCACAGAGCAGACAGCGCAGCTGAGCATGAAACACATCAGAGGTTCCTTCCTGCACAGAGTTTTCAAAGAAGCACTGTCTAAATGACACGCTGCACTTCGGAGTGGGGAAAAATAGAATCTAGGCTAAGAGGACTGGAGCCATGTGTGCTGACATACGTGGTTTGTGCAGCAATCAGCAGCGAGCACAAATTCCAGTGTACCTCATGGTGGAGGCATCTACTGTAGCAGTTGCTGAGACACTGGGCTGCTTTCATGTCGCTGGAAGACTTCCAGCCCTCCCTCCCCTGGTAGAAGAGCAAAGGTGGCCACCCTGTTTCACTTCCAGGCTAGGCATTATCTGGCAGCATGTGGGTTGGGTGGTGGCCATGGTTTGGCATCACCTCTTGCCTCCCTGCAGGATGTCAGAGTGCAGTGCCCTGTCTGCCGGGAGACCCTTGTCTACGATCTCTGTGCTCTGAAGGCGGCACCACCCCCACAGCACCCACTGGTAAGAAATGGGCATGGGGGCTCACCTGCCCAGTGCAGCCACTCACTGGGTGGCTCCGTCTGGGGCATTGTAATGGATGAATGAACAGGCAGCTCACTCTCGGGACCTCTAGGCAGCCCATCCAAAGGATGTTTGATGCATCCACAAGAAGGACATTTAGTTGTACAGCCCTGAGTTTTCTTCTCCTAGAGCATGAAATGAGCTCTGTATCTCGTGTTCATAATCATAGAATCATGGACTGGTTTGGGTTAGAAGGGATCTTAAAGCCCATCCAGTTCCAACCCCTCCTGCCGTGGGCAGGGACGCCTCCCACCAGACCGGGCTGCTCAAGGCCCCATCCAACCTGGCCTTGAACACTTCCAGCGAGGAGGCATCCACAGCTTCGCTGGGCAACCTGTGTGATCAGAGGAGGCTGTGGGGAGTAGTTCTTGGCACTGCCAGCCCACGCTGGGTGTTGAGAGAGCTCTTACCCTGCCTTGCTTTCTGCCGCTCAGGAGCCGTACAGGCCCGATGCCAAGACACTGCAGCACCAGGAAGAACTGCGCTTGATTTTCAAGAGACAGCAAGAGAAAGGGGGCATCATTGACCCTGAAGCAGAGCGGAACCGTTACTTCATCAGCCTCCAGGCGGTACGGCACCAGGGGCAGGGAACTGTGGGACCGAGCGCTGTCATCTGCCCTGTCCCTTTCTTAACTGGTGGCTCATTTCTTCCAGCCTCCAGCTGCTGTTGATCCAGGCCAAGCAGCCACTGCCTCTGAGCCACCGGTGAGTGTGAGTGCTGTGGATGCACCACAGCTGCCCAGCCAAGCCTCGGCTCCAGAGCCAGCCAGGGCACCGGAGGTCAGGGCAGACCCCGGGCGGCCTGAGAGGCCTGCTTTGCCTAGGGAGCAACAAAGCAAGAGGGAGAGGCACAGAGGGGAGAGGCCAGGCCCCAGAGGCCAGGGCAGGCAGTCGTGCAGTGACTCGCAGGAACCGGCAGAGGAAGCCTGTCGTCCACTCCATGGCTCTAGGGGACCCAGGGGCTTCAGCCAGAGACCTGAGCGAAGACCTGGTCGAAGGCACAGCCAGGAGTTTCCAAAGTCTCATAGCAGAAGCAGAGCTGCTGCCTTGGCTGAAAGAAAGGAATTGGGCCCTGAAGACCCCCCACCAGTAGCAGAGGCTGTGGACTTGAAAGAGGAGCACTGTGATGTGGAGGGATGGATCCCAGAGAAACAGGCTGAGGCCCGGGGCAGGGAGAAGGAGAACCTGGCGTTCAGCTGCAGGGACCACAGAGCAGCTGCCAGCTGGCAGAGCCACCACAGGCCCTGGGACTGTAGGAGGTGGGAGAGGTCCAGAGTCCAGGAGCACGGTTCCTACCCCAGAGCACCGAGAGGGCGAGGGGTGTTCAGGCCCAGTGAACGTCAAGAAGCCCATCTCCTTGAGAAGGAGAGTGGCTCCTAGCAGAAGTGGTGAGGGGCTGGGGTGGGTGAGGGAGGGGAGGGCTGTTTCTGGGGAGAACAGTGAAGGCTCTGGTGGAGCAGTAGCAAGCGGACACTGCACCCCTTGGGAGGAAGGAGGTAGTTGACATGTGGCACAGCTTGGGACAGGCAGTGTCTCCAGGGTACATGCAGAGTGAAGCATCCTGGCATGAGTGACTGGCTGTCACCAGTGTTGGAGAGGCTGACGGATCATGTCAGCCTTGGTCTCAGAGGACCTAGAGGACAGAGAAAGCCTGGACCGGGATCAGGGACCTTCAGCCATCATCTGTGTATGTGAGCTGCCAAGAAACGTGCATACTTACAGATCAGAGGCTGAGCCCAAGCATGGTGCTATGGCAGAGCCAGAGTTGTAACAGGACTTGCCCTGGAAGCATCCTGGTGGAGCCATGGTGGTGCCAAGGGATGAGGCTGTGCCAGGGCAGCAGCTGGAGCTGAGCTTGCTGTGTTCCCCTGTGCTTTTTGGAGCACCTTCTCAACCACTGTCCCTGTCCCTTGGAAACATCACTTCTGAGCCCTGATCAGTGCTCAGCTGATGGGCTCAGCCAGCCAAGTCCTTTGTACGATAGCAGATTTCCCACTCTCTGCCAGGAGAGCTAAATTCAGCTTAAGTCAGTGCATTGGCAAGTGAGGGCTATCCTGGTGGCTGAGGCTTCAGGTTAGCTCCTGCTCCCCTGGGAAGCCTGAATTTAGCTGGAGCTCCTGCCTTGTCCTTCAGCCGCTTTTGTGCAAGCGGAAGCTGATGGGGGATGCCTGGGAAGAGCACTCTGCTTTGCGACCTCGTCTGTCAGGATTGTCCTGACACCAGGCTGTCTCTTGGAGCTTCCGACAGCCCAGAGTGAAGACATGCCCCAATACTTTGGATACTCTTACCTTCCTTTCATCTGCAGGCTGATCTTGCTTCAAAGAAATGCAGAGTTGCTACTTAAACTAACTTGGTGCAGTTCCTTCTGCTGCTGCTTCACAGATTTAGTGTCCCACTCCAGAGCTGTGACAGGTGATCCCAAGCCTCTGAAGTGGGACACTGCTATTAAATTAATTCATTAGGTCTTCTCCAGAGCCTGTTCCATTTGTTTTCTCTGCCCTCTTGCTCCTGTTCTGTTTGGAGCGAAGGTGTTGTTCCCTAGCATTGCTCACTCCCCTCCCTGCTTGCTACACCCGGGGCCAGGGCAGAGAGCATTCCCTGGCACTCCTGTGTGGCAGAAGGCTCCCCAGTCCCTGGTTTACCTCAGTGTAAGCTGTCTGGCTTACTCAGACAGCACCGATTCCTTCACACTTGTTTGTGCCTTGTGCCCCCACCTCTCTTTTGACCACACGTGGGTGGTTGCTGTCTTCCTCCTCCCACTGAGTGCAAAAATCGTTGTGCCATGATGGGCTTGCCAGAGCTTTGGGCGAGATCCCTAGCAAACCACAGGCTGTGCGCTGGCTGGGAAGGCATGTGTGCTGCATCTGCCTGGCTGATCCTTTGGCATGTGAAGGCTGCACAAAAGCTGGCTCTTGAACGGGTCCTCCTCACTGCTGCCCTGCTCTCTCCATGCCTGGCCTTATCCTGATGGGGTTGGTTTAACTTTAACCCACTGCCCAAGAACGTTCCATGCTTACATTTCCAACACTGGCTTTATTTTCAACCTCAATGTTCTAAAAGCATTCTTTTTCCCCCTCCTCCACTACCTGTCCTGAGCTTGGGGATCTTGAGAGTCAGAAACTGTCTCCTGCTGGGGACAAGGGCTGAGCATTCGCTCGCTGAAGAGAGCCCTGATTTTCCTTCCATGCTTGCTCTGTCCTTGTCCCAGCTGGCTTCTGGGTGAGCAGCCTATTTGCACTTGGGTGAAAAGTTGTAAGCTTTATCTGACATTGGCGCTCATTCTGCTGCCTCCTGCCTTCACCTGTGAAATTGCTGTGCTTCACAGAAGGCATTTGATCAGGTCCAGAAAGAAACATGATCACTGCCCCTTGCAGGAGCTGAAGCGTCTTGGCATCCTCCAGTGAGCCAGGCTTACTCTCAGTGGGAAAACTGCTGTGCCTGCTGTTTAGAGCATGGGAATTCAGCCATGGAGGCGAGGACCTGGTTAACTTCAGTCAAATGCCAAACGTATTGGAGGGGAGGGGGTTTCCTGGGAGTAAGAATTTAGGAAGGGCCCTCACCTCTCTGCTGTCACAGGAAACTTTACAACAGCACATGGAAATTAATTTGGGCTAAACAAACGAAATCTCTCGTTGAAGGGGAGGCAGGGAGCCTTGCCCTGAGGCTCTTCACTTGGTGCCCGCCTGCGTCAGCCACCTATCTCACAGGGCTGTTGTGAGGCTTAACTGGCGAAAGCACTCGGGCTGGGCCAAAGGGCACCAGCAGCACTTGTAGCATTAACACTATTAAAAGCAAGCAGTGACAAATGTTGCCTGTGCTCTTACATGATGGCATTGGGCCCTTCTGGCTCTCCTTCACCACTCCCCGATCCTCCCCAGCTGCCGTGAAGTGCTCGCCAGTCACTCACTGGCCTGTTTTGACCTCTAGCTTTGAAGGAAGAGGCTGGATCCTAGTGGTCAGCTTCTGCAGGAAGGCCAAGCACAGGGCTTGAGATGCCAGCAGCAGCACCCTGCTCTGGGACCTACCCTGAGTCACTGAGACCACCCTGGGACCACAGGATCAACCCTTCACTTGCAGAAACGTTTGTGCAAGTCCTACTTGCATCAAAGCAGCACCTGTTTGTGCTGAAGTTCAGCCAGGTGCCATCAGCTGGGCCCCTTTGTTTCCCAGCACATTCTCAGCCTCACCCTCGGCCCCACAGGGCAGAGCCAAGAGGAAGGCTCAGCAGCGACTGAACAGTTTGGATTTGGCCTGGAATTGACTCCTGCAGCCCCACTGAGGTGCCACAGCTCCCAAAGCAAGGACACAAACACAGGGCCAGCTATGGGAAGCTGGTTTGGGGACTCTGAAACAGGGACTGGAGAGAAGAGATGCTCTTGGCTGTCTCCTTGGGTCAACGCATACAACCTCACTCTGGCTCTGTGGCGTTGGGAAGGAGGTGCAGAACTTGCCAGGATGAGGCCCCCACCCCCTTCGCGTTGCATTTCAGGCACCTGTGGCTCTACCCGTCCAGGACATCTGTCCTTGGCAGGAAGGAAGCCAGGTAACAGGGAAAAAGCTGCGACTCTGAGAGCAGCAAGCCAAATCCCTTCTACAGCCACACAGGGCCTCTCCTGATGGGAGGAAAGGAGCAGTAACCTCCAACAAAGGATTTCTGTGCCTTGCACTAGGCTGGCCTGCTACAGAAATTCACATTGGCATTAAAATCCAACTCTTGGGAAGTTATTCCATATCCAGCCAAAGCGTCTCTGCTCCCACAGGCAGCTGCAGTAGCTCCAGGGACCCACATCTCCTCTGGCAGGAAGGACGGTCATACCCACCCAAGAACGATGTCCAAGCAAATCTGTGACTCAGCATCGCAGCCCAGCAGGGCAGGAGCTGTGGCACCAGTCTGCAGCCTGGAGGACAATGATGTGTCTGCTGGGAGCTGTTTTTTTCTGAAACACTCTGGGTTTGTAGTGCTGGCCATGCCAGACCCTGGTTAGGAGGGCTCTGGACCAGCAACTGGATAGCAGGGCAACTAATAGGCAAAAGGACCAGAGAGCCAAGAGCCATGTTTTGCACTTCACAGAGGATATTCACAAACCAGTGAAGACCATTGTCCCTTCAAAGTTCTGCAGCTCTTTGGTGGTGCAGCACCCCCGTGTCCTGCCTCAGGGAAACGTCCTCCTGAGGCATCCCTGGGCTGCCCCACAAGGAAGTTGATTCACATCCAGGAGCCTTGGAAGCTTACGACAATCCCAGCAGGAGGCACACAGCAGTGAGCAGGGCTGGTGCAGCCAAGCCTGAGGAGCAGCCACAGCTGATCCCCTCTCCCGGCTGCAAGGCTGGCGGCTCTGAATCTGTGTGTTATAATAAAAAGCAAGGCCTTATGGGGGTAGAGGTGATGAGAGACCTGGTTTGTGTGCCCAGGCAGCTTCACAGCATCCCTGGGATGGTCACGCCCTCGTCCCAGTCCTTTCAGTGTGGCAGAAGGAAGCTGGCCCCTGGTCACAGCAGGATGGAGCGTGTATTTGAGATGGCTCCTTCAGGATCTGTCTTGTAGAGCATGAAGTGGCCCTGTACCTGGGCAGCGCTGATCTGTTTGGAGACCGCCAGCGCTTGCTCCGCAAACTGCTTGGCTGCAGCCGGGGGCTGCTCAGGGTAGAATCGCTGGAACATGCGGGCAAGCTGCCAGCTGGAGCAGTGGCCCACGTACTGCTTGAGATCCACACGGCCAGGCCGCACCAGGGCTGGGTCCAGCCTGTAGAAAGACATGGAGGTGCCCTGAAAACCTGAGGGAAGTGTCTATGCAGGGTGGGTCCTGCAGGAAGCCCCTCCTCGGCACTTGCACAGCCAGTGTCCTGTCTGCAAGGTGCTCTGTATTGCAAGGTGGTAAAAGTGTGGAATGGATTTGTCCCTCGGGGGTTGAGGGGGAAAATCAACCCAAAAGAAGCAAGACAGCTGGGGAAGGGCTGGCACTGGAGAAGAATAAGTGTGTTCTGGGAAGCTGTTTTGCCCACATTTGTCCCATGAGCAACTCTGAACAACCCTCCAGGCAAGCTCAGTCTGGAGTGAGCCAAGCCTGCTGCCCAGGTGCTGTGAGCCCAGGCTGCATCCTGCCAACCCCACGGGCTGCACGAGGGGCCAGCATTCTGCTCACAGCACAGACACAACCCCATAACCTGCAGATCCCCATGGGCAGGAAGGTGGAACTGCTCCTGAAGGGCACAACCGTGGTCTGAACTGCAAGGAAGTACCTCAGGGTCCAACAAAAGGGGTCCTGATTAGCAATGAAGGAATTTTCATCCCAAGGGAGGATTTGGGAAACCTGAGCCCCCAGTCTTCACAGTGGAAGATGCAAATTGCCCTCCACAAAGCCCATCAAAAAGGAGCAAGGTTTTCCTGTGCAACCCTCCCCGTTTCCCTCTCACAGGGCAGCTCTGACCTGTCCACGTAGTTGGTGGTCATGAAGACGATCCTGGCCTCTGTGGAGGCCACGCCATCCAGTGCGTTGAGGAGGCCGCTGAAGGTCAGGCGCCCCATGCCTTGGTACACAGCTGGGTCTGGGGACAGAGGTGTCCAAGATCATATCCCCTGGCCACTAACCTCGGGCAGCCCTTGTGGGCTACCTCCCTACCACCTGAGGCTTAAGCCAAGCTCCCGCCCCCTCCTTCCCCAGAGGCTGACCTCTCCCTGGCTGGCAGCCCATTCACCTCCTGCCCTCCTGCACCCCTGGGAACCCAAAAAGGGAACGAGGGGGAAAGCCACCTCTGAAAACAGCTGGACAGGAGAAGTGTCTTTGCCTGAGGATGAAGGACCCAAATGTCCCTTTATACAGCCTAGCCAAAACTGGGTGAGGTCCAGCTTGGGCCCTGAGGCCCCAAAGAGCCACCTAGTCCTGGTCTCCACTGGTGTGGCAGAGCAGTCCAGAGTCCAAACCTTTCCCCAGCACAACTGGCAAACCCCAGTCCTGCCACTGGCCCAGGAACAGGGGCACCGCTCACTCTCCACAGCGAGGTCCCTGCTGACGAAGGCAGCGTCCACGTCCTCCAGCAAGATGATGCTCTGCTGCGGTGCCACACTCAGGAGGTGATTGAGCCGGTCATCAGAGAGGCTGCGGTCGCTGAGGCTCAGCAGGCAGATACTGTACTGCAGCTCCCCAGCCAGGGCTGTGCTGGGAAGGACACAAACCCCAGGGATGAATCACAGTGAGAAAGCCCGGAGCAGAGGAAGAACCAGATCTCCCTGCCCAGCAGCAGGGGAGAGGGCAGAGGCATCCTTCCCCCAGATATGGGGGGCAGGTGGGAGCCCCTGCTCAGCTCACTGGTGCCAGGCAGCACTGTGCAAAGCATGGGCAGGAAGGGCTTGTCACCCTGACCTGTCACGGTGCCAGTAACACAAATGTTTATGCCAGGCACCATGCAGGAGGCACAGCTCGCACCTGCCTTTCAAACCCAAACTCATCCACACCCTCTCATCAGAGATTGCTGGCAGAACTGCTGGTAGCCAGCTGGCAGTACTCACATGAAGCTGCTTTTCCCACAGCCAGGAGGACCATACAGCAGGTAGCCTCTTCGGTAGGGGATCCCTAGGAAGACAGTGTCCTTTTAGGAAACAGCTGGGTTGCTCTTTTCCAAGCTTTTTCCAAGAGAGTCATAGGGCTGTGCAGAGCACACACAGAGGATGCATCAGGGGAAAGTGAGCAGCAGGACAAAATCTCTGTGTAGCTCCTCCAGAGAAGACCATGGGCATCCTGCCCCACCCCACAGCAGCAGTGAACTCCATGGCTTATCATTGTTTCCAGGATTGGGTAGAACCAAGGGGAGTTTGTTCCTCTGCAGACCCAGGCCTGCCCTGAGCACCTGTGTCTGCTCATTTGCAGGATGTGCCCAGGGCAGTGCCCGCAGCAGGCAAGGAGCTGCGCTGGGCACAGTACAGAGGACACCGCACCAGAGCCTTGCCTCTCTCGCTGTACCACTTGGGGTTGTCGATGAACTCCTTCACATCCTGGACCAGCCTCTCCGACACACCTTCGTCCAGCACCACTGAGCTGAGAGGCCGGCAGCGGCGGGGGAAGCCAAACTGCCGCCACTCTGCTCCCATGGCCGTGTACATGATCGTCCTTCCCTCCTGCTGCTGCAGTGCCAGCTCCCGGGCTGCAGAGAGAGGCAGAGGGGACAGCTGGCAGGGAAAAGGATCTCCCATGAAGCCCTGGTTGACTCCTAGGCTGTCCCCAGCAGGACCCCACACAGCTCCCCTACAGACCTTCCCTTAGGATATTGAAGAAGATCTCTCGGTCGGTTCCCAGCGCAGTGAAGGTGACAGACTCCCAGGGGGTCCCTGTGTGCAGGTCGATCATCTGCTTCTCCCGATTGCGCTCAATGCGAATCCACTTCTTGCGATACCTGGGATGGGGAAGATGGGGTTGGGGGATGGTGGTGCAGTATCACCCACCTGAGCCCAGCCTGGGTCATGCATCAAGGAGAACATTCACTGCAGGTAAAGGAATCACTTCACACCAGTGAATACAGACTCCCCTGCTCTCAATCTCCTGCCCTAACCCACACCCAAGAAGCAGGCAGGATCCTCTCTGCTGCCTCCTCAGGCCCCCCAGGATGGAGTTTCCTTGCTAAAATGAGGGTCAGTTCCCAGACTGCTTATCCCTGCCCTCCCTTACCAGATGAAATGGTTCCCAGGGCTGGGGACAAAGTCAAACTTGGTGCTGACGCGCCCACTTTCATGCTGCAGGTATGATGTCTCAACGCTGAGGTGCTGAGTGTGCTTGGCATGGTAGGAGATCCAGTTCAGCAGCCAGTGGTAGCTCTTGTCCTTGCTGGGCACCTCCAAGGTGATCATATAATGGCGCCTGAAAGCTATGAACCCAAACTGGGCTCCTTTCCGGGCTAATGCCAGTGCTGTGCCCACCCCGACAAGGCCAAACCCAGCTCCAAAGTACGGGTTGTCTTTCAGTGCCAAGACAAAGTCAGAAAAGGGCATTGTGGGAGGTTAAGCAGCTCCTTTCCACAGTGTCATCTCAGTGCTCTGGAAACAAACCTATGCAGAAAGAGAAGGACTGAATGGCAGTAGTGGACACAATGGATCACACACAGTTGCCTGGCCTTTATCATAGCCTGTTCGCAAGGCAAAAGGCAGCCTGGCATGTTCGGATCCCCCACACTTGTGCTTATCTTATTACCAGGGGTTCAGAGAGCCGCTGGCCACAGGGCAGAAGCTTCCTCCCTCTCTGTAGGCCCACTGGGCCAGACAAGCAGGGGGTGGTCAGAAGACAGAGGCCCTCAAGCAAGCACAGGAGCATCTATTGCTTCTTCAACCATGACAACAGACCCAGAGTTTTACAAATTTTTATGCTTTAAACAGCCAAAAATCATGAGCACTGCCATTATTTAGGGTTTATTGTTTGAAAAAGCTGAAATGCATCCCCAGCCAAGCCAGTTCCTTGCTGCCGGCGAGGGGTGCACAACTGTGGTGGAAGCAGCATCTCTGTGTCTGGAAAATTACATCAGCCATGCACTTAGGGGGCTTGAAGCTTCCCCAGCTGCCTCAACAGGGTCTGACAGATACAGGGGGAGCCTCTGCTGGCAGAGAGACAGACCACTCTGCTCCCTCAAGCAGGATCCCAACTCCCCAAGAGCAGGATGTGGGCCCTCAGCAGGGCTCCCTCTCAGGCCAGAGCCTCCCCCCAGCCCAAAGGGCCGGCCCCCACACCAGCTTAACCCTCGGCTCGGCTCGGCTCGGCTCGGCTCGGCTGGGCCCCCACCCCGCCCGTCCTTTACCCTCTCGTCGCGCCGGTTTCCGTGGCTCCGGCCCCGCACTTCCGCTTTCGCCCGGCCGCTGGCTCGCATCATAGAGAGCGGGGCCACGCGGGGCAGAGCGGCCGCAGGAGCCGCACAAAGAGGGACGCTCCGTCCCACTCGACGCGATCACCGAGATGCGGCGGGGCCGCAGGGGCCCAGCGTGAAACCCCGGCCGGGGGCGGCGGTGGGTGCCGTCCCGGTGGGTGCCGGGGCCGGGCGATTGGGTTCGGGAAGAAGCCTCTGGGTGTTCCTGGGGAGGGCACGGGGGTCTTTTCTCTCCCACCTCTTCCTAGGTGTGAGGAGGGTACAGGGGTCCTTGCTCCCCCATCTCCCTCATCGCTGTTGGGATCAGGGAGTGGTCCTGGGTGTGGGGAGGGCACAAGGGTCCCCATTCCACCCCCCCACCCCCCCAGCTGTTTGGCTTACGGAGAGGCCTCTGTGCGTGGGAAGGGCATAGGAGTCCCTACATTCCCATCTCCCTCCTGGCTGCTGGGCTCTGGGAGAAGCCTTTGGTGGCTTTGGGAAGGGCACAGGGGTTCTTACTTCCCACCTCCCCCAGCTGCTGGGATCAGGGAGAGGCCCTGAGTGTCCCTAGGGAGGGCACAGGGGACCTTGCATCTTCATCACTCTCCCAGCTGCTGGACTAGGGGAGAGGCCAGAGGTGTCCCTGAGGAGGCACAAGGGTCCTTGCGTCTCCATTCCCCCTCTTGGCTGTTGGGCTGGGGGAGAGACCCCAGGTGCCAGGAAGGCACAGGAGTCCTTGTTCCACTATCTCCCCCTTGGTTGTTGGGCTTAGGGCAAGGCCCCAAGTGTCCTTGGGGAGGGCGTAGGGGTTCTTTCATCTTCATATCCCACCAGGGTGTGGGGAGGGCACAGGGGTCCTTTCTTTCCCCACCTTGCTATTGAGATCAAAGAGAGGCCTTGGGTGTCCCTGGGGAGAACGTAGGTGTCCCTTGCGCCCCGATCTCCCCTATGACACTGGGTCTCACCAGCAGCTCGCTTGGGGCACAAGGAGCTGGTGTTACGATATCCCAGTTCACACCCCTGCCTGGGGACTGGCACTGCAGGCTGCTCCCCAGATCCTGTAGGACCCCTGGGCTTCAAGGTTCTCTCTTGTTTAAAGCGATTTGTTCTCTTTCAGAGCGAGAGGCTCTCCTACGCAGCACCAACCCTTTGCCTGGTGACAATGAGCATAGAGGTGGCTGTGTCTGAGGCTGCTGACAGGGAGATGGATGCCCTGTGCTCTGGGCTGCTCCTGCCCACACCAGGAGAGGCGGGAGCCATGGGAAGCTCTAGTGTGGCCAGCACTGGCCTGGCTGGGACACCCCCGCTGACTGCCAGTCAGGACTTGCTGCTGGCAGAGGCCTCAATCCCTGGGGAAGGGGCTCATGCTGAAGGAAGCAATGTGGAAATATTCATCGAGGCCGTGGCTGGAAACATGACACTGAGCAACGCGGATAGTGCCACAGGTATGGGGTGCAGGGAGGGCAGTGTAGGCCCCGTGGAGCTCAATGGAGGGAGGGAGGTCTGGCCAGGGCCTATGTCCCCTCAAGCTGGCCTCCTGGGGACACCACAGTGCCCTCCTGTCTCTGACCTTGTGTGTGTCATCAGCTTGAGGGCTGAGCTGGGTGTGGATGAGGAGGGGTGGCTGTGGGAACCCCGGGCTAAGTAAGGGGTCACTCCAGGCTATCACTAGGGAGCAGGTGGAGATCTCCACCCTGGAGACTGCTGCCCCCAGCCTGCTTCTCACTCAGGTCCAGTGTGGGGGCATTTGGCTCAGCCCTGTTCCTATGAGGCCTAACGCTGCTGAGTGCCTTGAAAGTGCTGAAGAACAGACCTGGTCATTGCGGCCATCCAGATGATGGTGTTCCCTCTTTGGATGGGAGAACATATTCTGGGATATCCTGTGCAGGGAGAGAGCTGCAGTTCTCCACACTTTAATTTCTGGCAACAGGGGTTTTATCTTCCATGACTGGAGCTGGAACTGAGCTGTGAGTTCCAACCTCTGGGCCTGGCAGAACCTCTTTCTAATGGTACCCCTTGCTTTCTGCAGAGGTGCTGGTCAAGGTGGTAGAACTGTATTTCTGTGAGAGGTGTGGCCAGAGCTTCCCAGAGGCCTCCCTGCTGTCCCAGCACCAGTGCCTGCTGCTGCGCCACCCAGGGCACCTGGAGCTCCCTGGGGTGTTGTCAGCTTCTACCAGCAAGGGCGAGAGCGAGGCAGTGGGCTCGGAGCGACCCAGAGCCAGTGCACAGGAGAGCTGCTCCACTCCTGAACGCCTGCTGTGCCCCGTCTGCCAGGAGGCATTTGCGCAGCCTGGTGAACTGAAGGAGCACTTCAAGAGCCATCGCACCCCACCAGAATGCCTACCCTGCCCTGAGAAGGATTGCTGCTTTGCCACGGATGACCGCAAGCAACTGCGCAGCCACCTGCGCTGCCTGCACGGAGCCTCCCCTGTGTCCTGCTCCTATCATGCCTGCCCCCTGCTCTTCCCCAGCCGCCCAGCCATGGAGCAACACCACCGCACACACTTCCCCTTCCACTGTGGCCGCTGTGACTTCATCACAGCCAATGCCAAACTCTTCTGGCAGCACAGGAAGGGCCACACCATGGAGCACCCTGCCAAGATGCCCACAGCAGGCAGCCCCCTCAGCTCAGCCCCCCATGCCCTTGAGCAGCGTTGCATCATTCCATCAGGTATGGCTGGGTGGAGGGATCAGGCCTCTGGGCACTGCAGTGAGTGGCTGCCTCTGTGTGTCCACATTATATCTGGGAGGAGTGGGGGGTTGAGGCTGCACTGCTGGAGAGCCAGGGAACCCTGTGGTCCAGCAGCTCTCGAAGTTTTCCTTCCTCCTTGCAGCACAGTTTGTGCCCCTGTCTCAGCCAGGAGGTTTTTTGCATGTGTGTGGGTGATTGAGGTGGCTTTCTCTTGCCTGGAGCATGATCTCTTGTCTTTCCTCACTGAAGGAGCAGCAGGAAGGCAAGAAAAGGCAAGGAATTGCCACCCTGGCTGGGAAGCCACCACAGCAGAAGCCAGGCCAGCAAAGCCCACAGGCAGCGGGCAGGGCTCCTTGGACGAGCAGAAGGCATCAACTGGAGAGGAGGACTCAGACAGCAGTGAGGACGAGTCACCAGAGGAGGATGGTGAGAGCCCCTGTGAAGCTGAGGCCAAAGAGGACAGGAAGATGGCTCCCAAGAGAGCCAGGATGCCATGGACACAGCACTTCAAAGGTAGGATGCAGGGCACTCCGGGGCCATACTGGGAGCTAATCAGCCTTTGATTTATGAACAAGTAGCTCGACCCTGAGAGTGGCACTGAAACATGGGCTGTGCTGGCAGGACATACAAGTCCTGTGCCATTCACCGTCTTCTACTGCACATACCAGGGCACTGTTTCTCCTGCCCTCTGCCCAAGCAAATGCATCCTTCTTTTCCTGTTGCCCATCTTTGGCTGCTGCCAGGCTCAGGCAAAAGCCTGAGCTTTGGGGCACATGGTCAGGCCTGATTTAGGCTGCACTTTGCCAGCGTTGAGCTGAGAAGAGCCCACCTGAACCATACTGGTGGCTTAGGAGGGACAGTTCCTCCAAGTAAATGGCTGCTCTGTGACTGCAGATGTGATAATCCCTCACCCCAGCACAGCTGGACCGGGGAAAGAACATCTGCCTGTACTCTTCTCTGTCTCTTCCCTGCTGATGGCTCCCCCTCCTCTACTCTCACAGGAGATGTTGCGGAGGGCTCCGAGTACCTCTATAAAACCCACATGTGCCCCGAATGCAAGCGGTGCTTCAAGAAGCGGACGCACCTGGTGGAGCACCTCCACCTGCACTTCCCCGACCCCAGCCTGCAGTGCCCCAACTGCCAGAAGTACTTCACCAGCAAAAGCAAGCTGAAAATCCACATGATGCGGGAGACGGGTGAGAAAGTCCACCGCTGCCCGCTCTGCCACTACAGCTCAGTGGAAAAGAACGCCCTCAACCGCCACATGGCCAGCATGCACGAGGACATCTCCAACTTCTACTCTGATGTTTACTCCTGCCCAGTCTGCAAGGAGAAGTTTCAGCTCAGCCAGGCCCTCAAAGAGCACTTGAAATCTCACAAAGCTGAGCCCAAGAGGCTGAGCTGCTTCCAGGGGGGCTGCAACTACTGTGCAGGAGACCGGAAAGAGTTCGTCCGTCACCTCAAGGATGCTCACAGCATCAAGGCAGTGGAGTGCAAGTACCATGCCTGCTCGCTGCTCTTTGGCACAGCTGAAGCCATGGAGGCTCATCGAAAAACTCACTATGCCTTCCACTGCCAGCAGTGCGACTTCATCTGCTCCAACAAGCACATTTTCCGCAAGCACAAGAAGCAGGGCCACCCAGGCAGTGAGCAGCTGCAGTGTGGCTTCTGCCCCTATGCCACCTTCAACCCTGTGGAGTTTCATGACCACGTGGGGAAGATGCACGCCAATGAGAAGATCCACAAGTGCACCGAGTGTGCCTTTGCCACCGCACATAAGAGGGTGCTTATCCGGCACATGCTGCTGCACACTGGTGGGTGTCCGCTGTAGGGGTCCCTAGAGCTGAGCTGAGATGGGATGGGGTGGGGGGGTCCTGTCCCAGTCCTTGGTGGGCAGGGGGGGCTGGGTTGGCTTCCTGGGTCGCATCACTTGCTCTGCCACCCTTAGCATTGCTTGGCTGAAGTCATAGTTTGCCCCCATCTTTGCTGTCACCTGCAGCTCCTGCTGAGCTGGTTTCCCTGTAAGGGAGGCAGCCTGTGCTGCAGAAGTTGCGCCAGGGGAGGTTTAGACTAGATGTTAGGAAAAATTTCTTCACTGAAAGGATGGTCAGGCACTGGAACAGGCTGCCCAGGGGAGGTGGTTGAGTTGCCATCCCTGGAGATGTTTAAAAGGTGAGTAGATGAGTTTCTTAAGGACATGGTTTAGTGAGGGGAACAGGTATGGTTAGACTCAATGATCTTGGAGGTCTTTTCCAAACAGATAATTCTATGATTCTGTGATCTGTCTGTGGAGCTGAGGACACTCCTGTTTCTCCTGTAGGAGAGAAACCTCACAAGTGTGAGCTCTGTGACTTCACATGCCGGGATGTGAGCTACCTGTCCAAACACATGCTCACCCACTCCAATGACAAGAACTTCATGTGCACCGAGTGCGGGTACATCACCAAGTGGAAGCACTACCTGAATGTCCACATGCGCAAGCATACTGGAGATCTCCGGTACGACCCCCAGCCCCACTGGCCTTGCCATGTGCTCAGGCAGGGCTCCCCAGATCCTGCTCTGGGGGTCTGTGGCTTTGGGCTGTATCATGTGCGAGACTTTCTCATGCATGGGGGATGGCTACAACCTGCTGTATCTGGCATGTAAAAAATGCAACCCCTGAGCTTGTAGGTTGTTGCCAGTGTGGTGCTGCAGAGGCAGAGGAAGTGTATCACCACATCAGTGCAGCTTTGAGCTCAGGTTCATGGGCTCTGCTGATGTTTGTGGACCAAGGGCAGCTTGGGCACGTGCAGGACTCTGCCAAAACATGTTTTAACCTCTGTATTATCACCTTCTTTGGGTCTAGTCTGCCTCCAGCAATGCTGGAGGTGCTGCTGGTGTGATGTGTGTGCATGAGGGGTGGTGCGGTCACTGTATGGCACGGGTGGCAAACTCATGGCCCACAGGCTGAAACTGGCCCGACACCTTGTTTCTGCCTGGTGGCAGCACCAGGCTCCTTGCCTCTGTGATCCTGCCAGTACATTGGTTGTGTGCAACCTGTGTGAGATGTGTTACGCCGCAGGAGCAGGCGAACGTCAAGCAGTGAATTTGACACCCCTGCTGTATAGGATACCCAGGGAATCTCTCTCCCATCCCCAGGCTGGGGGTGTAAAACACCAGTGGTGCCAAGGGCTGCCTCAGGGAGGAATCACCTGTGGTAAAAGCTGCCTGAACAGCAGAGGTCAGATCCAGCAAACCAAACAGTGCCCCTTTCCTGTGTCCAGGACAGGGAAAGGCTTAGTAGGGCTTAGTAGAGCTTAGTATGTCTGACAGGGCTCAGCTGGCCTTATTTACTCCCACTTCCTGTCTGCTTTCGCTTTCCCCACAGGTACCAATGCAACCAGTGCTCATACCGGTGCCACCGTGCCGACCAGCTGAGCAGCCACAAGCTGCGGCACCAGGGCAAAAGTCTGATCTGTGAAGTGTGCGGCTTCGCGTGCAAGCGCAAGTACGAGCTGCAGAAGCACATGCAGGCGAAGCACTCACAGAACTATCAGGTGCCCATCTTCCAGTGCCAGTACTGCTCCTACCAGACAAAGTACAAGCAGGCACTGCTGAACCATGAGAACTGCAAGCACACCAAGCAGAAGGAGTTCCGCTGTGCCCTCTGCTCCTACTGCACCTTCAGCAACACCAGCCTCTTCTTCCACAAGCGAAAGATTCACGGCTACGTCCCTGGTGACAAGGACTGGCTGGAAAACTATGCCAGCAAGGAGCTGAAGATCAGTTCATCTGAGGTGCTCCTTGGCTATGAGCTCAGCACAGCCCTGCATATGGATGCAAGCTCCCCCCTTAACAGCAAGGAGCAGTGGGCAAAGATGAAGCCATCCCAGCTGGAGTCCCAGGGGGAAGAGAACTACCAGCAAGCCTTTGGGGTGCCTCTCCTCAGGCAGGGTGCGGCACCATTGGAGAGCTGTGATGAGGCAGAGGGAGGCGTGGGCGAGGGGGAGCAGAGCCATTCCACTGCTGGCAGTGCCCTGGGAGATGACTGCATGCAAGGAAATGCTGCCACAGGCTCAACTGAGCTCGCTGCTTCTGGGGACGTGGCAGAGAGCTGCACATTGCACTTGGAGGCACTGACCGTCTCATCTGACCCCCTCTTGGAACATTTGACTGGAGAATCCTGCACAGCGCAGCCAGAGAGCATGGAAATGCTGTCCTGCAAGGAGCCTCCTGCAGCCTACGAGATGTTGGGCTCCCGGGATGACGTTGGGTTGGAGGACAATGACAATACAATTGAAGACATCCCAGACTTTGAGGAAGAGGAAGCAGATGTGCAGGAGGACGAGGCAGCAAGGCTGGAGGGCAGTGCAGCAGCAGGAGACAACCAGGGAAAAGATGCCCTAACACAAGCTATGGGCCACCTCGAGGGCTCGTGCTCAGACCACCACAAGCTTGTGACAGACACTGAGATAAGAGATACCAGCCAAGCCAAGCTGCCAGAGGCCTGGCTCAGCACGTTGAAGACAGCGGAGCAGAACCACCTGCCTGTCCTAGAGGATGCAGCTGCCTGTGGTGATGATGGCAGGGGTGGCTCAGAATTGGTGCTGAAGGCATTGCGGAAGCAGGACAAAGAACAGGCAGAGACGCTGGTGCTGGAGGGCAGAGTGCAGATGCTGGTGGTGCAGTCGGAGAGCCAGATCTTTAAGTGCGAGAAGTGCTCATACATCACGCGGAAGGAGAAGTCCATGTCGCTGCACTCCAAAGGCAGCTGCCAGAGTCGCCGGGCCCTGCTCACGTGCCATGAGTGTGGTGCGAGCTTTAAACAGCAAAGGGGACTCAACACCCACCTCCTCAAGAAGTGCCCAGTCCTCCTGAAGAAGAACAAGATCCTCAAACCAACTGGTCAGGAGCCACCTGGGTTGTGCCAGCCTGCTAACCAGCCCGATGATAACAGTACAGAAACAACAGAGAGTGGGATGGGAGGCTTGGAGGAGTCTGGGCATGCCAAGAGGTCTTGGGAATCTGAACTGCTGCCTGATAAAACACAGGCATCAGGCAGGTCCTTGGCTGGGGAGCAGGCCTTAGGCTGTCCTGTCCCTGAGAAATCCTTGCCAGTTAATAGCACAGAGGTGGTGGTGGAAGAGCCTCCTGAGCCACGGGATGGGGCTGAGCCAGGTGGAGCCGCTTGTACCCCCCAGCCCGGGAAACCCTCGGAGAAATACCGGCTGGAGGGAGGGAAGCTGCACTGCAATGCCTGCTCCTTCGTGTGCTCTCGTGTCTCCACCATCACCTCCCATGTGGAGGATGGGTGTCGGAGCCTGGAGCAGTTCTGGTGCTCTCTGTGCCCTGAGGCCTTCTGTTCCCAGCGGGCTCTTAAGAGCCACTGTGCGGAGAAGCACATTTTACATTCCAAGGAGAACAGACCTCAGCGTACTGAGCTCCCTGAGGGGGAACTGGCCAGTGTTGAGACAGGCCAGCCCAGCGAGCCAGTGACCCCTCCAAAAGCCACCCTGTCTAAGAGGAGGCGTTTCTCCTGCCCCACCTGCCCCTTCTCCTGCCACCAGGAACGGGCCATGAAGACGCACCAGAAGAGGGGCTGCGTGGCACTGGGTGAGTTTCGCTGTGCCTCTTGCCCCTTCACCTCCAAGGTGGCCAAAACCCTGCGGCTGCACCGCAGGCTACACCGCAAGCACTATAGCAAGCGGCCGCAGCTGCAGTGCCGCCAGTGTGAGTTCACCTGCAAGCAGGCCCGGTGCCTGTGGCAGCATGTCCGCATCAAGCATGAGGGGGTGAAGCCACACAAGTGCCGCTACTGTGAGTTCAGCACCACACGGCGCTACCGCCTGGAGGCCCACCAATCCCTGCACACTGGTGTGGGGCGCATCGCCTGTGGCATCTGCAGCCAGACCTTTGGCACCAACTCCAAGCTGCGCATCCACCGCCTGCGAGTGCACGAGAAGACACCCACCCACTTCTGCCCGCTCTGCGACTACAGCAGCTACCTGCAGAACGACATCACCCGCCATGTCAACAGCTGCCACTGTGGTGAGCTCAACTTTGGCTGCTCCCGCTGTGAGGCTCGCTTCAGCTCCGAGACTGCCCTTAAGCAGCACGTCCTGCGGAGGCATGAGGAGAAGGTGTCCTATGGCTGCCCGCGCTGCAGCTTTGTGTGCCACAGCGAGGCCACGCTCAAGTGCCATGTGCAGAAGCAGCACCCGCACCTGGAGTGCAGCACCTGCAAGAAAACCTTTGCCACTCGGGAGGCTCTGGAGGAGCACAAGACGCAGCATTTCAGCCACCGCTGTGAGCTGTGCAGCTTCGCAGCCAAGGAACGGCAGCAGCTGGTGCGGCATTACATGGAGAGCCACGAGCCAGCCACTCCCCAGGACAAACCACTGCAGTGCCCTTTCTGTGATTTCACCTGCTGCCACCAGCTCGTCTTTGACCACCACATGAAGGGCCACGGGGGCACCCGCGTGTACAAGTGCTCGGACTGCGAGTACACCACCAAGAACAGGCAGAAGATCACATGGCACATCCGCATCCACACTGGTGAGAAGCCCTACAAATGCCACCTCTGCAAATATGCCTGCGCCGACCCGTCGCGTCTCAAGGTGAGAGACCTGCTTGGGGATATATCCTACTGTGTCTGCATGGGTTGGAGGGGATTCAGACATGGGGGCTCAGAGAAGAAGAAGAAACTCCCTTGGAGAGGTCTTGTCCTCTGTCCTCTTCTGTGGCTTATATGAGAATAGGAGGCCAGCAGATAAAACTCGTGGGTACAATCTGTTTCTTCCCCACTCCCTGTTGCAGATTAAGGGGAAGGACGATTTTTAGCAAAGCAAGAAGGTGGGCAGCTGTCCAAGTTCACTTCTCTTCCCCCTGAATTCTCTGGCATCCTCTGGGTGCAGCCTTGCACCACTCGAAGCCCAGTTTGGCTGCCTGCTGGCTTGCAACGTGCTCTTAGCCACAGTGCAGGGAAAGCTCAGCTTCCCTGCAAGCAGAGCCTGACCCTGCCCTCGTTTCCATAGGTGATTAGCATCCTCATGCATGGTAAAAGGCCCTTTCCAAGAACAGGATAGCCAGGTTTGGGGTAATGGAGAATAAATGGTCTGGGTTTGCTAAAAGAAATATTGACTTTTTTAATGGCCAGGCTGAGCTAGAGCTCCCTGGAGCCACCTGGGCGAGGCCGCACAGTGTGCTCAGCTCATTGCTAGCTCTGTTGGGCTCGGTTTTAACCTGGACTTTGCCCTAAATACCAAACTGGGAAGAAAAGCCTGTGCTCAAGCTGGGACAGTGGAAGCTCAGCAGCACGAGCGCCTCATCCTGACCCCAATGTGCTTTCCCCCTGCCTATAGTCTGCCAGGTAAGCAGACAGTCTTCCTTGTACTGCGCAGTTAAGAGATGTCAGAGCTGTCTTTGAGCCCCTCACTGGCACCACAGAGCCCAGCATGTTCCGGGGGTGGGGGACATGGCCTCATCTTGATCCTGCCCTCTTGCCCTGTGCCCAGTACCACATGCGGATCCATAAGGAGGAGCGGAAATACCTCTGCCCCGACTGCGGCTACAAATGCAAGTGGGTGAACCAGCTCAAGTACCACATGACAAAGCACACGGGTGAGTGCTGCCTGCTGGGGACAGGCCGTGGGGCATTAGGATGGGTGTGGGGGCTGTAAGAACCTCAGCTCTGTGCCTTATTTATTACCAGTGGCCCAGCTGGAGGCAGTTGGGTGTTATGGAAACCGGAAACTGGTCACAGCGGTGTTCCCCAGGGTTCAGTGCTGGGTCCAGTCCTGTTCAACATCTTTATCAATGATCTCGACAAAGGCATCCCTTAGCAAGTTTGCAGATGGCACCAAGCTGGGTGCAAGTGTGGATCTGCTTGAAGGAAGGGAGGCTCTGCAGAGGCATCTGGACAGGCTGGATCGATGGGCTGAGACCAACGGGATGAGGTTCAACAAGGCCAAGTGCAGAGGCCTCCATTTGGGTCACAACAACCCCATGCAGTGTTACAGGCTTGGGGAAGAGTGTCTGGAGAGCTGCCTGGCAGAGAAGGACCTGGGGGTGCTGGTTGACAGCCGGCTGAACATGAACCAGCAGTGGCCCAGGTGGCCAAGAGGGTCAGTGGCATCTTGGCCTGTATCAGACACAGCGTGACCAGCAGGAGCAGGGAGGTGATTGTGCCCCTGTGCTCAGCACTGGTGAGGCCGCGCCTCGAGTGCTGGGTTCAGTTTTGGGCCCCTCACTCCAAGAAGGACATTGAGGGGCTGGAGCGTGTACAGAGAAGGGCAACGAGGCTGGTGAGGGGGCTGGAGAATGAGCCCTATGAGGAGCGGCTGAGGGAATTAGGGTTGTTTAGCTTAGAGAAGGGGCTGAGGGGAGACCTCATCACTGTCTACAACTGCCTGAAAGGAGGTTGTGATGGGGTGGGTGCTGGTCTCTTCTCACAAGTGACAAGCGATAGGACAAGAGGAAATGGCCGCAAGTTGCACCAGGGCAGGTTTAGACTGGACATTAGGAAGAATTTCTTTACTGAAAGAGTGGTCAGGGATTGGAAGAGGCTGCGCAGGGAGGTGGTGGAGTCACCATCCCTGGAGGTGTTTAAACAAAGGGGTGGATGAGTGTCTTAGGGACATGGTTTAGTAAGGAGACAGGCACGGCTGGACTGTGATCTCAGAGGTCTCTTCCAACCTTATGATTCTATGATCGTGTGCTGGTGGGCTGAGGACAATGCCCTGGGGTGGGAGGGAAGGTGGGGTCGTACAAGCCCTAGGCAACTATGTGATGGCTTGGAAATGGGAGGTCTTGGGGTGCCCACTGACACGGTAGAGTGTAGGGAGGAATCCTTTGGGACTGATGCTCTATTACGAGGATGGTGAGACCTGCAGGATAGAGGGCACTCTCCCCGATGCCATCCTCATCCCTGTCCCCACAGGCCTGAAGCCATACCGCTGTGACGAGTGCGAATACCGCACCAACCGGGCAGACGCCCTGCGGGTACACAAGGAGACGCGGCACCGGGATGCCCGCTCCTTCATCTGCGAGCAGTGCGGCAAGGCCTTCAAGACCCGCTTCCTCCTCAAGACCCACCTGAAGAAGCACAGTGAGGAGAAGCCCTACGTCTGCAATGCCTGTGGGCGGGCTTTCCGCTGGGCGGCTGGCCTGCGCCACCACTACCTGACCCACACCAACGAGCACCCCTTCTTCTGTCGCTACTGCCCCTACAAGGCCAAGCAGAAGTTCCAGGTCATCAAACACATCCAGCGGCACCATCCTGAGCGTGGGGCTGGCGACCCCAGCCAGGGGGTGGGCAAGGACCCCAGCACGCCCACCATCCACCTCCATGCCGTGCAGAGGGACAGCCAGGCTGAGGGTCCCCCTGGGACAGAGCAGGAATGACGGTGCCACATGGAGAAGGACAGCACTTCGCAATGAGGCTGATTCCTGACTGCTTTAAGGCCCTGGTGGCACAGGGCTGCCGCGGAGATGTATGTGTGTGTACAGGCATATATGTATATGGGTTGTAAAATATGTGGCTGCATAAAAGGAAGCTCTCAGCTCCTTTTAATACTGTTTCTTGGGGCTGGTTGGAGCCCTCTGTGAACAGGGGGCCAGCTCCCTGCGGGGAAAGAGCTCCCTGTCTATTCCCAGCACCACTGCACCAAGAGCTCAGCCTGCCTATCAGTAAACAATTTATTAGGTTGCTTACAGAGAGAGGACACAGCAAGGGTGGATAACAGGTGCTGGCCAGAAACAGCCCTGGGGGCTGTCAGGGCCAGGGGCTGCGATGGGGCCTTGCAGGGTCAGAGGGCAGTGAGGATCAGCTCCTCTCCCAGCTCTGCCCAGCCTTGGGGTTTGCTTAGCTCCAGCCTTGCTCCCCAGACAGGGGGACCAGCCCCTGCAGCAGAGCTGGGGCGCTGTGCACCATCTTTCCTCCTCAGGGCCAAGCCATGCCTGCACACAGGGACTGCGGGGGGGGCCACACCAGTGCAGACCCCACACTTGTGCCTGGGAGGCAACCTCCCCAGCCTGGGAAGGGGACGTCGATGCCTTTCCCCAGCCTCTGGAGGCCAGTGTAAATGAGGGCACAACAGCAACGACAACACACAGGGATGACACAAACGGCTCAACAAGAGAGTGATGCGCTTGGCTCTGTGGCCCTGGCTGCTCAGGGCCAGCTCTATGGCTTTGCTCCAGCTTCTGCTCTCCCCATGGGCTCAGACCTGTTCAGGCCCTGGTGGCTCAGTGATGCGGATGTGGACGAAGAGCGAAGAGGGTGGGATGCTGGTGCCATCCTTGGAGAGGAGATGGATGTGGCGATAGCCTGCAGTGGGGACAGTGAGGTTCTGGATGACTGCTGCACCCTTGTCTCCTTCTCCAGCACCTAGCTGAGCCCCAGACACCCCTGCAGGGTTGCCCTGACCCTCACTGGGCAGTAAGCCGCTCACCAGGTTTGATGTTGGCAAAGGCTAGGGTGAACTGGCCCACGAAATCATTCCTGGAGGTCTTGTCATAATCCTCTACCACAAAACGAACAAGGGCCAGCTCGGGCACGTGGAGCTGGAATTGGAGCGTCTCATCCCAGCGAGGGTTAAACCCTGAGAAATGAGAGTGGGCACTGGGAAGGTGAAGGAGAGCAGGGATGAGGCTGCCTGGCTGCATCAGGGTCTCTGGTACCACTGTGGGGCTCACCATTGTTTTCTATGTACTTGGTCTCCTGGCGTGCCTGGTCCACGGGGACCCCATGGATTTCCACACGCACCAATGGGTCAATGACAGCTCCATCCTTGCTGTTGGCCACTTTGGGCAGCTGCTGCCCACTGATTACCTGTGGGAAGGGACAGGGAGCCTGTGAGCTGGGGAGCAGCTGGGAGGCTGCTCAGCTCTGGCATGCTGCCCAGCCAGGCTCTGGAACCGACAGAGCCCCAGGACACTGTCACAGCTCCCCAGGTTCTCTCCTCAGACCCATACCTGGATTGTCAGGATGGTGGGGCCAGGGCCCTCCCGGCTGCTGGGGTCACTGGGGTCAAAGACAGTCTCCTCATCCCTCATGAAGGGTGGTTTGAGCACATAGCCACAGCGGCCATTCTGGCTGAAGAGCCCGTCACAGAGGTCCATCTCCATGCCAGCTGTCTGGAAGTTCAGGGCCACTGGGGGAAGGCAGCATGGAAAGGGTTCAGGGAGCTTGAAGACACCATGCCCTTCTTGGAGCTGAGCACCAGCCTTTCCCAGTGGCCAGAGAGATGTGGGACCTCACAGAGTGACAAGGCTCTGATGCCCAGGTGCTCCCTAAGGTAGGGCAAGACCCCGCAGCCAGGCCTGGCACCAGCTGGGCTGGTAGCTGTCACCAACAGGGGTACTGATGGTGTCACTTGGGATAGGACCCAGGGCATCTCCCTAGACCTCAACCCTGATGTTCCCTGGCCATACCGATCTGACACCCCACGTTCCACATCTCCTGTGGGTTGTAGTTGGAGGAGTCAGTCCGCATCCCGCTGGGGTAGATGCGTGTCAGCTGCCAGGTGTTGTGGCGGACAAACTCATTCCCTATGGATGGAGAGTGAGAGCCACTTGTGGGGTTGCTCCTTGGCCTACAGAGCACCCACAACATGTGCTGCTCACCCATCCAAACATCCATCCACCCACCCATCAATTCTTGTTCCTCTCCCCTCCCAGGAACCCAGGTGTCCTGCCTTGCTTTCTAAGCCAATAACTCCCACGCACCCACCAGAGCCCAAATCCAGGCTACATCCCCACTAGACCCTCTTTCTTCTGGGCAGGGAGAGAACCCTGGTGTCCGGACGCTCTAGCCCTGCACCTGAGGAAGCCACCTTTCACATCCACCCTGGCCCAGTCCCCTCTACACCTCACCCGCATCCCGGATGAGCTTTCTGGCCTTGGCTTCAGCAAAGGAGGACATCTCGGAGGGCCGGGAATGGCTGCGGGCCTCCTGGAAGCCCCGGAAGGACACACTCTTGCAGTAGATGACGCAGTCGGACAACGACTGTGCTAGGCTCTCCTTGTCCTTCTGCAAGGCAGGGCTGTGTTGGGTCCCTCCTGATGGAAGCACCATCTCCCAGCACTCATCCAGGATAGGGGCTGCCAAGAACAGCCAGGGGGTGCTGGGGGTGGCAGCACCCCCACCATGAGCAGCCTTCCTGCCAGGAACAGAGTAGGCAGGGGGCCCCAGCATAGTGCCGCCACAGGGACACCTTTCTGCATGGCCAGGGGCAGAAAGGGCTGTCCCCCATGCCTGGTGATGTCCCCGTAGTCTCTGCCTCTCCCCTCGGCACAGGATGTCACCACAGCCCACAGCTGTGTCCAGTGGCTCAGTGCCCCCAGATGGTCCCCATCCTGGGCCACCCACCTTCACCCTCCGTCTCTCCTCCTCTGCCTCTGCCCCATTGTCATCATCAGACACATCAGGTGCCTCGTCCCCTGGTCCATCCAGCGTGTCCTCCAGCCGCCCGATCTTCTTCCCCTTCAGCAAGATCTTGTGCCTCAGCTCCTGTGGGTTTGGGGACAGAGGGAGGCACCTTGCAGTGCCTGTCTCCCCCAAGGGATTTTCTGTCCCCCGAGATCCCACACTGCTGGGGGCCAATATCACCAACTCCTTTCAGCCCCTGGGAGGGGACAGGGTAGGAAGGCTCTGCTCTGCTCTCTGGCTTTGCAGGGCATGGGGAGACAACCTTGAGGACAGCAGTGGGGCCCCTGTGAACATGAGGACACAGTGTCCCCAAGTGCCCCAGCGGAGTAGGATGATGCTAGGACAGAGGTGGCCTTTTCTCTGGACAGCAGAGCTGACTCCTTCCCCCCACCCTCAGGCAGGACAACGATGCTCAGCATAGCTGTGCTCTGTACCTACCTCTGGGGATGGGAGCTGGGTGGGGATGCGTCCATCGGTGGTGGTGGTGAGGAGCTGTTCCCCCAGAATGTTCTTGAGCTGCTGGGCCAGGACCTCCTGCTGCTCCATGCCGCAGTGGTTCTCCAGGGACAGGATCACTGGGTAGTCCGAGGTCTGGGGAGCAATGTGCACAGCTAGAGAGCTGCCTCAGTGGGGTTGGGGTCCTCTCACAAGGGCTTTGACAGTGCCAGGAACGAGCCCATCATGCATGCCTGCATTCCCCTGAGACCTTCACATCCCTCCAACATTCCCTAGGCCCCATTTCACCCCTGCACCCTCTATCATCTCCCAGGCCTCATCTCACTCCTGCACCCTCCAGCATTCCCTAGGCCCCACCTCACCCCTTCACCCTTCAGCAGATCATGTCTGCATGAGTCCCCACCCACTGGCATGGCATGGTACAGGGCGTTAGTCCTCCCAGTGCTGTACCCAGAGAAGGGACACAGCCTCCCTCCCCACCTACAGTGGGGTCAGATCTGCTGCAGCACAAGGCAAGTGACCCCCAGCACCACTCCCCTCCCCATCGCTGCCCCAGATTGCAACCATGTGTGTCCCTCACCCGCCAAGGGCCACCCAGGGCACCCATCGCCCAGGGAAGGATGCCCTACCTTGAATGCATACTTCTCCAGGGTGCTCACAACCTCCCGGAAAGGGATCTTGGAGGTGAAGGTGTGACCATGGTACACCACAGGCTCCCCGTTTGGGCCATCCCAGCAATCCACCTCCAGGCACCGGCAGCCCCTTTTCAGAGCCCTGTGGGTGAGCAGTCACCCCTGGAACCCCACACCCAGCCAGGGCACCAACTCCCTGCCCTCCCTTCTGGCTGTGGGTGTCACCCCTGCAAGGGACCAAGGGACAACCACCGAGGGTGGGCATGCTACTGCGTGCAGGGCAGGAAGAACAGGGCTCAACATCTGCAAGCCAGATCCCTGTGCTGGGCACCACGTGGTATGGCCACAGGGGTGCTGGAATGGAGGAGGCAAAGGAGCTTCTGGGTTTGCCCTATGGAGCTGCCCAGGGAATCGGGGCAGGAGGGATGGAGCAGCCCCTTTACCTGATGTAGCCCTCGATGCTGCTCTGGCCCCGGATCTGGTCCTCTATCAGGTAGGTGTTGTGGGAGGAGGAGATGAAATAGTGGCAGAGAGGCTGGGTCATGTCCTGCCAAAGCACCCGGTGCCGGGGGTTGAAGATGGAGCCGTCCGGGGAGCAGAGATACATGAGGAACCCATCGGCACTCAGGACATGGCGAGCCCGGGCTGCAAGTGGAGGAGGAGGCTCAGCAACAGCCTGGGGACCCAGAGGGGACAGGATGACGGCTAACAGGGCTGCTTGTGGCTCCTGTCATCCTCAGCTTGGTGGGTATCAGCTGCTGCCAGAGGCGGGGGCACAGGGAAAGATGCCCCAGGGCAGTAACCCTGGCAAGTTGGGCAGTGGATGCCAAAGCCAGAGTCTGCACCTCACAGCTGGTCAACCTTCTACACTAAAGTGGTCCAAGAATGGACCAATGAAAGGGGAACTGTACCATGGTGGGTCTTTCCCCTGTGCCCACCCACAGCAGGATGGGACTGGGGGTGTACCCACTGTGGGACTGTGGGTCCCCCTGTGTGGAGCACAGCTGGTGTCTGGGTTGGCTCTCACCTGTCTCTGACGGCTCATACTTGTCTATGAGCTCCATGGCCAGCTGCTCTGTGTCCTCGTCCTCCAACTGCTCCTGCCGCAGGAAATCCACCAGCTCCAGCAGTGTCAGCTTCTTCCCGTCCTCAGAGAAGTCCTGGAAGAGGCTCAGCACCTCCTCGCGTTGTGTGAGGGCCTTGTAGAAGAGCACGAACTCCTCCCCTTCCAGTGTCCCTGACTCTGACTTGTCAGCAGTCTGCAAGGGAGCTCACTAAGCTGAGGCAAAATGGGGTGTCCTGACAGCTCCATGGGGCCACAGGGGGATTTACCCACCCCTAACAGAAAGCACAGACACTCCACACCTGCAGCAGTGGTGGCATCAATGGATGGGTGGGGATGGATGGATTGGCTGAGGGAGACCTTGTTGGGTGAACAGATACATGCATGGGTCAATGTATGCAGAGGGAAGGAAGGAAGGAAGGAAGGAAGGAAGGAAGGAAGGAAGGAAGGAAGGAAGGAAGGAAGGAAGGAAGGAAGGAAGGAAGGAAGGAAGGAAGGAAGGAAGGAAGGAAGGAAGGAAGGAAGGAAGGAAGGAAGGAAGGAAGGAAGGAAGGAAGGAGAGTTGGATTGACAGACAAATGAACAAATGGATGTTTGGCTGGATAACCAGATAGCTGAGTGAACGAACACATGGATGGATGGGTGAGTGGACAAAACAAAGTGACCACATCCTTCTGCTGGGAGGTGGTGTTCATCTTGTTCCAGCCCATACAGCCGTTCCAGGCCCTCAGGTACGATGCTTACCTGGAAGAGCTGCAAGGCATGATCCTCGTTCATGTCCACATTCATCATCTTAAGGAGACGCTGCACCTCCTTGAAGTTCATGCGCCCATCCTTATTCTTGTCACCTTTCTGGAACCAGTCACGAATCCACGTAGAAGAAACCACGGCAGATGTTAAGGAAAAGGACCTTGGCTAAGAGAGACAGAGCTGGGGAGCATCAGAAAGAAGCCTTCTTTTTCTGTGTACTCTCCCCACCCTGGTGCAGATGGTGAGACTCAGAAGAGCTAAACACACACTGAGGCACGCCTGGGGATGTAGGACCTAAGGGGGTGGCAGGAGATGGGGGAAAGACTGGGTGTGGAGGGCAGAGTGGTGCCTGCAGAAAGGATATTGGTCTATCTTTTCCCTCTGGTCCATGCTGGTGGCCACCTCGATGAGCTGATGCAGGCCCTGGACCCAGCACTGTGCCTCCTCTGCCGAGCCAGCAATGAGGTCCAGGTTGCCCCGGCGGCCATAGAAGACAATGGTGAAGCAGCGCTCAGGGGGGAACTCCTCGGCCAGGCTCTGCAGCACCTCTGACTGGTGCCCTTCCCGCACCGTCTCCACATCACTGATGGAGACTGGGGCAAAGGGAGGGGAGGCCTGTCTGTGGGGGACAAGGACCACAGGGCAGGGGGCACTGCCCACAGACAACTGTCTTTCCAGCCATGCCTCCTTCCACTTATCCATCCATCCACCCATCCACCCATCCATCCATCCGTCCATCATCCATCCACCTACCCATGGAGCCACTGATGTACCCACCCACTAAGCTACTCATCCATCCATCTACCCATTGAACTATCCATCCATCCATCCATCCATCCATCCATCCATCCATCAGTGCCTCTGTTTGTCCGCCTACTCCTCCACTGCCGTGCCAGAGCTTCCACTTGTAACAGCTTGTATCTACTCAACCCTTGTGACCCATGGGTCCTGGTGGGGGCAGGATGCTTCATCAAGAAATGTGGGTAAGAGAGCCTCCCACATGCACACACAGAGCCTTTCTTGAATGCCCCAGCACCCTTTGCAAGCATGGCTCCAAGAGTCTCCATATATATTCACATGCCTGTTCACTCTGAACCCTACTGATGGCCCCATGGCCAATGCACAGCAGCCAGTACTCACAGGCAGACTCAATTTTTCCTGTCCTCTTGGACTGGTACCAGATGGTCATGCAGTCATCCTGCAGCTTGAAGTAACGCTGCTTCTTCCAGTTCTTGGACTTGACTTTGCGCATCAACGTCCCTTGCTGCATTTGCTCCAGTTCATTCGTCAGCTGGATGCCTGGGGGCAGCATGGGCTGCATCACTGAGGGGGGGGTATCTGGGCACTGTGCCCTAGTACCCTGCTCCCTCCCACCTCTGGGACCCTACATGGCCCCTCAATTTGGGATGGAGGAGGGACAGACCCCAAACTAACTCCCTTTGCTACAGGAGGGGCAGAAGATAATCAAGAGGGCAGAAGATAATTCCCCATTGACCCTTCCTGCCCACCCTTAGCATTGCCAAGCCTGAATCCCAGCAGCCACAGTGGGGCAGAGATTCTCCTGAGGACGGCAAGGTGAGCTCAACCCCTGGACTAGATTTGCTATGGCATAAATCGAGATGGCTGGGTGCCCTGCCCTACACCTCCCCTCCGCCGGGGCACTCACGGGCGTTGCACAGGAGAGATGTCATGGCTCTGCCTCCTCCTCTCTGGCGGATGCTGGGGAAGAGAGAGAGCAGCTTGGGGGACTGAGGCCAGACCCCCCCCCCCGTGCCCAAGTCCCGATGGGTGGGCTCTGGCCATGCCCACACGTGTGCGTGGTGCATGTGTCCCTGCTCTGGGTGAGCATGCCCAAGCCTGTCTCCTGCTGGGTCATTGCTTTCCCTCAGTGTTGAGTTCACCCGGCTGAGTTCATGAAATATTAATTTGTGTTACCGGGAAGCCAGAGCTTGAAATATGCCTGAGTAAAACAGAAAAACTTGTGAATGCAGCTGCCCCACAGCTCAGCAGGTACCAGAGCCCTGGTGCTCCCAGAGGAGAAGCAGCTCCAGGATCTGGGAAAACTGCCCTGGAGGCCTGGGAGAGCAAAGCACAAGCCCAGACCACTTGCGAAATGGCTCCAGGCAGCAAATTTGGAAGCAATCACAGAATGGTTTGAGTTGGAAGGGATCTCAAAGCCCACCCAGTTCCATCCCCCTGCCATTAGCAGGGACACCTCCCACCAGCCCAGGCTGCTCAAGGCCCCATCCAACCTGGCCTTGAATTCTTCCAGGGAGGGACACCCACAGCTTCCCTGGGCAACCTGTGCCAGTGCCTCACCACCCTCAACGTGAAGAATTTCCTCCTAATGTTCAATCTAAATCTTCCCCCTTCCATTTTAAAGTCATTCCTCCTTGTCCTATCACTACTTACTCCCCAGCTTTCCTGTAGCCCCTTCAGGAAATCAAAGGCTGCTATGAGTTCTCCCTGGAGCCTTCTCCAGGCTGAACAAGCCCAACTCTCTCAGCCTCTGCTCACAGCCGAGCATTAGAATCATAGAATCATAAGGTTGGAAGAGACCTCTGAGATCACAGTCCAGCCGTGCCTGTCTCCTTACTAAACCATGTCCCTAAGACACTCATCCATCCATTTTTTAAACAGCTCCAGGGATGGCGACTCCACCACCTCCCTGCGCAGCCTCTTCCAATCCCTGACCACTCTTTCAGTAAAGAAATTCTTCCTAATGTCCAGTCTAAACCTGCCCTGGTGCAACTTGCGGCCATTTCCTCTCGTCCTATCGCTTGTCACTTGTGAGAAGAGACCAGCACCCACCCCATCACAACCTCCTTTCAGGCAGTTGTAGACAGTGATGAGGTCTCCCCTCAGCCTCCTCTTCCCTAAGCTAAACAACCCCAGCTCCCTCAGTCTCTCCTCATAGGGCTCATTCTCCAGCCCCCTCACCAGCCTCGTTGCCCTTCTCTGCACACGCTCCAGCCCCTCAATGTCCTTCTTGGAGTGAGGGGCCCAAAACTGAACCCAGCACTCGAGGTGCGGCCTCACCAGTGCTGAGCACAGGGGCACAATCACCTCCCTGCTCCTGCTGGCCACGCTGTGTCTGATACAGGCCAAGATGCCACTGACCCTCTTGGCCACCTGGGCCACTGCTGGCTCATGTTCAGCCGGCTGCCAACCAGCACCCCCAGGTCCTTCTCTGCCAGGCAGCTCTCCAGCCACTCCTCCCCAAGCCTGTAAAGCTGCATGGGGTTGTTGTGACCCAAATGGAGGCCTCTGCACTTGACCTTGTTGAACTTCATCCCGTTGGTCTCAGCCCATCAATCCAGCCTGTCCAGATCCCTCTGCAGAGCCTCCCTTCCTTCAAGCAGATCCACACTTGCACCCAGCTTGGTGTCATCTGCAAACTTGCTGAGGGTGCACTCAATGCCTTCATCAAGACCATTGATAAAGATGTTGAACAGGACTGGACCCAGCACTGAACCCTGGGGAACACCACTGGTGACCAGTTTCCAACTGGATTTACTTCCATTTACCACAACCCTTTGGGCCTGGCCATCCAGCCAGTTTTTAACCCAGCAGAGGCTGTGCCTGTCCACGCCGATGGCAGCCAGTTTCTCCAGCAGGATACTGTGAGAAACGGTGTCAAAGGCTTTACTGAAGTCCAGGTACATCACAGCCACAGCCTTTCCCTCGTCCATTGAACAGGTAACCTTGTCATAGAAGGAGATCAGATTGGTCTGGCAGGACCTGCCTTTGGTGAACCCATGTTGGCTGGGCTTGATCACCCGGTTGTCCCGCGCTTGCTGTCTGATAGCTCTCAAGATGATCTGCTCCATGACCTTCCCCGGTACTAAGGTCAGACTGACAGGCCGGTAGTTCCCCAGATCTTCCCTTCGACCCCTCTTGTAAATGGGTGTAACATTCGCTGTTACTTGCTGTACAAGCAAGGAAGGGGTGAAAGCAAAGACCCTCGGTTCACCCACCCGTTTCTCCCAGGGAATGTCAGCATCCCGGCACTGCAACAGCACCGGCAGCCGTATGGGGAGTGCGCTGCAGTGAGTGGCACTATAAATACAAGCGGAGTGACAATAAGGCTTTGAATAGGCTGTAAAGGCTTTAATTAGACTGACAAATGACAGGATGCGCCCATCGTCCCGGTGCTGGAACTGGGCACTCAAGGAGCGCATGCTACAGCTGGATTTGGGTGCAGGAGAGGACCTGGGGGTCCCTGGGGGGGAAGGGCTCTGTGCCAGGGCACAAGGGGTGGCAGCCGTGCCCAGGTCCCTGACTCAGCAGAGGCCCTGGCGGAGCAGGGCTGGGAATAGCAGGTGCCGTCAGCGGGCAGGCAGCTGCCCAGCCCTCCTGCCAGCCCCTTGCAGGCTCTGGGCTGGAGGGCAGCCGTTCCCTCCTCGCTGTGGAGACAGGCAGGGAAGATCCCAGCACAGCACTGGCTGGGGCCCTGCTCCTGGGGGGACACACCAGGCGTGGGGCTGTTCAGCTGACCCTGGGCAAGTGAGGACCACCAGTACGCACTCTTGGGGACCTCAGGTGTTTCTAGAGACATGGAGCACCTGGGGCACCATCCCAGCAGTGTCCAGTGCCAGGGCTGCATGTTCCCAGCACCAGCCCTTTCTGCAGGGCTTAGACCGCAAGGACACATTGCAGTGCCTGCGCTCTCCCACACCTGATGCACTGGGGGTCCCTGACCCACCTGCCCAGGGCTCAGGGTGTCTGCACCAACAAACGAAGGGTGGCATCACCACTCCTCTCAGGCCCTGCAGAGTGGGTGCTCTGATGCCCACTGGCTTGCACAGCCCAAGGAGTACCCTGTGCCCTTCCCCAGCGCGCTCCAGCCCCTTGCACCCCAGGGGCTGCAGAGGCCCAGTGGGGGGACAACCCCAGTCACTCATCTGCCTGCATCTTCCTGCCTCCTGGCAGCACCCTTGGCAGGTTGCAGCTCCAGGTGCCCACCTGCCCCATGCACCCCACAAGGAGGATGCAGATGGGGATGTTCTTGTGAAGCATGGAGGGAAGGGCATAGAAGCTGAAGGGGGAGAGAGGTGCTGGCTTGGGACAGGGATGGGCTTAGTGCCACCATTGCACCCTGCTACTCATGTGGGTAACGACGCAGTGTGCAAGGGAGCTGCTTGCAGCCCCCAGGCCCGTAACCGCACTGAGATTTCAGAGCTAAACTGATCTCCCCAGTGCCAGCCCTTACAGGCTCCCAGCACGGTCCAAGTGTGCCCAGTGCTGCCCCAGCCATGGAACCATGCCTTCATCACACATGCAGCGAAGAAAAGATGATCCCTTCCAGCACAGGGAATGTCCCATGAGGGACACAGCTGTTCAGCTCTCGCCTGAGTGATGCCCGAAGCCCAGTGTAGCCCAACCCAACAGAGCTTTCCAGCCCCCCATCTGAGTTAACCTGTAGAGTGGAGCAGGGCAGGGTCCAGGAGCTGAAAAACCCAGCTAAGGGCTTTCCACAGAGCTGCTTCTTCCTGCCAGGGACAGCCTCAGCTCCCCCCAGCATACACTGAGCCACCGCAGCTTCTCTTCTGGAGGTGACAGTCCCCAAGCAGAGATAGAGGGCCAGCGGGTGTGAGCGCTCCCCAGATGCTCCAGCACCAAGTCCCCTGGCAGAACTAAATGCCACCATGGGGTGGCTGTACCAAAGCAGGGAGGGATATCCACCCCTCCCAGACACCCCCCACCTTCCTGCTGCCATGGTGTTTCCGGGCTCTGCTCAGCTCCACTGCCCCACACAGCCTTGTCACCTGCCCCAGGACACACCGCAGCACCTGGGGATGAAGCCTGACCCACATGGGGAGACCAGCTCGTGGCTGATAGGGTCAGAGGGGTCTATGGGGGCCACAGAGGTCTGGGGGAGGGATCAGAGGGGTCTGGAGGTGTCAGAGAGGCCTGAGGGGGGATCAGAGAGGTCTGAGGGGTGTCAGAGGGGTCTGGGGGTGTCAGAGAGGTCTGAGGGGGGATCAGAGGGGCCTAGGGGTGTCAGAGGGGTCTGGGGAGGATCAGAGAGAGGTCAGGAGGGTCAGAGGGGTCTGGGGGCTCAGAGAGGTTTGGGGGTGGGACAGAGAGTTCTTGGGGGGCAGAGAAGTCTGAGGGGATTCAGAGGGCTTTGGGGGTCAGAAAGGTCTAGGGGGAGACAGGTCTAGGGAGGGGAGACAGAGAGATCTGGGGAGGTCAGAGGGGCCTGGGGGTGTCAGAGAGGTCTTGGAGGGGCTGTCAGAAAGTTTGGGGGGGTCAGAAAGGTCGGGGGGGGGGGGTCAGAAAAGAGGCTCCGGGATGGGGCAGCCCAGCACGGGGCGTGTGGGATTCGGGGTACAAGTGACGCCTTAGAGGCACCGAACCCGCCGGACACCTTCTCCCACCCCCCCGCCGTGGGACAGCACTGCCCAGGGGGGCTCAGCCCAACCCCCGCGGAGTTCCTGTCCCCCAGCCCCGTACCCGCTGTCCAGTGCCGCTCGCTCCGCTCCGCTCCGCCGCTCGGGACTGCCCGGGGCTGCCCCCCCCCGCCCCTCCTCGAGCTGAGCCCGCCCGCTCCCCCGCCCTCCGGACGCCCCCGGCCCCCGCAGCCACCTCCCCTCAAGGTCAGCGCGGATTAAGGTCGCTCCGCTCCCCAGGGAAGGGAAGGAAAGCGGTGCCCCTTGCTTGGAGCTGACCCGTCGCTCGATGTGGCACAGAGGGTCCCCAGTGCGCCGCGTCCCACCCCCCCAGGACACGGGGGGCCATGGGCACTCCCCAAGGCCAGAAGCATCCAGGTGGGGAAAAGATGCAGGGTGCAAAAAGCAGGACATGGCTTGAGCATCCCGGTGGAAAACCCCCATGGGGATGCAAGCTTGGGTACCCTTGACGTTGACCAAGGTGGTTGCAAGGTGGCCAATGCTCCAATAGCCCTGGGCAACTGTGTCAGTGTTTCGAAACATGGTGCAGGAAGGCAGCAAGCGTTGTCCCCAGGAAAGCCTGCCAGGGAGAGCACTCGCTGCCTTCCTGCAAATTGGGATGGGGCAGCATCACCTCCCAAACCCCCCCTGTGCATTACCTGCTCCAGGAATGACGAAGGATGCAGCCCAGCTATCAGCATGAAAAGCCACACGCTCTGCCCAGCTCACATCCCCAAAGCTGGCACAGCCCCAGCTCCTCCTGCCTGCAGTAAATCCCTTGCTCGCAGCTTGCCCTCCCCCCTCAAGAGACCAGACCGGGAGCAATCTGTGCTGGCTGGGGTTTTATTAATCCAAATTTATAAATTAAAAAAAAAATCTTAATCTAAACAGAAGGATTTTCACACCCAGTCAAGGTCAGGGTGGAGGGAACAGGAAAGGAGATGGTTATAAAACGGGACCCAGAGGCAAGGAAGAGGCCATGCCCTGCTCTTGTTACGCAAGGCTGCAAAGGGAGGAGGGAAGGGGAAACGAAGGGATTTAAGACACTGTTGGCACATCACCATAGATGATCAGCAAAATGAGCTACTCGAGAAGGGGGGGCAGATCGAGTAGTTGCCCAGACTTGCCTGGAGCCAAGCATAGGCTCTGCTGCAGCAGATCCTGGGAGCTCCTTAACTGCTGATGAGAGCCTGCTGCAGCCACACCAGCCCCTCGGTGCAGGGAAGGCAGGTAAGCAGCTGCTGGTCCAGTTTAATTGCCGTGGGGTTGCGGCAGACGCCAAGGCAGGTTTGAATGCAGAAATGGATGCAGCTGGCTGGCAGAGACAAGCCAGAAGAGGGGGAAAAGGGAGGGGGACCAGGACTCAGAGGCACCTGGCAGGCAGCAGTGTAGAAGCTGCCATACCTGGGGCCCACAGGATGTCACTTTCCACAGCAGAGGACCAACCCACCTTAAGGCAGGTTCCCTAACATTTGACAAGGCAGACAGCAGCCCTGCCGGGGAAGAGCTGGGCTAGACTCCAGGCCAGCACACATCAGCTGCTGGCTAACTGGAGGACTGCACTATTTACAGCATAAGACCACAGTCCTGTGGTCTCCTCCTCCCCCAGAGACCCAGGAAGCAAGCTTATAACACGTGGGTTCATTGCAAGTATCCATCTCTCCTCCTGGGGTGAGGACCGTGGTGGCCTAGCTCCAGCCACTGCCTCTGCATGGAAAGAAAGGAAGAGAGGAGCTTGTTGCACCAGCTGGATGCAGAGCCAGGAGCAAGGATGTGCTGGCAAGGAAGAAAGCTGTCCCTGGGCTACCTGCAGCTAAGTAGCAGTCATAACAGGGGATAAAACAACTGGATCAGCTTTTATTCAGCTTAATCATCTAAACAAACGTGTAAACAAGAAGTGACAAGGAACTGGAGGGACGTGGCACACACACTCTGTGTCATGCACCACTTGGGCAGAGGCTGAGCTGGCTGGAAGAGCGGACATCCGCTACACCCTGCCTGGGGGGAGATGCCAGCCAAGGCCCCTGGAGAGGGGGATCTTTACAGGTTGTTTTTATTGATTTGTTTTTGAGCTGTAGTATCAGCAGTTGCTGGTGCTGCAATCCCCAGAGGCATGCTGCATCACTACAGAGCAGCCTTTGGCTGGGTGGGATGGTCCGACAGGCCAGCAGCCAGCTGGCGTGCCCAGTTTGTGGCAGAAGAGGTCATCTGTTCCTGGTTCTTTGTAAACCTGAGCTGTTTCTTCCCCGGTTCCCGACCTCCCCCAGCAGTCATTGCGGAGGAAGAGGGATGCCCCGTGGGTCAGTGACTTGACCCTCCTGCAGGTTCTTGACAAGCTGAGCCAGCCAGCGCTTCGTGGTGGTGTCATCCTTCAGGACCTGGGCAAAGGTGGTGTCCTTCAGCTGGTCAGGAAGGCACTGCCTGAGAGCTTCACGTGCCCTACATCAAGAGACAAGAAACAGGGCCCAACAAATAAACTCACAGGGGCAAGAGGGGAGCAAACTCCACTGGGGACACAGCACTCCTTTTGCCTAGGGGGTCTCCCTGGCAGGGCTAGCCAAGGAAAGCACCGAGCAGCAGCACCACAGCACGCAGCACTGAGCCAGTAGCACTGCTTCTGTCCCTCACGGTGGTCCCCACTGAGCCAATCCCTGTGCCCTGATGTCCATCAGTTACAAGCAGTGCAATGCTGAGAGGTCAAGACTGCAAACACACACCCAGCAGCTTTGGACACAGCTGCTGATCAGCAGGAAATTAGTCTGTATTCCCTCAGCCAAATTTCCTATTGGCTTCTACTGCTGACAGTCCACATCACAGTATCACAGTACCATGAGGTTGGAAAAGACCTTTGAGATCATTGAGTCCAACCTATGACCCAGCACCTACACCTACTCCTACTCGTCAACTACACCATGTCACTAAGTGCCTCATCCAAATTTTCTTTGAACACCTCCAGGGATGGTGACTCGACCACCTCCCTAGGCAGTGCATTCCAATGAACAATTACCCTCTCAGTGAAGAATTTCTTCCTAATGTCAATCCTAAACCTCCCCTGGCGAAGCTTGAGACCGTGTCCTCTCGTTCTGTCACTGGTCGCCTGAGAGAAGAGTCCAACTCCTGCCTCACCACAACCTCCCTTTAGGTAGTTGTAGAGAGCAATAAGGTCTCCCCTGAGCCTCCTCTTCTCCACGCTAAACAACCCCAGCTCCCTCTGTCACTCCTCATAGGGCTTCTGCAGAAAAGGGAGAGCACAGCCTACCTTTCACCTGTCCCTCCCTTGTACTTGGCTCAAGCTACATTTGAGCTCAGGCAGTTGCAACCTGCACAACCGGAATCTGCACAAGCCCCTAACAGCCACACTTTCTCCCATGTACCATAACAGCTCCTGGGACTAGCAATAACAACCAAACCACCCACCCATTTTCCACCCAGAGCTAAGGCAGGCATAAGGAGAGACAAGGAACCTTGATTCTCCTCCAAATGGGCATCATGGAGAACTGCACTTCCAGAAGAAGCCCCTGCCTGAACTCCTAAAATGTTTACCTGGGGTTATCGGAAAGGCGGAGGTAGCAGCGGACGACATGTTTCAGCAGCCGCGCCGACGGCTCCTTGGAGAGCTGAAGGACCATTTTACCCTGTTCGACAGAGGCCAATGCCACCAGTTAAAAGTCTTTGTGAGAACAAATCAGCAGAGACAAGGAAAGACTATTAAACCATACACTCTGGCTTCCCATGCAACCCAGCACATTACTTTGCCTGCCAAGAAGTCTTTGAGAAGAGCAGCTTGCCACAGCTTGGAAAGGATTCTCCCAGCAGCTCAAGGAAAGCTTGGTTCATTTCTATGTGGTTTTTACCTCCCCAGTACTGCTTACTGGCCCAACTTTCTGCTACATTAAAGAGAATGCAGGGTTACCCCCTCATGGAGGAAGGTGAATGCATCCCAAACACTCTGATAAGCTCAGGCTGTCGCTCTGCAAGGTGTATTCCCAATTTCTGCAACACTCCTTGTTCTCATCACAGAAACATTTAGGTCAGAAAAGACCTTTAAGATTGAGTGCCTTCATTTCAACACCCTTTTAAAACCTTAACAAGAGCCTGGCAAGGACTGGGCTCACCTACACCATGCACAATAGGATACACATCTGGTCTTACCATGCACCCAAGAGCTGTATTTTGCCTTTCTGCTACATCTCTCATTAAGCAGTTACTGGAAAGAAAGCCCAGGGCAGATCCCCCCGGTCCAGCTTCCGTTTCTCACACTGCACCTTGCCCATGCCTTCCCATGCCTGCTTTGAAGGAGTTATAACAGTCGTCTTCCTCATATTTAAGTCTGTCAGATCTGTCCAAGTTGTTTCTTTTCCTGCAAATTTGCATTAGCCAGCATTAACCATGATCCTCATTAGCCAAATACACCTGTGTTTGGATATTCGGGCAGTCAGCAATTAGCAGGTGTCCCTCATCTGCCCTTTTGAAAGCTTCCTGATCTCATTAGTTCCCCAGGATACCAATGTTTCTTCAAAATGAAGTACAAGTTGGAGAGCTCAGATAGCTCCTCAATGGAAAATACTAATTTGCTTTTTTAAAAGCATCTAATAGTTGCATAACATCTTGCTCCGTTATCAGCAGACAAGGAAGTAAATTATCACCCTCATGAGACATGAGTACCCTACCTCTATTTTTGAAACAGAGAACAAACATCTTTGAACATTTTCAGCTTTCTTCACAGCACTATGGAACATCAATCACATCACTGCTCCACCCACTGGTGGGATTATACCACAGCTAGGATTTCTCCCATGCTAACACAGCTTTACACAGTCACATCTTTCTATGTTCATACCCATCCCAGACATGGATTCTTCCTTGGCAATCTTCTTCCCCTACCCCAGGGTGCCTAACTACCTACTTCACTTTGACCCCAACCAGATGTACTTTAATCAAAGCTGATGCTTTTCTCAAACGCAAAAATCTTGTCACATTGGATATTGTGGACATCAGCTCACAACTGTTTGCATTTTGCTGCTCATGGGTGAACTGAGGAAAAATTTTCCTTACATTTGGGAAAACAGACAAAAAAATATTCCAAATCAAAGCATCAACACTTTGGTAGCACCAGAGAACCAGCACCACAAAGCACTTAATGCTGCATTTTCTTCTCCTGAGACTGCTATTTGAGAAACAACCAACCAACTAAACACAAAAGCAGGACAACAGCCATTCCAGGGCAGACATGTTTCCCTTTGGCAGGCTCAAAGACAATAAGGCTCAAGCTGGGGTTATTACTCTTGGAATGAACAAATTATGAGTACTCAAACTTCTCGTTCACAGAGGACAGGGAACGGACAAAAATTGCCTGCTATCTGTGTGTTCCAATGCAAGAATTAGTCTCACAAGCAGCAGGTAGCAGAATCCACATTTAAAGAGGAAAAAAATGGTGGTTGGCCTTCCAGGCAGCACACAGGAAACCCATGGAACTCCTTAGTAAATAACACCATGGACACAAAAAGCTTCCAGGGGTTCAAGGGGAGGGTAGGACAAACACTGGGCTTACTGCATAGAAAATCCACAATTGACCCCAGAAATCCAAAGCTGAAAATAGCTGGCAGCTGCGAGACTGTTACAAGGGCAAGCATCACACATGCCTGCCCTGCTCTTACTCCTTTGTTCAACCTACAGCCCTCTCAACCTGTTGTGGGAGACAGAAATGGGAAATGGATCCATGGTATAAGCCGTGTGATCACTCTTACATAAAACTGAATTAATTCACATCCAGCCAACAACCTTAAAAACTCTCTAGATGTTTACTTGGTTTATCTTGGGGACTTACTACACTACAACTAATGTGTGTCTGCCACACACAAACTAGACACCTGCAAAGGAAACCTGGAAGCAGGGAGCTGCCGTGTTGCTAACAGTAAGCCCAAAAATTATTTCAGCCAGAGAGCACTGAAGCAGCTGCTGAAGAAGCTGGCTGTTAGAGCATGATTTTGGGGTTTTTTTCTAAAAGAAAATAAACAAATAATCTTACCAGTATCATGGCAACATGGGAAAACCGCTCGTAAGTCTGACAGATATATGCCAGCCCTGTGTCATCCAGGAGGATTTTCTGAAGAATAAAGGTAGCAACCTAGAACGGGGAGAAAGCAGAAAAGGAGTATAAAAAACTTACTCTGTCCTGAAAAGGACAGGCTTTGTGCTGTCCTCTTTTCAAGGCAGTCCTAGAGCTGAAGGGTCTTTCAGCAGGAAGCAAATACTTTACTTGTTGAAAGTTTAAAGCCAAAAGAAAATGCAGGACACTGCACAGTGCTTGGTATCTCTGGCTAAACAAAAGAGATGGATACAAAGCATTGTGTACAAGATGACCAGATGACGGTTGTATAAGACAGCAGCTACTGCCAGGCTGCTCGGGACAGCCTCAGGACTGTAGCCACACTACTCTGGTTACAGAGAATGCCGCTGAGGAAGGATCTGTCCCTTGGCTCTGCCATCTAAGTGGCAAGCTGATTTCTCTTTTCATCTTGATCCATCATGAGGCATGACTTTCTGGAAGAACTTCAGCCAGCTACGTCAGCAGGCATCACTGGAGAAGCACACACAGACTGAAACCTGTGGCAAGTCTGACCACAGACTGGAGCTCATGAGGGAAAGAGGCCCCAGATCAGAGAGGACAACCAACTGGTCCAGTATGGTGAACATTCTCATAACTGCCACTAACAGCTGCTGCCCAGCCTCCGCACTGCACAGCCACAACATTTGTTTTTTCAGCCCTGAAGGTTACTCTGCAGCACTGCAAAGCAGGGAATGGGTATTGAGAGCAGCAAGATCTTTCCCTGCAAGACAGCCAAGCTCAAGAACTCCCCACTTAGTTTACTGGGTCTGCTTCAGGTTTTTTGTTTTGTTTCATTTTTGTGGAGGTAAAAACTCCACCCAGAGCTGCCCCAGCATTTGCAACAGGAAAGAAGCCAGCTCTGGCCAGAGATAAACAACAAAAGGTCTTAAAAAAAAAAAAAAAAAAAAAGAGGAGGTACCGTTTTGGAGAGTTCACTGCCAGACTCCATAATGCGTAAGCACAGGGGGATAATTTCTGTTGTCAACAAGAAGTTTATCACTTCTTGCTCATCAGTTTTCACCAAGGCCCCTTGAAGGAAAAACAAAAAAAACCCAAAAATCAATAATGCATAAACTATTTAAAACCAAAAAAATCTCACCTTTCAAAGAGGGCCTGCGCTGCATCCTCCCCAGGAACCATTAGATCTGAAGGGTAGGCAAAGCAACTGTCATTTTAAATATGCTGCAGCACATGGCTGAAGACTATATCATTTTGGCAGCATAAAAATAATCAAGCTGGGTTTGGGGGTTCTTTGTTTTTCAGAAACAGGATGCATTCTCAGCTCTCCCTTGGTGGCAACACAAACACAAGAGGATCATGCCACCCATAAATTCTGGGAAGAAGAAATGCATTTTCAGACCCTCTTACTTTACATACAGAGGGAGAAATGGTTTGGGTATAAAAAAAAACAAAACAGGATAAGGGGAAGACAGGGCAAATATACCCACATCAAGCAATGACAAAAAGCCACCAATGCCCAGTTTGCTCCTACTCATCCCAGTCTCCAGCTGGCTGGGCTGAGGGTGAAGGCACAACAAGACTGCAGGTGCTTGCATTTGCAGGAAAAAAAAACTGGCAATGTACCCAGGCTCCAGGATTTTCTCATTTAGCAAAATCCCAGTTCCACCCACAGCATGAACAGCATCCAACATGACAGGAAACCAGCGCTCTAGCATTAGTGTGGCCGCTTACCAATCACTCCAAGGCTTGTGAGCCGCAGGTATTCAAATGGACGTGTCTTGCTAACTGTGTGCAAGAAGGGGTACAGGAAGAGAGGGATATGAGCTGCCAGAAAAGCTGACCTGTAGGAAAAGGAGAACATCCAACATGAGAGACAAAGAAAACAAAGCAAGCGCACAATCCAGCATTACCATGCACAGCCTCAAGACTCCTCCTGGCAGGCACTGCTGCCGCTGCTCCTCAAAAGTGGGTAACAGTTTGTTCTTCAACAGAAGGGCATGAATTGAATTCTGCACCAGAAGCAGCACAAAGCCACCTAACACCTAAATTGCCCATTTACCTGCATTGCTGCTTCCAGCTGACCAGGAACAGAATAAGTCCTGTTGTTTTTATTACCTCTTCCTCCCAATACAGACCCTCTGCTTTGTACGTTCACTGGTGTGCCCCACCTCACAGGTTCCTGCAGGCAGGTACAGTTTGCCACAATGCACGTGCAAAGCCTCTGCTTCACAGAAATCCAGACTGGTCGGCTAATCTCTAGGCATTGCCACAGTTCAAATGGGAACAGCCACCATTCTGCTAGAGTCCTCATGCTGCCTTCTGACAATGATGAAAAACAGACTGCAGGGAGAAACTTGGAGATTACTGCAGGAAAAGGGAAGCTCTCTTTAACTATCATCCAATATTATTTCTGTTTTCAGTTTTTAAACTTTAAATGTAATGGCGTATGGTGTAAAACTGCCCTATTTCTTTGGATTTCATCTCATGGAGGGCTTTAGTTTAATACTACTTCAGGGCAGCTGAAAACCAACTTCATCTTCACAGCACTTTCTTCTCAGCAGGAACAGAAACATGAGATCATGGATCTTTGAGTAGTTTTCTTCCAAGTTTTAGCTACTGGTTTTAACTGTACCAACATCATCCTTTCCCCTGCTAACATGTGTTGGACACAGATTGAGAAAACGTGAAGTCAGGCACTGGCTGAGGACTCCATACATGGTTCTGCTATTGCTCCCTTGCCACACATGGTCTCTCAGAAGGACAGTTCTGCTTATCCACCCTTTGGACAGCTGGTCTAAACAACTGTAAACTGGTGGTCTAAATAACTGTAAGCTCATTAAAACAAGGATCCTACACACTGTACTCAGCACAAAGGCACCCTTATCTCTGGGTGAGCTCCCAGGAGCTGCCACAACCCAGTGTTTTAGGAATTTGCAGGATCTCAGGATGATCCAGGAAATGTGATGTATTTAGGACCACCATAAAGCTGTCATCTTGCTAATCCATGCAAACAAGTGAAAGCAGCAGGCAGTTGCCTGTCTTCCAGCTCTGTCCTCTGTTCTCTTGGTAAAAAAGGGTAAAGTAGCTTTTGTGCTTCTGGAGTCAAACAGACAGGCTGAGCTGTCACCATTGACACCTCAGGAAATTCATGCAGTTGGAAACACCTACCTCGTTTCAGGATGAGATGCAACACACTGTAGCAGAGCCAAAGCATTGCAGACTCTGTTGGACTGATGTGCTGTCAAAGTTGGTGGGTTGATTGACGGATAAATATTTACAATTTCCTGAAAATGAACAGATTGAATGTTAAAGGAGAGAAATATCAGCAAGCTGCACCAAACACTTGCCCAGCAAGAAATGATGGTGACAAGAAACGTCAGTCTGCTTTCACCAAACATCACTTTGAAGTTACATGGCAGCCACCACACTGATCACACAAGGGCACAGCTGGGTCACAGTCAATTTGACAAGGAGTCACAAGGATGCAGTCAAACTTCAATTTCAGTAAAAAAAAAAGAGTTCACTTGATTTCTTGGCTCTTTACTAACTTAGGGACTGCATTGTTTTGAATCTCCAGAGCAAAAAAGGAATGTTGTTCCTCTGCCTAGTTACAGAGCACACCCACTATGTTCATACTGTAGCTCCTAGTACTCTAACTCAATGCAGGAAAAGAAACATGAGGACAAGAAATTCGATTCAGAAATCTGCCTGCTTTCAAACAGAGCTCCCTTCTAATCTAATCTTCACTTATTTCAGGGCCACTCTTTTCAGAGTTTAACACTGCCAGTTCTGTGAGTCATCAGCTATAGAGTAGTTTGCCCAGAGATAAGCTGAGCTGCTTGGTTTCACGTGAAATGCAAGGATTTTGGAATAGCGAGTAGCGTTCCTTTGCTGCCCTTCCTGCAGGCTCCCTGCAAGGGCAAACTTCTGACCAGGAAGCGCTCAAGCTCACGCAAAACAAATCAGACTAGAGATCTTAGGAGTAAGACTGTGGTGGTTCTCCTATGACGCTGTATGAAAATAAGCAGAACGTGATCTATGTGGAGGTCATACACCCAGGAACTTGCCTTGTTTACCTTCCTACTATGTAATATAATTAGAAATCTTGCAGTCTCTGCACACATCATCTTGCTAGTCAAGACTAATGGCAAACACGCTTCCCACACCTGCTCCCCTCACCACACGATCCAAGGTATGTCATACACCCAGCAACAGCAGTAAGGGATCCCCATTTCCTCTCCGGATCTGCTCCATGGACAAACAAGCTCTACAGCGTGATGCTGCACCATGGAATAAAGACACTGCCAACTCTACCCACCTGAAGGAGTGCTGCGATAGTGCCAAATGAGTGCCACAGCATTGGGGCAAGGTCAGGCACAGACTCACGCTTCTTGCTCAGCTCCAGCAGCGCATTCTCCCGCGTCTCAGGGCTGGACAGCTCATTGATCCACTGGTAGATCTTTTCACGGTCCACCTGAGCCAGCGCTGTTGGCACAGGCTGGGAGGAAGACGAGAAAACTTCAGTCCAAACATTTTACCCAAGTCTCACCCAAACCCTTCCCACACCAGGCAGATGAGCAAAAAAGGTGCTCAAGAAACTCCTGACTCATGGAGGAACTGAAGCTGCATTAAGATGCTGTGGATATGGATCCCTTCCTTAGGACAGTCATATTCTTTCACCTGAAACACAAATATTTCACTTTCTGGCCTGACTTGTTAGGATAGTCCCTCTTAATCCACTTGACAAACAGGACCTTGTAACTCCACTCAGCAATACGAGATTGTCTGCTATGCTGCTGCTTGCTTGTGCCAGTAAAACTCCCCAGGATGTCAAACCTGAACTGCCAGCCATCAGTTGTTTCACCTTCATTTAGTACATATTTGTTTCATGCTTCAAGTGCAAGATTCCACAAAATCAAATGCAGACATTACCTTTTTCTCTCCAAAAAGCGTCCATGACATTGGAGGCTGCCAACCGGATTTATCCAACATTGGTGAGAAAAATATTCATACAAATACTAGAAAAATTCTCACTACTTTACCATTAGCACAACACTGTCCACAGCCAGGAACACCTGCTGCTACAGACACCTCATATTCATCCCATGTACCTTGTTTGCAAGCAGGGAGCTAAAAGGGAATTTTTCAAGACTGATTTTGTGCAAAAATTCCTGTTCAAACACCCAGAGAAGAGTACATTTGTATTCACAGTCAAAGCACATTTTCTACTACTCAGGAGAAATGCAGGATTTCTCTTCTGCCTTTCACGGAACAGCAGGAAGGAACAGCATCAAGGCCAACAAGTTTTCAAGCCAAAAAAATAAAACAAATGAGGAAGGGCTGGGAAGGAAAGAAAGAGGGACTGTGGAATTGTGGCATAGTTTCTGTGGAGACGGTAAGGCACAAATCTTTCAATGGAAGTTTGCCTCATGCCTCTGCTGGCACAGCAAGCAAAGTGCAAACAAATGCTCAGCAGGCTTCCTAAAGAGACAGTTTAGTGATTCAGATTGAAAATTTTGAGGGAGGCAAACATCAGCATTAAATCCCCCTCTGTGAACACTTCCAAAAGGTGGTTCAGAACCTACTCAAACATTCAGCTGCAGTGTTTACTACTCAAGTAAAGCACAGCACTGGTTGTGCGCTGCTGTTGCTCCTGAGGCAGCCTGCATGCAACCTGCTCAGCATCCCCTTATGTATGGCCGTCACTGTTTCAAGCACAGAATGGGTCACATTTCTTTTTTTTTTAATCCCAGACTGAAACTCTCCACAAATTCATCACAACAGATGTGAGCACTGCCTGTCCTGCACTGACAGTAGCACTACCACTGAGCAGCTCATCAGCGAGACACTGATAAGAATACAAAGCACTTCAGGAACAGAAAGTGGCTAGAATCAAACCTGAAACCATATGCCAGAAGCAAGCTCCCAGAACTGCAGGCGGGATGAAGGGAGACTTCTTAACCTTTGGCAGAGACCTCCAGGGTTTTCTGTCTCTATTTCTGTAAAGGTTTCCCTCCTTAGTTCATCCACATATTATATTTACGGTCACTTCCAAAGAGATCCTTCCCCAGCTGTGGGATTTCTTTCTCCTCCCACCACTTCCATCATATTATTTAAGCTTAAATGTCTATTTATGAGCCAATGTGCTGTTATCTGTCCCTGTACTCTAGAGCTCAAATACTTTTCTAGTTGTTGTTCTTTCCCCCTGTCATCTTCTTTTTCCTGTTTACTTTTCTTTATTTTCCCAGAACCTCAGACTAAACTAGTAATCCTGACAAATTTATTGTGCTTTTACAGCTGGGAATGCAATCCCAACTGCAACTGCTACATTGCAGCTTGGAAAGAGAGGGAGAATGAATGGAGCTCATTGTTTTTATTTGAGATGATAGAGCGACAAGCAGTGCAGAAATAGTGTTGTTACAATTGCGCTATCTAAAGCTTCCATCTGTTTTTCTAGTCTCACTGGAAGTTTCAATTCCTCTAAGCTTAAATACATCAACCCTTTAAAAGCACAATCATGTGACTGAGATCCCTAGAGAACGCTAACTAGATTTTCCACACAATTAAGTTTATGATGTCCAATATCTGTCTTAGCCAGAATCAACTGCTTTTCACAGGCTCTACACTTGGTCTTCTCAGTTTAAATTGAGAGACACATTTTTTCCTAACCTCCTGCTTTATTGTTGTCCCCCCCTTCTCCCTCTAAAACCTAAAATTCTGAGGAAGCCTAAGGGCTACACACAAATCCTGCAAGTGCCAAGACAGAACCCCTCAGGCAGACTTTATTCTGCACATAGGGAAAGCAAAAGTACCTCAACACAGCATGAATCAGCCACCTCTGCATCTTGAAAGCTCTTGTAACACCTTCCTCAAGAAGAACAGCATTATCTCAAACATCCATGCACGATTACACCTCCAACAACCACATAACAAACAGGATTTAGGCTATTTGCTTTCTCTTCCTAATAGAGCAGTTGCTGCAAGGTACACTGGTAAAAGTACTGGTCAAGCAAAGCAGAACATTGACTAATTGGATACATGAGCTTTTTAAACTATTTTGACAGCTCACCAACTCAAAAATAAACTTTAAACTTCAATAGCTGTGAAATAGCTGGTTTGAGTTGGGCTTTCAATGCCTTCCTGCTAGTTACAGCTACATTTATTGGTTTTAGCCTGTTCTTGAACCTCTGCCAGATTCCATTGTCTTCAGGTCTGAAATAGAAGTATCAGCTCTGCCACCAGCATCACTGTATAAAGACCAAAGCACCACCACAAAAGCATTCACAACACCTAAAGGGATTCCTGAGCCAATCCATGACTCTACTATGAGGGCCATTATTTAATGCAGCTTCCAAGCACATCTCCAGAGTCAAATACTTCCCCGTCACCTTTGGTCAAAGCATCCTAACCAACTGTGGTAGGAAATATCTTAATACAGAACTACCAAGTGGCGTGAATTATGCACAAATTAAACATACATCCAAATGAGTCCCAAAATAAAGTTCTATTCCTGAAACAGCTTGTTTTGATAAAAATTTGTTAAAAAAAAATATCCTTTTACAGAGAGACAACCAGAACACAGAGGATTCATGTGAGATACAACAGTGTCTCATGCATTTTAACAAGTATTGCTATAAAAATGTAAATGTTGATTAAGAGAGTTTGCTATGATCTTGCACGCATTTCTATGTCCTGTAAAGTGTCATTTAAAATCAGAAGTACTTGCCAGCACTATAAGAAGAAATTTTAAGTTCCAAGTACTTCAATAAAGGGGGACGACTTTAAAATTCTCCCAGTTCCTGACTGTAAGCACTTTACTGACTCTTGTTTGGTGGTTTAGTCCAAGAAGCTCCTTGAGTCAAGTTCACCTGCAAAACAGCTCTCACTTCTGGCCTCACCACACATGTCCCAGGCCCAGCATACACTGCATACTCACCCAGCTATGGGAGCTCTCTCACATATGGCAAAGGTGCATGCAGCACTGCGTAGACAGGGAACGGGATGCGATAACCACATCACTCCAGCTTGGTTCACATTTCTGAGGGCCGGGGAAAAACCTCCCCTCGCAGCTGCCAGCGCCCAAGGCCCCGCTGCCCCCTTAGGCCCCTCAGCCCCGTCGGGCTCCCACTGCCCCTAATGCCCCACTACCCCCTTGGGCTCCTCGACTGCCCTCAGGGCCCCTCGGCATCCCGCTGATCCCACGCCCCTCCCCAGGCCTCCACTGATCCCCTCCGCTCCCCTAGGGCACCTCAGGCCCCAACTCTTTACCCGACAGCGGGCCCCTCAGCCCCGCGCTGCCCCATCTCAGGCCCCCTCAGCCCTGCCCCCCGGGCCGTACAGCAGAGCCCCAGTCCCATTCCCGCCGCGCCTCACCGCGGCCGTGGCCAGACTGTGCATGGTGGGAGCGATGCTGCCGCCGGGCCCAGCTCAGACCGTCGCCACCGCCGCCGCCATAGGCCTGACCCCGCCCCTCACGCCCCGCAAGGGACGCCGGGAAGGGGGCAGGGCCACGAGTCCAGGGCTCTGCGCATGCGGGGGGGGGGAGGGAGGGGGGGGGGGGTCCGAGAGGACACTTCAGCGCATGGGCAGAACGAGTGTGCCAAGCCAGGGGTGGGGAGCGATTTTTGAGCATGCGCGGAGCGGGGGGGGGGGGGGGGGGGGGGGGGGGGGGGGCCGACGGGACCGAATGGAACCACTTCTCCGCATGCGCGGAGGGGGCGAGTGGGAGCCGCGCGGGCCGCTTCTGAGCATGCGAGCGAGTGGGCGGAGCGGGGTCTAGGGCGAGCGGGCCGCTCATGCGCACGCGCAGTATGGGGTAAGCGGGGCCAAGGGGTGAGTATGACGCTTCTGCGAAGGCGCGCGCGAGGGCTGGAGGGCGAGAATGCGCGCGGGCCGTTTCTGCGCATGCGCATGATCTCACGGGCGGGCGGTCGCGGGGCGCACCGGGAAGGGCACCTCCCCGCAGTGACGTAAACCGGCGCGCGCGCGCGTGCGTGCGTGCGTCGCGCGGCGCCTCACGTTGCTGGCAGGTTCCCGCCAAGCGTCAACACCCTCCCCCCCCCCTTTTCCCATTCCCTCCCTTCTTCGCCCCGCGCCACCGGAACGCGCCGGAACGTGCCGGGACGCAGGTACCGGGCCTTGGACCCCACCTCCCCTGCGCCTTCCCTCACACCGGGGGGGCGGGAGGCTCTGCCCTCGCTCCGTGCCCGGGGCGGGGGGGGGAGGCGGGGCTGGTCCGTTTATTCCCTTTGGATTGGGATAAAACTGCGCTGCGCTGGGGGAGGGGCTGTTCCGGGACCGGGAGAGGCCGGGAGCCCGGCCAGGCCCCTCAAGAACGAGCGCGTTCAGGTTGCCCGGAGCTCCGGGTTCCATTCTTCTCTGACTGCCCTTAAGCGCTCCTTATTCTTCTGTCTTCAAATCTGTGTAAGTGTCTTTAAGGGTTTGTAAAACTTCTGGGGCTCCTGGGTGGGGAGGAATCGGCGCTGCTGCAAAGACTGGGAGGGGGTTCATTCATCTCGACTCTCTTCACCTGTCTTCAAGGCAACTCGTCTTCTGAACTTGCTCTCACTGGGGAAAAACACCAGCAAAACTGCTCCACCGAGCTTCCGTGGAAACTTTACCCATGCTTACATCTTTTCATAGAGATTAGTCTGCCTGCCTGGTTATAAACGTCTCCTTTTTAACAGGTTTTTAAGGTGTATTTCACTTCCTCTTCTTAGCTCTTTTCCATAAGAAAAAGCATGGCTCCACTAAAGGTGCATGGACCTGTCCGGATGCGCAGCATGCAGACTGGGATTACAAAGTGGAAAGAAGGGAGCTTTGAGATTGTGGAGAAGGACAACAAAGTGAGTCTAGTGGTTCACTACAATGTTGGAGGAATTCCAAAGACATTTCAGGTACTCCAAATGTTAAGGCTTTTGTTTGGGCAGTGCATAGATTGTACTCTTTTGTGAACAGATGTCAGCGTCAAGGCTATTAGGTGTCAGGCAAGCTTCCCTCTGTTGCTGTTTCTTGTTCCTCGTTTCCTGAACACTAATCCCTTTGTGTAACTCTCCTGTAAATTATTCATTTGTATTGTTAAAGGATCCGCCAAGGTCGAAGCGAGATAGCACTGACTGGGAAGAACCAAAAAAGCGCAGAGAAGTTACCAGAGTACTGAGCATCACGACTCACGAGTTCAGAATTTTGGAATGTGCAGCCTTGCTGTTACTGGTGCAGCTGCAGAATCCAGAGGCAAAGATCCTGAATGCTCTGTGCTAGCAGTTTTCACAGCTGAAGAGTAACGATGTTAACACACTTGTAGCCTTTTGCTTGTTTATATAAGGCTCTGCAATTGTTGCAATTTTAGGTTTTAAATAGACCAGGGAATGTAGTTTCCTCACTGGGAGACTGATGCAGATTACTGTTACAGGTTCTCTTGTAATATTCAGCCTAAATTGCCTTTTTTTTATTATTTATTCTGTAGTCATTTTCAGCTCAGTCTTCCTGTTCTTTGTGCAAAATGTCCCAAACCAAAACAAGGCAAAGGAGTGTTTTTTTCTAAGAAATTTCTGTCTGATCTAAAAATACATAGAGGACAGAAGAAGAGCCCTTGAAGAAAAAAAATCCTGTCTGATATAGCAACTTTGTAAAAGCCTAAACTGATCAGAATGTTGGCTTCTGCTTTTGTGCCAGAGTTGTGTTTCAGCACTAGTGTTCACCACACCTCTTACCTTTCTCTGAGCCATTGAGTTCTGTGTGTGGACAGTCCACTTCATTTTTAGGCAATCGAGTTTTGCTGCCTGAGTGTGCTGAAGAGTCTGACAGCCCGTGTTGTCTTGGAATTGAGGCATGAAAAGACCATTGGTTGTGGATTGTTCCTATCTTTTTTACCATAAGCTTGAAAAGAATCCTCTGCCTTCTTACATGTGCTGCTGTGACTGCATATTTGGTTTAATTCGGCACTGGACCACATGGTTCCAAGAAGAGTGGTCTCTTCTTCCCTTTTACCTTTCCTGGGTTTTTGTGCTCATGCGCTTCTTTCTGCCTGGTCAAATGTTAATGTGGCGTGGCAGTGACTCAAAAGTGGTTCCATGGGAAGGATGAGCCTAACCATGGCCTAAAGGGGCAGGTTTTTTTGCCCAGCCTCTCGCATATGTTGACTCTGGCACCTGTTATATCTCTGTGTGAGCTTGATGGGCTGAGAGGCTTGGGCTTGTTCAGCCTGGAGAAGGCTCTGGGGGGACCTCATAGCAGTGTTCCAGTACCTGAAGGGGCTACAGGAAAGCTGGGGAGGGGCTTTTTATAAGGTCAAGTAGTGATAGGACAAGGGAGAACAGCTTTAAACTAGCAGGGGGAAGATTTAAATTAGATGTTAGAAAGCAGTTTTTCATGATGAGGGTGGTGAGGCACTGGCACAGGTTACGCAGGGAAGCTGTGGGTGCCCTCACCCTGGAAGAGTTCAAGGCCAAGTTGGCTGGGGCCTTGAGCAGCCCGATCTGGTGGGAGCTGTCCCTGCCCATGGCAGGATGGTTGCAACTGGATGGGCTTTAAGGTCCCTTCCAACCCAAACCATTCTATGATTCTGTGATTTGGTGGAGGGTTTTCACATGGATTAACTTAGGGAAGGGACCAAATGCAGGGTCTTGTGGAGGGGCTAATATGGGACAATGCAACTTGGAATGCAAGAAAGGAGAAGTGGGAAATCAGCAGCTGCATCTTTGGATCAGTGATTCTTGTTTGGATGGTGGCTATTTTTCAGCAGGATCTGCTTTCTGGTCCTGTTCATCTTGAAGCAACACAGATGCTGACACAAGAGTGGGTGGGAATGAGCAGCAGGCAGAGAGAGCAGCCTGCCCTCGACTTGTGCTGGAGTGCAGTTTGTGTGAGCCAGCCCCAGTCTGTTGCAACACTCTTGCATGCTGCTGCAGGCATGACAAATCATAGGATGGTTTAGGTTGGAAGGGGCCTTAAAGATCATCTAGTTTCACCTCCCCCGCCATGAGCAGGGACAGACACCTCCCACTGGATGATGTTGCTCAAAGTCCCACTCAACCTGGCCTTGAGCACCTCTAGGGATGTGGCTGCCACCACTTCCCTGGACACCCTGCACCAGTGCCTCGCTAACCTCACAGTCAAAAACTTATCTAAACCTCCCTTCTTTCAGCTTAAAACCGTTACCCCTCATCCTGTAACTGCACTTCCTGATAAAGAGTTTTGACACCACTAAATTGTTATAATGTTGTCTATAGACCAAGCACCCAACCAGACTTTTAAGCTATGCCAGATCTGTGTTCTCAGCTTTCCTATGGTCTCCCTTTAAGTACTGGAAGGCTGCTGTAAGGTCTCCCTGGAGAACTCATAGAAGTAGTGCTTTCTGTTGTTTGGTTTTGTCTTTTTGTTTTTGATAAGTTGCTCTGGGAGAACTGTACACATTTTCCCCACCTTTTTTACACCTCTCTAAAAGGGCATTTGGATTTATCAGGGGTTATATTTTTTTTTTACGGGAACTGGTGTGTCATCACAACTCTTGTGTGAGATGATGTGTTTTACTGATGTTTTGAATCTTTGACTAAGTTGTCCTGAGTGCTAGATATGTATAAGGAGAAACATTTCATTTGCACCTCCCCAAGACTTTGTAACACTGACCGAGGTGCACCATTCCAGTGTTTCACCTCACTTAATGTCTTCCTTATCCAGTCCAAATCTCCTCTCCCCTAGTTTAAAACTATTCCTCTTTGTCCTGTCACAACAGGCCTTGGCAAAAAGTCTGTTCCCATAGAATCATAAGTTTGGAGGAGACCTTTGAGAGCCCAACTGTACCTGTCTCCCTACTAAACCATGTCCTTAAACTCATCTACCCATCTTTTAAACACCTCCAGGGATGGCGACTCCACCACTCCTCTGGGCAGCCTGTTCAATGCCTGACCACCCTTTCAATAAAGAAATTCTTCCTAATGTCCAGTCTGAACCTCCCTTGGTGCAGCTTGTGGCGGTTTCCTCTCATCCTATTGCTTGTCACTTGTGAGAAGAGCCCAGCACCCACCCCATCACAACCTCCACCTTTCCTATAGGCCCTATATAGGTATTCCTTTATGTGTCTATCATTGAACTTCCATGCAGCCTGCAGGCGTGACAAGAAACAACAATTAAATAATGGTGTAATGAAGTAGCATTATCAGGGAGCACAGATTCTTCTTAGAATCGTTCTTCTGCTTAACCTGAAAGTTTTGACACCGCTAAACTGTTATAATGTTGCCTATAGACCAAGCATGTTTCTTAATGGCTTACCTGAACCAAACTTTTAAACTATGCCAAATCTGTCCTCCCTGAGAGTGAATTACAAAATGAGAAGTTTGCACTTAACATTTAAAACTTACCCCATCTTAAATTATATTTCAAACTTGAGGTGAAAATTTCAGACAGCTAAATGGGACTGTATGAACTTACTCCTTCACAGTCAAGGTGTCACAGTAGCAAAGCAAGTTTCAGAAAGCTTATCCAGGAACATGGGGACTGTTGAGCTGTAGTCACGGTGTCCCTTCAGCTTTCAAGGTGAACAGTTGCATTAATTCTGAGAGGCTTAGTGTTTGCTCGAAATGGAGCAGTGGGAAATATTTCAGTGCAAGTGCTTCTTTCCCTCTCTTTGAAGCATTTTGTTTGAATTTGTAAGTGTTTTGGCCTGTTAAAAGTGGATTTATGTTTATAGTTGCTTTCTTGTTTTCAGCTAAGCCATAACATTAAAACTGTGACCTTACGACCAAATGGTAGAAAACTGTGCTGCCTGATGCTAACACTAAAGGATACCAGCTTCCTGACAATTGATAAGGTACCACTTAAAGATGCAAACGAAATGCGGATGTATTTGGATGCAGTCCATCAGGACAGGGTTCATACTGGTAAGTGCAATTGTTTTAAATCTCCTTAATAACAGTTTGGAGAGGAGTCCATGCTGTGTTTTCTTCTTTGTTTTTTTTCCTCCTTAGCCATTTTGTCCTCCTTGTGACTTTCATTGCATTTGTATAAATGCTTCTTTCTGGCCCTGAACCCCAGTTTCTGTTACAGACCTTTCTCATAGTGCACCTCTGTCATTCTGGACAATAAGCAGAGGTTAAAATATGTAGGAATTGTTCATGTTGGTATTTCAAAACCTCTTGTCTCTTTAACAGACATGCATATTCTTTCCTTTTTATTTTTCCTCTTATAATATTTTGCTCTTTTTAATGATAGGGACTTTACTGCCAACTAAGTAACTGACCAATATATAAGGCGTGTCAGTAAATGTGCTTATGTCTGTGCACTCAGAACATTGTACTTTCTTTTGGCAAGAAATCTTGTGTGTCCCTTCCAAAATCAACTCTAGCTAAATAATGTCTTACAAATAAGAATGCCAGTTAAATGACAATTGAATCAAATGTTGTGTACTTTTTCTGTCAGCTGGAAAACCCTCTCAGGGATCTGGTAGCTTTGGAGGCGTGCTGGGCAGCAGAACCACACAGAAGGAAGCTAATCGGCAATTCTCTTATATGGACAACCAGGTTTGTTTAGATGTTCCCGTTTTTCCTTTGCTCTAATTATATTTCATTTACTTCCTCCTCTCATTCTCTTATTGTGTGGTGTAATAGCATCGTAAATACTTACTTTGCATCCAAAATCTTTGTAGTCTAGAGGGCTTGGAATAGATGTATATGATGTGGTTGGCAACGGTTTGTCTTGCTCATGAGGAGGCATTTATTCTGTATGAATAAGAAAGGTCAGTGTCTGGCTGTGGAAGACAGAATATGTTCTTCATGCTGAGCTATCAGGCAGGCAGAGAAGAAGCAGGAACAAAGAAATTACTCGATTAAGACTTGTTTCTCGAGTATTTCTGAATATCTCTGTACTGAACACCTTATGTAGCATCTGGATGTGTTATAGTCAGCACAGGTCTTAATGAGTTTAGCAGATTTCAGCCAAATTGTAAAGCTGCTGACCTAGTTTTGTATCAAAATAAAGTTACTGAATTTGTGGCATTTTGCTTATATTTTTGAGTAAATTTGGCATATTTCTCCCTGAAAGTGGTTTTTCCTTCAAAATACATTTGTTCTTCCTTTTCCCCCCTGCATAACACAGATTTGATGGTATATCTGCAGGCTTTAATTTACATTGTTATCTCTGTGAATATATTTGTATTAACACCCTGAGGGAAAGTGGTTTTGATGTTATCCCAAAACAAATTTTACGTGTTACCTTAAGGCAATCTCACAGTAGAAACTCTGAGGCTGTGTATAAAGTGGTAAGATTAGACATGTTTTCAAGTCTAAAATTGACCAGCATTCCTCAGTCATCCAACCATTAGATGTTTCCATTGCATTACATGTGGCGCTCATGTGGCCCAGGGCTGTCCAGGCACTGTTCTAATCCTGTGGGGTTTAATACGGCTTTTTCTGTCTTTTAATACCACCCAGGAGTAATCTGGAGGTAATTTGGAGTCATGCTTTGTTTTTTTTTTTTTTAATGTGGAAGCATATAAAGGGAACTTTAAAAACTAAAGTTCAACTGACTTAGCATTGGAAAATGAGAACAGAAGTTGGTGACTGCAATAGAGTTTCATATTTGAATTGCATCAGTATGGTCTAAATTTTAGCTGTGTCTAATCAGTGTTAAATTCTCTTAACCTATTACAAGTAGCAGTTTTCTGCTTTTGGGTGCCACACTGTAGTGGGTAAAACAGCAGTGTGAATGCTAGTTTAGGCTAAAGATGGTCATGTTTTTCATGTTTCGGTTGTTTCCCTGCCACCCTCCGCTTGGGTTTTGTAGACTCCTCCCAAAAGAGTGACTGTGGAAAGTAAAGACGAAAATCCATTTCGCAAGGTGCTGGGTACCCCAGCGAGAGCGTCCAATAAGAATTCTGCTGGAACTGGAACACCTAGCAACAGGGTGAACATACCAGCATCTGCTGCATCATCAGGCTCTCACAGGACTGGCTTGTTGGAGAATCGGTAGGCGTGTTATCCTGTTATTATGATATTGTTAGTATTTAGCTTTTCATTGAGCCATAGGTGGAACTATACACCTAGAAGAAAGACGGGAATACGTTTCTTCCTCTGGTTTTGCTGTTACTTTTAATACAAAGTTTATATGCACTCTTCTAGCCTTTGGCTGGTACTGGCACTAGAGCTTTGTGAACAGCTTAAGACTTGGGCAGACCAAATTCTTCTCTGTAAGCTATGTTATAAAAGTGGAGATTGTGGAAGATAGGTGCAAAATGCACAGAAAGCCTTGAGGAGTTCTGTTCAGTTGGAAGAGGATCATGTACTTTCTGAAAGAATGACCACTTCAAAAATTTTCTATCATCAGTGAAAAGAGGAAAAGAGCACAACCACCTGGTTCAGAGATGAGTGAAGATTATCCCAAAGAGAATGATTCTTCAACGTAAGTAGCCGTTGTTTCTGATTTCTGATTAGAAACACTGTGTTCGTTTATAAAGGTAAATTTTTCTGAAAAGAATGCTCAGGGACTTCCTGCGTCAGCAGCACAGTACAGGCCAGCCACTCGTCAACTTCTGAACACGCTGAGTGCTTGGAACAGGGTTTGCATTCAGGATTAAAGAGGGAAACACAACATACTCCAGCAGCTGATTTGCAGGAACTGGCACATGCAAAATTCATGTAATCTTTCTTTCGTCAGTTTAGTCAGGATTGTCATACATGCTGTACGTGTACAGCAATAGGTACCTTCTTTATTGAACTCACTTTGACCCTTTTCAAACCAGAATTCACAAAGGGAAATTGCCATTTGGAGAATGAGCTCTGTGTGTTTGAAACTGCTTTTAATCATAAGTAAGAAGGCTTGTTTAAATAAATTGGTTAAATTTGTCTGCAAGTAAAGTTTAACTGTTCCATAGTTGAGTATTAGAGTTGACAGGAGAGAAATGCTTTAAAACAAGTTTCAAATACCAAGCAGAAATATCCCATATTTTCTATAACTACTGACTTTCAGTCTTTATCTGTAGGAATAATAAAGCCTTGAGTGATCCAGCATGGAAGTACTTAAACAGCAGCAGAGAGAAACAGTTGAATCTGAAGCAGACAGAGGAAAATAGGATGTCAGGTAAAAAAAAACAAAAAAACAAAAACAAACCAAAAGTAAAGACAAGAGATACCTGCCTTTGACCAGTGTGATTTTACGTCTTTGGTATTCAGAATGTTGCTACAGAGATGGTTTCCCTGATCTACTCTCCCTGTGCCCTGACTTTCTTCTTGCAGAGCCCTGTATGAGGTGCCTTTGTTGTCAAAAGCCTTTCCTACTGTAGCATGACCCTGACCTTTATACTTAGGTGCTGATGCCAGCCTGAGCTCTGGCTTGTTTGAAAATTCAACATGCAGCTTCAAACTTCTCTCCAACCCATCCTTCCCTGTAGGAAGGGGGTCCTGTAAACACCTAAGGATTCCCTTTTTGCTCTGTTTATTTCTAACGCTCTCTTTTTCTATTAATGATCGCATGAATTGTAGACTGGTTTTTGTGCTGAAAATATGTACTGGTTGCTATTACTTCCTTATCTCTTCCCCAGAACTTAGGGAATTCTTTGGGGCCAGGACTTTTGTTATGTTTGTACCAAAGTTCATTTGGATTCTGTTGTATGGCAAGGTTTTATAGACAATATAGGAATATCAGCAATACGTACATAAGCTCATATGCATCGTTCATAAGTTTTATTGCTAAATAATGAGCCTCTTTCCCTGTAAAGAGAATTGCATTCAAGATTTTCTTTTTTTTTATGGGGAATCTCGTTGAATACATACCTTTTTTTAGTACAGCTCTGATGACACAAACATGTTGCTGGAGGAGATAGTAAGGTGAATGTTTATCTCTGAATGACAACCTGATTTGCTCTTTAGAGTTAAAATCAGAATCTGTCAGTGTATACCTGTGAGTTCAGGTAACATTATTGCAAACTTCCTTCATATAGCTGCATTTTTCAAAGCTGCATGGCTCAAAGCACTTCAAGCCAGGATAGAATCAAATGTTTATTCATTATCCAACCTAATTGATGCTGTGATTCACTGTAACAGACGGGTTTTTGACTCCTGAGAGTGTGGGTTTTTATGTGACACCATCTGAGGCATTAGAGTCTTGGGATCAGACATAGTGATATCAGAACAGTATTTTACCCCAAGCACACAGTGATTGTGGAATTTGGAGTGGGACGAAAAGCTGTTTTCACTTCTCCATATTTACCTTGAATTTTGGGAGCACTGTATTGGAAATAATTGCTGAATTTTCAGTTATGTGTATCCACAAGAGGTGGATATTATTATCTTTAAGATAGTTAAGACCATTCAATAACTTCTTAATGCTTTGTATTGCACTTTGGATTAGATGGAGATTACTTGCACATTATTGATTGCATTGATACTTCTAGTTATGTGTGTTAATACTTTACCAACCAATTCTGGAAAACAGTATTTGAAAGTTTTTCAACCTTTTGACTAAACTTTTAAACCAGTTGTATATCATATAAATAGCTGAGTTCCCTGGAATAAAACGACCTGCTTCTCTTTCTACTTTTCAAGGTATTCTACCACTGCAGTCATCGTCCTTTTACAGTAGTCGGTCCTCATCAAAAGAGTACTCCACTGGCAGTTCCACCCTGGACAGGTAGGACTGAATCATGAGCATGAACTCGAAATGACAGTTTGTTCCCAGGAATTAGGAACTTCAGTTTCCTGTGTGTTTATCATGTAGCATGTAGCTTATGTACATAAAATGTATTATGTATTTTTTTCCTCAGGAGCACACATTCTAAGTGTGTAGTGTGACTGCGATTGCTCTTGTTACATCTGCAAACTCCAGTTACTATTTGTAATAGATGGACTTCCTAAAATCGCTCAGATGACTGTTACAGTCATTGTGAGCGAGTGATCTAGATGTTATCTAAAATCTAGGTAGTTTAAGCAATATATAAAGTCTGGAACTTCAGACTGCATCCTTACCTTGTTTTTTTGCAAATAGGTAAATGGCATTGTATCTTAGTAACAGTGTCTCAGTAACACTGAATGCTGCTGAGACTGGGATTCTTATGTGTGAGACACTGTGCAATCAGACTGTCAGTCTCTGTCCTAGATGGGTGAGGTACAAGATCAAGGAAGAAAAAGAACCATTGCCTACACTTTACACATGAGGGACTGAAGTCCCGAGTGATTAAGTTACAAGAATGAGGCTGAAAATGAAGACACTGGTCCAGATGTGAATTTTAAGCATATCTTAGGAGCGATGATCTCATGCTACTCAATCATTCTTCCTCTCATCATACAGTGTGGGGAACTGTTAAATATCTTAAAGACAAAAGGTTTGGTTACACAACCTGCACAGCTGTGGATGTAAGCAAATTCAGCCAAAATATTTAAGTGCTCTGGAAAGGAGTTCTGTCTCTCACACACCTATTTTGCATTTTATGATACATGCCAGTTATCTCACATGGCTTTACCAATCCTTGTCTTCTATAGTGATACAATTCCAGTGTCATGGACTAGAGCTGTTTAAGGAAGAGCATTAGAAATCTTACACTGCTTATCTTTTTTTTTGGTTTTAGATCTACTGTATCCAGTCAGACCCCTTCAGCCAAAAGAAGCCTGGGCTTTCTTTCTCAACCTGCCCCTCTTTCTGTTAAAAAAATGAGATCTAATCAAGATTACACAGGGTGGAACAAACCCCGAGTTCCCCTTTCCACTTATCCTCAACAACAATTACAGGGGTAAATTTAATTTTCTTTATCTAGCCTGTGCGCTTTGCTCATCACAACATGCATGTTGTTGTTATAATTATTTAATTTTAAAAAAAATCCTGAAATTAATGACCACTGAGTCAGGGAACACTTTTTGCTTTTCATAAACTACTGTGATTAATTTATTTATCTTGTGTATGTACACATTTTTTTAATTTTCATTGTAGAAACTCATGGTTCCTTTCCTGAAACTCTGCCTCCCATGGGTTTTCAGTTTGGTCTGAAGGGCAGGATATGCAATAAGAAACTATGAGGAGTGGCTGGGGTCAATGTACTGCATGTTAGTGCTGTGTTTAACACTGGCATGTTTGCACATTGATGTACATACCATGTTCAACTTTCTGTTTTTCAGGTTTTCAAACCTGGGAAACACTTGCTATATGAATGCCATCCTACAGTCCTTGTTTTCCATTCAGTCTTTTGCTAATGATTTGCTCAAGCAAGGTATCCCATGGAAAAAAATTCCACTCAATGCACTTATCAGGTAAAACTCACTTTCTGGGAAGGATGCCTTTTCTCTTTCGTTACTACAAAATTAATTTTTCAGTACTGAAGCACCTTTGTAGAGGGTAATTTACATGTGTAAAATTGTAAAGCGCTCTGCATTTTGGAGTTTTGCTTTAGAAATAGGCTCTTAAAAATCACAGTGCTGAGTTACAGGCAGTCTTTTATATCGTCTACTGTATTTCTAGTGGCAGAGCAAAATGCTTCAGAAGAAAATAGAAGAAACCACAAAATAAATAGATGCAGAATAACTTATTTTTAAAACATTCCTGGTTGAGGGTTAACCTAGCTTCACCTGATATTTGAGAGCTTGTGACTTTTAGGAAAATATCCTTTGGCTGTGGAGAGTGTTCCAGTTCTGTGTACTTCATCTTTCTCAAAATTCATGTGAACCCTCAGTTTAGTCAGACCTCATGTAGAGAAACTTGAAAGGTTTCTGTAGTATGTAAGACTCTTTTTCTCTTGAAATTTTGAATTCCTGTGCTGTTCAGATTCTGGTTTATGTCTATCAGAAAGACAAAGTGCTGTTTTCTCAATGTACCGCACTCTGCCATTGGGATTTTTATTATATGCACTCTTGTATACCTTGTTTCTTTTCTATTACTAGACAAGATTCAGGATTATCAGAACCATTTCTATTTCCATTTCATAGTGTTTTATAACTTTTGGGGTCATTTCTATATTTGCTGTGTCTTCTCAAAGTCTTCCTACACTACTCAATATCAGAGGTTGTTCCATGTGGCTCGGGGAAATGTCCCGTCCCTAATTTTTGTAGAAAGACCTCTGAAGCTTGTGTCCCATGTACCAGCTGATAAACATGTGGGGGCAGCTTGTGCTGTAGTATCTGGGATGGAGGGCAATGCGTGATCCTGTTCAGTGAGTCAAAGCTGATACACAGAAGCATCTGCTTTGTATTCTGTTGGTTTGAGTATGGGCACTGGATCTCACATGATGAATGTTTTTGTGGTTGAAAAGTGATGGCCTATCACCTGCTTTGGGGTGGAAGAGGTGTTTCCTAATATGCTTTGCCCAGCTGCTGTGGAGGATTGGGAGAGAACACACTGTTAGTGTAGCTCAGCAGAAGGGCAGAAACTTGTGGAGCTGCAGTGAATTGATTAGATTCTTCTGTTAAATGAGTGCTGGATGTTGGTTTGAGGTGGGAGGGGATTGCACTGCTCTTTCCTGTCTTTCTCTCTGTTTTGTTTTTTTTTTTTTTGGTGATGTGTAATGGAACGTACCATCTTCCCACCACTTTCCCATGTACATACTATGACCGAAACTGTTGTGCTTGGAATATATTGGGTGTGTGTTTCCTGTGAAATTGTAAAGCATTTGTAAAGGTAACTAAATCACAATAACTGAGAGGCATAGGTAAAATCAATTTCAACAGTTTGTTAACAAAGTTTACAGTAAAGCTGTGTGTGGCTTCAGCCAAGGAATCCTTCAGGGCTCTTTTTATTAGGGCTTTTTTCTATTTTGTTGTAATATTTTACTGCCAAAAGAAGTAAGGCCAGAAACCGAGTGGAAAAATAAAAATAAGTAGAAACCAGTCTGACCATGCAAGTTGAATTTAATGATTTCGTGTTGTTTAGCTTGGTGCCATGTGATTTTATATCTCCTATTAGTACAAATGTTTTCAAAAAGCATTGTTGGGGTTTTTTCCTTGTTGTAAAAGATTTAGCAGATAGAAGTTTATAGAACTTCATAAGACTTTACCTTAAAAGATTGTGGAATTTTTTTTGTTCATTTGGGTCCTGTTCCAGTGATGGCCTAAAATGAAATTTCAAAATACTTGAAATGGAAAAGGTTAATTTTGTATGAGATATTTTTATACAGAAACCCTAAAGCACTTATCCCTGGAGAAAAGCTTTTAGAGACTCTTTAAAAAAGGTGTCATGAGTTTTATTTTGTTTCTCTGAAGCCCTGGAAAGCCAATTAGTGTTTTTATTCCATTGATTTCTGCAGACGTTTTGCCCATTTGCTTGCTAAGAAGGATGTCTGCAGCCCTGAGGTTAAGAAAGAGCTGCTCAAGAAGGTGAAAAGTGCCATTTCGGCTACTGCAGAGAGATTTTCTGGATATATGCAGAACGTGAGTACCGTACGTGTGTATTTTGTTCACTGTGTGGACTGCACTGAACTCCTGTCAAGCTTCAACTCCATTTGACAGCAACTTGAGCTTTTGATTTAATGATGATTGCTTGCTGTTTGGTAGAGCAAAACTGTCTTCTTATTGCTGAATGCAATGAACTAAAGCATAGTTTCCACACTCTGTGTGTGTTTGAGAGAAAGGCACTGAATGAAGTTGTACCAAATCACTGATATGCTTACCCCGTTTCTAGGATGCACATGAGTTCTTGAGCCAGTGTCTGGATCAGCTGAAGGAGGACATGGAAAAGTTAAACAAAACTTGGAAGAATGAGCCAACCCCTAATGAGGATAACTCACCCGGACGAGCTTCTGATGACCTCTCAGCCACCAAAGTTTACACTTGTCCGGTTATCAGTAACTTAGAGTTTGAGGTTCAGCATTCTATCATTTGCAAAACGTAAGTGTGCTTGAGAGCTTTTCTCATGATTGCTTTAAAAGACTGGAAAGTGCTTCCGTCTTGCCTGATGTTATCTTCAGGCTATAACTACAACTAAGAACTACATTTTTTTCCAAAAAATAATTAGAAATTATTCAGCAGTCTAGATCTGCTGTAAACCTCACAGCATTCTGTCTGCGCCCTTCTTAAACAGTCTCATACCATTTAGTTCTTAATTACATATCCGGTGGAAAACTTTGCACATTGCTTTTTGTGTACAGGTTGTATGATAATAGGCAGAAAAGGGGGCGTCAGCCAAGTAATGTTTCCTCTTAAAAAACATGGGAAGCTATGCTTTTAATTTGTTCTTTCCCAAGGGCTTCCTGGGAATGGTATTTTCTTCTGTCTCTGTAAGTTATTGCAGAAAAAGATATAAACCAGTATGTCTGGCCAGTCACTGTTTATGAGCTGTGCAGCAGTTTCCTATACGGAATGCTTGCATTCCATGGAGTTTTCATGAACACTGATATTTGGAAACAATACTTTGTGTACTGCATTAGCTGCCTAAATAATTAAAAGTAAATTGCATGCAGGTTACAGGTATTGAAGACAAGTGATGGGTCTTTTTTTTATGCTTAAAAGGCATAAGTAAATTGAGATTTCTTTTTAGGACTCTACTGTTTTGTTTCTAAAAGCAGTTTGGAAGTATTTCTTAGGTTTTCTCTTCTGGGTTGGGCTGACTTTTCTCCTAAGAAGGTTGAGTGAAGAAGACGTGTCAAGCTGGATAGCAGTCACTTTGATTTCCTGTGTTCCTTGTCCCTTGCCTTGCCAAAACAGTCTTTGGGTTTTTGTTCTCACTCTTACACAAATGTTTCTTTCAACTTCTAAAACATCAAAGTGAAATCCCAAAATTCAACTTTGTCATAAGCATCAAACAGTTTCGTTTTGATGAGTAAAAATAGATTAATCAAGAGGCATGTATTTGCTGGGAAGTTACTTTAATCTAAAAAATTAAGTTAATTTCAGGTTTATTTTTCATCAGACTTGCATAAGTGTGTTTCTTCCTTAGGTGCGGTGAAACAGTCACCAAACGAGAACAGTTTAATGACCTCTCCATTGACCTTCCTCGAAGAAAGAAATTGCTTCCTTCTCGATCGATCCAGGATTCCCTTGACCTCTTTTTTCGAGTATGTAATCTTGGGCTTGTTTTTATTCACTGGGTATCATGTGTAGGTTATGTACCATATGGAAATTTTGATTGTGTAGCTGATTATTAGTTTCTATGACAGTGATAGCAGGTGTGTGAAATAATTAACTCTGCATCCTTTTGAGATTTAGATGACAGTATATGGGAATGTTTTATTGCAAAATGTTGTGAGGAAATAACTGATCCTTACAATACTGCTGTGAAATAGATGAACTTCCCCATTTAGTGATGGAAGAGTTGAAACATAAATACAAAGGAGAGAAGAGAGGCAGTGAGACTGAGGCAATCACTCAGGAATTGCTTCTTCCTCTCCTGAGCTTAGATGCTTCAACAGGTTATGTTCTGCCCTAAATTGACATGGAGGGAAAAGGTCAAACAGATACAATAATTGCAAAATTGTAATATGTGGATGCTGTCTTATAAATAAAGCTTCAAGATGAGGTTTCTGAAAGCTAAAAAGTGAGCATTACCTCTGTGAATTAGTGTTGTGTTTAGTCATGTCTTGAGACAGACCTGTGGGTTTTTTTCTCCATGTACAGATAGTGTTTTCAACAGATAGAATAATTGATGGGCTTGTTCTTCTAAAAGCTGATGGAGGTCTTATGTTTAAAAAAAAAAAAATCTTAAAATTATAGTGATGTCATTTGGCCTCACTTAAAGAAAGCGGTGTAGAATGCCTGATGGCTACATCGTGTAAGCACAGCAGTGCTTACACTGTTGCTATCTGTTCAAAACTCTACAGTGCAGCACATTGACAAGCTTAGATGAGGACAGCTTTTCAGAAGCAAAGTTGAGGTTTTGAACAAGAGTAAACTTCATGGCAAATTCTCTTCCACCAAGGGTTATCAGAAAAAAAAAATCCCTGTGGTATGGGATAGAAAACTGTAAACCTTGCAGAATGTCCCCTCTCATTGCAAGCTAATTTCTCAACTGTGACTATTTCAAAGGTCTGCAACAGGCTTGCAGGAAAAACTCTCCCTGTATTAGTGGTTATGTTGTCAGATTGTAAGCTCTATTCTCTTATCAGATGCCCTCGCATTAGGTCACATTGAGAGTGACTAAAATTTTAAGTGTAACTGCTGTTTTGAAGAGCTTCTGTGATGGCCAAGAGATCTGCTTTCTATTGAGATCCGTTTGAGACTTTAGTTCCACTAGTCGTTCTCTTAAACAGGCAGAGGAGATCGAGTACTCCTGTGAGAAGTGCAACGGAAAGTCTGCTGTTGTCACACACAAGTTCAACCGGCTTCCCAGGTAAATGTTGGTACTTGTTCCTCACTTTCCTGGAAGCACATGTTGCAAAAGTGCAGGCAGAAGTCCCTTGAAGAGTCAAGCTGGGGAAGTGGGCAGCGATGGTCAGCGTGTGAGGAAGGTGCATGTGCAGGCAGTGGTCTTCATGCTCTTCTTCAGTTCCCTTCTAGAGAAGCTCTCTTGTGCACCCTTTGCATCACTTCCCTCTTCCTCCCTATCACTACACAAGGGGATCTGAGTTTTCCCGTTTTCCTTTTCTTGGGGTTTCTGGAAAGTGAGGGAAGCAGAAACAATAAATATATGCTGGAAATTTAGTATTTTGTGCTTGGCTGACCTGATGGGCAGGACTGAGTTGGGGAGGCATCAGTGCCAGAAGGTATATAAAGGGTTTTGCTTTGATCAATTAATTCTTCCTATGCTGTTACATGTTTTTCCTCTCGGTAAGCTTTGAGGCACACACTTTGAGGGTTAACAGCATGCTCAATAATTTCAGACCTGGTGATTTGGTCTAGTTCATTGTTTAGAGTGGAAGTTCTTGGAGATAGGGGTCGTTTTCTTATGGATTGTGAAGCTCAGAGTCTGTGGATGACTTGATCCTTCTGTCCTTGTTCCAGGTGTGCTCATACTGAACCCACTAACTTGGTAGTTAGCTTGTTTTGCTTAAATCTTGTATTTATGTTTGCAATGCAAACCAGTTGTCAAAGGTTTGAATGTTAGTGCAACATAAGTGATGATCCAGCTGTGTGATATGAATTGACAATATAAAATGCAGCCTAAGGGAGAAGATTCAGTATAAAGAGGCATTTTTAGGCTCTTTATATTATAGTGATCAACAGCTCTTTCAAGAAGAAAATGTTGTGACAGATGACCTAAGTAGCCATCTTGCAGTGGGGACAGTTCCCCCTCAGTTTTGAGCGGCTGTGGTGATCCTTACATCACAGTTTGTGGATATCTAGGATTAATATAGTAGCGTCTGGTCTATAATGATAAAATTGCAGTTGTTTCCTACCTCTCACTACATAGTAGAAATAATGAGTTTGGCAAGAGCTGCTTGCTTCTGGTTGACTGAAGAGCAACGAGGTGCAGAAAAAAGCAGGAAGCCTCCTGAGTTGGCAGAGTCTGTGACTTGTGCAAAATTGAGTGATGGACAGGAGAATAATTACCTGTCTCTATCCAGATCAGAGATGGATAGTGTTTCTGCTCCATGCCAAAGTAATAATCTGTTTGAGAGTCAGATGAATGCATTTTGTGATCAGGGCTACTTGAATTTTTAATAGATTTTTTCTGACTTCTGTTTTGACATTAACATTTGTCCTTCTGTCACATCTCTCGCAGGGTCCTGATTCTTCATCTGAAACGATACAGCTTCAATGTAGCATTGTCTCTCAATCATAAAGTCGGGCAGCAAGTGGTTATTCCAAGATACTTAACTCTGCTTTCACACTGTGCGGAAAGCACTAGGCTGCCGCTGACCCTGGGATGGAGCGTCCACTCTGCAATGTAAGTGTATGATGTGTGATTGATCTCTGCCACACTAAGCACATGTACCACAAGGTGGGTAGTTGTCTGATCTCCTCCAGGTGATGTCTGGGCAAGGAAACATTAAAATCATGTAGGTTGAGATGTGCACTGCTAGTTTGTAGTGATACCATCATGAAAACATGTATGGAAGGGAAATAAGATAGAAGCAGTCAGAAGAGTTGGTGGGATGTTATCTAGGAATTGTTTGGTAGGAGAGAATTCTTCACTGTCCTTCAAAATAGCTTTCCTGTCCTTTGTAAGAGACCTTTTGTTAGTAATTTCTAAAATTTGTCTCAATCCAAAATAATCTAGATTACCTTTAGCTCCACAGAACACTTAACTCTGTTTTGGAGATGGGGCATCCTACCTTTTTCTGCTGATTTCCACTTGCACCTCCCATGCTGTCATTAATTTTTCATTGTCTTTCCTGTGCCACTGTACTATGTGAGCACTGCACATGCTGAAAATACTCTCTATTTCTTCTCATGACAGTTATTTCTGTACAGCTGCTTGTCCTGAGACAAAGAGATTAAACATGCCAGTTGTTATATAGGAAGTCTGTGGCAAAGTAAGGAATAAGAAACACTTGAGTTTCTTATGGTCCCTGCCTAGTGACATAACCATAGTAACCGTAATGAGCTGGGACACATCTGGTGTACATGTTCAGCAGTTTGGAATGTGTTCCAGTGCTGAATGTTTAGTGGCATTTGAGACTGACATGGATATATTCCAGGAGGTTACTTTAAGAGGTAAAGATTTCTATTGTTAAGCACCACAAGCAGCTTGAGCTACCCACAGGAGAAATACTTGAAAATGCATTTGAGGTAAGATTTCCAGTAGCTTTTTTCAGTCATTGAAACCATTCTGATTGGCCAGACAGCAGAAGGGTGACTAGGCTGGAGAGAAGCAGCTCTGGTTTGAGGGGAAAGACTAGCAGAGTATTCTGCATTGGCAGCTGTCTGGTGGATAGATGAGTAGTGATGGTGATGGATGGACTTTGCAGAGCCTGTTGAAGAATTAAATGGAGTAGGAAGTTTGTTTAGAAGAATTTAGGTAAGGGAGGAGAAATAGACATGGGATGTGCTAGAAAACCGGTTGTTCCAGACAGCAGCAGGAGACTGCGGTTTGGGAGCAAGAAGTCAAATGTTAGTGGGAATGAAAACTAAAGGAATGAGTTGTCTTAACTGGGGAGCCCAAAGCCTTTAATTTGTGAGCTTGTCCCTAAGGGTGCATTGCTAAGAAGTGAATCAAGTTTAAAGGATTATATATGGGTTTGAACAACTGTTGTATATTTATAGCATGATGAAGTTATTACTCTAAATCTAAGCAATTAGCAAGTACATAATGGTATTCTACTTGTTTCTTTGGCCATGGATTTGCGTGCAGAGCAGACAAGTAAACGTCTATTTTTTAAAGACCATAACTGCTGCAATAAATACTTTGCTTTTTCAATAGGTCCCGTCCATTGAAAGCCTCCCAGATGGTGAATTCCTGTACTGTAAGCACTTCCACGCCTTGTAGGTGAGTAGTTATAGCCCTTAAATGCCCCTGGTCTGGGGTTTCATGGGGTAATTCTTAAGCCATTTTAAGATTTTCTAATTCTTTAATCTTTCCACTTTTTCTGTTTTTTTCTTTTGTTTCTTTTTTTCCTAGTTTTACTATTGTAGTAAATTATTTCTGCTACCCTCTTTTTCATATCAGAGTTTTATTGATGTTACATACTTGCTGAAATTAATACAAATGGTACAATTTACGTAATTGACACGATCATTTTAGCATTTCTCTTGAAAACCTTTGGGGACTTTTAAGTAAGCAAAGGTGATTTTTTTTTTTTTTTTTTTCAGACAGAAGGCCGAGCATCAGAATGAAAACTTGACTTAGTTTGTACAATGATTTGTCAGTGCCAGCTATCTTAAACTAACTTGCATTTGTAGTTGCAAGTTACATACATAAGAAGCAAAATGGATTCTAATTCTGCAATCTCACTCTTTTTCACTGTCATGGCTCCGTGGAGCCCCAGTGTGTGTTTTGGGAACAGGTGGCTATCACACTGGATAATTTTGCATTGTGGAATACTTAAAGATCAGAATTGAGAACTGAGCAGAAATTGCAACTTCCCTAGACGACTTTGCCTTCTGTTCTAAAGCAGCAAGTATTTATCTTAATGAAAGAGCAAGCAGGAAAACTGGGAGAAAAAAAAGTTCAGATTTGTGTTTTTATATCCTAGTAATGATGTGGGGACTCTTGTGTCCAGCTGAGTAAACTTCAGAAATCAAATTGTGTTGAGTTCTGCATGTTATTGTAGGCTTGGTTCAAATGAATAACATCGAGGATTGCTGGGTAATAAAGGGCAGAATCATTGCCTTAGAAGCAAGAGCAACACACTTCTTAACTTCTAAGGTTGTAAGTTGCTGTTGCAGGCTTGAAGAAGATATATTTATTAACCTAGTAAAATATTGCTTTTCTGAAAAACTTGCTTCCTGTTTTAGTAAATGTTCATTGCAATTGTTGCAGTTTGTTACCCAAATCATACTGCCCCGCAATGTCAGAGTTGAGTGTAACACTTCCGTAACTGTTACTTTGGAACAGATTCATACAATACTGTCAAGTTTTGTAACCATGCTTTTAATTTGCAGAAAATACACTTTCAAGTCAAAGAGCTCCGCAGTGCTCTATGTGGATTCTGACAGTGACGATGAGCCGCTGAAACGCTCTGTTGCCCATAGCCAAAGGTTGTGTAACATACAGAGTAGAGATCAACAACTGCAAGAGCCAGAAAAGGTAGGGGGGAAATCCACACACTTCCATATACATAGGTCCTATACATACTTGTGTCTGGCCTGCGCTTTTCTTAGCATAGACTGTGGGTACAATCCTAATTAGCACTGCAGTGCTGGAAAGGAGTGCTTCACTAATTGACCTCTCTGTACCATTGTCTTGGGTTCCATTGGGAACAGAGGTTGCAACTGCACTGAGGTTTTCAGGTTATGTGTACCAGCTGTGTAGCAGTTTTGTCAGTCCTTGGGGTAACTTTCACTAATGTTTCCAGGCTGAATATCTAATAGGCTGTCGATAATAAAATTATGCAGTAAAGCCCTTGATTAAATTAGATCAGGTACAAGTTGGCTAAGGAAAATATTCAGTTGAGAGAATGTCTTGCACATCCAATGTGTGTCCCATGTCGAGTGTGGCTTTTTAAAAACTGAAGCTGTCAGTCCTTGGAGGTGGATACGTAGAAGTGTGTAGTGATCAGACTCATTGGTGTAAAGGTGTGGTTAATTTGGAATTGGCTTGAAGCTCTTCATTGTGGCTAGCATTAAAGTTGCCAAGTATTTTGTGCCTCTGTCAGGGCACTGTATTAGCAGGTAGATGAGTTGTGTGGGGGGGAATGGTGACCTAGAAGGGAAAAAAAGAAGATTAGAGCATTATCTTATAGTACCACTTTCTTCTATTACAGTGTTTCAGGCCAAGGACTTAGGACAAATGTTCTGCATCTCTGCTTCTCTAAAGTTTTTTACAACGTTCGTGCCGTTGTTTTAATGAAGCAGAGACTTGCGGTAACAAGATGTACAGCTTCTGACCTGATAGGAAGGTCAAACCAAGGGAGGATCCTGATCCAAATGGTGTTTAATAAATGAGAAAACAGATAATGAGTATTAAATTTTCAGAAGACCCAGAGCTGGGAAGGACTGCGGATATGTTGAAGCTCAGAACTACAGTTAAGAATGATCTTGACAAATTTGAGAAATTACCTAAAAATAGGAGGGCTTGTTCAGTAGGAACAGACTAAAAGTGCTAATCTTAGCAGGACTAATGATTGTAAATGTGGGCTGGGAACAGCTGGGAAAGCAGCGGGCCTTCAGAAGGGAGCTGAAGGGTCACAGTCAATCGCGTGGTCAGACTGGTGAAAACACAAGCATATAGACAAAAGGCATAGCCTGCAGGTTGCGTGAAGTAATCCTTCCTTTTTTTCCTCAGCATTGAGCTTTAGCTGGAGTTCTGTATCCAGCTTTGGGTTTTGTGCTCCAAAGATTTATAGATTAATTGGAGAGGGGCCAGAGGAGAGGAACATGAATGGCCAGAAGTCTAGAAAGGAAGAATTTTGGGCGAAAGTGCAGGCAAGTGAACTTTGAGTCCTTGGTTTAAAGAGAAATCTAAGCAGGGCTTGCATCTTGAAGGAAGAGAAATTGCTGAATAGAAGCATTTATGCTGCTTTCTATGCTCGTGGAGGATTAAACAAAAAGTAATAGGCTAAATTGCAGCCAGTAATTTTTAGATGAATTATTAAGGGAGAGCTTCCTGATGCTCGGGATGTGTAGGAATGGAACAGATTGCGTTGAGAGAAAGCAGAAAACTCTTTGCTGAGGGTCTCGGGGACAAGGTAGGCAGCTCCTGTCCCGCGTGGTACATTTATAGCTGACTGGCAGTGGGGGAAGGAAATCAGCTTGTCTTTGAATCCCCTCATAGAATAAGTATTCCAGACTGTTCTAAATGATTCTTGCTTGAGTTTTGTTTGTGAGGAAATGTAAGTAGTGTCCATCGCACAAGCCTTATGAGTGCAGCAATTGTGGGAATAAAGCCTATTAATTTGAATAGCACATTAATTGTAGGCTTTCCAGCCTGTTGTGGGTGGTGGTGATGATTCCATATAAGTGACTTTATTCTTTGTGGCCATGAATGCTGGCCTCTCCTCAACCACAAGCCTGATCAAACATCTGCTATCAATAAGCAGATCCTCTGTCCTTCCCTGTGTTGTCCTGGGAGGATCTGGTCCTGGTCCTTTGAAGTGGCATTACTGCTGCTGCACCATTTCCCATGGTGTGCTTTGTGTAACAGCTGTGGATGTGGCTGCATTTGGGGCTTGGCAGTTATTTTGTAAGGCCGTTATATCCCCTGTGGGCCACTGCTTGCAAAGCAGCCCTGCCATGTGGGAGAACAGCTGGAACAGCGAGTGGGTACAGCTGCTGTTGCTCCTACAACTCAATGTTATCCAGCTAAGTGAAGAGAACGGCATGAGAACAGTGATTTCTGAGTTTTCTGCCTCTGCATATGAAATAATATTTGAAGTTCTCTTAAAAAATGCTGATTTAAAGTAGCCTGCCTTAGAACCCAAGCTACTTAAAATTTATGCAAATAATTTCTAATAGAAAAGTTGTATTCAAATAATGCACAAATGCTGCCAAATCTTTAAAGTCCACCCACTGAATTGGTGGTAGTTGTTGGCAAAGTGCCTGGAATAGAGCTCAATGAAGAGCTAAACCAGTTTTGACGTTAGTAGCCTAGAGGTGTAGAAAGAGAAATCCAAAAACTTATAAAGCAGGTACTCTGCTTTCCTTATTCAGTGCATGAAGAGATGTGAGGAGAGAGGTTTGAATTTGTCAGTTCTAATTTTTGGAGGGCAGGATGTCTAGAATTGGCTAATTCATTTGCTAATCTTGTTTGATAAGCCTGTTTTAATACAAACTGTTTGCTACTTAAAACTAGTCTTGATCCTCAAAAGCTGGTTGAGTTTAAGTAAAAAGCAGCAGTAAAATGTATTTTTGCTCATTTTAAGGAAGGTCTGAGTTCTGTCTAAATGCAGTGTGGAATAAGACCTGGATAGCTGCATTCTAACAGAAACAGTTTTTTCCTTTCTTCCAATTTCAAGTCATTTTGTTCTCCTTAGGAAAGAATAATTCTCCCTTTCTCTCTTAGCTGTTTTCTTACTTGGCTTGCAGAGCCCCATCCCCTCTGTGAGATTTTTTGTATGGCAATTCTGCAGCACCAAACTGAATTTTAATTGCTTTGTACCAGGCTGAATTCGGTTCCTGTTCTTCCATTCCTGTGTTCAAGTTCAGTTGCTAACCTGTTGGTGCTTCACCTTGCTTTGTTAATAAACTTGCAATTTTGTTACTTTTGCCTGGGTGTATTGGCACTGGCTTGCCAAATGCTCAAGGATTCCTCTGAGCCTGAAGGTGGAATAAGTGTTCAATGAAAGGAGGGAGAAGTGAAGAGTTGCCTTGTATATGTTAATCCTAAGGGCCTGTAAAAACTGGTTGTAGTTTATATTTAAATATATATATTGGAGTGAATGTAGCTACAAAGGTTGTGTCTCCATTGAGTCTCGCATAGTTATGAGTTTAATGTTGACAGAGCCAAGCTCCTGCTCCCTGGGCTTATTAAAATAAATTAAAAAGTCTCCACAGAAATGTAAAGCTGTTGCTCTATGCCTGTTTATTCAAGCACTTAATCATAACTCCATTCATCTCTAGGGTTCAAAAAGAAGTAAAATGGAAGGTGATAAACCTGAGCTGGGTAATACGGGTTTTGATGGGATGAGCGAAGATGAGCTGCTAGCAGCTGTATTAGAGATTAGCAAAAGAGAAGCTTCTCTGTCTCTGAGCCATGATGAAGATAAGCCCACAAGCAGCCCAGACACTGGTTTTGGAGATGATGAAATTCAGGAATTGCCAGAAAACCTGGAATCTATGGAGATGGAGAAACCCAAAGGAGCATTAGACTCAGGTAAGGTGAAGTAACCATCTTAATTGGGCTGCAGCAAGCTAAAGTGGGTTACTGATAGCAGGGCATTAATATTGTGTGGTGGCTGAGTCTGGGTAAAAGTGCACTGCTGAAAGTGCCCAGCTTCCTCAGTTTTCTTGCAGTTTCCCTGTCTATAAAGCGTTTAATTGAATGGTGAAAATGCATTTTCTTGTATGTCTGTCACCTCTCTGATAAAGGTATAGTCATTTTCAGAGATTTCCATTTTTTCTGTCCTGATTAACTCATGCTTCCACTGGTTCCCATACCAGACGGTTCAATTTACTAAGATTTGATGGTGTCTGAGCTTAATCTGCCATTATTGGAAAGTATTTTCATTTCTGTAGCTGCTGCAGCCTGAGCAGCATGGTAGCAGCATTCACATTGCCCATGTGCAAGAGTGTCTGAGGTGTGTAACACCTCATAAATGTACTTATTTTGTCACTAATTACTGATGCATTTAGCTCCATCTCTGTAATTTGTTCTAATACTTTTCACATGAGAGTAGGCACTTGAGCATAAGAGACTCATCATATGATGACCCAGAAACACAGTTGAAGGAGCCTGTTTGATCTCAGTGTGCAGAAATCGAATGTCGTCTTTCAGTTAACTGAAGGAAATTTAAGTGTTTATCATTTGTGGTGTGCTGCATGCTTTCAGTATGGTTTTTAATTCCACTAGCCTGGAAAAACAGGCCTGCAATATGCTCTCCTGCTCCTCTGAGAGCCAAGAGGCTATATGTTAACAACAAAAAAAACCCCTTTATTACCAAAAATCACGCTTGTTTCAGTGGACAGCTCTTGACAACTTTCTAGTTGGAGGGCTGTGTGTAATAAACCAAGTCTGTGGTCAGGCCTGTTGGTGCCCTCTTTTATATACACTGAATGTTGCTTATGGTTGGGTGAAAGAGAGTGAGAGTGGGGCCACTTAAGTCTCTCTCTCTGGGTTTTCTTTGGAAAGTACGATGTAATTATTTGGAGGCTCTATTGTGACACTTAAGCAAGAAGTATATGCTTAATAAAAATTTTTGTATTTTCTGATTAAGAATGCAGTTAAACACTCAACTCTGCATTCAGCTTTCTGTGTTTGAGTATGACCAAAAAACCCAAGTACTATTCAAAGCATTTGTTTTGGCATTTGGATGAGATCTGTATCTCTCTGTGTTGAGTTATGAGTTACAGCAGCTGAACACAATGCACCATGAGTTCACAACCCTGTGTTCTATTTAAAGGAAACTTAATTGCAAAGGATGCTGTGCTGTATCAGAGAAGGTGATTCTCAACGAGGGATTTAACTTGGTCCATTTATTCTTACCCCTAGTAACAATTTTGTTTTGTAAACACTGAATAATTTTTGGTGCTTTCAAAAAAGGCTAATTCAGATATGACAGAAGGTGCATTTTCTGCTACGTGATCCTCAAATAACAATTGTGTGAGTTGAGTGTGTGTGTTTTTCTTACACTGGAGGTTTTCAAAGGTTATGTAATGAATTCTGTTTTGTTTTTCACCTTAAGAAGATTAGACTGATGGATTATAGTTCTGGTGATCTTGTGTTTAAGAGGTCACAGATACTGAGACTACCTTGTGTAATCCTTGCTAATAACCGATGATCAGGTATTGAAGCCTTACATAGGGCAAAACTATAGTTTCACATGTTGCTGCATGGTAGCTGTTGGAACGGGGCCTGACTCCTTCTCAGATGCAAGCAACTGGAGAATCCAAGTGTCCTGCAGCTGCAGGAGAGATGTATGCAGTGGCTGAATGAGTATTCATTCCAGAAGTTTCATAAAATACTTCTGCCATGGTGTTCACTTTGAAGGTGAACTGAAAAGTTAATCTTGCACTTTTAAAGCTGTGGATAGTGTTCACAAGATAGAGGCTCTTACCTGAAGCAAAAGTTGACAAATTTAAACAGTGCTTGAGATTTGTGCTTCCCTGTGTCTTGCATATGATTTGGTTTAATTCTGGCTTCATCTGTAGCACTCTGAGGCGTAATGTGCAATGCAAATGTTTGTAATCCGTGGTTTCTTCTAGAGAAATTCAAGTGTCAGCTTCACAGCTGTAGAAACCTAGTGGTGTGTAACATCTTCCTTTAGTTAAACTTGCTATTTCTGAGCGAACGTAAAAGGCTAAGAATAAAACAGGTTTGGGGATTAATCAAATGGTTTGTCTTACATCTGTTAACTGCACTTTGGAGCTTTTTCCATTTGACCCTTTTGTGGTTTTTTTTATGGCTGGTGAGCTCTCCCTGTCAGTAGATGTCACTGTGCTTCAAGAGTTGTGGTCATTTAAGAGGATTTAGATGGTAACAAACAAGACCCAAGAAAGCATAACTGTACTTTCCAATTCCTCAGGTCCTGCCAATTTCACTGGGATAACTAAAGATTTTGATGAGAATAAGGAAAATAAAACTCCAGAAGGTTCCCAGGGAGAGGCTGACTGGCTGCAGCAGTATGACATGGAGAGAGAAAGGGAAGAACAAGAACTTCAACAGGCACTGGCTCAAAGCCTTCAAGAGCAAGTAAGAAAGTTTGCGACACTGGAAACTTGATGGCTAAAGCAAAAGCTTATATTCAGGCAGGGATTCTGCTGCTTTTTTGAGAGAACTGAATTAAAACAGATTTGGGTTTCTTCTAGCTCCTGTGGCAGTAGAGTGATGGCAGTGGATACATCTGGGCACGTTTTATATATGCTTTGGAAACCTTATGTCACATCACAGACCTGCAAATTTCCCAAAGCTTTCTGTGTGCATTTGCACACTGACTTGTAACGTTATATAACAACAACAAGGATAAACTAAACTTCTGTCTGTCACCAAGACCCAAGCCCACCTTAAACTTTCCTGGCAGTTGCTCTTTGTAGTGCATCACATCAGAACTCAGTGAAAAAGGCAGGTTTCAAAGCAAAGGCAAAGAACAGCCATGCCAGATCAGGTTAAAGATCCATCTGTCCCAGTGCTTTGTTTCTGGTACAAGCAAGTAAGGGGTGCTTCATGAAGAATATAGGAACTGAGCATTTATGTGATCCTTCCCTGTTAGTAAATTGGAAAAAGGATCCCAGAGAATTTAGTCTAAACCAAATCTTTTTAAGTTAGACTAGGAAAGAACTGGGATCTCAGATTGTGTGCTAAGCATCTATATTCCACTTGAATTTCAAGACCTGTAACTGATTTTTACAAATTTAACTGAGCCACTGCGAGTTAAGCAGTCACCTAGGCAGGTCTTTCTTTAAATAGATGCCCTTGTCCGCTCTCTATTAATACTAAAGCTGTCATGGTTTTCCTTACGAGACCTGGAGTTTCTATGGCTCTTGGATTTTTCTCTCATTGTGAGGTCCTGGTTGGTGTGTTCCATGCCAGATGTAGCTTTGATTCAGCGATGCTGAGTAGTTCCACAAAGATTCCCAAAAGCTTTAGAATCAGTGAGATAAAAGGCCTCATGCTAATGATGTAAAACTGCCCTTTGAGTGTTGTTCTACTACAGTTCTAAAGCAAAAATCTGCCATTCTAATGATTCAGGCATGGAAATGTGGTAGCTGCGGTTGTACGTAGTTAGGGTTCTGCATTCAATTGCCTTCAAACCCTGAGTTCAGAAGCCAGCTCATTAAATATTATTGACTGGCTTGCTGTAGCTCTGAGCTTTCAGGAGTTGTGGGAGGAACGGTGGCATGATACTATCCAGAGATTAGACAGATTTGATGATGTGAGGTTTCTTTGCTTCTTGTTCATGGTGATGTTTTTAATACCTGGTGGTTTAGTGGTGCCTTGTTTTGCATCCTGACTTTGAGTTACAGCTGTTACACAGAACCTCGGGGTCTACTTTCAAATGTCTTAAATCCTGACAGATTTTATTATTTTTAATGACTCTGTCCTCAGCTGGCTTTGGGGAGAAGTCTTAAATTTTGCTGAAGCATGAGGAGCATTGTGTGTAAGTGAAAGCTTTCCTTAGCGAAGCCTTGCAAATTCATTCAGATGCTTTTCAAACTAATGATCCAGAGAAAGTGTTTGGTGTTACTAGACTCGCTCTGCTGCATACCAAAATTCAGGAGCTTTGATGAACCTTAATGAAGGTTTGTCCCAGGTTCTGTTGCACGGGAACATTGAACTCTCGCTGGTGGCAAACATTCCTTCACACGGAACCTTTAATTTACAATGTCAGGTTTGTTGTAGAAACCAGAGCGGCACAGTTTCAATGGAAAAAAAAGAGCACTACAAGAATTTTATACAGTGAAGTGTCTCAATGAGCTACGTTTTGTTGTCTTCCCATCAGGAGGCACGAGAACAAAAAGAGGATGATGACCTTAAACGAGCCACGGAATTAAGTCTGCAAGGTAAAACTCATTTAACTTCTTCCAGGATTTTGCTTTTGAGGGAAAATAGAACTGTATGTATGAGTGCAGCTCTTCAGTGTCTGTAAGACAGTTGCGATTTCATGGTTTTTTAGTGTGTGCTTTGTTGTGTTTGCCTTTGCTCAGGTCAGATTTTCTTCTTCTTGGTTGTAAAAGCAAATGCCAGGAAAAAATTAATATAAAAAATTACCTATTTCAGTCTCTTGAGCTTTTTATTTCACTTTTTATATTTAAACAAATACAATCACATATGTCATATTATATTTATACAATATTATATATAATATATACCTAATATACATAGCAAAATGGACCTTGACATTTGCATTCCCAGCATGCTAATGGCTCTAGATGGAGCATAAAGATTATTTCTTATTTGCATTGATGTTTTAGTGCTGATTAATGAATGCACTGGCCTTGCCCAGGAAAATGGGCGAGTGCTTTATCTGTCCAATACAGGGTAGCAGGGAGACAGACTTCACTGCAAGGTATAACTGTTGGGGGTGAAAAAAGGAACCCGAAATACACTCTGTGTGTTGTTTCCAAATACAGACAGTACTAAGCCTCGGGCCCTGTTTAACATTTGATTGAGGCTGGCATGCAAGGGATTTCATACAATCTGGTGGAGCAAAGCATAACTGAGAGAGAATTCCTGCTCCAAAGAGGGAGGGAGAAGGCTAAAGTGTTTTGTTGAAATACTCGTAGTTGCTCAGGCACCTTTGAAAGCCCTCAGTTATGACTGGATAAACCTATGCCTGCTTCTGAAGAGCAGTAAGTTGAATGCTGCTTAAACGTCCCTCAGCCCAAGGCCTGTTCCCTGATGAACTCTGATGAACTGAGTGTCCAGTCCCTCTCAGGTCTTCCTTGGTTTGTGGCTGGGAAGAGTTCAGCACTGGAAATTCTTCCTCCTCCTGATCTGTGACCACTTGACTTAAACATAAGCATTGCCTTCTGCTTCTCAGCTTGCTACTGTGTCATTTGTAAGGCATCAACCTGCAGTTGTTCAAGGAGATACTAATAATCTGGAGTGTATACCTGGTATTATTTGTCTTAAAAAAGTTCCCAGTGGCGCTGCAATCAAAGAACCACTAATCATCCAAGAACCACAGGTGAAGTGACATTTAGCAAAGCCTGTGGCAAGTGCTTCATGCAGAGACCTACCTAAATGGCTGTGTTTTCTCAGCTTGCAACAGCCCAAATAAGCGTGGAAACCAGCAATAAAATATTCTCAGTTAAAGGGATTCACCTATAAACTTCATGAGAAGATTATACTAATCCAGTGCCTGATGGTTTAACAAGGCAAGCAATGTGAGAATCTCATTGGCAAAACATCTCCATCGTGTTGGTGTTGACAGTCTCTTTAAGAAAAGTCTCTTTAAGAAAAAAATGTATATCCTGAGCAATGTCCTGTTAATCTCAACTTCTCATCCACCCAGGGCTTTCATAGCTTTCATTTAGCTGGTGAAAGCTTAGCTACTTCTCCTAATGAGTGCTGTGCAAAATCTTAAGTTAGTCGGGTGGCTGCAGAAGCCCAGGAAGTTTGGAACAGCGTGTTCAGGGAGCAGCGGTGCCTTCTGGCTCTTTACAGAAAGCTGCTTGCATTTTCTTCAGCCAGCCAAGCTGGAAGTTCCTGCGGTGAGCAGCCTTCTTACCACTGAAAACAATGAAAAGTTGCCTGCTGCCAGCAGCATTTTGATGCCAGTTTTAATTGAAAAATGCACTTTGTTATTGCAACTTATAGTTAAAACTAATTTGTAGCCTCTCACTGCAGAAACTTAACAGTTTGCTGACCAGACTGGCTGTACTACTTTTAATGTCAGTTCTGGATACAGGGCCAGTGCTCTGGAGGTAACTGGGTGTTTAACCGCTCTTTTATCACCCAGCTATGATTGCCATGGTGTCCTTTTGTAAAAGCATGAGGGATGATGCTAATATTAATTCTCTAGTCTAAGATGCTTTTCTTAACTATTGCTCTGCCAAGGTGGCAAAGGGAGAGGGAATTTTTATTTGGAAATTCCAATATCTCCTGCTTTTCTTAGAAAGGAAGCTTGAAACATTAGCGTTTTATTGTGCTTATTTGTGTGGGTAGATATACTTCACCCTGTTGTGAATTCCTGTGTGTGCACTACAGCTTCTCACCACATTATTATTGTTTCCGTGCTATCCAGAGTTTAACAGTTCCCTCCTGGACAGCGTTGGTTCTGATGAAGATTCTGGAAATGAGGATGTTCTTGACATGGAGTATTCAGAAGCTGAAGCAGAAGAGCTGAAAAGAAATGCTGAGGTGTGATCTATGATTTCAAAAGCCAACTGAGAAATATACCTCCTCTTTACCATCGTGTTAGTGTTGGAGGTGGTTTTATGGAGCAGGTGTGGAGTCAAGAAAGGTCTTTTATTGTCAGAGGTGAAAAGATGGAAAATTTGTATCTTTAACAGTCTGTCCTACTGTGTCATTTTAATTTTAAAAAAACTAAACAAAACCAGCTGCAGGAGAACCTTTGAGTCTCTCCAAGATGTGAATGACGAAAAAGAAACAGTAATTTCATACTAGAAATGTTCCAGTGCACATAAAGCAATGGGACTGAAATCTTTGCTTGCAGTGACGAAGGGATTCAGCCAGCCTGGTTGGAACGCCACAGGCTTCTAGATCCTGCTCCACCAGAACTGGGAAACTATGGCAAGTTCTTATTCCCATTAGGTGAATGGTAGCTGTAAGCTGGGCTGTGCTGCCAACTGCCAGCACACTCAGGCTCCCCACAGCAGTGTTGTGAAAGTGGCCTGGCTGCCTTGGTGGAAGGAGTATGGTGTAGCATGGAAAAGATTAAAAAAATAGTTTCCTTGAACAGTTTTTCGATTCTTACAATTCTTTACCAATTTCCTTACCCTTAAACCAAGAGTTTTGTTTTAAGAGTATTGTCAGTGAATCGGATCAATAAGGTTTCCTGGTCAGGGAGGATTAAAAAATAATTGTCAGAAGCCAGTTAGTGGTGTTCAGTTTTATTGTCAGTGAACAGACAGAGCACGTTTCCTGCGCCCAAAGAGGGTGTTGTCTGCTGACATTGCAGGTGCAGGACAAGAGAATCTGGGCTACATACCCGGTGTTAGCAGTTGCATCTGTGTGCTGTTATCAGGAGTATTTCTTTCACACTGCAGCAGTAAGCGTGGTTTGCCCTTTCTCCTTATCTATGTTTATGTGGTGGATTAATTCTGACATCAGTGGAAGTTGCTCAGGAAATGGTTGGTTAGAAAAAATTGTGCCAGCATCTGTTCTGAGGTCAGAGTGGCTCCTTTGCATTTTCATTGGCTTACTGAAAGATTAAATAATGCGGGAGGCCTTTTTCCATTCTGGGACATCTCTTCATTTGATCAGAACCAGAGTGTCTGCCTCTAATCCTTGATTGGATTGCAGCTTTGAATACAGTAGCCAAAGCTGTTATCTCAGGTATAAACTGTCTTGTCCATAAGCTATATGGGACAAAAGTGAATGCCTAAAAGCTTTCACTGGGCTTCCTTTTCAGACAGGAGAGCTTCCTCACTCTTATCGTCTCATCAGCATCGTCAGCCATATTGGAAGCACCTCTTCTTCAGGTAAAAGATATACCATGTTTTATTCTTAATCTCTTCCCTATCTTAAAAAATCTGTAATAAAGAATTGCCGTAGCACAATTGTTTGCAGAGAAGTCATGCTGTCATGACTTGCTGGTGGGGGAGCTGGGTGAGGATGGCATGGTGCCTAACTGTGGCATTTGAATGATGTTTTGCTTACTGGGTCCATGGAATTGCTTGTCACCAGCCCATTGACCAGGAAGGGTGGAGGGACCAGGATCTTCAGGGTCTTTTAGCATCTGCCACAGGTCGCTGGATCAGGGTGTGTAGGTAACCAGCTTGCTGGCTGAGCTGCAGCATGGAAAGAAAGTTGTTCTGTTTTTAAGGTCATTATATCAGTGATGTCTATGATATCAAGAAGCAGTCCTGGTTCACCTACAATGACCTGGAAGTGTCTAGGACTCTAGAAGCCACCGTTCAGTGTGACAGAGACCGCAGCGGTTATATCTTCTTCTACATGCACAAGTAGGTGTCTTGGGGAATTTTGGTGCTGGTGATTATCTCCTGCTTGTGAGGAAGAGGGCTTCTCTTCTTCCTTCTCTTTGCTGGGATAAACAGTGTCTCCATGCATTTGTCAGAAGAAATCATAGTCAGTTATATGCAAGAATGACAAAATTGAAGTGCTCTGAATTCGGAGGTATGGGGTTCTGTGTCATTAATACATAGAGTTTTAACTGGATAGATAAATCATCTTGTAAGAAGAGGTTCAGTGTCTCAGCTATGCATTCATTGCACCAGGAATCATAATGGAGCTTGGGTTTTTTCCTTAAGCTGTGACGTGTGTAAATGCCCTTATCCCTGCTCCTAGCAGTTGTGTTGTTGCAGCCATGGTCATCTTAGGACATGGGCAAGATCAGCTGTATTAGGTGGAAGTGATATCTTTTCAGGCACACAGAACTTAAAGGGGTTTGTGCCTCAAAGGGAACAAATGTCCCCTTCTTCTGTCTTTACTGGTTGCTCTAATAAACAATATTATTTTATCTACAGACTGTGTCTTGTGTTGCTTCTGATCCTTTTACTGGCCAGGGCTTATTTTCACTGTAGTTACTGTTCTCTGAGGTTCACCACTGACCTTATTAATGATAATAAATGAACAAAAAGTGCTGTGGTATTCAAGGAGCCTTGTTTAGAGATGCCAGATAAGACACCTTTCTCTGCCAGGATCTGTAATGCTTGAGCTTGTGGATTAAACCCAGTTGCTGATTACCTCAGGGCTGCCTTACATAGCAGTTTGTTGTTGTACATAAGTTTCACTGTTGATCTTTCCCTCTGTCCTAGGGATATCTTCGATGAGCTGGTAGAAACAGAAAAAAAATGCACAGCCACTTAGCATGGAGGTAGGAAGATCAGTTCGTCAGCCTCTGTGAAGAGTAAAACACCTTGTTCCTCCTGAGGAACAATGAAGATTCTGAACTTGTGCCAGACACGCAGGAGTGACAAACAGCTCAGGGCCAAAACAAGAGACAAAAGGTAGAAATATGGGATGCTCGGTTTGTTGAACCATCTGTGCAAGTCCTGGGCCTGAACCACACTCTTGAACTTTAACGTCCCAGAGCGATCCTCCTGTGATGAAGTTTTTATTGTTCCTCAAACAATTTTGTCAGCATGGAGCCTTAAAGAGTTGCATCAAGCCACAAGACTACAGCTGCTCATAAACTGATTTAAAAAAAAAAAGTGCAAAAAGAGACTCGACTTCAAAAGCCCATTCACCTGTGAGACGTGAATGGCAAAGATTTACATATCACTCGACATTTTTTTTTTTTTCTCCAAGAGCAATTTAAGCAATAGATTCTGTAAGCTGGTGTGTTGTGTTCGTAATATTCACTGGAAACCCAGATCACCGAGTATGCTCTTGCCAGTCGCCTTGCTAACAGGTGTTTTGGAACCGCTCAAGCTGATGTATTTTGACATTCATGGGTTTGTAAGCGCTTCGCTATTTACATGCGGTTCCGGGAAGCAAACTATCGGTGCTGTGGAACGTACTGCAGACCTGGTGGCAGCTCTGTCAGGTTTTTTACACCATTCACTGTCATGCTCCTTTAGACATGAGACTATGTATGTGGTTTCTTTCGTTTTACATGTTCTGTTATTTCATGGCATTTTCTTCATGAGGTTGTTGCACGAGTTCTTTTTGGTCTCTCTTCAGGTGTGCAGTGTTTCGCACTGACGTTGCATTGCTTAGGGCTACTGTAAGGTAACGCTGGGGGCAGGTGAACGCCTGGAACAGATGTAGAACAGTAGGTGAGCAACAGCCATGGTGCATCTTCCAGGAGGGAAAGAGCATTGCCTTTTCTACACAGGCCTGGGTCATTGTGAAGCGGAAGTGGTGGGAGAAAGCAGGGTCTGCAGGATAGTGCTTGGTACTTGAATTGCTCTTTGACTGAACCATGGTCTTGCCTTGATCTTCTCATATCCCAGGGTCAAAGAGGGTTTTTACTGCAGCTACCGCTCTGTTCTCCTTTCTGAGGAGTGCAGAGTGTTCAAACTGTGAAACTAAACCAGGTGCGAAGCTTTCAGAAAGCCCATGTTCAGCATTAGCAACATGGTTAGGAAGTAGTATTGTGTTTTATTGGATTTAGAGACACGATGCTCCTTTCATAGCTTGCTTCAGCAGTGGAGGAAAAGCCTAGTGACTTCATTTTTTCGGCACCTTTGCACTTGTTTATCTGGGGCAGATGTTTCCTTTCGCTGGCATTTACTCATTTCAGAGAAGTAGCTGTTAAGCAGAGTAGTTGCTCTTGTTTTGGCCTCTAGTTCTGATTTTTTGCAGCTTGAGTTTTAGAGATGAAAGACTTATTTCTAAAACAAACAAAAAAAAACCCAAAAGCCACCTTTTTCGCTGTTGAGATAGTTTCTGGGGTTTTTTAAACTATGATTAGGAATTTCTCAGGAATAAATCAGCTGAAGTAAAGCAGACAAAACCATCGATTTAGGAGACAGCAGGGATCTCTTTCATGAGCACTGCCACATTTGAGCTTGTCCTAGCAGGCTGACACACGGATGCTACCTCAGTGGCTCCTTCTCACCTCTGTGTGCAGCAGAGAGCAACAGCCATCACTGCCGGTGGTCTTCCCCGCGCTGGGTACTTTGGGGACCCCGGCGTGGTGAAAAGACTGACTGACCTTCTAGTCCATGTGTCACATGAGCCTGGTGGACCTGGTCAGGGTGACATCTTTCAGATTTCCGAGCTAGGAGCAAATGTTTGGTTGTAAACATGACAGAGCGTTTACCTTGTATGGTGCAGCCCGTGTGGGTGTGTATGTTAAAATATTACAAAGCATTATACTTTCCTATTGTTGATACTCATTTTGGTAGAATTCTGGGTGATGAGAAGAGGCAATGGTGTTGGAGTTGTCCTTTGAAATGATCGCTCCTGCGAATGTGATGAAGGGACTGCTCCGTCCAGAGGACAAATCTGTTTTCCCCAAGCGCATTCTGTGCTAGTGCTGTAAATAGCTGGTGTTCCTGTAGTATCAGAAGTCAGCTCTGCTTTTTTTGGGTGGCAAGGTTGTTTTTCAAGGTGCTGCACTCCAGTTAATTTAAAATAAAAGCAAATGTTGCCCAACTTTTTAGTGCACTAACTCCTGTTTCAAACCAGTTCCTGTTAGGATCAAGGTGTGAAAACTGATGCTTGAAACCAGCGTCCTTTGTTTTATGAGTTATTATTCTAGCCATTAAGAATTTGCATACATCTATTAATTAATTTAAGCTTTTTTTCACTGGGTGTACTGCAGCTCAGTTGCACCTTTGTCCTGGCAGGAGTGCCCATGGAGACCCTCCCTTGCAGAAGCCAGCTTTCTTCTTGTCCCAGTGCAGCTGGGAGGGAGATGGGTGTATGATCCTGAAAGGATATGCTGCCCACCAGCTGCCACATCCCCACCGCTAACACTGTGGCAGCAGCAAGGTTGTCCCTTCCAGGTGGGAAACCCATCCAGGGGTATAGGTAGGTGGAGAAGTTCAGCTGTGGTCCCTGAATGCGTGCAGGCTCTGCCTCAGCTGTAGAGTCATGGTTAAACGTTTACCTGCTCCTGAATCAGCTCAAGTTTAGTCCAAGGAACTCCCATCATCATTTGACTGTGATAATTTGGTCTGGATTTACTTCGTACTCCGAGGTTCAAAAACATTCGTATCGATGAACTGAAGCTTCTGTGCACAGGTCCCCAGGGAGCCCTGGCCAGTGGGGCTGCACAAACAGCCTTTGCAAGGCACGTTTCCCGACTGGTGCAGCAGCCTGCAAGGAACTGAGCAAGAGGAGGAGCGGGGCTCTCAGATGCCTGCGGCTGGGGCATGACCTTCCACCTCATAGGCAGCATGAATAACCATCGCCTGTGCATCTTCCTTCCCACCCAGCATCCTGAGGAAGGGCTGATATCCAGCCCAGCGCTTCCCGCTGCAATTCACCCTGGCGCAGGGCACGTGGGGATCATGGGGATCGCCATGCTTTGCGGGAAGGGAGGACTGAGAATAACTCATCTGCTTTGTTTTCTTTTTAATGGAGCTAATTACTGCTGTTATCACCTGCCAAAGAGACAAAAAGGGGTGTGGGACCCCTGGCAGCTGCTGTTGGTGCAGCTCTGCTGCCAGACTCCAGCCCTGCCTGCTGCGGGGTGGCCACTGCCAGTTCCTACCTGCATCCCAGCTTTCTGGTTCTTTACACTGTTGATGTGGAGCAGCACTTTTCTCTGTGTTTTAGCAGACCTGTTCCTCTCTATTCTTTACAGTTTTTGCTCTTGGGTTTCCCCTGCCCCTTTTTAAATGATATGTAGATAGATTTTTGTGAAATTAAAATGTCTTTATTAACCCTCTCTTGGTTTGGGATCTTATTTCCAGTCTGCCCAGCCTGCTGCCTGTGGAACACTGTGGATGATGGGCACCACCCTGCAGGTGCTGTTGGGACTTTGCTCTGTTGCCTGGGTGCATCGTGTGTGTGCTCAGCGCCTCCTGGCACATGCAAATCCTGGCTTCCCTACCGAAGAGCAACCCTACGGGGACCCTCAGTGCTTCCCTGGGTCCCAACGAACCCCAGATGGGAGGGAGATGCCTTGCTCCCCTCCCATGTCAAGACAAGTGATCCCTGGTGACTGTCCCCACCTGGTGCTGTCCCCATGCAGGCACCATCCCCTCATGGCTCATTGCTTTTACCTTTGGTACTGCCCGTGTTTACTGAGATTCAGGTGATAACAGAGGGAGTGGCTCCAGCTACATAGCAAACCTTTAGCCCTGAGCTGCAGCTGCCAGAGTGGGATGGGGAATCCTTGGCTCCCCAGGCATGAGGGGTCTGGAGAAGAAGCTGGGGGTCCTTCCCTGCACTTCCTCGATGCCCAGGTGAGACCCATGTCCCACCACAGGCCCTCTCTTTAACAAATAAGCCCCACAACTGGGCTCAGCCCAGGTGTTGGGGAGGGAAGAGACAGCCTCACTCTCCAAATATATTTTATTTAATAAAAATAACGAGCTAGGGTGTCCCTGGGCCCAGGCTCCTGCCCTAAAAGAGTCCTTTGTCCTTCTTGAGTTTCTGTTGTTTCCACAAGGGCAGGTTGCTGAAGGCAGAGCGGCTCATGCCAAAGGCAGCCTCGAAGTCCTGGTCGGAGAGGTGGGACTGGGGGAGGAGAGAAGAAGCTGAGCTAAAGCTGGGGGGCTTCCCTCTGTGCGCCCCCGCCTCCAGCAGCCACTCTGGCCTCTGCTCACCTCCTTCCTGCTGGGATCCACACCCCGGGGCAGGTCCTCGGCTGCAGTGTTCACCAGCACGTCCAGGGGGAAGGTCTGCAGTTTGTTAGGCAGGAGCTGGGTGGTGGCGGTGAAAATGTCCTGCCTGGATGTGAGGTCCTGGATCGGGAGGGGGGACAGGATCACATCAGGGGCTGCCCCGTGTCCCCTGGAATGGAGGCATCAGGGTGTCCCCTCACTGGGGGATATGTCCTTGCAGCTCCTCATGCCACCTGCCAAGGAGACAGAGGGGCTTCCTGTGCCCCTGGCCACGCCCTCTACCTGTGCCACTTACTGAGGTGAGCTGCCCCAGACTGCTCTCGTCCCCCAGCTCGCCTCTCAGTGCCTCATAAGATTTCTTGTCCTGGGAGGGGGACAAAAACACTCAGCCTCTCAGCATGGCCAGGGATCAGGCAAACTGCTGCCCATGCCCTGGAGATGCTGATTGGGGCCAGATTCAGACTTGGTCCCCATCTGCAAAAGGAACCCCCCTGATATTTTTTCCAGCCCCCTCCACAACTCACAGCCCAGTTGAGAGGGTCCCAGGCCAGGAACCAGCCAGTGAAAGTGGGGGGCTCATGGCCCTGCTTCACCACAATGATGGGGGTGTCAAGGTCACGGCCACTGGGGTGGCTCCGCAGGTACTCCTGTGCCATCACTGCTGCTGCCTCCTTCTCTGTCTCGTTGGCGCTTTTCCCGATCCAGAAGAACACCTGCAACAGGGTCACCATGTCCGCCACTGGGGTGGGATGGGGATCTCTGAGGCTGTACTCAACCCGTGGCTGGCAGCACATGGGATCTGTCCACAGGAAAGGGCAGCAGTGGTCCCTCAGCCATCACTGGAGCAAGGGGGCTGGGAAAACTCAGCGTGCAGCCAGGGACATGGGAGTTTCCAACCTCTCATCCCCCCACCTCTGGCTGCTCCAGGTCCACCACCCTCCCAGGGACATCAGCCTGTGGGATCAAAGGTGTCCCCCCTACACCACTCACCTGGTCCCAGGTGTCCAGCAGGTAAACATCACCCTCCTCCAGGTCATCCTGGGTGAAGTCTTCAATCTCCGTGGCCAGGAAGGTGCCTGTCTTGTTGGAGCACTCAAAGAGTCGAGGGGACATGGAGGAGTCCTCTTCCTGCAGCCTGGTGGGGGTGCAATGTGGCAATGGTGGCGCTGGGTATTGGGCTCACCCTTTCTGGGGACTGGTGGCTCGTCACACTTCCGAGGGTGGGAAGGGACAAGGGACCCATAGGCACAGGGCTGGTACCTCTTGCTGTTGGCATACTGGGACTTGCCCCCCAGGGCCACCCAGAACTCGGATGGCTCCTGCCCCTCTGCGACCACGTGCTTCTCTGTCTTGGAGATGATGTCGGCCACCATCTTGCCCATCTCACGCTCATCCCCACTGCAGCCCTGCAAAGCAAACATGGCTGCTCCACCACTGGTCCCAGTTAAGGATGAGAAGATGGGGATATTTCTCTCGGGAGTGGCAGCACCTGCCCCAGTGCCAACTTGGTACCCACCTTCCCATACCAGAGGTAGCAGCAGCTGGGGGTCTTGAGCACAAAGACATCATTGGAGTTGAGGGCAGAGGCGCGGACTGGTACCTCAAAGGCCTTGGTGTTGTACTCGTTGGTGCCATGGACATGGAAGAGGCGGGTGGAGGGTGTGGGCTCCTGGTTGCCTGCCCGTGAGGTGCCATCCTGGGCAGTTGGGGACGGGAGGTCACCACTGCTGCTGCAGGTTCACCCATTTGCCCATTCTCCCCCAGCAGCCCCATGCTCACCATGTACACCACCATCTTGCCCTTGAAGATGGCCATGAGGTGGGCTGGCTCCTTGCCCATGGTGACGCGGACCTGCACGGGCTCATTGTTGTACTTCTGATCCAGGATGACAGCTTGGTAGGCAGAGGCGGTCAGCTCATCTGTGCTGGCTTGGCGGCCCTGAGCAGAGCGGAGAGGGTTCAGCACCCACCACAGCCCCCTTGTCCCTCTTGGGGAATGCCATCAGCATTGCCACGCCCATAGAGTCATTCGTTCAATTCCCCCATGGGTCGGTGACCTGGGGATCTCACCTGCCAAATGTAGATGATGCGGTTCACCTTGGACCCCACAAAATAGGTGTAGAGCACCAGGTAGCAGTCCCCACCGTAGAAATGGCCCAGCCACTTCTTCTCTACAGGCACCAGCTCGTTGTTCTCCACACGCCAGACCTGGTGGGACAGCGAAAGGTACATGCTGCTGCCAGAACCGGTGTATTTGACAGCCCCTGCACCCCACAACACCCTCTGGCACAGCCTGGGCTGTGCCTCGAGAGGGTCTCACATCGTGCCTCAGTCACCCTACCTCCACCTCCCCAGATCCATCATCCACCATCTTCTGCTGGGCAGCCATCTGGGGCTTGGCGTGCAGCGTGGTGGCATCGAACTTCACCTGCTCCACCTTGGCTGTAGGGAAGAGCAGGGGGCTGAGCCACATGCCACAGCCATGGGGCTTCTACAGCCCCTCCATCCTAGTCCAGAAAGTCCTGCACCATCAGCAGGAGACACTCACCCACTTTGCCCACAGTGTGGGTCTTGCCCAACCCACTGGTTTGGTTGGGGACAGTCCATTTTTGAAAGAGCTGCCTGAAGATTGTTGACTCAGACCCATCATTCTCTGTCTCCACACTGGTGCTGTCTGGGTAGTTCTTGGCTTTGATGAAACCCTGGTGGGATTCAGACCCAGAACGTGGGCACGGGGTGTCTGACCAACAGCCCAGGGAGTAGCCTGGCTATTCCATAACAGACCCCGCCACCCCCCACCCCCCCCCCCACCCCCTCCCCGCCCCAACCCAGCACCCACCAGCGCCCTGCTCATCGCCTGCTGCTTCTCCTCCTTGTTAGCATTCTTGCCCTTCCACACGAAAATCTTGAGACCTCCTTGATCAAGGATGTAGCAGTCCTTGGAGGGGGCACAACAGCAGAAATTAGGATTTGGGGCAGCTTTAACCCTTCAAAGGCTGATGTGGTGGGCCCCACCAAAGGAAAAGGAAAGCTGCCAAGGAAATCCGTCACCCCAAAGCATCCCATGGGTAACACACCTCATGCAGGAGCATGTCTTGAGTCAGGGGTCGAATTGCCACCTCCTGCATGACCAAGTTCCCACTGGCATTGGAGACGCTGGCAGGGAAAAAGAGAGGAGGAGGAGTTTGAAACAGGGCTGGAGACCCCTCTCCCCACCCCCTGCCTTGGTGTGGCAAGGTTAGGTGGGCATGTTCTCTCCCTGTCCCCTTCCCCACTCCAATTATGGAAAAGATGGTACCCAGGGACCCTCTTGCTCCACCATGGTGGCAACCTGGTTTGCAGTGTGCCCTACCATGCAGCAGGGCCATATCCAGCCCTGCTTACAGCACAAGTGGCCATGAGGAGGGACAAAAGGGGTGTAAGATGTGATGAGACCACCTAGGGACATTGCCACTGTGTCCAGAGGTTACACTTGCACAAGCATCTCTCCATTGAGTACCAACACTGTTGGCACCAGGGGCTTCGCTTCCTCCAACAGCACCCAAAGGACCTATCTTCACCCCTGTGGTGGCCTTGATCCTTCTTGGTGACTGTCCACAGGGACAGGAGTTGTGAGACATATCAGAGATAGGTTCTGGGTTCCCCTGGCACCACACAAGATGTCCCCAAGTGCAACACACCACCAGCAACTCACTTGTAGAGCTTGAGGGAGGACTTGAGCTTCTGGTCTACTTGGTGATCAGGGATGGCTGCCTTGATGTCTGTCTTCTCACCCAGCACATGTGTGAGGACCTGCATGAGTCCTGGCGAGGCACTCTCATCCTCGCCGTCCACTACGCCCACCTTGGCACGGCCCCCACGCTCCCGGTCCCGGATGTCCTTGGCCAGGGTCATCGCCTGCACCAGGGGAAGAAGGGGTCAGCCCAGATCAAGGAGGGGATGACCTGTTACTCCCTTCCTCTGGGAGAAGGACAAAGCACAGGGACAAGGGCTCCTAGGACCCTCCAGGTCATACCTTCAGCCTCTCCTGTCGGTTGCTCTCAGGCCCATTCCACTGGATGATGAGTTGGCCAAGGTCCATCAGGAACACATCCCCACGATTGAAGCTGTTCCAGCTCATCTCAACCTGCAGTGGGATGGGATTGGTGAAGGGGGTCAAGCAGCAGGATGCCTGGGTCCCTCCAGCTCAGAGCAGGTGCCTCCAGACTGAATTGCTCTTCCCTACTCCAAGACAAGGCAGGGTGGCACAACCCTTCACACCCACTCTGTCCCCTGCTTGAAGGGGACACCTGTGCTTGTGCCTAGGGGGTCCTGGCCTGATCCTGACCCCAAACAGTGTCTCTACATAGAGGCTGGTGGCTGGGGACCCCCCCCATAACTCACCTCTCCTGCCACCACATTCTTCTTGCCCTTCACATGCAGCAGGCGCTGGACGTTGTAGGTGTTCGTCTCCACGTGCTTCATGCCTGAGGCCACACCACCCTTCTTGTAGCTGGTGGAGGACCAATATGGTGTGAGTCCTGGGCCCCCCTTCCTGCTCCAGCATGGTCCTCCTCCCACCTCTGTTCACAGGGAGGTGTTCAGGGACCCCTACATGTATGGGGTGAGACCAGCTCCAGATCCTCCTCCTGTCTCCTCCACCCCACTGGGACAGGGCTGTCCCATCCCAACTGGGGATGTCCCCATGGAGGAACATGCAGAGGACCCCTGTGGGCACAGGTCCTCAGGGGATGCCAACCTACATGAGTCCCTGCTTGAAGTAGGCACGGAAGGTCTCGCTCTCGTAGCCCTGGACCTCACGGTGCTGCACTGCTACTGTGCCCAGGTGGTCATCCATCTGGATGGAGTAGATGGCAGCTGCTCCCTGCTCATCTTGGCTCGACTCCTTGCCCAGCCAGTAGTGGATATGGTAGCTGAAGCTGCTCCCGGTCTTGCGTGTCTGTGAGACACCAGTTCACACTAGAAGAGTCCCCGTGTTCCCAGGCCACCCTGGCCAGGGACATCCCTCCCTGCATTCCAGCCTCCCTGGGGTAGAGCCCATCCCTGCTCCCCTGTGGGATCCCAGGCTGCCCTACCGACAGCACGACGTAGCAATCCCCCTCGTAGAAGTTGCCGTAGCTTTTGGTGGGCACTGGCACCATCTCCATGTTCTGCAGAAGGAAGAGAGAGATGTCAGCCCTGTCAAGGACCCCCTCATCCCTGTCCTGCACACACTGCTGCCCCAGCCCCAAAAGCTGGGTGGGTTTAACCTGGTGTACTGCACAGAGACCCCCACACCCCAGCAGTGAGGGCATAAAGGCGGGATCTTTCCCTCCCTCAGCCCCCACAGCCCAGTGATGGGCGTTCCAGGTGGTGGATACCCAGGTTGTGCCCCTGTCCCCACCTCGATTCGCCATATCTGGATGCCTGGCGTGGTCTTGTTGAGAGTCCTGATGACTTTGCTGCTGAGCTCCGCCATGGTGACAGGTGCCAAAGGGACCTGCTGGGGCATCAGGAACACCCTCGTTAATGGCAGACAGTGTCATTAAGAGCTGGGACAGAGCCAGCCCACCCGTGCCATCTGCTGCCCTGCCCAGTCTGCAGCCAGCCAGGTCATAAACTACCCCCTCCGGAGCTGCACGGGGTGAGGGGCCCCATGGGACCCCAGTGCCTGGGCTGCAGGGACACAAGTGGGGCTGCCATCCCTCCAGTCCCAGGTAGCACCATGGCTAAAAGGGGGCCGCCACAGCTCACGGGGTCTGTGGTGGGCAGAGGTCAGGTCCCCTGGGTGCTCCAGTGCCCTGCCCTGCACCTGGGCAGAGGACAGGCTGTGCAGGGCATCCCCAGCAAACAGCCAGAGCTTAGTGACACTGCTGCGCACTGGCCTGTTGCTCCCCACTGCCAGCAAGAACCAGCCCTGCTCAGCCTGCTGGTGGCACGGCTTGGCAAGAGGTGGCACAGCATGGCCACTGCTGGTGGCCTTGCGCGCACGCACACACACACACACACACACACATCATGCGCTGTGCCCGTCCCGAACCCCACCACCAGATCCCTGCTCTTGAGGGAGGACATAGAGGTGCCAAGCGTGCCAGGGTTCAGCTCCTGTGCTGCCAAGGTTACCCACAGCCACCCCTGTTAGGCTGGCAGAGCTCTCTGGCGAGCTGGCAGTGGGGGCTGAGCAGCTGGTGTTGTGTAAAGCCCCCATGTGCCCTGGCAGGGAGAGCCAACAGTGCCCGACAGAGAGGTCTCTGCTCCTCCAGCCACACAAAATACCATCTGGTCCCACTGCACTGCCCCATAAGCACCCGCATCCCATCCCTCAGATCCAAGGGGTAACCCCTCTCCTGGCGAAGTCCCAAGGTGGGGCACAGGTCCCCAAGCCCCAACACCAGGCCACCAGTGGTGGCGGCTGTGGGATGTGCTGCTCCTCCTTGCCCACCTCCCCAGCCCCCTGTCCAGCCCCTCACCTTCCCTGTAGAGCTGGGCACAGGTGAATGTACCTAGGCAAAGTACTCGGGTGCCAGCACCCAGCAGACCTTTGTCCCCACCTGTCCCAGCCTATATTCACCATATAAGGGCAGGAACATCCTGGTGTCAAGGTCCCTATGTTCCTCCAAGTCTTCCCGGAGCCTGAAGAGCCCCGTTACTCATGCCCCCCTCCAGGTGCTATTGCAGCCCAGGGCACCCTGATAGCTGGCTTGCTGTGCCCTGGTGGTATCTGCTGCTCTTCCCAGGCCTTCTCTCCTCTTGGCCCTTGGCACTGAGCCCACAGTGATGGGGTTTTGGATGACCAACTCCCCACCGAAGGGTTCCCCAGAGTGATACCAATGGATTGGATCAGGCCAGGGGGACGTCAGCCACAAACATGGAGGTGCCCTGATGCCATGAGGACGGGCGTCATTACTGCTATGTGCTCCTACAAGTCCCTAAAACCCTCAGCTCTCCAAGTCACAGGGACACTAAGCTGGTGGCAAAGGGGTTTTTTGATGCCTGCTTCCACCAAAAAAATGGTTCAAGAAAGTGATAACAACAGGCTGATGCCACAGGACTGGGCTCCGCTGCTGCCCTCTCCACTCCCCCAGTCCCCTGGCAATGGGATTTTTGCTGCCATCAGCTCAGAGGCACCACAAATGCAGCAGCATCTTCCCAGAGCATCCCCTTCCCACCCTACATGTCTTTGTGTCCCACCCCATTCACCCTGGCACATCACTTCCCTGCCCATGTGCCACCCCGCAGATGGGAGCCTCATCCAGCCAGAGGCCCTGGGGGGTCTCTGCAGCCCCAGCCGCGGGGAAGGGAAGGGGATGATGCCATGCCACTGCCTTATGCCCTGTCCCATACCCTCAAACCCCAGTCTCAACAGGGGGTGCCTGACGATGCCCTTGATGTTGGCAAAGAGGGGACTACAGTCCTGCCTGATGGCTCTCAGCCCCAAAGGTGAGTTTGGAGGACAACCAGGGGGTACCTAGAGCTAGGAAAGGATTCCCAGCAGCAGGCAGGCCCCCAGGCTCCCCATTCTGCCCTTATCTCTTCCCCAGCCCTGCGGGATTGTCACCGCCTTATCTGAGGCCAAGCTGCTGAGCCAGCAGCCCGTGCCATGGGTGCCACAGGCTTCCCACACCCCAGCAGTCACCCCAGCACAAGGCCTGGGCTGCACTGAGCCCCAGGTGTTGCCTGAACACTCCCCCCATCCCCCGTTAAAGGATCCCCTGAAGTGATGGCATCAGGCCAAGGAGGTGTCAGCCACAAACCATGGGGTGCCCTGATGCCACAGGGATGGGCTGTGCTGCTGCTCTCCACTGCCCTGGCCCTCAAAAACCCGAAACCCTCCTAACCATGCCACCAGCTCCCCCCACCCTTGTGACCCCACACCAGCACCCTCTGTGGGACCCTTACCTGGGTGCAGAGCCCCCGGTGGGCTGCGGGGCTGAGCTTTGGCTGGGGTGCAATACTCAGGTGGCCGCTCTGCGCTCAGCGGACACGTCCCAGGGCTAAGCCTGCCGCTGTGGCACAGGGGTGGGGGACCCCACTCCAGCCCCAGAGGGCTTGCCCCCTCTCCGGGCCCCCCAGCCGGACATACAGGGCCTCTAATGAACTCAGTAATTAGTGCAGCCACCAAGGAGGACAGAGATTTCATTAATGACAGGAGGCACCGGGCCAATGAGGGCATGGAGAGGGGCTGCTTAGAGACACCACCACCCCGGCACCCCACTGCCTGGGACAGGAGGTCATTAGTCCCCCCCAGTGACTCCCAGCCTACGGGGGGAGGTGGGGGGGAACAACACCTGGAATAAACAGACAAAGGAAGCACTTGTGACCTCTCCTCTCCAAGCTGGGGGGCTTAGCTTACACAGTAAATTCTCCCCCCCTCCCCTTGCAAAGGGGCAGGCTACCCACTCCTGTGGCATCAGGAGTGCGGAGGAGTTAGGGCAGGGGTACCAGGGTAGACATGGTGTCTCCTTGGCGCCAGGCAAGAGGTGCTCCCCCAACACTGACTTGTAGCATCCCCCCTTCCCAGGGGGATTTAGGGGATCCCGGGGACTCTCTCCCCCCTCAGTGTGCATCCCCACTAGTGACACACACGTGGCAGGTGCCCACCTGAGCGCACACACACACACAGGACTCCACTTCCCAAGATGGTTTGACAGCTTTAATCACATGAAGGCACTTGGATCTGGTCCCCCAGCCCTCCCCCAGCCCCCCCAGTGCTGCCCTCAGCCCCCGCCCGGATGCCCTAGGGGGGCCCAGCACGGGGGCTGTGCTCTTTGGGTGCTGCAGCACCCATGGGTGCTTGCTGGGCAGCTGGCTTTGCTGGTGCCATTTGACTTGTCTAAGATAAAGTGCTGAGTTCAACCCTCCTGGAGGGGCAGGATCAGGCCCGCGGCAGGCAGGGGACGGGAGGGAAGCGGATGTCCCGCAGCACCTCCCATCCCACCTCCCTGTCACGGGGCAGGGGGTGGAGGCAGGGGCTTGGGCACGCCTGGGGCGGGTGCGGGGGGCCTGCCTGCCCTTGGCACACAGCTTTTGGAGAAGGGCAGTGCCAGCAAAAGCCGGCCAGACAGCACCAGACAGCTAAAATCCCCCCATCCCACCCCCCAGTTACTGCCCACCCTCGCTTCCCTGGCACAGAAGTAAAAAGGCACCCATGACTTTTTTTCAGGAAACCGTTGCTTTTCCCCCTAAAAAATATGAGACATTGTCCATATTGCGATGCTAAAAAAGGCCTGGCTGAGCTCAGTGCCCCCCCAACCCTCCCTGAGAGCCCCAAGGCAGGGGGACACCCTGGCACAAGCTCAACCCCACCGAGGTCAGGGTAACCCCATGCTGGAGGGGGGGTACCCCTGCCCCAGCTGAGGGGCTGGGGTAAGGTGGGGAGAGCACAGTAAGGCTGGTACAGAGGTGTCCCTCCCCTAGGAGCTGCAACCCTTGGTGAAGCTGCTGATGGATGGAGGGGTGGGGGGGTGTCCCCTTGTGAGGGAGGGGACCTCCTCCTGTTGGTGACTGGAGTGGCTCCCACTGACACAGTGTAAATGGAGGGAGGGGGAGGCCAGCAGACCCACCCCCAGTGGAAAGAAACCGAGGCTGGGGAGGGTGAGTTAAGAACCCCCCCTCCAGGCACCCTCCTTTGCAGGGGTGGTGTCCCAAGGCACGTGGTGTCCCAAGGCACGTGGGGGGCACTGGTGGGCAAGGGCTCAGCCCTGAGGCCGGGCTGCCCCCAAAAACACAACCCAAAGGTGAGGGGCAGCTGAAGGCACAAGGGAGGGGGAGGGACGCGACCCCCTCAAGGTGGCAGAGCTTAAGGATGCAGTGGCAGCCCCACGCACCAAGGCCAGTAACACCCTCCCCCTTTTTGCAGGGTGGGAGGGGGTTAACCCTTCTTGTGACACCCCCCCGGAAAGGGGTGAGGGCCACCAGTCCCCCCAACAGGCAGAGCCTGGATGGGAGGGGTCAGTCCCCCCCTCCAAAGGCAGTGGAAAGCAGCAGCTGCTGACCCCCCCCTCCCCACTTGGGGGGACACGGAGGGGAAAAGGACCTGAGAATCGTTCTGGGGAGGGGGGGATGCAGGTTTGGGGGAGGGTGGGATGGGACAGTAGGGGGGACTGGACCCCTCCCAGCAGGTCCGCAGCACAGCAAGGCAGCGGGTCACCTACAGACCCCCTCCTCTGCAGACAGGGGGACACCTGGCTTGCTGGCACAGGCACCCACATCTCCCACCACCAGTAGGCAGGGAGGGCATCCACGCCCACCGGGGCTTAGGGAGGACGATGGAGGGGGGCACACCAGGATGCCCCTCCCCTAAAATAAGGCACACAGCTGCCATAGCAGTGCCCCCCATCCCCGGCAGCACCCGGTGGGGTGGGGGGCATTAGCTGTTAGTCCGCTGCTTCTTGAGCACTGCATACACGTCCTCCACCTTGCTGAGCCTCTCGAAGAAGGGCAGCAGGTCCAGCAGCTCCGTGTCGGCCATGTTATCGAACCAGGAGGCCACAGGCACCTGTAGGCGGCACGGCTGAGGGGGAGGCCTCGCCACCTCCCCTCTGTCACCCGCCCCCAGCCTCATCCCAGGGGTACGTACGGCGTTATCGGGGTGGAAGATGTAGGATGCGGGCGAGTTGTCCACAATGATGATGCGGCGCAGGTCACGGCCCAGGCGGCTCAGGTCCTTCACGTAGTTGCCGCGGTGGAAGACACAGGATTCCCGGAAAAGCCGTGCTCGAAAAGCCCCCCATTTATCCAGCAGGTCGGCCACAGGGTCTGCATACTGCGGGGAAAGGAGGGGGTCATCAGGGCATGTCGTGCCACCATGCCCACCCCATGGTGACAACGGCACTCAGCTCTCCACCGGTGCCAGCTCGACTCGTGCCTCAGTTTCCCTGCATGGGAAACACCTGGGATGGGCAGGCAGGAGCCCTGCTCTGAGCTCCTGCAGGGAGGCAGGGGACAAGAGCCCAGCGATGCCCACTGGTGGCCAGGAAGGGGAGGGCAATGGCCAGGGGCAGTGGGGGCACCTACCTTGGCCAGGCTGGCGGTGAAGAGCACGCACTCGAAGAGCTCGCCCATGCGCTGCAGGAACTCATCCACATGGGGCCTCTTGAGCACGTACACCTGCGGGCACGGGGCAGAGGGCAGCACACCGCAGCCACTGCCAACCCCATCCCCAGCCAGCACACACTTTGCCCACCCCACGGGATACCCGTGTCCCTGATCCCACCTGGATAAGAGGGTACAGAGGGCTGCCCATGCTTCATGACACGGGGAGCTGACCCGTGTGGGGTGGGAGATGCCACAGCCCCACTGGCATGTCCAGAGTGAAGCGTCCAGCGGGCTCCAGAGCCAAGTAACCGAGAACAGGCTGACTGCCCACACCACAGCCTATCCTGGATTACTTGAACCCGGGGCCAGCCACTGCAGGAGGACACTGCGCCACAACACTCCCACACTGCCCCATCCCACAAGGAAAAGTGGCACCCACTTCCACTCCTCCCCAAGGTGACACCCTCACACCTCCGCCCACTCCTCAGTGCAGAGCGCTGGTTCAGCTCTTGCTCCTTGGGGTGGGGGGGGTACAGCACCCCTGCACCCCTGCCAGCCACCCCGTGTTACCTGGTGCATGATGCCATCGATTTCCACAGGAATGATGAAGTCGGCGTTGTTCACTGGCTGGGGAGCGCACAGCAGGGTCAGCGCTGGGCAGGCACCCCCTCCCCAAATGCCATCTGCCCTCTGCCCACTATGCACTGTCACCCAGCCCCTCTGACCCTCCGCTGGGATACCCCATCCGCCCCCGCAGGTTTGTGCTGATTGGGTACCTGGGCACTGGGCATCACTTGTGGGGGCTGCGGGGTGGAGGGGCAGAGCAGGCAGAGCAGGGTGAGGGGCAGGAGAAGGGGTGGTCTGGGGTGTCCCCCACCTTGAAGGAGCTGTGCACCAATGTCTCGTCCAGGTCGATGACCACACACAGCTTGCTGGCGTCCTGCGGCTTGATCTCGGGCAGAAGGTGTTTGACAGCAGCCTGTGGCGGGGAGGGGGGGGCACAGGCAAACACAGGGGTTGGTGGGGTGGCGAAGGACACCCTCTCCCCTTCTGCCCACCCAGAGTGGGAGGGACGGCAGCTCCTTTCACCCTGGCACAGGGGAAGCGCTGGAGATGGGCAGCCTGGCCCCCCAGCACTGCGTCCCACCCTGAGTGCCGGGGGGGTTACCTTGGGCAGGGCCCCGTTCTCCTCCACCAGGAGCGGAGCGCTGGTAGTGCCAGCACAGGGCTCCCCCTCATCGCGGCACAGGCAACAGAACAGTGACTGGAGGATGCTGCGGCTCCGCGGCTTCTTGGCAGGGGCTGGGGTACCTGCGGGGGTGCAAGGGGTGAGGTGTGTGGGGGTAGGAGCAGCCCCGGGGGTCCCCCCAGCCCTGGCACAGACAAGAGAGCAGGGGTGGGGGTCGTGGTGCCAGCCCAAGCGCCCCACGCCCTTATGAAGCCCTGGCACACATCCTTCTGCCCTTGCTGCCCCGCGCACATGGGTGTTGGGAGAACACCCACAGCCCCTTGCCTGGGCGCGCTGCCCCCATCCGTGATACCCGTGGAGCGGGAGACCCTGCAGTGACAGAGTGGGTCCTGCCTGTGGGGAGCCGGGTGGAGGGCTTGCCCTGCTGTGCCCCGTGGGGAGCTCAGACCCCTGTCCTGCCCCACTGCGCCCCGCAGGGGTTCTCAGACCACGGGACCCCCAGTTCACTCAACTGCGCCCCATGGGGCCCCAGACGCGGATGGACGGTCGGAGGCGTGGCCTCGCGGGAGGCCGTCGCCAGCATCCGCTGTTGCCCCCGCCCCGCCCGTCTCTCATTGGCCAGTCCGCGCGCCTCGGGGGCGCGAGGCCAATCAGGACGAAGCGCCCGCCCCCGCGCGCCGTTCCCGCAGCGCTCATTGGCGGAGCGAGGGGAAACTGAGGCACGGGGGCAGCTCCCGCCCGCCGCGGGCAGCGCGACGCCTACAGCCCCTTCCCCTGCGGCGCCGAGAGCCGCGTCCTGTCCCCCGCGCCGGCCGGGAGCCCCTCGTTGTGCCCTCGGCAGCCGGGCTGGGGGTTCCTCAGGGGGACGGGCCTTGTTCCCACGCCTGCCCCCGCCCCCTCCCTCCCCCCGCCGGGCAGCGCCCCCCTCCAGACCCCTGCGGAGGGAGCGCCGGGTTGTGCCGGGATGCAGCGTGGTGCCCGCGCTCGCCCCCCGTCCCTGCCTCAGTTTCCCTACCCTCCGCAAGAAACAAGGCAGATAGCGCCGATACCCGCGCAGCGCCCCGGGGGCATCGGCGGGGGTCGAGGGGGGCACAGGAGAGGACGCAGCACCACACCCCGCTCCCCCCGAGCTCCCCCACATCCCGTGCCCCAGCGCATTCCCCTCCCCAGCGCCGGGGCAGCTGGACCACGCCAAGATCCCCCCTCAGCTCATCGCACCCTCCTGCAGCCTCCAGCGCCCCCGGCAGCGGGGACCCCGCCCCGCGGGGGTGCGTATCCTATTCCAACCCCCACCTGCGTTACCTTTCTCCTGCAGCGGGGCGCTCCCCTCCTCCCTGCTAACCTGGGCGATGATGGACTGGTGCTCCATGGGCGTCGGGGGGGGTTGGGTAAAGGGAGGGGGCGGCCCCCCCCGACGCGGCCCCCGGGGGGGGGAGGGGGGCGGGGGCCGGCGGTGGCGCGGGGCGGCGGGCGCGGGAGCGGCGCCGCGGAGGAAACTTTGTTACAACATGGAGTTTCCTCCGCCCGGGCTGGGGCTGCAAACATGGAACCCGGGCGCGGTTTCAAGGAACCCCTTAAAAGGGCAACGGCGGCGGGGGCCCCTCCCTCCTCCCCCCATCCCGCTCTCCCTCCATCCCGCTCTCCCTCCCTCCCTCTATCCATCCCTCTATCCATCCCTCCTTTTCTCCACCCCTCCCTTCATCCATCCCTCTCTCCATCCCTCTGCCTCCTCCCGGAGCAGGACTCATAGAATCACAGAAGGGTTTGGGTTGGAAGGGACCCCAAAACCCCCCGCCACGGGCAGGGACACCTCCCGCCACACCAGGCTGCTCAAGGCCCCATCCAACCTGGCCTGGAACACTTCCAGGGAGGGGGCACCCACAGCTTCCCTGGGCAACCTGTGCCAGTGCCTCACCGCCCTCACCGTGAACAATTTCCTCCTAATGTCCAATCTAAATCTTCCCCCTTCCAGTTTAAAGCTGTTCCCCCTCGTCCTGTCACTACTTGCCCTTGTAAAAAGCCCCTTCCCAGCTTTCCTGGAGCCCCATCAGGAACTGGAAGGCCGCTGTGAGGTCCCCCCGGAGCCTTCTCTTCTCCAGGCTGAACAACCTCAACTCTCTCAGCCTGTGCTCACAGCAGAGGGGCTGCAGCCCTCTGATCATCTCCGTGATCTCCTCTGGACCCGTTCCAACAGTGCCAACATATCCTTCTTATGTAACCGAGCGGGGGTCCCCGCTGAGCAGCAGATGTGGAGGGGGCTGCTTTGCGGGGTGTTTGCACCATGGGTTTGGCTGAAAAGCACCCCTCCCTGCACCATGGTGGTCATACTGGTGTCCTCGCCACCCCTCAGGCTCCTCCACTCCCCTGGCACAGGGATGATAGAGAGAGGGAGCTGCCCTGCTCTTACGCCCAGGTGTCACCCTCCATCCACTTGGCAGCCCCCGGGAAGGGAGGCCCCCTGCCCCCATGCTGGATGTGCATCCAGTGCCTCCAGGTTGTGCTTGTGGGGTTCCTGCGAATTCGCCCTGGGATATGTTCCCCACTGCCAGGGCAGACCAGTGTAAAGGGCGATGCATGCCAGGGGGGCTGCACTAATAAATAACCACCTGTTTGTTTGTTTTTTTCCTTTTCTCCTGCAATTCAGTCATTATTTTGGGAAAAAAAAAATATATAAAAATAATACACTACTTCCCCTGCGATTCCTCCCCTCCTGCCCTCAGGGGGAAGCAGGGCTGTTTCCAGATAATAGAATGATAGAATGGCTTGGGCTGGAAGGGACCTTAAAGATCATCCAGTTCCACATCCCCTGCCATGCTTTCTAAAAAGCTGCGTTTAGCAAGAACCACAAGATGCAACCCCCCCCGCCCTGAAAACTCATCCCAGCCCCAAACTCCCCATGCACTGGCATCCCCAGTGCTTCCCTCCATCCTCTCACACCTTCCCGACCTGAAAACCTGTCCATACCCTGCCAGGACACCTGAGCCAGAAATGCTGCTCCCTCCATCAGTGCTGCTCCTGGGGCACAGCCAGTTGGAAATTCCCCATCTCAGCTTGTTTGGGGTTTTTCCACCTCTTCTCAGCTGTAGTTTGGAAAATTCAGGGCTGGAATCGTTCTTTCTGGCCCAGGGGGCACCAGGGGCACTGGTGAAGAAGAAATGCCTATAGCAGCATCCTCTGGGTACCACTCTGCCACTCCCATATGGAGGGAGCAGACCCTGGGGACCAGGGCTGGGAAGGTACTTGTCCTCCCTGCCAGCGTGGAGCACAAGGAGACACGACGCATTCCCACAGGTGACCCCACTGGGAAATGGGGTCCAGCATCGGGAGGTGACCCCCTGGGAAACTAGGATGGTGATTGGCAGTGGAAATGCTGGCAGAGCAGAAGCCAGTTCACACCTGCAGCTCTGGCACTGCCAGCTTTGCACTGGGCATCCCAGCACCAGAGGAGACCCAGTAAGATCCGGGCTGCATTTGGGAACTGCGACACCTGTCTTGTCACCTCCTCAGCCTGCTCTGACGCTGGGCATCAGCTGTGCCTCAGTTTCCCTACCTCCTGGTATAGCAGGCTCCCCTGACCAGGCTGCTGGTGCTGCCTGCCTTTCCTGGTGGGAGGAAGAGGAAGGAAGAAGCTGTGCTTCCTCCGCTCTCTGTTTTGGGCTGACCTGTGCTGCTGCTTTTGCCCAGGTGGAGCTCCAGCACGGTGGCCGGGCCAGGCTCTGCTGCCGGTGGGTGCCAGGGCTGCCGCTCACCATGGGGTTGGCTGGGGAGGTCACACACTGTTCCCTCCAAAACCCCTGTCCCTCTGGCTGAATCCTGCACTTCCCGCTCCGATGAGCCACACACAGGCCAGGCCCAGCCTGTCCTCTAATTAATGTAATTAGGAAAGTCTCCAGGCCAGACAATTAGACCATCATTGCCAGGCTCACTGCCCACAAGCTCAGAGGCAGATTGGGCAGTTGCGATGCTCAGGGGGATGTTGTCCCTATCCTGGGGCTGTGGGACAGGCTGGGGACACTTGTGGGGCCAGGGCTTCATCCTGCACTCCCAGCCCAGCCCAGGAGCAGGCAGAGCCCCGCTGGATGTGCGCGCTGAGGGACGTGGGCACAGGGCAGAATGGCACTAGGCTCCTGACAGCAAGACCCATCCGTACCACCCCACTGCCCACAGGCTGGGGTCCTGGCCACCACCCCCTCTTCCCCAGCTCCACAGGGCTCTGGGAGTGCTGTCCTGCGGAGCGCTGTTTATGGGGCCAGGCACCTCCTGCCAAGACCTGTGCCCAGGCAGGTGCACCTGGGCTGGGAGTGCCCCGGGCTAAGAGTCCTGGCCAGAGAAGGGCGAACCCTGCAGGCACAGCTGTGGGGATCCCCTGCCTCCCAGAGGAGCCATGGGCTGGTCCCTGCAGCCCCCAGCACCACCCAGACCCACACCAGCTGGGTCTGTAGCAACAGGACAAGGGGTGATCATTTCACACTAGAAGAGGAGAGGGTTAGGGTAGGTGGATGCCCCATCCCTGGAAACATTCAAGGTCAGGTTGGATGAAGCTCTGATCAACCTGATGTGGTGGAAAGTGTCCCTGCTCACTGCAAGGGGGAGTTACACTGGATGATCTTCATGGTCCCTTCCAACCCAAACCACTCTATGATGATCCCAAGGTCCCCTGTCCCCCCCAGCCCTTGGTGGCTCCCCCACTCCCGTGCCCTCGATCAGGGGCACCCTGTCTCTTGCAGGCCCTGGAGTGGGGGAATGGTTCCTACTCCTCCTCCCCGGAGCCGGTGGCAGCCCCAGCGACTGGGGTCGGTTGTGCCTCTTTTTTCGGAGGGACCCCCCCTTTCGGTGGGCCCCGCGGCTGTGGCTCCGCCTCCCAGCATCCCGACCGCGCGGAGGGGGGCACCGCCCCATCCCGGCCGGCATCGCCCTTTTAAGGAAGGGGAAATTCTTCACATAAACAAGCGCTGGAGCGCGAAGGGGGGGGGGGTGTCCCTTCCCGGGGTGGGGGGTGGGGGCACGGAGCAGAAATGGGGAGGTGCGACCCCTTAAACCACCCCCTCGCACACACCCCGTGCACTCCCAGTCCGAGCTGGTTTGGGGAGGGGGGTGTGGGGATGGGGAGCGCTGGGATGAGGGGGGAGCCTTGAAACAGCCAGGGAGCGTCTCGCAAGTGCGGGAGGCGGTGGGGGGCGAAGAGCGGAGGGACCCCCACCCTCCAAACCCGGGGTGCGGGGGGGGGGAGCGGGGCGATGGCCGCCCCCAGGCTGAGCCCGAGCGGCTCCGCATCCGGCGGGCGGGAAACGAGGCATCCGGGGCGGGGAGGGAACGGGGGGGAGGAGGGGCATTTTCCTGCTCCCCCCTCCCCCCCCTCGGGGGATGCAAAGGGCTTGGCTGAGTCCCCCCTCCATTCCCAGAGCCACGCGTGGATGTACGCACAGCTCCCTCAATCCCCCCCCCCCCCAGCACGCGTGGGTGCATACACACATATCCCAGTCGCCCCCCAGGCACCCGTGGGTGCATGCACCCCCTCCCAATACCCCCCAGGCACGCGTGGATGTATGCCTCTCCCTCAATCGTTCCCAGCCACGCATGGGTGTATGCACCCTCCCCATCCCCCCCAGCTACGTGTGAGTGTATGTACACCCCTACACCGCCCTAGTGCCCCCCAGCCACGCATGGGTGTAAGCACAACCCCCACCCAGCCACGCGTGCGTGTTTGCACACGTCCCCCTCCCGAGTCCCCCAGCCGCAAGTTGGTGTGTGCAACTCCTCCCACCCGCCAATCATCCCCATTCCACCCCACCATGCGTGGATGGCTACACTCCTCCAGTCAACCATTCCCAGCCTCGCGTGGGTGTGCGCACACACATATCCCCCCCCCCCCCCATCCCACCACCCCCCCCCAGACCTCCCAGCAATGCGTGGGGAAAAGGGGGCGCCCCGGGGTATGAGTGGGATGTGGGGGGTCGCCTCCCCGCCCCAAGGAGCGAGGCTGAGGTCAGGATACAAACACGCCATTCATCCACCCCCCAACCTGAGGAACCCACGTGTGGTGAGGGATGCTTAGCGGTCCCGGAGGTGATAATTAGCGGTCCGGGGCGGTAATTAGCGGTCCCATGGGCCGGCGATTCCCGGCACTAATGAGGAGGGGAGGACTCCAGGGCGGCTCCTTCAGTGATACATCTGTGCCAAGGGCTGGGGGCACCTCTCCCCCCCCCCCCGCCCCCTTCCCCCATCCAGCCTGGACCAACATTCCTGAATTGGGGAAGGCTCTGAAAAATTTCGGGGGGCGCTAAAAAATTGAGGGGAAAGTCTGCCCGGCTGTTAACTCCTTCCCTGTTGGTTGTATTTCTGGCCAGAAAATCATCCCCAGGCTTGGTGCACCATCAAACTGGTGTCCAGTGCAGGGGCCCGTGCTGGGCAGGGAGGGGGGACAGGGTTTGTCACTGTGTCCCGGCTGGAGCTGGCGTGTCAAGGGAGAGCCCAAAACTGAAGCGGCTGTGGTGGCCCCAGGACAGGAACCCAACTCCATGTGCAATAACACACGTCCAGATCTGCGGGGGCCAAAGAGGGCAGGTTGGTGGATGGGTTCGCACCAGGGTTGCCATCCCCACACCCAAGCCACCCCTTCCCATGGTGCCAGCCCTACCAGGTAGGCAATGAAGACCACGTAGGCAGCCAGCAGCAGGCCCAGGGGGATGTAGTATGCCAGGCCCCGCAGTGTGGGCATAAAGTCCACCACAAAGTAGACGTTGATGGCGCAGACCAACCCCGTGATGAGAGTCATCAGGACCTTCGCCAGGCTGCAGGCAGGGCAGTAGGCATCAGCGTCAGGGCAGAGTCCCCATCCCATGTGCCAACAGGCACAGCAGTCTGGGGGATCTGGGGTTGCAGGTGAGCAAGATCCCACTCAGCTGGGACATCTCTGCACCCCGTGGCCATACAACACCCCCACAATGGGGGTTTAGGCATGGGCTTTGCCATCCTCCCACTGCAAAGCTGGCAGTGCCAGAAGGATGCTGAGGTCACCAGGGATGCCCAAGGTGGGGACCAGATGTGGCACTGGGACAAAGTTGGAGAAGGCAGTGATGGGGTCTTGTCCTGCTCTGGTAGGAATGAACACCCCCCTCAGTGCCCACCCACCAGCTGCTCCCGCAGAGCAGTTTAGGGAGGGCAGGATGGTCTGAAGGGAGAGTGCCTGCAGTAGGACACCCTGCTCTGACCCCCTGTTTCCTCTGGAACTCACAGGCCATTGGTGAAGTCCTGCATGAGCGGGCGCAGGTTGGTGAAGGTAAGGACGGGCAGGACAGCAAAGGGCAGCTGGAAGAAGAGGAGGGTGAGTGGGCCATAGCTTCTAGACTGGGGTGTTGGGGTGCAGGTGGTGCCTTCCACCTTACCAGAATGCTCTGGAGAATGTTGAGCAGGTCATTCATGCCTGTGAGGTGGTTGATGTCCTTGAAGACAGCCACAACGATGGTGGGCAGGATGGCAAAAGAGCGGGTGAAGAGCACCCGGGCGAAACGGGACCAGCGGAGCTGCAGGAAGCCCTGGGTACACAGCGAAACCTGCACCCTCACCGTGCCCAGGGCACCGTACGAGGATGACCCCCCCCAAACCGTGGCTTGGAGAGACATAAGGGGCACTCTCCTCTGTGCCAGGGTGCTGAGCGGCCCCTGCATGGCTGCTGGGCCCCGCTAGGTGTCAGATCCAGCTCATTAAGCAAACGAGCTCATTAGGGAAACACTGCATGGGGCACGCACAGGGCACCTCTGGGAGGGGGTGTCACAGGTGGTGGGGGTGGTCATGGCAGCAGCAATGGGTGGGCACTGTCCCCATCCCATCTCCTGGGGACCGTAGTGCCAGCAAGCTGCCACCCACTGGCTAGGCAATGCCCCATGGTCCCTGCAGGAATGGGGGGCAATTAATTCTGCCAAGTATCCCTGGAGGGGGGAGGCGCTTCCCATAGGAACCTCCAGCCAGGGCCCATCCGTGATCCCCCCCCACTCCACTCAGCTGCTCCCCAGGGGGATGAGGGGCAGCATTCCCATTCCTCACCTCCATGACGAACTGCCCTGCATAGGTCCCGGTCATTGTGGAGCTCTGCCCCGCTGCCAGGATCCCGATGGCCCAGATGTACAGTGCCGCCACTCCAAAATAGCAGCCCAGGATGACACCCTGTGTGTGGACACTCCCATGGGAACCCCAAAGTGGTGGCCTCCAGCTCTAGGGATCAATGAAGGGCAGTGCATTGTCCCCCAGGTGAATACGGATGCCTGCTGGGCACAGCCCAGGGCCACTTACACCCTGGTAGATGTCCACGGAGACTGTCTCATTGTTGGTGGGGAAGATGTCAGCATAGCGGCTGACACTGCTGTTGACACACTTGTTGTGCTGCAAGGCACAGTAGGCATCAATGTAACAGTGACAGCCACCTGGCTGCCCTCATGGACATGAGGGGACCAGGACACGCACTCTCCAGGGGATGATCGCCCTGCCTGTCTCCATAGCTGGGCACAGCCATCACCTCCCTGCAGATGCGGGGTGATACTTACAACGTCCTCATTTCGCTGGCGGTAGAAAGCCTCACCGAAGACAGCCATGACGAAGAGGTTGATGAGGAAGGAGACAAAGAGGGCCAGGCAGGACTCAGTCAAGAAATACATGTTGGCCTCCCTCACCGCCTCTTTCTTGGACCGGTCTATTGTCCGCGTCTGGGCGTGGCAGATGACATAGGTGCCATAGGGTCAGGCAAGCATCCCCTGTACTGCAGCCAGTACCAGCTCATCCCCCTTGTGTCCCCTGAGACACCCTGGGGTGGCAGTGCCCATGGCAGTGCCTTGATCTCACCTTGACCAAGGAGGAGTGGAGGAAGATGTTATGGGGCATAATGATGGCACCGACAATGCCCACAGCCTGGAGCAGCTCCTCTCGCCCACAGCCCGGGCAATAGGGCAGGAAAATGCCCTTCAGCACCTCCACCTGCGCTGGCTTCACCACCATGTACTGAGGACCAGTCGGAAGGGGCACTGTGAGCTGGTGCCCTCCCTGCTGTAGCCCAGAGCCAGCAGGGATGCCCTGTGGGGTTTCCCTGCCAGCCCCCACCTAGCAGCACTCTGTGGGGAAAGCAGTGTCCCCAGCTTCCCCTCTTCACCTCGTAGCCGAAGGTCAGGGCCATGATAGTGATGAGGAGGCCAAAGAAGGCCTCCAGTTTGCGGAGCCCTAGAGGGGTCAAGAGTTCGAGTGGGACAGGGCAAGGGACACTGGTGTCACGTCAGCACCAGGGCTGCCTGGGCGAGTGTCCTCCCCATCCTCCCACCCTGGCACTCACCGTATTTGTCAAGGAAGAGGAAGAAGAAGGTGTCTACGATGGTAATAAGGACCCCACCCCAGAGGGGGATGCTGCAGGATGGCAAGGAAGGGTGTTAGACAGGTGCCCCTTGGGAGAGCAGGACCATTGAGGAGGTTGGAGGTGTCCCCAAGAGGTAGCTTTACCGGCCAGCTGAGAGCAGGCTGAAGGCAATGGCCGTTCCGATGACCTCCTGCATGTCTGAGCCAATGATGGCGATCTCGATCATGAGCCAGAGCAGAATACGGGGCACCTGGAGGGGCCAGGGCAGAGCGAGGTAGAGGGAGGGGTTTGGCCCTGGGTAAGCAGGCACAGCCTCCAGGGTTAAGACCCCTGCACCTGTCCCCAGGCTGTGGTGGGCCACCCAGAGCAGCATGGGGACCCCAGGGGATGCCCCCCCCAAGCCTCTTCCACAATAGAATCATGTTGTGCAGGATGGATCCTAAATCCCAGCTTATTCCCCTTCCCAGTCCCTGCCCCAGTGGGAGGGGAAGACAAGACCCAGCTGGCTGGATATGATGCTCCCAGGGGGTGCTGGGGCAGTGGGACGTATCCAGCCCTCCCTTTGGGGACCCATCAGCCAACATCTCATAGCTTGGTCCCCCTCACTACGATCCTGCCACCTAGACAGAACCCCAAGCTCCCCCCTCCTTTGCTGTGTGACCCCCCCCGCACCACCCCAGTTCCCTGCGCCAACACACCCAGGCTCGCCCCGCGTCTCGGCTGCGTGTCACTGCCACAACGCCTGGGCTCACCCCCCCCTTGGGATGCACTCATGTCCCCAAATCACACCAAGGCCACCAAGGCAGCCGCTCCCCTCACCATATCCCCATACCAGGGGTGTGTGTGGATGCTAGATGGGGGTGGGAGTCGTGGTGAGGAGACCCTGGGAAAGGAGAAGCTCTTGCAACATCTTCATGCCCCCCTCCAGTCCCCAAACAGCTCTTGTCCTGCTAGTCCTTGCCAGATCTGCAGGACATCAGGTTGCAGGGTCCTCCCATAGGTGTGGGGTCCCCCCAGGCTGTGATCCTGAGGTACTCCCCGTGACCACTCACCTTGGGGTAATAGAGGTAGCAAATCTCTCCCAGGTCCTTGCCTGTCACCACGCCCAAGCGGATGGCCAGGCGCTGGCACAGCAGCCCCAGGACAGTGGCCCACAGCAGCACCCACAGCAGCTGGGGAGCAGGAGGGAGGCAGCAGGAGCTGGGCACCGGCCAGGATCTGACTGCCCGGAGTGCCCAGCAAAGTAATCAACCTTGAAGGAGAAGCCCAAAGGGGCTGGAGATGGTCCCCAGCCCAGGCAGAGGGGTGCACCCCTGCACCCCTCCTGCACCCCTGCATGTCCTCGCCCCGTGCCAAGGGCCCCTTGCTACCTTCCGGCTCCCGGGGTTGGGAAAGCCGGCTTGCCACGGGGCTGGGTGGCCGTTGGAGCAGGAGAGGTTACGAAACCTCAGTTGCTTCCTGACTCCGGATCCTGGGGGCCTTAGGGCTCACCTTGAACCCTGCGACCGCCCCACACTGCAGGTCTGACTCCACGTTGCCTGGGTCCAGGTAGGCGATGCTCATGAGGAAGCCGGGACCGGTGAAAGCCCAAAGTTTCCTAAAGCTGAAACCAGGCTGGGACAAGGCAGCAGATCAGAGCAGGGCACTCCCATTCAAAACCAGTGTCTCCCAGTTGCGCTCCCAGTTCCCTTTTAGCCTGTTTCTGGGAAGCCCTCTGCTGCCTGCATGGTCTCATTTCGCATACAGAGGATATTCCTGTTTTGATGAAGGAACCGCTGCCTCTCAAGCTCCTCTCCCTTAGCAGCAATGCTGGGGGGCAGCAAGATCCATATCCCACATGGGGACAGGTTGGACAGTGATTTGCAGGGGGGTCCTGGGGCTGTCCGGCACTGTTAATTGCATCCTGTAGTATCCCACTGCCAACCCCTGCTTTTACCACCCCTCCTAGCAGAGGAACCCCCATTTCTTCCCCTTTTCCCTTCCACCCCCCAGGGCCTGGAGGTGTTTAAGGAGAGACTAGGTGAGGCACTTCGTGACATGGTGAAGTTGACAGTAGGAGTAGGTGTAGGTGTTGGGTCATAGGTTGGACTCGATGATCTCAAAGGTCTTTTCCAACCTTATGGTACTGTGATACTGTGATTCCACTGGTCTGAGCACAGGTGGCCCAGGATGGGGAGCCTAAGAGGTGCACAGGCCACAGAGTGATCCCTGTGGCTGAGTAGCATTTCTCCTCGTGCCTCAGCTTCCCTAGCTGGGGGAAAAAGCTCAGCCAGGACTGTGATTTGCCTGAACCAGGTCTGGGGACACCAAGGTCCCCAGGGCAGTTCTAGGGCACATCCCCTCTCCTGCAGTGGTCCTTCGCCTCCCCCACCTCAAGCTTTCTGTGGTACTGATCCCTGCCTTCACCCATGGGTACCTTCACCCATGCTCAGATGGAGGTGCCAGCCTAGCAGCACCTACCCTGTCGCCCTTGGGGACACTGATGAGTTTATCCAGGTAGGCCTGATCCTGGTTGCCAGGCTGCCGCGGGGGCATGGGGCTCCCGCCAGTGCCATCAGTCTGGGCTTGGCCCTGGTTCAGGGACCCGGTGAGACCTAGAGGAGTGAGGAAGAGGAGGAGGGAAGTTTGAGCAGCGCACCAAGGGAACACGGATAAGCTGGCAGCCCTGGTACCACCTTCTCCCGAGTCCCACCTGCCTCTGCCCAATGAACCCCATGAGGGATGAAGCTCATTTTTCCAGGGGGTCCATGAGGGCGGCTGTATGGGAGCTGTCAGTGGCTACCCAAAGGTGTTGGATGCCACTTCCAGCTCAGGTATCCCTAAAAACCCTGGTCTCAGCCCAGTTTTCACCAGTCCAAGAGCGTTTGTGGACAGGAAAGGGACTCTGCTCCAAGTCCTGCTGCCGAGTGGGCACGGAGGGGGGACTAGAGGCTGGTGCTGGTCCCAGTCCTCCCTTAGCCCACCCCCATCATGAGAAAGGAGTGAATCACAGGTGTGTTGGGGGAACAGAGGATGGGGCAGGTGGGGAAGACAGGAAGAGCTCAGGGGAGAGGAGTCCAACTGGAGTGAGAAGCAAAGCCAGGGGTCCTGAAACAGAGAGAAGGGGGTCTGGGGAAAGAAAGGAGGCACAGAGTGACCCAAGCGTCATGGGGCTCACCTGGTTGTAGTGACGCCATGGCTGGGCCTGATCTGGACATGCTGCCGGGGAGCCCTGACCTCGACACACTGGGTGCGATGCCCACCACCCAGCTTTTAAAGGAGCTTCCAGTTGCCCCCCCCTTCTATGAGGAGAAGAGGAGGAGAAAATGCTCCTGCCCCACCCACTGACTTGGGCTGGGAAACGCCTGTGGTCTCAGTTACCCAATTGAGAGGGAGAGGGGGACGTAGCACCTCCCCCCCCACCTTGCTGTGCACACACAAGTGCAAACACGTGGCACCCCCACCACTGTGCCCAGGGGTATTGGGAGCATGCCCATGTATCACTTGCCATCGCATGCCAGGGGTCCGTCCGCTCCTTGGGCAGCTGGGGCGACAGGGTCCCACAGGATGGAGAAGGAGAACTGACCTCATGAAGTAGGGGAAAGGCTGGAGGAGTGGAAGTGAGGAGGAAGCAGGCGTGCGTTGCACAAGCGCCTGAGCAGGTCAAAATGCACCCTCAGCTACTGGGGGAGCGCTCAGGCCGGCTCTGTGGCACAGGGTGCTCATGCCACCCCTCAGCATCGTGACAGGTCAGGCTGCTCCCATGAAGGTGGGACACTCAATCCCCAGGACCCTTGTGGCTGTGAGGTGGAAGGAGGAGTACCTAAGGTGCACCCATGGGTGCCTGGGTAGTCCAGCTGCCTCTTCGGGGAACCCCTCTGCCATTAGACTGTGCCCCACAGAGAGGTAGGCATTGGGGCTGTGCTTCTAGAGAGATGTGGGGTATCCCAGCACGGGGATGTGAGCTTGGCTGTGCCCCAGAGTATGTCCTGGGCATCCCTCATGCCAGATGGAGGCTAGAACAGTTGGGGGTGGGGGACAGGACACCTGGGTCTCCCCTAGACTGGCAAGGAGGGCAGGGTTAGCATGCACATCAGCACCCTCTGCTGTCCCCGTGCCTCAGTTTCCCCAAAGCAAATGATCCTGGACAGGCAGCACTGGCAGCTTTATTCCCCATTAGCCGGAGGGTTATCATGATGCAGGGAGCTGGACAGGGAGCTGTCAGCCCCCGTGGAGGCAAAGGGGGTCCCATGTGACCACTGGTGGCCAAAGGGGCCAAAGAACTGGGCAGCGAATGAGACAGGGTCGAGGGGCTGCTGCAGGAGCAGGCTCTGGAGGAAGTCTGCCAGGAGTGCCTGGATCTCGGGGTGCTGCTGGATGTAGATGGCGTGGGATGCTTGCAGCTCCTCCTGTGAGGGTGTGGGTAGGGTGGGCACAGGCACCAGTGTCCCTCCCTGGGCACCAGTGCCCCCTCCAGCCACCATGCTGGGGGTGGGCAGAAGGCCTGGTTCCTTTCCCACCCTTGGAGGGTTCTGGCCAGCCTGATCCCCACTGTGCTTCCTGGGCACCCCAAGGAGGACCCTGCTGGGGAGTGTAACAGCCCCATGTCCCCTTGTCCCCATGTCGCCCCATCTCACCTTCCTGTCCAGGAACCAGGAGTAGAGCTGGATGTCCTTCTCCCAGTCCAGGGGCTGTTTGGGGAGAGGGGTCTCCACCCCACCTGACAGCAGAAAGGCAGGGCAGTGTGTGCCCCACTCAGCTGCCAGACAGCAGGCATGGGCTGCCTGTGCTGGGGGGCACAAGCCCCCCTGCCAGTACCTGTCTCGCTGAGGACAGACTCATCCTGAAGAAGCACCAGTGTGGGACAGCCAACCTGCACCCGCCGGGCCAAACGCCTGTGGGGGAAAGAGCTGGTGATGCCCCTCCTGGGTCCCTTCAGGCTGACAGGGTGGGGGTGTCCCTGGCCGGACCCCTGCCCTTACCCGCTGGGGAGGTAGCTGCTGTGCCAGATGGTGGGGATGCCTGTGCCAGCGTTCAGGGCTCGCTCGATCACAAACACCTCTGCCTCTGCCAAGCCCACCGCTTGCTGCTGGGTGCCCACGGCGCGCTTTAGGGACAACAGCCAGGAGTGGACTGTTCTGAAGTCACCCCTTCCTCCCAGTTTCATGCCCACGCCCGCACTGTGCTGTCTTCCACACTGTGCTCACCCCCACCTCCCGCATCCCACCCTGGTACCCTCAGCAGACCCCCCATCCCATGAGATCCCCTGGTCAGTGGCTCACATAGCTGGAGGTGCAAAGGTGGCCGTCGGTGTCAATGGCCGGGAAGACGAGGCCGGGGGGCACGTCCTGCCGGCACGCCAGCACCCGCAGCAGCAGGAGGCTGGCACCCTCGGGCAGCAGCCCCCGCAGCTTGGCACGGCTGTAGGAGAAGCTCTGGCACCGTGGTTCTTCCTGCAGAAAACCCAGCCACCTCAGGGGACAGCAACAACCTTAACCCTACCATTCCAGGAGATGGCATCCCAGAGCCTGTGGGCACCCCTGGGTGGGGCAGACCAGCAATGCTCCCCTCCCAGGATGTGCCTCATCTGGGGAGTGGAGGGGAGAGAGCTTCCCCCAGCCTCACCTCCCCCTCCTGGAGGGTCTTGGTGACAGTCATCCCATGCTGGTGGCTCACAATGTGGGTCCTCCTCTCTACAACGTGTTTGCTGAGCTGCAGGAGGGGTGGGGGCACAGGGTGAAGGGCAGAGCCAGGGCACTCCCTCTCTCAGGTGGCACCATAGCACCACACCAGATGAATTGTGTGAAACTCTCCACTCCAGCTGCCAACCAGGGTAAGGGAAGGGGACCAGGCTGGTGAGAAAGAGCTGGTGTCCTACCAGGGAGGGGACACTAGGGTGCCCACAGAGGGCTTGCACAAGGGCAGAGCCCCCAGGTGGGCATTGCTGCAGGGTACACCCGAGGGCAGGGTGCAGGATGCGGGGAAGAGGACATGCCACAACCATGCCAGTCACCTCCAGGTGCTCCTGCTCCTCCTGCTCCAGGGTCTCCAGCTCTGGGGTCACATAGGCTGCAGAGCAGAGCCAGACTCAGCCCAACTTTCTGGCATTGCTGCAGTGTCCATCCCAGCCCCGAGTGCTGCTGGGACTGGGATGCTCCAGTCCTCGGGAGGGGGGGAACACCCCAAGCTGTCCCCAGCTCACCTTTGAGGGTGCTGGAGCAGGGCATGCCATCCTGCATGCCACGGGACCTGGCCTGCACCAGGATACAACTTTGCAATGGCTTGCCCGCTTGCTTGTAGGGCGCCCACTGGGCTGCCACCCACCACTGGCCACCTGCCTGATCACTTGGCTTGCCATCTGCTGCCACCACCTCCAGCGTCTCAGTGAACAGGCAGCGTGCCAGCTCCTCCAGCCCTGTCCGGAGGGACCGTCACCTTTGTCTGTAGAGAAGGACACCCCTGCCTGGGGGGACTATCACCCCTACCCCGAGGGATCATGGAATGGTTTGGGTTGGAAGGGACCCCAAAGCCCATCCAGTTCCACCCCCTCGCCATGGGCAGGGACACCTCCCACCACAGCAGGCTGCTCAAGGCCCCATCCAACCTGGCCTGGAACACTTCCAGGGAGGGGGCACCCACAGGTTCCCTGGGCAACCTGTGCCAGTGCCTCACCACCCTCAGCGTGAACAATTTCCTCCTAATGTCCAATCTAAATCTTCCCCCTTCCGGTTTAAAGCTGTTCCCCCTTGTCCTGTCACTACTTGCCCTTGTAAAAAGCCCCTCCCCAGCTTTCCTGGAGCCCCTTCAGGTACCGGAAGGCTGCTGTGAAGTCCCCCCCAGAGCCTTCTCTTCTCCAGGCTGAACAACATGAACTCTCTCAGCCTGTGCTCACAGAAGAGGGGCTGCAAGCCCTTTGATCATCTCTGTGACCTCCTCTGGACCCGCTCCAACAGTTCCACTCCCTTCTTATGCTGGGGATGGACACCACTGGTCTCGCCGTTGCTCCAGCTCAAGCCCCCCTGCTCTGTGCCCCCCAACCCCGGGGATGCCCAGAGGATGGCGGGGGGTGGGGTGCAGGGAGGCACCCACCAATGCAGCTGAGAAACTCTACAGCGGCCTCTGCGAGGGCTGGGATCTCCTGCTGGCACTCCGGGGGAGCCTCCATGCCTGAGGACTCCTGCTGCTGGACACCCAGGGGAGAGAGGACGGCAGGTCTTCCCCAGGCTGCGATAGCCACACGTGTAACCCTGAGAGGGAGCGAGAGGCACAGTGACACTCTCCTCCCCTGGCCTCTCAGCCCCTGTCATCCCCCATCCTCTCCCCTGGCCCCCCAACACCCTCCTCTCCTCTTCAGGCCCCCAGCCTGTCACTTCCTTGCCCCTCAACAACCCTTCCCCTCAGCCGCCCCTGACACCCCAACACCCTCCTACCCTCTTCAGCCCCTTGTCCTCCCGACCTGCCCGGGCTGCACGTCGGTGCCCCAACCCCCCCACAACAACGCCTCAAACGGTCTCTGTGGCAACGGCTCCGCCTCTTAAAGGGGCTACGGGGTTGGGTGTGGTGGAGGGGAGGCAGCAACCGCGTGGGGAAGGGGTCACACAGGTACAAATTTCATCCGGTCTTTTATTTTGGGGTGCTCCAGCCCCCAGTAAAGCAGCACCCCCCAACATTGTCCCATGGTCCCATCCCAGTGTGTCTGTGGGCGGTGGGAGGGGGTCTCTCCAGCACCAAAGCATGTGGTGATGGAAAAGATCCCCTTGCCTGGAGGTAGTATAGGGATCCCACCCCCCTTGCTGGCTCCACCCCACCTGTCCCCCAAGGAGATGCACAGCACCGGGGGCTCCTGGGGGAAGGGAGGGCTCCCTGAGTGCTGGGGGAGGGGGAATCGGGGGCTCCCACATGGGGGGGTAGGAAAAGCCCTTGGTGCCATCCCTACAGCCCCAGCAGTGGGGTGGGGGGGCTACAGACCCCCATAAAGGGGATTGAGGTGCTTCTAGGTGACAGCTGGTGACACTCAAGTACGGGGGAACAAAGGCAGGGATCACTTACAAGGTGCCCGCAGAGGTGGGGACTTTGTCCACTCTTCTGCCCCCCCTTGCAGGCACCCCAGGAGGGGGATTCACAGCAAAAGAACCCACGGTGTGTCAGGCCTTCCCATGCCCAAGCAGCACGCAGGCCCATGGAAAGGGCAGGGGTCTGGGGAGGTGGGGGTCTAGGTGGTATTGTAGAGGTCCTTGCGCTTCCGCACTGCCTTGAGGACACGGGCACGGAAGGTGTTGGGGTCTTCTCCTCCACCCTGCTGCATCCCCAGTGCTGCCTGCAGTTCCGGTCGGTGGGTCCTCAGGAAGGGGTTGTATGTTTGCTCTTCCCCCAGTGTAGAGGGGCACTGTGGGGGAAGCAGCTCAGCTCAGCCTGCCCTGGAGACAGCACCCTCGACATGGATCTGGGACACCCCCCTACCCCTCCCCAGCGTCCCCTTCCCCTACAGCACCTGCCATGTCACGAGGGTGCTGGGGTGCAGCATCCCTGATGAGGGATGGAGAACCCAGTGAGGGGTTGGGGGGGGCTACAGCCAGGGGACCCCCAGCCTCACCGTGCTCCTCTTCTCCTGCCGCTGCTGCATTGCCCACCACAGCTTCTGCTCCAGTGCGGGATTGTCCAGCTCCAGGAGGCTGGCGAAGGTCAGGCACTCCAGTGCGTACTCATGCCCTGGGGACCCCCATGCCCCTTAGCATTGCACCTTCCTGCCCCCACAGCTTGGCAGTGGGGCATGGGAGGGACACAAGCAGCTCTGCCCCACTGTTGGGGACACTCACCTGGCCACAGCAGTGTGTCCTCACCCAAACTCATGGCCAGATCCAGAGAGGTGAGCATGGTCTCAGGGGAGCCCTCAAACAGCCTACCTGAACCCCCACACAACCCGCCTTATGGCAGGAGGACTGGAGAAGCACCCCAAGCCCTTCCCAGGGTGGGATGCCCATCCAGCCACTCAGGTCCAAGATTGGGGCACTTACCACAGCCAGCGAGGAATAGGAGGTCCCCGGAGAAAAGGCAGAGTGGGGCACCAAAGGGCTCCCCATCCAGCACGTACACCATGTGGCCCACGGTGTGACCAGGCGTGGCAAGTGCCTCGAAGGTCAGGCAGCCCACACTCACCTTCTCCCTGTCCGCAAGCGGGCTGCACCAGGCACAGGGCTGCACCATCAGGATGCCCCCCTAGCAATCCAGAACACCCACCTCCCCATGCAGCACCTCCCAGTGTCACGAGTGTGCCAGATCTCTGCCCATGACAGGGGAAACATGCTATGGGGGATGGATTGGTGGGTGGGTGGAGCAGAGATTGGTGGTTTGGGGTGAAGTCCCTGCCCCCCAAATTTGCAGGGGTGCCAGGGAACACGGGGGTACAGGACTTACTTGGTGAGCTCTGGGATGGTGTCGAGGGCACTGCCATACACCTTGCAGGAGCTGTGCCGCTGTCGGATTGCTGCGTTCCCCCCGCTGTGGTCCCTACAGGCAGGGAGGTCAGCACCCCAAAACAGGTCCCCCCACCCCACGTGAGGTAGGGCTGGGGGGTCACCTTAGCTGAAGCACACTCCACAGCAGCCACCCACCCCCTCCTTGCACCTTACCAGTGCTTGTGGGTGCAGAATATGGCCTCCAGCATCACCCCCTCTTCTTCAATGGCAGCCTGGAAATTGGGGGACACATACACACAGAGACATTTGCAGGGAATAGAAACAGAAGCCCAGTATTGGTCTCCCCGAAATTCCCATCTTGGCCCTGCCCAGCTCCACAGGTGCTGGATTAGCCCTGCCACCCCTCTAACCTTGCCCTGAGCACTAGGGCTGCAGATCAGGGGCATATTTGTCCCTTTTGCCTGCCAAAAAGCCCTCTCATCCAGGGACACCCAAACATCTCATAAGGGTCTCCCATGGGGTTCTCACCTCCACGGCCAGTGGGTCAGAGGGGTCGACAACAGCTGCACGGTTGGAGCCAGTGTCGATGACCAGGTAGCTGTAGTTGTTGGAAAGCACGGGAATGGGCAGGATTTTCACCCCTGAGTGAGGAAGGAGAGACAGACTTCAGAGTATGATCCCTCATTTTAAATCAAATGCTTTGGGCAATTTGGTGACAGCAACCCTCCCTCCACTCCAAAGTGCCAGTGTGGGGACACGCTGGGGCCGTGGCAGCAGTGGGTCTGGCCAGGACTCACCGGGAAAGCAGCAGGGCTGGGGCATGGAATGGCCCTGTGGGTACCGCTCCCGGGCCTTCTTCAGCTGCCACAGGTAGAAGAGGTAGCCCAGCTGTGTGCGGGTGTACAGGGTGTACCTGGGGAGAGCAGACATGCCCAGGTGTTAATCATGGAACCATAGAATATCCTGAGTTGGAAGGGACCCACAAGGATCATCAAGTCCAACTCCTGTCCCTGCATAGGACAACCCCAACACTCATACCATGTGATGGCATTGTTCAAATGCTTCTTGAATATTGTCAGGCTTGGTGCCATGACTGTGCCACCCTCTGGGTGAAGAGCCTCTTTCTAATATCCAACCTAACCCTCCCCCGGCACGTCTTCTTGCCATTCCCTTGGGTCACCAGAAAGAAGAGATCAGCACCAGTTCCTCCTCCTTCCCTTGTGAGGAACCTGTAGACCTCAATCTCTGCTTCTCCAGGCTGAACAGACCAAGTGACTTTAGCTGCTTCTCATACGACTTTCTCTCTAAATCCTTCATCAACTTCGTGGCCCCTATTGGACACTCTCCTGTAGCTTTAGATCCTTTTTATCCTGCAGTGCCCCAAACCACACACAATACTCAAGGTTGGGCCACACCAGTGCAGAGCAGAGCAGGACTATCCCTTCCCTCTCCCAGCTGGCAATGCTGTGCTTGATGCACCCCAGGGCATGGTTGGCCCCTTGGCTGCCAGGGCACACTGCTGGCTCATGTTCAACTTGTCTTCAGTCAGCATCCCCAGGTTCCTTTCCACAGGGCTGCTCTACAGCCTCTCCCCAGTCTGTATGTATATCCAGGGTTGCTGTGTCGCAGGTGCAAAACCTGTCCCTTGCCCTTGTAAAACTTCATGCGGCTGGTGATTGCCTAGCTCTCCGGTTTGTCCAGATCCCTCTGCAGGGCCTCCCTTGCCCTCAGGTGTCAACAGCTCCTCCAGTTTCGTGTCACCTGCAAACTTGGTCATTAAATCTTCCGGTCCTGCATCCAGGTCACTTATGAAGATGTTAAAAAGTACTGGCCCCAAGAAGGATCCCGGGAACCCTGCTGGTTACCCCCACTTGGGGAGTGGGCTGGGACCCCCCTGGGGGACACACAGAAGGTCCCTTTCCCACACGTGGGGGTTGGAGGTGACAAATCATCCAGGTCCCCTACCCCAGCTCTGCAGCAAGGGCAGAATCAGTGCCCCAGGCCAGTGTCCCCCTAGCTGCTCTGGGTACCAAGGGAATACAAGGGGTGGGCATCGCTTCAGGGACATCCATCTGTCTGCCCGTCTGTTCCAGACGGCTCTGCTCAATGGAGCCTCAGGTCTTTGCCCCTACCCGGGTGTGGGGGCCGTGCCCAGAGCTGACCCCACTCCCAAAGCCTTCCCTGGATGCCACAGCCCCAGGGCAGAGGGAAGTGGGAGCAGAACAGCCTGGAGAAAAGGGAAGCGAGAGACGAACCCTTGGCACGTGCCGCGCAGGGCTGCGACAAAGGGGAGCCGGGGGGTCCCATTTATACAGAAGCGTTTCAGACCGGGAACCGCGGCTGGTGCCCTGGGAGTCGTGCAGAGCCCCGGCTGGCCAAGCCCATTCCTGGGATGCTTACACCCACCGGGGGGGTTCCCGGCAGGACCGCTGCATCCCGCGGGCAGGAGGCAGCACGGAGGTCACGGCCGTGGCACCGGGGCGGGTTAATGCTTAGCCCCAAGGGAAGGAGCCACGGCGGAGGGAGGGTCAGGTCCCGAGGTGCTGGGGGAGCCGGCGGCAGAGTCCCGGTCCCGGCAAGCCTTCCCGGTAACTGGGCTGAGAACCCGGGGCCCCAGCGAGGCGGGCACGCACCGGGCTGCACCCGGCAACGCCGCACAAACAGAACAAAGACGGGCAGCGGGGATAAGGGAGGAGGTACCGGGGGCCCCTCCCGGCGGGAACTCACCCCACGCGGAACAGCAGCCGCACAGCCAGGGCCATGAGCGCGGCGGCGGCGCGGCGGACGAGGCGGCGGAGGGGTGGGCAGGCGGCCCCCAGCCCACGGGCAACCGCAGCGGCAACAGCCACCGCCACTCGCCGCGCGGAGCCGCCATGGCCCGGGCGCCGCCCCCCGCGCGCCGCGGCCATGCCGCCCCGGCCCCGCCCCCTCCTGCAGACCCCGCCCCTCAGACCCGCCCCAACGCGCCACGCCCCAACCACGCCCCCCCTCCGGTCACGCCCGTCGCGTTCCGCCATAGTCACGACCCTCCCAGACCACGCCCCCGTCAGCGATCCTAGGCCACGCCCCCATGCGCCTCTCGCGGCCCCACCCCATCCCGGCCTGGCCAAGTCCCCTCCCGCCTGGACCACGCCCCCTCGCGGTGGTTCCGGCCACCCTCCCGCCGCGCCCCGGTCTGGCCACGCCCCCTCCGCTGCTGTTCCGCTCCTTGCTACACGCCACGCCCCCTCCCGCCACGCCTCCTTACGCGTGCCCACCTCCGGCACCGCCCCTTCCCCTCCCACCGCTTCTCCCATGTCGCGCCGGCCACGCCCCCTGCCCCCACCCCGCTCCCCCTACCCCGCGGCGCCCCCTGCCGGCCGCATGGAATCACTGCCGCGGGAACCAGGGAGGGGAAGGGGAGACACCGACCGCGTCACCGGCGGAGAGGAGGGGATTCCCCTCCTGGGTGTCCCCTCAGTGACGTCACTGCGCAGAGAAGGGGTGAGTGACGTCATAGACCCCGGGAAGGAGGTCCTCGGGGGGAAGGCTGGGGGTCGGTGCCGGTCACTAGCGGCTGACCCGGCCCCCACGGGGCGCAGCGTGCGGAGACGCCGCCGGGGGGCGCGGCGGGCGGTGCGTCCCCCGCCCCGTCCCGGATTCGCGGCCCCGCGGAGCAGCGCGCAGCAGGTAGGGCGGCCAAGGGGCTCCACGACCCCCGCCTCGCCCGCTTCTCCCCGCCCCGCTCCCCCGGCCTCACCTGCCCCGTTCCTCATCCCCTCCAACCCCCCTGTCCTGGCGCCTTCCGTGCCAACGGCGGCGGGCGGGCGGTCCCAGCTCTAGACCGAGCGTCCCGGGACCGGGCGGAGGCGTCTGAGCGGTCCCTGAGCCGCGGGACGCGCAGCAACCCCGGACCGTGTGCCCGGCACGGGCGGCGGCGGCTCGGGTCGAAGTCCGGCGCGGCGAGGGGAGCGGGAGTGGAGCGGGGTCCCGCGGGCGGGGAACGGGACACCGGGACAGGATCTCATGGGTCCCCCACGGGCGGCACCCCACAGATGGAGCCCACAGTGGGAGCTCCGTGGAGGGGCATCCCCACGGGTTTGGTCCACGAACAGGACCCCACAGACACGACCCCATGGAAGGGTCAGGACCGCTGCAGATGGGATCCACTGACTGGTCCCCACAAACGGGACCCACGGACAGGATCCTCCCAGACAGGACCACACGTATGGGTCCCTACGGACAGGAGCCCACGGATGGGACCCCATGGATAGGAACGGGTGGAACCCTACGGATGGGACCCACACAGGCAGGACTCCACGGGACTCCCACGGATGGGACCCATGGGTGGGACCCCACAGGCAGACGTCGCCATAAGGCGGGTGTCGTGTTCCAGGCCCCATGGGATCATGTCAGGGGGAACTGGGGTGCGGTGTAGGGTGTTCCGGGGGCGGGGCACTGTCCTTTGTGCTGTGGAGGGGGCCCCCATAGCCCCCTGGGGTGTCTCAGAAGGGAGAGTGGCACCATGGGGGAGGCTGTGGGTGGTGCAGGGGCTTAGGGACAGAAGGGCACCTCTGTCACGCGTCCCTGTCCCCTGGACAGCCCTGTTGTCCCCGTTCTGCCTGTGGGGACCCTAACCCTAGGGCTCGGGAGGGCAGAGAGGTGGCAGCAATGCTGAGGTCTTGCGTACTTGTGTCCTGTGTGAGCAGCGTCGGGCAGGCAGTGAGAGGACCCGGCCTGGGTGGGCTGTGCTGACTCCTCCGGCCAAGCCAGGCCAGGCTGTGGTGGGGCGGGTTGGATTGTGCTGTATGTAGCTGCACTGTGTCGTATGAAGGAGCTGTGCCGTGCCAGGCTGTGCCGTTCCAGGCTGTGTCATGCTGTCCCAAGCCATGCTGTGCTGTATCAGGTTGTGCCATGCCATACCAAGCTGTGGTGGGAGCTTCCAGGCTCTTCCTGGAAGACAGATGCTTTTCCAGGCAACTCCCCGTGGGGAGCCATGTGGAAAGCAGGGAGCCGTGGCTGCCACCTAAACCCTGCCCCCTTCCAAGGTAGACCTTGGCACTCCAGGGTTCCTATGGAGCTGGTGGTAGGAATGCTGGGGCAGCCAGCAGGGACTCTGCCCGGTGCTACTGATGAGGCTGTGCTGGGGTGACAGCTGCCTGCGCCCCAAGTCCTGGCTGGCCGCGCCTTATCTGTGCTGAGTCACGGTACCAGCGTAGAGCGGCACCCTTGTTCCTGGGGACAGCATGTCATGCCCGGGCCACTGAGCTGCCCCATGTGGCTCTATGACCGATGACGCTTGGTTTCGGGGCCCTGCTGTGCCCCGGCCCAGGAAGGGTGCAGAACGACGCGTGCTTCCCTGGGTGCGGTGACCACAGGGACCCGTCAGGCTGGTTCCTGCCCCAAGGCTACTCCGCTGGGGTGGGGACAGGAGGGGCTGGGACAGCTGGCAGACCATGGGGTGCCAGCCATGAGTTCAGGGTGGGACCCCCCAGGGATCATGTGCTGGATGGATACACCCGGCTTTCCCCAGACTCCTGGCTTCCTTCCTGGGGTCTCCGATCCTCCCTAAGTGGGTGCTGGTCACAGGGGTTTCCTGGGGTCAGGCTCCTGTTCTGGGCCCTTCCCTGCCCCCACAGATGTGAGGGGGCACTGGGTGCTTTTTGGGAAATCGCAGAGTAGCAAAAATGGAACTTCCCGGCCAGGTGGGCACTGCCATGCTGGTTATTTTCAGCACTGCTGTCATAACGATGGTGAAGGGCCATGGCAGCCTTGGCACAGCTGGGACAGATGGATAGCAGTAGGGACAGAGGGATGGACGCTGAGCTGCTCCCTCCAGCCTGGTATGGCTGGCCCCGGGTGTGCCCCTAGTTGCGGGAAGCGCTGGCGTCATGCTGGAGGAAGCGCCTGGTCCCCTCCCAGACCTGGCCCAGTTGGGATCAGATTGTGGTCCCTTCCTGGGAACAGTCTTGGGCTCACGTCACTGTTGTGAGCAGGGGGCATGCAAAGGGATCCTGGCACCTGCCTGGGGCTCTGCATGGGCAACCCGCCATGCCAGCACCAGATGGGGGGGGGGGGTGGCAGGCGGGTAAAGGCCTGGCAGTGGCTTCTGGCAGCACCGTTGTTTTCCTGGCCTTGGAGATCCTGTCTTCCTCCTCCTCCTGCTGGCCTTGGGCCCAGGCGGGCTGCTCCCAGCTGCTGGGGGCTCTGCAAGGGGAGCCAGTGCGGCTGAGGGGGGAAGTTGTGGCACCACTCCCACCCCCCACCAGGGACATGAGGACAGGCTGAGAGAGTTCGTGTTGTTCAGCCTGGAGAAGAGAAGGCTCTGCGGAGAGCTCATAGGGGCCTTCCAGTACCTGAAGGGGCTACAGGAAAGCTGGGGAAGGGCTTTTTACAAGGGCAAGTAGTGACAGGACAAGGGGGGACAGCTTTAAACTGGAAGGGGGAAGATTTAGATTAAACATTAGGAGGAAATTTTTCACGATGAGGGTGGTGAGGCACTGGCACAGGTTGCCCAGGGAACCTGTGGGTGCCCCCTCCCTGGAAGTGTTCCAGGCCAGGTTGGTTGGGGCCTTGAGCAGCCTGGTGTGGCGGGAGGGGTCCCTGCCCATGGCAGGGAGTGGAACTGGATGGGCTTTGGGGTCCCTTCCAACCCAAACCATTCTATGATTCTGTGATTCTGTCTGCCTCCCCCCAAGCTGACGCAGGTGGTGCTTGTGCCCTGTATCTCCCTGAGGGGACCCAGGTGATCTGAAGTCCCCAAGTGCCCTGCCAGGCTGCTGGGCAGGGGCACCCTCAAACTGGGGCCTGCAGCAGGGTTCATGTGGGTGTGATCAGGATTAGGCCCTGGGTTTTCATCCCAGGCAGTGGGCAGGGTGATGCTTTTTGTCCCCAGGAGCTGGGGACTGGGTGGGGCACAGCGAGGTGGGCTCCCTGTCCCCTGGTGTTGGCAGAGTGGGCTCTGAAGGCTGGAGAGGTCACATCCCCTCCAGAGAGGTCATGGCTCCCACCATGGCTTGAGTCAGTGCGTGGCTGTGCCCTGCCTGTGGCCAGCCACTGATGCAGGTGCTGGGGACTCAGGGCACAGGAATGCAGGTGGCCTTGGCCTGGGGGACAGTGGCGCCGTCCCTTGCCTCTCATTGACCTGCTGACATTGAGGCCAGCTTGCCCTTATTAATTGGAAGCCACTATTAAATTGGGAGGGGAGGTTTTGCAGCTCCATTGTCCCCTCTCTTCCTGCACCTGCAGCTCCTCTTGTCAAGGACACGTTGTACCCAGGGAGGGGGACCTGCACTGACAACTCTCATCTTCTCTGCCCTCCAGGTGCACACGGGAGACACAGGGAACCAGCATGGCACAGCCCAGTGCGCCACCCCCCTATGATGACAAGAACCACCTCTACCCCCAACCCCCAGGAGGATACCCCCAGCCCCCCCATTATGCTGGGGGGTACCCACAACCTGGGGGCTACCCACAACCTGGGGGCTACCCACAGCCTGGGGGGTACCCACAACCAGGGGGGTATGTGCAGCCAGGGGGGTACCCCCAGCCAGGGATGGCCATGCCTACTATGCCTATTCGGCTTGGTAAGTTGGGGCACCTTGGGCTCTTTTTGTGGGGAACACTAGAAATGGGGGTGCTATGGGGGGCTGTGCAGCCCACCCTGGTTGCTGAGGAGTGTCCCCCACTGCAGTTGAGGATGGCATCGGGGACGGCTCCCCCTTCCAGTCGGCTGTCTGGGATGACAGGAAAGTCCGGCACAACTTCATCCGCAAGGTGAGTCCTAGGGGGCCAGGGGGACCTATTGTGGTGGGGGGGCAGGTCCTGACACCCCCTCTCTCTTGCAGGTCTATGCCATCATCTCCCTGCAGCTGCTGGTGACGGCAGGGATCATCGCCACGTTCACCTTCATGTGAGTGGAGGGTCCTTCCTTAACCTTGCCCAAAAAAGGGGGGCACCTGGCCTTGTGTCCCCCTGGGAGGGGCCCTGAAGAGACAGTAGTTGCTGTCCCCCCTCCCTCATGCTTGTCCCTCCCATCCCGCAGCTCCCCTGTCCGCTCCTTCGTCCAGAGGAATGTCGCCATCTACTACGCCTCGTAGTGAGTAGGGGGTCCACTGGTTTGCATCCCGGTGGGATGCTCTCCAGCAGCTTGCACTCACCATTGCGGTCTCTCAGCCTGGAGGGGTTCTGGTGGGGGGGGTCTTAGGGCTGACACCTGCTGTCTCTCTCCGCAGTGCTGTGTTCCTGGTGACCTACCTGGTGCTGGCCTGCTGCCAGGGTCCTCGGTGAGTCACTGGTGGCCAGGACCCCCAGGGTGGGGAGCGTGGATATGGTGGAGGGTCTCCAGGGCATCAGGAGGATGGTCCCTGCGTGGCGCTGCCCCTGGGGCATGGGGACCAGCGGGATGTGACATGGACACTGTTACCAGCTCACCTCTTTCCCCCGTTTTGTCCCCAGGAGACGCTTCCCCTGGAACATCATCCTGCTGAGCATGTTTGTGAGTGGGCTAGGGGGTGGAGGGGTGGCTGGTGGTGCTCCCATGGCACCCCAGCTTCCCAGAGGGGCTGGGAGGGGAGGGAAGATGCATGGCAGGTGGGAGGCAGCCTGGAACTGCTTTCCCCACCCTGGTACCGCTTGCCTTTCTGAGCCCACCCCTTCTGTCCTGCAGACGCTGGCCATGGGGCTGATGACAGGGATGATTGCCAGGTACATCTTGGGGATGTGGTGACAGGAGCTGGGGTCACTTCTGGCTCAAATGAACACCCTGGTCTCCTGGGATGAGAGACAGTGGCGTCCCTGCCTGGGTTCCAGGCTGTGGGGGGTCAACAGCACCCTCCTGGCAGCGGGGTGCTGTAACATAGGGTGACCCTGGTGTCCCTTCTGTCCACAGTATGTATGAGACCAAAGCCGTCTTGATCGCCATGCTCATCACTGCCATCGTGGCCATCATTGTCACCATCTTCTGCTTCCAGACCAAGGCAAGGAGGGGGGATGTGCTCTGGTCTGTCCTGGGGGTGTCAGGCGTGGGGAGCTGGGTGGTGCAGACACCCCAGGCTCTCCCGTGACATATGTGTGTGTCATCCCCCTGGCAGGTTGATTTTACATCATGTCCAGGGCTCTTCTGCGTGCTGGGCATTGTGGTCATGGTGACCGGGATCATCACTGTCATTGTTCTCTCCTTCAAATATGTGAGTGGGGGGGGACAGAGGGGCTGTGGGGTGCCATGGGTGTCCTCAGGGCTGGTGTGGGCAGTGGGGGGGTTGAGTGGTTCCTGTTTGCTGGGAAGCAGGGTGTGGTGCTGGCCACGGCAGAGGCAGCTTGCCCGCAGGGAGAGGGTGCGTTGACAAGCATCAGCAGCATCTCCTGGGGAGCTGGGTGTGGGCAGGACCTGCCCTGCCTTGCCCACTGCCTGCCAGCACCCAGCTCACTCTGCCCATCTCCCGTTCCCCACGCAGGTCCCCTGGCTCCACATGCTGTATGCAGCCATCGGTGCCATCGCCTTCACCCTGGTGAGTTGAGGTCTGAAGTGGGCAGAGGGTGTCAGGCAGGGACTCCATTGTCCCCTGTCTTTGCCTGACGCTCTCTGTCCCCCCAGTTCCTTGCCTATGACACGCAACTTGTGCTGGGGAACAGGAAGAACACACTGAGCCCTGAGGAGTACATCTATGGCGCCCTCACCATCTACACTGATATTGTCTACATCTTCACATTCATCCTGCAGATCGTGGGCCGGGATTAGCCCCAGAACCCCTCCTGTCCCCCCCGCCGCTTCCCCTCACCCCCTCCTCTAGCCTCTGTTCAGGATATATTTCTAGTGCTTCGGCATCCCTACCCATAGGCTGCTAAGGAAAGGGCTTCCCTTGATCCTCCCTCCACAAGTCTCCAAGCGTGGTGGGGAAAATTAGCCACTGGTGTGCCTGGCCTCGGCAGTGCTCACCAAGGCTGTGCTGGCATTGCCAAGCTGGCAGTGGAGCACCAGGGTCCTGCCTGGACACAGGGAGCTGGCAGTGGCCACTAGGATCACATTGGGATTTTTCTGGCAGAGCCTGGTTGGTGTCATTCACTCAGTGCCTTAAAAGCAGCTTTGGCTGTGCCCTCCTCCCCGAGGTGCGGTGGTGCCCGGTGTGGGTGTGGGGCAGCTGGGACCCCCGTGGCAGAACTTGTAGCAGAGCTCATGTTTGCAGAAGCCAGGCAGCTGCTAACGTGGGTAGAATTGCACTTGCTAAATAAATCACTTCAATTTTCCAAACAGTCTCAGTCTTACTGGTGTGGTGACTCCCCCAAAAGCCCTAGGGCGGCCTCAGCACAGGGGCTGTGGCCTTGGCCAGCAAAAAACCTGCTCTGGGGAGAAAAGCCAAGGTCGAGCCGCTTCAGGCTGGGTCTCCCCTGCTCACCTGTCCCCGTGGGCAGGACTCTGGCTGCGGAGCACCTGGGCCTGCCCTGCTCCGGGGGGGCAGCCAGAGCTGGGACTGAGCAATGAGGGAGTGATCGCAGTGGTTACCGAGCTGTTCCACTCACCAGGGATGAGGTTTATTTGTCCCCATCCAACCCCATAACTGCACCTTGGCCAGTCCCTTCAGGATGCCACGGTGCCCGGCTCAGGGTGGGGGTCAGCCCAGCTATGCCCCTCTGGCCACTCTCTTGTATCGCTCCGTCTCGTACTCGCCCTGGTTGGCTTCCATCATCTTCCGGCGGATTTTTTGCTGCTCCAGACGGTTTTTGTCCACTTCTCGCTTGGCCAGAAGGAAGAGGATGATGCCGGAGGGCAACCCAATGGCCCTGCAGGACAGGTGACGAGCAGGAGATGGAGAGTGCCGCAGAGAAACACCTCCATGCTCAGCGCTACAGCCCCCTGGGATGTCCCATCCCACCCTAGGCCATGCAGAGCTGCAGCATCCCAGTGCCAAGGCTCTCCTGATGCCTCAGCCACTCACCAGGCCACCCCCACCGGCTTCATGGGGTTCTTGCCCTTCTTGTGGGTGGGGATGTACTCCACCCCCTCGGGGAGCCCCCTGCTCCTGGGCTCTGGGTCAGCTCGTGGACCTGCTGGCTGGTTCGAGCTCTGCATGAGGAGCCGTGTGCCCAGGGGAACCGGCTGCTCCCAGGGCCTGGTAGGACCCGCTGCCTGCCCTGCTGCCACCAGCAGCCCTGTGGGGAGAGAGGGGTTAGAGAGGGGTTAGAGAGGGGCAGCCATAGCACAGCACGTGGGGGGCCCAGCCTGAGTTGCCTGAAGCTCCTGCTCTGTCCCCTGTCCCTGCGCTACACTTTCCACTGTCCCTGGCCCCTGCCCTTGCTCTGCAGCTGCCCTTGTCCCTGCCCTGCCCTTTCCCCTGCCCCCACCATTTCCCCTGCTCTTTTCCCTTTCCCTTTTCCTTTTTCCCTTTTCCCCTTTCCCTTTTTCGCTTTCCCTTTCGCCTGTCTCTGCCCCACCCTTGTCCCCATCCCTGTCCCTTGCCCGTCTTCTGTCCCTTCCCCTTTCTCCTGTCCCATTCCCGTCCCCTTCCCCCTTCCCCTTCCTCTCCGTCTTCTTCTCTTCCTTTCCATGTCCCTGCCCTGTCCCTGCCCTGCCGGCAGGGGGCGCTCGCGGACGGGACCGAAAAGGGGGCGTGGCCAACGCAAGGGGCGTGGCCACAGAGAGGGGCACGGCCATGGCGCGGGAGTGGTCGGGGCGGCTGAGGGCCCCCTGCTCAGCCGGGCGGGGCCGCCCCCACCGCCCTGGCCTGGGGGCGCCGCGGGGCGGGCGGTGATGACGGTGCCGGTGCCCCCCTGGCCCCGCCCGGGGTCGCCCTTACCCCGTAGTGCGCCGCGCGCCGCCGCCATGTCGGGCCGTGGGGGAGAACGCCGCACTGCACGCCGGGAGCCGCCGCCCGCCCTGCTGGGCCGTGAGAACTACAGCTCCCAGGAGCACCGCGCGGGGCCGCCTGCAGCGGAAGGAGCGTGGCCAGGCCGAGGACACGCGCTGGGATTGGCTGAAGTGTGAGGAAGGCAGGCGGGGACTGGCTGGGGCGGGGCGGGCGGCGGAAGTTTGGGCCAGGTGGGGTGCGCGGGCCGGCATGGAGCCCGCCGAGGGCCCCGGGGCCCTGGACTTCCACGGCGACGAGGAGATCATCGAGGTGGTGGAGTTGGGCCCGCCCGGGCCGGGTGAGACGGGGTACCAGGCAGGGCCTGCGAGGGCTCGGCCTCCCCTCAGGGCACCGGCTTCCCTCCCTGGCCCGGCCCCACTCGCCCCCGGGCCCGGTTCGCGCCCTCCCTGGGGCCTGGCTCCGCCCCGCCAGGCCAGTTCCCCCTATCCCGGGGCCCGGATCCTCCCCTCTTCCCCGCCTCACTACCACCACCTTGGGGCCTGGCTCCCCCGGGCCCGCGGCCTCGCCCCGCTCCTTTGCAGCCCCTCTCTTCCGGGTACTCGCCCCGCTGCCCCGTTCCCCGGGGACCCCCGAGAGCCCCCACGCACTGACCTTTGCCCGCCCCTCCCCTCCCCCCGCAGATGACCTGGCCGATGAGATGGAGGACGTGGACTTTGACGACGAGGGTGCGGAAGAGCCCGAGGCCGAAGCTTGGGAGACAGAGGATGACGAGGGGGTGGAGGACAGCATGGAAGCCCAGGACGACAGCGAGGTCACATTCTCCCTCCATTCAGGTGAGCAGTGGGCATGGGCAGTGGCAGCTGGGGTCCCCTAGACACCTGCTCCCAGCCTTGTGGCTTTCCCTGGAATAAGGGGAGGCAGCAGGTCCTTGTTTGGCTGCCGTTCCTGGGGCACTCGTCATGACGCAGGACTATGATGCCTTGGGCTTTGCTGATTTCTAATGTACACCCTTCGAGCCTCCTACCGTGGCATCTCACGCTGGGCTTAGCAGACAGGCCCTGCTGCGCTTCCTTCAGGGGACAGATTCCCACTGGGTTGGGCTAGGAGTTCAGCTTGCTATGTTCTGCCCAGACCTGATATTGCTGGGATTTGGATCCCCCGGAAACATCAGGTGGGGTGTAAGCAGTGTCCAAGCTACATAGTCTCTCTTCTCTTCTGTGAAGCTTCTGTTTTCTGTGTGAGCCTCGACCCCAAGACCAACACGCTGGCAGTGACGGGCGGGGAGGATGACAAGGCCTTTGTGTGGCGCGTGAGTGATGGAGAGCTCCTGTTCGAATGCGCAGGTGAGGTGCTTGAGGCTGCCCGAGTGAGCACCCTGTTTCCTTCCAGCCACATCTTTCTGGACATGCTCTTCCCCAGCCAATGCCCTGCTGGAGCTGGACTCCTGACCGCCCTCCTTAGCTTGGCCTGAGCAGTCTCTGTCCCCTGACATCTCTAGGACACAAGGACTCGGTCACCTGTGCTGGCTTCAGTCACGACTCTGTGTTTGTGGCCACGGGTGACATGTCTGGGCTTATCAAAGTGTGGCGAGTGGACACTAAGGAAGAAGTGTGGTCCTTTGAAGTGGGAGACTTGGAGGTGAGCGACGGCAGCCCTGGTGCTGCAGGGAGCTCATGGGCCAGCAGCCAGGGCTCACCTGGGGGAAGGAGGTGGGGACGTCACCCCCATGACACTGCCTGTCCCTCTTTGCCCAGTGGATGGAGTGGCACCCTCAAGCCCACGTCCTTCTGGCTGGCACGGCTGATGGTAACTCCTGGATGTGGAAGATCCCCAGTGGAGACTGCAAAACCTTCCAGGGTCCTGCGTGCCCGGCCACGTGTGGCAGGATCCTGCCGGATGGTGAGGCACAGGGGCTGTACAGGGTGGGGAGCATTATCAGATCTTGTGACAGATCCCGCTGGCACCATCTGCCCTCCTGCTTCTGCCAGTCTGTGCTGAGCGAGAGGTGGAGGGGGAAGGGGAGCTCTGGCTTTATCTGCTGGCTTTGTCTCGCCCAGGGAAGCGAGCAGTGGTAGGGTATGAGGATGGGACCATGCGCATCTGGGACCTGAAGCAGGGAACATCGCTGCATGTCCTGAAAGGTAGGGAAGAGGTTAATCACCTGGGGTGCTCCCTAATTGGGGAACAGCTGTTTTCAGCGGGCTCTGCCTGGGCAGAGAGGCCAGGGGCTTCCGAAGGGAGCCTAGTGCTGTGTTTCCCTGTCCCCGTGGATGGCTGCTTCTTGCCACCGGGGTGCTGGCAGGGCTGGGCAAAGTGGAGGCTGCAGGAAGGTGGGTTTTGAGGCCCCCTGGGTCTCTGTGGGGAGGAGCTCATGAGTCTCCTGCTCGCCCCCCCCTTCCCCAGGCCAGGACGGCCACCAGGACCCCTTGACGTGTGTGGCTAGCAACCAGGATGGCAGTTTGATCCTGACGGGCTCTGTGGACTGTCATGCCAAGCTGGTCAACTCTGCCACAGGCAAGGTGGGTCCCTGTGGGCAAGGGCAAAGCCAGGAGCCCTGGGGTAGGGGGACTGGCCTTCCAAGCCACTGTCCTGGAGCAGGCAGGTGTCCCTGGGTGGTTCAGGGCTCTCCTTGTCCCAAGTGGCCACTGGCAGCCAGCAGGAGGCACCCTTGGCCAACACACAATTGCTTTCTCCCAGTTAGTGGTGGGACCTGTAGCTGGCTGGTCCTGGGCTCAAGGAAGTTCCTCCTCCTCGTTTGCTTGCTGAGGTTTTGGGGTTGGGCCTTGTTGTCCAGGGGTGGGTTTATAGGCTCGGTCCCGGGTAAGGAAGGGGACCTTGGTGTGACTGGGGGTCCCCTTCCACTCCCCTCTGGCACTACTTGGCCTCCCTCCACCCAGGTGCTGTGCGTGTTCAAGCTGGATGGCATGGCTCCCAAGGCCCCTGCCGGAGAGGGTGAGGAGGCAGAGTCCAATTCGGTGGAGTCACTGGGCTTCTGTAATGTGTGAGTGTGGGCACAGTGTTGGATCTTCCAGGGTTGGGTACAAATGGATCCATTTCCATCCCTTGCACTCGTTCTGCTACATTTCTCTTGCCTCCATCCTCCCCAGCTGGCTGTTGAGATCCCAGGTCACTTTGGGTGTGACAGAGAATAAAGGACACCAGTTGCCCAGTCCTCACCCTAGCTGAGACCTGTAGGGTCTCAGGGCTAGCCTAATGGACCACTGGTTGGCCGAGATACCCTCCAGCCATGGCTGCTGGGGATCTTTCCTACCAGAACGTGGTCTTCTCCCTTGTGACTCTTGGGCTGGTTGCCGACTCTTGCTGTCCTGTTGGGGTTCCTGATTGGGTGGTCCCTCATCTTCTCGATAGGCTGTAGCCCTCAGCAGAGGGTTTGCCTTCCAGGTCGATCCTTCCAAGTCCCTACTTCTCCCACACCCACATAACCTCTCTTCCCCCTCTGCAGGATGCCGCTGGCTGCTGTGGGCTACCTGGATGGCACGTTAGCCATCTACGACCTCTCCACACAGAGCCTGAGGCATAAGTGCCAACATGAGGTACTGCCCTACCCTGTCTGCCGAGGCCTGGGGGAACTTCGGTCTTTGGGCCATTCCAAGACCTCCCTTGGAGCCCAGGGGCTTTCCTGAGGCCCCTTAGGCTTCCCCAAAAGCAGCCACAGTCCCTGCACAGAGGATGTGCCTCAGCTTAGCCCTGGGGGCTGGCTCCTCCCTGTGGGGACAGCAGACAACGCAGGGGAGAGCACAAGGGGAAGCTGAGGCTTGCTGGGGGTCCCCAGTGCTCACCCTGTGGCTTCCCCCTGCCCCAGTCAGGGATCGTGCAGTTGCTGTGGGAGGAGAGCTCGGCCGTGGTTTACACCTGCAGCTTGGATGGGGCCGTGCGGCTCTGGGATGCCCGCTCTGGGAAGATGATCAGCGAGTACCGAGGGCACTCAGCTGAAATCCTCGACTTTGCTGTCAACAAGTGAGTGGGGAACTCCAGACCCCTTCCCTGCTGGACAGAGGGACCGGGGTGGCAGGGTTCTCCAGCCTCAAGAACTGAAATGTTGAGCTGTCTCTTAGAGTGCCCCTCTGGTCTGGTCCCAAGGGCAAGCAGACCCAGGTCCATGCTGAGACTTGAGGGTCTCAAGAAGAGAGCAAGGCAAATCAGAGCTGGGCCAGAGGGGTTGGTGAGGGATGGCCAAAACCCCCAGCCCTATGTCTGAGTTCCCTTTTCCTACAGGGATGCCTCCATCGTGGTGACAACCTCTGGTGACCACCAAGCCAAAGTGTTCTGTGTCCAGTGCCCTGATCGCTAGGAATTGTGCTGAGGGATTGTGCCCTGGCTCGTGTACAGAGGGATGAGAGAGACGGGTTTCACCTCCTTTCTCCAGTGTGTGCTTTGTAATTTTCCAACCTGCCCCGCTTTGCCCTCACCAGCTGGGGGCCAAGCCTGGGGTTTTATATGAAAATGTCTTTAATTATATAAATTATTTCACTTAACTGAATGCCATCTACTGCTTGTTGGGGGAGAGAGGACCTGGGGAGCTGTGCTTCCTCCCACCCTCCTCAGGGATTTCCCCAGCATCCAGCCATGGCCTGGGGCTCAATGGTTGATGAGTTTATTCTGGTCTGGGTAGAGGCAGCTCTCCCTGTTAGGGGGGAATGAGGGGCTCAGGGAAGGAGGGAAGGGTGCAGACTGCTAACTGAGGGTAGGAGAATTCTGCTCTGTCCAGGAGTGCCCCGACACAACAAGATATCTGCTCCTAAACCTGGGCACAGCACCCCCACTTCAGCCCCCAGGACAGAAATCACCAGAATTAATTTGCTCTGAGATACAGTAATTATTCCCATTGTGCCTGCAACTCCAAAAACCCCTTCCAGGGTAAGATGACAGGCACTGACAAGCCAAAGCCCCCACAGCCCCTTAAGATAGAAAGATCTCCTTTATTAATGAACCCCAACAGTATTTCTTCAGGTACAGGAGTTTTGAACTCAAATACTCGGAAGAAAACAAGTTAATATTGCATTATTCTCATAAGAAATACTGCAACTGATTTCCGGTAACATATTGCAAAGCGAAACAGCTTGAAAAGAAAAAAAAAAATTAAAAAAAGGAAAAGAAATTAAGTCAATCAAACTGGAATTAAGGTTTTTGTTTCTTGGAACGATCGAGTCCTCGCAAGCACAGCTCGTTTCTGCAGATTACTCCCCAAACTGTCGTACAAACAGACCCCGATTGCTTGAATTCCTTATGAGCCCACAGAGGTGCAACATTAAAAGCTACGATTATTGGGCAGCAAGTGCCCCAACCTTCGTCCTCCACGGCGGCCTCAGTAACCCTGGCATTAACGTGTTGTGAACGTCTTCCCCCTGCAAGGACACAGAGAGAGGTTGGCACAGCCCCCAGTACTGTTCTGGGTGCCCCAGGGTGGCTACAAGGCTTTTTGAGTGGCACATGCTTGCACTCAGCTCTTGAAACCAGGCAGGTAGCACTAGTTCAGAGCTTGTAGGCATTTGTGGCTATACAACCAGGTTATGGGGCTTTGGGGAGGGTGTTGGATTTCAGAGTGGACAGCCCTGCTGCACTGGAGCAGAATTCAGGGGCAACATGCCAGGACGCAAAGGAAGACACCAATGAGCTCTGAGATCAGCAGAGGGGTAAAGGGCCTGAGGGAAACCTGATGATGGGACCAGTCTCCTTTACCGTGTCACTCTGGGCTGCTTTATTCACAAGAGGAAGCTGGCCAGCCAGCGCAGTGGCCCTGGAGTGTTCTTGGCCCCAGCCAGGGGCTCTGAGAAGTTGCAGATGCACTGGGCATCAGGAATCTGCTCCAGCACCCACAAACCCCCATGAAGGACATGGCCACTCTCCCCTGTGAGCTGGAACAGCTGACAGAGCTGATCAAGCCAGCTTTAATATGAAGAGGAAAAGCCCCACAAATGCCACCACAGTCTCGGGAGAGGCAGTGGAGACACCAGGGCTGGCAGAGCCACGTTTGGGTCTTTCACACAGGATCTGCCAGCACAAGGTGTGCCAGAGCCAGGTGCAGTGGACACACAGGAGAGGAAGCGAGTGTGGTGGAGGCAGCACAGGGCTCCTGGTGGGCAAACGCAGCCTGATCCAGTCTTTTGCCTCGAGGGACCCCCTTTCTCCCTCAGATGGGGTCCCACCACATCAGACCCTGGTCTGGTCACCCATCCAGCATCGCAGTCCTCCCTGGACTGCGGTTTGCCAGGCTGAGAAGGAGTGAGCTTGCAGCTGGCAGAGAAGCCCAGAGAGCTGGGTCCTGCTTTGTTACTCACGTGATTGTTTTCATTTCTTTCTTTTCTGCATCTGGACGGGCACGGTTCAGCACCTTGAGGAAATCTGATGTTTTTGCCCTCATACGTGTGTGAATATAGGCCTGCATTTCATTGAGATAAAAGAGGGACGCATCAGGATGCTTGCTGTCTTCATAGCTGAGATTTCAGGTCACAGGGTGGGAGCTATCTTTCTGCTGCCTACTGGGAAAGCATCCAGCTCTGCACAGCCACGGTGCTATAAGGGGGGTTCAGGAGGCAGCGGTGAAAATCACTGCCCAAGCGCTGGTCAAAGCCAGGTCTCACTGAACAATTACTGCTATTTCTGTTCCCAGAAAGAAAATGGGATTCAAAAAGGAAAAGAGAACTCCTACACTGCTAGGGTGCCACCTGCACAAAAGATCAGGGAGAAAGTGATGATGCATCACTTGCCAACGCCGTGTGACTGGGGAGGGCAATGCCAGGCCCTGGTGGGTTCTCAGGGAGACACCCCTGCCCTCTGCTCCTCCCCTGCCAGCACCCAGGTTAGACAGGCTGAAACTACCCCATGTACCCCAGCCCTGTCCCCTTGATACCTTCGAGCACTTGATGTGATAGTGCAGGTAGTCCCGGAATGTGTGGATCAGGTTTATGGTGTTGTCTCTGGCAGCAGCATTGGTGTGACGGGGGAACAGCACTGCAAGAAGAGGGTGACACAAATTAGCGCCTCCCAAGGTACCAAAGGCCTTCAGGTTTCAATGTTGCTGGAGGCTTCACTGTTCCAAATGCCTACTTTGTTCTCTACTGAGCGTCCCTTACTGTGACACTCATCAAGATTAAGAAGCACTTGTGATTTTAAACACAGGGCTCAGCAGCACTTCTGCACATCTCCCACAGCAGCCTGGACACAGCTGTGCGCTCCAGGGGACACAGGCCAGGGATGAGTGGCACTGAGTGCCCAGGGATGATGACACTGTAGGAAATGGCATGGTGCTACTTCAGTGCTTGGGAGAGGTAAACAGAGGAGACAGCTGGGAGGTGGACAAGGGTGGCCTGGCTGCTTAACTGATATGAAGATCCAGTCTGCCCTTGGATCTTGAAACCAGTCTGCGGATCCCTGCCTGACAGCTTTCCGGCCCTGTGACAGAGCCAGATCTGTTACTGCAGGGCTCTTTCCACAGGCTGGTGCTGTGTTAAGCGTCCTGGATCCGAAGACAGAGAGATAATTTTGTCTGGGTGATGTCTCACCTGGGACTGTCAGATCAGATAAGAGGGAGATTGTGTCTTGACAAGAATGAAGTCTTGCTCCCCATCCCAGACCTGCCATTAGACAGCCCCCATAGCTGATGAGCTGGCCCAACCTCAGGGCACAATTCCCAGCATGGGAGGAAGGCAGTGCTGACTTCACCTTCCCCTGTAATGTCTGTGCTCCACCTCTGAGCTCTGAACTGCAGCCTGAGAGAGAGAGAGAGACTCTAATGGCACATCCAGTCATGATCCCCAGTTTCTCTGGAAAAGACCTTTTCCTTTGCACAGGGCAGGGTTTGGACTCCTCAGCTCAGCCACCAGCACTGCTGCCCAGGAGGAAGTGATGACTCTGCTGGCCAGCACCTCTGTAGGCAGGGGAAAGTCGCTCATCAGAGCTGGATGTGTTTGGCCCAGAGCAAAGAGGCAAAGCTGGAGAAGCAGAACTCGCTGCCCTGCTACTGCTCTGATTGCCTCTGCTGATCAAGCTCTGCAGAGCTGCCTGCAGCTGGATGTGCTACAAATACACTCACGTGAAACCTCCCACCAGAAACCTCCAGTTTCCACAGTATCACAGCAAAGCCACACTTCTGGACACTGGCACAGGTTGCCCAGGGAAGTTGTGGATGCCTCCTCCCTGGAAGTGCTGGATGGGGTCTTGAGCAGCCTGGTCTGGTGGGAGGTGTCCCTGACCATGGCAGGGGAGTAGGAACTGTGTGATCTTTAAAGTCCCTTCTAACCCAAACCATTCTATGATTCTATGGTTCTCTTGCTCCCAAATGCTGAACTTATTTTGCAGGCAGACACTAAACGGCTCGCTGTCCACTTCCATGATTTCTTGGCCACCTGACACAGCAAAAGGACACACTGACAGGAACAGGTAACACAGAATGCAATTCCAGAGTCCCTTCAATCTCCGATGACCCCTTTGAACACTCAGGGAAGGTAAATTCCTTTGGTTTTCATGCAGCAACAGGAACCTCTCTCTGCCCTGAGTGTCCTCAGGCCTCAAAGCTGCCTGCTTACCAAAGGTGATGTAGCCAATATTGTCACCGACGGCTGCGTCTGTGTCTTTCAGCTCCAAGGGTGGCTCCCTGTGACTGAAGAGCACCTGTGGGGCTGTGTGACTGGCCCGGCGACCCTCCTTGAACTCCTGAACAAGACAAAGCAAAGGTGAGTCCCTCTGTGACACCAGCAACACACTGAGAAAGCAAATAGGGTGTCCCCATTCCTACAGGGCAACCGAGCAGGTGTCCCAGCTTTCCCTGAAGGGCCTGAGTCAATGAGGCCAAACCTCTGGAAAATAATCCATTTTCCTAGCAGAATCAGACCAAAACATATGGCTATCATGGATTTACAGGTGTCTGTAGTGCAGCCCCTCAGCTGGGGTAGCTTTTAGCATCACACTTCCTGCCATGGGTGTTTTGTGGAAGGCACACCTCCTGAGCAAGAACATGAGACAGCACAGCTCCTGATGAAAAGTCAACACCACCAATGCTTCCAGCAAAAGGAGGCAGTGCCCATCATCTCAGAGGAAAGGGCTACAAGGTCTCCTTCATATCCAGTGTAAAGACTCTGACATTTCAGAAAACATCTCCCACCAGAAGTCTTTGCCTAGGAATTAAGAAGCATCTATGGGGTTTGAAGCTTGTGTGTGAAGCCTGCTTGTCCTAACACCTCTCCCGAATTTGAAACAGTACCTCCTGGCAGGAAGATCCCTTCTGCCCAGGAACCTCTCTGACAGCAGCACGACACTTGTCTCACATGAAACAAATGGCCTTCACCTTTCAGGAATTACAGGACCATCCCTACGCAGGGCTGGAAAAGTCCAGACACCATTCTTCTGTCCCAAGGCAGGGCAGCCTCCCCTCTGCCTCACTGATCCCCATCCAGCCTATACATCATCAGCCTCTCCTTTCTTCTTGGAACAGCTCACCCTGGGAAAGGCAGGAGCATCTGTGCTCTTTTAGAGAACCGAGTAGTTCACTGAGGTTCCTTTAATGAAATGCTTAGCTTGTGTCTGCTTAACTTCTGTCTGCTTGTGCCAGAGGGTAAAATGATTCAAATGGCTTTACTGGTTAGTTAATGGTCAGATTTTCTCCATGAGAGCCCAGATAAGCAGTCACCGTGCTGGTTAGCCTGTGTTACGCAAGAACCATAGCTGGAGGGAAGGAGCCAGCATGGCTCTGAGTGGAAATTCTTGCGGCTGGGCAGGATCTGGGTTCGCTGTTGTAAAATGCAAGAACTTGGGACATGGAGACTCTAGGACAGCTGCTGCCTTGAAGCCCTGCCACCCCCCTGGGAGCCTCACAAACCCTGTTTTGTTCACTGCGTGTCTTCCTCCTTGTTTTAAAAGCTGAATTCCAGGCTGTGGGATATGCTGGTGGGGAAAAGCTCAAAGCCAGAGCAGATGCCCTGCCCATAGCCAAAGTACAGACAGTAGAGCTGTGAGGCAAGATTCCCATCACAACAAACCCTGGTAAACCAGGTAAACTGGTATTCGGCAAACTGGGCTAGTGAATTGCTGTCCACAAGTCTGTCAGCAACACAGCCTGGCACCCACAAATCAACAGGCTGAATTAGCTCCTTTTGCCCCAGAACACCCTGCAGGTTCCTGCTCCATGGCTCCCCAGGTGAGCAGGCACAAGGTGAGCTTGGTGGGCCAGTGACACAGATGAATATGCAAGTCACCACATACCAAGCCCTCCCCAGCTGTAAGCAAACATCTCCACAGGCTGCACACCGCCACTAGGACACGTGAAGCATTTACTATGGGCCTCTGAATGCTTCCCAGCTACGTGGCAGTTGCAAAGGGCAGCTGAGTCCAGAAGTGCTTGGCATTATTGTGATCGATTGAAGCTCTCAAACCAAGCAAATTCATAGCTTTGAAAAGCTCAAATGCAAGAGCCCATCGCAGCATGCAGACCAGTCACAATGAGCTGCTTCCATATGGGGCCTCTCTGCAGCATTTGAGCATTAGCAGGAACAAACTCTGAGGTGATAACGACTCTCAGCACCATCTGAGGCACAACACAACATTGCCTCACCCCTTCTGGTCCCTTTGAGGCCCCTCCACCACTGTCAGTTCTTACACCACAGCTGCACTACAGGACCTCAAGGTGGATACTGAAGTATTCACCATGATGTTTCTCAACTGTAACACACAAAATGTTTGATTGACCAATGCAAGCAAGACCATCAATAATAAAAGATGCCAATGCAAGGGCCTGGATTAGAAGACACACTGCTTGTGCCTGTTAATGTGGTTTTTCCAACCCAGAGGAAACTGGAGCCCTGCAAGCATTTAAATGGCTGTTAGCTCACTTCAGCTTAACATCTGCTTGTTCAGCAATGCTACTACAAGCACGAAGACACCTGACCAGACCCTTTCCCCACAATTCAGTTTCCATACCTGCATAAACACCTTCCCGATCACCACGTCATCATCGTCCTTAAATACCGTGCTGAACACAACTGTGACACGGTCCTTTTTTGCCTCGACATACCTGCAGGTGAGTGAGAGATGAGAACCCAGCTGTGAACGGGAGCCAAGAAGAACAACTGGATGAGGAAGCAAGCACATGACAAGGTTAAGTATATACAATCATTCACAAGCCTGGCTGCTGAAAACCTCCCCGCTCTGTTGGGAGCGGCCAGTTCCTCTCCTGCATGCAGCCACAAGTGCTGCCATTAACAGAGACTCTTGTGTAACATCCCTGCAGCCCGAAGGATGAACATTACCCTCACTGGATACTTCTAACAACCTAGGACAGGCCCTCATTACCTTGGGAGCAGTAGGATTTCCTGACATTCCACCACAACCCACAGCTGTGAGCAGGAGCAGGGAGTGTACTGACAGATACCCAATGCCTATGCTGCTTGGTTTGAACACTTACATTGTCTCATCATCCCTGTAGTGGATAACAGCTCTTTTTTCTCCTTCTTTGCCCTCTTCCTGGAATTTGAAATACTTCTCAAAGACTGAAGCAAAGCAGTTGCGCTTCAACATGCCAGCTTGGTGTACGATTGAGTCCTTGTCTGCAGGAAGGTTCTCCAGGTCGTAGAGCAAAGAAACATTGTAACCTAGGGAGGGAAAGTGACGAATCTTTATAATCTATGCAGGGCCTTAATGAAGCGAGAGGAATTTTCTGGAGAGAGATACTTGGAAGTCCCAACTTTCCCTTAAACCCTCCCAAAAGCCCCAGGGGCGACTGCTGAACTCAGTGCGTGGCCATGGCAACGCTCCTAGGGCTCCTTCCTGAGCTTCCAAACACACATGCTGGCTGAGCTGCTCCTAAGTTTCTGCAGTGAGTAGGAAGAGATGCTGTCACAGGTAACCATGGTTTTCCTGTGTCTCACAAAGCATCTTTGAGAAGAACAAAGACCCCAACCGTGAGGAACAGAGGCTTCCTGGAGGAGGGCTGCATCAAGAATCACAGCTTGTACTGCAAGCTACTTCAGACCTGATATACCTGAGTCACTTTTTATATTGCCATCCATTGTATAGGGAGCCCCAGACATCAAGCCCTTGCAGTGCAGCCTTCATTTGAGCATTTCTGAGACCACTTAAGTAATTTTGGAATTACATTCATACACACACGCACGCACACAGGCACGCACACACAGAATGTAAATGTTATTACAGGGTTACCTGACTCAGGATTTACCAAGTAGCTTCCATAGACTTTCTTCAAAACCTAGAAAGAAATTAAACATTGAGAGCACAAGCTATCTGAGATGTTTTCTCTGGCACAGCCCAAGCCATGTTTGGTCTCCATTCAGAAGCATCAAATTACAGCATCTGCCTCCCCTAGTTTAAGTGAATTTGGACAACTATTAAGTTACTGGCCTCTGGTATTATTGGCTGCTCCTGCTCTCGGCAGAGCTCCCTGAACTCCACTGACAGGGCATGTGCTGTAGGACAGGACTCAAAACTGCAGCCTTCTAAAGTTCTGCTAGTCTTGAATTTGTGCTGTGAAGAAAATCCCTTCCATACACCTTATACCTTCAAAGGAGAACTGTCAGAAGAGCTTGACACAACAGATCTGAGGGCTGGAATCTTTATTCCTGTTCAAAGGCAGAGGCAATGCCTGCCTTGTCCCTCTCCTTGTGGGAAGGCAAGTTTGGAGCAGGGGTCAGGCACAGTGTGGCTAGGCTGAGACAGGACTGGCGTTTGCCCATTGCACGGGACAGATGGGGATGGAGAGGAAACTGCCAGGCAGCTTGGATGCCTCCCAGAAGCAGAGCCGCCTACAGAACAGCAAAAACCTTTATTCAGACATAATCACTGCTGAATTTTACATCAATGGCAATTTTCAACTGAGCCATAGCTCTGTGTCAATGAGGGGGCTGGGAACAGGAGGTATTTCACAGAGAAGAACACAATATTGCTGTAGAAGAACTGGCCCTTCTGGGATGACACCCACTACCACGCAGAGAGGATGCATGAGCTTTCTGCATGCCAAAGCCTCCTGTCAGCAGGGAACCTGCCTGCTGTGGGCCAGGGAGATGCTCTGTCTTAGCAGGAACCCCACTTTGCACTCCTCACAGTGGGGTTTCACCAATGACAGAGTAGAAACAAGCTCCGTCACCTCCAGGGAAGCACAGAAAGCAACAGTCTGCTAACTGGTGATTTAAAAATGTAGTTTCTATTCAGTCAGCACTCCCAAGGTAGTCCTGCAGAGATCCCATTTTCCTCTAGAAGCCTGGAAAGCTGCCTTTCACCACCACCACAGTAGCTGCTGGTGCACAGTGGTGTCAGCTGCTCACCCACCACAGTGGTTCTCTTGAGATCACACACCATATCAATCCTCTCTAAACACGCTGGGAGGACTCAACCATTTGGGCTGCTTGACTCTTGTTTAGCAGCAGCAGTGCTTTCAACAGTGGGCAATACTGCTCCTAGAAAGCTCTGCATACACCAACCAGAAAAGCAGGACACTTGGTTGTATTTACTCTGACTTTGGTAGGTCTTGCAACAACTTTCACAATTCACTTTGGGTTCAAATCACCTGTTTCACAATAAGCTCCTGGAGAAGTTTCCCAGTTTTCCTCCAAGAACATCCAGAGGCAAAAGAATCACAGAATCGGCTGTTTGGAAAAGACCTTTGAGATCGAGTCCAATCGTACCTGTCCACTACTAAACCATAGCCCCAAGAACTTATCTACCCAGCTTTTAAACATCTCCAGGGATGTGCTCAACCACCTCCCTGGGCAGCCTCTAACAGTGCCTGACCACCATTTCTCTGAAGAAATTTTTCCCAGTGTCCAGTCTGAATCTCCCCTGATATAAACTGAGGTCATTTTCTCTTGTCCTGTCACTTGGGAAAAAGAGACCAACACTAACCTTGCTGCAAACTCCTTTCAGGCAGTTGTAGACAGTGATGAGGTCTCCCCTCACCCTCCTCCTTTCCAGGCTAAACAACCCCAGTTTCCTCAGCTGCTCCTCATAACAGTCATGTCCCAGCACCCTTTCCCAGCTTTGTTGCCCTTCTCTGCACACGCTCCAGCCCCTCAATGTCCTTCTTGTAGTGAGGGGCCCAAAACTGAACCCAGCACTCGAGATGCGGCCTCACCAGTGCTGAACACAGGGGCACAATCACCTCCCTGCTCCTGCTGGCCACGTTGTTTCTGACACAGGCCAAGACGCCATTGGCTTTCTTAGCCACCTGGGCACACTGCTGGCTCACATTCAGCTGGCTGTCAACCAACACTCCCAGGTCCTTCTCCACTAGGCAGCTTCCCAGCCATTCTTCCCCAGATCTGTAACGCTGCATGCTGAAGAGCCTTGGGTGAACCCCATTTGTTAGGACAAGGAGATTTGAAAACTGACTCAGGAACTGAGTCACATTTCCTGCCTTGCCACCCAACCACAGCTCAGAGAGGCTCCTTCTTTCTACCATAAATGGCCTTTCACAGCCCCAGCCCATGCAACAGGAACTGAACCTGCTACTTCACACAGCAGCAGCAAAAAGGGAAGCAGGCTGCAGATCAAAGTCTGCACACTCAGCAGGAACCCATCACTTGCTCTCAAGTGTGGTTAAGAGTCAGAAGAGCAGAGCCAGATTTGCCTTGGTGCCTTCTTTCATCAGTGGGTTCATCACATCAGTTAGGGAAACTATTTCTATATGGTCAGGCCTCATACTAATTTGGATTTGTAAAATTAGTGGTGCCTTTCACCTTTCAGGTTTTAGGATCATGTAAGATGACATCTTACTCATGAGAGTACGAACACACTTTGCTCTTGTCTTCCAGCAAAGTGGGATTCCTGGCTGGCACAGGGCTGCTCATCTGACGAGCATGAGATGGGAGAAGAGGTGCTTCTCCAAGGGTTGGATGTTAGATCCATCAACATCACAAGGACATTGCCCATCCTAAGACAGTATTTGTAGGCTCATGACCCAGAGAAACTCACCTCGTCAGCACCATGTTCCTGGAGCTCCTTGTAGAATTTCAGAGAAATACTGACCATCACTTTTGTCTTGTCTCCATTGGGATTTGAAATATGATAAAGGACTCCATCAAAGTCTATGAAGCAAGCAAGAGAAATGTGAGGGATCAGGAATCAGTTCCTATTTCTAAGGGTGGTTTTTCCCTCCATGTTCTAGGAACTGCATAAAGCAACATGGTTCCTCCTGCTCCAGCCCTCACACATACACCAAGAAACTCATAATGAAGGAAAGTGGTAATGTCATGTACAGAAACCTTGTTATCATTCAAAGGGCTGAAAACAGTTTTGGCACCTGTCCATCACAGAAAGCTTTAGTTTAGTGTCATTCAGCATCCCTGGCAAACCTGCTTGTGCTCAACACACAAAGATACAAACACGCAGAGACAGGAGCCTTCTGGACAGCCAGCACAGAAAGTGACTGACGTGACCACTGGGCCAGAGCTGCAGCCTGGAGGAGTAAACATCTCTGCCAGCAAAGGCAGCTCAGCTGCTGCCTGCTGAGACAGCTTCCACTTCACTGTGGAACAGGCAGGGAGGGCAGAAAGCGGAGAAAGGCAACCCTCCAGCTACCCAGCAAGCTCGACTTCCCTATGGAGCTCTGCAGCTTACACAGATCCTTGATAATAGAAGCAAAAAAATCAGTTGCTGAATGAACACTTGAACTTCTTTGGCACTTCTCATCCTGGAGAGCAAACTTCAGGCAATGAATCTTGCCTATCACCCCCAGCCAGCTTTCTAACAACCCAAAACAGATGGTGCTAAAGAACTAATAACAAGTAGCATGATGGGCAGGACTGGAGAACAGCCAAGGTAAGAGAGCTTATGTAGCACACACACCACACCACCACCCCCCCAAGCAAGCCCTGTCACCACTGAATTCGCTGTGGTGGGGAAAGTCCCAGGGAAGGTGGACAAAGAAAACAGTGGAGCAGCTGACAAAGCCCCAGCTACGGGGATGCCGCAGGGTGTTCACACCATCAGGTCCTGTGCAGTTCTCCTCCCCACCCTGCAGCGGTGCTGGGTGAATTTGGGCACCCTAAGCATAACCGTGGGCAGACCGTTCGAGCCAGCCCTTTTTTCAGAAAAGGCGAGAGCTGTGGAGCTTACCTGCAAATGTTACCTCTACTGCCTCTGGTTTATTTCTAGAAAGGAAAGAAAACGAGGTAAATGAGAGCTCAAACAGCAGCCTCCAAGCTGTGAAGAAAAGAGGATTAATTTCCAATGCCTTATTTCTCACAAGTAGCTCTATCTGAAAACCCTTTTATCTCCTGCTGTTCAACTAGCAGATAACCTTCAACAAGAGATCTTCAGCTTCTTCCCATTCCTACAAGCACTGGTTTTACCCCAGATGATATAAAGTAGGTGTTGAAACCAGCAGAGATTGTTATTATTTGTAGTTTATTAATAGATTTTGAGATGGCAGATTTCCAGTTAGAAATGTCTGAGAAAGCTACTCATCACTAAAGAATTTGTTTTAAAAAGTCTGTTCTGCATACAGAACAGCCACAACACAGGTTTGGGGACAGAGGCTCTTTTAAGTTCCTGTAATACCAGTTCATGGAGGAGACTTAAGAGGCTGAGCAATCCTTCCTGACACGGTGCCTCCTGCGCCATCAACAGCAGCTCTGCAAATATGTTGATATAACCCACTCACGCAAGACCCCTTCTCCAAGCTTCAGGCTCGAAGCAAACCACAGAGGGAAACCTTTGAGATGTGTGTTTCATCCTGCCCCGCCCCATCCCTTCCAAAATACCCCACCACTATGCCAGCTGCCTCTGCAGGAAAAACTGTAGGTCTGGGTTTGCTCTATCACCGCTCAGTGTGGGCTTCGGGATTCTGGATCAGCAACAGGAGCACCTCGCAAGCCAAACACACACCACGTCTTACACGTCTTACAACATTGTAAGAAACACTATTGGTCAGTTTGTCCACGATCTGTAGAACAGCAGGATCCTGTGAAAGATCCAACTGCTTTTGAGAAGTGATTTTGTTGGGAGTGCATGACAGAACTGCATGGGCAGCTCTGAGGGGACAGGTATTAATAGGTCATTCTCCAACAGGGAGCAATGCAAAGGTACCTTCGCTGCTGAGAGCAGGGATGGAAAACGAGAACAGAATAAAAATGCCAGGCTGCTATTGCTGTTTCACAGCCTATCTCTGCGTCGTTTTCAAAAGCAGCAGATACTGAATAGAGCACAGGCTGCTGCTGCTTAGGGAAACCTAGCCTCTACAACAGCTCATTCACACCTGCCTGAACCAATATATCTCAACACCTCTCCAAAACAAAGCCAGTGTGTCGAGGTAGCCTTGTGGTCTCTGTCCCAAGACCTACTCGCTGCCTACACACATGTGCATGCTGCTGGGTACCAGCCACACCTTGGTACACTTTTTGGAAAGGTTTTAATGATTTCCCCTCCCTAGCCCAGCATAAAGCATTGTTCTTCCATCAGCTTTTCTACAGACAGGCTCTTTCCTGGAAGCCAGGAATGACCAGGATGTGCTAAAACTCAAGATGGGCAATGCAGGGAAGCTAAGGCACTGAACAGCACTGATCCCAGATCATGCACTGTGTCAACAACATTTCACTTGAGTGGACAGGGAGGAATTAACCGTTGGCTGGAGATTCTAAAAGGAAATGATGAGGTAGTGTCGCTTCTTGAGAGTTATTAGCAGTGAAAAGCACAGCCCTTTTTGTCAGGAGCCTCTGCCTTTTGTGCAGCATCGCTGAAGATAAAAAACATACACTTGAAAGAAGCAGAGCAAGTTCACCCAAGGCAGGTCCTTTAGTTTAAGGTTTGCGCCAGCTACCTGCCACACCGCTCGCTCTCACCTTCTCCTCCCAGCTGGGCCTGAGATGGAGGCTCACAGGACATCCCTGGTTGCATATTCAAACTTGGGCTCTTGGAATGGGGACTAATTCCTCAAGCCACATCCAAGCTGCTTCTGCTCACTGAGGACTGCTCAGAGCAGAGACGAAAGAAAATCCCAATTATCCCACTTGGTCAGTTGATGCAGACATGTTCCTCTTTTAGAGCACCACACTCAGACTTGGGAATCAGCTTGGACGGCAGTATTAATTTTCATTAAAAAAGAAACCTATGTAGGAAGCTTTAAAGACAGCACAGTCAGGCACGTGAGAGCTAGGAATATTAAAGAGGACACATTCCTAAATCTCAGTTTCATCTTCTCAGAGTTACACCATTCAAATCCCATCCCTCCCTTCCCCCAAAGCTGATTCCTCCCCGAACCCTGGCTCCCAGCAGAGCCTCCAAACACAGCAACTCCTTCCAAGCAACGCAGAGAAACAACAGACAGCCAGTGCACTGGAGTGGTTTTAAGAACGACAACGACTCCTTGCTTGCTCGCCCAATACCCTGTGGGATGGCAGGAAGATCACTTGTCCTGTGTTATTTAAGAAGCCGTGCAACACCACACACCCAAAGCCAGTTAATGGCTCTGCACGACAGCCTTTGTTCTGCACACAAAAGCTTACAGCTGACATGATCCCATTTCTGAACATTTCATTGTGCAAGCATGGATTTCTTAGAGAAGTTATTTTAACAATGACTTCCCAAGTGGCTCAGTTCTTGCAGCTGGGGATAGTGAGGAGGGGAAATACTTAAGGGAAAAGCAAGTAGCTGGGCAGAACTCTGGGTGCTGAATATTCAGCCGTTTCTCAGCACACAGCCTCAGTGAAGCCAGCACCCACGTGAGCTGCATACAGAGCTCCTCGCGGCCACGCTGGCCCCATCACCTACTGCAGAGTGTTTTTTCTGCCTCACCTGGCACGTGTCTAGGTAACCCAGGCCTGGTCTGACCCAGGGGAACAGTGTAGTTGGGAGGGAAGTGAGCTTTCTTAGCCCTTCACAGTTCATCAGCCTTACAAGCCCAAAGCTTGAAGCGCTTCTATTTCTCTGCCTCACCTCACCAAAACTATCCTGGCTACTTAAAACATTTCTACAACAAAAAAATCACCCATTTTGCTACCCAAATTGTTCTTCCCCCATGAAGAAGTCCCCAGGCAGATGGGAGAGGAGCTCTCACCTCCAGCCTCCCGCAGCTTCCGTACCGGTGACGGTCACACGCACGCGATCACTTCCCCTTGATTACCCACCAACTCCATCTTCCGCAACACAAGCAGCAGTGGCGACACCCTGCATAGGCAAGCAACATCCTCTCCGTGTTTAGCCCTGCCAGCCCACCCTGCTCTCACGTAGGGGATGTGCAGCAGGCTTGGGACTGGAGCTGTGCTGCTGCAGAACACGTATCAGTCACCATCAGGTTACTGGTATGATCCTGAAGAGCTCTGCCTGATCTAGTGTGGCCCAGTGTCCCCTGCCTCCATGATGAGACCCATCCAAACCCATGGCGAGATTCAGCAGTTCAACAGCTTGCTGCAGAGTGACTGTAAATCCTTTTTGCATTTTACTTTGGAGCAGAGCTCTGGTCAGTCAGGAGCTCCTTTACGGTTCACTTCCATCCCTGATTCAAGTCTCTGAGAACCAGAATAAGCCTGGCTACACTCAGAGGATTTCAGACAGTACGGACATCTGCTCCCAGGGCAGATAGCTGCTGTGATCCCTGCAAGCACCTTACCACCAACACTACCTAAATGTCAGCCTCCCCCAGCAACCTTCCCTGCTTGCTACCCCTTGCCTCAAACAGACAATAAACCCACTCATACCAGGAATAACTGTGATGGCTCTTCTCTGCACTGAACACTGAATCCATATCAGACCTTTCTGAAAAACCCTGCCTGGACTCAGCCACTAAAATGGCACCTGTTCCAAAGAGTGGCAATGGTCCGTTTTCTGATAACACTTACCAGGTTTGAAGTCAAATCCACACCAAATCTCATCTGCTCTCAGCTTGTAATAATAAAAGGCCATGACAGGTTTTACATCTTCTTGCCTGCATCCCTCCTATTCATCTCCTAATGCCTCCTAGGCTGTCTATCTAATACAGAGCAAGCTCCAAATCAGATTTTTCACCTCGGCAGAGCATCCATGAAGAGCCACGGTGCCCGTGGAGCAATGCCAGAAAGTACTTAAAAGCAACAGCAAACCTTCTTTTCTGATAGCATTTCCTCAGTTTCGACTCGGACAACTTCCAAACTTTTCCACTTCATTCCCAAGCCACAAGGCTCTCAGCCATATGTTACAGTGAATTTAAGAAAAGAAAAATGAAGACTGTAATTATACAGAACCCTCATCTCCTCTATTAAACAGACCTAAATCCAAACTTGGCTGACAACCGTATCGAAGCATCTCCCACATCCCAATTAAGGCCTGTACCCAAAAAAGGAGGATGGCAATTATTTTAAAAGCTGCAAGCATGCAGATACACTAATCTCTTGCCCCAGAAGAGAAGGGGATGGGGTTATTTCAAAGCTTCAGGCTCTGAGGAAAGCTTTCAGATCACCAGAGCTGATACAGTTCGGAGACAGCAAACCAGATTCAGTGACAGACTGTGGGCTCTTGCTACAGAAAGGTCACCCCAATAAAAATATTATGAGCAATGTCTAAAATTATCTGAACAGTTCCGCCACTCCTGGGGCCTGCTCAGCTAACAAAAGCTACTCTGCGTAAGCTGCGGGAGTGTATGAAATCAAAGAGCTCATGTAGCTCTGGCAGCACACCCACCATGAACTCAATTGAGCAGGAGTGCTCCATGAGGGCAATGCTGAATGGCATAAGGCAGCCCCCACTCATGCCAGCTCTCCCCTCTCAGTTAGGTGACCCTTCCATGCCCAAGCTACTCCCCCACAGCAAGCAGGGCAGCCTGGAGGAGGCTGGCTGGTAGGAGGGCACTGGGATTCCCAGCAGACAAAGCACAGGCCAGTCACACAGCACTCAGGTATGGGCAGGTCTGCTTCCAGCCAGGTCTTCGCTCTGGAGTGTGCCTCTATTCCAGCTGCAGGCAGGTAGCCCATGGTTCCCTGCTGGAGCGATCAGCTGCCAGCACTGCAGCAGGTCTCCGGGGAAGAGCCTCATCTTGCACACACCATTCCCTGCATTTCTTTAGTAAAGCAATCAATACCCACTTTTCTCTGGTGTCAAGCACCCGTGGCTGCAGTGAAAATCATTTGCAGAGGATAACATGAAGCAGGATGCCTCTTGGAAACCTGAGATGAAAACTGAAGCTGGAGTGATGACAGAGCAACCTGCAAAAGCCTAACACTGCAGATCTGGGCTGCTCTTCCCTCCTCTTTCTTGCTCTATTGCTTGAAAGCAGGGCACTGCCTATCTCCAGACAAAGGTGGCTCACAATCCACCATTAATGCAAAGTCACCTTTCTTGGTGGCTGCATCCAGATGTGCTGTGGTAGCCCAGGACCTCTGCTCAGCCACCTACAGCACACTCAACCAACACAGACAGTCAAGGCCTACAGTGCTGCCCACGCCACGCTGGGGAGATGTGTCGCTCCAGGCTCGGCCTGCGAGGACACTGTGCCAGCACCTGCTCCTGCAGGAATGACATCTGATCCCTGCTCCTCAGCTACACCATGCTGAGCAGCCTTTGTACAATGAATGGGATGAGGAAACTCATCTGGGCTAAAAATACCCAGTTTTGCCTGTGTAATTTTAACCCAGGTCACTTCCCCAATCCCATTTCCCCTGAAGCCATGGAAATGTCTGTGTCAGCAAGAAGGATGGGGTGGCAGAGGAGCAGCCCCTGTTTTAAGTAAGGCCGCCAGGCTCCCTTGAGGTGCCAGAACCATGGTCGCCACAGCCACTCCTGCAAGGAGTTTCTCCGTGGTGCCTGGAGCTCCTCTACCCTCCCAGCATGCCTGATGGCCTGCAGATACTCCTTGGTTTCCCCACAATGAACTCACTTTGCGTGTTACATCACAAACACAAAGCTGACACAACTCTGTTTCACCCAGCACTCAGCCTCACTGTCTGAAGAGCTCAGCTCTACAGCCAACAAGCACCAAAACAACTGCAAGTGGGAAATGCCATATAGCACACGGGTGCAGCTCCAGCCCAGCTCTCCAGCACTGCTCTGCATCAGGGAAGGTCAAGTTTCAGCTGTTTCCCTATGTAGCTAGTAGTCATTAAGCTCTGCAGACTTGTACCTTGTACCTTGTAAAGAAACCAAAGATTTGAGATTCTCTTCCCTCCGCCCCCAATCAAGGAAAAAGCACAGTGTTCTCCAGCTATGCAAATTTGTTTTCTTTTGTACAGTGGGTAAACGCCAAGTAACAGTTTGAGACAGATAATTAATTTACCAGAGATTTAGGCCAAGCTATGTATGGCTGGAAAACCAAAGCCCATGAACAAAGCCCTGTGCCACTTTCACTGGGATCAGTTAAACTGGAGCAGGTCAAAACTGGACAGCAAATCTGTTTTGGGAAGCAATTCCTCCCTATGCGTTAAATGAACGAGTATCCACCAGACACAGAAGAGAGCCATCAGAATGTTTTACACTTAAACTGTTAGCTTTTTGTTTCCTGTTTGTGTGGTGAGCAAAGGGAAGCAATGATGAGAAACAAAATCTTCCAACTGGTAGAGCTCATCCCCTCACATCATGTTTCTGTCAGAAATGGGAAAACCTGAGTGTGACTCTAGCTTCTAGACAACTTCTCAAGTCAAAATGAATCTGTCAAAAGCTTCTGGGACAGAAGTTTATTCTCTTGACACCTGCAAAAGCTCACAAGTCACCTAATTTCACAGTGACCAGGTATTTCCACACGGCAGCAGTTCAAGACTTGAAAATATCACCCACAAATTCCTAGATAAAGTTATTCCAACAGATTCTTGGTACCTTTAAGTGTTTATATAAAAATGTCATTGGTTTAAGGAAATGGATTTAAACCAAGAAATTGCAATATTAAATAAAGAAAAAAAAAATTGGATGCATTGAAGTCCATTACCTGTCACCACTTTGATCCAAATGCCAATGTTCAACAGTGGCTGTCCAAGGAGGTGAGATTCCTGTGTGTTTTGCTCACAAACACAAAATAACTTGGAATTACCCTGCTAATGGGTGGCTGCTGCCAAGCCAGAAGGACCTTATGAAGGGAGGACTCTTAAGACACAGGTCAGGCCCTGTCTTGAGTTCTGATCTCTGTCTGCAGCCAGCCAAGACACCTTCCAAGCTGGGAATCACACAATGGCTTGTGTTGGAAGGGACCTTAAAGATCAACCCAGCCCTAACCCCTCTGCCATGGGCAGGAACACCTTTCACTGGATGAGGTTGCTCAAAGCCTCATCCAACCTGGCCTTGAACAACTCCAGGGATGGGACTCCAAAGACAGTTCACAGACTTTCACACACAGCAGATTTTGACACATATTACATGACAATAATATTAAAAGCACTTATTATCTCCAACTTCTCAACATGACCTGGCTCTATACAACACGGTGAAACATGAAGCGTCTCTCACCTGATGCTCCAGGAAAGCTCTGCATGGAGCCTGCTGAATCACAGCCACAGCATGGCCACCAAAAGCAGAAGGGAGCGACACAGCCCATGTCACAGAACAGATCTCTGGCAAAGGATCTGGAAACAAACCCCACCCTGCCCAACTCCCATGCTGGCACTGACACCACTGGGCACACCTGGCTCTGAATCAACCACTACCGACAAATCCGTGCATTGTGTCTGCCCCATTCCTGTTCTGGAGCAAATAATGCAAACCCAACTCTGTCCGACTTCCCAGGCTCATCCCTCCCAGTGACCGAATCCCTCAAGGTCTTGCCCTGACTGTCCTGTGTCCATCCCCAAGGCACACCTTGGGGAAACCCATCACCAAACCAGTGAAGTACCGGAAATCCCCTCCAGGCTCAGTGCCACAGGAATGACCCCAGAACTGTGGCTGGAGGGAAAAGAACTGTCACATGAATAAACACTACATAGCACCCATTCCCTAAAAGACTTGAAATCAAGAGAAAAAAACATACACCTCCTTGCACATCTCAGACCTTTGTCTCTGCCTGGACAGGAGGGCCCCAGCACAAGCACAGAAGAAAACGCAGAAGTAAGGAACTTCCTCTCCCTCCAGCAACACACTCAAGGCACAGAACATATCTACAAATGACATCTAAAGCAAAGAACACACCACAGAGGAGTAAGAGGCAAAAGCAGAGCACCATCAGATGCACTATGGATTGATCCAGGCGCAAATGGTATGCCAGGCACATGTCCTGATGCAGAAGCAGAGTGGCCTTACTGTACAGTGAAATGGAAACTATGGGGGTCTGCAGGCTGGTGCAGAGCCAGAAACTCCAGCTCCAGTCACACAGAGTTGGGGGTTTCAAGGTGCATTTAAACCTGCAGACTGCCAGCTCCACATCTACACCAACACAGGAACATAGGCGTATTCCCCTCTCTCCAGCAGGAAGAGTGCCTCAGTGTGGACTTGTGACGAATGTGTGCTTTTGACACATGCAATATTTTCTAATGTGATATCACAGCAGTCACCTGGGAGCTCTCTCTTCTCAGTATGGTGCCTGTGCTCTGGGGAAACTTGTTGAACTAAACAATGAGGCCCAAGGAGAATAAAAAGCCTGGGAGCAGCTTCACCATCCCACAAGGCACTGCAGCCTGTGAGGTTATTTGATAAAAAAACCCAAACCCCAGCCTGAGCAAAAAGTCAAGTGAGAGGGCCCCACCCCAGAGATAACACCTTTGCTTCTCAAGGCTTTGTTTCTTTACAAAGGTGCCCAGTGGAGACAGCACAGCAAGCCCACAGGTAGCTTGGCTGCAGATAAGGACGTTTATCTGAAGAGACTCTTCTCCTGAGCTATGCTCAGACAAGCACCTTTACAGCCCTGGTGCAACATTCACAGCAAAATAACCACTGGCTCCCCAGGGACTGAACTGTCCCAGCCAGAGACGCAGGTGCAAACCAGCCCTCTCAGCCCACCTGCCACGGCCAGGACACCCACCAGGCTCACACCAGGGACTGTGGCAGACCCATGGCCCTGCATTCCTCCTGCTCAGGAAAGTGAAGAAGCGGGGCAGGCTGGACTCTGCTCCCACCCCCAAAGCAAAAGGCTGATGCTGTGGCTCCCCACACAGGTTTCCTGTTCCTTGGTTCCCTCCACACATTCTGTACCAGCGCTGGCATCGTGCTGGGCTCGCTCTGATGAAGACTGCTTTACCCAAAGCAAATATCCCTGCAAATCCACCTTCTCCTCTTTCCAGTCCCCTCCTTGCCTTGGTTCTCTCCTTCACCTCTGTCCACCTCAGCACTGCAATCTCCAGTACCCTCCCCAGTTCCCTGCAATAATCTCCCCAGCAAGCCCTGCTCTTTCCTCCAACTCCATCTGCCTGCCTTTGCTCCCTCATCCCCCAGTTCTTCAACTCTGCCCAAGCTCCTATCACCTTCACCACCCCCAGCCCAGTTACCCCTGCCCAGACACCCCCCTTCTTTGGTACTGACCCTTCTCCCAGCCTGCAGCCACCCATCCTGTCCCAGCTCTGTACTCCTCATCCCCAGTCCCCATCTAACCTCAGTGCCAACCCCCTTCATTTTCCAGGCTTCTGTCCTGCCTTGTCATCACCTCCCAGCCGAGGCCCATCATCCCCCAAACGCTATCCTGTCCCCATCCCAACCCAGCCCCCATTCCGTCCCTGCCACAGCTCCCCAGGCAGCTCCCCCATTCTCTGGTCCCCATCCTGTTTCCGTCTCAAGCCCCCAGTGCACCCCCCCAATTCTCTGGTCCCCATCCCAACCCCAGGCCCACATCCTATCCCCATCCCAACACCCCAGCCCACCCCCTCCATCCCTTGGCTCTCACTCTGTCCCTGTCCCAACCCCCAAACCCCATCCTGTCCTCACCACAACGCTTCAGCCCAGCCCCTCCATCCCCCGTCCCCCCCCATCCTGTGGCCATCCCAACTCCCAAATCCAGCTCCTCCACCCGTCCCCCATCCTGTCCCTGCCCCAACCCCCTAAACCCGTCTCAATCCCTCAAACTCCATCCCGTCCCAAGCCCCTCGCCCATCCCCTCCACTCCCTTACCCACACGGTGTCCCCATTCCAATCCTTCAAATCTCATCCTGCCCCAACCCTCAGCCCAGCCTCTCCACCTCAATGCAATCCTGTCCCCATCCTGCCTTTCCACCCCTTGTCCCTCACCCTATTCCCATCGCACTCCCCCACTCCAGCCGCTCCAAGCCCCCGCCGCTCCTCTCGCCCTGCTCAGCTCCCTCCCCCCCATCCTGCACCGCCGCCCCCGCCCGGCCCTGTCCTCGGCCCGGGCGCTCGGCTCCCCCGCTCCCGGCGCCCCCGGCCCTACCCTGCGGCCGCGCCCTCGAACTTGAGCGTGAGGGTCTCCTCGATGATGCGGTTGTTGACCTCGAGCAGGATCATGTCGGCGCCGGGAGGGGAGGGGCTCTCAGGGCGCCGAGGCCGGAGGGAGCCGAGCCCGCTGCGCGCACCGGGGACCCGCCCGAGCCTGCGCCGCCGCTTCCGCTCCTGCGCCCGCGCGTCACTTCCGGTCCCGGCGGGCCCGAGGGCGGTGGCGGGCGGGAGGATACCACTCCTCCTGCGTGACGTCACTAGGGCACCGCCTACCGGCGGGGGGCAAAGGAGGCGGGGGGCGGGGCATGGGCAGAGAAGGGTTGGGGTGGCTGGGGTGAGGGGGTCTCTAAATATGTGGGGTGCCGCTCGGGATCCGGGGTGCACCTGGGGTAAGGGGGGTCCCCCAAGAGTGTGATGTGCCCCCAGGATCGACAGTGTGCTTGCGATGGGGGGGTCTCCAAGAGTGTGGGGTGCCCCGTGCGCTGTGGGATGCATTAGGGTATGAGGGGTGCCCAAAACTGTGGGGTCCCCCCCGGAATATCGGGTGCGCCTGGCGTAAGGGGGTCCCCAAAATGTGTGGGATTCCCCTCAGGATATGGGGTGTACCTGGACTGAGGGGGGTCCTCAAACATATGTGGTGCCCCCAAGGATATGGGGTGCGTCTGTGGTGAAGGGTCCCCAAAAAACTGTTGAATACCCGCTGGTAAATGAAGTTTGCCTGGGGAGAGGGGATTCCCAAGTATGGGGTGCCCCCCAGGATATGGGGTGCACCAGGGGTAAAAGAATTCCCCAAAGCATGAGGCATTCTCAGGGATATGAGATGCACCTGGGGCATGGGGGGTCTCCAAGAGTGTGGGGTGCCCCTCAGGTTATGAGGTGCACCTCAGGTATGGGAAGTCCCCAAAACTGTAGAGTGCCCCTCAGGATGTGGAGTGTGCCCAGAGCAAGGGGGGGATCAGAAAAGTGGGGGTGTCCCTCTGGATATGGGGTGTTCTGGATATGGTGAGGTGTTCCCCAAAAGTGTGTGGAGGCCTCAGGGTATAGGGTGAACCTGGAATAAAGCTATTCCCGAAAGCATGAGTTTTTCCCAGGAATATGGGGTATGGAGGGTGCCCAAAAGTCAGGAGTCCCCCCCCAAAGATACTGGGTGCTCCTGGGGTTAGGGGATTCCCAAAAGCATGGGGTGCCACCCAGGATGTGGGGTGCTCCTAGGGTAAGGGAGGGGTCCCAAATGTTTGGGGTGCCCCTTGGGATATGGAATGTGCCTGAGTGAATGGCCTCCCCAAAAGTGTGAAGTTGCCGCCAGGGATATGGAATGCTCCTGGGGTGAGAAGGGGTCCCCTAAAATGCATGGTGCCCCCTGAGATATGGGATGCACCTGGGGTGAGGGGGGCTTCCCAAAAGTTTGCGGTGCCATCAGAGATATGGGGGCACCAAAAGGAAGTAATGAGTGTGCTCCAGAGTGTGGGGATCTGCACAAGCATTGGGTCCTCCAGGGATTTAGGGGAGCTCACAGGAAAAGAGGTGTCCTGCAAACGGGATGATTCCATGGTTGTGGTGTCCCAAAAGTGTAGGATTTCCCCAGGGAGTGGGGACAACCTAGGAGTCTGTGAGTGTGCCCTGGAAGCTGAAGGGGGGCCAAAAACATCAGGGATGTCCCCAGGAAACAGTGTTTTCCTCAGGTCTGTGGTGATGCCCCAGGGATATGACATTGCCCTGCAACTGTATGGATGCCCCCAGAAAAGAGAGGTGCCCCAAAAGCGCAGGGTGCCCCTAAGACTGACATGCACCCCAAAGCTGTGAGGGTGGAGGTGCCCCAAGGGTTTGGGGGTGCCCAAGCGAGATGGAGGTACCCGGGAGCTGCCCTTGGGTGCAGGTTTCCCCTAAAGACAATAGGAGTGCTCAGAGGACAGAGGTGCCCCTGGGTTGTGGAGGTGCTGGGGATGAGGGAATCCCCCCGAGGCTGATGGGCTGGAGCAGGGACGCGGCATTTGGGTGCAGCCAGAGTGGGAGAGACAAAGGGCTCTGCTCTGAAGCGACCCCCAAGAGAGGCAAACCAGCCCTGCTGTGTCCCTGTGCCCCCCAGAATCCTTTCACCAACCCCTGCTCTATCAATGGGGAAACTGAGGCACAGAACCCTGCCAGCCAATCCCCCCCCCGGCCCCGACCCCGGGAGTCTCTGCTCTCCGAGTGGGCTGCAGCACTCGGGGGGCTCGCAGAGGAGCCCTGCGTCCCCTGGGGGCCAGGGAACAAGGTGGGGACCCCTGGCGGGGTGCACTGCTGCAGGAGGGGGATGCATCCTGGGATGTGCCCTGTGTCACCTGCTGTGGGTGGCCCAGGACGTTGTGCGACAGGAGGGTGGTGGTGGGCTGCAGGCTCCCCCCAGCCCCATGGTAGGCGTCCTGGGGGGGCTGAGGAAGGGTCCCTGCGGCTGCCACTTCCCCTTCACACTGGGAGAAGGTTTTGCAACCTCGCTTCCTCCCCAGGCGGCATAAAGCGGGCAGCCGAGGGAAGGGGTGCCTGGAGGTGGCACGGCAGTGGGTGCAGGTGAGAGACCCCCCAGGCCTGGTGCTGCCACGCTCTGTGCCGGAGCCCTTTGGGCGTGACATCTGGGATTTGTCCCCTGGGTGCTCCTTGTGACAACCACTTTGGGATTGGGAGAAGACCCCAGAGCTGGGGACCAGTGAGCGGTGAGTCCCCGGAGTGCTCTGCTGGAGATGGGGTTTTCCTTGGGTTTTGCTGTCCCCCCGACACCTGATTGAGCCCTGTCAGCTGTGGAGTAGGCTGGAATAGGGGTCTGCATGGATTGCTCCAGCTGTCTGAGGGGCTGCCTATAGAGGGGAATGGGAAGCAGCAGGTGGGGGCTGTGTTTGGGGCTGATTTGGGGTGCAACCCCCTCCACGGTCCACAGGGACAATGGTCATGGGTACTCTGGGGGGGAAGTGCCTGCTCCTGTTTCCCTGCACAGCGATGAGCCGGAGGGGGCACCTCCCCACGGCATGTTCTTCCTGCCTCCCTGAGGGGACCCCTAGGGCCACCCCAGTATCTCCCAGCCCTTCCAGGGTCAGGAGGGGAAATGGGGTGCTGCTTGCTCCCCCAGCTGGTCTGGCTGCGGGATACTGGCAGGTGGGGGATAGCCTTTCCTGCAGGAACCACTGGGATTTTGGGGTGGGGAGGCGGAAAGAAGCAGCCAAAAATAGACCAAGGGGAAGCGCTGATGTCCTGCTCTGCCCCGTTCCTGCAGTGGCTCCACTAAGGGGGACATTCCCCCATTGGCACAGGCAGTGTCCCCGGCTGTGGTCCTCTGGGATGCTGGGGCATCACCATCCCAGCATCACCACAGGAATGGGGCCAGCGGAGCCAAGCGGGTATTTTTCTGGGTCGGGCACCGACCCACCTGCAGTGGGGAATTCCCTCTGGGCAGAAGGGGAAAGTTGGTTCCAGGGAGAGTCTGGGTTCAAATGGAGGCAGTCTGGGGCCAGGCATCCAAGCGCTGTGGAGACTCAGCACGGTCAAGTAGCCCTGGCATTGCCAAGCCCTGGATGGGCTTGGGGGCTTGGGGACTTGGAAACAGGGCAGAGGAGTGGAACTGGATTGAAACCAGAGTTTGGCTGCACACTGGGAGAAGGCTGAAACTCAATGGTCTCTGAGGAGGCAGGGACAGAACAGGGTGTCCTACAAGCGAGGAGACATGAAGAGTGACTCACCTGTGATTTCCCCATTGCGGCTGAGCAAGGGGGACATGGGGATGCTCGGCGGCTCTCAGCTGAGCAACAGGAAAACCAGAGACGTGAAATATTTCCGAAGCTGCCTGCAAAGGGTTACACATCTTTCCGCCTGGGAGGTGAAACCACTCAGTCAGGGATAGGAGGGCATGAAACCACCTTCAGACCTTCAGAAGTGCCACCTGCCCTGGGCACCATGGCCACAGCCTCACCCCTAGCTGGTGTAGCAGGAGAGGCAGCTCCAGCAGTGATGCTTGAGGGAATGGAGAGGCTGGAGAGATCCAGAGGTGCCCAAGGGGCTCTGAGATGCCCAAAGATCTCAGAGGCTTTTGAAAGACCCACACAAATCAGGAGAATCCAGGGATGCTAGAGAGGCCAATGATGCTGCATGGATAGAGGAGACCCTCAACCTGAGTAGAGGTGGCTGGTCCTTAGGGAAGAGGGGAGGGACAGGGTTGGGATGAAGTTAAGCAGACTAGGGATGCTGGGGATGTTGTACAAGATGGCATAAGAGGGACAGTGTCTCCCTGCAGCACTGCCCATTACCATCAGCGTGGATACAGTGGAGTGATTGAGTGGGGCTGCTCAGTAGCTGGGAGGACAATAGACATGGCCAGGGGACCCAGACATGCTGTGACATGCTACCCTCCCACCCCACATTCACGTTGCTTTGTGTTCCACAGGCAAAATGGTGTCCTACTCCTTCACTGAAGATTTAGCCAATCTCTTCTCTCTCTACAACTACACCTATGACTACAGCACAGCCATGCCTGACACCGCTATCTCCTCTGCCCCATGCCGGCCTGATGGCTCTGCTCTCAACAAGTACCTAGTGGTGGTGATCTACTGCCTTGTCTTCATCCTCAGTGTGGTGGGGAATGGGCTTGTGGTGCTGGTGGTGACCTCCAGCCACACCAACCGCTCTGTCACCGATGTCTATCTGCTCAACCTGGCCGTGGCAGACCTGCTCTTCGCCCTCAGTCTGCCGCTTTGGGCCGCCTACCGAGCCCATGAGTGGGTCTTTGGCACCGTGATGTGCAAAGCCATCTCTGTGCTGCAGGAGGCCAACTTCTATAGTGGCATCCTGCTGCTTGCCTGCATCAGTGTGGACCGCTACCTGGCCATTGTCTATGCCACCCGGGCTGCCACCGAGAAGAGGCACTGGGTGAAGTTTGTCTGCTTGGGCATCTGGGTTTTCTCCGTGTTGCTGTCCCTGCCTGTGCTGCTCTTCCGTGAGGCTTTCCACTCACCCAGCAATGGCACCGTGTGCTATGAGCGCATCAGCGGCGAGGAAACAGCCAAGTGGAGGGTGGTGCTGCGGATCCTGCCACAGACCTTTGGCTTTGCCCTGCCTCTCTTGGTGATGCTCTTCTGCTATGGTGTTACCATTCACACCCTCCTGCAGACCAAGAACGCCCAGAAGCAGCGGGCCATGAAGGTTATCTTTGCTGTGGTGCTGGTCTTCCTCATCTGCTGGCTGCCCTACAATATCACATTGGTGAGCGACACCCTCATGAGGACGCAGGCCATCACCGAGACCTGTGAGAGGAGGAACCGCATTGACACAGCCCTCTCCATCACACAGGTCCTGGGCTTTTCCCACAGCTGCATCAACCCCATCATCTACGCCTTCATCGGGCAGAAGTTTCGCAACAGCTTCCTCAAGATCCTGGCGCAGCGTGGGCTCATCAGCAAGGATGCTGTAGCCCGCTATGGCCGCACCTCCTATGCCTCTACATCTGGCAACACCTCCACCACCCTCTGAGCCCCGCCAGGACCCAACCCTCACGGTTCCCAGTAGATCCCAGCACCCCAAGTACCCAAGCATCTTCACTCAACGCCCTGGGATGCAGGTGGCAATGCCACGGGGATGAGCAGGGTCAGAACTGGATGCTGGACCTTGTCTGCAAGGGGGCTTGGGCAGCAAGGAGGGTAGGACCTGTCAGGGAAGCATCCCTGCTCTTTGGGATAGAGCGTTTGACTTTGAGGATGCCGTAACCCCGCTGTGGGGTTGGTATTTGTGGCTGACGGCCATCCAGCAATAAAGGAGTTAGCAGGTTTGTCACCCAGGTCTGGCTCCTCTTTGCCACAGGGAGCAGGAAAGTGGGATGGGGCCAGGGCTCATCTCTGGGGAGAGTGTGTCCTGGAATCCCAATGCCAGTGCCAAGGCGGTGATGCTAGCTGAGCCTGGTGAGTTGTGGTAACCTTGCTTTCAGGCAAGGGAAGGGCTGTTGCCCAAGAGGCTGTTGCAAAGGGTTCAGCATCCTGTGTGTTCCCAGCCACCCAGCCAGGTCCTGGCACTTCCCCAGTGTAGGGGTCCCTTGTAGTATCTGTGCCACCTGCCACCCCTTTCCAACCCTGATTTGAGCCCCAGTGGAGCAAATCACTGTAAGATCCCTGGGCAGCCTCTTGCTGATGCCAAGCCAGCTCTGTGACCCCTGCTGAAAGGGTGCCAGCACCCATGACACCCTGTGCTCCCCTGGCACTACGGTGCCAGGACATCATTGTGCAAAGCACTGGGAACCTGTTCCTTACACAACTGAGATGTTTCCGCCCTGGCTTGGGCAACCGAGGTTGGCCCTGGTGTGGGGCAGAGGGGCTGAAGAGGGGGCTGTGGCCCCGCTGGGGCCCATGCTGCCACCCTGTGTGCCAGGAATCGGTGTACCTGCCCTAGTACACCCAAGCATCTCTCCATGGGGGTCCTGCAGTGCTCCTTCATCACTCCCAATCCAGGCTCATGGGGATCCTTAACTGTGGGGGCATCAGTGGGTGCCAGCCATATGTGGCTCATGGGTGGTTACAGGAGTCCCCCAGCACCCAGGTGGAGGGCCCTGGGGACTTGGGGCTAGGCAGGGTCAGCAGGGGTACTGGGCAGGGACAGCCCTGCACCTTTGCATCTGGGAAACCTCTTGCCCAAGCAGTTCCTTGCAGCCTGTCCGGAAACTGGGGCTGTTGGCCAAGAGCCATCTCCCTTGCCCGCTACTGCAGGATGGGGCTGACAGCGGCTCAGCCTGGCTGCAGCTGGGACACCTCCTATGAGGACAGTTCCCTCCAGGAGGGCTCAGTTATCCCCATGCCAGCGTGCCCGCACCCTACACCCAGTTTGTGGGTCAATCCAGCAACGACTGATAGAAGACACGGAAACCACAGGGATAACAGGAGTGAGTTGTTTTCTTCTTTGTGGACCAGCCACAAGAAAGACACATCCCAAAGCCAAAATGCTGGGCTGCAGGACCTGCCTGCAAGCTTCCGACACCAGGGTCTCAGCATGCTAAACCCAAGAGGAGGCTGCCAGGGCAGGAGGTGTCCTGGGCGTGGTGCAGGAGTTGTGAACCCAGCTCACGTAGCCTGTGCATGCCTTTGCTGGTAACAAAGCAGGCAGCAGCGCCCCTGCTTGCCCATGTCCACAGAGCACGTGTGGCACACCTTGCCTTGGCACAGCCTGCCAAGAGAGCGTGTGGTGAGAGCCGTGCCATCCTGGTGCTGCCCCAGTGGCCCCCATAGCCCACCTGCAGCTGTACCGTCGGGAGAGGAGGCGGAAATCCTTGCGGCAGCGGGCACAGAGCCCTGCATCACCAGGCACCGGGCTGGGCACCGGGGTGTCAATGCCCTCTGTCTTCTGCCACAGAGCATCCTTCTCTCTACAGGGAGGGGACAGGTCAGCCCTGGTAGGACCATGCCCAGTGGTGGAGGTCCAGGAGCACGCCCTAGCACCCCAAACCCAAGGTGGGCACCTAAGTCTTCTGAGGTGGAAAACTGGATTTGCCTGGGCTCTGGTGCCCTCCTCCAGGCAAAGGGACTTGGGCTCCCAACTCGCATGTGGTCCCACACCACCGGGGTTCCCCGGGGCTCTCACCGCAGCAGCTCCAGCAGCCGCCCCTTCATGTCACGGATGAGCTCCTGCTGCCGCGCCTGCTCAGCACCACGGGTGGCTTCCCGCTCCAGGGCCTCCCTCTGTGCCCTCTGCAGTGCCGATGCCCAGCGCTCCCCGTCCTGTCGGGCCCTGATGCGAGGCAGTCGGGACACAGTTCCCCCATCCCTCAGACAGCTACCTCTCCATCCCTTTCTCCCTCCACCCTTTTATCCACTGCCCACCCAAGCCCAGCCCACTCCTCACCCCCATAGCCACCTCACCATCTGCTGGGCTGACTACCCATCTGTTTCCCAGCTGTTCATTCATCCTTCCCCACACCTGTCCCTCTGTCCCCTGCCCACCTATCCATCTGTTGACTCGCCCCAGATTCATCTCTCCATCCTTCCATCCACTGTCTCAAATTCATCCCTCCATCACTTAGTGTGTCCACCCATCAACATATTCATTCCAAATTCATCTCTTCACCCACCCCTCTATCTTTCCATCCATCTACTCACCCCAAATTCGTTATTCCACACCTCTGCTCACTTTCCCATCCACCTACCCAAGTTGATGTCTCCTTCTTTCCCTCTCCAGTTCCCTCCCTCTCCATGCTCATCTCGAGGTGCTGTTCCCCTGGGTCCAAGTGGGGCACCACAGGGGATCCCAAGGGAAACCCTGTGGTGAATGGGGATGGAGGGGACACCTGGCGGGACTGGGGGTGGTGGAAGCGGGAGCTTGCTGCCCAACCTGCTGAGCTGCTCCTGCAGCCGTGCCACCTCCTGCTGCTGGGCCTGGAGCTGCTGCCGGCTCTGCCGGGCCTCCTCCTGTGCCGTGGCTGCCAGGGCAGCCAGGTGCTGCAGGAAAACAATGCTCAGACCTGGACCTCTGACCCCCTACGCCATTGTAGGGTCTTCCCAGGCTTGCCCATACCATGGCCATGCCAGTGGCTGTGCTGAGCTCCCCCTCTGCCTGGGGGTCTGGCAGGGGCTCCTGGGGGCAGCAGGTGAACTCCAATGCCCGCCGCAGCACCTCTTCCACGGTAGCCACCTCGTCCGGGGCACTGTCACTCTCCAGTGTGTTTGTCCATCCTGCCATGGCCAGTGAAGCCTGGCAGTCCTGCAGGCGTGAGGCCAGTGCTGCTGCCTCTGCCAGTGCCTCGGCCAGCTGGGCACCCCGCTCCTCTGCCACTTTCCGCCAGCCCTGCGCCTCCTCCTGTGCCCGTGCCAGCATCCCTGGGCTCCCTGCTGCTACCACCACTGCCAGCGTCCTCTCCAGGAAGGCGTTGGTCTCCCGCAGTGCCTCAGCCTCCTGTGCCTGCCGCTGGGCCCACCGGGCGCTGCTCTCCTCCCACCGCTGGTGCCGCTGCTCCTCCCGTGCCAGTCGGGCTGCCAGTGCCTGTGACGCCGCTTCCTGCTGCCCCAGCTCAGCCTGCAGCTGGGACACCAGTGCCCACAGGGACGCCTCTGTCCTGCCCGGCTGTCCAGGCACCAGTGGTGAGGAGCCCAGTACGCACCCTGTTCCAGGCAGCAGGGATGTGCTAGGCTCCTCATCACCATCAGGCTGGGGTGCTTTGCCAGTACCGTGTGCATCCTTCAGCTCCTCCACATCCCCCATCTCTTTCTCATCCTTCTCCAAATACTCTTCATCCTCTTTCACATCCTTTTCATCATCCTCTTCCACATCCTTCTCCACCACCACGTTCTCGTCCACGTCCTCCTCCTGCATCTCCGTTTTGTCCTCCTTTTCCATGTCCTTCTTCATCTCCATGTCCTCCATATCACCCTCCACATCCTCCACCTCTACCCCCCTCACCCGCAGGGCAGCCAAAGCGGGTGGGCATGAGTGGGCTAGTACCCCATGGGGTGGCGTGGTAGGATGGTTGATGCTATTAAGCCATCCATGCACCTCTGTGCCAGCATTGTATGTCTGCAGGGCTGTCTTTGCTGGGCTGCTCTTGGCCGCCAGGCTGGGCCGTACCAGTGTCCTAGGAGGGACACAGGGCTCAGGGTACCAGGTCACTCCCAAGGTGAACAGGGCACCACCACCCTTCCACAGGGCCCCTTAGGCACAGCCAGCCTTTGGGGATGGAGAGGGCAGTGGGGCTGGTGACACAGGGTGGCACTTGGTGACAGGACACCAGTAATGCTAGTGCCAGCAACAGAACAGGTGGCACCCAGAGACCCCTGTGGGAGTGGCTGGGGGGAACGGGGGCCTCTGTGTGTGCTTTTGTAGCAGTGCATGCAATAGGGTGTGTGAGCAGCGGAAAAGACATGAGTGTTGTGGAAGAGCTGTGTCCATGAGTTGCCCCCCTGTGATTGTGCCCAGAGTGTGCATATGCACACACATGTGCCCCCGCATCTCAGATGTCACAGTGTTGCAGCAGACTTGTGCTTGGGCGCATGCTTAGCAGAGGATGACAGCATGTTTGTGTACACACACGCGTGGCATATTTGTGGCCACAGGTACGGTGTGCATGCCAGTGCAGGTGTCCCTACCAGCCTGGAACCATGTACGGAGGGCTGGCACAGCTGGGGAGCCGTCTGGAGTCTAGGGTGGCAGGGGGAAGCCCACGTGCTGCTCTGTGATGCTAAGCCCTCAATGCCCAGTGCCTCCAGTGCCCTTGATGCCCTTGGTAACCCCAGTACCCCCAGTGCCCCCTGCTTCCCCAGGCTCACTCAGAGAACATGGGCCAGGCGTTGTCCAGGTCAGCCCTATACAGAGCCAGGTGGAAGGTGACACCATCCAGCTCGTAGAGGGTGCCCAGGATCTCTGCTCGGTGCTGGGGATTCAGGAAGGGGCTGCGGGCGTAGTACCACTCACTGCAACCACAGAACAGGCTCGTGCACCGCTCTGTGCCCCAGGTGGGCACATGCATTTGCAGCACCCTTGCTGACCAGGTGCTGCAAGGCACTACCTGCCCTGGCTGTGCCCCCCACCACTACAAGCATCCCCTCACCATGACCCCTGCTCTCACCGTAGGCTCTCGGGATCAAGGAGGCAGAGCTGCAGGGACTCTGCCAGCTGCCGGTGCACCAGGCAGTACCGCAGGAAGGCTCGGCCCCTGCCCACGGGCGTCTTCAGCTGGAGGGAGAGGGGGTTATCCAGCCGTGTCCCCACATGCCTCCCCCATATACTATGTGGGACAGAAAGGGGTGTCTAGGGCAAGGGCTGGGGGGCAGCAAGGAGAAACCCCTTTATAACACCAGTGGGTGAATCCTCAGTGCCCGTGAGCAAGTGAGTGTGTCCCCACAGACAAGCACAAGCATGGGCACGTGTGGATGCACAAGCCCCCAGGCACCCCACCAGCCCGTGCCCACCTTGTCCAGGGAGGTGACAAAGCGAAAGCCCTCATGCTCCTGCCGGCGCTGTGCCAGGCCTTGGCACAAGAAGTCCCAATAGTCCTTGCGCTGCCCAAAGAAGGTCTTCTTCTCCTTGAGGTCGAACTGGCAGAGACACAGGCTCGGGCTTGCTCGTTCAGGGGTGTCCCTTGTCACCCCAGTGAGCTCCTCCAGCCCGATGGGTCCTGCTGTCCCCTGGCTGCTCCCTTTTTGCTGGCTCTGTGCCTCGGTTTCCCTTTCACAACATGTGCAGTTACACACGCAGATATGGGTGAGCCTGGTCTGGGTGCTCATGAGCCTGGGGATGCCCACAGCTGGACAATGCTGGCTGGGGTCATCCCACCTCCCTGAACGGCCATTGTGAGCTCCCCTCTGCTCTCAGCTGCTATCAAGGGGAAACCGAGGCAGCGAATGGTGGGGATGGATCAGCAGCGGTACCTGGAGGAGGAACTCCAGCTGGGCACAGAGGCTGTGCAGCTCCCGGCTCCCATCCGTCACCGGCACGTTCTGCTCCCGGTAGCTGTGGTTCAGCTCAGCCACAGTCTCTGCGGGATGGCAGGGCTGAGCTGGCACTGCCCTGCCTGGGCAGCAGGCACCCTGCCCCATCTCCCCTCCCACTGTCTCCTGGCTCCCAACCCTGGGGATTTCTGCTGGCTGGTGAAAGAGGAACTTATCTTGGGATGAAACAGGGAAGAAAGGGGAGCGAGGGGTGCAGGTATGCGCTAGGCATTGCTGGTCCCCTGGGGCTGGCAGTAAGGATGGGAGCAGGCAGCAGTGGCAAGGTTGGCACTGGAAGGCTCTGGAAGGGGAGCATGGCACCCCTGGCAGTGACCTATGGTCTGGGTGCAAGGAAGGATCCTGCCTGGCCAGGACGAGACGGACATGCCATGCAGGGGACATGCTGCCGGGGACAGGCTGGCACACTTACTCTGCAGATCTTTGATGATGCGGTTGAGCTCTCCATCCCCTGCCATGACTGTCCTCTGGGGGTCTCCAAAGGCAGAGACAAAGGTGAGATGTGCCAGGCGAGCACTCACCTGGCACTTCCAAACTCTGCCCCAAGGACAGAGTCTGCAGCCCTGGCTTCACTGCAGAGCTGTCTGCTGTTAAGGTAAGAGGGGGTGGGCTCAAACACCTCCTTTCCCTGCCTATGTTCCACTCATTCCATGGAGTATGAGGCAGGCAAAGGTGTCCCATCCTGTACCCGCTTGGTTGTCCATGTGCCCTGGCCCGAAACATCCCCAGGCTCTTCCCTCATGCCGTGACCAGCCCCCTGAGGGGCTGCTGGGGCTAAGCCTCCACCCTCAGTGTGTCCTTGCCTCCATCCCTGCCCCCGTTCCTTTCCCCGTCCCCCAGGATTCATCATGTGGGTTTGGCATGAAGGAAGTTCTGCCTTTGCTTCTGCTCTCGCTTCCCTTGCTCACACCACGAACAGCATGGTCGTCTCCTTGGGGGTGGGGAAGGGGGGCACACAGTCCCCCTCAACTGAGCTCCCCCCCAGGCATCACCCCCCCACCTGGCACAGCATGCTGCTTGAGGGACTGGCATGAGGTTTGGAGGTGTTGTGGGCATGGGACAGGGGCCACAGTGCAGCAAGGATGTTTTAGCAGGTGGCAGGTGGAACTATGGGGACAGGACGAGGGACAGTGCCCATAGAGGTAGCAAGTCCTGGGCTTGTCACCATGAGTGGTGGCTGGGCATAGGGCTGGGGAAGCACATGCATATTCATGGGGGATGTGCATGGCAGGTGTACACTCAAAGGAGTGTGTGTGCACGAGTGTGCCCAAGCATGCCCAAGCATGTGTGAGTGGCTTGTGCTCCCCACTGCAGCAGGGTGGCATGATGGGCAGGGCAGGACATGGGACTCTGGACACCCAGGTTCCAATCCTGGTGCCCTTGGTTGGCCTTGGACAAGCTGTCTTCCTACCTGCCCACCCTTCCCCCTGCCTCAGTTTCCCCGAGGAAGAGGAGGCCCTTACCTGTAGCTGGGGAGCTGTGAGGTGCCCAGAGGTGCTCACTGGGTGCTGGGGGAATTCCGTCGTGTCCCCGTGCCCGCACTGTGCCTGCCCGCTTCTCCTTTTGAATGTTGGCCAGGAGGAAGTACGGGATGTTGGGGAGGGCTGCAGGAGCCACCCCCTACCCGCCCCACACCTCATCAGCAATGTGGCTTTGGCTTCCATCACACAGCTCCCTGATTTGGGGAATGCCAGTTTTGGGGAGGGGAACAGTGAGGCTGGTCCCCCTACACAGCCCCTGTGAGGGAGGGAAGGACTGTGCCAGGCCTGGGGAGACCCCCTGATGCTCTCCCATGAGAGTGGGGCTTGGGAATGCTTTGAGGGACTGCCCTATAGTTTCTGTGGAGGGAGTCCAGGGCACATACCCAGTTGGCAGCAGCCAGCAGCAGCCCTGGGGCAGAAGCCCCTGGCACAGGGCTCCCCCTCCCATGCACAACAGCCCCTGAGCACAGAGACTCCCACCAGGACCCTCAGCCCATTGCAGCAAGGCCTGCAGCACTCCTCAGGCTTCTGCCCCCTACATGGGGGCTGTGCCCACAGCTGGGGTGTAAACTCTTCCCGATGCACCCTGGGCAAGACTGCTCCCTTTGCTCTCTGTGTCTGGGAGCCTCCCAGTCCAGCAATGCCCCTCAGCCACTGTGCCTGTGCCCCTTTGCCACCTCAGCCCTGCCTTGTGGGCTCCTTTGGGAGTGGGAACTAAATCCTTGGAGGCAGGGTTTGGAGTGTTGAGGGTGATGCCCGTTCATCAGCCCCCTCCCGATGCCAAGCACAGGGTTCCACTTACAGCTCACTTACCACCACCGTCTGGCTTGGCAGATGCCCCCAGTGATGCCCAGCTACCCCCACACACTGACCCCCACTGCACCCCCCTTGCAGGACCCACTGCTCCTACCTGTGGCATCCAGAGGGGCTAGGGGGCACCCGCTTCCCCCGCGGGCCAGGCCTCCACTCTGCACCAAAGCGAAAGTAGGAAGTGATGCTGAGCTGGAGTCTGGGCTTCCCTGCACCCCTCTGGCTCCTGGGGCGGGGGGCGCGGGGGTTGTCGTGCCGTAGGGGCATCCAGGCAGCTGGGAAACGGGGGAGCTGGTGGCAGTGCTCGGGGTGACCCCCAGAACCCTGTCCTATGCCACCCTGCAGTGGGTGGCCCTGTGGGCACAGAGCACAGCAGCCCAGTATGACATGGGGGGGTGGACAGGGTGTTGGGAGACACGCAGCTATGGGAGGGGTGTAGGTGCAAGCCATGTGTGTGTGGCAGGAGAGGGCATGGGGCTGAGAGGGCACCCACGCATGCGTGCGCACACCTGCATGTGCCCGCAGTTGCACCCACCTGCCAACACTGCGCATCCTGTGCCAGGCACCCCGTGGGCAGGACCTCGACACCTGTGGGAGGGCCATGCCCCTGCTCACTGCTTGCCAGGGTGGGTGCCACCTTGGCACCTTGGCATTGGAGTCCCCTATTGCTTCAGGCAAGCGCAAAGGATGGGGTGCTGGGGGGGGGCTAGAGTGGGAGAAGATGCTCACCCGTCCTTGGCGCGGGTGCAATTCAATTAACGAGGCCTGGCCCTTGTTCAGCGCAGCCAATAAAGCTAATGGCCCCGCACAGGCCTGGCGCTGCCTGGCGGGGGGGTCCAGGATGCGGGGGCCATCTGCTAATTAAATGCGGGTGGGGGGCAGTGGAGCCAGCGGTGATGTCACCTCCCTGGTGCTCTGGTTGGGGGGGCGTACCTGGCACCCCTTGCACACCAGCCCTCTGCCCTGAGCAGGGCTGCAGGGAACAGTTGTGGAGTGTGTGGGACACCCCCTCCTGCCCCGGCCCCCCACAACCCCCCTGCTCTCTGCACCCCTCCCTGGCACTGCTGCTCATTAGGAGCCTTCCCGGGGCAAATGCAATTAGTGCCCAGAACTGGCACAGCTGCTGCCCACGCTTGGCACGGCAGCTGCCCTGCAGGAACAGGTCCTTGCATGGCATCACCGCGATGTCGCGGTGGCATCTGGGCGTGCTGCTGCCAATCCCCCATTGTCACCAACCAGTGGATGTAGGAGCGAGAACCCAACACAGCTGCAGCACAGGGTGCGTGGGGTCCCCTTCCCCCTGCCCTGCACAAACCCTTTAGGGGGGTGGGGGTGCCCGGGGCGGTGTCAGGGTGTCCTGTGATGAGGGGTTCCCTTGGCTAATGCTGTGCCTACAGCAAGGTGCATGAGGCAGGGACCCTTTGGGGTCCCCCTCAGACTCTTGGCAAGGGGAGAGGGTTGTTGGGTGCTGGTGGGACCTGGTGGGGGGCCGGGGAGTGCTCATGGGTGGAGGGCTGGGGTGTACTGGGGGGGTGCTGGTGGGAGACTAGTGGAGGGCTGGTGTGGGGCTGCTGGATGGGCAGGGAAGCACCCCCATGTGTCAATACTGCCATTTATGGCTTGGGGTGGACAGAGGGTGGTGGAGGGAAACTGAGGCAGGGTCAGGGGCATTTCGGATTGTGTCCCCACAGGTGTCTGGGCTCGCCCCACCCCCAAACCAGAGGGGGCTGGAGGAGAGGGGAAGCGGGTGAGTGCGGGGGGTGCCGAGCACGGTGTGCGGGGAAGAGGAGGAGGAGGAGGAGGAGGAGGGGGAGCGTGGCGGAGCTGGCTCCCACCCAAGCACTGCAGGACATGGGCGGGCACGGTGCTCCCTGCCTGGCTGCCAGCGCGCAGGCGACGCTGGGGGACCGGGGCGGGGGGGGACCGGGCCCGGGGGACCGCAGCCCCCCAGCCCATCGCCGCACGGCCCCGCTGCCACCGCCAGGCACCCCCTGGGCACTGCCCGGGCACCAAGCTTGGTGCACCTGGGGCGAGGGGGCACGGCTGGGTTTGGCCGCCCCCTCGAGCGTGCCCTGGGCAGGGGTTGGCTCCTGTCCCACTCCCCCAGCCGGGTAACCCCCGGGCAGGGGCACCATGACCCGGCTGAGCTGGTGCTTTGCCACCTTGGTTCGCTGGGGGAAGTCCTTGGTGTCCTGCCTGCTGCCCCTCCGCGCCTGCCGCCAGCGGGAGGTAAGTGGGCACCGCCGGGCACCGCCTTAGGGGTTGCGGGGTGGGGGGGGGAGGGGGGCTGGGGTGCAGGCTGGCACTGGCTCTGCCTGCTGTGGGCAGCGGGGGTTAAACCATCTATGTGCATGTTGGGGTGCCAGGCATGTCCTTTGTCTTTCTTTTTGTATGTCCCCCCAGCACGGGACTGTGACCCCCCACCTCATAGCGCCCCCTAACCCGCCCTCGCGGCCCCTGCAGTGCCCAGCTGGAGGGGAACTGCTGGGATCTACTGTACAGCAAAGGGAGCTGCTGGAGTCCCTGTGTCCTTACAGAGCACAGAGGGGTTGCATGTGTGTGTCCCTGTGTCCTTACAGCCCCCACAATGGGGAGACTGTGAGGGGGAACACGACCCTGTGCCTGTAAAGCACCTCACAGGAGAGATTCCCGTGCCCATAAAGAGCCCAGGGTGGGGGATCCCCCTGCCTGTAAGTATCTGGCACTAGGGAGCTCTATGCCCATAAAGTGCTCAGTGAGTGTGTGATCCCTGTGCCCAAAGAAGTGCCCCGCATGACGGACCCCTGTGCCCATAAGCACCCAGTGTGGTGCATCCCTGTGCCTATCGGCTCTCGGTGGATATGTGATCCCTGTGCCAAAGGACTGTCCTGCACGGGGCATCCCTGTGCTGCAGCAGCACCCTGTGTAGGACCCATCCTGCTCTGCTGCCAGTTCCAGGGAAACTGAGGCAGGAAAGGCTGGCAGAGGGCACAAGACTCTTGCTGTGCCATCCTCACTTAGTTCCTTAACCTTTGGGAAGCTGCCTTGTGCCTGCGGAGTGGCACGGGCCACTCTGGCTGCACTGTGCCAGCAAAGTGGGTGCCAAAACCACCACCGGGCAGTGCCTGGGGGAGTGTCACTGCAGAGTGGTGACAGGACAGTATGTGCCAGGGCAGGGACCCAGCCTGGAGGCAAGAGAGGCCCCTGGCTGCTTGAAGACCCCAGTGCATGCAAAGGACACAGGACCGTAAGCTGCTGGGGGCATGGGTTGGTGGGTGGCACAAGTGGGGTGTGGGGTGCCATGTCTGTCCCTGTCCCTGTGTGTCCCTCGTGTGGGTGTGAGTATAGGGGCTCATGGGGAGGGTGTGTGTGTAACACACGTGTGCTTGTGTGTGTGCATGTTCATGAGCATGCAGATGTGGCTGGGGTGAAAGTGAAATGCAGCTCGCACAAGTGTGGGTGCACAGCAGGTCTCTGGGGAGCTGCCATAGGGTGCACGTCCCTGCGTGGGGTGCAGGTGTGGGCATGTGCCCGCTGGTGGGTAGTGTGCATGTGTGTGTGTGTGCTGGATGCAGTAGCAGTGGGGTTTTACGCTGTTGTGAGCTGTTAGAGGAGTGTCCCCTAGCCCTTCACGTGCGCTGAGGGGCACCTACACACATGGGTGCCCACCGCCCCGGCATGACGTGGGTGGTAGGTGCGGTGTGTGTGAGTGTTCCCCAGCGTGTACGTGGGGTGTGTGTGTGTGCTTGTGTGATGTGTACATGCGCCCTGTGCACCCAAGGGCAGTGCAGGGACACCTTCACGTGAGGGCATGTGGGACCCTTGGGGAGCTTGGGGCTGGGGGTAGGCTTAGGGATATGATGACCCTGGGAAGGGGAGACAGAGAAGACTCCTGCCAAGGCTGGCCCTGCGCTGTGGATACATGCCTGCACCAGTGGTACCCATGGGGGAAAGTCAGTGGGCTGAGTGTCCCCATCTGTGCCCCCCCGCTGAGAAAATGAGCATCAAATGATGCTCATGAGCAGTGCGCCTGCGGCCACCCCATCCCCTTCGCATGACCCTTGTCCCTGTCCTTATGAGGGGCCCGGGCTTGTTGCAGTGAATGGGAGGGGGTGATTTATGGGGGAGTGGGGACACCCTGCTCCACTGAGGCTTTCATTTGTGCGCAGTAACGAGGCTGATTCATGAGGGCTGTAATGATTGGGGGTTGCACAGAGGGGCACTCCCTGCCTGCCTGGGTCTGTGAGCAGGATCAGGTCCTGCAGCTTACCTTTGCCCCTGGGTCTGGTTGGCATGGGGGAGGGCAGGGAGAGCTGTCCCCATCTGTCCCCTATCGCAGCTGACACATCTCTACCATAGGGCAGGTGGGCACAGCGGAGTGGCGGGGTGCAGTAGAACAGGGAAATTTTGGGGAGGGGGTGTGGCACTTTGAGGGGGGTCAGAAGCCACCCAAGCAACAAGGAAGGATAGCCCCCCCTCTGTCCCACTCTGCCCTTCCTCTCTGGGCTGGTGGTTACACACAGCATACAGATGGGAAACTGAGGCATGGGCTGGGCAGGAATCTGTGCCCACGTCCCCGCTGTGCCCACGTCCCAAAGGCAGCCGTGGCTCATTCCGCCAGCGTGTCCTTCCCCCCGGGGCACATCCCACCACCCTGACTCACACTCTCGTGGTCACGGCCAGCTGAGCACAAGTTTCCAGGCTGGAGCCGGATTCAGCATTGGTGGAGGGGGGGACTATGTGCTGCCCAGCCAAGTCCCCCCAGGAAGATGTGGGGCACCCCCTGCCAAATCCACCCCCCTGAGGGTGGCAGATTGCCAAGCTGCGCTCCATCCCGCCGGGAAGTTAGACATTAGGAAGAAATTCTTCACGGTGAGGGTGGTGAGGCACTGGCACAGGTTGCCCAGGGAAGCTGTGGGTGCCCCCCTCCCAGGCAGTGTTCCAGGCCAGGTTGGATGGGGCCTTGCGCAGCCTGGTGTGGCAGGAGGTGTCCCTGTCCATGGCGGGAGTTTTGGAACTGGATGGGCTTTAAGGTCCCTTCCAACCCAAACCATTCTGTGATTCTGTGATTCTATGATCCTATGAAGTTGTCCCCCCTCACTGAGGGCCCCATGGATGTCTGCCCATCCCTCCTTGTCTCCCATCCCGGACCATTCTGGGAGCACAGTTGTGGATGGGGCGGGGGACGGTACACGACTGGGAATGGTTGGGGGGGGTGGGAATATGGGAAGCAGGAGGAGGGATGGGGGCGAGGGGATGGCGGTGGGTGCCCCCCCGGGTCGGAGCAGGAAATGGATCCCAAATGTGTGGGGAAGGGTGGGACGGGGGGGGGCAGGGCGAGCCTCCCCAGCCCCGCAGACCCTCTACTGAGGGGGGATTGACGGTGGGCGCAGTGGAAGTCGGGCGGGGGGGTGGCTTTGCCGTCCCCCTTCTCCCCTCCCTGCTCGGGGGGGCGGTGTGGGGCGGAGCAAGGGGGCCGGAGGGGCTCGGTGGGGCTGTGCCGAGGGCAGCATGACCGGGCTCTGCCTCTCCTGCCTGCTCTGGGTACGCCTGCACCGGGGGGACATCGAGGGGGCACCGGGATGGAGCAGGGGGGCGTTTGAACCGGAATGGAGCGGGAGGGGTTTGCACCGGGACGGAGCGGGGGCCGTTCGCACCGGGACGGAGCGGGGGCGTTTGCACTGGGATGGAGTGTGTGGGAGTTGCACTGGGATAGAGCGGGGGGAGCCAGATGGAGTCGCGGGAGCGGATTTGCACCGGGACAGAGCGGGGAGGGGGTGGTGTTTGCACCGGGACGGAGCTGGGGGAGCGGGATGGAGCGGGGGATTTGCACCGAGGGGCTCTGGGAGCGGGGGAGAATCGGTGCTGGAGCGGGACCGGCGCAGGGGGGACCAGGACTGAGCAGAGACCGGCAGGGACAGCCCGACAGCGGCGGGGGAGGAGGGGGGAACCGGGACCAGGAGGAGCCCCAGGAACCCGCGGGAGCAGTGGGTCTCAGCCAGGGAGAGCAGTGGCGGTGGGCACTGGGCTGGGGGGCGCACGGAGATGGACCAGGATGGGATGCGGGACAGGGACGCTGGGCTGGGGGTGGGGGTGTGGGGTTGGGGATGATCAACCCCCCTATGACATCCAGCCTGTGGCACCAGCTGTCTTCCCCCCTCTGCCTCCGCCATTCCCTGGGTTGAGGTGAAGGAAATTGGGCAAACTGGCGGGATCTAGTTAGCGCTGGGCGTTTGGGCTCTGCCCTCGCCTTTCCCCCGGTCACCGAAAGAAAGGAGCAGGGCCCCAGGGCGCTGCAGGGTGCAAGGTGCTGGGTGGCCCTGGGGCCACGGCGCTGCACCCAGACAGACCAGTGCTCCCCATCCATCCTGGCTTTGCAGCCTCAGGGGAACTGGGCGTCCCAGTTGCCCCCTCATGCTGCACTTCTCTGCAGTGCTGGACAATGAACCCGGGCCTCCCAGCTCCCGATTAATCTGGCATCTATCCTCGGTGCTTCTTTCAGCCCAGGACACCTGGCTCCTCTTCCAGCATCCTTCTGTCTGCATGGTGGGGGGCCCATGGCCAGGGATGGCTGTGCCCCAACTCCACCCCATTGTGTGGGGGCCAGCCCCTGGAGGTGGGTACCCATGTGTGGGTACCTGAGTGGCATCCCCAAGAGGTCTCCAACACCCCCCTACACATCCTGCATGAGTTCTCAGCCCCGGGGGCAGGGAAGCTAACTGGCATTCTGCCAGAATGGAGCTGGGAGAGGGTTGTTGTGTGGGATGGGCTGGTTCCCTGGCCAGCAGGGTGGCACGGGGTGAGTAGGGTGCCCACTCAGTAGCAGAGAGGCAGGGGCATAAAGTTGGACACTGGCATGGTGTTGGCAATGGGACAAGCAGACAGGGCTTTGTGGGGTAGGAACTGGCAGGGGGGCAGCAGTTCATTCTCTATCAAGGATAATTGATGTTAATGAAGCAGGCTCCTGCTAATGTGTGGAACCAGGGGCGATTGAGGGGTATGTGCATGGGAGACACTTCGACATCCCCAGGCATCCCGTCAGGGTCCCTGGGATTTGGGGGTAAGGCCTCTTCCCGGGGCACCCTGCATCAAAGATGCTGCTTTACATATGCAAACGAGCTCATGGCATCGTTAGGCCTTGCTGTCACCCAGCAACTGAACCGTGAGAGCCCCCGACCTGGGGGATCTTTTCCCACGGCTGCCGGATGGGTGACGACACGCGTATGCACGCGTGTGTGCCCATATATCTACAGTCCCAGCTTGTGTGTCTGGGTCCCTTGCAGGGTGCCACAAGTGCTGGGTGCTGCTGAGGAACCACTGAGTGGCCCTGTGGGAGCTGCTTCCCAGGGAAGAGGGGCATGCACACGTGTGTAGCAACCTGTGCGAGCGGAATCTGCCTGTGCGTCTGCTGCTGCTGCTGTGGCTGGCGGGGATGTGCACACTCACACACACTCGCACTCTTGTAGGTGTGCACATGCATGCAGCGCCCTGACACACGTGCCACATGGAGCACACGCAGCACCCACACAGCCCGCTCAGCACCCACACAGGTCCAGGGTGCTTGCATGCACACAGACACATGATGCACATGCCTGGCCCTTCTGCCTGGCCATCCATGCACTGGGGAAACTGAGGCAAGGAGGTCTGGGGTGCGGGATACCCAGCATCCTGACACCCGGGACTGTCCCCCCCAGCTCTCTGGTGCAGCGCTGAGGCTGGAGGAGAGGGGGGGCCACTGGGCCTCTGCTTAATCTCGTTAGTCTTGGCATGAAAAGGCGGATTTACCGGGGCTCATGTCTTCATCTGACTGCGGGTGGGTGGGCAGTGCTGGCGCAATGCCAGGGTGTGCCCCTCACCCCAAACAGCTGGGGAAGTGGGTTGTCGGGAGTCGCACTGGCTGCCTGCAGCTGTGCCAGGACGCCCCTGCCTTTAGCCCCTATGCATGAGTGCGCATACACACACACTCTTGCACACTGGCATCTCAGCACCATCCTGCACTCACACTTGTGGCATCAGCCTCCACTGTGCTGTGGGCTATGCCAGACAGGGTGAGCAGGGGGGCACCCTATCCCCTCTGCATCCCCACGAGACACCCCAGCACACGCTGTCTGGTGTGCACCCCAAAACACAGCATGACACTGAGACACCTCCCTGCACGGGCACCCTTCTAGCAGCACCTCCCTGTCTCTGCATATACACACGTGTGTTTGCACACCTACCTGCATTCACACCCAAATGCAAGCACATCCATGTATGCACACGTTTACGCATGTGCATTCCTGTGTGCTAAGGCACACACAAGTTTGCACACGCACGCACACATACATGCTCACTCCCCATGTGTGCAGGCGTATGCGCTTGTGCCCACACACACATGCTCACAGCAATGCTTGTACACATGCACACATTCATGGGGACACGTATATGAATGCAAGAGTGTGCATGGAGACAGGAGTGCACACCTGTGTGTGTGAGCACATGTCTACGTGCATACACACATCTGTGCACATCCACATTTGTGTACACTCACACATCTGTGCACATCCAAGTGTCTGTGCACACCCGTATGTCTGCGCACATGCACATCTGTACACACACACATCTGTGCACATCCACATCTGTGTGCACACGCCTCGGCACACACTCACACCTCTGCATGCACACACAAATCTGTGTGCACACATCCGCATACCTACACCTGTGCACACAGCTGCACGCACACATCTGTGCATGCACACACAACTGTGCACACACATGTGCGCACACGCACACATTTGTGCAGATACGTAGTTGTGCACACACACATCTGTGCACACACATGTGTGCCCGCGCCGCCAGGGGGCGGCAAAGACTTCTTAAGGGGCCACCGCAGTGTGTGTGGGGGTGCGCTGCCCCCTGCCCACCTCCGCAGCTGCCGAGGTCCCCCCCGTGCCGCCCCTCCCCGCCCCACGCAGAGGGCACAGCCCCGGGAATGGGATGCAGGGGACAGACATGCGTTTCTTCACATGGAGGAGGGTAGAGGCTGTCCCCCCCGCCCAGAGGGAAACTGAGGCAGGGAGGGGCTGAGCACCCAGGGGTCCCTGCCACCCCGTTCCCGCTGACAAAGCCCCGTGTCCCTCCAGCCCCAGGATCTGGAAGCCCCTGCAGCCCACACCTTCAAGATGACAAGCTTCAAGAAGGTGAAGGCGTGTGGAATCTGCCGTCAGGCCATCACGCGCCAGGGCAGCACCTGCCGAGGTAAGCCCAGGGCATGGGCATACGTGTGTGCCAGGGGTGTGCCAGGGGGGTCTGGACGTTGGGGGATGTGCGTGTGTGTGTCTGCATGCACAGCTGCGTGCATCGAGTGGGAACACATGCCTGTGCCAACCTGTGCATACGTGTGTGTGACTGTGTGAGAGGGGGTGTGCAAGAGTGTGTGTGGTGCCTTTGTGGGCAGGAAGGTGGCTCGGAGGCGAGGGTGGCCCTGTAGAGGCAATTGCAAGTGTGCATGTGGCCATGTGTCAGCTGCATGCGTGGGTAGTGAGCGTGCAATTGTCACAAAGTGAGTGTGCACACGCACGTAGGTCTGTGCACACGGGTGGAAGCTCCTGCCCTCTGCCCTGCTCACAAGCCACGGCACCTGGTGCGACGCAGGCAGTGTCACGGCCCCTTGCACGTGTGTGCTGCTGCTAAGCCCCGTGCGAGGCGCGGCAAGCGGAAACACCGCTGTCTGCGGGAACAATGCGGCTTCCTGCACCGAAGGAAACAGCCTGGGGGGGGAACAGGGCCTGGGAGGCAGCCGTACATCACATGGGGACCCCTGTGTCCCCTGGGTATGGGACATGTGGCTTTGCAGGCTGCTGGGCCGTGTATAAGTGCGTGTCCCCAGCTGCAGCAAACACATGCCTACATCGATATGTGTGCACGTGTCGTCCTTCACAGGGATGTGGACATGGGTGCTGGCAGCACCCCGCAGTGCTCTCATGCACATTGTTGTATGTGCGAGGCTACGTGAGATGTGTCCATGCGTGGCCTCTCTTCACGCCATTCCCCCGTGGGCGCTGGGCTGTGCACACATGCACACTTCTGGCATGTTGTAGCGATAGGACAAGGGGGAATGGCTTTAAACTGGAAGGGAGAAGATTTGGATTAGACATTAGGAAGAGATTCTTCACAATGAGGATGGTGAGGCCCTGGCACAGCTGTGGGTGCCCCCTCCCTGGAAGCATTTGAGGCCAGGTTGGATGGGGCCTTGAGCAGCCTGGGCTGGTGGGAGGTGTCCCTGCTCATGGCAGGGGGGTGGAACTGGATGGGCTCTAAGGTGCCTTCCAACCCAACCCATTCTATGATTCTGTGATTCTATGTTGGCACTGGGGGGGAGAGCTCATGTGTGTGGCTGTGTGCCCGAGTGCCACATGCATGTACACAGTGCTGTGCCGTGCTGGTGTCACCTGGTGTGTGTATGCATGTGTGCAAAGTGTGGGCATCTGTGTGGGCATCTGTGTGTGTGTGCATGTCCCTGTGACCTGTGCCCAGTGCCGAGGTGCTCCAAGCCCTGCAGCATGAGGTGCCCATGGGCTACCTCCTGGCAATGCCACCTCTACTGCCCCCACTAACCCTTTGTCCCCTCTCCTGCAGGCTGCAAGCTCTCCTGCCACACCAAGTGCGAAGCCAAGGTAAGACTGGTGTGTGCCCATCCCTGCCCGGGGAGCACCAGGGGCTTGGGAGGGGGTGCCAACTGACCCGACTGGACAGACAGCCAGATGGGCTGGTGACTGTGGGGTGGTCGTGGTGATACTGATGTCAGCAGCAGTGAAGCTGGCAGTGCCACCCTGCTGTCTGGCTCCTGAATGATTTGTGCCCATCTGGGTATGAGGCTGGGTTTTGGGGTGCAGCCGTGCACAGACTGGGCTGGCAGGGCCCTGTGCGCTGGCTTCTGAAGCAGAGTGCCCTTGGCCAGGGTGGGTGCTGCTGCACGTGGGTGCCTTGCGCCATGGCCGAGCACTGCTGGCGGCACACACGCAGGCTGGGCACCTCTCCCAGTACCCAGCACTGCCGGGGGCAGATCTGGCTGGCAGAAGGGAGCAGAGCTGAGGATGCCTGGTGATGAAGTCTGTCTGTCCAGCTGCTGCACTGGTGGAGGAGGACCCGACAGCTACCCAGGCTCTCTGGGGAGCTGGAGGTGGGCACGGTGCCCGCTGCTGGGGCACGGAAGGCTGCATGTTCCTGAATCCCCGGGGAGGCATGTGTGCCAGCTGACTCTGGGGCTGGCATTTTGGGTGGGAAGAGGCTGACTCGCCCCAGGCGGTCAGCGTAGGCTGGGACATGCCCATGCCCATGCCCATGCCCGTGCCTGTGCCTGGCCAGGCAGGGAGAGGAAGGGCCTGGGGGGCCTGTGCCAGGGAGCAGGCGTACGTCCGGGCTGTGCTGCATGCTGCTGTGTGGGTGGTGGCGCAGGGCAGGCGCTGGGAGTAGCCCTGTCACGGGGTCCCAGCTGGGGTGTTGGAGGAGGTGGGGGCTGTGAGGGCACACTGGGGATGTGTCCGGCACCCTGGATGCTGAGTGGGCAGGGTAGAGGTGGCCAGGAAGCTGGGCATAGCTGTGTCACCCTGGGGACCCTGGGCCACCCTGGGGAACCCTATGCCATCTTGCAGACTCTCTGCCATCCTAGGAGTCTGCCAGCCTTGGGATCCCTATGCCACCTTGGGGACCCTCTGGAGCCTTGTGACCCTTGTGTCATCCCAGGATCCTCTGTCAGCCTCAGGACCCTTGCACCACCCTGGAGACCCTCTGCCATCCCAGAACCTTCTGCCACCTTGGAGATGCTCGGCTAAAGAAGCCTGGGGGCTGAGGCCAGACGAGGGGGCTTTGCTTCAATGCCAGGGTGCCATGGGGTGAGGCAAGAGGGGCATGGGACTGTGGGGATTGTTGCAGTACGGCCGGTTGTGGTAGGGAGAATCTGCCAGTGCTTTCCAGGCAGGAGGGTGTGTTGTGCTGGGTTTGCTTACAGTGGGGATTCTCTGATGTCTGATACAAGGTTGTGCACCAAGGGGGGAGGTCACACGCGGATCCCAGTATTGCTGTAGCCTGTGTGCAGGGGCAGCCCGTGGCTCGCTGCCTCGGCCGCCTGCATTTCATTAGCCTCCGCCACCCTTCCCACGCTCGCTGGAAGGCAGAGCCCCCATCGGCGGGGCTGGCTAGCGGAGGGCTGTGCTGGGAGGGTGCGTGCATGGGGCCGGGGCCAGGGGCCTTCTGCAGAGCTCCTTTGGGCCAGCGCCCAGGGAGGGGCTCCTCCGGCCGGGCGAGCGGCCAGCTGACTCACACCCGCCTTGTTGTTGTAGGGTCTCTGGGGAGGGAGCGCGTGGGGAGGGGGCTTGGCACACAGCAACACCAGCCTCTTGTCTACCTGAAGCCCCTCACGTTTAACTCCTGCACCCCCAGGAAACTTTGGAGGGGGAAGGTCGGCTCACCCCCAAAGTGCTGCCATCATTCTGGAGATGCTGCCGAGGTCCCCCGTCCCCCGTCCCTGCCCCGCAGTGAATTTAGCCCTGGAGCCTGTCCCACCGTGGTATTCGCAGCATCTTCCCCTTGGCCCCTGTATTTACACCCTTGGGACCGCTCTGACCCCTTGTTCTGGCCCCCACCAGCACAGCTGGCTCACAGCCAGCTGCCTCCTGGGCCGGCTGGGGGGAAGCCACCAGTTAAAAACCCCAGATGGACTGGGTAGGCTGGGAGAGGGGGGGAGTAGGTGTGTGGGTAGGGGGGCTGGTGGGGTGTGAGAGGTTGTACTGAAGGTGGTGGGTGTGGGGTACCAGGAAGGATGTGATGGGGATATGGGAATGCTGGGCCGTATGTGAGGGTGCCAGAGAGGTGCAGGGGTGCTGGGAGTCTCTGGGGAGCTGGTGAGCAGGCAGAGCTGTGCCAGGGCAGGCAGGACTTGTGTCCTGGCAGTGACCTGCCTCCCTCAAGAGGACCACCTGGTGTGAGGGACAGCAGTGTGACCAATGGCCCACTGTGGCAGCAATGCAGCAATGCTGGCACGGTGCCTGGCACCCGTGGGCAGCTCGGGGGGGGGCTGGTGCAGCCACACGCACATCAGCTGGGAAGCATGACGCTGTCCCCATGCCCATGTAAGGCCCTTCTTGCGCCCGGCCCCTCCGCACAGGGATTTTTCATCGCTTAGCAAACCTCCCTCCCTCTCAGGAGGATGGACGGATGGATGAACGGACAAAGGCATGTATCTGACCCCTTCAGCCAGCCTTCTCCCTCTCTCTCCACACCCAAACTGCCTGCCTGTAGCAGGGGGGTTGTAGCGCCCTTTGAAAAGTGGGGAAACTGAGTCATGGAGCCCTTTCTGTGGGGCAGCAATAGGTGGGGGGCACAGCATGCGATGTGGATATCTGCATCCTGGGGTGCTACACTTTCCGTGGGCAGTGGTGAGCCCATGTGTTGGCACATGCCAGTTGTGGCACAGCTGGGATGTGGTGGTGACTGTGTGCCCTGGTCTGGGATGTGGTGGTGAGCCTGAGGATGCTCCAGGGGGGGCCGTGCAGGTGTGTCCCAAATCACAGAGCACAGGACATGCTGGGGCCATCCTCATGTCCTGGGATGCTCTTGCTCTGGCTGAGGCTGGACTTTGCCATCAGTGAGACTGGTTGGAGAGGCTGAGAAAAGACAAGGGTGTGTACTTCCTGTGGCAGGAGCTGGCCCAGTGGTGGCCAGTTTGGCTAGGGGACGGGGAGAGCTGCAGAGTTTGGCTGCTGAATTGGCCAGTGGCCACCAGTGGGGCGGTTCTGGGAAGTGGTGGCTGTGCTAGACCTGATGGGGCTCTAGCCTGCCCAGCTTGCTCTGTGCAACACCAGGGCCCGCAGGTCATGGGGAAGTGGGGATGCTGGGCTGTGCCAAGGGGGGGAAACTGAGGCACAGCACATAGTGTGGGGCCGAGGAGGCTGGGAGCTGCCTTATTTCCCTGATGTGTCACTTAGGGAGCTGGCAGTGGGCTCTGGAGCTGTGCCAGGCTCCTGGGCTGTGTGTGTGAGTATGTGTGTGTCCGTGCACACCAACACACGTGTTTGAGTGTGCATGTGTGTGTCCAAACACAAGTGTGTTTGCTTGACCACGTGTGTGCATGCGTGTGCATGGTCATGCATACTTGCGGGTGCATGCATACGCATGTGAGCCTGCAGCGCAGTGCATGCACGTGCAAGAACATCCATCTATGTGCACGTGTGCAAACACATGTGCAAGTGCACAAACATGTCACACAGGTGTGTGTGCATCCATGGGCACTACAAGTGCCAGCTGCCCCAGGGCCTCTTGTGCCTGTAGATGAGTGCTCCTGCCCTCAACAGCCTCACCGTTGTGCACATGTGCTCGCATGCGGGCAACTGGTCACACGCGTGTGCTCCCAGCTCGGTGCTTTCCATCCCCACTGGCCTGGTGCCAGGCCTGGCTTGTTTTTTGAGTGCCCCCCTGTGATGGGACTTGAGGGGGGTGGTGGTTTGTCCATCATTAAACCGGGAGCTGGAGCAGGGCCAGTGCTGGGCAGCGAGGCATGTCCCGCTGGCAATTGCTCCCAATGCCTGCGGCGCCAATGGACCCTTGGCAGTGGGGGGAAATAGTGGGACCCGTGACAGTGTCCACAGTGGTGTCGAAGGGGTCATGCATCTCCTGGCTTCAGCTGGTGCTGGGGACCCACTCTGCCTGAAAAGCAAGTCTGGGCCAGGAGGGGAAACTGAGGCAGGGAGTGGTTGGACCCTTCTGGGCAGTCTTGGCTTATGGTGATGGGCACCCGCACCCCACCCATGCCATGGCCAGGGGGTCCACACAGTGCTGGGGGTCACGGCCAGGTGGTGCATTGCAGGCTGCCTGTGGTTGCACCAGGTATGGTAGTTCCTGGGAGGGAACATCCGTGTCCCAGCTGCGGCAGGCTTGTGCTAGGGGACATGTGGCTGTCCTGTCCCTGCTCACTGCTCCAGCCACTCTGCCTGCTCCCTGTGCAGCGGAGGGGATGACGTGCCAGTCACATGGGGAGCCACCCGTTCTGTCCCTGTCCCCGATGCCCTGTTAAAAGCCACCTCCCCAGCTCTTCAGGACAGCTAATTAACAACACCCATGGTCTCCACAACAGAGCGGGCAGCCGAGGGGGGAGGAATGCCGCAGGAATGTGTCCTTGGCTCAACCGGGGTGGCAGGATGGGGGGCTGCTGGGGTCAGCCCTACCCCAGTGCTGTGCTGGGTTGTGTTTGTGCAGCGGATCCTGGAGGGGGTTCTGGTTTTTGGTTTGGTTTTTTTTTTTTTTTTTTTTCCCTTCTCTCCTTTTTCCCCTTCTTTACGTCACCGCCCAAATATTCAGGCTCTCTCAGCTCCAGGGGGGGTCGGCTTGGCTGCTCGGAGGAGCTGGGGCCCTCCTCTGCACCCTCCGGGTGCTGCTGTGTGCAGGGGCACGGGGATGCTGAGAGCACCCATGCTGACTGCACTGGTGAGTGCTGGCCGAGGCTGGCCTGGGACGTGTCAGCTGAGGCAGGGGGGACCACCAGCCTCCCTCCTCTGGAGCTCCCAGGACCCAGTCACCCACAGATTTGCAGTGGTGGAAGGCAGAATTGAGTTGGATGGGAGCTCCCATCCATTTTCTTCCTTCCCAGATCATTTTGCACCACTCCTGGACCTGCCCTGGGAAGGGTGCTTGGTTCTGACACCCTCTGATGGGTGACACTGACCCCATACCAGCAAAAACTTCTGGCTCAGGAAGGGGCTTTACAAGATCTGGTGCTGGGGCTTCATCTCCTCCTTGTGTGATTTTACCTCTGGAGATAACACCCCTTCCCGCCCACGCTTGGTCCCCAGGCCCCCTTTCTTCTGCTGACATCTCTGGTGATAATGCTCAAAGGTGCTTGTTTTGGGTTGTGGAGGTGCTGGTTCAGGTGGGGGGTTGTTTCTTTGAGGGTGCTGGAGGGACCCCATGGGGGGCAGGAGCCACTTGGCCTGCCTCCGGACCTGCTCACACCAGTGCTTTGGCCCCAGTGGCTCCAGAAGACTGGAGTTAGGGACGTTGTCAGGACTTCTCTGGCCACATCCTGCGAAGGGGATGTCACATCCCCAAGGGACAGCTCCTGTCACCTCCCTGGGGATGGGATGTGCTGTTAGTGCTCTTCACTCATCCACTCACTTCTATCCTGTTCAGCCACTGAAAACTTTCCCATCTGGCCCTGGCTCTTCTGCTGCTGCTGTTTTCCAGTGTCCAGGAGCCGTGGGGTCTGTGCCAGAGCCAAGCCAGGGTCTGTGCCTGACTCCTGTGGTACAGCGTGCTCATTGCCCTCCATCCCAGTTGCAGCACTCCCCTCTTTCTGGGATGCCTGCTTTTTGGGGGCAGTGCAGCTGGCGAGCTGTTTTAGGGATGGCAATGGATCCTGGCAAGAGGGTTTTGTCCCTATTGCATTTGCTGTTGGGGTCTGGCCCCATGCCCTTGAATTCTAGGTTGGCACTTGCTCAGGACAGGGGTGAGAAGGTGCCTCCTGGGGATGTTGGCACTCTGGCACTTTGACCTCGGCAGTGGGAAGGCCGGTGCCTTTCAGAGCTCCTGTCCTGTGGCACAGTCCAACTGCAGGGGAAACTGAGGCATGGAGGGGCTGAGCAGGATCTGCTGGGATGGGATTGAACTCACAGGGGTGATGCACCTTATGGGGGTCTTGAAGGAGGGAAGAGAGCCCTTCACTGCCACCCCCTTCCCCAGTAGCTTTTGAGGGGGTGGCAAGGCAGGAGGGGACCTTGGGGTCCTGTCCCGTGACGGCAGAGCCTGCCCCAGCCTTTTGGCTGAGCCTGTGGCGTGAGGACAGAAATGCAAACAGGAATGGGGAGGCGTTGGGTGAGAAAATGTCAGCAGTGCTGGGCCGGGTGCCTGGCTTGCCACCTCCGTGGCCGGCTCGCCATTCTGTGGGCCTCTGCCAGGCAGGCTCCCCCTGCCCTGCAGCACTGGGGGCTTCCCCACTTCGCTCCAAGGTCTCCTGGCACTGAACACTTGCTTGCGCAGTAAGGCCAGGGGTGGTCAGGGAGAGCAGGGCTCCATCCATTGCCACACAGAGCCCCTGAGGAGGAGGAGGAAGGGAGATGGGAGGAAGGCGAGGGCGATGCTGGACACATTCTAGGTTTGGGACAGGCAAGTGGGGGCTGGCATGGCTCTATGTGCCAAGGGACAGCCAGGATTTTTCCAGCATTTTGGCTTTGCTTTTTAACTGGGGAGTGGGCTGGTAAATCTTCGCATCCCTCCAACACTCGAAATGTGGGGCACCCAAGGGCCATAAGTCTGGCACCCCATCCTGTGCACAGTCGGGGGGATCAAGTTGTGCTGGGGGTGCCAGGCAGACAAAAGCCCCAAGAAGGGCCCCACCCCCCCGTCCCTGCCACCCCCCCGCCAAGGGCACAGGGACGCCAGTGGCGTCACGCTGGGTGATAAGGCCCCGATCCCGCCGTGGCCCTGCTGCCCGCTGTGGCCCCTTGGCATGGGGTGCGAGGCGCTTTGCAGGCAGGGGTGCTGGTGGTGGCACGGAGATACTTTTCTGGGGGGTTCTGCTTGCTTGCCAGTAATCCTTGCCCAGGGCTGGCTACCCGAGCTGGGCTCCCTGTTGCCTTTAAGGGCGTTTTTGGGGGAGGCGAGGGGAGCGGTGCGGGGCTGGACTTGGAGCGCGCCGTGCAGCTGGGGAGAGGGAAAAGGAGAAGAAAGAGGGAGAAGGACTGAGAAGAGGGAGGGGAGCAGTGGAAAAGGCCACCCGGGACCCGCTTCCTCCCCAGGGCTGGGGCCGGAGCCCCCGGGCTCCCCAGCCCCCGGCCACCCCGGGGGTGCAGAGGGGAGCTGGGGGGGGGAGGCGGCGGGACCCCCTCTTGCACCCTTCCATCGCCGGGGTCCTGCTTGCGGGGCGCGAAACCCTTCTGCTCTCTCCCTTCTTCCCTCCCCTCCCTCCCTCCTCCCTCCCTCCTTCCTTCCTTCCTTCTCCAGGCTTGGCCCGGGGAGGGAGGGGGGCTCAGCCTGCAGTCTGCCTTCACGCCTGGGCGACACCGGGCTCCTGCCTGCGCCCCCCCCGCGCCCCGACCCCTCCGACTGCCCCCCAGCCGCCCCCCGCGCCCCCCGGGCCAGGTGAGGCTGTGCTGCCGCCCCTGTCGGATGTAGGCAGAGACCCCGGATGGATTTCGGGAGCGTCATGAACCAGGTATGGGACAGTGGTGAGGGTACGGGGTCCCCAGTTCACCCCTCCCTCCCCATGGTGGGGGGATGCCGCGGGGGGTGGCATCTCTTCAGGGGTTTGGGGACCACGCGCGACGTTTGAGCAGTGATGGGGTGCTGTGTGGTTCAGGGGGTGCAACCCCCCCGGTGCTGCGTGCTCCCCAGTTGTTGGTCTCCGGAGGGGGTCTTGGGGCGCGAGGGTTTTACAGGGGGCAATGCAGTGCTCGCAGGGAGGAGAATTTGGGGAGGGGGTAAGGGCTGGTTTGCTGCTGGCTGGGGGCTGGGGACTGTGAGTAGCGCAGGGGTCTGTGCCACCCCGTATCCACCTTCCTACCTCATCAGGGTGGGGACCCACAGGGTGTCCCGGAGGGACAGGCACTGGGGTCTGCGTCCCCTCCCAAGTGCGTAGGGACCTGTCCCTGGGGACCGAGGACTGGGCGGGAAAGCAGGGTCCTCCTCCAGCACCCCACTCCCACTCCGTGGCTGGGCGAGCGATGCTGGGTGGGTGCCTGTCACCCTGGGGTAGGGGGTAGGGGAGGGACAGCCCCTGAGCCGGTACCCCCTGGCAGCCTACGGGTTAACCCCGCTGTCCAGTCCCGCTGCGGCACCGTCAATGGTTAAACCCCGAGTTAATGAGTGGCGAGGAGCCCAGCAGAGGAGCCCAGCAGCCCCAGTGGGTGGGTGGCAGCGCCCCACGCCGGGCAGGGACCCCCAGCCCCTTGCTACTGCCGGGACTGCAGAGGGTTAAATCCGGCAGGGCTGGTCCCGCACAGATGTTTTTGGGCTGTGCTCCTGGGAGAGGAAGCTGCCTAGCAAAGCATCAGCCCTCTTGGTTTTAAGGGGGAAAAAAAAAAAAAAACGAAAAAAAAAGAAAAAAAAAAAAAGAGAACTGCTCCGTTCCCGGGGTGCCTGAGGCTGATCCCGCTTGGCATTGGAGGGTGGGGCCGGTGACCCTGCTCTTGGTGCTGAAGGGTGGCTGGCAGGAACAGGAGGGTGATGATGGCTGCGCCTCCTGGGTCCTCATGGTCCTCATCTGCTGTGTAACGAGGTTTAGGGTGCTGGAGGGCACCTAAGTGGGCACCCCATGTCCCTGCAGCATGGTGGCACTGGGAGGGCTGTGTGTGACTTGCCTGGAGTCTGAAGCCATCCCTGGGGTTGAAACCGCTTGGGAAAGAAGGTCACACAAAACTGAATCCCCAGCCCTTGCCCTCTCTAAGGATGCCTCTTCATTAGTGATCCTGCTGGCCCGTTTCAGGCAGGGTTGCTGGAGCAGAGCTGTTCCCTGCCCTGGGCCACCCTCCTGCTTGCTTTGCCATTGTCCCATACCTGGCCCTGTGCAGCCCATCCCCAGGGGGTCCTGTCACAATGCTGGCAGCCCCTGAGCAGCACCAGAGCTACCCCAATGGGTGTTGGGGTGCAGTGAGCAGAGCAGCCCCATAGCATGGCCCCTGGGCAGGGGTGAGTGGCTCTGTCCCTGCTTCCTCCTCTTGATCTCACAACCCCCAATGGGGACAGCACTTTGGGGATGCTGCTCAACAGTTTGGTTTCACTGTGGTGTCTTCAGCTCTGGCCTGTAGTGTGGCAACACAGATTGATGTGCCTGCTCTGCCCCACAGTGCTGAGGGACACAAATCCCCTGGCGCAGCCAGGGCTTATTTGGAGACCTTGACTACCCCTCAAGGTGGGTTACGGCACCACAGGAGCTGATGGGTGCCCCTGCTGCCATGGGGCAGCCCAAAGGCTGCAGTCGGGTTTCTGTGCCTAGTGATGGGGCTTGCCTAGTGTTCCACCAGCACGGCAGAAGGGATCTGATCTCTGGGGCAGGATCCAACACAGAAGCCAAGCTGCTTCCTTACGGGCCTGTGTGCTGGCCAGCCCCACATGAGCCCCCCTGTCAAGGTCAGGATCCATTGGTTGACCAGTCCAGTGTGAGACTCGGTGCACTGACCAGTCCTGTGCTGGAATCCCAATCCTGTGTGAGAATCACTGCTCTGACCAATCCCATGTCAGAATCCATGTATTGACCAGTCCTATGTGAGAGTCCATGCTCTTACTAATCCCACCAAAGAATCCATGCACTGACCAATCCCAGGTGAGAATGCAGTTGCTGACCAATCCCCTGTAAGGATCCATGCACTGACCAAAACCAGGTGAGAATCCAGTTGATGACCAATCCCCTGTAAGGCTCCATGCACTGACCAATCCCATAGAAGCACCTGTGCCTGAACCAGTCCTGGTGAAGCCCTCTAGCCCTCGGCAGCAGACTGCATCCCAATGGGACTCTGCTTCTGGCTGATCCTTGATGTGGAAGCTGCTCCCTGGCCAATCCCCGTGGCCAGTTTGGGACTGGGGCTTCCCCATGCCCTCCCTTGGGGTGTATTGGGTACAGGGTGTCAGTGACCCCATGCTCAGCTTTGGGCTCGCTGTGGGACCAAGGTGACGGATGTCCCTGCAGTGGGGTGGCAGCACCCCTGGTTAGATGCTGGTAGCAGATCATGGTTGAGGCTGTGGGGCCAGTGCCAGGCAGGCGATGGCCTGCAGGGCTGGATCCAGACCCCGCTGCCTGCAGATGTTGCCTTTTTAGGCACTGGAGCACGGCATTTCCCTGCCTGTGGCCGGCCCCATGCCAAACCAGTGCCCACTGGCAAAGTGGGGCTGGCCCCTGTCCTGGGCATGCAGAGGGGCACTTCTGTCCCCCTCCTGACTTCCAAACTCCCCTTTTCCCCCCAGAGGCCCGGGAACACTACCTTTCCCCCCAGTCTGCACTTGGTATTCCTGGGGTGGATTGCTCAAACCACCCCAGAGCCGGGACCTGCCCTTATTTGGGTTGAAACCAGGGCTACTTTGGTGCAGCCGCCTCCATCGCAACCTCTGGAGCTTCCCTGTGTGTTACCTTCCCTGTCCCATCCTGTCTCCGTGTCCAGGCAGCTTGCCTGGCTGGCTGTGGTCTGCAGGGGGCTGTCACTCTCCTGGCTGTGCCGTGGGTCCTGGGGTGCCTCGAGGTGCCAGTGGTGGCCTCCGGGGCCACTGTGGGGTGGACTGGCTGTTGTCCCTCATGGTATCTCAGTTGCAATCTGCAGGGCTGGGTGCACCAGGTGACCTCTGTCCTGGCCCTGCTGTCGCCTTCCTGGTGGGTATGGGCCATAGGGCGGCTCCCTAGGGACATACCGGGGAGGGGAGACAGGGGGGATGGGGTCTGTCCCGGCTTGGGGTACATCCATGGCACAGTGGTGGCTTTTCGCTACCCTCCCCAGGTACCACCAGCATCTCTTGGGCAATGCAGAGGCAGGACAGCCCAGTGGCGCTGCCAGGCATCCAGGCATCGAGGGAACAGCATGGTGACAATCCATGGCTCCGCTGCTGGGTGGGCTGGGGATGCTCGGAGGAAAGCCTGGGAGCAGCGAGACCTCTGTGCCCCGGCGTCAGCCCAGCCTGACTCACCCTGAGCTGCCGGCCAAGCCGCTCCCCAGCCCTTTGGCACAGCTATCAGTTACCCCGACCTGAGGGGAAACCCCTGAAAATAACAGAGCCCTTGAGTGCTGGTGGGCATGGAGAGGAGCTGCATTATGCCAGGGTGCTGCCCCCTCCCTTGGACCCCCATGCGAAGGGCGGGGGCTCTGTGCAGCCACCCTGTGCCTAGCACACCCGGGCTGTGTCGGGCAGGGTGGAGCTGGGTCGAGGGGGGGGGAGCGGGTGGGGATGGAAACATGCCGTCCTCACGCTGGGGACTTGTTGCATAAACAGGAGATTCGCCAGAGATTTGCAAGAAATGTGAGGGCAGGAGCAAGCAGCGCGTGGTGTGGCTAGGGGTACCTGACCCCTGTGCAGGGCAGGGCGGGTAGCCAGAGGGGCACTCTCTGGGGCCAGACCATGTAGACCCTCCCTTATGGCTGGCAAAGAGGAGGGATGCTGCAGCTGGTCCCACTGGAAAGGGACAAATGGGTTCTGGAGAGCGGAACCCCCCCCCTGACATCCCTAGCTTGATGGCCTCGACTGGTTCTCTTAACGTGCCTTCTGCTGACAGGTGCCAGACTGCAACTAAGAGGGGGTTTGGCAAAGCTTGGTGGCTGTGGCTGGGTTGGAGGGGCTGATAAGTAAGTGGCTGGTGACTATCCCCGGGAACCCCTCCTTGGCTGGGACACGGTCTTGGGGTGAGCAGAGAGTCATAGGGTGCATGGGGAGCTGATGTGCAGCCCAGCTGGGATGTGGGTGACACAAAGCTCAGGCGACTTTGCTAGGGAGGAAGAGGTCTCCCATGGGGTGACACGGGACCCCATGAGGTTCCCTGTGGGGTGACGTGGGCTGAGCTGATTTTGGTGCCATCCCATCATTATCCTGCGGGTCGCCGATCCAGCCACTGAGTCACCATCCTCTTTGGCAACCACGTTTCCAGCCCACAGAGTAGCTTGGGCAGGAGATCCCCTTTCTGGGGGCTGGAGGAAGTAGGGTGCCTTGCTCAACTCTTTTGGAGTCCATATCTCTTCTGAGTAGGGGGACCAGGGCTATGTCTGTCTGATGCTGTGTGTGTGGGTCTGGGATGCCAAGGGGGTCCCTTCTGACAGCAGGACTCCGGCTCCAACCACAGCAGCCAGGTTGGCTTGCTGGCATCTTGATGCCTGGCTGCGGGAAGCAGCTCCTGTGTGCCAAGGTCCACATGAGGGCCAGGGTGGCTGGTGCTGCAGCTGCTCCCGGCATCACAAGGGTCAGCACTGGCCCGGATATTGGCCGGCTGGGGAATGTTTATCGGAGCTCCTGGGGAAGGGAAAAACAAAAACCGCCACCCAAAGGAAGGGATATGCGTCAGAGATGGGCCTGTGTTGCCCACCGGCAGCTGGGCGGGCCGTACCATGGGCTGTGGGCCAGCACTCGCCTGGCTCCTGCAGCCTGGCCGGGGGGGACCAGCTTGCTCCCTGATTGCTGATGCTGCACTGACCCAGCCTGCTCCTGGATTGCAGGGCCTCTCTCTGTAGGTTTGTCTGTCCCAAGCCCCGCTGGGGCTGCAACTTGCAGGGATGCTCCAGCTGCAGCAGGTCCTGGTGATCTCCCTGGGCACCTCTGTGGCTGTAGGGGTTATTTTGCTGAGGAGGAAGAGGAAGGATTTGGGAGGGAGGGAAATGTGGCTGGTGGTTGCAGCATGGAGAAAGCTCTGAGGTGTCTCATCATCAGGTGGTGGTGGATGTCTGCATCCCTCCAGCCTTGCCCGGTGCTTGTGAGGTGTTGAAGTCTTGTCAGGGATCTGGAGTGCAAAGCCTAGTCCCTGAGCTGCAGCCAGTAGGGTTTGGTGGAGGAAGGTTCCCATGGGCTGCTCTGTTATGGGACAGTGTGGCCAGGGGCTGCCAGGTGTTTGCCAGCCAGATGTTTACTTCTGGGCTTAGGTATCTTGCAAATATCAGATTTCTCTAGGTATGATTACAGCTGGTTTTGAGTGAGCGAATCCATCACTGCTGTCCAGGGGAAGACTCCAGGGTGTGCCCACCCCTTTATGAGACATCCGAGAGTCCACATCACTCGTGGCTGTGGGGACTCGCTTGCTGGGAAACTGATTTTTCTGCTTCGCAAAACCTGAGTCTCAAGGCGTGCAGGATGTGGCTGCTGGGAGGGATGGGGCTACAACCTGGGGGGCCGGCTGGGCGGGGGGCTGTGGGGGGCTGGCGGGGTGGGCGGCAGCCCCGCTGCGCCTCGTTCCTCGCATTCCTGGGCAGGGCTGCCGGGCGGCGGGGTCGCAGCGGAATGCAAACACCGGTAGGGGGGAGAAGAAAGGCGGCTGTGTCTGCCGCAGCGAGGCAAAGCCTGGGCCAGGGGTGTGCAGGTCCCCCTGCCTTTCCTACCCCTCCCAGCAATGGGGGATGCGGGGGTCCTTGGGGATGGCAGTGGTAGTGGTCCTGAGGGTCACTGTGCTCCTCTGCAGGGTGATGCTCTCACCGGTTCTGTAGGGCAGGAGGGATGCTTCTGCACCCCTGGGTCAGGAGCTTTGCTTCCCTAGGGAGGGCATCTGTTGCCTGGGGCAGGGTCTTCCCTCTTCTCCCTGCACCCGGGGTATGTTTGAGCCAACTTGAGAGAGGCACGGAAGCTGAAACCAGCATTATGTTCCCACAGTCTTCATAAAAGCGCCCTTCTGTCATGAGAAAGTTCCATACAGCCTGGGTTGGTGTCCCCTATGGATGGAAGGAGTGGTGTTGGGTGAGCACAAGCCCATATTAGAGATCAGAGAATCTGCTAGGTCAGGGAATACAACCATGGGCACCCCAGTTTTCTCCCTTCTCCAGCCGAAGGATCATTTTTATACTGCAAACCGCCTGGTGCTGACAGCAGAGGAGGAGTGAGCAGGGACCTTACCTGTCTCTGGGACCAACGTGTGCCATGGAGAGGGAGCTGCACATCTTCCCCCATCACCGGCCTTGGGAGCTGGTGGCCTTTGGTTGAGCGTACCAGGGGAAGGAGCACAGGGGAGTGTAAGGCATGATGCGGGGTACGGTGCAGCCCTTGCTGGCCTCGTCCGCTGCGGCTCACTGCCGGAGAACATTCCAGGGAGGCTGGCGTGGGGCCAGCGCCGCGGGGCAGGGAAAGGGGCCTTTTATGGAAGCGTTTCTGCATTAGAATAAAATCATAATAATAATACGCAGGGAAAGGGAACAGGAGGAGGAACAACCCCTGAAGAAAACAGGGAGGTGGGATGGGAACATCCCAGTGGCCGGGAAGGGGGCAGGCATTGGTCATCACCCTGCAGACACCAGGATTGAGTGGGATCTGGGTGCTCCAAGTGGGGTGCTTGAGGCAAATTCTGCTCTTTATTGCCCAGGACAGTGGAGCCTGAGCGAAGTGTGAGGGGTCCTCATGCTGCCATGGTGGGGGACCAGCCCCTGAGTGGTGTTTGACACGTTAGCTTGATGTTGGGATGGGGCAGGGGATGGCTGGCTGGGGGTCATTGCTCTTGGGGACACACAATGGGGTTCGGAGGGGACGAAGTGCATCATCCTGCTATCCTCAGCATCCCCAGGCCAGCGCAGGTCTGGAGGGGAACCGACAAACAAGGCGCTGCCTCTCCCACCCTGGCGTGCTGCTGCTTCCCGGCGGACTGGGGTGCACGCAAAACCCAAGGTTAATTGTCAGTAATTGCCTCTGGTAATTAAGGTAACAATAACTGGGCTGTTCAGCTGGCAGCTGCAGCAGCGCTCACGAGGCCGGGCTGGGGTTTGTTCCAGGAGCTGCTCTTGGCATCAGCAGCCCCAGCCTTGCTCCATGCCCTGTCCCGCCATGCCTACCTGGGACTGGGGCTGCCCCGGGCTCCCCGGCCGAGGAGGAATGGCACTGCTGCCATGGCTCCGAGCCCACTCCAGTCACCAGGGAGCCCAGCTCTGACCTTGGGATGCTACCTGTGTTCCTGTCTGGGGTGGCGGAGCCACGGGTCTTGGGTGCCCTTAGTTTGTTTGGTGGGGATGGGATGCTGCAACCTGGCCCCTTCCCATGCCCCGTGAAATGCTGGAGGCTGCAGGAACTAATCCTGGCACTCTTTCTGCTTCCTTGCAGGCTGTGACCCCCTGCTCCCCTACTGTCAACTATGAGCTGGTAAGCGAGCCTCCCCTGAGCCATGGATAGCAAGCAGGGCTCTGGGGACACTGGGTGGGATGGGATCCCCTGTTCTGCACTGGATAAGGGACTTTCTCTGCCTGAGGGCTTCAGAGTGTAAGTCCTTCATCCCCAGAACCACAGGTGCTCTGTGCTGGGGGTAGTGACACCCCCCAGTTTTGGTGCTGTGCACCCCCAGCGTTGCTGGCTGCAAGGCATCGTATTTCTGAGCAGCACAAGCTGGGGCAGCACAGCCACCGTGGGACGCCTGGAGCTGTGGACTTTGGGGAAGAGATGTGTGCAGGGTTCCTGAGGGGACAGGCAGATGGGACGTGACCAGCCTGGGCTCTGGGGTCCCCTGGCGCCGAGGACCTCCTGTCCCTGGCCAGGGCTGGGGCAGTTTCTTGCACACCCGGAGATGACTCTACCAGATGTGTCTTTGGATCAGGGCGCCCAAGGCCAGACATTCACGTACCTTGTTATTGTCACCTCATACCTTTGTCCCTCCTGGGGACTTGTAATAAGCAGGGGGGCTTGAGGTGGGAGGCGATGCACGGCCTTTCTCACTCTGTCCTCTCTGGACACAGGGAAAACAGCTGGGCATCCCATCTTCAGACACCCAGTCCTGGGAGAGGGTGGGCCTGGGGGTGCTGGGCAGGCAACCATGCTCCTTTGCCACACTGCTCCGAGCCATGGCAGGGCTCTAGGGATGGATGGTGGGGCACTGGGATGGCAATGGGAGCAGGACCATGCTTGGGGCAGATGTTTGGGGATTGTCTCATGGTGGTGCCCACCAGGTAGTATCTTGCTAGTGGAGCAGCACCCCTGTCCCTTCCCTGCCTTGCCTGTGCCTGTGGTGGTGGGCAGAGCGGGCACGTGGCAGCAGGGAGGCTGGCATTGCCAGGGGCTGGTGTGGCTGCCCTTCCTTCTTGCTCCAGATGTGTGCCAAGGCTTGCTGGGGCAGGCATCAGGGAAGGGAGGCCCTGGCAGGGTTTCAGCTCCAAGATCAGCAGCCTGGCAGTGGCTGTGCCCCACACACAGCCCTGGGCTGGGTACCCTGTAGCTGAGCAGGGGTCTTACCTGGAAAGTGGGTTAGGGCATGGCCCTCTGTGAGCTCACGAGAGCAATGCATGAGCCCAAATGAGAGGATGGGATGGGAGCGTGTTGCCTGTCCTGGGGCCCTGTGGTGGTTATCTCCCTTGTTTTAATCTCTGCCTGTGCCCCGTGCCCCTGCCAGCCTCCTTGGGCACTTATCACCAGCAAAAATGTGTTGGCTTTGAGCTGGGACCGTTACTGTGGCTTGGGGAGGAAATCGAAAGGGGTTTGTCCTGTCCCGTGGGCTGTAAATGACAGCCCCAGCGCTGCTGTTGGGACCAAAGCAGCTTCTTCTTGGGAGTCCCCCTGTTCCCAAGGCCCCCAGGAGCCACCCAGCTGGGTCCCTTTGCTGTGCCACTCCCGGCACCTCAACCAGCTGTTCCCAGGCAGAGAGGTCTGTCTCCTGCTCCCTATATTAGGGGTCTGGACTCTCTCCCTGTCCCTGGGAAGTTAATTCCCATCCACAACCCCATATCAAAGTTCTCTGCAGACTCCAGTGATGTATCACCAAATTTGCCTGTTTTTTTTAACATCTCGAACCCTGTCTCAGGTCCCTCTGGAGTCCTTTGCCAGCACTGCGGGGCTGAGTTTATTTTGAGGAACCGGGCTTGCTGGTGGCTGGCAGCCAGGCTGGGTGTGGGGCTGCTCCAGGCGCACCCCATTGTTTACCTCCTGGCTGTGGAGCCTGACCATGGAAGATCCAGATGGGATCCCGGAGGTGAGGGGAGGCACTGGGTGCAGGGTTCAGCCAAGCGCTCTCCATCCTTGACTGCAATCCAGCACAAGAGGCAGCTGATGGGAGGCAGGACGGCAGCATCCTCAGTACCCAAGCATCACCCTGGCCCCATGCTTGGGTTTTGAGGGATTCCCGACCTTTAGGAAGAGCGGACACGTTGGTGGGCAAGGAAGGAAACAGAATCGTGGTGCATTTCCTAGGAAGGGCCAGAAATAGCTAGGGGGGAACTTTTGACCCCAGCCCCTGCTCTGTGTGCATGTTTCTCTCAATCTCTCTCTCCTTCTCTCTTGCTTGCCTTTTTCTCACCCTTGCCTTCCTCCTGCCTGCCTGCCTGCAGCCGTCCCCGGGGGAGAGCACCGTGAAGCAGGTAGATGCCCTGGTAAGTGCCACCAGCTTTGAGACCCCCTGGAGAGTCACTTGTGCCTCTCCTGCTGCCGCAAGCCCCTCCTGCAGCCCAAATCCCTCAGCCTTGGATGCCCCTAACACCCTAGGGACCCCCCAGCCCTCCCTGCCTGCCACTCAAGGGGATGATGGCTGTGTCAAAGGCTGAGAGAGGTGCCAAGGGTCAATGGCAGAGGTAAAAGTGGCAGGGGAGCAGGGCTTTTGCCGCAGAGCTGTCTTTCCTTGTCCTGGAGCTGGGGAAATGTTATTTAATCTGTCGACATGAAATTGCTGGGACAGTGTAGACAAATTCCCTGCCAAAATCAACGCAGATAGCTTCCCTGCCCAGTCCACAACGAGCTCACCAGCCTCCCTGTGTGCCAAGGCAGGGACCCGAGGGATAAAGGCAGAGCAGTTACTGTGAGGAAGAGGGTGAAAGCCTTCCACACCTGGCAGCCTGCTTTGCCCCAACCCTTTGGTTGTCCAGGGCATGTTTCTAATTCCTCTCAGAACTGGAGAAAGAGCATCCACAGCTGGAAAAAGACAATGTGGCAGTCAGGAACCCCCTTTGATGGCTTTGCTTTCTTTTGGGGAAGTTTCCTGGTATTTCTGCAGCCTTTCTCATGCTACAGATCACCCTTTCCAGGGAGAAGGGACCTGTGGATTTCGGATACTGCCCAGAGCAGGGGGCTGGGAGGTAGATTCTTGATGGAGCTGGCAAGGGTGGTCTTCATCCCAGTGTGGCTGAGACCAGCCTGTGCTGTGCTGGGCTAGACTGGGACATACTGGCTAGCCGGGGTCTCTGCTCCAGAGGGGACCTTTGCGGGGTCTCCCAGCCCAGCTTGGTGGCGGACAGGAGTGTTTAATAATGTGAGCGCTTGCTCCTATCAGCTTATTGTGGGCTGACTCTTTCTTGTGCAGGGACTGGTGGCAGAGGCAGCAGTGCATCTGCGGTTAGATCGGGAGGGGGAACAGGGAATAGCTGGGGGGGCTCCTGCCAGAGGTGGGGGGGACACTGGAGGGCCCTTGGCTGCAGGCACCCACTCCCCCGGGGCCAGGAGAGTGCAGGGAGCGGAACCACCATGCCATGGAGATGGATTAGCAAAGGTCTCACCACCACCAAGGTATGGAAAGGGAGAGAGGCTCTGGTGTCCCTGCTCGCTTGCCCTCTCGTGCCTCAGTTTCCCCAGGCGGGAGAGTGGGGTGAGTCCATGTCAGCTTCTTCGTTGGGCAAGGCTGTGGTTTGGGAGGCTGCTGTGACTGGATGGGTTGTCAGGAGCTGATGAGGCGCCCCTGGCTGATGGGTGTGGGACCCCAGACATCTTCAGCTGTGAAGGTTTCAGGCAAAGCAGAGCCCACGGTGGGTGGGTGACACAAAGACAAACCCATGCTCAGATTCAAGATTGCTCCATGCACCCTAGCTCTGCCCAGGGAAGGCTTTACCTCTCTTTTTGATGCATTTTAATGCCTTCTTTGCCCCCAGCATAGCTGGGGATTTTCTGGGGTGAGCAGGCGATTTCAGGCACCCTAAGGAGATCTTGGGTGGGGATTGTCACTGCTGCCTGAGCACTCGGGAAGACTCAGGTGGGGATGCTACCTTCCAGAGCAACTTCAACTGGAAGGGAAGACCATTGTCCTCAGGTCCATTGGGGCTACCGAGCCTGGCTCTGCTTTGCTGGGCAGCCTGACCTTGAAAGCAGGACGTGAGGGTGATGAAGGGTGCCTGCTGGCTGCCCAGCACGGGACCGTGCTGGTGGGAGATGGCAGATGAAGGGTGCAGGGGGAAACCTCTCCCACCTTGTCCCGTCACCTCTGGTATGTTGGTTGTGGGATGCCACAGCCCCAAGGAGAGGTGCAGCAGGTCCTATAGCTTTGAGGACAGTAGGGACATCCTGGGAGTTGGCCATGGGGCGCATCTCTTATTTCTTTATCTTCTGGGGACTTAGGACATGCTGCCTTTGTGAGATGAGTCTTTAAATGACTCCTACTTGTTAGCTGGAGATACTAAAACTAATGAGGTGTGAGTATGTTTTTTCTTAGTGGCTTTTTTTGGAAACCTGCTTTGTTTTTCGGCTGAGGTCACGAAGTCACCGAAAACACCGGCTGCAGATGAAATTCTTGAGGCCAGAGAACATGCATAAATAGAAGTTTCCTGCTCTGAGAGCTTAAACATTTCCTCCCGGCGTTTGGCTCTGCAGAGCCGGGGCCAAAGCAAACGGTTTGTGCCTGGCTGGCTCCTTGCTGCTGCTTGGGCAGCAAACCTGCCCCTGCCTCAAGCAGTGCCAAAGACACTTTGTCCTGCAAGGTGAGGCTGGAGGGACTTGTGACATGCCTGAGACTGTCCTCTCACCCACATCCTCCTCCTCCAAGGTCCTTTGGGACCCTGTGTCAAGGCACCAGCCCTGCAGTGCACATGGCAGCTGATCTCATCTGCACTGGGCTTGTGAGAGCTGGGTTTTTCTCATGGCCATGGTGGGGGGATGATGGTTCAGTACCACCAGGATGCTCAGTGTGTGGGCTTTGGAGATAGAGATATTTTGGGGGTGTTATAGTGTGCAGTGCAGTGTGGCGGAGGTGTGAAGCTCTGGCAGCGCCATCACATTTGGCTCTAGGAGGACCCTTGTGCTGGCTGTGGGCTGGGTCAAGGCAATAACTTGCATTTCCTCTCTGGTTCTTTAGGATGCCACAAAATCCCCCAGGAGCGGGCAGTCACGCCACAAAACATCCAGGTAGATGCCTCATTTTCCCCTCTGGTGACCGTGTCTGCCTTGCCTGAACCTCCTCTCCTTCTCCCTGCCAACACTTTGCTTTTTCAGATGTGCTGCAGCTGGGAGATGCTCCCCATGGAGAAGACATAGGTGTCATGACACACCATCCCCAATTTGGGTTCCCCAAGACACCCCAATGGGGCTGGGAGCAGGGGAAAGACTGCGGGCAGCCCTGCTGCTGCATCCCTGTGTGTCCCAGCCCATCTTGCTTAACCCCAGGGGTCGTGCAGTGTGGGGAGGGGTCACAGAGTTACCTCCCCACCGCATGTTCTGATGGTGGTGCCCTCCTTTCCCCAGGAGCATGAGCTTGACTGCAACCATGGATAGCAGCTGTGAGCTGGACTTAGTGTACATCACGGAGCGGATCATTGCTGTCTCCTACCCCAGCACGGCTGAGGAGCAGAGCTTCTGCAACAACATCCGTGAGGTGGCCCACATGCTGAAGTCCAAGCATGGGAACAACTATGTGGTGAGGAGAGCGGCTGGGTCCCTGCCAGTTTGGAGAAGGGGGTAGGGTGCTCAGGTCCTGGAGATTGGTTGTTACAGGGGTTGAGTCCTGCATATTTGCCTCCGATTGGACTCAACTCTGGCAAGAGGGGGCTTTGCACTAAATGTGGTGGATTTTTTGCTTCCTTGAAGCTTTCCAGTCCCTTTTCGATCCTGTGGGAGTTTTTGGCCATTGAGTTGCCCCCATGACAAGGCATTATTTGGGTTAATATGTTTGAGGAGGACTCTTACAGGGGCATCTGGGAGGCTTTGAAGTGAAGAAGAGATGGGAGTTAGCAGTGAGGGAGGAAGGTGTCCCCTCACTGTTTTTCCTCTTCCCTGAAGCTTTTCAACCTCTCTGAGCGGAGACATGACATCAGCAAACTTCACCCCAAGGTGGGTCACAGCTGTGGGGAGCAGAGGGGCTCAAGGCAGGGCTGTCTGTGGGACCAGCTCCCTGTCACAAGCTGTTTGAGCTGGGAACAGTTTCTATCCCACCCATCTGGTGGAGGAGTGCGAGAAGGAAAGCGTGAGGACTTCCCAATGAGTTTGTGGGGTTTCATTTTAACCCTCACCCTGTCCCCAGCCCAAACCTGGCAGGTGGAGCCTCTTGGAGACTTCCCTAAGGCGTTGTCCCTGTCCCTGTGAACATGGAGCAGCCCTGCGCTGCTGAACTGAATGACCCAGAGGAGGCTGAGATCTGGGATGGCCCCAGTGGCCCCCAGAGCAGGGTTTTGGGCAGTGGGGTGCATGGTTGGGGAGAGGCTGTAAGGGACATGTCAGGGCAATGTGGTGGTGCCCCAGCCTGAGTATGTGCCCTGGGCTTTGCGTGCCAGCAGGCTGGGGATTGTGAAGGGGGCAGAGCACAGCACAGATGTGATCTCTGACTGTCTACCCCCACCATCCAGGTGCTGGATTTTGGGTGGCCTGACCTGCACACTCCCGCACTGGAGAAGATCTGCAGCATTTGCAAAGCCATGGACACGTGGCTCAATGCAGCACCTCACAATGTGGTGGTGCTGCACAACAAGGTGGGCTGGAACCTGTTCCTGGGGTGCACAGTGACGGGGGTTGGGGGGCGGTGTTGGGGCAGCAAGGATGGAGCTGAGCAGCCTCAGAGGCTGAGGGGTGCAGGGAGCATGGTGGTTTGTGGCTTGGTGTGTGTGTAGGTGTCAGCATATGCATACACTGGTGTGTGTCTGTAAGGGTTGAGGGGTGTGTGTGGGTCGGTGTGTGTGTGTGGGGACTGGTGTGTGCATGCCTGCAAGTGAGGTGGCTTTGCCTGGGTGCTCACAGGCACCACCCGTGACACCCCTTCTGCTCTGTGCCCACAGGGGAACCGTGGCCGGCTGGGGGTGGTGGTGGCTGCTTACATGCACTACAGCAACATCTCTGCCAGGTGAGACAGATACGCGGTCTTGGGGTAGCCCTGGTGCCCATTGCTGACCTCCATTCCAGCAGTGCTGGGATGCTGGTGCCAATGCTTTCCTTCAGCATCATCTACCCTTCTGTCTTCACAGTGCTGACCAAGCTCTGGACAGGTTTGCCATGAAGCGCTTCTATGAGGACAAGGTCGTGCCAGTGGGACAGCCATCCCAGAAGAGGTGGGTCCTGGTGTGTTCTGCCCCCCTGGCCAGGGTGGTTGGGTGCAGGGAGGCCAAGGTGGGTGGGTCTGCTGTATGTCCTGCCCCTGAGCTGCCCATCCCTCCTCTAGGTACATCCATTACTTCAGCGGGCTCCTGTCTGGCAGCATCAAGATGAACAACAAACCTCTCTTCCTCCACCACGTCATCATGCATGGCATCCCCAACTTTGAGTCGAAAGGCGGTAGGTGCCCCCACACCTCCCTCTAACCTGGTTTCCCCCCACCCCACCCCTGCCTCACACTGCCTGGCCAGCTTGTTCTCCACAGGGGACGTTTTCCACATTTTCCTCAGTGATTTGAATTTCCCTCTCAGGGACTGTTCCCTCTCCATGAATGTTCACTGTAGCAGGGTGCTACCCTTTTCCCTCAGAGATGTCCTCAGGAGGTGCCCCCCTGTGCAGGACTCCTGGGGCTGGGCACTAACCCGAGCTGTGGGGTGGCAAGGCTTTTCTGATGCCTTTTTGGAGGATGGCACCAGACTGGAGTCAGGGTTTGGGATGTAGCACCATGCCCGTTGTCGGTACCCAGAAGCAGTCCCTCTCTCAGAAACCATAATCCTCATCATGTCACCTCCATCACCAGCCCAGCTCTTTCCCCAGGTCCTACAGGACCAAAATAGGGGCTTTCTCCCTTTGCCACCCCATCCAGAGCATCCCTTTCTGCCTGTCCCAGATGTTGCCCATGGCTGGTGTGTGCTGGCTGGGGCGGGGAGCGGCTGTTTGCCTTGGCTCCCTCCCCGTTTGGATTTCTGCCCCGTGACTAATCCCTGCCCCGGCCCCTGCACCCCGTCGGCTAACAGCAGCGTGCCTTCTCTCCCCGCCTTGATGTCTTCCAGGTTGTCGGCCTTTCCTGAAAATCTACCAGGCCATGCAACCCGTCTACACATCAGGGATCTAGTAACTATCTCCTCACCTTGGGGCTTCCATCCTTCCCAGCACGGGGGCTTGGCAAGCAGGGGGGGATGGAGAGGGTCAAGGCCAAGTCCCCGGTTGTCTGGTGCTCTGTGCTTGCTCTGTTTGGGGTCCAGCAAACTGAAAAAAAGGGGCTTTTCCTTAGAGGTGGTAATTTGCTGTACTGGGCCATACTGGACCCATCTGCTGGGAGGGCTGTAGTGACTCTGTGTATCAGCAGAGGGAGCCCAGGGCTGTGCAGAGCCTGGGGATGGGTGTCCCCGAGGACTTGAGGACAGGGATGGGGACTCCCTCCCTGGGAGATGGAGGCGTTTCTCCTCTCCCTGCCCAAAGAGCTGCTCCTCCTTCCCTGATTAGTCCTAAAAGCCCTGTTTCTCTCCCCAAAATGAGTTTGCCCCCGATTTTAATCTCCCCATGATTTACCCAGACATCATTTTCTGATGCTGCTCCTGGGATCAGGCAGTGGCAAAGGCAAAGCAGGAGCTAATTTCTGCAGCTGCCCAGATGCTCTGCCAGGACCACATCCCACCCTGCTCCCCCTTGAGATAGCAGAGCCCCTCAACTTGGGAGTATTCCCATCTCACCCTTCTGAACCGGAATCTCCCTTCCTCATGGTTGGGCATCCCCGTTAGCCAAGATTTACTACCATCCCAGGCTCGCCTTTCAGCTTTTAATAGACTGTTTACGGGATGCTGGTAATAAAGTCCAGGTTTATCTTGCCTGTGAAATCCTACTCCCCCACTGCCGATGCTACAGCACGGAGGCAGCCCCTTGGCGCCCAGGGGAGGGGAGGGCTTCCGGCAAGGAGACTGAGGTAGGGATGAGAGCCTTCCCCGAGAGCTCTCCCTCTGTGTTCTGTGCACTGTTCAGCCCGTGGAAGCCAGACAGACAGCTGATAGCCCAGCTTCAGCACTTGGATCCTGGTCAAACCTTCCCATTCAGGGTCTTTAGCAACCCAGTTGACCTGTGCCTCAGTTTCCCCTTCCTGTCTTCATGTCCGTGGGAATGGGTGCCCCTTGGAGTGGGGGATGGGAGCCTCCTCTGTCATTGAGAGGGCCAGTTCTGTGTTTTGCTCCTTTCCTGACTGGGTTTGGGCAGAAGGGGCTGGTTGAGGTGGCCCTGGGAGCTGTGCAGGGGCTCTGTACCACAGCTTAGCTTCTCCTGCCATCCATCTCTGCAGCAATGTGCAAGGAGACAGCCAGACGGGTATCTGCATCACCATCGAGCCTGGCTTGCTCCTCAAGGGCGATATCTTGGTAAGGAGCCTCAGCTTAATTCCCTGTCTGGGGAGCAGCTGGGGGATGGGTGGTCTTCATGCTTTGGGATTCCCTCGTTCCCTCTTGCCCAGCTCCAAGGGTTTGTCCTGGTTTCCCATCCCCACTCTCCTTTGCAGCTGAAATGTTACCACAAGAAGTTTCGCAGCCCGACCCGTGACGTTATTTTCCGCGTGCAATTCCACACATGTGCCGTGCACGACCTCGATGTCGTCTTTGGCAAGGAGGACCTGGATGAGGCCTTCAGAGGTAAGCATGCTGGCACCTCCCCACTCAGAACTCCTTCCTTCTCCTGCTCCTCTGACATTGCTGTCATCATGGGGACATTTGGGCATCCACCCCAAATCTGTCCCCAGCGCACCCCTTGTCCATCCAGAGGGTGTGTGCCACTCGGGAACTGGTGGCAGCATTATCCCTTTAATTGCCCAAACTGGCACTGATGGAGAGGGGCTGCCTTGGGGTTGTTTTGGGGGCTGAGATGAACCACTCTATGCCGGGATATCTCCTATCAGCTCCAGCTGGCCTGCGGGCACGTTTGGGGTGGCCGTCTGGGTGCTGTTGGAGACCTGGACTGAGACGGTCACTTCCCTCTGCTCTCTCCTTGCCAGATGACCGTTTCCCCGAGTATGGGAAGGTGGAGTTTGTGTTCTCCTACGGCCCTGAGAAGATCCAAGGTACAGCTGGCTCTCTGCTGCAGGAGTTTGGAGCCAGATACAGGCTCCATTCCTGCTCCCCAGCTCTATCCCCTGCTGCCTCCTTTGCAGCCTCCCCCTGCTGTGTTTGCAGACCCTTTGTCACCAGGGTGGGATGAGGGGTCCAGGCAGTGATGCTGTTCTGAGTGCTTGGGAATGGAGTACCCCCTTCCCAAAAAGTCCAGGCCAAGGCACCCTTGCTGTCAATCCATCTGCTTGTCTGTAGGCAATCCCCCAAATCCTAGCCAGCCTTGTACACCTTGTTTGTGGGTCTTGATGTACAATCTGTGCTCAACCATCTCTCTTGGTGCCCCTGTTCTAACATGGCTCTCCTGCCTTGCCCTACGGCTCCTGCCCTTTTTTTCCTTGCCTGCATCTTCTTTCTGTCTTCTCCCTCTGTCCTACCTGCACCAACCTCATCTTCACCCTGACTGTCCTGTCTCTTCCCAGGCATGGAGCACCTGGAGAACGGGCCCAGCGTCTCTGTGGATTACAACACGTCTGACCCGCTTATCCGATGGGACTCCTATGAGAACTTCAACATCCAACGTGAGGACAGTGCGGAAGGCACCTGGACAGAGCCACCCGTGCCCAGCAAGCACCTGGAGAAAGGTTAGGACTTACGAGGTGGTCAGTGGCCAAAGTGTCCCCATGGGAATCTGCCCCTACCCCAGGGATAGGGACATTGTTGGGCAGCAGAGCTGGGGGCAGGCAACTGCTGCTGGGAAGAGTGTGGGAGAAGAAGATCTCATGGACTTTGTTCCCATTGTGGTGCCAGGGAACTCAGGCACTTTTTTTGGCACTTTTGCTCTGGAAACCCTCTTTCCACTGAACAGGTTCCAGCCCTGGTTTATGCCTCAGAGCTTTAGGAAACCCAAACCCTAAGTCTGTCGGAAGCAGCACCCAGCAGGGGGACCATTAGGTCTCCCAGCTCCTTTCACAAGTGTACTGGGACATAGTTGTGCCTCAGTTTCCCCTGGGGGATGAGCATGCCTTACTTGCCCTGGAAGGTCTGCACCATTGCTTGGAGCTGGAGAAAGTCCCTTGAGCACCCATTTGGATGCAGTGACTCAACTGCCCTCGCCTGCTTGGCAGGAACAGGCAGTACTAGTCTGTCAAAGTGTGGTGGGTCTCTGTCCTGGTGGCAAGGCCACCTGTGGCAGAGCAGATGCCTGATCTTTCCTGGCCCAGTCTGGACAGGCGTTCCTGGAGTGGGGACAGCTGCGGTCCTTGATGTCCCTGAAGGTCACCGGCTGCTCTGAGTGGGACCTATGGGCAGCTGGGATTGCTGGGGAGGGCGGGGGCTCTGGGTGCCTGGGGTACGTGAGGAGATCTCTGCCCGTGGTAGAGGTGTGAGGTTGGACCCAGAAAGTCTGTGCAGAGCTGGCATGGGCACTCGCCTTGGCACAGGGCAGTAAACAGGCAACTCGTGACACGCAGGCTTAGCTATGCAGCGAGGAACTGAGGAGCTGTGGGTCCAGCCCCAAGGGGAGGGGACGTATTTCCTCACCCTGAGCTCAGAATGTAGTTCTGCCTCTGCCCGAGCTGGCAGGACTGGCTGCCAGCCTTCTCCTGCCTGTAGAGACCCGAGTGCTTGGCTGCATGTATATTCCCTTCTGGCCCCCAGGTCAGAGCTGCTGCACTCCCAGCCCCTTGCAGGGCTGCAGAGGTACCCCAGGGCTCCTCTCTTTCCCCTCCTGGGGGTCTCAGTGGGTGTCGGGGCTGTGGAGGTCCCTCCATGTGCTGGACAAGCTGTCCTCCCCACAGGGAAGGTGGCGATGAGGAACAAGGGCACCGTGGATTTGCAAACACTGCCCCAGTTCAGGGATGAGCTGGGTTTGCTAGGAGGGTGAAGGAGGCTGCGTTCCTACCCATGCTGGCACAGGCAGCTGAGAGACAGCACATCCTCAGGGGGTCTCTCCTAGGCCACCCCATGTCGCACCTTTAGCTGTGGAGAGAATCAGCATGGACTCGGAAGCTCCTATCTTCATCCTGTTCTGACCAAACTTTTCCTTTTCTCCAGCCAGGATGGGGACCCAGGTGCCTGGCTGTGCGAGTGGGGGGGTCCCTGTTTATGGTTGTTCTCGCCTTATTTGGTCAGGGAATTGCATGCCACATTTTTGGCACCACCAGGCGTGAGCGAGCGGCGGCCGGGGGCGGAGGGGGGTGAGGCTGGCACGGGGATCTGCGTTGGAGTGGGATCAGCCGCCGCTCCTTGTCCCTGCCACTGCCTGTCCCTGCTGCTCCGTGAAGGCTCCCCACAGACCGGCACCACAGTCTGGGCCGACGGGTTTGGGATCGGCTGCCAACTGGTGGGTGCCCCTTGTGCCACATCTCTGCTGTCTGCAGCTGCTCTTGCTGGAGGTGGATGCCCTTTCTCTGGTGGCTTTGGCTTGGTGTGGGGCGCCCATATGGATGGACTAGGTGGGGTGCCTGACAGGGTGGGGGGTGGCCCTGTGGTACCCCAGAGCTGGAGGTGCAGGTGGATGGCTGGGGATGGTGCCTGTCCTGGTGATCCCCTCGCCTAGACTATGATTATCTGTGGGGACTTGGGGAAGGGGAAACTGAGTCACAGCGGGGTTGACGGCTGGAGGCATGAGAGAGGGATCTGAACCCTCACATCTTGCTGTCTGCCCAATGGGATCTGTCTGATTTTGGAAGACAGGGGCTGATCTGCGAACCACCCCCATGGTGCAGGCTGGCCCCATTGGTGAACTCACCTTCCTGTCTTATCCAGGCAAAATCCCTGCTGCCTGCTGGGCTTAGGCTGCCCTTGTGGTCCTTAACAAGAGTGCTGTGATACCCCTCTGGACCCCTGCTGCTGCCTCTCATCCCTCCCAGTGTAGTATGAGGGAGGCGAATGGTGTCCCCAGGTGTCTTGTGGCTTCACTTGCCTTCTTCTTCCTCCTTGAAGGAGCTTCAGGGTCAGTGCTGGCTGTGTGGTGGATTCCTGCTGCAGTCCCAATAGCCGTCAGCCGGCTGAGCGTGTTTGGAAGATGAAGGGTGGTGATGGGATGTTTCTTCCTTTGTCTGTTTTGGGCGTTCAGATGTCTGCTATGCAATGTGGATGAAAGACGATTTGGTAGAACTGTGATGCCTCTCCTTGGGGGTGGCAGACTGGCTCCAAGGAGGGAGGAGAAGACCTGTGGCTGAATGGGGCACTGCTGCATTTGCAACTAGTTGAATGATGAATGCAGAGAAATTTTGGGGGTCCCACAAAGGAAGGTAGGCAAAGCTGGGTGGGGAACTTCCCTGGCCTGGTTTGGTTGGGCTGAGAAAACCAATGCTGATGGAGAACAGGGTGCTGGGGCTGGCACAGAGCTGGTGGAGGGGTTGTCCCCAGGGTCTGGATGAATGACCATGGTGAGGGGAAACCAGACGCTGCCATCCTGAGGTGGTGCAAGATAATGCAAAAGGGCTGGGCATGTGTCCCTGACGCAGCAGCTCCCTGTCCCAGCAGCAAGCTGTCCCTTGGACCCATCCTGGCTAGTTCTTCTGCACCCAGCACCTGGTCCTCCTCCCTGCCTCCCACCTCTGTACTATCCCATTCGCTACCGTGGGCCAGCCCTGCCTGTCCACACTTTTTGCCGGATCTGGAAGAGGGACGGCCAGGGCCTGACCAAATGGAACATCTGCGGGAGACTTGCTAAATCCCCACCTGAGTCACACTTCTGGCACGGGACTTCCCTGCAGCTCAGCCCGTGCAGCAGGGCAGGGCTGGCCGGGGTGGGAAGCAAGATGAGCATCCCACCCCTCCGGGAATGGGAGGTCATGGTAGAGCCTGACCCCTGCATGGCAAAGGCTGGGGTATTCCAGAACCCCCCGAGTCGAGGTGGATGTTGCTCCTGCATCTTTCTGCTGGGCAGCACGCCACTAGATGGGGTCGCTGCTATCCGTTGGTCCCCCAGGAGGTTGGGCATCTCCTGGGTTGCACCTTCCCTTAGTGGGGTTAAATCCTGCCCCACCTATCCGGGGCTGAGGCTGCCCAGGAGGATGAGCCAGGCTGTGCAGAGGTGGAGAGCCAAACGGGCCAAACCACGGAGAGCCCGTGTGAGCCAGACCATTAGAGAGCCCGTTGGAGGCAGAGCTGCTGAAGCCATCGCGGAGCTGCCGGCGGGCTGCTACGCTCCCCCCGCGGCTGGGTCCGTCCCTTGGCCGGGTCTGGGCGGGGAGGGGAGCCGCTGGCTCTCCTCTCGCCTTCGCCAGCTGACTAAAGCTGAAGGAATCCGCTTCCCCCTCCTCATCCCGCCCCTCTCCGTCGCTCTGCGTTCTGGCTGCTGCAAGGTAAGAACTCGGCGGAGTGGGTGTTCTGGGGTGCAGTGGGGACTCTTCTGGGATCCGTGGGTCTGTCCCATGGAGAGGTCCATGGGCACTGTCTCCCTCTTGCTTCTGGTTATTCCCCATGGGAGAAAAGCTGAAGCATCCAGAGACTTGGCTAGACATTTTGGCTGCTCCCAGGACAGGGTCTGTCCTCTGACCTGGTGTTTGGGGTTGTGATGTGGGGGCAGTGATGGGGCTCTGTCCCGCTGAGGCCAGGAGCCAGGCAGGGCTGAGATGCAGGAAGAGAGGGACAGACTGGTGGAAGCTCAGCCCTTTTTTTTCTCCCTTTTAAATTATCCTTGAAGTCAAAACCTGCCAGAGTGTGTATGCGTGGGGCTGGAGCGAGGAGCTCTCAGCTTGCCCTACCATAGCCTGTGCAACTGCGGCAAAAAATAAAAAGACAGAGAAGAAAGCAAACCTCCGAGGTTTTGGGGGGATGCTGAGATGGTGTGTGACACTATTTGGGAGCAAATGGGGCTATGAGTAAGGGTCCAGCTGGAAATACTGCTCTCATCCTCCTGTTGTCATCATGCAGGCATGTGGTAAATGCATGATTTGAGAGATGAGAGCAGGGGGAGCCTCATGTTTTGCTGAGTATGTCAGATCAGTGGAGGAGTGGAGGCTTAAGCATGGGTTCAAGCAGGAACCTGAACACGGGGTGGACTTGCCATCACCTGGATCAGTGAATTGTCAGCACCATCTCAGTGTAAGTTTTGCCCGGGATAGAGCAGTGGTGGTCACAGGGAGCTCTGGGATGGACAGGATCTGTGTTGTGCTTCCTGCCATGGGACAGAGTGGCACATGCCATCCTGAAACCAGCGCCCATGCTGTGCCATGGTGCTGGTGAGGCAGAGACAGGGGTGTGTGAAAATGGGTTGAGTTTGGCAGAAAGCCTGGTTGGTGGCTTGGCCGCAGCGAGTTTCCACTCCTCTTCGGCTATGTATTTATTTAAGATGGAGAAACTCCAGTCTCCAGCAAGACATTTGGGTTTGCAGTCCCGGCTGGCTTACGGCATCACGTGTGGCCTGAAAGTGCATCCCCACCCTGAACGTGTCACTGCTTTTTGGGGATAGGTGTGACGTGTGTGCACACAGGAGCCAGGCAGGGCTGGGGGTCTCAGACTGGGGGTGATGGTGGCCATCCAGCCGGGTGATGCTCAGCACTCAGTCTTTCTGGGACAGACTGTCCGGCTGTCTGTCTGTCATGCCTAGGAAACAGTTAACGCAGCAGAGCTCTGCCTGTGGAGGAAGTAGTTAATATTCATAGCTAGGAGCTGTCTGTCCTGCTATCCTCCCTCCAGGGCTCTCACCCTCCCTGCACCTCGCTGGGGTTAACTCGGGCTGGGGCTTAGGCTTGGGCGGCCCCCAGCCGCCTTCCCTGCACCGCTCCCCTTCCCTCCCGCTTGTCCTTAGTCCCTGTGTGGTCTGGGGCAGAGGGGAGCACAGTTGCACCTCCTTGCCTCCAGCCCATCTCCTGCCTTCGGAGCCGCCTTCTCCTCTATCCTCCCCTCCGGCACCCTGTGTCCAGGGGGTACCCCGTATCTCCGGCACCTCGCTGCTGTCAGGGTGCCCCTCTCCCTGGCCCTGCTGGACACCCTGCTGGGGAGGGAATATCTCCCTCTGCGAGAGGGAAAGCAAAGCCAAAAGGACAAACGCCAACCAAAGCCAGCTGTGGGCTGCTGGCTCCTGTCCTGGACGGACACACACGGAGCCGGCTGTGGGCACCGCTTCAGCTGCCACTGTGCAGGTTCCCCTGGAAGGCTCTGGTGCTGGAAGGAGTGAGGGAAAGGGATTTTGCCACTCGCTCCTTCTCTTCATCTGCGATCTTTTCTTCCCCATCCCCTTCGGTAAGTCCTGATTTTGGTTTTCTTTGAGCTGGGTGGGATGGGGAAAAAGGTTGGGGGTTGGTGGGAAATTCATGGCCATGAGGACCCATGGTTCAGGGGTTGCAGTTACTTCCTTTCATCATATCTGGGCACAGGATGAAACTAGAGCTGGGGGGCTGAGCTCTTCCCCGTGGAACTCGGACTGTATCCTTCATCCTATGAAGATTCCAGGGACCCAAGGTCTTCCTTGCTGGCTAAGGCTCCAGAGATGCCCTGGGGCCAGGGCTCTGGCTGGCAGGGAGTGAGGGCAGCAGGTGGGTTGCTGCTGGGGGCAGGACCACGGGAGATGTGGTGGTGCCCCAGCTTTATCCTCTACATTGGTGCAGAGCCCTGGCTAGGATTTATGCTAGTGCAAGATGCTGTATTGTGCACCCTACTGGGTGTGAGGCAGGTGGCTGGGATTTTGGGATGTGAGCTGACCCCCCATCTCATTGGTACGCATGTCTTGGAGTAGTTTTTCTCCTGAACTGAGCTGCAGGGTGCTGGTGAGGGAGAAGGGAGAACATTGCCCTGCTGGGGCAGCGAGCCTGGCAGCAGGGATAGGATCAGGCTGGGCTCAGTGCTTCCCCCAGCTGCCTCAATACAGCTGGGGTAGATAGAGCCAGAGCAGAGCTGCGTCTGGGACTGAGTCCTGGGCAAATCCAATCCGTGGATGGGGTGGCACAGCCTGCCAGGCTGGAGCTGCCCTGACCTTCAGGGATGAAATCTGACCTTGCTGAGAGCTGCAAACGCTTTGCAAATGGGGACGTGAGAACCTGCTGCTTTGGGGATGGCTGCCTTGGCTAAGGCAGAGTGTCCCTCCTTCACTTGGTCTTTTTTTGGGAATTTATTTACCTTTTCAGGTGACAAGTGATGGATGGTCATATAAGCAATAATGTGACCTGGAGGTGGTAGGCCTGCAAGTGGTGGGGAAGAACAGGATTTGGCTCTTGGTATCAGAGCCCAGGGGACATGTAGGGATGAGGACAGGGTGGGCAGTCAGGTGTGGGGCAGAGTAGCGGTGTGATGAGGACGTAGCTTATGGTGGAGATGTCACGGCCACTTCCTTGCTTGCTAACATAATACCACTCTTGGAGTGGGAGCCACCAGACCCCCAATGTCCCTGCTTGGCCAGAGGGTCTGGGGAAGGTGGGACTGTGTGCTTGGGGTATTCTGGCTCTGCCATGAATTGTGTTGTGCTCCATCCTGACCCCACTTTCGAGACGTTTCTCCCAGCCATGGGGCGGTGTCCAGCCCACGGTCTAATTAAAGCCTTTCCCAGCTATTTTCTCCCTTAGCACCACGTGCTTTCATTTATATTTATTTATTCCGTTTTCCTTTCTATCCCCTGCCCTATTTATCCCAGCCCCCTCCCTGGCTTTTGCCCTGTTTCCTGGGACTGGCCAGTACCCATTGGTACTACCAGCCAGGAGGACTGAGTGACAGCCTGACTCCAGGCAATGTCTCAGCCTCTCCAGCGTTGATGCTGCCTCTGGACATGCTGTTTTTCCCTTTCTTCCTCCATGGGAAGGGATTCCCTCCCTCTCTCCCCGCTTTTTGCTGTATGGGAGATGTTGCAGAGTGAAATACTGCTGGTTGCTGGCTGTGCTGGCTGCAGTGGCTGAAGGACCTCTGAGTTCCTGGGAGAAATTATGGACCCCCATCCTTATCCTTTCCTGCACTGAGTGCCTGGAGAGGACCTCACTGTATGGTCCTTGGGCATCTTCAAGCCGAGGCGGGTCTCTGGGGCTCAGCTGCTGGGATGCTGCTGGCAGGGAGTGGAAAATCAACCACAAGGAGGGGGTCCTGACTTGGTAAGACTTGTGCTGGGTGCTATTGCTCCTCCGTTTTACAGCAAGGGGGATCAGTGGTGGGAAAGCAGTTGGCATATGGATGCAGCGGCATGGGACTGGTTAAGCTGTCCCCGGCTCAGGGCTGGCTTTCGGAAGTGTTTTGCTCACAGATAGGAGCGCTCTGATTTCACACTATCGCGTTAGGGCCGTCTTCCGTCCCTGAGTCAGCCACCTGGCTCTTCGCCAGGGGAGAGTCATTTTTTCCTCCAAAAGAAAGTGTTTAACACTGCTCACAGGCCCTTCCAGGAAACCTCGGTGAGGAGCTGGAAAAACGGGAGTCTGAAGCCCAGCTGGTGCTGCGTGTGCTCCAGCGGTGGGGGACACAGCTTGGAGACCAGCCCCATTTCTATCTTGGTGGTCGGGTTCCCCTTGTACCCCCAAAATCTGACTGTCCATTTGGAATGGTTTAAAGAGTGCAGCTGGTTGTGCCGTTGGGGCTGCCAGGGGTTGTGGGTTGTAGGAGGCTTGGAGCTGGGGTGCAAGGTTGTGATGCTGCCGTACCCCAACCGACCTCAGCCCTTTGGGGCTGTGGAGCAGTGCCAGCTGCTTGCACTGACCTCAAATCATGGGGTTGGGGCAGTCAGTGCCTCCCGGAGGAGGAGATGCTGGATATTCCAGGCTGGGCAGAGGCGCTGCCTGTGAGGTAGCTTCGGGGCAGCGTCTGGCTGCGAGGAAATATCTGAGGCAGAGCTGCCCAGCCTGAGAGAGGGAAGGGCAAGGACAAAAAGGGTGGGAGCCTGTCTGTAGCCAGGGAAGAAAATGTCAAGGATGGGCAGCTGGCTGGATCATCATCTGGGAGGAGTGTGGATGGGGAAGGGGAAGGTGGGTCTGTGGTTCATCTGTCCTTCACCCGTGGGATGAGAACATCTATCCAGCTGGATATATGCAGAGCTATGAGGCCAGATCCTGGCTGCCTCCGCTTGTCCTCCTACAGCTTGTGGTACATCTCCCCTTTGCACCTTTGCCTTCTTGGTGCCGTGTGGTCCTTTGGGAGCTGGCTGAGCTCTGCAGAGCAGCAGGGCCATGGTGAAGCAATGGCTGACTGTGTGGGCAGTCCTGGCCCTTGCCAGCGATGGAGGGGAATTGCCAGGAATGATGTCTGGAACTGAGGGGTGGGTTATTTGGTGAATTCCAGTGGAGCAGGCAGTGCTTGCAGGGCAGGGCAGGATGATGTGCGGAGCCAGGGGCTGTGGGGGCGTGATGCCAGGGGGAATCTGGCTCTAATGTCTCTGCATGATGGCGCCCATGGGATTGCGGAGGGTGCTGAGGAGACGGCGATGCTGGTTGTTAAGCGTTCCAGCGGCATGGAAGAGATCGAAACCACCGGCTAATGGGATCCATTAGCTCTGTGCACAGAGCCAGCAATTGATCTGGGGTCTCGTGTTCGTTTCTCCCCCTGCAGAGGTTGGGCACACGCAAGGGCCCCTGGACGGGAGCCTCTACGCTAAAGTGAAGAAGAAGGACTCCCTCCACGGCAGCACCGGTGCCATCAACACCACTCGCCTCCCACTTTCGGCAGCGCCTAACCACGTTGAGCACACCCTGTCAGTGAGCAGTGACTCGGGCAACTCCACCGCCTCCACCAAGACCGACCGGACTGATGAGCCAGGGGTGGCTGGAGCACCCAGCAGCCAGGCGGTGCTGAGCCCCGAAGAGAAGCGGGAGCTGGATCGTCTCCTCGTTGGCTTTGGCTTGGAGAGCGCGCCATCCATGCACAACCACGTGCCTGGCCCCGTGCCGGCACGCCTGCCCACCATGCCAGGCCGTCATGTGGTGCCTGCTCAGGTGCACGTCAATGGGAATGCCACAGCTCTGGTGGCTGAGCGCGAGACGGATATCTTGGATGATGAGCTGCCCAACCAAGATGGGCACAGCGTGGGCAGCCTGGGCACACTGTCCTCCTTGGATGGCACCACCACTGCCAGTGAGGCTGGCTACCAGGAGGCACCCCGGGTGGGCAGCCTCTCCTCCCTACCCAATGGCCCCTCCAGCAGCAATGGGGCTGAGAAGCTGATGAAGGAAGGTCTGTATGATAGCGAGCAGCTCTCCAATGGCAGCTACCCCTACAACAACCAGAATGCCCTGATGGGCCACCATCTCCGTGACCCGCTGCCTTCCTTACGGCCCTCGGCATCTGCTCAGGAGCACCTGGCTGGCTACCCGCAACGCCCGCCGGGCTCACATGCCTCAGGCTGGCTCCAGTCCCAACCACTGCCTGGATCCCAGCCCTACCTGTACAGCTATGACCCCCCTGGCACTTACCGCTCCCGGTCCTTTCCCGCAGTGGACATGACCAAGTATGATGCGAACCCAGCACTGCCCCAGGCCCCGGCTCGCAGCACCAGCAGCCGGGAGGCTGTGCAGAGGGGCTTGAATTCCTGGCAGCAGCAAGGAGGGAGCCGGCCACCTTCCCGGCTGCAGGAGAGTGGTGTGGAAAGTCACAGCCCCAGTGTCTCCAGCTGCAGCCCCCAGCCCAGCCCGCTGCAGCCAGTGCCCCCGCACAGCCACAGCATGCCTGAATTCCCCCGGGCGCCCTCCCGCCGGGAGATTGAGCAGTCCATAGAAGCCCTCGATGTCCTCATGCTGGACCTCGCACCTGCTGTCCACAAGTCACAGAGCGTGCCTGTCACCTCCCGCCAGGACAAGCCAGTGGGACCCCTGAACTCCTCCCTCTCAGCTCAGCCCATCGCTGGTCTCTATGCCCGGCCAACTCCACAGGTGGCCCAGCCAAGGTCCTTCAGTACTTCTGTGAGCCCCGTGGTCTCTGAGCCTGGGGGCAAAGCCTATTCTCCTGGGGAGCCAGACTATAGGGTGCAAGAGTACCAGGAACCCTACCTGCCCTACAGCTACCAGCCGGCACCGGTGCCGGAGCCAAGGAGCTACAGCCATGCCCCAACCGGAGCATCAATGGGTATCCTCCCGCTCAGCACTTCCTACAGCCCTGTGGGGTCTCAGCAGCTCCTCGTCTCCTCCCCTCCTTCCCCCACCGTCCTGGCACAAACACAGATGACCCCCAAGGGACCAGAGAGCTATGAAGACCTGTCGAGGTCAGCAGAAGAGCCATTGAATCTCGAGGGCCTGGTGGCCCACAGGGTGGCAGGTAGGATGCTTTGATTCCTTGGGGGGATGGGGAGTCTGCATGTCGCAAGAGGCCAGAGTCCGTGGGGGTGGCATGCATGGTGGAAACAGGGATGGGAGATGCGGCGACTTCTTGTCTGTGCTGGATGATGGCTTGGGATTGAGCCACCTGCCGTGGGGGCACACTGGGCAGGGGGCAGCCTGTGCTGCTTTCCTTTGCTGAGGCCCCCCCCCCCTTGCAGCTCACCGTCTGCATTAGCATCACCCAGAGGTGGGGAGAAGGGATGGCCAAGAGGCTTGGGTCCCCCATCCACACCCCTTTGGGTTATGGAGCTGGTCTGTCCACTGTGTCAGGGCCACTCACTGGCTCCATTTTAGGGAGAATGTAGCCTAGTTTGGGAAGATGTTTTCAGCTCTGGCTGAGGGTGTTCTGCCTGGACCCCACCTTGGACTTGATGCTTTCCCAGCTTGGAGCGTGCTCTGATTTAAGGTCCCAGCAGAGCACTTGCCTTGTGTTTAGTTAGCTGGGCTCTTCCCTGATTTCAGCCCTGCTTGCCCTGCAACATGCTGGGCTTGTTGCTCGGACCTTCTCTCTGGGCAGCCAGGGTGCTGCTGGAGCTGGAGGCCAAGGTGCAGACTGGCCTTTCTGCCCTGGTGGCCCCGACAGCTTGGCCCCAGGTGGTTTGAAGCTTGACCTGGCTTTGGGGCAATGTTCAGGGGCTGGGAAGGCTTTTCCCAGCTCTGCCAGGGGCGTTTGGTGCAGTGTTTGGATGGATGCAGCCCTGAGCATTGATGCTGTGGCTGGATGAAGGCGTTTGCTCCGTGCTGCAGAGAGGAAACTGCATCCTCCAACTCTCTGTCCTCCTGTGGCTCAGGGACTTTGAGGACACAGAGGGTCCCAGGTCCCTGGGAAGGAGGTGCTGTGGCCCTGTGGCAGGGCGGGTGCTCTCCCTCCCCCCTGCTTTGGCTGCAGTTGTTGAATTACAGAGCGACATTTGGGAAGGGTTTGGGGCTGTGGCCAGGCTGGGGGCCAGCTCCTGATGCTTGGGCTTGGCAGTTCCGTCCCTTCCATCTCTGTGCTCAGTCCAGAAACTCGCCTGGCATTAGAGGGAGGAGGAAAAAGCTTGGCTGGAAAAATCCAACAGCACCAACTTCCCAGGAGTGGGGGCTGAGTCACTGCGGCGCTGGGGTGGGGGGCAGGAGGAGTGCCAGCCATGGGGAGGGGGGCATGGAGAGGGATGCAAAGGCGTTTGGGCAGTTTGCATCCATCCGCATCAGACTTTGGGGATCTGTGTCAGATCCACAGAGATACACCCAGGGCTTGTGCAGGGGATTTAAACAAACCTAAGAAGAACACACAGATGCCCAAACCGCGTTCTGTGTCTGGACTGAATATTATAAGGAGTAGATTCCCCTGCAACTATGAAAGGGAAAAAATAGAGTGAGAAAGAGGAAGGTCTCGGGAGAGGAGGAGCAGTATTGCAGCAGATAGGAAATGTATGTTTGATGGTATCTATCAATAAATCCACCCCCCTCAAAACCTGGGGTCAGGTCCTCAAGGCTGGGCTGAGGTCAGTCCCATTCCCCTGCAGCCACTGGGCTTCATGGGCAGGAGAGGTGTCCCGGGGATGGTTCCCCAGCCCGTGGCCACCTGTCCTCTCTGGAGCCTGGCTGTTTGTGCTGAGGCAGGGACAGCGGGGGTGGGAGACCTGACCTCTGGAAGGATCGAGGTGTCCTGAAGCCAGCGCTGGGAGGGGACGGCTGATGGGGACAGTGGGGCACGGATAGATTTGTTTACATTCCCTGCTGCTATAAATTGCCTGTGTGTCGTGGTGCAGCAATGAGGAACATCTCACACCTCCTCCGTTCCCGGAGGGGAAGCGTTCCTGTTTTTGCTGGTCATGGAGGGGCAGAGATGCAGCACTGGCATCCCCAGCACTTTTCTGCAGAGAGGAGCTGGTGCTGCTGTTCTTCAGTCCCCATCATCTCCAGCAAGGCATCTGGGGTCATCCCTTCCTGTCCCAACCCTGGGTATCCCATAATGGAGGGGACTTGCGTGGTGCCATCCCAAAGGGGACACTGGTGGAGCATTTGTGGCATTGCACAGGTCCACGTGTGGCTGGGAGCCACTATTCATTTCCCATGTGGGTTTAAGTCGTGCCTGGAGTCAGGCAATTGGGGTGATAGGAAAGCAGCTCCGAGTGGGTGGAGACTGGGATCTCTTGGACTCCAAGCAACCTCAGACTCATCTGTTGGAGTCCAACTAATATTTTTTCTTGTTTTCTCTCTCTCTCTCCCTATTGTATCTTGTGACATTTGTCCTGTCTGCCCTTTCCTCTCCCCTTGGGTGACTGTGTCTTTCCTCTGTGACCTCCCACCCTCCTTGCACCCCCCCTGTCCTGGTATGCTGGCAGAGTACAACGCCAAGCTCAGGGAACTCAACAAGAGCACCAAAGCCCCCCGTCCTCCTCTGAACCAGCAACGATCCTTCTCTGGTTTGTTCATTCCACCTTCCTCCTTCCTTGTCTTCCATCCTTCCCCATCCATCCTTTTCCTTCCATCTCTCTCCTCCCTCTTTCCTTCTCATCCCTCCTTCCTCCCCTGTCCCTGCATGCTGAGTGCTCTGTGTGTTGCATGGATGTGGGATGGACAGAGGCTCAGAAGACCTTTCCCATCAGGCTCAATCCCTTTTCCTCAGTAGAGCGATGTTCAGATCTCCCCTTGACCTCATCCAGTGTTGGTTGGAGCCCCTGACCTTGGGTACATACTCCCCTGCCCATGCTTGGTTTTGCATCTCGTGCAAGCCTGGCACTGCTCTTTGGTGGAGTTTCATTTCTCAGCTGGATCTGGACCCTCGTTCCAGCCCCTCTGAGCTTTACCCTGGCTGTGGCTCACACCTCAGGGAGACAAGGGCTGGGGTGCAACTCTGCAGAGCCCCTGTTTCAGCCAGCTCCTGGCCAGGCGGGGTGTCACCTGCCTCAGTTCAGGGGTCCGTTGGCAGCTGAGAGTTTGCAAGGGAGGGACCCCGACTGTACTCATTTTGAGGTGAAACATGCATGGCCACATCAAGTACCTGGTGAGGAGGGGAGCAGTAGACATATCTAAGCCTGGTGGGACAGGGTGAGTTGGACTGTGGGACAGAGCGGTACAGGACAACGTCTGCTGCTGTTCCTCATGCAGACAGGGAGTGAGTTTGCATCTCTCTTTTCTCTGGGCATCGTGTGTTCCCATCTGGCTGTAACTGCTGGGTGCCACATCCTGAGGGACATGGGATGCTGCTTTGTCCTCTCCTCTCCACTCTGAGGGCATCTCCCAGCTCTTGCCTGGCAGTAGCTCCAGCATCTCATGCTCGAAAAGCAGCTGCCTCCTGATTTGGCCCAGAAACCTGCTTCCTCAACTACAAAATCACCTAGGTTTAAATACCCCTTGTTTCCTCCTCACCTGCCTGTTTTGCTCCTTCCCTGCCCCAGCCTTAGAGCTGTTTTAAGTCCAAGGGCAGGACTTTGCTGGGAGAGGATTGCTGCCAGGTTAGGGAGTTAAGTGGGCGGCAGGAGGGGTGGCGGTGCTAGAGGTGATGGGGGCAAGGGTGAGGAGTGGCATGTAGGCTTCTGTTTCACCTTGTGATTGTGATGGGGAACCCCAGCTCCTGCAGCTGGGCTGGGCATCCATGGGGAGCTGATGGTGGGGCCATGGCTAAGGGAGGCTGTACCTCTGCCGAGGGGGCAGAGCAAGCAGGGAAAAGGAGAGTTTGTTTTTCAAGCACAGTTTCCAGCCCATAAATCACCCAGGGGGTCGAGCGAGCTGTGCTCAGAGCCTGGGTTTCCTCCAGGCTTTGCTCCGGGCGGCCGTGAAGTTTCCCACTCTCAGCTCCTGAACAATGAGTCCCTTTTTCCCCCTCTCCTCCCTCCCCTCCCTGTGGCCCCGGCCGCTTACCATGTCTGGGGAGTGGAGTGGCCAAAGCCTGGTGAGCTCCTGGGTGTCCTAACAGGCCAGATTCAGCATCCTGGGTGATGGAGCAGGGGGTCCTGTGCTGCAGATATGTGATGTGCATTGACATGCGGGCTCTGGGGAGCCGCTGTTTGTGCTTCTCAAAATGAAAAATGCAAAGCAAGGCAGGTTTCTGCCCCTTGAGGAGCCAGTCCCTGCCTCTCTGCAGCACTCGGTCTCTGCAGCTCACTTTAGGATGGGTCAAGGGATGCTGCTGGTGATGCTTTTGCAGCATGCTGGACACCCTGCTCAAGGAGAGAGGATAAAAGAAAATGCAGTGGTTTTCATTATTGCCCCCTCTCCCCCTTTTTATTTCTCCTTATTTTTGCAGTTCAGGGCTTCATTCCCTTACAGCGAGGAGCAGGGAAGAAGATACAGGGTGGCCCCATACGATGCTGCCCCTTGGCCACCGCACCTGCAGATCAGCTTCCCAGAGACCCTCTCTGTGCCTCTGTCCCATCCATGGGCCTTTTTAATGGTTGTCCCCCGCGCCGGCGAGCACCTGCAGAACGGATTGAGGAGTTGTGTTTCAAAGTCGCTCTTAGTGGAATTTTCCAGGCCGCCTCCGCGGCTGGAGGCGGCCCCGTTGGCTCACGTCCCCTGCCTCAGCTCGGCTGCCTCTCCCCCTGAGCTGCGATTTTATTGTTGTTGCCATTCACTGGGCTGATTATTTAGAAATGCACCCAGGCCACCTCCTTCCCTCCCACGCTCCCAGCCTTTTCCCTGGGGTAGGGAAGGCTTCGATGCGCGTGCTGGAGCAGTGAAGAGGGGAGGTCAGTGGGTGCGAGTTATGGGTCCCGCATGGAGCTCCAAGGAGCGAGGGGAAGCAGCTGATGGCTGGTTTTCCTCCGCCAGCCCGTGGGAAAGGAGTTGGTGTTTGAAAAGTGCATTTCCTGGAGTGTGATGCTGGCCTTTTTTTTTGTTTTGATTTGGTTTTCCTTTTTCTCTTCTACCCCCTGCCCCCCAGTGTGCTGGGCCACTCCCTGGCTCTGCGGAAAAGGTGGGAGGAATGGTGCTGTTCCCTCTGCTAGTGGGGCTGAGACTGGGGGTCACCCTGCTGCCATGTGGGTCCTGGGGAGGAGTAGGGGTCCCGTGAGTTTCTGAGCTGCGCCCATGATGCTCTGCATGGTTTTGCTGTGCTGAACCCAGCACCATCATCCCTGAGTCCTAATTAACCTCTTCGTCAGGCAAGATGGATGGAGAGAGTGTTTGGGCTTGCTGGATGCTGGGACAGTTGGGGTCACACCCCTCATGCCAGTCCCCCAAGCTCCCCTGCCTTGCACTGGTTTTAGCCCAGATCACAGGGATTGCTAGTGCAATCTACCAGACCCTGAGAGCCTGGAGAAACACATTCTGCCATGGTGACTTGCTTGCTCCTTCGTTCTTCGCCGAGGTCTCAGAGTCCCTTGGCTGTGGCCTGGGCTGTGGGCACCGGTGTCTCATGGTGCTGGAGTCTGGGAAGGAGTTTCTGGGAAGATGGAGAGGAGATGTCCCCTTTTAGGAAGGCTTTGTGCCGGGAGTAGATCAGCAGTGATTTGTCGAAGTTCCCTTCACCACCCCTCTGTTGAGGTCTCTCCTGCCACCCCCTGCTGCAGAGGCCTCGGAAGCTCACAAACGCAGGCTTTTTTTGCTGCTGTGGTTGAAGCCACATGGGGCTGTGGGAGGAGGGATGCAGCCGAATGCAGCTCCTGTGCTGCTGGGGGATTCGGCCCTTTCCCACTATGTTGCTGACAGAAGGATCCAGTCTTCCTGAGCTCTGTGAGGCTGGGCTGGCTGGGCTGCTTACAGGATGCTTGTGCCCCTCACACCTACTGCCAGGGGATGCTGACCCCGAGCCCAAGACTCGAGGGCTAATGCAGCAATCCAGCCACTAGCCTCGACTCTGCCTTGCATTTTTGCTTGGCTTAGGGCTAGTGCGGTAGGGTGTATCTGCTCCAGCCCTAAACTGACTGTGCTGGTCCAGAGGTTAGATGCAGGTGGGTGCTGAAGCTGCCATCTGCACCGGGCAGACCCTGCCTTTGCAGCACATGGCCTCAAGGAAGATCTCTTGTATCAGCCCTGGAGCATCTCCTGCTGGTCCCCATCTTAGCTGGTAACTTCTCATCCACCTCCTACCCTGTGCTTGCCCCACAGGGGTGCAGTCCCGGGAGAAGCCCCCAGAGGAAACCACTGTCCCTGCCCGCAAGCGGACCCCCAGCGACAGCCACTATGAGAAGAGCTCGCCAGAGCCCAGCTCTCCCCGCAGTCCCACTGTCCTCTCACCCGAAGTGGTCAGCACCATTGCAGCCAACCCTGGAGGGAGGCCCAAAGAGGTGTGCTGGGGCTCGGTGGGGTGCTGGGGTGGCTGGTGGGATGCAGCTGCTTCCAGGGAGCAGGGTATGGGAGTTTTAGCACCTGGAGGGTTGGGAGTCGATTATGCTTTTGGAGGTGGTGGTGATGGTTAGCAGGGAGGAGGTGAACACCTTCTCTTTGCCTTCTCTGCTCCCTCCTTGGGGTGTCTGGGAGGTTTGTGCCCGTTGTAGGGATGGGAGTGATCCTTTCTTCTGGTCTTCCTCAGCCTCACCTCCACAGCTACAAGGAAGCCTTCGAAGAGATGGAGAGTGCCTCCCCCACCAGCCCATCCTCTGGCGGCGGTGAGATTTCTCCCCCAACCCCAGCCTTCCCCGTCTCACCACAAACCCCTTACTCCGATCCCTGTAAGTGTCGCGGCTCCGGGAGGTAGAGGGGCTCGGTGGGTGGCTCTTGGCAAGCCAGAAATTTGCCAAGTGTCAGACAGCTCCGGGCTCCAGACACCCACTGCCACGTTAATCACTCCTCCTCTCCATCTTCCTCTTTCCTCTGCATCCCACCACTCCATGCTGCCATCAACATCCCACTGCCATCAGCATCCTATGCTTGGCACCTTCCGGTTTGCTTTTTCTTACCATCCACTGGTGTTTCTTGGATGAGATTCCAAGGCAGGATAAGGAGAAAGGCAGGGTCTGAAAGACACCATGCTTTCACCCTGTCCCAGCCCTGCACCTCCCCATCTTTCCCACCTGCATGGCAAGACAGGCAGTGAGGCTGTGGTAGCAGTCAAGTGGGGAGGAGGCAGGAGGGACCTGAAGGTCAGGAGGAGTCTTGGGGCAGACCCTTGCATGCTGTTACTCTTCTTGACTCTTCCCATGGCAGAAGGGGATAAAGGCTGGGAGATGCCAGCCCTTTGCATGTAGCCTGTCTCTGCTCTTCTGGCACGCATGCCTCCTTTCTGACTAACCCTGACTGTGCAGTAACGGTGGGTTTGTGTGGACCGGGTTTGTGTGACCAGTTTGAGCAATGAACCCCAATGAGCAGCCTCACATCAGCACAGCACAACTTAGGCTGAGCCAGTGCAAGGGAGCAGCCAGTCAACTGGGAAACCCATCAAAAAGACGGCAGCCCCTGCTCTACCTCCCCAAAACCACTTTTGTAGGCTGGATGCTAGGGGATGCTCTAGGGCTGGGGCTGCTCAGGCTGGTGCAGCACCCTCTGGAGCCATGTCCTGGTTGCAGTGGAGACCAACTGCCCCTGTAACAAGCACTGGTGCTGTTCCTCCCCTGCAACTTGCTGGTGAGTGAGCCCTGTCTTGTGGGATGCAGTGACTGGAGTGTGGGAGCATCCCCAGGGCACTTGGCAGCTCTGAAATAGCCCCGTTGTTCTGGGGGATTGGGAGAGCCTGGCCCTGGGGCAGCAGCTCCTTGGCAGTGGAACAGTGGCTTGTTTTGGGGGATGAGTCACTTACAGAGGTGATGGGGGGAAAGCCTGCCTGGAGAGGTGGCCCGGGGGCAGTGCTTTTCATCCAGTGCCAGCTGGGGAGGCCTGGGAAGTTTGAAGCTGCAGCTTACAGGCTTCTCCAAAGTGTCCCCCTGGAGGAGATGCAGGACCAAGTCCTCTCCATGGGGACATGACAGTCCCTGGGGATTTCCTGGCCTTGGGAGGACCCTGCTGCTGTCTTGTCAGGCAACAGAGGTGCAAGCTGACTTTGCGGCTTGTGGCCGACCAGGTCTGGGGAAATTAGACACTCGCTGGGGAAGGCACTGCCCTCTTGGTTTCCCAGGGGCTTGGCTGCTTGGCTGCTCCAGATCCAGGCTGCAGGGGAAAACTGGCCTTTGGGTGAAGATCTGGCTTTCCTTTGGAGCTCCCACCACCCTCTGCCTCCTGGCCTCACTGCAGGTCCTGCGCCCTGGCACCAGTCAGGGACATTCAAATGCTGATGGAGGGATGTACCCTCTGGTCTGTCTTGCTGGAGATGAGACCTGGAGGTCTCCCCCAGGGAGATGCAGTATCAGGGAGATGGATCGAACCCAGCGGGCAGGAGGGGAGAGGCAGTCACCTTAGGGGAGTCTGTCCTGCTGTGTGAAACCCTATTGCCCCGTGCTGCTGGTGCATCCATACTATAGCTATACATACATATGCAGCTCCTCCTGGTATGTATGTATGGGCACAGGGATGCAGATCTCATGTGTACATTGCCACCCCTCAGGGAACATGCTTTGTGTGAACATCCTCACCCACCCGTTGAGCTGATCTGGAGGGTGGGGGGAATTCTGGCAGTCCCGCTGCCCCTTTCATGGGGGTGACGAGCTGCTCCGGGACAGCCTGGTCCCAGCGCAGCCAGACATAGGGGTTGGCAGAGAGAGGTTAAGGTCTGGAGTGCTGGGCTGGGGATGCAGCTGCTTGCACAGTGGCAATGAAAGAGGCCTCATGCCTATGGTGGGACCATTCCCCCTCATGGGAATGCTGTTGGGAGATGGGCCATCCTGGTGGGAATTGCCCCCTTTCTCTATCCTGCCAGCTGCACAATGGGGCAGACTGTTGGTTCGCGGGCACCTTCTGCCCTGTACACATCCCCAAATGGAGAGGGGGGTCAGTACTCTTCACCAGGGTGGTGTTTCATACAAGGGCATCTCCTTTTCCCAGAATTCCATGATTGCAGTTGGTGGGTCCGATGGGTCACCAGGGCTTTGAACTCCTGGGCAGTGAGAGCTTCAGCCTTTCTGAAGCTTCAGCTCCCACCCTTCCATTGACACTCTTGTTTCCCCCTGTGATGACAGTGCGTTCTCCCCCTGGCCTGGCCAAGACCCCACTCTCAGCACTGGGGCTGAAACCCCACAACCCGGCCGAGATCCTGCTGCACCCAGTGGGAGGTGAGTGTCGGCACAGCCGTTGCAGGCGTTTTTGGGGTGGGTGTCCATGAGGGTACCCCTGGAAGTGCCATCTGGCTGGAGAAGGCACTTCTGCCTCCCTTTGGGTCCAGGTGGTCTTGGGATCCTTGTCATCCGTGGGTGCTCTGGGACTGTATGAGGGTGGGGAGATGTTGGTGCTGCCCTGGGGAGCTCAGCCCAGCAGGGTCTCTGGTAGCAGAGGCTGGAAAACCCTAGGGTTCTGCCTCCTCTCCAGCCCTGTGCTCCTCCCTCCCTTCCTCCTTCCTTTCTGCTCTCTAGCACAGCTGGAGAGGATTTGCTGTCTGGGAGCCAAGCCTGTCAGCCGGAACAATATCCAGAGCTCTCTCTACCCCAGAGAGCCATCCTTGGGTGAAAAGGCCTTGCTGTCCTGGGGCCTGCAGCCTGCCAAGGACTTTGCTGCTCCCCAGCACCCAGGGCCCCTTCCTGAGCTATCTCAGGGCTGAGTGTAACCACCCCAAAACGCAGCCGAGCCCGGGGGCACAGGTTGGCTGTCTCCACCCAGCAAGACCCTTCTCATTCTGCCCCCAAGCATGAGATGATTTTTTTTTGGTGCTTGCTCGGTTTCCTGGAGCAGCCCTTCATTGTGGCTCCCCACTGTTCCTTCTTCCCCACCTGAAACCAGCCTCTTGGGGTTTGGACATCATCTCTGGATGCCCAGGTGGACCCTGGGGTTGTCCGAAGCCAGGTGCCTGGTTTGGGATGCAGTGTCAGGGGAGTGTGGGGCCCTTCTTTGCACTATGCGTGCCTCTGCCTGAGTGAGGCAAAGCTACTTAACTCGGATTTCTCTTACTTTGTCTCACACCTCCCTTCTTCTCTCCTCCTCGCTGTCATTGCTCCCCTTGCCCCTCCATCTCTCAGAGCTAGGAGGAGAGGCGGGTGGTGGCTCTGAAGAAGGTAAGAAAGACTTTTCTTTCTTTCTGTCTTTTTTCCATGCTCATCCCCCCCATCAGGACTGTGGCTCAGAGCAGGCTCTGTGAGTCTGTGCCAGCAGCCTTCCCTTGCACTGGCCCCTAGGGAAGAAGGAGCCTGAGTCTTGCCAATATTGCTCCCTTTTGAGGAAGGGAACATCATGCCTAGTGTTGTGGTTGGGTCCCCCGATGTCCACACTGGAGCTGGAGGTCTGTCATGTTGGGTGACGATCGTCCATGGGGGCTGAGAGCTTTTGTCGGTGCATGACATCCTCGCCATGCACGCTGAGGGTGCTGGCTCATCACAGCCAGCTTCGGATGAGCCTGGCGCTGGGCTGGGAGCAGCAGCCCTGGTTTTGGGCTCCTGCCCTCCCCTTTCTGGCTTTGCTGTTGCTATTCAGAGTGAAAATAAACCAAAGTGCAGCACAAAAGGTCACCAGGCACAGAGGCCAGCAGCATGCTGCTGGCTCAGCCAGCCGGGCGGCAGCACAGTGCCTGCAGCCAGTGTGCATCTTCCGCCTGCCGGGAGGCTGCCCAAATTCCACCCACCTCTCCCATCCCTGGGCTGTGCCTCTCCTGGGATGCTGAAGACTGGGCTGAGCTGGGATGATGGCTGAGGGTTGGGTCTGCCAATGGTGGAGGCACTGCAGGCTCCAGGGCAGCACATCTTCTGGGGGATGGAGGCTTCAGGAGGGCCTGCAATTCCCCAGAGTGCCGCCTGCTGTTTAACGGTTGTTGGGTGGTTGGTTGCTTTCTTCTTTAATCAAACTTCTGGCCCTTGGGACTGGGATGGAGAACTATGTATTCAAGATGGGGTTTGGGGAGAGGATGTCTCTTCTTGGTGAGTTTGCGATACTTCTTGTGGCCCCGGGAGCTGTCAGCATTTCTCCCGCAGAGTTCCTCAAATTGTACGTAACTCAAACCTGAATGTTGTGTAATGTTGAAGAAAGTATTTGCTTGAAGAAAACATTCTGTTTCCAGAGCTGATTTACTAGCAATGGCTTCTTGGATATGTTAAGGGGTGTCTGATGACCCCACACTGGCCAGGCTGAGTGGTCACTACCAGCCTCTTGCCCTGCCTTGGTCCTTCTTTGGACCTTTGGACCTTTGGGTCCTTTGGATAATGTGATGGTTTTGGGGATAGGGGTGTTGAATCTGCAGTCCTGAGCAGAGATAGGTGTTTTGGCCTGAGAAAAGTTTGGCCTAACCTCTTCTGCAGCCAGTCACACACTTCATGAGGATCCCTGCCCCACTGGGCTCTGCTGAGCTACCTCTGGGACCAGGATATACTCTGGCAGTGTGAGAGCTCAGGGCTTTTGCTGCAGGCTCCGAGGAGGCTTTAAAACAGTCCGGCACAGTTACAGCGCTGGGGGTTTCTGGCGGTGTGCAGCCCTGCCTGGATTTGGGATTCCTGAACAACTGTGCACCCCCTGGTGACTCACAGCCTCTCTGTTTTCCCACTGTCTTCCCTGTCTCCATCTCTGGAGCCTCTTCCAAGAAAACACCAGAAAGCAAGACAGGATTTTACCAACCTAAAAAAATCCTGCCTGAAACTTCTTAGTTTTTTTTCTTTCTTTTTTTTTTTTTTTTTTCCCCGTATTGATCTCAATGGCTCCAACTCTTGTGCCCACAGTCACACTGTGACACATACACTGTCCCCCCTCCCGGAGCCCCCAGCTCCTGCCTTGCTTCAGCCCCCACCTTTGCAGGAGGGGCTGGCATTTTCAGCCGTTTAGTCTTAACCTCTTGCAGTCTGACTCATATGTACTGTCTGGCTAATTTTAGTCTGGGATGGCGAGTTGGGGAGGAAAAGTAAGTAGCTGTGAAATTAGTTCAATTACCTAAGCAGTGATGAGTTTCTCACAGCTGCTCTGGGTGTCCTCCTGGGCTGTGCCTCATCCCGGTCACTGGAAGCCACATGTTCTACTGTGGATGCTGGTACCCAGCCCCTGTTGAGGTCCTCAGTCTGGTTTTGGCTCAGATCCTTCCTGGGGTGTTTGAGCAGGGCTGGGCAGGGAGATCAGCCCAAGAGATGAACGACTCCTCCCCTGTCTGCTGGCAGCAGGGACACGGAGACACTGTAGGGCAAGGAGGGAGACCTATGACAGTCTTTTTTTCTTGCGACACCCTGGCCTGCCATCCACATGGAGCTGTGCATTGGTATTGCTGGCTGCAAGTGAGCTGGCTTGCTGGCAGGCTTAGCCAGAGCCCTGCTGTTATGAATAATAATAATAATAATAATAATAATAATAATAATAATAATAATAATAATAATAATAATAATGTTTGTCATGCTAATTACTACTGTGGAGCTGTCTTGGACACAGCCAGCCTGGAGCCACAAACCTGCAAGGATGTCCAGCCCATAGCATTTGACAGTGTCAGGTCTCACTTAGGGCATTGTGCCCCAGCACAGAGGCAGTTGGTGGCATGTGTCAGCCAAGGTGTGACATGGCTATGGGGCACTGAGGAATAGGGCTAAAGCTGCAGTCCTTTCCTCTGATGTGGCTTTCTGGGGGGGAACTGAGGGCTGTGGGGGTTACTGTAGGGATGGGGACTAGCCTGGATGGAGCTGGAGTTGGGGGAGAAAGGGAAGAGGCAGAGCTGGGTCTGGCGGCTGCCGTGGATGGTGACGGCCAGCCCAGCCCTCTGCTCCTGGCACGGGACAGCTCGGCGGCTCCAAAGGAAAATTGCTTTTCTTGGTCATGCTCGCGAGCTCTGGTTTCAAGCTGGGCTGGGAGTTAAAGTGTTGGATGCTGCAGTGGAAATAGCTGCTCTAATGGGGCTGCTCTCTGGTCTGCTGCTGGAGAAGGCTGGCAGAGGTGGGCTGTGTGGGGCAGGGACTATCAGGCACCACCGTCAGTCCCATGTGAGTCAGCGTGGGCTGGGCACAGTTACTGGCTCTATTTTTGGGGTCTGAAGATGAGCAAGGAGCACTACGTGTGCTATGTGGCATCCCGGGCTGGGAGGGACGCTGACTCAGAGCAGGGTGGAGGGGCTGTGGTGCAGGAAGGGACCGTGGCCCCATGTGCTCCAGTGCCCTCAGTGAAAGGGGTGGGCATGACCCTCCTCCCTGTTCCTTGGCCAAGGTTTTCAGTAACGCTTGGAGCAACCTAAAGGCCCAGATGAGCCAGACATGGCTTTGCACAATCCCTGGGATGGGGGAAAAGGAACGGGAGAAATGTTCAGCTGGAGGAGCTCACTTCAAGTGCTTTCACTGGCTGAAATGAGGATGCTTGGAAGGGCATGGACCTCTTCCCACGGGAACTGCAGGCTCATTCATTTCCCCTTCTGTTTTGCTGCAGAGCCCAGGAGCTACGTCGAATCAGTGGCCCGCACAGCCACGACAGGCAGGGCTGGGAGCCTGCCCACCACCCAACCCGGGGGCTCAGAGGTGCCTGCCAGGAATGGTGCCTTCAACAACTCCTTCAGTGCCCCCAGCCCTGTCTCCACCAGCAGCCCCATTCACAGTGTGGACGGGTAAGGCAGTGGGTGCAGGTCCTGGGGGCTGGTAGGGCTGGTGTCAAAGCTTGCCTGGTGCACAAGCTTGCTCCCACTTTGAAATTGCCTTTGCAGGGAGCTCTGTCTCCCCATGCAGGGGTTAGGGGTCCATGTGACTCACTGCCCTGAGGACACAAAGCTGGGTCACTGGTGGTCACTGGTCCTCAGCAGCCTCTCACTGGGAATGTGGCCTTTGGAACAGGAAGAGGGGTGGGATCTGTGCTAACCCCTAGCTCTGGGTTGAGCTGAGCATTGATGCCTTGTGGTGTGATGGAGCCATAGTCCCTGTCCCCACTCCATCCTGCTCATGGGGTTCCCTGTGCCAACTCACGTGGTGAGGCTAGCAGGGAGGAATGAAATGGGTAGTTTGCTGGGAGAGGACCTGGAAAAAGGCCTTGTCTCCCAGAAAATTATATCTTGAGGGGGAACTGGAAGCTAAAGCTGCTTCCAGTCACTTTAATGCAGCTGACAGGACCCATCCCGCTGTTGCCTCTAACTGAGCAGCTCTCCAGTGCTGTGCCTCACTTTCCCTGTGCACCACTCACAGGAAGGTGCCAGCCAGCAGTAGGAATGAGGAATGAGCTGAATCCTCTTCTTTTCATCTCTCCTCAGGGTCTCCCTTCGCAGCTACCCATCGGAGGGCAGCCCCCATGGCACGGTTACACCTCCCCATGCCTCGGCTGAGCACGTTTACCGGTCGCCTGTCAGCTCCCAGATGCCCTCTGCTCACAGCAGCTACCAAAACTCGTCTCCCTCTTCCTTTGCAATGGTCCAAGGCGGGGTCCCAGGCGCAGTGTACACCAGCCCTGACTACCCTGATGGCCGAGCTGGCCTCCAGCCAGAACCCCAGGCTCGGCCACAGCCACAGGTCAATGTGGTCGGGGTCCATGTCCTGCCGGGGAGCCCTCGCACCCTGCACCGGACAGTAGCTACCAACACACCCCCCAGCCCTGGCTTTGGCCGAAGAGCCATCAATCCCAGCATGAGCAGCACTCCTGGCAGCCCTGGGCTGAGCAGGCATGCCACGGCAGCCCAAGGCAACCTGGTGGCCCCACCAGGCAGCCCCAGCCTGGCCAGGCATCAAGCTGCGGCGGCTGTACCCCCTGGCAGCCCACTGTGTGGCTATCCCAGCCCAGAGGAGAGGCACCTGACGCTGTCTCGGCAGAGCAGCTCCTCTGGCTACCAGCCTCCCTCCACGCCATCCTTCCCTGTCTCGCCAGCGTACTACCCTGGCACAAGCACGCCACACTCTTCCTCCCCTGACTCAGCTGCCTACCGCCAGGGCAGCCCGACACCGCAGCCCGTGCTGCCTGAGAAGCGACGGATGTCGACCGGGGATCGCTCCAACAGCCTCCCCAACTACGCCACCATCAATGGCAAGGTGTCCTCACCCCTCTCCAGTGGTATGTCCAGTCCTAGTGGCGGAAGTTCTGTTGCCTTCTCCCACACCCTGCCAGACTTCTCCAAGTTGTCCATGCCAGGTAAAGGATGCCCTCGGAGATCCCCATGTCCCTTACCCTCATACAGGGCTCTCCCCTCCCGCTCCTTGCCGGCTGGCGGGGAAGCAGCTGTGTCCTGGTTTAGCCCTCCTGCCCATTCGCAAACCAACAGCACCATGGGGACTTGGACGATTTCCTGTGCTTTCTGGCAAATCCAAACAGGAAAAGCCAGCATCACTGGCGTAAATGGCGCCCAGAGTTGAGTACGAGGAGATCAAAGTGCCTGGAAGCGGCTTTTCTCTGCCGTGGGGATGCGCTGACCTCCTGGCCCTGTTCCCGGTGGCCTTCACCCTGCCGAGCCCCCCCTGCAGCACTGCCTCCTTGTGCATTGGGTGCCGCCGTGCCTGGAACGCCTTTGCTGGCTCCCATTACGGGACATCTCAGTGACGCCAAGATCAAGCCGATAGGACAAGGGGAATAAAGCCACGGCGCAGTGGTGGTTCTGGCTGCCAGGCTGGTTTTGCTGCAGAGCGGGCAGCCCTTTGTGGGCACGCTGGTGCCCACCCCAGCCCTGTGAGTCGCTGTGGCTGGGGACTTTTCCCAGTGGGGAAGCGTGAACAATTAAAGTCCATGACAATTAGAGAGGGCTGGGGAGGGGAGCGAGCTCCCCACCTCTCCAAAGGCGACCAGATTGCAGAGGGCTGATAACAAGTCTCCAGCAGAGATGCTATCTGGCCTGCCAGGTTGTTTGCTTGGTTTGTTTTTGGGAAGCAGGTGGTTGAAAATGTCCAAGCAAAGCGGTGGCTTCATGGACCATCTCCCATTGGGGTGGTACCACCGCTGGGTGCCAAGCGAGGAAGGGTTGGGCTGTGGCTGCGTTTGTGAGGGTAGATTGACCTGTGCATGGAGCAAAGACAAGGGAATGAATTAATTTTTATGATGGATGAGCCAAATCTTGAACATTATAGAGCAGTAGAGGTCCTCTGAAGTCAGAGGATCTTGCCACCACCTTCTGGACATACCTTTTTCCTCCAATAGCTTTCATTTTATCTCACCCTCTCCCTTTTAAATGATAAATTCCCAGTTGTCTCTGGCTGTGTGACAAAGAGGCTCATCCCACGTGCAGCCTGTCAAGGGCCCTTGCACTTGGTTATAGCTTTAGATGCCCAGCAGTCCTGTAAACTGCAGGTGATGATCAGCCTGCCTGGATATGGAGGACTGGGTTAAGGTTAAGGCAATGTGCTGGGGCTGAGAGAGGTGGAGGTATTAATACTCCCAAAGATTCTCCCACTGCAGGCAGGAGTCGCTAAAAACTCATGCAGAGTTTTAGTTACGGCATCTTTTGATTTTTTTTTTGTCTTCTCTTCCTTTCCTTGCAGACATCAGCCCTGAGACTCGTGCCAGTGTCAAGTTTGTGCAGGACACGTCCAAGTACTGGTACAAACCAGAGATCTCCAGGGAGCAGGGTGGGTAGATGACACAGGGTGAGGGATACAGTCAAGTGAACCGTGCTTGGGAGTTGTGGTGGATCTGGGATCACAGGGGGCTGGGTTAGAAGGAAAAGTGGATTGTGGATGCTCAGAGCATGGCAGAGGGGCTCAAGCTTGCAGCTCAGGTTTGCACAATGTGGATTCCTCAAACTTTTCCCTTTGTGGATCTGACCCCACAAGGTGCAGTGGATCTATGTAGTTTGGGGTGTAAAGCACCCAGATCTTGAGTTGAGATTGCTCAGAGGGGTCTTGGGGGCATTTCTCAAATAAGAGAGGAGAACAAGGAAGGGGCAAGATGCCTTTCAGAGGCAACATCCCAGCTTTTGACCCCTGGCCACCTGCCTGCTGTCCAGAGCTTTCTTGCTTGGAGATGGGCTGAGTGGGAATGGATGCGCTAAAATGCCCATGCAAGGGCAGTGGAGCAGGGGAGGTGAGACCCTGCCTGGCCACAGACCCACCTGAGAACTCCATCCAGATGGGCAAGGGGGGCTGTAACATTGTGGTGCTCATCTGCAGGGCTGGAGCACCCTGTCCTGACACCCACCAGCTGGTTTAAGAGGACACATCAGCTCTGGCTGTACTGACTCTGAGATGTGCCATTCTGTCCTGCAGCCATTGCACTGCTGAAGGACAGGGAGCCGGGAGCTTTCATTATCCGAGACAGCCATTCCTTCCGGGGAGCTTACGGCCTTGCCATGAAAGTTGCTTCTCCACCTCCCACAGTCATGCAGCAGAACAAGAAAGGTATTGTATGCCCTTCTCCATCCCACGCCAAGATGCTTTCCATCGTTTGGCTTGGGTGAGCAGGCAGCCGGGTCTGCTGAGCCAGGCGTGCCCCTGAGTATGTGCTGATGTGGCAGGATCCCCCATTCCAGCCCTTTACTCCCAGGGCACAGGGGAGCACCAGACATCCTCTGCCCTGAGCTGCGGAGGGCTCAGGGGCACCTGAATCTTGGATTTTGGCATGTCAAAACTGGCACAGCCTTCCCGGCCCACCAACACCGTGGGGGAGCCTGTCTTGGGATTGACCCTGTACTAGGGCTAGGTTGGAGAAGGGTGTGCAGAGTGGCTGGGACCCCTCCCTTGAGCTGGAGCACTGGTTTCCTTGTGGGACTGCAGAGTGGGAGAAGGAGTGGGGTGACTCTAATGAGAGAACATCCCATCTCTTCCCAGGAGACATCACCAACGAGCTGGTGAGGCACTTCCTCATCGAGACCAGCCCGCGGGGTGTGAAACTAAAAGGATGTCCCAATGAGCCCAATTTTGGTGAGTGCCCCCAGTGTGCTTCCCACATATGAGGTTGGGTTGGGGGAGCCTTGCCTTTGCTGGAGTATTGAAGCAGACTATCTGGGAGAGCCCTCACCTCTACTGCTCCCTCTTGTTCCTGCATAACTGAGTCCTGAGGGCATTTGGAGCCTCTGGGGTCATGCACTCATGAATGCATACAAATACGTGTATATGCACAGGCACACATCTTTCTGCACAGATGTGTAGGACAAATGCTGCTGCCGGACTATGTGGAGGGCAGGGGCTTCCCCTGTTCCAGTATTCCCATGGCTAATGTGCTCCGAGGCACTGCATGAGGACTTCTACCCTATTTGTTGTTTCTGAGGTGGCCCTGGCATCTCTGCCCCCTTCTCTGAGCCCTCCATGGGCACATTGGTTTCAGGAAGAGGAAATGCCACCAGTGGCATTAGGACCACAGTGAAGAAATGTATCAAAAAGCCCATTTACATGCACCCAGAGCAGCAGTGACCTAACACCAGGGAAATCCATGTCCCCAACCCTGCCCTGACCATCTCCCTTCTCTCTCCAGGCTGCCTCTCGGCTCTGGTGTACCAGCACTCCATCATGCCCTTGGCCCTGCCCTGCAAGCTGGTCATTCCTGACAGAGGTAAGACCCAGGACCAGACGGGAGCGGTGGGACAGCCTTGCCCCCCATGCTCAGGGCTGTATCTCCATCCCTCTTATCTCCAGCCCGGGGGCTGTACCCCCTTGCTAGTTCCCTTGTCCCTCTGCTCAGACAACTTGGACCCAACCTGGGCTTTACCCTTTAACCCCACTCCCACATCTACACTGGGATCTGATGCTTAATAGGGAGTAGTGCATCCACCCCTACAGCCTGTGGGGACAGGGTAGGTTTCCAAGGAGGGAGCAGCAGTAACACCCTGTCTCTTCTAGATCCCATGGAGGAAAAGAAAGACACTGCATCGGCCACCAACTCAGCCACTGACCTCCTCAAACAGGGTGCAGGTGGGTAGAGAGGGCTGCTGCAGGGTCAGTGTCGTCCAGAACAATGTCTGACCCCATCCCTGCTATCTCCCCTTCCAGCCTGCAACGTCCTGTTCATCAATTCGGTGGAGATGGAGTCGCTGACGGGTCCCCAGGCCATCGCAAAGGCTGTTGCTGAGACACTGGTGACTGACCCCACACCCACCGCTACCATTGTCCACTTCAAAGTCTCTGCACAAGGCATCACCTTAACTGACAACCAGAGGAAGTAAGACCTCCCATGGCCACGTCCCCGGGTCCCCAAAGCCAATGGGGCTGTTATCCAGGCAGCATGTTGATAAAGGATGTGCCTGGGGTAGCATGAGCCTGGTCATGGGCAGGGCTGGGCTTTGTCTTTGAATCTTGGAGCATCCTAGGGGAGATCTCTGGGAATGTCACCCCACCAGTGGGGCTGGGCTGTTCTGGGGCAGAGGTGGAGGTTCCCTGGCCCTGACACTCCCTGTCTTGTGTTTCAGATTGTTCTTCCGACGACACTACCCCCTCAACACTGTCACCTTCTGTGACCTGGACCCCCAGGAACGAAAGTGAGTGTCCTAACCTTGGGGGAGCACATGTCCCCTGCCCCATTCCCTCCTCCAGGCTCCTGGGCTGCTTGGTGCAGCATCTTAGCTTGCTCTGTCCCGCTTTCCTGTGGAGGGCAGAGATGGAGGGTCTCCTTGTACACTGTGGGGCAATACCATCTTGACTTGGTGACTTCTTGGTGTCTCCAAGCATCTTCATGCTGGGGTAGAGGTGCATCAGGTTTTTTTTGCCATACAGCCAAGCCTGTGCAAAGCCAGGCTGGCCCTCCAGAACCAGTGTGGTGGCCCCCATCATGGTTCTGTCTCTCTGTGAGGTGAGACATCCCTCATTCTTCCTCTTCTCCTTGCAGGTGGACTAAAACTGATGGCAGCGGCCCAGCCAAGTAAGTGCTTTCTGTTCTTGGTTCCTCCTAGCTGCTGTCAGAGTGCTTTGGCTGGGAGATGCCCCATGCAGGACAGTGGGAGATGCGCCCAGCTCTTGGCTGGAATATTTCACCCTAAGCATGAGACCATGATCCTGGGGACTCAGGAAGCATCTTTCAGACCCAAATTCCTGGTCAGAGCAGGCATGGCCCTTACTGAACTGGCCTAACTGGAAACTCTCCCTCTAGCATTAGCAGGAGCCAGCTCATCAGGCAGAGATGGGGGTTATGCTAATGGTGCATGAGCCACCGGCCAGCTCTTCCTTTGCTCTTGACCTCCCTGTACTGACCCATGGAAATGTAGAGCTGCCAGCTAAGCCCATCTCTAGGGGCGAATTCTCACTAATTTTAGCCATTGTGTTAGCAAAGAGGTTTTTATTAGTATGTCCAGCTGCTGGGATATTTTCCCTCTCCAATTAGATATGCCGTGGCCTGGGCCTGTCTCACATTCTGTTCCCCCATATTTATAACTCGAGTTTGCACGTTCTAATTAAAAAGAAAAGGAGGGGGACATTTTATTTATCAGAGAAGGGACAGACAGAAATAACTGCATGGGCTCACCCAGCTCCCTGTGTCCCTGCATGGCCTTCCCAGTGTTATGAGACCTCTCACATGGGGTCTACCCCCATGGCCAGCCCATCACATCTCTGTGGTTTCAAGGGTCATCATCCAAACTGAGCAATGCTGTGTTCATCTGGAAGGTTCCTTCCCAGCGATTATCTAGATAAGGGTGGCAGGGATGGTCAGGGCAGTGGAGGTTGATGGAGATGATGAGAGATGATGGAATCACTGCACTGGCTATGAAAGAAAGTGCAGCAAAAGAAGGAGTAGACTGGTCTTCATGCAGGCTGGTTGTGATGTTTCCCTCTGCATTATGTGAGGTGGATGTTAAAGAAGGGGAGGTGAACAAGACCATGCTGGAAGAGGGTGGTGGTGTTCCTTGGGTGAGCAATCCTGTCAAGCATCGCTGAGCCTCTCGTCTTCTCCACACACAGGCTCTTCGGCTTCGTGGCCAGGAAGCAAGGGAGTAACACAGACAATGTCTGCCACCTCTTTGCTGAGCTGGACCCAGACCAACCGGCTGCAGCCATTGTCAACTTTGTCTCCAGAGTCATGCTTGGCTCTGGCCAGAAGAGATGAGCTGGCACGTGCGGGTGATTCTTGAATTTTGGAGAAGGACTTGGAGCTGATCCGAGAAGGAGTGTGAGGAAGTGCATTGTGGAAGAAGGAAGTGAATGGGGGGAGGGGGGGAAAGGGTTGGAATTTTGGCGGAAAACAGCAAACAACAAAAAAAACCCAACAAAACCCGTAAAAACTCAACATAAGCCGAACACGCATGTAGAGGAACCAAAACCACGCACCTATGTAGGAGAGCCACAAAGTCACGCTAGACAAGATGCATGTCCCATCACAGCGAAGGTCACCAAAGTGGAGGTGGCAGCGAGAGGCATGTTCCCAGCTTTCGGCATCACAGGCCTGAGCGGTGAAGTTGGCTTGGGACCCAGTGTGGGACCATGACTGGTGTTTTCTATCTGGGAAAAAAGAAACAACCAGCAAAACCCATGGAAGAAGCTCTGTCCCAGCGGCTCCATTGGTGGATGTCTGATGTGTGTTTGAAATGACCCATAGGAGATAACAACGTGGACTGACTGGGTCTGCAGGACACTGAAGGAGATGCCCTTGGAAACCTTCCCTTGCCCGGCTGCAGCAGAGGGTCCTCACCGGCCCCCACGCTTCTCCCGAAACCTGCCAGCTGCCTGGCACCTTTCTAGGGGCATGGGAGGGCTTGGTGCTGAGCCCTCCCATCCCCAGGTTGTTCAGCCATAGGCTGACCTCTGTTGCTGACCCAGAGCCCAGCACTGGTCACAGGTGAGCTGCTGTGAGTCCACCCAGAGAGGGAGGTGGTGGCATTTCTCCGCCTTCCTGGGGGTGCTTGTTTCCTCCATCCCTCACCTGAGGAAGGCAGATGCTCCCCAGGAACCTCCTGAGAAGGTGCAGAAAGTCACCTTCTCTCCCATCTTCCCCTTTTCCCTCCCATCACTAGTCCTCTTTGGCAGTTCTCTCCTGCAGCCTGTTACACATTCTCTTAACATGGAAAAAAAAAGAAAGGAAACAAAACCATTGTCAATAATAATAATAATAATAATAATAATTATAATAATAGTGGATGCTGGCACAGGTGGGTTCCCTGTGTGAAGCAGCAGACCCATGGCTACCCCTTTCTCTCTCTATAGAGACGTGCAAGCGGTTTTTAAATTGCATGGACATTCAAGTTGCACGAAAGGCGAATGACTACAAGTAACTCAGGCGCTTTTTTATCGTTTTATTTTGGAGGCCATGTTCAAAAAAGAGGAAAAGAAGGAAGAAAATGGAAAAAAAAAGGAAAAAGGAAAGGCCCTGCAGTCACTGGGCCACTTCGGCTCAGTTGGGGAGGTAACAGGTGGTCTGAAAGCCACCCTGCTCGGCACACGTGTCCCCCAAAACCGGATGGTTTGAGGCTCATGTCGCCCAAGTTCACTGTAGTTTTGCAGTGGCTTCAGTGCCATCGGCTTTCCCCTTTGCACTGGGAGGTGAGGAGGGCCAGCTGGGGCATGAGAGGGGTGAAGGGCCCTTGTGCTACTGCGGTGGGGGGCGTTGGTTGGGGTGCCACTGGTGGAAGTCCCAGCCCTGCGGTGTCAGGGCAGGGGCAGAGGATGCTTCGGTCACACATGCAGGTTTAGGTTGAGGGGTACGGTCCTTGCTGAGCCCTCTGCTGCAGATATCCCCCTGAGAGCCTTTTGGGAGAAGATTTCAGTGCAAAGTGACCCAGATAGTTTACTGGGGGCAAAAATTAGAAACATAGCACTTCAGGCCCTCCGGAAAGCTTGCCTCCCTTGGATCGCCTTTGCCTTGATAGCTATAATACATATACAAGCTATGCTGATGAAATACTGTAAGCTAACAGAATTTTAAGGAGGAAAAAAAAGGTTAAATTTACACTCTGAAAATATTTATTTTTGCCATATTGCTTTCCACACATCATATCTCCCCCATTATATCCACCCCCTGCCCCCTTCCCCTGCCCTGGGGAAACACTTGCATGTCAAAAGAAAATCCAGAGCAAGGGAAAATACAGATGGGGGAAGAGGTCTGGGGGTCTCCCCATGTCGGGGCGTTGTGTGTGTGACCGGCGTGCATGTGCGCGCGCGTGTGTGTGTGTGCATGGGGGAGCGAGCAGTGTGGGTGCCTGGAGGGGGCTGGTGCAGCTGGAGGCTGGACTGAAGCGAGCATGAAAGGATGTGTAATGGGGAGTTGGTTGAAAGATGGTGGCAGGATAGGGTGCTAGGTGGTGGTTATTCCCTCTCCCTGGCTCCCTGGCCACATGGATGTGGAGACCTTTTCAATTTTGGTGTTTTCAAAAGGTGATTCCCTCCTTCTGCGAAATTCAAGCGAGATGAGAGATGATCTCACCCGTAATCTCCTCACCCCGCCGTTCACCAATTAGAGAAAACACTGTGTTTATAGATATGTAAAGATATATTTTTGAAAGCCTCTATTTTTCAGACTTGGTTTTCTCACTGCTAAGAAAAGAGATGATAATAATGTAATTTTATTTTAATCTGCTGCCTCGGAAACCGGTGCTTAAAACTCCCATTCTTCTTTTTCTCCCCATACAAATGAAGCAGATCTAAGCACCCCAGGGATGTCGCGTAGAAGCCGACCCCAGCAGATACCTGCCGATAGCATCACACCTGCTTTGGGCCCTGAGCTGCTCACGGCTTCCCCACTAACCCACTAGCTGAAGATTTATACCACATCCAAACCTCAAACACTAACAAACTTGTCTGATGATTATATTATTGTCTTAGCACAGAGCTAATCACCTTCCAATGATGTAGCCAGGTGTTTGTCAGCTCCCTTTAAAGGCACTTTTTTTTCCTTTTATCTCCTTTTTTGTTACATTTTTAGGTGTAACTACCCTTTCTGTCCCTGGGAGAGACCATCAGCTGGCATTGAGGATTGCCCAGGTCCTGGGGCTGGCAGGGACCTAGCATTGATATTTTTTCTTTATGAAAGGGACAGAAAAGATTCTTTGGGGTTTTTTTTCTTTGGTTTTTAAATGCAATCATGGTATTTGAGATTCAAGCTTGTGCGAGTTGAGCCCAGCGTATGTTTCATTGTAATCACACTGCCATTGTCAGCAGCTGGATGGTATCTTTCTCTCTTTCACACACACACACACACACAAACACATCCCTCCTTCCTGCACAAAGAACTGCATATATTCTTGCCAAAGATATCCTTAAAAACGCACTTTTCCCTATATATATTTTTTCGTGTGTAAATTTATTGTACGTGCCCTTTTTGTGTCAGTTTGTTCTTCAGAGAAGCCCCTTGCCACCCGTCCTCCCTTTGCTGTCGATGTTGCTGTCTGTAGGGAAAAAGCTCCCTGGGAAGGGTCCTTTGCTGCCTCTCTCAATGAGTAGCACTTACAACGTGCAAAATGTGGGGTTCAAATGTGGGGTTCCTGTTCAACGGGGCTGCCTCCACTTCAGTCCCCCTCCCTGGGAGGCCTTTTGGGGGATGACCCATGTCATTATTTACTTATGGGATGCACCTATCTTACAGTCTTTGCCAGTGGAGATGGGGGCTCATGGGTTTAAGCAGTGGAATTGAACAAAGTTTGGGGTTGCTCTGGACGCAACATTTGCTGGCTGCCCCTGGTTAAACCACACATAGAAAACAAGCTACGTAGGGAAGAAAAAAACGCAATCCAGCCTCCGGGCATCGATTTTCCAATGAGTTCAACCGCCTGAACCGAAGCGCAAAGTAAATCCCCACCCAGCAGGTCCGGCGGGTAAAAAAACCAGTTGCCCCAAAAACCCCAGACAGCAATATCAACAAAAGGCAACCCTTCCCGTTGGAGCAGGCAGGAGGATCAGACAGCAAAGGAGCCCGCAGGGGCTTGTTTCATTTCGTTCGTTTGTTTTGCAAATTGCAAGGTTGGTTTGGGGTTACTCTTGTTTTTTTCTGTTCCTTAAAAAGGAAAAAAAAGAAAAAAAAAAGAAAAAAAAGGAAGCAACCTGCCGTTTCTGTTGGCTGATCCTGCGCCGCTATGTTGTGCGTGGGGTTTTTTTTTTGTTGTTGTTGTCTTTGTTACTTTGGGAACGTTACAGATTTATTTGCTAATCAGTGTTAATGAACAGTTTCAAACGTTTAGACTCGCCCATTTCTGTGTATTTATATAGATGGAAAAAAATGTTATATTTTATATCTTTGTGCCCATAATGTTGTCGCTTGTGTAAGGACGACTTCGGTCACACCATGTCCACGTGTGAATGTGACTCCACTGTTGTCTTCCTGTTGTACAGATGTTGGATTCTTTGCAGTTCATTGTATGGCTTTATAAAGTGGTAAAAACAAACAAAAAAATCCCCCAGTTATATAAAATATACTGTTGCTTGGAATGCCAGCTTGGTGTTTGGATTGCTGGAAATGCATCTTGAAATTTAAGGGAGAGCAGGACTAAATGCTCTGTTCTTTTTGCCCAGGTTAAAAAACCCCAAACCCTCAGATGTGACAGGTGCTGTGTTTTCTCCAGGCTGTCATTCCCCCCGTTCCTCGATGGCAGATTGGGGCCCCCGGACAGATGCCGGGTGGTGGGCGTGGGAAGAAGGAGGGGTTGTGCTGTTGCTTGTCAGCCTCCAGCCACAGCTTGTGGTCACCAGATGCTCACTAACCAGACAGCCCCCAAACTTCCTACATGGCTCCAGCTCCAGCCTGGGCTTTAGTTTACTAGGAGAGGTCCCTCTGACTTGCCCTGCAGGCACTGGGTGCTCTTCAAATTCTCCCAGGTTCCCTTTAGGTACCATCTGCCCAGCCCTGGACATCCCCTTTGAGCCCATCTCCCACTTGGGGGCAGGATGGGATGATGCTGGTACAGAGTCTTTTTCCTTTGTGAAGGTCTGCTGCCATTAAATCCCACTCCCTGCCCCTTTTGGAGCCATCCTGCTGCCCTGTGCCTGGCAAAAGTCCCCCCAAAAGTCTCAGGCCTGGCTTTTCCAGCATTCATGGAGCAATTCCCAGCACTCGTCAAAGCCCTCAGCCCCCCGGCTCTCTGGCTCCGCTCCCTCCCCTCCTCACTGAGTTGGTGGCCAAGACCCGGCCCCCCGGATGGATTGAGTTTAATTATACAAGAAATATCAGCCAGAGCAGCAGCAGTTTCTCTGGCGCCAGTGCTGCTGCGGCTCAGAGGCTCGGAGCTTCTCCTGGGAGCTGGCAGCACTAAAAATACCTCCTGCCTTTCTCTAAAATAGCTGGGGAGAGGGGCAGATTGAGGGGACTGCTTGCGCAGAGACCCTGTGCTGTGGGGCTTGTGCTGGAAGGCAAAGGCAAGAGGGGTGAAAAAAAGACAGGGGAAGAGATGGGGTTATTTCTGCTCCCTAAGAAATAGTTCTGATGCTGTGGGTGGGCACCCAAGTGATGTGCTCTCCAAGCCAGGCTGCACCATGAGACCTTGGGAGATATCTGGCATCTGCCAGCCTTGGCCTTGGCTGTCCCCTGTCTACCCGCTGCCAAAATGGGACCTGTAGCATCCTCTCCCCATGGGAGGAGTCTGCCAGACCCTGGAGTGTGCAGGGAGTTCAGATACGGCACTGGGGAATGGAGGTGCCAGGGATGATATTTTCTTGCCAGCTACTCTTGGTTTTGTTTCTTTCCTGGCTCCCACTGGAATCGCCACCCCAGGAGCTGGCAACAGCCACGTGCCGGTTCCCAGTGCTGGCTAGAACGGCCGCTGCTGTGTGTCCCTTGGGCAGGAAGGAGAGGCAATGAGTGCCTGGCGAGGTGGCACTGACGACTATTCCTTGCGAGCCATAAACTGCTGTGCATTTCCGACACCATCCCCTGCCTCTCCTTTTCTGCAGTTAATTCCCCATTTCCTTTCCAAAATTCCTCTGGAGCTTCTGGTTTGTGTTTTCCCTCGACATGTTCTTATCTGCCACCCACTTCCCCTCACTGGCTCTCACACTGCAGGCTTTTCAGGGTCTCCTTCATTGCAGCTTGTTGCTGTGCCCAGGCCAGGCTGGACACTCTGGTCACCATCACAGAAGGCAGATTCCACCAGCTCCAAGGCAGCAAACTGTCCCCATCACATCTCTCCATGCCTATTGAGTCCTCACATTCAGGTTCCCAAATCAGCCATTTTTTCTGAGGCACCCAGGGGTCTTTCTTGCTGGGCTGCAAAAGGCAGCGAAGTTTCTCCCTCCTTTCTGCCCCTTGCTCCAGGAGAAAGAGGTGGGCACACTGTCAGAGAGAGAAGCAGTAAGGAAACCCTGGGCTGGATTCAGGACACCAAGCCTTCATGGAGGGTAAATATTCCAACTGCCCCCTTGCAAATGTGGTCAGACTCTGAGCAATCCTTATTTAACAGATATTAAAGACAGCAAATCTGGGCCCTGGGACCCACAGAGTTATTGGGTTGTGAGGTGCTGTTGGTAGATAAAATCTAGCTGGAAAGCCGTGACCCAAGTTCAGGGGCAGCCACAGCAAGAAGGGGTGCTCCTGGAGAGAAACCCTGGAAATGGGTCTGTTTCCCTACCAGCCATCATTTTCCATTGACTAAGCTAGAAACAACCCTCAGATCTGAAGTGCAGCTGGGGTCATGGTGGTAGGGATGGGGCAATTTCATCTCCCTTTGCTTCTACTCTTTCCCAGGCTTCTCAGCAGTGCTGGAGTTCAACTCAGAAGTGTCCCAAGAGACAGAAAGTGTGATACAGCCTGGCTTTTCCCAAGCATCGTGCCTGGGCGAAGGCCAGGAGCCAGCCAACCTCCCCACGGTGGGAAGGGTGGAGCAGACCTGATTTGGGTAAAAGCTACTCTGGTGCTGGGGTCACCTGTGCTCTGCAGCTACACCCTGTTAAGTGAACAATGTCCTGTCCTGCTGCAACCACCTATGTCAAATCACACCAGCTATGTCTTCCCTGCTGGTCCAAACCTGCCTTCACCCCATCGTCACACAAAGGAGGGACTTGTCACATGGAGCTGGGCTGGGCAGATGGCACATCGCTGCCAGCCAAACACTTGTGTCTCATTTCCCGGACCGGTTTAGGTTGTGCAGTTTTGTGGGCAGGAGGGACTGGGACCCGAAGTGAAAACCAGTCTGTAGGTATTGAAGTCACTCAAGTGTGATAGAAGATGTGCTTGCTGCTCGCCTCCAAGGAGGTGGCTGCGCTGGGCAGGGTACTGCCTGCCATGCACACAGGCACCTCTGTGCAACACACCACACACAGATGACTGTGGGTGCATACATGAGCTTGCCTGGGGCGCTGCGCATGTAGGAGTGGCAGCTCATCCCTGCAGGCTGCAAACACACCTGTGGTGCCCAGAATGCTGCTGCTGAGTTACCACATCCCTGAGCTGCTCGGCCACTGCGTGTGATGGTGAGACCCTGAGTCACTAGTGGAGGTACAGGGGCCCTTTGCCCAAGTGCCTTTGGCTCCCATCGACACAGACTGCGGCTGGGCAGCACCGAACCGGGAGCTTTAGTGAGGGGTCCACCAGCTTCCCTTGTCTCAGTAGCCCAATTGGAGCTCCCTCTGTTCCCCGGGCCAGACCCTCAGCCCTTCCCCGAGAGGGAACCAAGGCAGCTGTAGGGGAGACTATGTGTGAGCACCTCCATTCAACCAGCAGTGCCTGGGCAAGTCCATCATAGGGCTGGTGGTGAGAAAAGCCGTACCAAAAATGGCTCTAGAAGCTCCATCATCAGCCCGGGGGGGTGTTACTGCTTGGAGGAAGGCACACACACATGCAGCATGTGGTGCAGGATTTACCCGCTCTCCATGGCCGCGGTAGACGGGAAAAGGCAAGGGAAGGTGATTTGATAAAGTTAAATATTGAACAAAAGAAGGGCAATATAGCGCTCTGGAATGCTTTACCAGCCGAGGGAGTGGAGCTGAAACCCCGTACGCATTTGAGGGCAGGGAGGATAAGGGATCGGGCCAATCCTTCTTCAGAGCAGAGATTTGTAGGAAGTCTGGGCTGTTCCTAGGAGAACGGCAAAGGGTGGGACTCGGCAGTCCTGCCTTGTGAGGTTCTGGCTCCATCTAGAGGGTTGTGCCTCCAAGTGATGGAAGCCTTCAACAGATGCACGCCCAAAGCAGACTAGGCAGTAGTTGATGTCTCCTCGCCTGCAGCCAGCTTCTCCTGCAGCTCCTCTGCCACGGCTCACCTCCGAGTCGTGCTCCCGCTGCTCTGCGGCAAGGGGGGTGAGCTCAGGTGCAGACGGGTTTGTACGCTGCTGAGATAAAGGGGATGGGAGCCTGCCTGGTGGCAGTAGGGGCACCTTGAGCTGGGTGCAGAGCACTCCCAGACTGCTGGTCACAGACTCGCTCTGCACAGCCTCTGCCAGGCCCTGCCTGCCTTGCACATGAGCGTAGCCCAAAGATGACCCTGTGCAGGCCTTTTGCGCTGGAGATTCCACCCCTATGTTAGTACTGTGCAGCCTAGGCTCCCACAGGACCACATAGGACAAGCAAGTCAGGCAATAGCCTAATTCATAAGCTCAGGTGAGTGAAGCAGATCAGACAGGTCTCTTCGCCACCGTTAATTGATGCTCATAATGTCATCATTTTCCCTTGGATGCCATTTACACCAGCACTTTTAGGTGGTCATGAAGTAGTGTCAAGTAAGAGTTCAAACTGTCCCAGTATGCTACAGTCAGGCTAGAGAAAGCAAAGTGATATGATGTGTTTTTAAAGGGATGTGAAGCACCTTGTTCGCAACAAGGACAAGGGGGTTCTTCTAACATACACAGTGTTCCTGCATTTCTCACTTCAATCACGCTCTGCCTTGTGTCTACTTCAAACTACAACACCAATGGCCTCCAGCTGGCTGTACCCACGTGTCCTTGTGATGGGATAACCCAAGTGGAACTGTCCTCTGCCCCCTCATGTCTTGATGGTCTCAGAGTGACTCCTACCTCTTGGCTGCCACCTCGTATTTGCACTGTCTCATCACTTGTTCTTACATGAGGATCAGGCAGTGCCCAGTAGAAACAGGCATATAGTTCATCTCCAGTCAAATCTGAAGTCATCACCGAAACATGGGATAATTTGTACAACTGGAGTGCTGCATTGGGTGGCTACAAATTCTTCAGAAGGGAAGGAGAGGTAGAGACCACTCAACCAGGATAAAGAGACAGAAAATTTATTCAATAAGCAGCTGGGAGAAGCCTCACAACTTTGTACTTGTCAGGGACTTCAATCTACCAGGTATCTGCTGGAAATACAATGCAACGGAGAGGAAACAGTCTAGGACGTTTCCGAAGTGTGTGGAAGATAAGATCCTGACACAGCTAGTGAGTGAGCCAACAAGGGAAGGTGTGCTGTTAGACCTGTTGTTCATGAACAGAGAAGGACTTGTGGGTGATGTGATGGCTGGAGGCTGCCTTGGCCAAGAAATGATAGAGTTTTTTGATTCTTGGCAAAGTGAGAAGGGGAGGTCAGTAGAACTGCCACCTTGGGCTTCCAGAGGGTGGACTTCGGCCTGTTTAGGAGCCTGGTTAGCAGACTCCCCTGGGAGGTAGCCCTGAAGGGCAAAGGAATCCAGGAAGGCTGGACATTCTTCCAGGAGGAAGGTCAGGAGCAGGCTGTCCCCGTGTACTGGAGGACAAGCTGGCAGGGAAGAAGACTGACCTGGCTGAACAGAGAGCTTTGGCTGGGAAAAAAGGAGAGTTTATGACCTTTGGAGGAAGCCTTCTTTGCCTTGTTCTTTAACAGTAAGACCAGTTGTTCTCTGAGTACCCAGCCCCCTGAGCCAGAAGACAGGGATGGGGAGAAGAATGGAGTCACCATAGTCCAAGAGGAAAAGGTTAGACACCTGCTAAACCACCTAGACACGCACAGGTCTGTGGGGCCAGAGGAGATCCCCCCAAGGGTACTGAGGGAGCTGGCAAAAGTGTTCACCAAGCCACTTTCCATCATCTATCATCAGTCTTGGCGGACTGGGGAGGTCCCAGTTGACTGGAGGTTAGCAAATGTGACGTCCATCTACAAAAAGGGCTGGAAGGAGGACCCAGGAGACTGCAGGCCTGTCAGCCTGACCCTGGTGCTGGGAGAGGTTATGAAGCAGATCACCTTGAGTGCCATCATGTGGTACATACAGGATAACCAGTTGATCAGGCCTAGTCAGCATGGGTTTAGGAAAGGCAGGTCCTGCCTGACTATCCAGATCTCCTTCTATGACAAGGTGACCTGCTTAGTAGATGAGAAAAAGTCTGTGGATATCGTCTAAATCTTTTGACTCTGTTCCTACAGCATTTTTTCTGAAAAAAATTGCTTGCTGATTGCTTGGACAGGTGTACTCTTTGCTGAGCAAAAAACTGTTTGAATGCTTGGATGGCCAGGCCCAAAAAGCTGTGTTGAATGGAGATAAATCCAGCTGGCAGCCGGTCACAAGTGGTACCCCCCAGGGCTCAGAGTTTGGCCTGGTTTTGTTTAACGTCTTTATCAATTATCTGGATGAAGGGATCAAGTGCGCCCTCAGTAAGTTTGTAGACGACACCAAGTTGTGCAGCAGAATTGGTCTACTTGAGGGCAGGAAAAGTCTACAGGGGAATCCAACAGGACCAAAGAAATGATTGTCCCCTTCACTCAGTGCCGGTGAGGCTGAACCGTGTCCAGTTTAGGGCCCCCACTACAGGAAGGACATTGAGCTGCTAGAGCATGTCCAGAGAAAAAGAAGCTGGTGAAGGGGCTGGAGAACAAGTCCTATGAGAAGTGGCTGAGGGAACTGGGTCTGTTTAGTCTGGAGAAAAGGAGTCTGAGGGGAGACCTTACTGCTCTTTACAACTACCTGAAAGGAGGTTGTAGCAAGGCAGGTATTGATCTCTTCTCCCAAGTGACAGGTGATAGGGTGAGAGGAAATGGCCTCAAGTTGTGCCAGGAGAGGTTTATACTGGATATTAGGAAAACTTTCTTCACCAAAAGACTTGTCAAACACTGGCAGAGGCTGCCCAGGGAAGTGGCTGACTCCCCATCCCTGGAGGTATGTAAAAGATGTGTAGATGTGGCACTTAGGGACATGGTTTAGTAGTGGACTTGGCAGTGTTAAATTTATGATTGGACTTGATGATCTTAAAGGTCTTTTCCAACCAAAACAATTCTGTGGTTCTGCAAGACTAAGACTTCCTCCCACATCACCTGGGGCTCAGGGCATAAATACGTCCTGATGGCAACTGGTCCCAGCAGAAAATTCCCAGCCAATGGCAAGGAAGAGAGTGTTTTGCCCCAAAACAGAGGTCATCCATTTTGACTCCAGGGTCCCTTGCTCTCCACATCTCTGCCTGCCAGACTGAAGACACAGAGGGATGTGTCTCTGTTGCGGTGACACACAACAGCTGTATGGCCTTAGCGTGTCCTTTGTGTGGCTTTCTGGTGGTGATTATAAGGGTCCTACTCTGAGCTTTCCTGCTTGGGTCAGGGCAACATACAGGTGCATTTTGCAATTGTGCCAGGCAGCCGGGACAGCCGCCTCAGCGGACAGGTGTGGGACATGCACGCACACACACACACGCACGCTCAGGAACAGGACAGAGATAGGATAGAAACACCCTTCCTTTTTTCTCACCCCTCCTAACCCCAAGCTCCAACGCTATTCGTTATGTATCTCCCATCTCTTACTTGGAAGAAAGAAAAGAAAGGAAGGAAGAAAGGAAGAAAGGAAGAAAGAAAGGAAGAAAGAAAGGAAGAAAGAAAGGAAGAAAGAAAGAAAGAAAGAAAGAAAGAAAGAAAGAAAGAAAGAAAGAAAGAAAGAAAGAAAGGAAGAAAGAAAGGAAGAAAGAAAGGAAGAAAGAAAGGAAGAAAGAAAGAAAGAAAGAAAGAAAGAAAGAAAGAAAGAAAGAAAGAAAGAAAGAAAGAAAGAAAGAGAGAAAGAAAGAGAGAAAGAAAGAAAGAAAGAAAGAAAGAAAGAAAGAAAGAAAGAAAGAAAGAAAGAAAGAAAGAAAGACCGCAGGGAGGAATGCACTATTTGCAGGCTCATTGTTTTAAGCCTTCGGCAACTGAATAAAACAAGCCACTAGTGAACAGCTTCTCGTGACTGTGCACAGTGCCCTTGCCAGAAGAGCTGTACTCTAATGAAAACAGCATGTGGGATGGGAGGCTGCATTGAATTAAAGCAGAGTGCAGCAGCAGACTTGGCCCTGGTGTAGCAGAGCTCTGCTGGGATGTGCTACAGTCACACAAGAAGGCCAGGAAGGAGAGGGGAAGAGTGGTTTATTGCTGAAGCACTTCGCTGTCTTGGCTGTCTGTAGGCCTGCTTGTGTGAGAGCAATCTGTCTTAATAGGAGAGGCTTAATAAATGCCTTTGGCTTTACTGAGATCTCAGTTTTTCCAGTGCTGCTGAATATCTTTGCTGAGTCCCCCTTGCCTGTTCCTCCAGCTGGGAGAGAGAGGGGAAAACATCCACCAGCCTCGGGGTAATCTTGAAAGGCTTCTGCTCATGTGGACTCCTTTTCTGGTCAGAGATTTTGCAAGTGCACTAGGATGAGAAGGGCAAAAACAAGGAGGAAAGCCTGAGTAGAGAGGGCAAAAATTGTTGTGGTGACTCATGATAGTCTTCTCTCTTTGAGACAGCTTGGATTGGGCCAGTATCCCAGGACAGTGTGAGTGGACTCTTTGTGGTCTCTTTAGGGTTTTACTGTGACCATTTGGATGGCCCCTGGGAGATGACTCCATGGTTTATATGTGTAGAGTGGTTTCCAAAATGCCACAGCTTTGCCTGCCTCTGGCTCCTCATGAGCGTAGTCTTTGGACACTTATGGCCATGATCACCTCTGAAATCTCTCCTTCCACTTATACTAGAAAGTCAAGTTCATTCCCACTAGCTCTGCCTTGTGCCTCTTGGTTCCCTTGTGCTTATGGAGGGAAGAAGAGGGTCCCTGCAACACAGTTTGGCCAACACTCTCTTAAAGAGATTTTTTCATGTGTGTCCCCAATCCTTGTTTCTGGCACCTTGAGAAAGACATTCTCTTGCTCCTTGGCTGGAAACATAATGCCTGGGGGCCACTGGGACCCTCCACAGCTGAGAGGAAAGAGAAGAGGCTGTTTGTGGGGGCAGTGATCTCTCTGGGAGCACCGGAAAGGTTTGTAGGACATGCCTAGGATGCCTGGGACGTAGAGCAGCCAAGCTGACATTTTGGCAGAATGCCATTCAGTAAGACGTGAAGAGAAGAAGGAACCTGTGCCAAGGTCCTATTTTAAAGCAGCCCCACCTTGGACCCTTTGATATAGATAGCACTGGAGATAGGGTTTCACACATCTTTATAGCTCACACTTCCACGTGAGAGAAACCTCAGGCAGGCTGCTCTCTGCCTTGGCTCGCCAGGTTGCAAATGATGGCCACCCTTCCTACCCAAGGTTTCCTGGCTCCAGCCTTAGCCACAGTCAGAGGGAGATCCTAAATACCTTTCAGCAAGGAGAAAACACTTGGCTGTGAGATTTCTCAGGGCTCTGGTGCTCATTCCTGGCTCTCCTTCTCTTCACACGGCTGGGAAATAGAGACACACCTCCTCCTTAGACACTTCAGAAACTTCTGCATGAAGGAAAGAAAAATGATTGTGCAGAGCATGGGGCATGAACCCAGGGACCCTATTTGTGGTCCATCTGGCCTCACAAGCCAGGTCAGCACCTCCAAAGTCAGCACCCCGCAATCCCATCTCTCCTTTGTCTCTTAACCTCACTAAACATCTCAGAGCTATCAGCCCTTGGACAACAACATCTCAAGTAGAGTTGCTGAAGGATTTGGTAATGCAAGTCCCAAGGCACCACTGGTGATCTGACCTCTTGAGACTGCATTCCTATGCCCTCTCAGTTGCTCTCTCACCCATTTCTTCCCTTTTTGGTTCCTCCGGTAATCCATGGGGCAAACCCACGCAGACATGATTTGCTGTGCCCTGGATGTGGGCTTCCTCCCGCCCGAGGAGTCTCCTCGCTAGCACTGTGGGCTCACACCACTAGAGGTCGGCCGGTCCCTACCAATGGGACCGCTGAAGGCAAGAGAAGGGAGTAGGAGGCCAAAGATGACTTTAAACAGCTTGGCTGATGGAGCCGTGTGTGTGCGCGCGTGTGTGTGTGTGTGTATGTGTGATAGACACTTCCTCTCTTATTGACATTTCTCCTGGCCCCGAGCCAGCTTTCCAGGCTTGGTGCTGCTCCTCTTATAGATTGGTGTATTTGACACGCTAGAAAAATCCAAGTTTTTAAAGGCAAAGGAGTGCTGGAATGGCCAGAGTGCCAACTTTTCCTGGAAAAAAAAAAAAGATCCAAATAGGCAGCTGGTGCACACAGAGCTCTGACAGTGTCAGAGGCAGCTCCAGCCATTGGAAGGGTGAAGAGGGTCAGCCTCATGGGAAAGGATCTCAGCACTGGCTGCACTACTTCATTGCTCAGTGACCTGTAGGAACTCTGGACTTGGTCATGCTCTCAGAACCTTTCACTGAGCATGAAACATTTAAAGCCACCAGGTGTGGTTCCCATTCCCTGTCAGTACAATTAGGGATTTGTAGCAGGGAACAACCAGGGGCTTTAATGAAGATCCAGGTCCTGCTTTGCTCAGTTCTGTCCATCTATAGAGCAAGGAAAGAGGCTGGTCTGGCATACCTGGAGAAGGCAGGTTCAGATTAAACTGCATGTGTTATGCGAGAGTCCTTCAGTTCAGCAAACCTGTGAACAGCCAGCAACAGGTTTGTTGTGAATGCTGCAGTAACTGAATAATGATGGACAGGAGCTTGGTTATACCAGTTACTCCTCCTGAAACCACCCCTCGTGCAGCCCTCCTGGCTGGCTGGCTCTTGTGACCCCAGCTCTTGTTGTTGGTGCTTTACCCAAATAACACGTGAGACAGGCCCAGCACAACTGCATTGCTCTGTGAGGGCCAGAGGTTAAAGCACACTGAGGCAGAAAACACTAGCAATATGCAAGTGGCTTCTTGGGCTAGGACTCGGCCACCTTCCAAGCTGGTTGGAGATGGGCTACTGGCCACGCCACAGGTAGCCCAGACCCACACTGCTTTGCTTTCTTGATCACCACAACGATCTTTCTCACACTAGTTTTTAAAATTCAAAGACCCTCTTCCCTTTCTGGAATGTGACTCCCAAATGTCTGCATAGAAGCTTTCCTATACTGTCTGCCCACAGTGGGATTGAACTTGGAGAAGTCTGGTTTTGCTTCTTCACAGGTTGCTTGGTTGCTTGCATGTCTAAGGTTGTATCTATTACAGGCATCAGCTACACACCCACAGTGTTGATGAACCATGGTTCTATGAAGAGCCCATGGGACGGTTTTTCACCAGGTTTTCAGGATGCAGGGAGTTGTTGGAAAAGGGCTGTAGTTGCCTCCTTTACCTGTCTAAGTTTTAGGTCACTGCAGGATTAAACCACTCAGAGGATGTGCCCCGGTCCCCTGGGTAGCAGCCAGACCTGATTCCATCCAGATGCTCTCTAAATGGCTTTCAGCTGTCTCTCCTTTAAGAGAATGGCTTGGTACCTAACACCCAGTTTGATGTGTGGTTCAGACATGCTGCTCCCCATCCAGTGCTTCCAAGAACTCGATGATCCAGAAGCTTCTGCAAGTCACCAGGCTTTCAGTCCTGCCAAGCCTTCTCTGAGGAGATGGTGATGACAGAGTTCACTTTACAGAAGGGAAGAAGCAAGCCTACCTCCAAGTGTTGTCCCTGCCAGCTATGAAGAAGCGGGTGAAAGAAACTCTGAAACACTGCAAAATCAGACTTCTGCATTGGTCATGACCATCCCAACAGAAAAGGCATCCTCCCTGGATGGAAGTCAGCCTTCTACTGCTGGACTCGGCTCTTAACTTCAAAAGGGGCTGAGCTGGTTTGAACTCAGTACCTCAGTTCTTCCATTTGTTACCCAAAGCAGGCCAATTTTTGTAATTTTTGGAAACTTATTTTGTGTAATCATAACTCTACAGTACAAGAAAAAATACTTCAAATAAATACCAGCATGTTTTGTGACACAAAAAACAGATACAGTGTACGGAAAATATAACCTCCTTCCATCTGGAAATGGCTTGGGATTATCTACTTTTTCTTGTAACTCATTTTCTACATGTCTCTGCTACGAGGATGATTTACTGCAAACATCTCTGTGTTCTCTTTGCTGTATTGATTCATAAGAAATCCTTTCACAATGAAATAATATTTTCCATACACCAAAAAAAAAGTCAGATAGAAGATGAAGAATATTATTGTAACAGGAAAATGGTTAGGACAAAGAAAACTTATAATTTTGTAAACAGAGGTTGGGAGGAGGCTTTTGGGATTGAGTTTCTGGGCAACGAGTCAGAGGGTTTTTCTTTTCTTATTTTGAAGACTCTACTGGCAATGTCTACAGCCCAGAAAGAAATAAATATAAACAATTGTCCCCTCCAACATAGCTTTGGTAGCTCAATTAGCAGGACTGAGAATTTGATGAAGCATCTGCTGAGGAACCCTGAGTGTTTTGGAGAAGTGTTATAACCTTAGAGGACTTAGCTCACCACTGCCAGTTTGCCAGAGGGGGCTTAGCAAGATGCTGTCTTCTACTGCTGAATGTTTAAGTGATCAAAGCCAAAGGATTTTGTACCACAAATGCAATGGTGTCACCCATCCTGGGGAGCAAAGAGGAGGCAAGGGGAGCACTTTCCAAATAAAAAGAAAGTTTTTGAGTTGAAATCCATTGGAAAAAAGGACCATAATCTCTTTCCCCTCCATTAGTCACAGTGAGTAACTGGGAGAAGGGAGTGATACTTGTGTAAAGGAATGACATTTGGCTAAGAAACACAGTTTATGGTATTTGCAAACACTTAGAAAAGCAGGTGATTAGTGTTATTTTGCTTGTTTAAACTATTCTTCTCTTTTGGATAACCCAACTTTTTTTTTTGTGGAACAATCAGAAAAAATGTGCAGGAAATTGTGAAATTTTTTTCTGCTATTTTTGTCCATTTCTACAATTGCCAGCAATGACCAATTTGGTTTCTAAACATTGCCACTCTGCTGGGATAGCTTATTGGGAAGCCATGTGTGGAACGACTCTTCCTGAGGGAACCATTCGGCATTGCCTGTTAATCCTCAACTTCAACGTGTTTTGGCAACGAGGAATGGGGAGAGGGAGAGAAACTAGCAAGTAACTTCTAAGCAACTCCATATAGCTCACCTGGAACTGATTTTCAAGGGATCCATCTTCATCTGATGTAAATCAGGACAGCTCCATGGTCTTCCCTTGGCTGGCTATTTTCCAGAAGTCTTGCATCAGAGTAGCCAAAATGTTTCCATGTCATAGATGCTCTTTCTGTCGCAATGTCCTGTCTATACCCTTTGAGGCTGCATCTTCCAGGAGGGCTGGAGATGCTAACGAGTTCTGAGCATCTATTTCAGGTTTCTATACCAGTAGGGGAGACAGGTACTTGGCTGGGAGATTTTATTTATGTGCAGAAAAATTCTGCTTGGGCAGAACCAGAGAAATTCCTTTCTAGGGCACATGGCCCTTCTAAGTTCAGTGCCAGTGACTCATTTGGAGCTGCTGATCTGGGAATCTGGGGCCTTGTAAGCTCTGTCTCCGGTTTCACCGCTTTTGTGAACTGCCTTGGAAAAGGCTTACAACCCTCTCATCCAGATTCACCACCTCTTTTCCCAGCTGTAAAAATAACCCAGGGTGGAACGGAGAGCTACACCCTCTCCCTTTCCCATGGATCTCAGCAAATGTCACGATGGATGGTTAAAGCCAACTCTGTGGAGGTGTCAATGGAATTTTGCTGCAGAAGAACACGGTTCATTCTGTCAGGGCTGTGATTGCCGCTTGACAACTGGCAAAATCAGCTCATTTAATTCAACCAACAATGAAGCTCTAGATCTTTCCTTGAGCTCTGCTTGGAGATCTTTATAACTGTCTGCATGCCCTTGTGCTCTGGCTGGCTCTATCCATCAGGGATGGCTGACAATTGAGATTTCAAACTGGTGATGAGGTTTAGCTCTGTCCTAGGCAGGTAGAGGGACAGTTAGCCTTTAGATCAGTTTGACAAAGTTGACAAATCAAATTCTTCTTTCTCGTTTGCCTTGTTCCCTGTAGATGACATTTGTTTCCGTCAGCTGTGACTGAGAATGGTGTATTTCAGGACTGACTAGAGAAATATTTGAACTCATCAAAGTAAAATTCCCACAACCATGTTTTCGGACCATGTGTCTCCACTGTTCCCTGCAGAGCAGCAATGGAGAAGAAAGTATTCCCCCAGGCACCGAAACAGCCATGATCTCTTGAAATCATGGGTTGTCTGGAAACATGGGACAGAGTTCCCTACACATTTGTGCTGAATTTGGAAACAACTGTGTTTTCTCTGCCACTTTGTCTAATTTCTTCTGTTATTTTTCTAACCTCCCCAGATGTGTAGACAAGAATGTGGAAGAAGAGCATCTCAAGAGTGGGATATGGGGGTCTTGTTCCATGTCATGGCATTATTTCATCTTCCTTTGAAGAATCTCTAGGCTAATCTGGGCACTCTCTCTTTTACTTCTGCTACAGGATCCATGTTCAGGAGGAGGACGGAAAGTCCTGAACTGTGGTAGAAGCAACAAGTTTCTTGTAGCGTGGATCTCATTGTTAGATGCAGGACAAAACTACTTTCCGTGGTAACCTGCCAGGACTCTTTGAGATAGCTGTCAGATTCCTCTGCCCTGCTCCTCTGTCTCAAATCACAGCTGATACACCCGACTTTGTCTTGATGAGACAGCTACAGTTGCAGTGGACAGTCCAACAAAGCCTTTGGGGAAGCTGCCTAAGTCCTGTACATTAACAGTCTTGACGGTTTTCACCCTCCAACTCCTTTTCCAGTTGTGGCCCCTGTCCCCGATATGGTCAAGTTTCTACATCCCACGTTAGTCTCAGGCAGAACAGTGAAGCAAAATGCAAGGTTTCTTGATTCCTCAGCTCATCCCAGTGCCTTATTTCATCTTTCACTTTGTACATCCTTGGAAACAACAATATTTTGCTCTGTGAGGCCAGACAGCCTAGCCAGCCTCCCAAACCTTGTAGTCTTACCCTCCAAATTGATGGTTCTCCTTCCCTTCTCTCCTGTCAATACTTGTGATCAACCCTCAGGGCTTCAGAGAGAGATAAAAGTATACCATAATCCATGTAATTGAGCAGCATCATGATATAGGTATAGGGAAATCCCATGATGCTGCATGTTGAGCCCAGACTAGTGGTTTGGAAAAGGTTCATTAGCTTTGGATGGTTTTAAGGATCTTTTCTGCTAACAAGATCCCTGTTCATGTCAGAAGACGTGTCTCGGTGGAAGTGACAGGCAGTGTGGGCTTGTGGTCAGAGCACTTCCTTGTAGTTGGCTTGACTCTACCCATGACCCTATCCTAGACCTGAGCTGCTCACTGAACTCCTTATTTCCCGAAGCACGTCCTTGACTCAGCTGCCTCCAGCTTTGAGAAATGGGGCTGCTTGAGCAACGTGGTTTCTTTGTCTGTGTGGCAAAGGCTGACATGACATGGCATTTGGCAATGCGGGAGAAGTTTCACTTCTCCTGTCCGTTACGGACACAATAGCTGAGGTGGAGGAAGAACAGTGCTCTTGTGCTGGCTGATAGTTCTGCCGGACCTGCTTGTGCATTCTAGTTGTGAAGATTTGCTGAGCTTTGCTTGCTTATCTGTAACAGTTCCCTTCAGTCCTTTCCCAGTCCTCCCAGTCCTGTTCTCCCCAAGCTTCCCATTCTACCATGCACTTGTCCATCTCACTGTTCACACAGACTTTTCCGGACATCTGAGTGAGCAGCACTTTCCTGCTTGCAAAATGCAGCCCCACAGCTGTACTGCAAACAGCTGGTTGGGTGGTGGTGCCAATCCAGGGGATTTATCTCTGTGTTGAACCACATTTCAAACATGGATCTCTCTCTTGACCCCGGGGTAGGACTGAACAGGAAAAGAAGAGTCAGGTATGGGGGATTTGCTCAGGTGATAGGTGGCAACGATGAAATGCCTCTTCTCATAGGGCAGAAAACAGTGGCCTATATGGCACCTGACTGATGTTCTTGAGCTTCAGTCAGTATAGGTTTGGAATGAGCAACCATGAGAGGTTTTGCCAGGGTTTCAGTGGGACCAGGATTTCACTAAGATTGAAAGAAGTTGCTGAAGGAAGTCAGATCTCCATCACTCTCTTAGGCGTTGCTGGAACCCACACTATAAATTAAGGAAGGATTGTTAGATGAACATGGATGGGTGAAGATAATGAGACTGTGAGTGAAAGCAACCTTTTCAGAGTACAGCATTCCAGAAAGGAGAACTGGCGGTCAAGAAATGATAGAAAGAGTGCTGTCAAGGAAGTGACAGAGGGATAGGTGAAAAGAAAGCTGTAAGTAGAAGAAAGGAGAGTGAGGGATGGGGAACAGCATTTGGGAAGGGGGAGGATGTCTGGTGAAAGTGGAGGGATGGAGGAATGTGAGAGTAGCAGTTGTGTTCAGAGAAGAGGAGTAGATGCAATCTGTGCCCTTGCAGCCAATATGGGAAAATGACAGCAGCTGGGCTGGGAGACATTCAGTCTCCTCCAGGGATGCTTGAGATAGTAGAGGTGGTGCATTATCAGGACCTCTTTGCTTTCAAACCACATCCTGTCCCTACACGTGAAACCTGCTGACTTCCAGCTGCAGAGACAGGTACCCTACCAAAGGAGCACCCCTGAAGCTGGCAATACCATGTTTAGGAAATATCTCCTAGGAGCAGATGTCTTTAAAGAAAAAAACCCAAAACTACAACCAAAATCCTACGGGTTTGTGGAGGAAAGCAGAGAAGTCCCTTCAGCTGTAGAAATTGCCTTGTCAGCATCCGTGAGCGGCTGGCTGGCTTGCTGGCTCTGACAAAAATTGATGGGGACCATGTGGCAGTCAACACGGGAGAGGGTGGGAGGGCGCCAAGTTTTCCTGCGTATGTGTGTGTATATATATATATGTGAGTGTGTATTTATTATCCCATCTCTTCTGCAGTTGCCTGTGTGACTTGTGCCAGCAAGCTGTGGAGATGTGGCCTTTCCCTGGAATGAGGAATGCGTCAAGGAAAGTGTGGTTGCATATACTTATGAACATATGGGGGCCCTGGAGTCATGCCACACGGTTTGCCACTAATTGAAATAGGCTGGCTAACCTCTTATTGTGGCCACCAGAAGCAGTCCTGGGGGAGGGATGGCAGAGGGGGAGGGGAATGCTGTGCATGGGCACAAAGCATGACTGAGAGAAGAAAACACCTCCCCTTTCGCCTCCACCTCCTCCAGGGTGGAAAGAAGCTGCAGGGATACAGTGGGTCCAGAAGCAGAAAGGGAAAGCTGTGCCCAAAGTGTCAAACATGGATCAAAGGCTACTCCAAAGTAAGGTCCTTTTGCACCTGGCTTACACTTGTGTTCCACTGAGCCTCTGTCTGGTTACCTCCCTCAAAGGTGAAAAGCTGAGCGGGCAATAAGAGATGCAAAGAGGCTCCCAGTGGGAGGGGAAGAGCCAGGGAGAGTGAAAATAGCAGACAACTTGCAGAAGCAACTTGGGTTGCTCCTGAAAAGGAATGGCATGGGAGAAGCAGAGGATCAGCAACACCTGGGCTGTTTTAAGGGCACAACAAAAACCAGTCACAGAGACAGATAATTTCTGGCTGCTCCAGTACTGCTGAATTGAGACAAGTTCTGAACTACCTGTGCAGTGAGGACATAACGTACAAGGAAGCAAAAAAAAGATGGTGTGGTTTCCTAGAAACAAAATTCACAGGAACATAAGGAACCTACATAGGGAATTTCCCACAATGAAGTGGGATGCCACTGTTATTAAGGGGAACTAGACTTTGAAAAATAAATTTTCAGCAAAAAAATGTTCACAAGAGGACATCAAGTGACATCAAGAATCTACTGCTCTTGTACCATCAGTTTTGCTAATGGACACAATCGTAAAAGTCCCCCATGGCCTTAATTGTTTGGGTGTAAAGGGAAACAATATGCAATATGTTTTTCTACCATATTTATGGTTCTTGTAACACCCGGAATGAGTATTTTCCTTGAATTGTCTAGGAATTTGCTTACTGAAAAAGAATAACATCTGATTTTGATGCATTACATTGTTAGACTATTTTAATGAACATTCAAATGGTTTTCTAAAACATATGCAGGCTGATCCATTCATCATCAGACATGGTGTGAATCTGTACTTTAAAGTTCCTTAACTCCATGTTTCTTGGACTGTTGAGTCTTGGGTAGATCTCTAACTTTCTACTTTTATATATCAGCATATGAAGTCAAGCCTGACAGTGCCTTTGGATGGAAATGAGCATGTAAGTATCATTACGAATATGTATGTTAGGAGGCAGCTGAAGGCTGCTACATGGCTATAACCATCATAATTGAATCTCCATGTCCCAGAGATCTAAAAGATGAGAAACAGCAGCTGGACGATGGAGAAAATAGGAAGGAGGAGGTGATAGAGGATGGATGACTAATAAACATGATAGGAGATGTGCAGTTCCCAGCTGGCTAAGGACAGTAACCACAACCTGCTGTCCGTTCATAGCTAACTCTACACTACACTTCGTCACTCACAGCACACTCTGCAATAGTTTCTTTCATCACTGAAATTTTTAGATAATACAAAACAAAGGAAAGGAAAGGAAAACTGGCATATTCATGCCAGGTCCAGAAGGAGATCAGGGAAGGAAAAGGCTTTTTGCACTTGACATAGCTGGGCGAGGAAGCCTGGGATAAAGTAGCAGAGGTGGCATTTCAAGCATTAATATGCAAAGAGTATCAGATGTGTGATGAGAAGCAGCAGGTGGGACGAGGAGATCAAGTCCTCTGCTGTATATGGCTACATGCTAATACTGATGGGTCTCACCTTGCATCAGCCTCTGGAGAGAAACCTAGGGAACGTTGTCCTCCAAACCAATGATGTGATCAGTGAAAAGAAGAAGAGAGAGAGGATTATGGCTGTTTGAAAACAATGAAAGCCTTTTTTTGTTTGGCGTCAGTGCTTTGACACCTCCCTAGGCATGTAGAGCCAGATGCTTCCATGAAACTTGTGCCTCAGTGCTCCTGTGTTAGCATCAATTACATTAATTAACACCATGCTGATTGCTTGGCCTCTGGGTGCTACAGCTTTCACTTACCTTTCTGTGTTTCTTTCCTCCACCCTTAGAGCACCATTTATATGAACAAGTGTATGCTGGTATGCGTGTTCACATATGTGTTCCTTCTAGGGTGGCATGGCGGTTCTGCAAATGATGGTCTGTAGCACCCATTTTAAGAGCCCTTTTCAACCTTATATTGATTGTTTTTTTAAAAACACTGCTTTTTGTTCCAAAGGAAATTGCACTGAATGTGTAAGCATGTTTTTAGGCAAGTAGATTCCATCATGCTAGAGCTTGTAGGATGAAAAGGAAACCAAGTTCAAACACAAAAAGCGTTATCAAATCTGCATCATTCTTTTGGGTCTAAGAATTATTTGGATTTTTCCCTTGTTGCTTTCTAAAAGCGAGCTCCACAAGCATTACCTGCTTATGACCTTCTACGGAATCACACAGAGTCACAGAATCATTTAGGTTGGAAATACTTTCAAGCTCATTGAGTTCAACCGTAAACCTTACCTGTGTTCTGCATTGCAACATCTTCTGGGCAGGCTTGATGCATCTCTGTCCTGATCAGAAGATGCATTGCATGATAAAGAGGACAAGGGCACTCATTTATTCAGAACTTGAAGCCTAAAGATACCCTAAATCATTGTGGGAACAGCCAAACCAAGAAAGCTTTGTTGCTAATGTGACTTGAAGATAAGCACACTTGTAGAGGATCTGAATCCTTGTTGGCTTCAAATGGTTGAGCTCATCCAGAAGTAGGTGCTTTTATTAGGCCTACATTTTTTTCTCCTCCACTTGACTAATAATTTCAATGAAGCTCATAGAAAGTTCCTATTTTGCAGACTTATACTTTTTGATTATATTTTCTTAAAACCAACCTGTGAATTTAAAACCTATTAAGATGGACCCAGATAAATCTCTTGGCAAACAGAAAGACACTGTGATGTCACATGCCTGGTTTCCTAACTAAACCTGTCTAAAAGCACCAAGAATCATTAGTACATCATCTGTTCTTTCCATCAGCATTTTTTGAATTCAGGACGGTGATTTTTCCCAGAACAGATGGGACCTGGCATCTTGTTAGAAAGATTTTTTTGTAGTGACCTGTGCAATATTTGTTTATCCCAAGGGAAACAGTGAACAGGAAAGGTACCTCTGTTTTCCACGTGTCTTGCTGCTTTAAACCCAATGATGTAGTTAGCTAAGGCAACTTGCAGAGCCAGCCTACATGAAAACTGCTGCCTACAGCTGCAGTTCACCACAACTCCTATGGTTTTGTGATAGCTCAGCAGCCACAGGACATGTTTCTTTGACTGTTGTGACACCAGTAAACCAGCCCTCTGTTTCTCTCTTGTGTCTGGAGATTTTCCCATTAGGCATATTTTGGGGCTCTGTGGATTTCTTAGTGAGAAAGTTCTCAAGGAAGTAGTTCAACAAGTGGCAAAGGTAATGCTGGCTGACAGGTGCTCCCATAGGGAATTTTAACTGTCTTGGATGTCACTCCAAGAAAAAAAAAATCTCTAACATCTCTGAGACATGTCAAGCTGCATTAACTTCTCTTGATCTCTCTCCAAGCAGGGGGTTCACATGACTCTAGACCAAAGTAGGCAGCTTTCCACTGATCTCAATGGGAACCAGAGTAACCCTTGACACATAAAACACACAGGAGGCCCAATGGTGGCAAAAAGTTAAAATGGAAATATTTCCAATGGCTTTTGCTGAGGTTTGAGTTGTGTTGTGGGCAAAGCTTGTTTCTGATTTTCTAATTGTTTTGTCCCTGCCTGATGACCACATTACACAGCAAAGCCAAAGCCCTAACCCTCTGGCCTGACACTTCTCCTCTTCACCTCTTGTTTCTTCATGCACAGATGGTCTCAGTTCCAAGCCAAAGCACACCCTGGTCCAAGCTTGCTTAGGAGGTTCTTTCTGCCAGAAACTTCCCCTGGGAGATTTAAGAAACAAACAAACAAACCAAGCAGCCCTCACAACATCCCGATGACAAACAAACAAACAAACAAACAAGCACACACCCCCCTGTTCCTGAAATGACATCTGACTCTGCTCTCCAGAGCCCAGGGGCAGGAGGTGCACCTTGGCAATTAACACAGAGCACTTGTGTCAGGGCGAATGCTTGGAGCAAACTGCAAATCACTGACTTCTTCCCTGGGGAGGTAAGAGGAAAACTCCAGCAAAAGCTGCTTCATGGGTCCACCCCTTCTAAAACAGAATGGGGTCAGGATGTTGTTCCTACAGTTGTCATTTCCTACTGGACCAGTGTCTGTTTCCTTCACCTCCTTCTCCTTCCTTCTTTGTAAGCAAGCCAAAAGCCATTTCTCCAGTGGTGCTGGCTCTCTCTTGGGAACCTGTCTCTCCACCACTTCAGGTGGGACTGACAGGTGGTGTGTTCCAGGGATCATGAGCTCACACACCATGACTGGGGCTACTTGCGTGTTCCTCGTGTTCAGAATTGCCCATGTTTTATATTGGAAGTGCTGAAAGTCTGCCAAACGGTTCCTCTCAACCTTGCCTCTTTGAAAAAGCCCCATTGTTAGGCATGGAAAGACAATTTGGACTTTCAGCATGGTTCGGTCTCTGCTTCCTGAGCCCAAGGACTGTGAATGGAGGAGTATCCACTGGTTTGGTCTGTGTATGCTGGATGAATAAATCTACTACACAGAAAAATCTGGTCATCAGTGGACACAGGAAAAGCAACGGATGTAATCTATCTGGACTTCTGTAAAGCCTTTGACATGGTCCCCCACAACATCCTTCTCTCTGAATTGGGGAGATATGGATTTGATGGGTGGACTATTTGACAGATAAGGAATTGGTTGCATGGTCGCATTCAGAAATAAGTGGTCACCTTGATGTCCAGATGGAGTTCCGCGGTATGTGGTGGTCCTTGGGGATTCGTACTGGGACTAGTGCTATTTAATATTTTCATTGATGACATAGTGTGATGAAGTGCACTCGTGGAAGTTTGCGGATGACACCCAGCTGAGTGGTGCAGTTGTCACACCAGAAGGACAGGATGTCATCCAGAGGGGCCTAGACAAACTGGAGAAGTGGGCCTGTGTGAACCTCATGAGATTCAACAAAGCCAGGTGCAAGGTCCTATGCTTGGGTTGGGGCAATCCGCAGATTCAATACAGGATGGAGGACTATGCGACTGAGAGCAGCCCTGCAGAGGAGGACTTGGGGGAAGCTTGACATGAGCCAGCAACATGTGCTCGCAGCCCAGAAGGCCAACTGGGTTCTGGGCTGCATCAAAAGAAGTGCAGCCAGGGATGATGTGATTCTCCTTCTCTCTCTCTCTGCTCTTGAGAGACCCCACATGGACTATTGTGTCCAGTTCTGGGATCTCCAACATAAGAAGGAGATGGAACTGTTGGAATGGGTCCAGAGGAGGCCACGAAGCTGATCAGAGGGCTGGAGCACCTCTGCTGTGAGCACAGGCTGAGAGAGTTGGGTTTGTTCAGTCTGGAGAAGAGAACGCTCCGGAGGAACCTCACAGCGGCCTTCCAGTTCCTGATGGGGCTCCAGGAAAGCTGGGGAGGGGCTTTTTACAAGGGCAAGTAGTGACAGGACGAGGTGGAACAGCTTTAAACTGGAAGGGGAAGATTTAGATTGGACATTAGGAGGAAATTGTTCACGGTGAGGGCGGTGAGGCACTGGCACAGGTTGCCCAGGGAAGCTGTGGGTGCCCCCTCCCTGGAAGTGTTCCAGGCCAGGTTGGATGGGGTCTTGAACAGCCTGGTGTGGCGGGACATGTCCCTGCCCATGGCAGGGAGTGGAACTGGATGGGCTTTAACGTCCCTTCCAACTTAAAGCATTCTACGATTCTATGAACTAGCCTCACCTGGGAACTCCACTCACAGCCCCTGCCCATGCCTCAGGAGCCCCATTTCGGCTCAGCCCAGGACACGTAGTCCTTTCCTGAGCTGTGCTGCAGGTATGCCAGACTGCAGCCTTGCCTCTGATCCTGTTTCCTGGACAGACCTTAAACCTATGCTCCAGGTAACTTGTCTACTATACTTGTTTCTCTGGTGTATGTTCTAGTTTCCTCCAGCCCTGTCTTTTGCCCTGTATCCTTTTGATCCTGACTGGACTCTTTGTATGAACCCTGGACTGATTCATTGTTTGCCTCATCTGGGTTTGTTGTTGGACCCCACAATCAGCATGTGGATCTGCTCCCAGGCATAGACCAGATGATAAATTTCTCTGGAGACAACTCTTGCCAACGTACACCTTCCTCAAGTGGAAATTCCTTCAACTGTTCCTACAAAGCCTCTTCATTCTGAACTTTGCAATTAGCAAACACAAAGTTCAATCCTGTTTCTATTTTTTTTTTCTTGTAGTAGTGTTAATTCCTTTTATTTTCGACACAGAAAGTCTTTACTGGGCATACTTGGAGGATTTCCTGTGTTGGAATGGGATTTCCTGTAATATTTTTGATAAAATCTTGATGCCTCCGCTTGTAGGTTTTGTATTGACAATACGGTTCTATTATTCCACTGAGGCTGCTTTGGGACACAGAATCCCTGGTGGAGTCTGTGCTTTGTAGTTGGACACCGCCTGAATTCAACAAGTCCAGGAAATGTTGGACTTATCGGGCTAGTGTTTATTTGGGATGGGTTCCTGTCTTTCATGTTTCTCCTGTGCTACTGACCCCCTGCGTGCTTTTGTAGTGTGGGCAGTCTGGGGATGCAGCATAGAGCATCGGTCTTGGGGTCACACTCTTGTGGGTTGGGGTGAAAACAACTGGAATTCCTGGGGCTGCTAACTGTCCGGGCTTTAGCTGTGCTGTGGGCACTGGGAAAGGCTGAAAGTGGGGATAAGGTAGAGAAGATGAGTGGCTTATGTTGGGAGACAGATGAAGAGGAGGAGTGCTACCTCCATGTAGGGAGGGATAGACAGAAGGCATGGAGTTAAATATAAGAATAAGGGGATGCATGGAGAGATGGGTAATGTGGGAAGAGCTGATCACTATCACTTAGAAATCCTACACCAGCACAGACCCCTTTTGCCTCCCCCAGACCATGGCCCTTCCAGACTTTGTGTCTCAGCTGATGTTGCCCTTTTAGGGGCAGGCAAGAGATAAGCAGATGTGGAGCACACAGTGGATTTTATAATAACACAGTGGTTATAGACAATTGCTTAATGAGTACCAGATGGCCAGTTTTATTTTAAGTTGCTCTTTAACAACATTCTCATCTAAGCTGTGTTTTTTAAGTAATAGGTTTTTAATGAGATGCCCAAAAGATCTTACAACACATCAGGTTTTAATCGCACCGACATATTTAAATGGCACTGTATGTCTTTAGCACTGCTTCTATGTTTTTATGGTGTTTAATTCCTTCCCACCACCGTTCCTGACTCTAAACCTCAAATGGGCTGTGTCAAAGGGACTGTTCCTCCCAGCACTGGATGCTGCCCCTGCTGAGTTCATCTGTGCCATTCCTAACTGAGACTGAGGACAGACCTCCTTCCAGGAGGGAGGAGGCACCTTCTTCCTCCCCTCTCGGAGGTCAGGGTGCAGCTCTGCTTCACAAAATAAAAGCTCTGACTATAAATGTTGCTCTTGGATGGGGAAGGCACAGAGCAGCATAGTTTGACTTGCAAAGGCACTGTTATAAAGCATTCACTTTGGAATGATGCCTCTAAATGCCCCAGGAAGCACCATGTGGCCATGCTGCAGAGGTCTGAGAGCCCAGACACACAACGGACATTTCGATGATGATAAGCCATGAAGAATCTCTGAGAAAATATGTGAAAGCCTTGCTGTATTTTCACTTCGGGAGGGGGTTGTAACTACACATGGTGTCAGTAGATCATCCACACTTCTTAGCTGGGGACACTGAGATGAACTATCTGCCCAATGCCTGAAAAGATACCAGAGACCCAGGTTTCTTGCTTCTCTATTGCCTGTCTACCAGGCTAGGTCCTGGATAGCACAGGTAGTTCGTCTCATCTCTGGGAGCTATTACAGTAAACCCACGGCCACTTACCTGTTGGACACGCTGTCTGGGATAAAGCATTGCTTGCTCATCTGGGCAGAGAGAGGACAGATGGAGAAAGGACTGGGAAACATGACTTGACAATCCTAGGAGAGAGTGCTGGACCAAACTGCAGCTCCCCTGCTTCTCATCTTAGTGTGAGGCCCATGGGTTCCTTTTGATCACCTTTGTGATCTGCATTAGCCCTCCAGCCTGTTAAGCCTTCCATGGCCTTCCCAGTAAATACCAATATGACTTGTGCTTCCCTTTGCTGATGGTCAACCCAATAATGATAAAATACCATGCTGTAAGAAACCAGCTTGCAGGCAGGCAGAGCAGAAAGCCTGCTCACAGGACTCAAAATGTTCTTTTTATTTTTTTTTGTCCAACCAGGCTGTCCTCATGTAATGTCTGTGGAGTCCTTTCCTGCCTGTCCCACTCTTACAGACATTAGCAAACACTGGACAAAGCAATGCATGACTTTTACCTCTCACCCATCTGGGGATTTCATTTTTCCTGTTGATGTCAGAGGATCTGTGAAATTGCAGACAAGATCAAGACCTGCTTTCCTTTCTGGAGTTTTGGTTGTCCTTTAGCAGAGCTTACACTGAGACCATGACTGTGTTGGTTAAATGACGTCAACATGTTTCAAAATATTATTTGATTGTTGTTGGGTTTGTTTCTTTTTTCCCAGAGTATTTTGCACGTTTATCCAGACATCTTCCAGCGGCTGTGAGCTCCAACAGTTTCCACTCGTTGGTGGGTGCCGGAGGCATACTGGTGAATGACACTGAGGTCTGAGGGGTGTTCTCAGCCTTTCCTGCATTTGAAGTAGTTCACTCAAAGTCAGCTTCAGTAAAATACATCTTCCCCTTGCACTAGACTCAGCCCTGTTTGCTTAGGAGTTCTTCTGTATTTAAGAACTCTTGTGGGTAGACACTGGGAGGCACCAACAATCCCATCTTGTGTAGGGCATAAAAAAAAGCAGCAGAGAAGAGGCTATAAGGGATTTTTTATTGAGGAGCTGAAGTCCAAATGTGACCTTTGTCACACTAACAAATGTGGTTTATCTGGACACAGTATTCGCTTCTCAAGTCCTGGTTATTAATTAACCTAAGTTATTAGTTTCTTTCCTGGAGAAACCAGGCTTTGCTGATTCATTTCTGAGCAATGGCCATGGTGGAGCGTGAACACCAATGGAATATATAACAATCCAGGCAGGAGGAGCTGGGGTGTGAATCCACCTAGTAAAGGTCTGCTTAACTACCAGTCAGCCTTGACTACCCTGAGCTAGGCTTAACAGCAGGGCGTATATAAAATGTTTCCACTGTTCTCCCCTCGTCTACCTGCCCAGTTATGGCCTCACAGAACACTATGAGATTGGTCAAGCGTGACTTCCCCTTGGTGAATCCATGTTGACTACTCCTGATAACCTTTTCCTCCAGACACTTGGAGGTGACATCCATCACCTTTCCAGGAACAGAGGTGAGGCTGAGTGGCCTTCCTTCATGGCTTCCCCTTTGCTGACCCCTGCAGCCTGGTGTTTGGGTCACTAAATAACATGCGTGTGAAGTGGAAAGTGTGTGTGAACACAGGGACTGGGGCACAGAGCCACAGCTGGGCTTAGGGCTCTGAAGCTGTGTTGTCTGAGCTGGCAGTTGCTCTGTGGGTTCAGGGAGCTTTACTTGGAGCCATAGCAGCCTTGCAAGAAAACCCATGGCAGCTGGAGAGTGCACCACGTGTGTGTTTGGCACAGAGCTAACACCCCGTTCTCTTCTTCCTGCCCAACCCCTGGTGGTGGGGTATGTTTCCTGCAGGCACACGGAGTCAGTAATTTGTGGTGAGCTCCCCTGCCTGATAGCGGATGGAGGAGCTTCAGCACAGCTGGCAACGAGACAGACGCGCAAGAAAGCAGAAACCAGGCAGATGGAGTTTGGCTGGCAAAGAGGCAGAAGTGGGATGCCATTCCACTGGGGATACCCCTTGCCAGGAATTTGGCTTCTCTGAACCATGGAAAGCCACTTCACGCCCACAGCACCCACTCGTGGGCTGGTGCCAAAACAGGGCCAGGTTGCTGCGTTTTGTGCTCCCATGGTGGTGTGAGACAGAGCTGAAGGGATCAGCACCTTCCCTCAAGCCAAGGCTTGTTCATTTAGCTTCTTGCTGCAAGAGGGGGTGGCAGCTTGAGAAACTTGGTCTCAGCTGGTGATTCTGTTTGGGCACATAAGTAATGTCCCCAAGGCAAATGAGTGCCTGAAAGTCTTGCAAAATGAGGGAGGCTGTAACAAATCTAGTGGCGTTGATCCCAGTGTTGCTGGGACCTAAGCATTGCAGCTGCAGGAGCAGTAGGATTCAGAGGGCTCCAATGGAAAAACGAGCCATGGGGGGCCGGCAGGGAATCGTTGCTAACCGTACAGGCCCTCTGGCCAAGTGGCTCTGAGTCCAGCCGTGCCATAGATCCATGTGGCAGCTTGTTGTTTTCCCCTTTGATGGAAATGTTGCACCACCCTGTATTCCTTGCGGGAAGAAAGGGGATCCCATCAGAGAGACCGAGACCACCAGACACAGCCCTGAGGTACACGCACATTAAACCAGTTTGTGAGGGACAGTACTATGAACTGTTTTCTAAGGGCCAGGACAGAAATCTCAGCAGGTAGTCTTCATTCCCCTTGTCCAGGGACTGGCACTAGAAACAAACCCCAGAGCAGAGCACCCGTTTTCATCCTCAGCTCTGTAATGTCTTTGATTTTCCTCTGCTGGAGATGATCTCCTCTCAAAAAGCGAGGCCACCCCAAGGAAGGCACTAGCTTCTGCCAGGCTCTTTGAAAGGAGGCATAGCTGGCTTTTTCTGTGCTCAGTGGGAAGTGACAACCTTAGTTGGGGTGCTCCAGGTGAAGTCTTGCAGGCTGTGACTGCTTTGTCACTGAGTTCAAGTCCTGCCTGTGGTTGCTGGCAAGGTTTTGCTAGCTGTTTCTCTCCAACAAAGCCTTCTTGCTTTGCCACAGATGGACCAGAGGCATCTCCGAACCCAACAGTGCCTGAGCTCAGAGGAGTGCAGCACTTTGTATGCAGTGGGGATCATGGTTTGGTTTTGGCTTGTGGCATATTAGCTCTCGCGAATCTTTAATCAAGACTGTGACCCTTGGGCAAACTGGCCTTAGAGCCTAAACTTAACAAGTAATGGTGCACCTGTGTGCGGATTGGTATGGCTCAGTTAATCTCTCACCCTACCATGCAGCAGAATCCCTAATACAGCCTCTGTCCTCTCTCTGGATGCTTCTTTTCATGAATCTGGCAGTTGTTCCCTGTCTTTGAGATCTCTTCCTTTTGAGCAAACTCAGTGGAAAGGGCCTGTGGGTTCCAGAGCTGCTAAAGGAGGGGACAGATGGAGGGAGGGTGACACACAGACAGTGAGATCACATAAAGCTGTTCATTTAGGGAACCATGTCAAAAATAAAAGGCATTTGGTAAAATAGTAGGGTCTGGAAGGTGGGTTTTATAGGCAGCCTGGCAGCCATCTGGGTTCTTGATTGCTTGATTTCAGAAATACAAAGCAAACAATAGACTTCGAGCCTTGCCACCCACCCCTCTGTTTATCCTAACAACAGGAAGGTGGAAACTTTCCCTTTCTGTTACTGTTTGAACGGAAACACTTCGCCCCCTTCAACGTTTTTCAGGAAGGATGTATCATGTATGTAATTAAACCTCCATGAAAAAGCTTTTTCCTTTCCTAGACAAAACTTTGTACTGCAGTTTGACTTGACTGGCAGGTGCCTTTCTGCCCTGCCCTCTGTGTAGCCCTTGGGCTTAGACATTTGAGGGTAGCTTGAGTATCTTCGCATGCAGGGCTTTTTTTTCCTGTTTGGTTATGCTCTGTGTCATCCCGCTTCCCTCTAAGTGGTTGCTGTGCTCGCTGTCAGAAGGAGACAGGACAGGGCAGGACTATTGGTACTTGACCACCTACAGAGCTGTGCCTCACAGCTGGCTCACTTTGGTTTTACTGAAGTTGTAGGTTTCTGCTGAAACTTGTCCCATGGCTGAGGTTCTTCAAAGGACGTGTGATGTCTCATGTATATGCTTTGATGGCTAATTAGAGTTGAACTCCCCTCAGCCACATTTCCATAATAAGGTAAGATTCAGTTCGAGATGAACACTCCCATTATGGAAGCTGGCAGAAAATAACCAACTGGGATAAAAGTTACCTGTGGCAGAGCAAACAGTCATGACACCAGCTACGTTCCTTACCAAGTGACGTTAACAGGAGGCGGCACACAAAGAAAACAGGCAAGTCCTGGCTATGGGCTGTAGCTCCATGGCACAAGGTGAGCATCTTTCTCTGAGACGCCTGTTCAAATCTCCTGTGGGCTTGGAGGCTCTGTGTCCAAGCAGAGCAAAGCCATGGAGATTTTTGTTTATTCCATGTCCACAGAGATACATGGGATGTTCTGGTTCCCATCTCAATGACTACACAAGTAGTTTGGGTAGTGCAGCTAGTCATGACAGCTGGGGCTGTGTTTGCAATAGCAAGCAGGGCAGAGAGCAGACACCAGAAACTTTAAGGAACATGATGGTGAAGTGCAGATGTGTGTGTTTGTTATGTCACCTGCGGAGGCCTGCAAATACACTGCAGCACATCCATGTTTGTAACCTCAAGTCTGTCTGTGATTGTGGATCAACTGATGCCTGTGTTATGTGACCACTGGGGTGGAACATGCTTGGGAGATGCAGCACACAAATACTCAGTACATATGGAAGACCGGAGTTTGTAATGACAAGCTTGACAGGTTTTGACTATACATGTAACAACAGGAAGATGTAAAATCTTTTGGCCCCAGAACTGGCCTGTGAAGGCCCTGGAGACATGGATTGTGTTCTTCGTCTAGCTGTTCCTCCTATCTCATTGGAGACACTTCTTTCAAAAACATGCTTTACCTCAGTCCCCCCATGTCTATTCTCACAGTCAAATCACAACCATATTGACAGCCTCCTGCACTGGTGGTGATGATCAAGACAGCTGGTGATGTGCTGGCAGGCATTTCTGTGGCATTCAAAGCCCATGGCCTCTGTCTGTGTCCTTAGCTCAGCATGTATTTCAGATGGAACCGGCAACAAGTTATTCTCATAGGGATTCTAGGCCCCTTCCAGGCACAGCTGAAAACCATTCCCCTAAGCCTTTGCAGAACATGGCACATGCCAAGGGCTATATGGTTGACTTTCATTGCTCCTCACATGCTCTGACTCTGTTCCTGGGCCTTGTCTGGTCGCATGAGGTTCCTCTGCCTCTGCTGGGATCTTATTCAGGACTAGATGACTGCAAGATCCCAAGGACATTGATAAGAAAACTTGTCATGGGTCTGCAGAGTGCCAGCCTTAATTTTGAATGGTGTTTAAGTCTCTAGATGAAGAGAGGCACAGCTGGGTCATAATCTGACCCTTCTTGAGAGACTCCCATGCTTGGAGAAAAGGTGAACATTCATTTCACTCAGCCCAGCACCTCTGTTGCAAGCTCAGCAGTATGGCAGGGTCAGACACATGCGGAGCCATGCAAGGAAAGAGGAAAGTAATGAAATCTCAGGTATCAGTGGAGGGATCATCCTGGGAGCCAGGAAGGAATTAGCCCCTTCCTCCACTCTTTTTAGCCACACAAAATTGGCCAGATGCATTGTGGCAGTTTATTGCTTTTCTTAGAAGCATTAAGTTTTGGCTGCCATCAGAGAAAGGATATCAGCACACTGATTTGGGATGGGAAACTCCACTCCTGTGAGTGGAAGCACCAATATTTCATTGACTAAGAATGCACTGGGGCCAGAAAAGCTTTTGCCTCAATGAATTGGATTTTCCCAGAAAAGGTCAGTCTGAGGGGAGCATTCATTTCCACTTCACTGCTTTCTACCTGCCTTGCTGCTGGATGAATGGTTGTAGAGCATAGGGACAAGCAATCCCAAACTTCAGTCCTTGTACAATCCTCGTTAGCCAACCTAGCTATGAAACTGATCCCCTTTAGCTCCTGATGGGGGCTGTATAGACAGAGTTAAGCTCCATTGCCAAAGATCCCAGTGCTCTGAAATACCTCTATTGTAATGAAAAGTGTCTGTGCTTACATTTCAGGCTCAGGCCTATGAGAAGATCAGCAGTAAGGGAAACCACTGACTGGGTTTCCTATTCCATTCTTCTCACTTTGTTTGGCTGTTTGACCTTCTTCGAGTTTGTTTGTTTGCTTTCTTCTGTTCTGTGGATCAGATTCATACTTGGTGTGACTGTGTAGGAGCTGATGGAGTTAGTCCGTAGCTGAACATTTATTTCTTTAGTCTTATATGAAGGAAGCAGTTCATGTGCCCCTAAATAGAGTCTGTGTATGTCTTTCCTCATGTGTTTTAGTTCAGCCCTTCACAAAAAAAAAGCTTTGCTGGGGAAAGCAAGATGAGTCAGATGAGTGGTCAGATGATTCCTTTGCAATGCAAAACTTATGGCTCTTGATTTTTCCTCCTGATTGCTTGTTCATCCTGTGAAGCTGCAGATTGAGTTGATTTGCTCACCAAATAGTCATATTGCCTCAGTTGAAAAAGAAAAGAGCAAACACTAATCAGACTCCACAGGTGGCTCATGTTCATCCCTGAACCTCTGCAGCCAGCTGAGCCATTGAAGGGGAAACAGAACTAGAGAAAAGCTGAGGTCCTACTTCTACAAAGCCTTTGCTTTGGCTGCTTCCCATCACTTCTTTTAATTAAAGAACAAAGCCCAAACCCCTGTTTCAGTAAGACTGGAGATAAAAATGGGCCTTGAAAGCGATGCAAATGTCATTCCGCACAGCTTGGGCTCAACAGTGTGGGAGCGATGGTGATATGAAGCGGGTTTGTTCTCTGTTGCCTCCCAGGTGTCACTACACAAGAGATTTTGGCATGGCAAGTGCCAGAACGACCTGCTCCCTGAGTGTGGTCACACTTATCCTGGTCACAGCCCTCATCCAAAACACTGACCACTGGTAGACTGAGCATGAAATACAGCAGACCCCCAGCTGCACTTCTTTCAGTGCCTACTGGGCTGAGTGGGCCAGGCCAGCAGTCAGTAAAACAACTGTCTGAACTGTGTCATGCTAGGGTACCATGAGGACATAACTAGAGAACTACTTGGGACAGAGAGATCAGCTGCAGTGTGAGGTTTTTGCTTAGAGCTGACTTATGTCTCATTGGTGTTTTGGAACTCTCTCCTTTTATATGAAGGCACAGTGCCCTGCTGCAGAAAGGATCTCAAGAATTGCACATCAGTAATGACAGGCAATAAACAGGATAAAGTCAAAGTGCTAGCACAGCCTTAAATATGCCTCCCTCAAGATGCTGATGCAGTGCAATATATATAGACTCTACCAGGACACAGCATCATGTCATACAGTCTTAGAGCAAGGGAAGGAAAAAAGAAAAATAAGTTGGGTAATGGTGGAGAGTAGAGGCCTGAAATGGAGAAGGGAGAAAGTAGGCATGAAAGAGACTGAAAGCTGGGTCTGGAGGAAGAAGAGTTGGTTTGTCAGGTAAGGCTTTTTTCCCTCCAACTACTCCCCAGCTCTAATTTATACAATATAAATAATTAAAAGCTGTGCAGGGCCAGTGCTAATCCTTGTGGTATTCCACAAGCAACTTCCTTCCCGCTTAGAAAGGATCCCATTGAGAATTATCCGACAGTTCTTGCTCTGCAGCCAATTTTCCGCTCCTGTACACGAGTTAGTGAGTGGAGTCTGAGCTCTCCCTTTCCTTGGTTCAGCCTTCCCCAGAAGCAACGGCAGAAAAATTTCCACTATGTGAGGTCTACTTCTTCTTGTCCTGGAGCTATCTGTGCTAAAATCTCACAGCAGACTTAAAGGGAAGAGGAGGAGGTCTTCTAGAAAAGCTGTGGTTTCTGAAGCCAGATTCAACCGCACCACATCCATTTGGTCTCATAAATCAGTTCAACAAAAGTCTTGCCATACCACTGCAGCTGAAGTTTAACAAACTAAATTGATACAGCATTGTGGTATTCTCCCAGAAGAACAGCGCACTAACAGAGGACACTTTAACTGGTTCAAATGCATTTTGTGGGAGTGGCAGTAATAGGATGGAGACTGTAGAATAAAGCAGGAGATTTCTTTTTTATTTTCCCTAAATTTAGTGTATCTTCCTTGCTGTCATCAAGAGCATGGACTTAAAAGTACGAAGACGTGATAAGACAGTGCAGAAGATGGAAGTTTTCTCCAATACTTCAGGCAAGACTGAATACTTCTGGCCTGAAAAAATTGGGATGTAATGTTGAAAAATGTTGTGTAGCTGCAATCCCCTCTTCCCCAGGACTGGAAGACAGATCAGTTCTGGGGAATCTTGCCCAGAATGGGAGCCAAGCCTCAAAGGCTATCAGTCACGTGTTGTTGGAAAGGCACAGATCTAGTATGGATGCTAATATTTTGCAATGGGAGGAGGGAGGAAATAAAAGCGTATTTGGGGAGGTGGTTTGTAAAAGCTAAAGAGGCTTTTCCAATCAAGAAATTACCTTATTAGGAGCAAAAGTGGAAGATAATAACACAGAAATTGAAGATTCTTGCAGAATTACTATGCTCAGGCATACTAAGAGAAAGGGAGTAAATTCTTAGTTGCTGAATTAGAGATTAGGGCTCAAGAATTTGATATAAACTGTCTCAATTGCAAGAAGCGTTTTCAGCAGGAATTCTGAAAAACAAGCATTTCAACAGCCAGACTGCACTGACCAGCATTGTGCTGCTTGTATTACCCTCTGCCCTTACTGATTTTTTTTATGTCCAAAGAAGAAGAGCCCAAGAGTTTTGTTTTCTGTCTAAGCCAGGGGTGTTAAACTCACAGCTCCTGCTGTTCTCCTGCTCCTTCAGCATAATGCGCATCACACACATTACACATGTGACCAGCACACTGGCAGGAGCATAGGGACAAGGAGCTTGGTGCTGCTGCTGGGTAGAAACAAGGTGCTGAGTCAAATAAAACAAGATGGAGGGTTGGATTTGGCCTGCAGGCTGTGAGTTTGGCACCTCTGGTCTAAGCCAACAGGCTGCCATGGTCTCCCAACAGGTATAACCAATGAATTGCATACTACCTGCAGACCCTGCATAAGATAGCTGTACCGTCTGCATCAAGGCTCACCTGTGGTCAGAGAGATGATCAGGCCACCACATCATCCCTGCAGGTGTGGTAGGTATTTGGCACAGGGGTGTGGATACTTGAATTTCTTGCCCAGTGTGAAGGATACATGCTTGATTTAAAGGGGAATCATGGGTGCATGTTTCGCAAAGTGACATTTGAGACTTCATTGTTTAATGTCACCAACAACAGACCATGATCTGCTGGACCAGCTTTGCCTGTGGCATTCTGTGCCCTGTAGATGCTTGGCAAAGCAAATATAAGGGGAAGACAAGATCTTCAAAATGAGGATTCAGTAAGCACAGCAGTGAGGCATCAGTGAATTGAAAGGAACCAGGGTTTCTGCAGTGAGGACAATACAACTGCTCCCATAAAAACGCAGGAGGTGTGCTGTTGCTGCATGCTCTGGCCAGCTGCCGCTAATGAATCATCCAGCTCCGGGATCGCTCCCATGAAGGGGATGGAAAATGGATCCAATCCAGAGAGATCTTCGGAGTTCGTTGCAATGTGATAACCCTGTTTACTACTTTAAGAGCTCCAGAAATTCCGGAGGTGCTGGCAGAACATCTGCTTATTGCAGGATCTTGCCAGCCACTCTTTGGGGATATTAGTTCTGTGCTTCATTTGTCCATTTGAGATGCCTCAGAAACAGCACATTGTTATATCCTAAGGAAGACTAAATGAGTCTAGGAAGAAGCAACTCAGCTTTACTTCCTGATAGAAACTCAGAGCTCTGCTACTAGACTTTCAACAAATTTTAGCTCAAGTAACTCTTCTGGGGCAGATCAGCTGGGAGCCAGGGGCCATGCTGCCCTTATGGGTCCTTTTTTTTTCCCCTTGCTGATCCACCCACAGAGCCTCTGAAATTGCTGGAGAAAACACACCTGTAGAAGAATCCTGAGCAGATCTGAGAAACCTTCCTAAGCACATACAAGAAGCTGCTGTTGAATAGGGGTGAAAATAATCCTGGGGTTAACCAAAACAAGATAATACAAGTCCCCTGGGAATGAATGAAAAACTTGGTTACACATTGCTCTACAGCTGCCTGTGGGCAGGTGACCACCTCACCATGCTGGGCAGCTCCCTTTGCAGATGTCTTTGCACACTAAACTGGGGAAAATACCTTTCTGAGGCCTCGGCTTCACATTCCTGCTCTGCTGCAGACGTCCTGCAGGTCCTCCAGGTCCTCTTCTGAGGCTGCATGGAGACTAAAATGGGGTGGGGAATGGACTTGAGTCTTGCAGCTCAGGCCCTACAGTATGTGTTTTTGCAGCTGAGTTCTTTTTCCTCCAGAAATGAGGGACAATAACCAGTCTTCCTCCTGGGAAGAGGAGTATTCCTCCTCATCTGTGGCTGACATTGTGAGTGCTGGAAGCTGTTTCCCTTGAGGTTACCTCTGCAGTCTCCGACCTGCTCCAGCTGGGTCCGGTAACTGCAGGCAACACTGCATTAGAGCTTTGCTCTCACCTTGTGCAGGTCTGGTCAGCTGCCTCCACATTGTTGTCGCAGTGGGAACATCTTTATATAATAAGTTCCCAGCCTTTAATTTGTGACTAGGAGTTAATAAGACAGGCAGGATGCTGGCCAGGGACCATCCTTATGATGGTCTCATGAGCTGCATTTCCTGCTGCAGCCATGCAGTGACCAGAAAGAGACATCACCCAGCTCCTAGGGAGAGGCTGGTTCAGAAGCAGAACTAGGACCAGAAAGGGAAGTGCCTGTTTGCTTTTATCCTGCTTTTGACCATTGCTTATTGCCCTGGGGACAGGATGTGTCCGCAAGAGGATGAGAGCTGCAAAAGAGGAATCATACTCTGTGCCTTGAGCAGTAGAGCCGCAGTGGAAACTCCTGAAGGGAGCAGGGACATCCTAGTGCTATGATGGCGGGGAACTGCTAGGGCTGGTTGGACAGAGTTTGACCCCAGCCTTGTGTTCTGTAACCCCTACGCCAGAGGGGATAACATGCTCCACCAGTAATGCCTGGCCCCTTCCCTACTGCCAGTGGCTGAGGCCCTGTGTGCTCCCAGGCTGTTAAGGATCTGGATTCCCATCAGCCACAGCTGCAAAACCAACTCAATGCTTGCGGGCAATCTTTCTCTCTCGGGGAACTACTGGCTGGAGGCAGGGCCCCTTCAAACGAGTTTCACAAAACCCAGGGTGACAGACACGCAGGTTTCACAAAAGTTGGCATGTGCTCCTCCTTGCCCCATTCCCTGGGAACGAGATGCTGGGAGCTGTGGGGCTCTGTGGCCGTTTTGGGGAGCTAATGTATCATTTAAGGTCAGCCCCGGTGCCATTTGGAGAGGAGCTCATATTTCCTTAACTAAAACAGTGAGTTCTGAATGCAATTACTGGATTAAAGGCATGTTCTGGGGCTGAACACATGATTTATAAGCAAAGGTTACACTTTCAATCTGTTTACAAGACACTCTTGGCCCTACTTAACGCTTTCTTTGCTGAAGACAAATGGTGATTGTGTTACTGCTGTTATGGTGCTCATGCATCATGGAGAGGTGGAGTAGACGGGTGGTCCCCAACAGAATAGATCAGGGAGCTGTTGAATAAGTTCATCCCACAAAAAGAGGAAGTGACCATTCTGATTTTCTCCCTTTGCTTGTCATAACTTCTTAGCTAACTAAAAAGACAAAGCTGTAGCACCAGTGGAAAGTCCCCCTAAACCAGACTAAATTTTAGCTAATGATCATTTCTCCAGTTGAAAATCTCTATGGCATTCCTCAGTTCTCTCTAACGGCTTTCTTTGTGGTAGTCCCTGAGCATTAAGGTTGGACAGGACAATTATGAAGATGGAGTCTGATATGTGGCAGGTAAGCCAAACCTTGCAGAATTTTATATGGTGATTCTTCTGTTGAATCCACCAGTTTGAAGTGAAGCCAAAGCCTATTGTGCAGAAAGGCAGCCATAAACAACTGCAGGCCAACAATTCTAGGAAGCTAACTTCATTGTCATGAATAATATCTCTCTTCTCTGACTTCACTGACAGGAGTCCAAGGATATTATAGCTCTACAGAGAAAACAACCAGAATTTCTTGGGATTTTTTTTTGAGTACATAACATGTGCAATGATTAAATAAGGCACCAAGAATAGGTCATCTGAATATGGGCCCAGTCTCACTCTGAAGACTTCAAACGATGGAAAATCTCCTGCAGTCCCAATGAAGTTATTTCAAAAGTGAGGATACAGTATTCAAAATTTGCATTTTTATATCCATAAGGTGTCAAATTTAATTTCCTGCTGCTGGCTCTAGGGATGACTATCCTACTTTGCTGCTTACCATAGCATTTCTTTAAGAGTTCTGGTGGATTTGGAGCTACTCACAGCCTACATTCACTGCTACTTTAGATGCAGGTGCACTTGTTAAAGACCTATGGGTAACATTTTTCCAAGTGCGTACACAGACTAGAACTGACATTGTTCTTTTTGTCTAGTTTGTAATTTACTATTTCCAGCTGGTATGAGATACCAAAGCAACTCAAGTATTTTCCTGCAGGTCCAGGGATGTGAGTTCAAATTTTCTTTCACACTCATGTCAAAGGCTTCCTGCCAAACTGTAAGTAAAAAGGTACATTGCTGCTCTGGCTAGGCAGGCCAGAATGATGGGGATGTTGTGTCTCATGTGGAATTGGACATGCATGGTGTGGAATACTCATGGACATAGTCCTAGCCATAAAGGGACTATAAATTTAATAGACAAAGGAGGTCTGAAAAGAAGTATTATCTACAGTTTACAAGTGGAAATGGTTTGTGGCCCAGTGAGGAATGGACCTGCTAAACCTCAGTCTTGTGTCACTATAACCAGATGACCCAGGATCCAGGACTGCAGTACATGGTGTGTGCAGATAGATAATGAAACATTCCTGCAGAAACATCCTGGCTGGGCAAGGAAGGCTCAGCACCAGAGGGCAAGCAAAGAATAGCTATGCCAGGTATGTCCTAAAGCAATTGCCTTCTGTCTATTTTCCCTTCTTCGAAGATGGACTTGCCAATTCTACATCACACTTCTGGAGCTGCCTCCAGCATCAAGGAAGGAACATCCTGGCCTTTGCTCTGGCTTTCTCCACAGTTTTTGTGGAATGGGGATAATGTGACATTTTCTGTAAGCAACAACCCAAGAAGCAAAAAGGAGAAGACAAGCCTGGGAATTCATGTGATCACTGGGCCAAATTGATGTCATGCTCCAAATGTTAAAATTTTTGTGTGGAATCAATGCCTAGAGCAATTTATGATCTGTTTAATGTGTGTTATTTTCCTTGTGTCCTTACAAATGGAAAGGATTTATGAAGCTGGGAAACCTTGACATTTTTATTCAAGACAAGCACTGTCAACATGGGAGAGGGGGTTGTATCTCATGTTCGCTTTCTCTATTTAGATTGTCTAGGGTTTACTAACAGCCAATCCAGAAGTTGCATGCAGACTTCAGTATCCGGTTTGCAGTTGGACCTACCATCCCGAGAGTGTGCTTATTGTGAGAGCAATGCAGACCCAGGTTAGGCCTGGTAGGATTTATTAGGAAAGTTGTAGCATTGAGATGCATCTGTCTGGTCCCTGAACACCTGCCTGGGAATACAAGAGTTTCTCAAAAACTTAGAAGTTATCCATTCTTGGCATAAGCTGTGGCATTACTCAGCTATTTTTGTTTGCTTGACAAGTCTCCAACCATCTAGACACCCATCTGGTTTGTTTCTATAATGCCAATGCTCCTAGCAAACTAGAGGACCAGGTTGCAGCCTGGAAGACTTAGGCTTCTAGGGAACGATGAAGTAGAGGAGATGAGAAACCCCATCATTTGTGTACCAGGGCAATGTTGTTATTACCACAAGTTTGCAGTGATGTGTCCATCTGGCTCAACCTCTTGACTGCTAGTAACCAGCTGAGAAAGCGATAGCTGGTTGTACATGGAAGTGGGTTTTTACAGGGACAAATGCATACATCTATGCACTTATCTATTAAGAAAAAGGAAAGGCCATTTGGAAAAAAGGAAAAACTGTTCTCCCAAGGATGGTGACTATGCAAAAGACATAGGGTTTATGGTGAATGTCCAGCTCAATACACATTCCTAATGTGATTATGTGGTTGAAAGAGCTGACACAATCCCTTGAGTGACAGAAGCTTGATGGAACTGTGCTCATATTACACCAAATAAAAGGAAGTGAGTAGTGCTCTGCTTTCAAACTCGAACTTCAAACTCGATCTCAGGAGATTAGAGATACATGGAAATAGTCTTTGTGTGCAACATTCATTTGGTCAAGGTGGCATAGGGCTTTGCTTTGTTTGTTTGTTTTCTGTGAGGTCCTTGAATCACTTGGTACACGGTGGACATCGCTTACTGGTGTGCATTTGGTGCCCACCTCCCATTGAACTCAGCTGCAGAGTGAGTGCTTGAGACTGCACTAACCCAGCACCCGAATGTTTCCACAGGACTATCAGGAACCAACGAGAATACACGGTGACTGCCAGTGATAACTCTCTTTGACAGACTTGCCCAGCTTGATGCTCTCCTATGAGGGTACCATACATTTCAACTTCCAACTGCACCTTTCTTGGTCCATGACATTGACAATGTGATGGCATGCAGGGCCGATATGTTTTTCCTCTCAACATATGAATGAAATGGGAAGGTTGCATTTTTTAGTGATGTTGAAAGAATCTTTGCACGGGATGGAGGAACCTAGACTCCCTGGGTCTCTTGTATGTGAGAAAGGAAGCTGAATACTTGGAAGGTGGAAGCAACTGCAGCTTTCCAGGCTTTCTTGGGCCCTGCCAGCAAGCATGGCACAAAGGTACAGAGTAATTATATTTTGGGTAGAAGCGAAAGCTCTTTCTACACCATGAAGTCAAGATCCAGAATCACTTCAGTCTTTCTTCAAGTGATGGTTTGGAAGCCTGCTCTGCCTGCAGGGTCCTGGTATACTGGGGAGCTTGCAAGGCCTTGGGTGGGGCAGTTACTATGATTGCAGGAGGGGCAGAGGAATGATCCTGTGGCTCAGCCACCAGTCTGGGTCTTGGGAACTGTGGGTTTATGTCCTGGCTCTGCTGCTGGCTCCCAGCGGGCAAAGCTTGGAGTGGCGCGTTCTCTAGCTCCATTCCCCAACTGTTCAATGCATGGTATCATGTTATTTTAAAACCCCAACCGGGCTTCAGTAAAATGCCTCTTATTACACGACAGCCCACAGTTTCGCTTGTGTCTTCGGTGGGTAATTTGCAAGGGGACATAGGCCCCAACCAAAACCCTGAAGCCCCTGGCTCCCTGACATCGGAGTCTGAATCCTGCAGCTCTCATGCAATTGGAAATGAGGTGCTGCAGCGGTTGAGTCAGCGATCTCTGATAATGCTTTTGTGGTGAAACTTCCCTCTTTGCCCAAAGTCTGCATAAAGCCTGCTCAGTACTTAACTGCCATTTAATGCCACAAAGTATAGCTTGAGTTGGACTTGAAATGGAGCTGGGATGGGGTATGCAAGGTCTGGGCTGGTGAAGTAGGGCTTCCCTGTAAGCGCAAGAGAGACGGGCAGTTTGAGGGCTGTTCTTACTAATAATGATTGATTTGGAGAGGACACCGAGGAACCCAATTAATTTCCTTCCTCATTCCTCTCTTCTTTTGCATGGTGTTATTTAAACTTCAAAATTAAGAGTAACATCCCATACTGGCAACTCTACAGTGTTAAAGGAAACACAATAGGTGCATATGGCGCGATGAACACCAAGGCACAAGGCTACATGATATCAAAGCATCTTGACACCTTTGTGAGCATCTCAGTCTCAGAGAAATTTAGGGAAGGATTTGTCAGGTCTGCTGGTACAGCCACACCTGGCTCACGACACTTGGCCTTGGGCATGCTTTTGGCAAAGGTGCATAGTCAAAGTGGCAGGATAGACAATAAAAAAATATGGAAGTGATCTGGAGAAACTGTGCAAGAATGAGGAGAAGACCACCAAATTGCATGACAGCTGGCTGGGGAGAGAAGTGACAGAAAGCTGTGCTATGTGCAGAGGACATAACCTTATTCAGGAGGTGCTGAGGGTCCAGAAAAAATAATACAGTTTAAGAAAGGGGTGGAATAGACATGGACAAGGCCAAGTGCCGAGTCCTGCGCTTGGGACACAACAACCCCATGAAGCGTTACAGGCCTGGAGAAGAGTGGCTGGAGAGCTGTTCTGGCAGAGAAGGACCTGGGGGTGTTAGTTGACAGCCGGCTGAACATGAGCCAGCAGTGGCCCAAGTGGCCAAGAGGGCCAATGGCATCAGCCTGTATCAGACACAGCATGGCCAGCAGGAGCAGGGAGGTGATTGTGCCCCTGTGCTCAGCACTGGTGAGGCCGCACCTCGAGTGCTGGGTTCAGTTTTGGGCCCCTCACTCCAAGAAGGACATTGAGGGGCTGGAGTGTGTGCAGAGAAGGGCAACGAGGCTGGTGAGGGGGCTGGAGAATGAGCCCTATGAGGAGAGACCGAGGGAATTAGGGTTGTTTAGCTTAGAGAAGGGGCTGAGGGGAGACCTCATCACTGTCTACAACTGCCTGAAAGGAGGTAGTGACGGGGTGGGTGCTGGGCTCTTCTCACAAGTGACAAGTGATAGGACAAGAGGAAATGGCCGCAAGTTGTGCCAGGGGAGGTTTAGACTGGATATTAGGAAGAATTTCTTCACTGAAGGAGTTGTCAGACATTGGAACAGGCTGCCCAGGGAGGTGGTGGAGTCGCCATCCCTGGAGGTGTTTGAAAGATGGGTAGATGAGTTTCTTAGGGACATTTCTTAGGGGATAAGTATGGTTGGACTTGATGATCTCAGAAGTCTTTTCCAACCAGATGATTCTATGATATGCCTTGTTGGCACAGCCAAGCTTCCTCCAATACAAACTACCCTTTGTTGAAAGAAATATATTTTTGAATCATGGCAGTATACCTGTAGACCTTAAATAGGACCAGTTTTGCACTTTGCAGCTGACACTGGTACACCCCATGGCTCTGATACACCAATGTGTGAAATGTGATCCCATCAATGTGGGAGATGGATGGGGTGATGGAGGAAGCTAGGCCTTCTCAAGAGGCACCTCAAAAACTTGGCCCTACCACACTATGTCAAAAAGAAGCTGAGTGATCTGAAGGTGAATAATGGAGTAACAAAGGCTTAATCCAATGGACAGAATCGGAAGACTAGTCTTTGGCCATTACACTTTCTGCAGAAACTCTTTTTCAGGGAACCACCATCCTTTGAGCTATTTTAAGACCAGACTGGATTGAGCTCTAGGAAATACACAGTAAGAAGCTGCCCCAGGACTGGCAGGGAAGGCCGCCAGCTGGTCAAAGCCTGTTTAGTAATGTCGCCGTTCGTACGAATGTTTATATTTCCCCGCCAGCCCTGTGGATGTTAAAGAAAAGGCTTGGCTGAGATGTGGGCTATCATTATTGGTCTAGACACTGGACTGGCTCCACATCATAAAATCTTAAAGACGGAGAGAGCTGTATGAAGCAGTCATTTGCAAAGGGTAGAGAGCATTCTGCAAATTTATAAATATGACTGGTGAAAGAAAAGAAGGGAACAACCCTTGCACGTCCACGGCCAATGGCTTCACCAAGTGGCTGCATGTCACTCACTGTGAGACCAGTCAGCAGGTCCACTCTCCATACACATGCTTCCGCAGGAAAAAAGAGACAGCAGTAGCTCAGTTTTCTCCTCTGGCTTTATTTTGAAAGCTTGTTGAGTCTGACTCCTGTCGCTGTCAAGTGGTGCTTGACACTTCCAAAAAATTTCTAGCAGAGTTGCTGGAGCCTTTGCAAATGTCAGGTCTGACCACTGAAAAGGGACTTGTGTCTTACCTCCTGCACAAGGTGGAGGAGAATGGGAAGGGGAGACTGAACGGAAGTGACTCATCAGAAGCCACTTAACCCTGTCAAAGAACTACTGGGGACTGGGAGACAGATCTGAGATAAATGGGAACCTGATCTTTTCTCCCCCACTTGGCCTCCTCCTTGGCTTTGCAGGGAGAGTTGCATTAGCACTCAATGGTGAAATTCATGGTTCAGAGGCTCGTTTTTAATTTCCTATTTCCACTGTGCTTCTTAGTGAAACTTCCACCTGGAGAGAGATACAAAATTCGCCTAGGGTGAATGATGTCAGTCTGATCTCATCTCTACTCATTTATTCATACTGGTTATCTCTAGCTTTGTTCTTAACCCATTGAGGTAATTACATACACTCTCCTTGGGGACTTAAGTTTCCTGCCACCAGCAGCCCCCCTCACATTATCTTGTTATTATTCATGCTAACAAAGAGGCAGGGGGAATTAAACTAGGGCAGACTGAGGCTCATGAACTGTTATCTCCCTGTCACCCTCTAGCCCCTGTCGCAGCAACACTTCATTCCACGGAGAGTGCTTTTACAGTGCTGTTCTACCCACTCTTAAAATCCTGCTTCGGTCCAGGAAGTGGCCTTGGTGCATGGCACCATTAATGCTTGGGTAATCATAGAATCATAGAATTACCCAAGTTGGAAGGCACTCAAAAGGATCATCGAGTCCAACTCCTATCCCTACGTAGGACACTCCCAACATTCACAGCATGTGACTGAGGGCATTGTCCAATATATATATTTGTTTCGTTAACCTACCCTTCAAATGGACTTTGAAGTTATCAGGTTATCTGAGAAAATATCTTGCCCTCTGTCTTATGATTTGTATCTTGTCTTGTTCCCTCCAGTTCCTATCTACATTGTAAAGCCACTGGGGTAGAGATCCCCTTTATAGATATGTCTGCCAGATATAGGTGTATTGTGTACGTATAGATTCAAGTTTGGTGACACTGGAAGTATGAACAGCCTTGCCCCACTTCCTAAACCCATCAGGTGGTGGGATTTAGTGATGGATTTCATACTCGTGTCTCACGGTCTTTTGACAGGTCAGAAGTGGGAAAGAGCTTTTATAAGAGAAATAAGGGAAAAAAGGTGGCCAAGTAAGGATTTCATACACATATGTAAAGACACAAAAAGTATGAAGGAAGAAAACAATGAAGCAAACAAATATAAATTAAATCCCCCAGTCCTCAAAGTCAATGAAAGGAGCCCCTTGCCACAGGAGACTTTGAAGTCTCCTGTTCAAGGCATGAATTAAAAAACTAACTGGACAGATAAAGCGCTTTTGAGCACAAAGCTACTGTCTTTGACAATTGGAGGGTGGGAGAGTGCTCCAAGGAAGCATCACTGTGCCCTTATCTGGCTCATATTCTTCACTGGGCACCTGTTACTGCCTGACATCAAAGAAAAGATGCTGCATTCTTTGGACTGATCGGATCTGGCTGTACTCTTGTGCTGATGAAATCAGCACGGTACCGACCATGGAGTGAACGCTGAGGGTCTGGTCCAAAGTGTGATCTGCAAAGGAGGGAAATCAGATCTTGCTTGCTTAAAATCAAAACCAAGCTTAGAAAGCAATCCCAGAGCAGGAACACTGTTCTCTAGGAAAGTTTCCAAAACCAACTCCTGGACTTGCAGAATAACATGGCAAACCACCAATAAATAAATAGATAAAGAAGTAAATGCAAAACCCGTGTAGAAAGCTCCCTGAACAAATGGCGAAAAAATTTCCAGTTTTCAGGCCACCTGTTTGTCATCTATCACTTAGAAAAAATGAGTGTTCTTTAAATATTTATATGGGGAAAACAGACCCACCCTCCCGGGCTTGCATGGTGATTTATGCTGCAGCATTTTCAAGGTCATCCATTGCCTAAACCCTCTGTCTGTCTGAGGCCTGGATCCTGCAAGGAACCCGATCCCCATGATCATTAAGATTAGAAGGGATAGGGCCTGTTTCCATACGTGTCTTAGTGCTGGCATCTGAATTTCAAATAAATTTGCTAATTCCTCCATCTATACTCAGACACCAGGATTCTCCTTTGGCTGCTCCAAGGAAAGTTTTTATATGAAGGGTTTTCAGTGGAGGTGCTTTCAGTGGCAATATTCTCAAAGACATCTCTTGGAGTCACATTTCAGGCTCTTATGGCTGGCTCATAAACTCTCCCTGCAGGCTGGAACTTGATATGTTCAAATTGTGCTCCTCTTCCACGAGGAAAGGGAGCTATATTAAAGGCATCTTGCCAGTCTGAGGAATCAGGAATAAGATAAAGTCAATATTTGCATCCACTAGTGTTTTTGTTGTTTGTGTTTTGACCCCAGATTAAGAGTATATAGAGATATATAGAAACATGTGATATGTAGCATAGGAAAGCTTGGTAGCAGTTAATATGGAATAGATTGCTTAGACTGGAAGTATTCATCACCTTTTAGGAATGAAGCAAGAAAGGCTGGATAAATGATCCCAGGAGATGCTGATTTCCCTGTCTACAAACAGGGTTTGGGCAGACAGGTATAATCAGATCTACCCTGGCTGGTGAGTCACCAGAGTCGTAGAATTGTCAGGGACCTAGAATGGTCTAATTGGCTTAACTCTTTCTCATCTTCAGTCTACTGGAACATCTAGAGTTTCTTCATAATTTAGCACGCACAGGTTGTTCACTGACCAGGTGTACCCTGGAGCTCTAAACAAATGGGGAGAAGGGCATGGCCAAATTCAGCTACATACTTAAAATCCATTAGTGCTTGTAGGATTTGAGGTCGGCACATGGAATGTTGCCAAAAGACCAATGGGAAACCCTATCTGCATTAGTTTCATACAGCGCTTAACCATCTTGATGAGAAAAAACCCAAATCCTGTACCCCAAATTGGCTCATTTAATTCACTCAAGTGGAAAATGTAATGAAATAATAATGGAAGGGGATTCCCCGGGTTTTTTTCCCTCAGCTTCTTTCTTTCCCTCATTAGGTAAAAATCTGCCTCATCAGTACTTTTTCTGAGCACTCTAAGGAGAGATAAAATACACCTGTCAGCAACAGGCCTCTCAACACAGGTTTTTGTGTTTTGTTTTGAGTGGGGAAAACCCCCACAACAACACAGCAGAGCTATTAACTCTTTTGGGACTGACTAATGCATTAGGTTGCGATGAGGTGCCAAGCAAGGGAACCTGTGCATCAGGTTCTGTATCCCAAGGATCTGATCATGGACGGGGTGAGCAGAGCATTAAGAGGATCAGCATCAGAGCAGAGGACTGAGTAGCTCTGGAAATTGTCCACTACAGCTACAACTTATTTTGCTTTCAGCGTGGAGGTGGGGCCAGCGCAGGCATGTGCCTGCAGACATACTCTTCCCAGGACAATTGTTTATCGAAGAGTGGGAAGGATCCTCCTCTGGGCTCTGCACATCGACTGTGCACCTCTGCATCCTCCAGCAGAGGGCACACCATGGGCACAGACAGGTGACAGCCTGCTTTCTGTATTGCTCTGCTCTCTGTACTATTTTTCCACCTTTATAAAATTCTGCTTTAGAAAAATTGACTTCTTCAGCTGACCAGGCCTCTGGGCCTTCCAGCTGAAGGAGTTACTTTGGCCTCAGCATTACTTGGCCTTAGCAGCAGAGCTGAAGTGAGTTGAAAGCACAGGAAGGGAAATACTGTTCCTGCTGGTTCTGTACCTGCTGGTTCTGTACCTGCTTGTGAGAACCACACACATGCACTTGACTTTGTCTCCCAGACTACAAGTATCTGTTGCCATGAAATTCCCCACATAAAACACAAAGCCACAACTGAATATTTGCTTATATTGTCTGAAATGAACACGTGTCCTTGTCTGCCAAGCTACCTGTGTTCCACTGGAGGAACTTTCACCCCTTTCACTCTTACTTTATCATGGTCTCCTCATCAGATTGCCTCTTTATTTCCTTGATTCTGTCCTGGACTGGATTCATAATAGAAACCCACCACTCTGCCTTCAGAGTTGTAGATATGTCAAAGGAGAAAGGAATGATATTCAGGAGCAAACAGGAGTGGGCGAGGAGGGTAAATCAGCATCGGTCAAACAGCTGGCTGAGACACCCCTAGTTCCCTTCAGGACTCAAAGAAACAGATTTCCTTTCCCTCCATGTTGAAAAGCCAAGAATCTTACTTATGTTTTGGACTTACCAAGGCCAGTGTCTTATGGGAGCATGAGCTGTAGGTATCAGGCACTGCAAAATCAATCTCTTCCCCCTGCACCAAGTTAAGAGGACACAGAGTCTGCTGCTGTTCCTCTGAGATACGTGCAAATAAAGGAATGGTGTGTTGCAGTCAACTTAATCAACAAAGCTGAGGTGGGGGGAAAAAATCACAGTTGTGCTGCCTGCCTTATAGAACTCTGAAGCCTCAAATAGAGTCGCAAGCAAACATATTAACCACTTGCCTCCTGTCTTTTTGTCTTTTTATATATGTGGAATGGAGCAGAACAAAGAAAACAATCCAAAAGCTTTCGTCACGTTTTTTTTCACCTCTCTCCACCGAGGATACATCTAGAAAGGTTGCTCCTGGTTTCTGTAATATTGGATGGAAATCTGAACTGAGACCTCGTGTTGGGCTGTAAATCATACATCTATTTGGTCCAGAAATGTCTCTGGTGTGGCATTATCTTTCATTATGAACACAACTGTTAGGAGAAAAACCGTGAAGGCCAGTCCATATTTTTTCTTCTACACCAAACCATTCTCTTTGTCTTCCTCACTTGTTTGAGTTTCAGCTTTTAAAATAGATGCATAGAGTGCAGTATTGTTCCAGCCTGGCCAACATGGAACTGAACATGGCCTAGAAAACCCACCCTAGAAGTAGGGTGAGTTACCTTATGTTGAACTCTGCACTGCCATAGGCAGCTGGCACTGATCACTTTACGTCTACACAACAACTGCGGTCACTGTAGCAGTGTCACTTTAGGAAGCTGGTGTCCATCTCTCCAGAATAATGTCAGCAAAGACAGACTGGTTTCTCAGGGCACCACACCAAATTCGTACCAGTGTGTAAAGCGCATGGCCTTAAGTATCCTCTGGCAGATGCTGAGCTCGTTCTACTGGCTGAAAGAGGTGCCTGAAGGTAGGCCATGACTGAGCACTGATGTTAGGGAGAATAGCCCACTCCTGGGAGCTGAAGTGCCTGTCCATGTCTCAGTGAGGCTGTGTGTTCTCTCAAGGCACCCCGCACACACTGGAAAACCCGAGTCAGTGATACAAGATACCAGTTCCAGGAGGCTGGAAAAGATTAAGACTTAAAATGTGTGAACATTGAGTTTTAGACGGGGACACCAAGTCCTTCTTGAGGACAGAAGGAAAGCAGCCCATGGGGACAGATTCTTTGCACTGATGAGAGGATCCCTGGAGATCACAAAGAGACACAGCACGGGGTCAGCAGACAGGTGGATATCTTTACCCCCATAGCACACTCATCACATTGCAGAGAGAGGAGCAGACATCAGAGGCGTGTCCCCAGCGAGCCTCAGTGAACCTCGCTCTGCTGACTTCCCGGGCTCCCTGGTTTGTTTTCCCTCCAATCTGGGACTTGGCCCAGATTGTGCTTGGATTGTGAATGCTTCCAGATGTTCTCAGCCCTCAGGGGAACAGAGGCACGCCAGGCTGTAACTGGTATGCAAGCAAGCCCCATGCAAGGGGCATATAAAACATTACCTATCCCTTGGCCAGTGCCTCCTGGCTGGAGGCCTGCTGGTCACCAGTGGCAAAGGGGAAGGGAAACATCGCAGCCTAGTGGGACAGTTTCTTTTATTACTGTGTGCCTGGGCAAAATGGCTAGCGTGCTAAGTGGTACCTGGATGGAAAGGCAGGAGAATGCAATAGGAAGAAGCATTGAGAATGCAGTCCAAGCCAAAAGCATTAAAAACCCAAAGGAAAACATTGCTTCTCTCACTGCTGCCAAGTTTATTTCTGTATGTGGCAACCTGGTGAAGTACGTTCCTTTACAGGGGAGGAATTAGAGAGGACAAGACCTTAAATTCTTCCCATTTGCTCAAGATCTCCAGCAAACACCTCCTCCTTCTTCCCCCTCCTGCTGGTCTGATTTTAAGGAGATTTTAATTTGAGCCCAAAGTGCTGGAACATAGACAGGAAACAGCTTATAATTTGCAAAAGTGTATATAGTTTCATGGAAAAGCAACATATATACCGAAACCTATGCCTTTCAAATTCTTCCCAGCAGCCATCTCTTCTGGCCTCGGGACAATGAAGTCTCTGTTTTCAGGTCTGTTTTCAGTCGAAACGGTCCATGACTGCTCTTTTGTGACCAAACAGAATGCGAGAGCAAGGCAGCCACAGCACTGGGTACCTTAATTACTTTGGGTCATGTGGCTGCCTCCACTGCTGCAAGTGGCAGAGTACATGCAACTGAGGAACATCATTTCTGCTAAGGGGAGGCTTGAAAAAAATGCCGTAACAAAATTCAGGCATCTCTCAGAAATCAGAAGCAAGACTCCCATCAGCTTGAATAGGACCAAGAATTCAGCCTTTGTGCCCGAACGGATGGATGCACGCTTGCATTCAGTGCCATGAAGTCATTGTGCGTTAGAAATGTGTTTGGCTTTGACTGCTAGGAAAACTGGATGTCCCAAAGGCTCTTCTGTCCAGCCTTTGCATTTGCCCTAGAATTTTTGCAGGCACAAAGACAAGCTAAGCAGACAATAACTTGCTTGACTGGCAAGCACAAATGCTAGTTTTTACACGTACAAAGGATTGCTTGTGCAAGCAAAAATGTCATGCAAAATGAGGAGCATGTGGTCATGACAGGAGGATCTTCAGACTCCAGCAATCATATCCAAAACCATCACCAGTTTGATTAAGTAAACAAGGGCAAAATTCTGGGTCATGCAAGTTGGCTTTGGAGTGACAGACAGGTCTCTTGCCTTCAGTGACTAGAAGACACATTAACTCTTGGACAGTGGGGGCTGTGGCGAGCTGACAGTTCTGCTGTTTGGATGAGGACATTCAAAAGAAACTGTCCATATAGAATTGAGACATATAGTTTGAATTTACATCCTGCTCAAACACACATGGCCCAATACTGTTGGCAAGCATCAGTCTGGAACCAGATTGTCAGACGACATAGATGTGCAATTGTGCATGCAAATTACTCAACAATTTGCTGTGAAGCTATCAGAAGTGCATAAAATGGGAAATAAACAGAGACTTTACTTACTCTTTGGCACTGCATTTGTAGTTGTGGCTCAGCTATGCTAGATGTTCAATTGTGCCCAATATTGGACATCTCAGAGAAGATTTGTTTGGCCCAAAGCACTGTGGGGAGAAAGACTGGACTGGTTTTCTGGGTTGTGACGTTGTTTGATTTGTCAAAGATACTTGACTAGAAACCCTTTCAAATCCCAGTTTTGAAATCAGTGCTTTAGAGTCCAAACTCAAAAATGCTGTAACATAAAGTGCCCTTGAGCATAAAACTCAATCTTCTTTCTTTTGGAAATTGAGGGTAATTATGCCTAACTGTCCTTGTCAATTAGGCACAGCCTAACCGTGGGTGGAATCTCATCTTTTCCCTTTAGAAGGGGTATATTTCTCTTCAGTTTACTATTCTTTCTTAGAATCATAGAAACATAGAATATTTTAGGTTGGAGAAGACCTTTAAAATCACCCAATTCAACCGTAAACCTGACGCTGTCAAATTCACCACTAAATCTCATCCCTAAATACCACATCTACATCTTATATACGTCCAGCGGTAGTGACTCACCCACTTCCCTGGGCAGCCTGCTCCAATTCTTGACAATCTTTTTGGTGAAGTAATTTTTCCTAACAGCCAGTCTAACCGAGCCACTTCTGAGGCTTTACAGGAGGCAGCATCATAATCTCAGGTCTGTTTGAAGGCATGTGCTCAAACACCGATAGAGGATGCTTGATGTTTGCATATGACATTTTGTAGGTGAGCATTCAGGACTGCTCTCTCACTTTAACTAGGGAATGGTGGAGATGGGATTCTGTAGCTTTCTTTGAAAGTGCTCCTCCACCTAACTGTGGGCAGAGCTTCACCAATGTATGAACCCCGGTTTAGGAATTTATAGCACACATCAAGAAGAACCTGCCCTGTGAAGTGTTCAAGGTCAGCCGCTGAGGATGTCTTTGACTTTAATGAGGAGGTGCAGAGAGCTGGATCAAGAGTATCATAACTCCTTATGGGCTTTGAAAAATATACTAGGACATATAGGCATTTGTCCAGCTAATTACCTGCAAGAAGAAAGGCTGGGGCTTGGCTTTTGAAATGTAAAACGAAGCATTATGCAAAAAGAACATAGAATTTAAATCAAAAGAAGTCAGATCCCTGTGGTTTGAGGGGCACTTTTCTCTGCTTGAATTGTCTGGGCTGCTCCTAGTTGGGATGAGAGGCTTTGTCTGGCCCAGGCTGTGACCAGAGCACCTCCATAGAAAACTAATTAGAGATGAGTAGGGTATGTATGAACCTAGTTTGAATGAAACAGCTTCAGAGACTCTGCAGCACTGAAAAATCTAAGGATACTTTTCTTGTAGTACCCAAATGGTAGCAGCTTTCTTGCTTTCCCAGCAGCACCAGGTATTGTATCCCTTCAGAAAAGCTGGTGTTGCCTAAGCAGGCATAAGACTGCCTCCAGGTTATCTTCTCTGTTCCTCCGGGCCTGACTTCTCTATAGGGACTACTGTGTAAGAGGAACAAGAGTGTCTGCAGAATGTGGTTGAAGAAGTGGTGAAGTTCCTGTCCTCAATTGGATGTAGAGATGTTGCCTTGTGCTGCAGATGCACGCCTGTATCATGGTACTACCACAAGAGTCTCTTCTAAGTGCAACGGTTCTGCAGGGAGCACAGTCCATCTTTCTAAGACCTGTCACAAAAGCAAAATGTGTGTAGATGCAAGGTGCAAGAGGAGTCACACGGGCCTTTCAGCACATGCTGAAATGCAGAGGTTCTGCAGCTGGGAGACAAGACAGATACTAGCAGCTTAGGTTTGCTGATGTGTAGGAGGAAAAACGGTGGGACATAATGAATCTGGTTTATTTTCAAGTCCACCTATCCTTTCAGCTGGGAGAAAGCAAGCGTAGTTCATAGTTTTGGACGTGAGACCAGCCAACTCATGAATTAGGTCTGATTCCAGAATTAGAAGTTTTGGAGTCCCTGGGTGCAGCTGTGTAATTTCTGGTTATTATAATATAGTTCAGATCTCCAAAGAAGCCAAATGGGCCCCAACTCTCAGCAAAAATTCATCTTATATTTCTGCTGAAGAAAAGTCCAGGGACAATCAGTTCATTTTCAAAGGCCTCTTGCAACAAGAGAAAAGCTGGATCAAATCTTAGCTCTGGAAAGCAATAGCATAGATTTACTGATTATTATTTTGTTAGCCTATCCTCCCTTCAGAAATAGATCTGAAATTATTAAAAATTTCACAAGAAATTGCTCATTGACTTGTATGGGACTTGTGCAGAATTTGCCAGGTGCAGCAAGGCACTGGTGTTTGCTGACAAGGAACAGAACTTCTTTTTGGTGTTCTAGTGACATAGACATGTTGGCATACTGAGCGAGTGTCCTTGAAAACAACAGTAAAATGGCTTTTGTCCTTTCACAATGAGGAGTGGGAGTTTTGTAAAGTGCTGTTTTACCCTCTCTTATTGTTGGAAAATGGAAAATCATACCAATTCTGAATCTTTAATACAAGTGGGATACAAAACTATGTTCATATGGGAAGATGGGAAGGGGAAGAGGGAGACTAATAGCTGTGTTCCTCATTCCTCAGCCTCGCAGTTTTCGGTTGTTGCCATGAAGCTGCAGCTTTGAGACTCATGAGATCATCATAGGACAGGGCTCTTTGCTTTCACTTTCTTCGAAAGACAAAAAACTTCTGCAATAAGGAAGAAAAACCCAAGTTAAAGACAAAAAGCACCCAGAGACCAATAAACAAATGAAACATAATTTTGTGTTTTTGTGAAGCCTCATGACATCCAAGACAACCTTAGAATTTTCTGATCCTTTTGGTGTATGCGAGCCCACCTTGTGGTGCTCCAACACTTATGTCTGGAAACACTGCAAGGAAAGAAGAGTGAGACTAGCCTTGATGTGATCTCAGCCCTTGAAGCTCATACGTATGCCTTTCCAGACCAGAACTGCAGTGAATCATACTGACTTTCACCCTCCACTGAGCCCCATGTCCTGGCTGAGGAGACATCTGCAAGCCTACATGAGCCTTGGGAAGGTTAATCCGGTCTACTTATCAGGTCTGAGAGCACAGCAAAGGGTCTGGGGCCATAAGAAGTGAGAAAAACCCTGTGACGTGAAGGTCAGTTGATGCTTTGCCTCTTTTCATTCCTTCTTGTGGCTGGAAGTAAACCTACCCCGTTTCCCGGCCTGCCTGCGCTCTGAGCACTGAGCTGTAGAGGGTGCTCTTGCTCTGCCTGAGAGCAAAACGTTTGTGCATCTCCCGGCTCATCTCCTCCTTCTTTCCTTCTTTCCACCCCCTCTTTTAAAATATAAGCAAATGAGTGAGTCTGCTGCGACCTGAACTCTGCTTTGGAACCAAGGAGTCAACGGTGAAGAGCCCTTTCAAAACATCCCCCTCCCCTGCTTGGCCGAGGGAGGGTGGGGATTACGGCTGAACTTCGAGGGTCTCTGTGGATGAGAGCCAGGCAGGGAGAGCAGGAGGCTGCTTGTTCTAATTTGCACCACAAAGAAATGCTGTCAGCAGCGGTGGCGGACAAAAGGCGAGTTGCTGTTCCCTCACTTCTGGTCTGGGACAGAAAGGTTGCGCTGGGAGACCCCTGACATGGCAGCTCTGACCTGGGACTGAGGGTCTCCTCCAGTTGTGCTGTTGTCGTATCCCGGGGAAGTCTAGCGTGCTGTCCTACAGGAAAAATGAGATATTTCTTAACCTGACTTGGGCCAGGGTATTTATTAAAGCCGTCTGAGAGTACCTCAGCATTTGTAGCTGTTTGGGCACAGAGGTGATGTGCATCCCGCTGCGGTGTGCCTGGTGGGAGAGCTGCTGTCTCTTCCACAGGCAGTGGCTGGGACTGGTGTTGGTGCAGGCTTGGCTGTGCTGGGCTTTCGTCTCCCCAAGAGAAGGAAGTACAAAGAAACTTACCCACAGGGATTTCATCCTCACCAAAACTCTTGTTCTAGCAAATCATAGAATCATAGAATCACTAGGTTGGAAGAGACCTCTGAGATCACAGAGTCCAACTGTGCCTGTCTCCTTACTAAACCATGTCCCTAAGAAACTCATCCACCTCTTTGTTTAAACACCTCCAGGGATGGTGACTCCACCGCCTCCCTGGGCAGCCTGTTCCAATCCCTGACCGCTCTTTCAGTGAAGAAGTTCTTCCTAATGTCCAGTCTAAACCTCCCCTGGCACAACTTGCGACCATTTCCTCTTGTCCTAAATCATGTCTGTTCTGTAGATATTCACTCCAAGGAGTGCTGCGCTAGCCAAAATCCCTACCTGTGGTGGATTCTGATGGTCCCTTCATGATAACCTCTCTGTTTCAGTCACTAGAAAATCATTCAGCTTTCCAGTCAGTCAAGAAAAGGTTAACTCAATGTGATGCTTGCCTCTGAAACACTTTGGTGCATGGCAGTTCTTGTAGGTAGACAATCCTTGGCTGTTTCACCGAAAAGGAAATTTTTAAAGCCACAGAAAAGAGATGGGATGGATATTGAGAGGCAGGTCAATGCATTGACCTTCCACAAGGAAACTACAACTGTACTGAAAGCAGTCTTTGCCTGGACTGCTCTTAAAATCCCCAAGTGATGGAGATTTCCAAACTTTCCAGGCCATCTGTTCCAGAATTTCGCTCTTCTTGCTTTGGTTGTAGTATCTGAAATGTATTTCTCATTTGTTATGACTCTTGGCTAATCAATCACCAAAGCTAAAGAGGATTTTCTCTCCTCCATTGTATGAATCTGCACGATAATCAGTAAATAATAAATCAGTAAATAATAAATAAATAAATCAGTGTTGTGTTTTGCATCTGCATGCTGATTTGGAGACAGGCTTAATATGCATTGGCTGCACCTATTTGTGTTTCTCTATGCGAAAATGAACATGCCATTGAAATGCAATGCTGCTGGCAGTGAGAACACCAAAGCAAAGAGGCCAATATAGTGAGATGCTGAGGATCTTCCTGAGAGTTGTGGAGGCTCAGCCTTTCTTGTAAAGGTGCTCTACAAAGATCTCAAATTGGCTAGGGGTAATCATGTGTGATGGTGGCCACAAAATAAAACTTTCGGTGCAAATCCGCTTATGGCTAGGAGTGAGAAAATGTAGCATAGGATGAAATGAGAGGTGGAATTTGTTTCACAATGCTTTATCCTAAGCTTTAAACAAATGTAATCTTTTCTAGCTCTCTAAGCTCGTGCTACAGTCAAAGGTGAAGGACTGGTGCCTCTAGAAGTTCTGTTTCTGATTTCTAAAGTGAGTATTTAAGGTAGGTGGTAGCAGGAGTAAAATGAAGTCACTTCCTGTCTATTTTCTTTTGTTTTACAACACAGATTTGCAAAACTTATAAGGTTTCCCGTACACTAATGTCAGGCTAGCCAAACAGTCAAAAATATCAGTAGTCTAAAACAGTTGGAGATACTAATAATTTGTGGAGCAGAATTTATTTCTTAAGAAATTAACAAATAAATCCCCCGTACTGAACAATTCTGAGAATACTGAAGTCTTGGTCATGACCACTTGCTAAGAGAAAAAGCCACAGTCACCAAGTAAATCTCTTGAGCGTCATTTGAACTTCTATTATATGTAGCTAGTCCTTGAAAGAGAGCTGCTTTCTGCCATCCCCTGAAGACCTGTGGTCGTGGAACAGTTATCCATTTTTCTACATGATTTCAAAATGCATTATTATTTACTTTGATGGACACTCAACATGAGTACAATGTTTATGAAATTACAGATATCAAAGTAAAGATGTAATAAAGCTATTAATCTTCTCATCTGTTCTGCCTGTCCACTGGAAGGATACATAATTAATTGTCACAGCTATATGATTAATTTAGTTTGGAATGTTTTAGACACTGGGACCAGTGGGTTTTTTCCCTCCTGGGAGACTAATCTAAGGCCAAGTCATTAAGTGTAAGGATGTTTGTCTTAGATCTTTTACCAGGAGGCACACGATGCTAGTTCTGGTTAATCCATTTTGTAAGTGGGACAGAAGACTCTATTCCTTCCAGAGAAGGGGTGTCTTGTGAAGGCAACCATTACACTTATGAATCTTCCACTAGTCCATTGCATGCTCTGAACTTGATTTTATTTGAAGAAATAAGTAATTGAAAAACCAACAACAGAACCATTTTTCTCCTCCAAAATGTTCCTTGTTAGCTGTGACCAGCTGGCAATTTCCATTTGGATTTATTTATATGTATTTCCATCCTGGTGCAGAGATTATGGCAAAATATTCTTTTATATCCTTTTATACTGCAGAAAAAAGTTATTTTCTTGCCAAGTCAGACACACATTTATGGCAGAAACAGTCACACATGCCTTCTCTCAGCAATTTTCAGCCCATCATGTGAGCTGTAGCCAGTAACCTACACAAGGGCAAACACCTCCTTTGTATTGTCAAATTTTATATACCACAGTATTCAGCTGGGAAGTCGTCATTTAACACCCTGAGATAAGATCTGAAATACAAATTTCCCATGGATATCTGCTCGAGCAGTACTTCTGTTCACTGTCCCCTCTAAGAGCAAGTGGATTTTTGGAGAACCTATGCAAAGACCTAAGAAAAAAGTAGTGTGGTTTTTTTGTTGGATGGGTGGATGGATGGATGGATGTGTGGATGAGATCCCACATTCTATTGGGATGCTAACTGCTTAAGAACGTAATGACATAAAGACATCCCTTGTATCTGTCTATTTGTCTACAAGAGTTGGGTGTGGGAGAGTCACATCTAGAGACCTGAAACAGTCTTTGTCCTCTCTGATTTGGGGAGTGAAAAGATGATGGTAGGAGCAACAGAACAACGTATTTAGAACCTAATCTTGGCCAAGACCAGGGCTTTTTGTAAACATGACTTGACTCTGATCTCAGACAAGAGGTTTCACGTAATTAAAGGTATCCTACAAATAACTGAGGCTGTAAGAAAGAGAAAACTCTTGTGGTTTTTTTTTCCTGCAAGAACTCTGCTCCCTGGGTCTGTAGAAGAACCATACAAAAATGGTGTGTTTCCTCACATACATGACACAGCTTCGCCAGTGAAAGATGCTTCTTCACAAGGCAAAATAATGTCCAGATGAACGGGTCAGTGGGAAGTCAGAAAGTCTATGAAGAATTGAAGTTTGGTGATTGCTCTTGCAACACAAAGTATTTTAAGTACTTTAAACTTGAATATTGCAAAGCAAATAGAAGGAAGGTGGGCTGTACAAGTTTATCTGCTTTCTTATCTAAAGCTACTGTAGCCCTTTTAGTAAGGGGGAGGATTCAGTATACCTTACAATTTTAGCTCAAGCCTTTTGTTTGTTGAGTCACTTGTGTCTCAGTCAACAACTTTCTCCCTGCAGCTTTCCAAAAGTAAAGATCCCCCATGAACTCCAAACCCCATTAAGGAAACATGGGGCAGATGTCAACTTTTCAGAAGTTATTCACCCTTTGCCAAAGCACACACATGACTTAGACAGCAGAACTGGAGCAGTAAAATCCAGTGAGGTCAACAAACAAAAGTGACACAAAGTCAGTGTCTTTTAATAAGTCCTTTGACACAGGGACAAATGAAAGATCAATAGAAGTTGGCCAGGTTCATCTCTCTCCCATGGGAAATATTTGAATAAATCTTGTTTGTGTGGTTTGCTAAAGATCCCCCTCAGTGTATTTGCATGGGTGAGATAGACTTGGAAATGTGACAGAACAGATATGAAATTAAATTTTAGGTGGACCAACTTTTAAAATAAAATGTTCCTAGAGGAACTTTTCAGTCTTTCTCTCTCTAGCAAGTTCTGAATCCTGCTGCAATTCCATGCAATTCTTCCTCAGGCATCTCTGTAGCTGGCCTTCCCAACATGGTGTTCCTATATCCATTACAGTGATGGGATGGGAGAGAAGGAAAAGCCTTGCAGGTGCAAATATCTCTGCCTTAGCTTTTTTTGTGGCCAGGATGACCTTAAGGAAAATGGATGAAGAAAAGCAAGTGGGAAAAGCATGGTTGTTCTTAAGAGAAAGGAGCAAGGGGACATAGATTGTTGGCCATAGGTCATCTGCTGAGAGAATTTTCTTATCTGTCAGACAAGTCTCCTATGGGTAGATTTCTGCCTGCTCCCAGCTCTCTTAAAACTTGTAAATTTTCCTCAAGATATTTAATCTTCTCCCTCCCTCCTGTAGTACCTTTATGATTCTTGCATGTAGTGGGCCTACTCTGGTCTGTTTTATTCAGGTCCTCATGCTCCTTCTCATTTTAGCTGCCTGTTTCAGTGATTGATAAGAAGCAAGCTAACCAGAGATTTTCCCCCTTTCCCTGCCCTTTTGACAGTTTAATATTTGTGAAGAGTTGGGCACAAAAATAATAAATGAAAAGATGTTCAACAATAAGGTATTTCTCTTACTGAAGGACCTCCCACTCTCTGGATGCAGAAATCATTTTGCACAGTGGAGAACTGCTGCCGGGTGGAATGTGTCAGCTGCTTACCAGGTCATGGGCACGCTACACAGCCATTGGAAAAGCACGCTGAGGCGGTGGTATGAACACAACCATATGCTTAGCGTTAAGCCAGTGAGAAATTCCACTGAAGTCAAGGGGGTTTTTGCAAGTGCTTAAGGGCTTTACTGGATTGGGGCCTACAGAGGGAAGAATGGACTGTTGGTCCATCAGATGGGATTGGACCAAGAATCTTGCACCCCTCCTCTTGCCAAATCCTGAGGATGCCTCTTATTCACAAGTGATAGGAGTGAACTGGGTCATTGAAAAGAAGGGAATTCTGCAGATCAGCTGGCCATGAGCTCCATGGTTGGATGCTGTTGCGAAAAAGTGGATTTCTATTATGGCCACTTAGGTGCTTGCTGTAGGGTTTTTGTGTATGTGTAAATATTTTTGGTTCAACTGTCCAAACTCAGGTAACTCATACGATGGAACAGGATCCATGCATATAGTTGTTTGGCTATCATTATGGATGAAAAGCCAACAAATCATGATTAAGAACAATATTTGCAGAGTCAGCAGCTAAGTTCCCTGACCTGCTGCAGCTGCAGAACAACATTGCAGCAGGCAAAAGATTAACCACAAAGACTGTTGAAAAGAAAAGAAAAAAAGAGCCTGGATTCGTCAGATCAAAGAGAATAAACTTGATGATTCTTAGAGATTAAATTGTCTCAGGATGATATATGTAGCCATAAAAGTCTATAGGAATAAACTGGAACTCAGCTGCTGAGGAACTGTCAGCAGCCTAAGGACGTTGTGTGGTGATGACTGAGAAAGGCAAGAGGCTAAGAGGACAAGAGGCATTCACAGTCTCAGATCTGGAGCTGAGTTGCTCCATGGCCACAGACACATCAATTGTGGCTCCTATTCTCCTCTCCCAGCCAAAGCAGTAAAGTATAGAGATGGGAAAACTGATTCTAACAGGAAAATTGCTTCATGCTTCCTACTCCTTTTTTGTCCCAGTCCTCATATGATATGTCTTGATTTCAGTGACACTGCTGTGCACAGAGGAAAGGCTCACTAATTATCTTCTAGGTGCTTTGCAAACTTCTTCTTAATTCTCTGTAAGGCAAACCTTGTTTTCCCTTCCAGAGGTCAGTTAGAGAGGGAGAGGTACTAATCCCAACGGCAAGATTTCAGCCAGTATCCTAAACCAGGAGGAAGGTCTGGGGTCAAAGCTAGCAAATGAGATTGGAAGAAATAAGTTCAGGGTCAGTGTGTTCTTTCATGAGCAGATTACGAAGATTTTGGAAACTCTCATCGCAGAGCTAGTGAGATACTGCTAGTTTGCTATAGGCAATATCTACTCTCCACCCCTTCCATCCTCTTGTGAAAAGAAAAATACAATCACCAAGGTTTGAAATAACTGACAAAGAAACAGCCCTCCTTTTCCAGCAGTTTTGAACAAAAGGAGGGCAAAGTCTTGGCACTGTGAGCAGAAACAAAGGCTTGTGTGAGCTCAGCTTTGAGAACATGGAAGTCAGCCATGAAGAGAGAACTAGCAGAATTTTAGCAAGCCATTTAATTCCTGGTACTGGCCATTTGTGTGGGACTTTCATGCTGTGTGGACACTGAGCTGTTGAAAGAGGATTTGTATGCTGAAGTTTTGTTAGTCTTCAAGAAGTTTTGACAAAAGTGGGAAATTCAAGTTATGAGAGTGATGGATAGACTTGGAAAGGGATGAAAAAGAGAGGTCCGGTTCCTGATTCAGCTGGGGACCTCACTCGAGCTTAGGAGAGTCACTTAGCCATGGGATTTTCTGTCTACAAAGTGCCTAACCTAAAGCAGTAGTGTGGACTCTAAAATTGTTAGATGTCTGAGGTTGGAAGGGACTTCTGAGGTCCAAGCTAATGGAGAGAAACAGACACTTCAGAACTTGCCCTTATCACTGTCCCTACAGTGGGGCATTTTAGCTGGGGCAGTATCACTCTCTTTTCACTGCAGTTTCCTCGTTGTATTGGTATGATGTCTTTGGTGCAAAGATAGTCTCTCAGTGGCTCTACTCAGTGCACAACTCATTTTGATCTTAGATCTTTGATGGCATTTTTCCATTACAGTAATAGTAACAGTTGTTCTATGTCCTCCAAACTGTAAGTACTGTCAACATGATTTTTTGGCTTCCTTATTTGTTTTTATATGAAGCACTGCAGCAAAAGTGCATGTTCCTGGCCACCTCAGGGCTGCTCTGAGGGTCCTTCTGCTCTTAGCTAAGCATTGTAGCTCTCCCAGATCTGCTAGAGGATAGAGTACTAAATCTGTCTGTCTGGACTATGCTGTAGATCTATACTTCTCATGCCTAGTGATTTGGAAAAAGGAAGACGAGAGACTCTTATAGTACAGTTCCTGTACGGCAATGAAAATGACCTGAGCATCCCAAGCTGAACAAATGTTGGTGGTTAGACTGCAATGCAAGCAGTCAAGTCTTCAGCTGGATACTAAAGAGGAGGTATCTCTAGGAACTCTGAGCTTAGTTTATTGTTTGTCTGCATCCATTTCATCCAGATGAGTGCTCAACATCTCACTGCAACACTGAGAGCTCTGCAGTTTTGGTTGATATGGCCTTGTAACGCAGACTCCGCTGTTCATGGAAGACTTAGCTGACAAGGAAGAGAGATGGATGTTTGCCTTAGAGGCACATAGCAAAGGGACACAGAGCTCCTTTCAGTCACTAAAAACATTGTAGAAAAACATTGCAGGAAAGGCTTTTTGCCTTTACCTGTTTCCTGCCTGGGTAACTGCATGTGGCTCTTCCCAAAGACAACCTGCTTGTTTGGCTGGAGGAAGTACTTCTGATCTGTTGGGTTAATCTGCTGTAAAAGGTTAAGACTGAGTTTAAATAGCCAGTATGTTTCACCACCATGATACAGATGGTCTCCAGCAGGGAGGAGACGGTTGCTATCAAAAAGGTATGTGGGACCTCTTGGGAGGGAGGCTGTTGTGGGGGATCAGTTCGTTCTTCAACCTGGAAAGAGAAAGGACAGGGAGAGGAAGACACATCCTACCTCGCAGTCAGCCTGGCCATGAGTGCACAAGACATAAATCAATGTCAGTGTCCACTGGGCTTACCTGATAATGTTTATGCTATGATACCCTGCAGTGATTTATCTCAAAGGTGATACTTATTAAGTCTTATCCTGGAAATATCTCCCTCTTGAAAGCCCCCTATCCTGCCCAGATTTCTCCAAATTTAGCCTTTGATACTTGTGAGGGCACAGACAACTGCAAATGACTCAGATACATAGCTGTAGGAAGCCATTGCCTCTCTGCTTCAGACAATGATCCCCTGAAGCTTCACATTAGCAGAAATCCATGTGATTTCTTGCGATGTGGTGTCACATGGAAAGACAACTCCCCCGGTGCTGTTTTGGAAATACAATAGGCATTTCTGTTTTATCTGCTGTGCCATCAGCATCCCCAGCTGGGGACTTGAACATGTATTAATTCTGCTTATTACTGCCAGGAGAGTTTATTATGGCCAACAGCAAGAAGCATGTAGGAATCTGTGAGGTGTGTGCATTTCTGCACAAAATCAGCCTTGGTCCCTGTTTGCTGTCAGCTTTCATTACAGCAGGAGCAACCTCTTGCTGGAGAGGGGATCATGTAGTAGGTAAACATTGCACAAGAGGGAGAGAGATGCCTGGAAGGTTGGGCTGTTGTAATGAGGTGGAGGGGTGGGGAGAAGAGAAATCTAGAATCTGAAGGGCAAGAGGAGAGATGAAATACAAGCTAGATCTCAGGATCTTCAAGTGTTAGGCTGAGGGGGCGGTTAGCTCCTTGAATGAGGGCTTATTTAATTTTCCTTCCTTCCTTCCTTCCTTCCTTCCTTCCTTCCTTCCTTCCTTCCTTCCTTCCTTCCTTCCTTCCTTCCTTCCTTCCTTCCTTCCTTCCTTCCTTCCTTCCTTCCTTCCTTCCTTCCTTCCTTCCTTCCTTCCTTCCTTCCTTTTTCCTGCTGAGAGAAGCCCTTTTGTGTTGATTTGCACACATTTCAGAGGGATTAAATAAATCCAACAAATGGAGACTGCCTTTCCCACTTTTGCTGGAGGCAACTGTCTTTCCACAGTCAAACCAGTGGGTTGCTGCAGGGGCTCAGTGTAGAGACCTCTAAAATAAACTGCTGCTCAAAGCACAGCTGACTTCAAAGTTAGGTCAGGTTGTTCACGGCCTTATCCAGATCAGTCTTACGTTTTCTTCCTGAGGTGAACAGGACAACATTGAAACGTTATAAGCTGTTGGAAAAGACTGGAAATGTGTCAAGTTGAGGAATCCCTAAGAGCAGGACAGAGTTTGTCTGGCAAGGATTGGTAGAGTTCTTTGTCTCAGATGCAGATGAGGAGTGAGTGACTTTGAGAAGTCAGTGATTTTGTTTACCTTGGTTCCTAAAGCAACAAGATTACACTGGTTGAATTCTTTTTTCCTCCACAACATCATCTCGTGTGTACTGCATCATAACTGTGAGAACTGCAGCTAGCTGAAGAAGGGAAGCTCTTTCAGTGTCTGTCTCTGGGACAGCCCATGGCATCAGCTCAGCCTTGTTCTAACACCGTCTAATCTGGATGGGTGATGACTCATGAGAAATAAAGCCATAGGAATCTGGGATTCATCAGTCATCCTGGCTGCTAAATGACCTGCTTAGCTGCTCGTTACCTGGTGGCTAAGCTAGCCTGACTGCATCTATCGGTGACCAGGATAGGACACTTGCTGGGATTTGAATATTCAGAGAGTGATGTTGTTTGGTTTTACCTGATCAGAACTGGCACAAGGTAGAAAATCGTGATTCAGTCCAAAAGCACTGTATCAGACCTAACTTTTTATCATCCATCAGGTATGTAACATCTCTCCCTCTGAAACTCTGGTTATTGCTCTCACTGCTCTTGACAAGATTTCAACCATTCAGTGCCCTACAGTAGATGCAAACAGTCAAGGACTGTGCTGATTTCCACATAACTTGTTTGGTGCTGAAGTCCATGGAGTTGCAGAAGGTGAATTTCCCCTTTGTTTCCTAAACATTACCTTCACTCAACTCCTCTGCAGAACAAGGAATTAATAAGTGGGAACCCATGGATTGAGGCACCCCTACTGCTTTGTGGACGAGTACTTTACTGGAAGGTTACTTTCAGTCTCCCAGTAGTCAGCCCTGGAGGTACAGCTCACACCCCCTACAGCGCTGGCTTCTTTTCTCTCTTGGTAACTGTCTTGCATCTCTGCAGTTTTTCATCCTGCAGACATGGTTTCAGTCTCATCTTTGTCCTGACTTGCTGCTGTGGAATGTAAGGCTTTTAGTACTTTTTTCACTCTGTGAAAGAAAAATATGAATCTAAGCACATTATGTCAAGACTTCAAGCTTGCATTTTCTGTCTGGGTACTTTATAGAAAATAAGAGCTGCACCTTGTTTTTCCTCTCCTTTTTACCTTCCCTTTGTCCTCCTGCTCTCATAGAAGATTTATGCCCTGTTGTGAAAGCGCTGTACCTAACACAGCCAGCTCTCACAGTTTCACTTGCTGTGCAATTCTAGTATGATCTTGCTTCAATGCATACTTGATTCAGGAAGAGTGGGGTGTGTTCAGATGGATGGATCTGAACAAACATGAGCCAAACTCTTGTTTTATTGCAGTTTATTTCTTTAGGAAGAGCCAGGGTTGAACTAGGAGTTCATTGAGTTTTAAGCTAACACATTTTCTCTCTCAGCAGGAGCAGGCCATCAGCATATATGGTTATTTACAGCAGCTCAGCTGAGGGAGGGTAACCCATAAATAGCAACTTCTTGTGTTCTCTCACAGACACATATTCTTAGAGAAGGCAGAAACCTCACGTTCCAGCCCATTCGTTAACATTCAGCAATAGGATTTTTGAAGGAAAATGTTTCCCAAGGTAGGATATCCTATAACTCCTGACCACAGGGGTTTCCTGCAGTTTCACCTCCAGCATCTGGTGTTGTCTATTCTCAGAGACAGGCAGATGGGGTAGATGGACCCCTGATCTGATTTGGGAGGACAGGAATTCCCATGAGCCAAATGCAACACCGGAGAAGTATGTCAGATGCATTCCAGCTGGATATCCCTGGAGAGCAGCATCTTAATTCATAGACCAGGCAAAGAGCCTCAAAAAGGAAATGGCTTTCCTCCATCGCAGTGGGGAGCCTCGAGAAAGAAAGGGTAGATCACCTTTCTAGGCTCGTAGGCTTGATCTAGTAGCTTTGGTAATGGAGGTGTCTGTGATCTGGACTCAGCAATCTCCTCCATCTCTTCCCTGGCATATTTCATAGGGATGCCTACAAACCATCCTTACTGGTGTCCTCTTTACATTGCTGGTTAATTCCGATCCTTTGCTGTGAATGCACCGTCCCCCCAGTGAACTCTGCTTGTCTTGCATTTTCAGTTCGACAATACAGTTGATCTTTGAGGAGCATGGTACTAAGTGCAATTACATGGACAAAGTTCTCTTATCCAAGGATGTCTCATCTTTCCCTTATTTACAGTGACAGTATCTCATCTTCTATCTCAGGTGAATCACCTCTGCTGTGGGGAAGAATTATTCTGCTGCCATCTCGCTATTTAGACAATATTTTAGTTTCACAGTTCTGTGAGATATCCTAGACATCACATCATCTCTTTCTTTTCTCTAAGATATATGTCTGTATGTTTTATAGACAGATAAAGTACACACCTAAGTTGGTTGTTTGGCCAGCTCTCTGGTCATGTATTGACAGTAGTTGTTACATTTCCATTGAGCTTAGCCCCACAGTTTGCATGTAGAAATTCTGCTTAGGTTCCACATCCACAAGCGGCATCCCAGCTTGGAAATACACAGACCATTTCCAAGGGCAATCACTGACATGATAAAGTATTCCAGTATTCAACTGACATAACACTCAGAAGCTTTGAGATCAGCAAAGTCTCACTGCTAGACCCTGAACAAAACTAGGGCGAGAAACTGAACTTTTCATCTCAGCATTTGTTAATGAAAATAATGAAGCTGAAGAGAAAGAGGTTCAGAGTGGTACTGTCAAATTCTGCTGCTCTGACTAGAACAGCACTTACCCAGGGAACAGAAAGGTTGTAAAAGATATGATATATTGGTACGTATCATATATCATATGTATAGCAAAACCCCACCTCTGTCCAGTGACAAATGCAGAAGAATTCCCACACAAACAAACTGCTCCCAGTAACCTCATTGCTGTCTTCCAGAGAATTAGATCACGATCCTCACAGCTGATGATTGACATCCATCTCAACAGAAAGGCAGGACAAAGCATAGGCTCTCCTTAACCCTCTACCATTGATGAAGAACAGATTTTGCACTGGCAATGCTGATTCAAGCCATACTGAATGCTTACAATGGAAAGAATTGAGGGCTCTTAGCACGCACTTTGGAGGCCTCTTCGCTGTTGGCTAGCAATTTCAATCCTCTCTCCTAATGGAAGCATGTTTTTATGAGTGTTAACAATGCATTTTCCTTCCCTCAGTGTATTTAGAGATACGTGCTGCTTTCTGGCAGGTTGGTTGTGGATGACAGATTGGGAAGGATTTCACTTTGCCTGTGTTTTCTCTGTGGGGTTAGACAGCATGTGGGTGTGGTGTTAGATTGCCCATCTCTTCACTTAGACCTTGCGTTAGAGGATCAGGAGTATCTTTGACAGGTGCCACAAGACAGTCCTCTAAAGGGGATTCTGTTTGTGTAGTTGTCAGGTCAAGTGATGTTGTTTAAGCATATGTACCATGGTGGGTGTTGCAAACAGATTCTTCTAAGATATTCACGATCATGAAACCATATCAAGTGACTTGGTAGTGCTGCAGTCAAGCCATCTGCTCACTCGAAGCTCTTGACTAGGCTACAAATATTTTTTACCTTTTTAAACACAGAGTCTTTCTCTCTGTGTTAAAGTGCTATTTTGCCCGGTTAATACCTGTTCTCATTGCCCTTGCAGAGACCACAGCTCATCTACCTTGATCAAGTGACTGCTCTATTCAGAAGGAAAAGGGCCGAGAGGTTATCTCCAACCATACCAAATCACACTCTTCACAGCTGGTGAGGATCTGTAAATGACTGAGATAATACTGAGATGATAACTGGTGATTTAGTGAGATGACTCTCCAGATCTTCACGCAGCATAATGATGGTTTGTGGTGTGTGCTAAGTCAGGACCCATTGTATCAGGTGCAGGTAAGTTCATGATTTGATTAAATTCACAGTCTAAGAAATTGCATGTGTATGTGTGTGTAGGAGTTACTCATCTCTCTCTAATCATCTGAAAATATGACAACATAAGTTAAATATGTTAAGTATGAAGACTGAAGAAGTTAAAAGATGCCTTTCTAGTGCTGTTGTACCAGGAATTTATTTTTGCCCATATAAATTCCCAAAAGAACTGACAATTGGCCCATATGACTTTGCCTGTATATAAGTACAGAGAAGTTTCCTGTGTCTAAATGGACCTTGTCAAAATGTCTCCAATAAATGCACAGGGTGAAATCCTTGTAGCCTCTGAGATTATGAGGTTAAGGTGTGAAAGCTTAAAGCAAGCGAAGGAAATAATTACTGACTTGAGGAAATAGCAAAATCAACAGGAAAAGCCCATTTTTTTTCAGCCCTGATGACAGCCAGGAAAATTTCATTAGTCTTAAGAGGTTTGCTTTACCCTTTAATTTCCACGAGAAAGCTGAATTCCCCCTGCTCATGTGTGGTTAGATTTCTTTACTGAAACTACACTTGCTTGTGCTATTTTATTATTCCTGGTACTGTTGAGCTAGTGCCTCTAAGCTCTGCGTGGGGAATGACTTAAGCAGCTGGGCATTATACAAGTGCAGAGCAAAACCATGGTCCTCTGCCTAAGCATCTCACATATAATCCAATGCTTGAGGCACAGGGCAGTCATGGAAGACAAGGGGAGACAGGACAATGGCTGAAAGGGACACCTGCAGCCTGTCATGGATCAGAAACCACCACCATGGGAAAAGAAGGAGGGGGGCAACAATGGAACTTAGGGGGCTTCCCTCTGCTGCCGCTGTACCGAAAAGAGTAGTGATACCATCCTCTTTTTCCTCCCAGGGTGCTGGAAACACAAATGCAATGTATTTAGATACAAGCGCCTTGCAACTACCTGCAGGCATGCTGCTGCTTCAAGGCTTGGAAATCCCAGATCGGTGCTCCATGCAGCATGTTATAGTGTTTCTGATAGTTAGCCAACACTAGATATTTCAAAAGACAGAGCCCTTTTCCTCTACACTACTCAGCATCATAATTCAGGTCCTTGGCACTGGTGCTCCATGACACAGGGGAGGAAACTTTTGCCTGATCCCAGCTGATGGGCCGCCCAGTCCGTGAGGATTGATGGCCTCCGTAAATGCCTCTGCCGCTGTCTGTGCTGCTGAATGATCCCCACCTGTCCCACCAGGCCCTCCTTCTCCCCTTCCTTTCTTGGTGCTGACACCTTTTAGCAGCTGATAGATCACCATCTCTTTACCTCTCATCCCACATGAGACATATTTCACTTGCTGGGCGGGGGAGGTGGGGAAGGGGGTTCAGTGTGAGGAAAGCTTTGAGACCCAAGCCTCATCCCTCAGAGCACTGTGCTGCATCTAGGGTTATTTCCCTGCCTCCTCCCCGCCCCCACCCTGTTCTTTTAACTAGTGTTTTTAAGAGGGGTAGGAGATGATCCTAAAATGTATTTATTGTGCCCAGGGGAGGTGTGTGCATCTGTTAAATATTATTAAGATATCACTGATGAGTTGGTTTCACCTAAAGGCTGAAAAGAGATATGACGTTTACATGGCTGCTGAGGGATGTTCTGGAGCAGAGGAAAGGGCTCCTTGCTCTGTGATAGAACACAGGGATGGCACACAGATAGGTTCCAGGTCTCAAAATACTGATTCCTCTGTGCCTTCTGGTTGCATTGGATGGGAAGAAGGGCTGTATTCTATGCTCACCAGCATCACTCATTCTTCCTCTCAGATGAAGGATTTGGGTTTGCCCTATCCATCTTGTGACTCCTACAGAGATCTTCCTGCTTGCTGAATATGTCAGCTCCCAAGACTTTTTCCTAGGGATTTAAAAGCACATCTAGATTCTCTGTCCTTTTTTTTTTTTTTTTTCCCAGTTGCTTCCTTCCCAGCTATTATCCTCCTGATTATGACAGCCAGCCTTTCTGCTCCTGCCTCTCAGGCAGCCTTGGTTACGTGGGAGGAATTTGTCATCTGTCACTGTTCATGCTAATCCCAAATGAATTTCCAGGCCAGGTACAACCAACCCATCCCAGTTTCAGAGATCAGTCACTGGTCAAGCCACTGCTCCACCTTTGGAAAAGACCACAGCGGGGACCTGGATTCCAGGCTAAAATACAAAACAAAGGTCTCTTGGGTAAGACCGTCATCCGACATCGATGCTTTCGACTTCTCCCCTGAAAGTTAAACAGTAACTACAGGCCTGCTCGGGAGAAAAGAAAGCGTCGTCCTCCTTTGGGCTTTGATTATGTTTATGTAATGACTAAAGATCCTGATAAAGTATAATATCAAAACCAGAGAGAAGTAGGAAAAGGGAAAGAAATTAATTTTTCAAAATGTTCTCAATATTAACTTGATCCTTTCTGTCCTTGCAGGAGGGGACCTGTATCCTATCACACACCTGACAGTGCCCCTAGCAAAATTAGTCACGATGGCCCCATGCAGGTTTTGGATTTATTGTCTGCAAATTTGGCTGATTTGACCACTGGTCTGAACACCTGTGGAGTCTTGGAGTCCAGACTATAAGATTAATCTGTCAGTCACTCTATATAACAGCCTGTCCTCCTCTTCATCCTGGTCTGACACTCCCTTCCCAAGCTTGGTGTAGAGCCTGAGATCCAGTTTCACCGGAATGTAAACAGTGTCTGAATCCCCCAACTTCCCCACTTTGCTTCCGCTGTGAGTGCACGTTGGGTATATCAGCTGCTTGAAAAGTAATTATCCTCACTTCCCACCTGATAAATTAAAGACCCCCAGGTTCTTTGCTTAATGGTGCAGACCGATCCAAAAGTGCTTCTCCTGCAGAAGCTGTTTTGAGAATGTCCTAGCAACCCCACACCCCTCTGGACCTCATTGTGCTGGGACAACAGCCCATTAATCAGCTCTGCCTGGCTTGGAGATGGCAAAGGTCGTGCTGCATGAAGTCTAATCGGAAAAACAAATTCCAGCCCTCTGGAGTGCTTCCTGGCAGGAATGAAGAGGGAGACTTGCTTGGTTTCACACTTAAGTACCTTAAGGATTTTTCCAAGGCTAGAAGACAGCTGATGTGGAGGTTTTGTACTTCAAACAGAGGAGCACAAGTCTGCAGGGCTGTGTCTACACTGCTCTGCAGGGTGGTTTTGGAAATGATTGGGAGAATGAAGATCAACCAGATCAACCGTCCCTGTGTCTGTTCAGCTGCTTGCCAGGGATGCAGGGATCAAGCCTGCTGGAGCACATTCAGCCCCAGATTCAGTGAAGTACAACCGTAGACCATGCTGGCAGATCCACTGCCTACAGATACAGATGAAAAAATGGTCTTAGGCTCAGGATAGTCTTGAAAATACAGTGTGGCCTGTCAGTGGTTTCTATATAAGAGAGCCTGAGCCACATTAAGCCAAAAGCCCAGCTGCCCGAATCCTCTGACAGAGGCCAACAGTGGATGCCTAGGGAAGGATAATGCTTCACAGATAACTCTTTCAGCATCTGCTAGTGCAGAGGTGCTGTATCTGTCATTAAGAGTCCTTGATGGATTGATTTTCCATTAATCTGTCCCTTCAGGTTTTAAGCCCATGCAAGCTTTCTGCTTCCCCAGCAACTGATGTTGGACTTGAAGTGTTCATTGACATGCTGCATGAAGTGCTTTGTTTTCTGTTATGAGCTTGTCTCCTTTCAGCCTTGCATTATGATGGCCAAGCTACAATCATCTCCTATTCATCTTCTCTGTTTAGAACTCTGTAATACCCTCTTGCAGTTGTGGAAATGTGTTCTTGCCCTACTTGTGACAGTATTGAAATTTTATACCCTTCTTGATTCTAGTCTGTACTACTCATGGAACAGGAACAGCTTATTGCAGTGGTCCTAAAATCCATGAACCTACAAAATAATAACATAAATTAGAAATGATATCTGTGAAAACATCTCCTCCATCCTGGCAGATGCTGATATTCATAATATGATAAGCTGATATAAAGTCAAGCCAGGAAAAACAATGCATAAGCTGCAATATATTCTTGTATTGGCTTAGTACAAGAATAAAAACACAACAGCTTTTGTTGTGTGATATCGTGCTTGAACTTTCTGGCCCAAGAAAGCAGTCCTGTAGATGTAGGTTTGCACACATTGGCAAGTAAAGAAGTTGCTGCCATTTGGCTCCATGACAAGAACAGCACTGTGTGATAGTTCATTGCTTTCTCATAGACTCTGCAATAAATGTACACAGTGAATCTTCTGATCCTTTGGTGGAGAATGGGATGTTCCTTCATAGGCGAGACAAACCCCATATAACACCAACACTACTACAGGTGCATCAGTCTACAGCACCTCCGCTACCTCTGGTGAGCGTTTGCACATATTTAATATTGACCCCAGCAGTGATGTTCTCATCATTGCTGTAGGGAACACAGATCAGCTGCTTGTGTTGATAGATTCAATTTACACTTTTCCTTTAGTAGTTTCATCCTCTTGTTCTTGCTGTCCATATAATTCTATTGTGTTTGTATCACAAACATCCCTGTTGCAAATTTTTGATAGTGTTCTGTTGTATCTCCATACTCTTCAGCAGCGTAAAGACAATCTTAAAATAAGCCCAAAATGCCACTACTTATTTTCTTTTTTTTTTTTTTTGGCATGTGCAAAGTCCTCCTGTTATGTTCCTGCCTTTTTTTGCTCTCTCACTTGCTCCTGGAGGCTAGGAGGGTGTTTATACCTCTGGCATACACGTATACCTTGGGCGACTCCAATGGACTCTCCTTTTTCACTTGATGCAAGCTTCTCTCCCATCCCCAAAGAAATATCTCCATTGTTATGCACTAAAGAACACACAGGCTGTCCCGTTCTGCTGTATTTCAGATAAAGCACAGAAGTGAAGCACAGGGCATATGATGATAAGAAATCCAGCTCTCATGAAAAGAAAGAAAAGCTTGTTTCTTCCATTTTGGATAATTGGATCCACACCCTACACAATTTCTGTGGGTTACCACCCCAGTTTTTGGTGTTGGCAGTCCTTCTTGGCCAGAAAGATGGTTCTTGTTGGGCTTCCAGCAATTCAGAGCATGTTCCAGGTGCACAGAGCTTAGACCTTGTTTTGACCCTACTGTAGAGGTTTCTTTGTCTTCTATGTATCCTGCCATTGGAATCTTCTGAGCAAAGTCTTTGCCTGGGCCTACGGAATGGCCCAATGGGGCTGACATAAAGATCCTCTTGCTCCTCTCTCCTCAAGCTGAGCTGGGGCAAACAACAGCTTTCATAAGAGTCTGCTGTGAAGTGTGCCCTAAGCGTCCTGGTTATAGCCTGATCTTTCAGTGGAGTGGGGATATTAATCTATGAAAGTGGCTATTCAGCTCCTTGGAAGAAGCAGATGAGGCTCTCTGAGGCTTAACTGATGAGCATTACAGGTGAGGCTGAGGTGAACAGCTTGGAGAAAGGACTGAGCAGCTGTTGAAAAAAGCTCTTCTGGAGGGAAGTGGAAGAAGAGAGAGCATATTGACTCCTCTGGCAAGGATGGTGCTCTACAGACTTATGATCTTCTGCTGTCAGTGGGGAGAAAAGAAGCTTATGCTTTAGGTCCGCTGTACTTTTCATGCTTTTGTCCTCCTCACCATACTGGGATGCTCCTCCATACCAATAGCGTCACTGCCACAGCTTGTGAGTAGGGTGTGGAGAGCTCACAATACTGATATGGGTTAGTAATGGCATGAAAGGAATTGGGTTGTGGGAAACTGTGTCATAGCCTATATTCTCTACTGCTGACTCTCCCAGCTGATGGCTCATGGACCACTGCTGGTACATGAGAACTCAGAAATGTCCTGTGAAACAGTAGAGAAAAAGATGAATGCAGCAAAGCCACAGATGCCTTATTGCACAGCCAACATGCAATATCTGTCATGGGAAAAAGCCGAAGATGTTTCAGCCACACTGGAGCCCGCTGGACACAAGAAGCAGGAGTGAATGGGTCCTTCTTTGTGGAGGGCATTGGCACTAGCTGACCACAGGAGAGAAAGGAGAGGGATATGGGGAAGAACCTGTCAATGAATGAGGGAGCCAGAGGGGGATTCCTGAGAAGCTCAGAAAGAATTTTGAAAATGGGGACCCAACCCAGCGTGGCAAATGAAGCATGACCCTTCCTAACGCAGCATAGGGAAAGCAAAGAGGAGCCCAGCTGTTTGGATACTTGACACCAGGATCACGCTCAGCCGCTCTGTTCCCTGGTGCTGCTTGCAGTTGATGTCTGAGGGTCATTTCCACCATGGGATTACATGTGTGAAGTCTGTCCAGCGTATGGCAACTGCTGAGACTTTTGGAGGGGGTGACTTGGTTAAAGGCCAGGAAATGAACACAAGGAACTGTTGCTAGAAACCAAGCTGAGGCACGTGAAAATAATAAAATGGATGTCCAAACTGGGACCTCTCCTGGGGCTGCAGGGTGCTGACAAGCCGACCCTGGATGTGTCGCATCTCTCAGCTTCACAGCTCCTGACACACGGCATCAGCTCTCCCATATGTCAAGAGTCACATTCCCCACTGCTGGAATGCAGCCACCTCTGGAGCAGAACACAGCAGCTGTTTAAAGAATTGACAGAAACAAACCAGGGACAGGATGCGAAGACACAGCCAAAATGCAGAGGCAAACAAGGGAGGAAAAAATGTCAACCAAGTCCATAGGGTGAGTGTGATGGTCATAATAAAATGATAAAGACCGCAGCAAGTTACCAGGCATCAGCAGAGCTAAAGGAACAACCTAGATGTTTCCTGTTGGCCTGAAGCAAGCAGAGAGTAATGCAATTTAACTCTTCTTTTAGGTATTATGCCTTGCCATACTCCCTTGTGTTTGTTACAGCTAAGACTGCTGATGTAGACGGATATAGCAGCTTAGCTGATGCTTAGTAACCCATGGGCCTACGATAACCTGGAAAGAAGCACGACTCCTTTGTCTCTGGTGGACAAAGAATGTGAGGTTTGGTTTCTCTCGTTAAGTTAGTCTCACTGTGAGGCCAAGCTGTTAACCTCTTTTCTGCACTTCCAATCCTACTCCTCAGACCTTCTTGGAAACTGAAAGAGGGATAACCTAGAAAATAACCTATACACCTCTTAAATGCCATCAGAAAAGTTAGGAACGATTGAAAGACTGAATTGTCTCTGGTTTGGAGGTCCTTATGTGAGTTTTATCTGCTGAGACACGAACCATGCAAGGGAATGACCATTCCATGTGAGTCTTAGTCCCCAGCAACCTCCACCAGGCCTCTGTTTCAGAGAAGATACCGCACTGGAACATTTGCTAATTCAGTTTGCAGAGTCCTCAGGAGACCTGTGGATTTCCTTTTTGATTCTGGGGCATCGGTAGAGAGTTGGTCTAGCACAGAAGAGCTCCTCTTACCTCCTTCTCTTCCAGCCCAGTCCTGGGTATTCATCTGAGTTAGTCAAGAGTATCTGGACTGGCAATTACCTCCAGACTCCAGTTTAAAAGGAATTAATTAGAACGAGCCACCAACTGACTCCACAGTGAGACTGCTGTGTGGAGACATCCGGGCTTTGTATGGCAGCAACCACCTGAACAGGCTGGCTCTTGAAAGGAGGCAGAGCAGGGGAAGAGGAGCGGAAGATTTTGAGGTGGATAATGGAAGAATGAAGAGACAGAAAGGCCTGAATGCCCACACTGCCATTGCCCCTGCCATTTCAGGGCAGAAACAGCCATCTGCTATCCCTACATGGACTGCCCCTCACCAGCATTGGGTATGGCTACTTGGAAAGACATTTGTAAGCCTCCTCCCCATTGCATTCAGCGTGCAGCCACAAGAACAGCAGCCGTCTGGATTTCCTCCAGCTGTCCAGTGAGAGAAAGGGAAAAACATTTAGTAGTAGCAAAGAAAAGGAAAAAAAAATCAGAAAAAGGCCAGAAATCATTTTTCCTGGCACACTATGACGCACAGGTTTGGGAATGAGGGTTGTGAAAGCTTTTTGTTTAGCTTATTCTTTTCTGGTCTGACAGCTGATAAGTCCCACAGCCCAGAAACATCTGACAGGAGTGGCTGAAGCAAATTCTTCTTTCATCTGCCCATCATGCTCCTGAAGTGGAGTGACAGAGTTCTTTCTCCTTCATCTGAACACTGCTCTCTCTCCTCCTCCCTCTTTCGCGTGCTGTTGTTTGGAGCTGGGGAGAACTGGTTTCCTTCCTGCCTACAGCCTTCTCCTCAGGTTTAGGGCAACGTCCGTCTGCCCTTGCACCTGCTCCCTACAGCTGTGAGCTGCCTCTGCTGAAACCATTTGCACCCGACCCAGCAGCAGGCTGATGAGGCCCCTTCAGCTTCTCCTCAACTCCTTTCCCTGTCATATTTTCCTTGCTGCTCTTGCAATTAGCACGCTTGTTCGCTGCTCTTCTTGCTAGCTCCTTCTGCTTCCCCCGCATGCTCCCCTTTTAACCTCCTTCAACTCCTTGTGCACTCATTACAACAGTGCTTCTTAGATGCAGCTTTTGAGACACAGCTCCTCTTATTTGCTCTGTGGGTTGTGCCCAGAACTGCTAAGTATCCACTTCTGGGGTGCAGATTTGTAGTCCTCATGTCCTGCATCTTGCACAGACTGCTTAGGTCTTCACTGGCTCTGGCCTTGTGTAACCTGTCACGTAGTTACCTCTCAGTGGGGAGATACTCCTGACATCAAGCAGCCACAGCCTGCACAGTGGCTCAGGAATAGCAAAGCCACATCACATGTACACCAAGTAGTTACCACTGCTCAGCTGGTGAGGAATAGTTTGCATGCCCTGCAAATTTACCCCCCAGGGTATCACTTTGATGGGTGACACACGCTCTGACACAGCCATCAAGTTGGTGTGCTACACTGGTGTTGCCCTTTGGGGAAGACTGCAGCAAGACAGTACACCTTTGGCAAACCAGCAGTTGCCATGCGATGGGAAACGTGAGTGTTTTCGTGGCACATACTGAGCTGACAACAGTGAATGACAGCAAGGACTGGCATCTGAAATTAAATGACTGGAATATCTTCTCATGTGTGGGTGATGTGTGGGTGGGTAGCAATCTCTTTGAGGCCATGTATTAACTAGCACAAGGTGTTGATTTTTGATAGGGCACTGGCCCTCCAATCTGCTCGTATGTCATGGGGATGTACTGAAGGTGGCAAAAAAGGGCCTAAAACCCCAAGCTACTGAATAGGGATATTTTATTCCAAAGGTGGAGTTCTTTCCCACATAGTGGTAGGAAGAAAACTTAAAAGGAATAATTTAAAAAAAATACTGCAAATTCTTTAAATTATTTGGATTACAAATGGCACTGTACTTTGACATAAATTTTAACAGCTAGGAAAATCATGAACGATACTAACAAAAACCAACCAACAGAACCACTCTCCAGGTTGCCTGGAAATCTTGCTTTGCTTCCTGCAGCAGAAAATCAATGATCTAATTTCACTTGAACTTGACAAGCTGCATCTCCCAAATAAGGCACTCCATTGGACACTCTTGAAAATGCAAACTGTTTTGGTAGACTCCTTCCTTTGCATAACAAGGTTGTCATCTTGGTCCCCATGAGTGTTTTCTCATGCATGTGTTTTGCTGGAGAAAAAACAAGCACCTGTTTTGTGAAATGGGACCAAATGGGACCTCTAACATTTAATTTACTCACTTCTTTTAGTAGGCTCCACATCATGAATTTTTCTGCTGTGGGTTCTGCTGTCCTTGATCCCACAGCTCCCCCAGTCATCCCTTCCCAGATTCAAAAATACATGGCTGGGTGATGTCTGGCCACCAGCTGGGCCCCATAGTCTGTGCAAGAAGCTTAGCTGAATCCTCCCCATATCTCATGGTTGGTCTCACAATATTTGTTTATATTCTGTAAATTGGTGCAATGTGGCCCCTAACCAGGATTCTCACAGTTTTACAAGCAGCAACACAAGTCTTGCCAGGACAGCCGAGAATGTGCATGGGCTGATAAAAGGTCTGGTAAAACTGCTCTCATCTCAGTATCCCTGTTTGTATCTTTCCGGTGCAGCTTCAACAACAGAGGAAAAGAAGGAAAGAAAGAGTGCTGGGATGGGGGAGACAGAGAAAGTGTCTCAAGTATTTTGTTGAGTTGCTGGATCTGGTTCAGCGCCATTAAGAAAGGGGATATTGAAGAGTGCTTCTCATTCCACTATTTTGCAGTGGGTAATTGCTTTCCACACAGTGCAACGGGTTTTGATGTGAGTCCAGCTGCAGTAATGCAAATTACGGCAAAGGCTGTTCCAGTGCAAATGTGTTATTTGAGTGTCTCTTTACTTACACTATGACTAAACAGAAGCAGCTGTGGACAGAGGGCCATCAATGCTTTGTATCACACAATCTGGCATTCAATGGAAAGTTTTCATGTTTTCAGTTGGAAAACTTTCTTCCTTCCATAGCTTCAGATTTTGAAGAAATTTATATTTTGCGTGATGCAAAAAAGTGCCCTGAGAAACAATTGTTTTTCCACTGGAGAGACAAGCCTAGCGCCATTCTAACCTCCAGTATGACTCCCACATATTATGAGCCTCAGCATACCCAAGAGCCACCACTGTACGTTGCTAAGGCAAGCCACCTTTTCTGGAGGTCATCAGTTTCAAGAAAATAAGGTAAAACTGGAGCAAGGGCAGCCTGGAACAACAAGACTCCATTGCTAAGCCAGGGCAAGAAGATCTCATCAGTGTGCAGCCCTATAATCTGTAAGGATGAAAATTCCTTATTGCTCAGCTATTTCAAAACTCGCCTGGGGAAAGCACTGATGTGGAACAAGCTTGCCTTAGCGGAAAAGTGTAATAGATGTCTCTTACCCTGGTTCAGCTAGGACTTGCACAAGGTTTTCGCCATTAGCAACAGGGAGGCAAGGACTCTGGGTGAGCAGCTCTGTCTCCAAGACGGTCAGGCAAGTAGGGCAAAGATACAAGGCTGCAGTGCTTGTGGGATCTGGGGCTGGCTCACAAGGAATAGCAACCAAATCTTCAGGGAGAAATTTTGTACACGAATCTGGGCGTCTCTTAAAATCTTTTTTTTGCGATTGTTCTCAGGCTCTAAGGAGTAAGCTGTTCTTAATGGGTCTACTTGCAGCCTGGAACACTTGGCAAAGCAAGCAAACAAACAAGTGAATGAATAGAAACATAAAGAAGGACCATCTAAATAGGCCCATTTTGCTTTTATTACCCTCCTTAGAAAGAAGCAAGGAAACAAGAAAGATCTGCTCCATAGAAAACATGGTTCCCCAAAGGTCTCATATTCCTTAATTGCAGCTAGAAGCAAGTGACTTTCTCAGATTTGGTACAATGAGCCTTTAGGAACCACTGGGATTAAAACTCAGGATCTTGAATCCAACTTTTATTTCCCCCTTGAAATCCTAGACCACACAGCCTTCTGTTTATGAGTGTATGGGCATATCTATGCACGTAGAGGAGAAGCTCAGTATCACATAGGTGGTCTGCCCTCTTTCTGAAAGGATACACGTGGTAACTGAGATAAAAAACACGAGTCACTGTAGGGAAGATGGATGCTTGTTCTGACAAGCCTGTCAGCTGCCTGTAACTTTCACCTTCTGAACTTTATGGCTTCCATTTTCTCATTTAATCTCTTTTTTTGACTGGTCTTGATGCTTAAACCATAATTTACCAAATGGCTTTCCTTGGTAACTCATTTCACACTCTCATTACAGTCCGTTTGGCAGTAAACACATGTGGATTTCCTTTTTAACTCTTCATTTCCTAAGTTTTCGATAGAGAGGTTCTAAAGCTAAACCACAGGAATGGTATATGCAGCTCCGGTTTATTAAATCTACCCCACTGCGTCAAGAGTCTACAGCACATACAATTATTTGAGCTAAGCTACAGTTATGAGAGAATTCATTTCACCCAAGGGTAGATTAAGTCTGTAGGTGTTTTGTATTGGAATGGTGATACTCATATTGTAAGATGAGATGGAAATGCTAAATTCTTAGAGTGTCCTCAGGTGCCAGTACATGTTCTAAAGTTCATGACTTCCAAAGCCATGTTCAGCCAACTACTTCCTCTCCCTACATACTGCATAATCCATGTGCATAAGACTACACTAAAAAAGCTATGTAAGTGCCAAAGGTCAAGGTCCTTTGGGTCCTTTATGAGAAGTAGAGCCAAGGTACAATTAACTCAAAACCCGCAGAACATCTGAGTGCAAGAAACAACGACAGATGGAAATATGTACAGTCGGTTTTATCAGCAACCACTTTTATACCCTCAGGCATTGGACATTTCAGACTACTCAGATAAAATTAGACAGGAAAGAGAAGGATGAGAAAGCTCTTAGAACCTCAGTCTGGTCTTACATAGTATTAAGAAACCAGCAGGCAATTGCAACTACAGATTAGACAAACTCTGAGAGTCCAAGAGAAGTCCTGTGGCTTGTGCCTGGAGGTGATGAAGCCCCAGAGAAGTGAAATATAAATCTTGAGAGCTTCACAGCCTGAAAGCTTTTCTAGTCTGATTCTTCTGCTATCAAATGTAACTGTATCAAGAAGCATTCAAAAGTCAATTGATTCTTCTTCCTTCCTTATCCTGGACTTTATCATGTTTCTCATACTTTCAGTTTGGGGTCATCTGCCCTGTAAAACAAAGTAGCAATAAAGCAGCCCCTTACAGTAGGTAGTATCTATTGTCAGATGAGAAACACTGTTTGGTTTTCCTAGTTTAGCTTATTTGTATTTTCTGAGGAATGTGGAACAGTCGCTGATCAGAGTTTTATGCTTGTTAAAGAAACCTTCACAGGAAAGTTTCTGAGAGGACACTTCTGAAAGGAGGACCACTGTAATTTTTGACATCGGGGCGGACGGCAAGTCTAGAGAGACGGTTTCTGGCTAAACACAAGAATGAGACCTAGGAGATACAGACTCTGTGAGGGTCTGTCATGAGGGACAAGGAAAACAGAACCTGATCACCAAACCCCTCTGTTTTTTTTGGCAGTTCTCCAGTGGAACTCAGTACAATCTGTTCAATGTGAGCTTCGGGGACTTGGAAGGCAGATTCGTCCTGTTAAATCACGTTGTTTACCAGTCTTCCTTTTATGCTCTGAAGCTGATGAAGGCCTTGGGCCCTACCTCCTGCCTCAGTCCTTCCTTGAACGTGGTCCTCATGCCTTCTGGCGATCTTGGTGGCTCTCTGCTCACTCCTCTTCAGCTGCCCTAAATTTCTCTTATATTGGGGGTCCATAACTGTCCAAAGGAGTTCAGATGGAACCTCTTGAGTAAGGAACGAAGGGAAATGATCTGATCACGTTCTCTAATGATCACTTTCTGTAATGATTTAAAGTCGACTGCCTCACTGCCTCCTTGGCTGTTGCTCCTTTCCGTAGACAGTCACTTAGAGCTGCTAAGTACTGTGCAAATCTCTTCTTATTTGCCCCCAAACTGGGCTGCCAAAGAGTCTCTGTCCATCATTGTTACAGGCTGACAACTCCACTGCAAAGACCTGAGGATTTCCCAGTGGTTTCAATGGTTTTGGCTGGGCTGACTTTTGCTGTTTGCATGCTGCATTAAAGCTTATTAAATCAATAGCAGTGATTCACCAGGGAGGAGGGACACTAGCCAATTGTCTAAAACCTGAGCTGTAAATATCATGGGATCTGTTTTGCCTTGCTTTTAGCTGACAGGCGAGACAAGTAAAAGGGTTTTTATTCCTGTATGTCATTGGAGGGAGAGAGATTCCTATATGCAACTCATACCATGTAAAAGTTAACCTTCCCCCTCAGCCTGGACACAGTTTTGTTATAGCCAGAAATCATCTTAACAGCTCCTTCTGACCAGAGCAGTCACAGATCCCTCCCAGCCACAGATCAGAGTCTTTCTGAGAGTCTGTCCCTCTCGCAGGAACTGTCTTACTCCCTGGCAAGCAGATGTTAGATGGCATTAAAGAGACAACATTTTCTCAGGTAAAAATGTTCCAAATATAACAAGTCTATTTTTATTAAATTTGACCAAAGACCTCCCTGCTTTCTAATCAGAGAGCCTGATTTGCTGACTCCCCCAGACATAGCTGTCCTGGCTCACTACAGCTGTATCATGAGATAGAATTACATTTTTATAATGACTGAAATATTTTCTCAAGTCCTTAACTATTTTCATAAAAAGGAAAAAAAAAAGGGAAAGAAATTAGAAAGAAAAAAAGGAAGAAAAACTCCACACACCCTCCTGTAAAATCCAGGCACCAACCCTGAGTTGTGTGTGGTCTTTTTGCGTTTTATTTTGGCTTTCCTCAAGACACTGCTTATTGCATTGGTCTGGATGCTGTCCTACCAGCACAGTTTGCTGGCCAAGCCCTGATCCCAACAACAAAGTCACCTTGGCAGGTGCCAAAATAAACACGAGCCTCCAGCTACCTGTACCGACTGCTGACGTTTCTCTGTGTGTCGCAGGCCACGAGTCTGGAAAGGCAGTGCCTTCTCCCTCCATCTCTCTGATGTGTATCAGTCCTCTGACCTGCTCTTTTTTTATTCAAAGGAGCCTTCACCGCACTGCAACCTGGAGAGCTATTTTTAAATACCTTTTATTTATAAAAGTGTGAAGTTGTCCAGAAATAACTGACTCTGAAAGAGTAAAAAACATGTGCGTGCGTTACGGAAGCTGCACTTGCACAAACATGGTTCATACCTTCAGCTTTCTGTGTAGCTTTAGCTCATATGGGGGTGTGTGTGAATGTGTCCTCATGTGCAGAGCGCCTGGGGTGTGTGCCTGTGGGTTTATTTCGAAGGGACCCTTTTCTGATGTCAGCCATATTGCTCACAACTGGAATAGCTCCTCTGGGAGTCAGTCCAAGACTTTTTGATCACAAAATCACTTCCATTGGATTTACAAGGTGCAGCTAAAATTAGGAGGCATTTGAATTTATGAATGATGTAAAAGATGAAGTTACGGCTTGTGCTTAAATTGGTCAGAAAATTACAGGAGCCAAGTGGGAAGGGGAGCAGTCTGGCCATTTGCAGGCAGAGAAGGGGGTGGGAGGCTGGGTCACACAGGAGCATTGCTTTGTTTCCCTTTATTTTACAAGCTGTAGTGGTTGTTTTTCCACATTCCACCGTATAAGATAGACTGAGTCTCAAAGACCTGCTTCAAAGTCGGTTGAAAGACTGCTTATGACTTACTTGGGCTCCAGAGCCTGCTCTGATCAATATGGCTTCGATTTTGCTCCTGCTTTTGCATTGTGTGAGAGGGCAGATCTCACTGGCTTAGGAGCCTTCTCCTGATCCAGATGCATGCTACGCATGCACAGCTGTGTCCTCCAGTATCCACTAGAATTATTCCCTATAAAAGATGAATTTCAATTAAAACAAAACAAATAAGTAGAGCCTAGAAGAGCCTAGCAATTTCTCTTCCTGCACCTCAGCAGATCTGTTTAAGGTTGCCACATTTCAACATGCAAGGACCAAGCTAAACTTTGGAGATGACTTCCAAAATGTATGCAGATGTTAAAGCACAAAGTACAAATAATTAAAGATAGAAGTGAATAAATAATAGTTCAAAAATTAAAAATTGAAAAGAGAGGGAGGAAACAGAAGGGAAGAAACAGCAGTCCTTTTTTCCCCCCAAAGACTTGTGGAACAGCTGACCGAAATGTCAAAGGGAAACAGGTTTTGGAAGCAGTATTTCAGCTCCACAAACTTGTTTCTGTGCCCTTTCCTGGTTCAACATCTGCAGCCCATATTTCATCCCTGTAGTGCTCATTGGAGGACTTCTTTTCCCAAGAGTGGGGAAGGTGACACATTATGTTCAGGATATGTGGATTCAGATGTTGATTAGAGTTCACAAGGGGAACAGCTTAATGGTTTCAGATGAGAAATGAGACCCTCAGTTAATGCTGGGCCTAGGTCTAATGCTCTAAAACCAGGGTCAAACATCCTAGTGTGAGTGAAAGCTGTTGTATAATTGATATTGGGTGCATGGTTTTTTTCTAGTTGTTTTCAGCCTTTTTGCCTAAAGAAGAAAAGTCTGTGCTACCTGGCTGAGTGTCTGTGCACGTACGGCTGTGTGTGTACCTTTTTGCCTGTGCCATTCCCAGGGCTTTCAAGAGTCAAGACTTGTATCCTGTCTGTAAGAGGAGCACAGCTACAAATGATGCTACATTCCTAAAACCTTTGAGAAAACCTTGCAGCTGGTTAGACCAGGGCTCTCATTGCAGAACAGGCAGGAACGTGAGGATGCCTCTTCTTACACATCACAGAGACATTTTGTTTCATCCATTGGGAAAATTATGATGGAAACTTGCACCCGAGGGGACAGCCATGGAGAGAAAATTATGTGAAATCAGCACTAGCGCCAGCTCTTACAGACCTGCTGTGAACAACACATAGCAGGAATTACAAGAGTACAAAGAAAATGGTGAAAAAGGCACTTTGAATACTCAGTCCAGGGAGTGGATGGAGGGCTTAGGTTCCCAGGCCACCAAGATGGTTTGAAAGGTTTTATTGACAGACCCTATAAGCTCAGATGCAAAATTGTTAGGATTTGTTTTCTTCCTGGAGACATGTAAAAGAGCAAAGTTCAGAGGCAGTTAACCTGGAGATGCTTAAAAGAGAGAAATTTCTTGAAAGTCAGTATTCCCCTAAATCAAAGAACTTGAGAGAGGGAATTTTTTGGAAAAAAGTAAAAAAAAAAAAAAGAAGCAGCAAACATTTTACCAAAAAAACGCTGCAACTTCTTGTTTAAAAAAATGAAGCTCTTCTTAACCTGATTTTACCCACGCTTTTTCCCCCCCCAGCAAATTAGAAAAAGTTAATGTTTAGTCTGTGTCTTAATTTTTTGAAGTATGAAGGAAGAAATAATTCTTTGTTCCGTGGCAGGAAACCGCGACAATTTTAGGGGCAATCACTCTTCTCCCTAAACTAAAATGTAGGATATAAACATGATGATAAATGATGCACATTTTTTATATAAGAAAGTCTCAAATCGCTTCCTGATCAGACTGATCCTAGAGCTTTTCTGGTGGAGAGAAAAGCGTATGGGAAGTTTTTGCTAGACCCCGTTGGGCTTCTTTCCTCTCCCATCTTCAGCTCATGTACTGGGTCCTTCATAAGGAAGTAGAGTCACCCTGGCAGGTGGATGCAGTTAGTCTCAGTTACTTCATAAGCAAACTTGTTGTGTCTCTGGGGAACTGAAGAAAGGAGAGTTTATTTCTGAGACAGAAGGCAGCTGGCAGCCAAAACCCAAGAATAGCCATACTTTCTCCTCCAGGAGAAAGTTCAGGTTCTCTCTTCACTTGGCTCATTGGGTTTGTTGTTGTTATTCTTGTTTGAGAAACCAGGAAAGTCCCAGAAGGACACAGTGGAGCTCTGATCGGATGCCAAAGCAAAAAAAGCAACAGTATAAAGCCCTGCAGGATGGAGAGAAGTTTACAGGGTTATCCAGGTTTTCAGAAGTGCACCCAAAAGTTCCTGTTTTGGGACTTCGGTTTTGGGAGCCCAGCCTGGCAGCCATGCATCCTGAATGAGCTGGCAGTTTCATTCCTCTACCCAAACATGGAACGGTCTGCATTTCTGTAGTGAAAGCTGATATCGCAAGAGAGGAAAAAACAAATCAAATGAGGGAAGTGTGTTTCATTTGACAATGGGTCTTTAGAGCCTGCATTTTTTTGAGCTAGACTCTTGGAGTTGAAAAAAACAAAAAGAGAACAACCCACGTCTGAGACACGTGCAAAATATAGCTCAAATCTAAAGGCTGTAACTGTGTGAGAAAAGTCAGATGTTAAACAATCACAGTTTTATTCCTCCCAGCAAGACCGCCTGTGCACCTGTAGCCATTATTGTCTCTACTGTATAAAGTGAAAATGAATATCACATTGTATTGAAAACCCTCGTGGAATACAATTACTCAACAGGAACTGTCCTAAATCTATCAGCTGTAACTCACTTGTAATTTTGTGGGACTAACGCAGAGAAATATTTCTCCATGCGTGGTTTGCACCCAGCCTTTCCCTCCATTAATACATTTCATCCACTTTTGCTTACGATGGCTAAATTACTTGTAAAAGATTAATCACCTATGGGAAGTGTCTGTCTTGGTCTGTAGGAATGACATTATACTGCACATTAAATGCTGACACTATTAAACTCTGCCGGACATGTTTTGATATAATAACTCTGCAGACCACAAGTGAAATGAGTCCCTCACCAATTCACTACCTCATTGTTTTTCTGTCATCAGGAAACTTTGGAGTATAGACTCAGCCGACGTAGCTCAGAGTTTCATTCATGTCAGTGGAGTAGCTTATTATTGCTTTTTATTTCCCTAGAAGTTCTGCTGAGTTTCCAGCCGCAGATGGGAATCTTCGTTCAACAATAACCTTGACCTGAGAAAAAAGGAGCTGCCATTTTCCAGGCAGATATGTGGGCTGGTTGGGAAACTGAGGCTCTATCAATTGAAATCAATCATTCAAAAACCCCCAGATTTTTCTGAGTTTCAAAATTAATTTTTTGCTACCTTAGAAAGTAGAAAATTGTTTTGCTTTGGTGCTCAGAAACTGCAAATGTTATGGGTGGCAGCTTGGGGAAGTTCTGCACCTTTTTCCCATTGGAAAGAAAAACAGGGGAGATGTGAAAGAATTGAGATACAGCAGTGGTGAAGGGACTCCAGCTTTTTTCCCCCACCGTGGAATAATATTTTGAAAGAGTCTAAGAGATTTTTAAAACTGATTTCTTTCCCTCCAGTCATGCAGTTTTCATTTATCTATTGCTTTATCTTCCACTTAGAGGAGTTGCTTTCAACCTCCTGCTGATTTGCTGACCTCTCAACACTTTCAGTGAAGGAGCAAAACCAGAGGAGAAGCTTTAGCCCACTGAATTTTGGCTTGTCTCTATTGCTGTTCATTGTAAGATACACATGTGGATCACAAGTTGACTGATTTAGACCTGAGAGCAGAGGCCACACTCCCACACCTGGTTGTATGGCTCTTCCTTCTTCCTTCAAATATCATCCAGGCATCCTGTATCTTTGTTAGCATTCTCACATATGATGGCTTTGCCTTTGTGGACTCTCTTCATGGTGGACCAGAAACCAGGATAATTTCAGCTAAATAATTTAGTAACAGATTTCTTGGAGCAAAGAGGATCTAGGTGGCCTCCTTTGAAATACTGAATAAATTCTCTATCCTAACATCCATGCCTGGGTTCGGAAAACCTGCTTTCCAAATCCGGTTAGTTTCTCTCCCTACAGCTGCATTTCTCCTTACCATTGCCTATTTCCTTCTTGTCACCAGGGCACTGGTGTCTGCTCTTCTTCTTCATGTGCCTGCATTGTTTCCCCCCTCAAATTCTCATTTGCTGTATGTGTGCAACATTCACCGCTGACCCCATCCTGGCCCTCATCCTGTGCGAAACTCTCCCTTGAAGCTGATGGAAGGTCTTCTAGTACCCAGTAGGAGTAGATGTGTTTGGCTGTCTCGGCACACCAGTATAGTAGACACCATCCTGCATTGCTGGGCAGGCAGTCATTATCTGTTGACGTCCTTGTGTGCAAGGGTTTCCAGGCTCACTGGTACTTAAAACCAAATTCTCTGATTCTCCCTGAGAAGAGATTAAGTTTGGATCCCTTGTCTGTAGATGTGCTTGTGTAGAGCAAGGAGTCTAAGAAAGGAGAAGAGAACATGGTGCATCTTTCAAGGAACAGCATTTTCAACAGCAAACCCTTCTGTTGCATAATCTGGGATGTTTCCTAGCAGTCCACACAAAGAAAAGGGGTATTGTCTGGTGAGTGGCTTCATTACTAATCTCTCCTGGATGCATTTTAATTCATTTTAATGACTCTGCCTCCTGTCAGACCTTTCATTTGTTAAAGGGGTTTGTTAAAGAGATTAACTGCAAGGGGAATAAGAACCTCAAAACACTCCCTTCCCCCAACTTCTCCCAGCCCTCCCCTCAAGATTAATATTACACCAAAGAGGAAGAAAAAAGGTACTTTCTGTGAAACACATTACAAGACTTTTAGGAAGAAAGGGAAGGAGGAGGAGCAATGCATCGTACTGGACTCCCTAACCCATGGAAGAGCTAGAAGGTGGTGGTATTGATGTGATGCTTTTGCATCTATATTGTTTCTCATCTATGTGTCTATTGAAGCTTTGTGCAAACACAACCATCTGTTAGGAATGCCATCTTAGGGAAACAAACCATCTGCTTCAATTTACTACCACTCCTGTTTTCTACTCCTGTGACAGCTTGGAATACGCTGCCCCACCCCTGAAAAAAAATTGTACCATCCAGTACCTATGCTGTAAAAACCTTTCAACTGAAATCCAGGCCTTCAGCCAGCTGAAGGAATAAGAGAACTTCTGGGTTTCCCTAGGGATCTCAAAGCCCTTTGCACAGTGTGGAAAGTGGTAAAGTCAACAGAATCCCTATGTGGAGCTATGACATTATTTTCAAAATTCATGGTCTCAATAGATGGTCTTTGAGCCACATCTTTCACAGATTTACTGGAGAGATTCCCTCAGCTAGCTCAAGGGACTATGTCAGTCCCTCTTGCTGTCCATAGAACATGAAAGCAATTTCCCTATATTCCTATGGACTCTGAATCTCACTATGGCTGGATGAGGCTTCAGAAGATTGTGAAGAGGATAACAGAACGAAGTGGCATGCAATAGCAGAATAGTTTATCCTGGTCAAGGACACAGCTTTCTTCCTTACATCTCTAAATGCTCCTCTAATGGACAATTGGAGAATGTGCTATGTAACCAGCATGCCTTCTGTAGACAATGCTTACGCAGATGCATCACAGCCTCATTATACATTGTAACGTAAGCACAGAGTCTGTTCTTTCTGTAGGCTTACCAGTGGGTTGAGTCAGACCTGCTTGTAGAGGGGAAATAGGATGTGTTTCAATAAAGAAATGTGTGGGATCTTGCCCTTAAGCAGTATTACCAGCTAAGTTGAGGATGGAGTAGGACTGCCTAGAGCAGGTCAGATATTGAGCATAATACAACGCAATCATGCTCTGTTGGGAAACAGACAAGAACCATATAGTGATGGATAAGCAGGAGAACAGCCTGTATGTATGAAGCAACTCTTTGACTATTCTTGCCATTAGTAGGGATTCCATTTTACTACTGTCTGTAGTTTTGGTTACTTCTTTTCAGGAAAGATGTAGACCAGCTGAAAAGTAACAGGAATGACTTAGAAAGAAAGATTGAAAGTAGGGTTATTTAGTCTGGAGAAAAGAAACGGAAGGGGTCTATGATAGGTGTCTTTGTGCACATGCAAATCTGCAAAGAAAAAGGAACAACCTGTTTTGCCTGTCAGTGCAGACAGGGTGAGAAGCAATGGGTTAAGCAAAGGAGAATTGGTTGGAAATAAGGAAAGGTTTTTTGGTATTAAGAGCAGAGAAACTAAGGACAGTATTAACAACTTAGGGGAGAAACATCCATCACACAGGGAGACAAGTCCATTCAGGACTTGTGGAATCGCAGGCACTAAAAGCTGGAAGAGGAGGTTAGATGTAACACAGGTATAACCATTCTGCACTGGAGTGACTTTTCATGATGATTTTTTGAGGTCCTGGCCATCTTGTTTGCTATGATCATCTGTGTTTTCCATGTAGTGAGTCTAAGAAGTCTGATTTGACCATGGCTGTTCTAGCTCTAAAGGCTAAACACATTTCTGAAAAAGGACAGAAGTTATTGTGGATTCATTTGGGATGAAATGGTAAATATTCATAAACAAACCAAAACCATAAAAAGTCTGATGGAGAAAAGAAAAAGCTCCATCTATTATATTGGTGTATTTTAAGTTTCAGGGATGAATCCATCCTGCCATCATGCAAGAAAGTTCCACACCCTTATAAAACCGATATAATGAGCAGAACATGGTAGCAAATCTTTGGGGGTTTGTTTTAGTTTGGAAGGCGTTAAAGAAAATTGTTGTGCAGAGGGAATGGAAATGTTGCCTGGGTGCCAATTCCACAAGAGCGTGTGCTTCTAGAGCCAGGTATGCCACTCAATGAAAAGCAGTGTTCAGCTCCTGCCATGGTTTGGGGGTTGGCCAAAGAGGTTAGAGAGGGGTGGCTGGAAGGAGAAAGGAGCCCGGTATTTTTTGTTGCCAACTTTCTGCTTTTTGTCCAGCTTCCCCTACACAAATGACATCTGAAATGCAAGCTGGCCCCTTTCCGCTATGGAAACCTCAAACCAAATGTAATAGCAGGGGCTCATATTCAAGTGTCCCATAAAGTGTTGCAGAGAATTGTATCATCAGTGTGGTGTGGTCCAACCTCTCCAACCTGAAGTCTTCCCCACCCTAAAATTTTGGACTAGCCAAAGTGATTTGGGCACATCTTTGATTCACACATATAGACATCTATTAATTTGTATTACTTCATTGCTTTACATCCTGGGAACAGAATAACAATCTGTTATTCTAGATGATGCCTAAGCAATGACTACATCCCACAAGGCTGTAAGCTGATGTACGCAGCAATGGATGGGTGAATGATGGTAAGCTGATGGGGAACCCAGACAAAATGTTCCTGCAAGTGAAAGATAGCCCAGCAGAGAAAGATCAACTCAGCACCTTCACAACTTTTACTGTTTATAAATTGGGCTCAAACCTGCAGAACATACAGGGTACAGAGTGCCTGCTGCTGGACTGGGCTATGGTTTGACAGAAGTGGCAGTGATCTTAGCTTACTAGGGCAATAGGTGCACTTCTGTGTGCCAGTGAGCTTTGCAGATCTCAAATGCTGGGGTATTTTCCCTCCCTCTTGACATCCATAGGATCTGAGAGCAATTTTCTTACAATAGCATTCAATCCCTACGGAATCTCACTTCTTTCACCCCTATTATGTGCCACAAGACTTTCCCACAAGGGTTTAATCTTTCACTGCCTCAACTGAGAAATCTTGGAAGCAGAGAGAGCACAAGACAGACGAAAGAAGAAAGAAAACACAGTTGGGAATTGTTCAGCCTTGTTCCAAGATGCCCTGTCTCCCTACAGCTGAGATTGTTCTGAAATTCACTGGTACTAACTAGCATTCATCACTCCAACCCACAGCAATTTACTGGTGGCGATTTTCCGCTTCCAGCTGGTGACTTCCTGACCTCAGAGGTTAAGACAATTTTTATTCATGCTACTGAACTTGGCATCTGAATTTTAATGTCATGCTTTTTGCTTCCCTGCCTGTCCTGTTTTTCTGGTGGAGGCTTAGAGCTTTTGGAATCTTTTCAGGGGAAAGGAGAAGTAATATGTCAACCCTAACGTGTGACAGCAGAACATGGCAAAAGGATTGCTGCATGGCAGTGCAAGTCTTGTATTTTTAGGTGAGCGCTGTGCTGCTGGGAGAGAACACTCATTGGTCAGCTCAGTTTCTGATGACTAAGGTGTGGGTCATGTTATAAGGAAGGGAAGTAAACACATAAGTAAACAGCAGACATTAAGAAAGAGTTACCATGAAAGACAGAAACATCAATACAATGGGATATATTCTGAATTAACTCTTTCAATGGGCTCATTCAGCCATTGGGGAACAATTAACAACAGTGGAAGTTAGATAGCTGTCATTCAGGCTCTGGGTAGCAAAATCCACAGACTCGGGCACTGAGTGAAATCGGAGTGAACAATGTCTTTGGTGACCTGCAATTGGGGTTTTTAGCATTCTGTATCAGGTCAGTGTCCTTAAGTAATTTGAAAACACTTGGAAAAAGAAAACAAAATATTTCAGTGATCTTTCAGTGACTCATCTTCAGTCCCACCTTACTCTTGTCCACAGTCCCTTTTATATAAGGTTTAATCATAGAAGATAAAGTTAGAAACATCCTTAGGAGTTTCCCTTGAGAAACAGTAGAATGAATTTATTTCCATTTGTTTATTTAATACTTGATAATGAAACTGGGGGTGGCTACCTGATACAGTATCACAGCATACATTTTCACCATTGCACCAAGAGAACATGATACTTCTCTTTTGTCACTGCTGTCCTCTATTTAATGCCTTTGCATTTTTTATTAATTGGTGTCATGTTCTTTAGTGTCCAGAGTTCCTACGCAGGAATGCAGCAGTGTTCCTGTAACAAAATATAAAGAACAGGGGTCTATGAAAATTTCTTTCTTCTCCACACATCTCACCCCACCTGTCCAGCCAAAAGTGACCCTCAGGACCAGCACTTTCCGAATTCAGCAGTCATTCATGAAAACAAAAAACTGAGCAACAACAGCAACATTTACTACTTTGGTTTTTCACACTAAACAGAAGATTCCCTTTCTGCATTAAAGTGGAACCTCTGAAGCTGTGAATGTGAAATGAAAACCTCCATCTGTGTCTCCGTGTGTTCCCGTGGCCTCCCTACTCTGCTCCAGGATAGCTGAATATCAGAACAACAGATCAGCAGTGGCAAAAGAAATGAATGCCCCATTTGCCCACAGTGTTAAGATGGGGATCATTCAAATGTTGCCAATACTTGTTAACACACAAATAAAAAGGCAACCCCAGGTCTTTGCTGGGGGAACAGAGTAAGCTGGCTCTGGAGACACCTTCAGCTATTTTCTTACTCACTGCAGGTATCCTTGGTTTATTCATTGCAGAAAACATTTCATTCACTGTGAATGCACGTGCTGGCCAATCTCAAGGACTGAACCAGGGACTGGTTTCTGCAATGAATAAACCATTAGGAGAGTGACGAGGATGGAGAAGGGGCTGGAGCACAAGCCCTATGAGGAGCGACTGAGGGAGCTGGGGTTGTTTAGCCTGGAGAAGAGGAGGCTCAGGGAAGACCTTATTGCTCTCTTCAACTACCTAAAAGGAGGTTGTAGTCAGGCAAGGGTTGGTCTCTTCTCTCAGATGACCGGCGGCAGGACAAGAGGACACAGTCTCAAGCTTCGCCAGGGGAGGTTTAGGCTCGATATTAGGAAAAAATTCTTCACTGAAAGGGTGATTGGTCATTGGAATGCGCTGCCTAGGGAGGTGGTGGAGTCACCGTCCCTGGAGGTGTTTAAAAGGAGATTGGATGAGGCACTTAGTGCCATGGTTTAGATGATGAGTAGGTGTTGGTGTTGGGTCATAGGCTGGACTCGATGATCTCAAAGGTCTTTTCCAAGCTTGTGATACTGTGATACCATGATACTTTGGGAGTTACCAGTGTGGCTCTTCACATGTTGAAGGAAGAGCCAGGCTAGAGCTGAGACTGAAGGGTAATCTAGCAAAAGACTCTCACAAGGACTTCCGAATGTCAGCAGTATGGTGAGCCCTTCCCTATAACTTCTTTCTCTCATTAGATTTCTGTCTTCTTTCTGCTGCTAGCAGGAATCCTCTGGGTTTCCATTATTTTGAAAATGGTTAGTCTTGGGCATGTTTTGTTACTAACTTCCATCTGGTGCTGTCATTTAAGCTAGAGCTAAACGAGTTGTCACACGCTCAGAGATCAGCATAAATGTCCTGGCATCAAAGGTTCATAGCCACAATACACCAGGCTGCTTCTGAAAAGATGCAAGGATCAAGTCCATTGCGACGCAAATGTGGCTGATTCCCTTGCTGGTGTTTTGTTTCTGTCTGGGCTTAGAGAGGGGAGGCTGAGGACAAGAAAGGAAATGTTCTGTGGGAAGATGATCTGGCATTTTTTCTCATTCTCCCCCCACATGCATTCCAAAGAGTTATACACCAGATAAGCAGCAAGCATTGTTTGGCTAGCTAACTACTATACAAGCATTATGGACCATCTGGGGACTTACAAAGCCTGCAGGATATGAATTGAGGGTGTGCTGGAAGTAGAAGCTGAGCTGGTATCCTGTGTCTAAATACCAACACAGCTGCTTGGAGCAGGAAAGGGGAACCCTCCAAAGGAACAGCGGCAGGGGCTCTTCTTTACGAAGGATATTGTTTTTGAGTAATTGAGTTGGTTGTGAATCATCCGTTTGAGCCCATGAAATAAGATTCATCCCAACAGAAGGAGCTGTGAGGGGTACAGCAGCAGATTCAAAGGCTATTATTATTATTAATTATTATTATTATTACTAGTATCATCATCATCATCTTCATCGTCATTGTTACTTTTTCATTTCTTAAAGAGCTCCTCAAATTTTTTCTGTCTCTTGATATGCGTGAACTCAGTATCGTATGCTGGCTCTGGAAAGGAGTCAGTGTGCTTCAGATGAAGGGAGGCTTGAAAGACAGCATTTTCCCATAGCCTGAAGAGAAGCAGCTTGCTGGCTTTCACCATGTGCCAGTGTTACAGGGACAGCAATGCTATGGATACAATTTCTCATGAGCTTTTAACAGGTGAACCAGGCTGAAGAGGGGGAGGAGTCACCCTTAAAAACAAACACATATCTGAGCTTGTGATATTTTATGAACAAGAGATGTACTCAGGGCTCTGGGGTGGAGGGATTTTGATCTAAAACAAACAGGGTCTTTAGTCACGTCTGGAGACCTTGTTAAAATTCTTTCTGCTTGCAAATCCCTCTGATAGAAGGGAAGCACGCTTACCTCCAGTGTGACCCCAGCCCGGGGTTTTGCCAGGGGTGAATTTGCTCCGCTGTGACTATTTTCTGAATTCTAAGCACATACTAATGTATGTTTATCTCAAAACACCAGACTCTCTACTTTGCTCCAGCTGTTTAGCTTCATGCTGCTGCCCGACTTGTGGCCAAGAGGGCCAGTGGCATCTTGGCCTGTGTCAGAAACAGCAGGAGCAGGGAGGTGATTGTGCCCCTGCGCTCAGCACTGGTGAGGCCGCACCTCGAGTGCTGGGTTCAGTTTTGGGCCCCTCACTCCAAGAAGGACATTGAGGGGCTGGAGTGTGTGCAGAGAAGGGCAACGAGGCTGGGGAGGGGGCTGGGGAATGAGCCCTATGAGGAGAGACTGAGGGAATTAAGGTTGTTTAGCTTAGAGAAGGGGCTGAGGGGAGACCTCATCACTGTCTACAACTGCCTGAAAGGAGGCTGTGATGGGGTGGGTGCTGGTCTCTTCTCACAAGTGACAAGCGATAGGACAAGAGGAAATGGCCACAAGTTGAGAGGTTTAGACTGGATATAAGGAAGAATTTCTTCACTGAGAGAGTGGTCAGGGATTGGAACAGGCTGCCCAGGGAGGTGGTGGAGTCGCCATCCCTGGAGGTGTTTAGAAGATGGATAGAGGAGTTTCTTAGGGACATGGTTTAGGAGGGAGGCAGGCACGGTTGGACTCAGTGGTCTCAGAGGTCTCTTCCAACGTTATGATTCTATGACTTCTCCTGGTGGCTGCTCTTCACCAGTGCCATTCATTCAAATGCTGCAGTCAAATACCATCTCTGAATTAAGTCAGTATCTACAATGGATCCCAATGATAGTTGAGGGCTCCCCGTGCCATGTGCTGTGGAAGAACAAGACTTAACTAATCCCTGATTTGAAGAGGCTTCGGACAAGGAAAGAAAATAAGGGCTCCAGGGAAATGAAGGAAAACTGCCAAGGTTATTCGAATCGTCAAAGATTACTGACCCCCCAGTCTGCTGATTCTCAGCCCACATCTTTCTCCCCTCAGTTAACAGCTGTACTAGAGAGAAGTTAGTTAACCAGCCAATGCAGGTGAGTGGTGCCACAGGAATCAGGTTAGATTTTACAAGCAGTCTGCTTTTAACTTGGACAAGATGCTTGCTATATCTCATACACCCTGAAACCACTGGAGTTCAGGTGAAACTACATAACACACGGAATAACCTTCCACTTTCTTTTGTTCTTCGTAAATATTGAGTGATTTTTTTCAGCAGAGAAATGTCTCAAGTTCCAGGGAAACCCTCAGCCAAGAGGGGATAAAAAAAAAGGACCAGTCATCCATCATATAATTTCCAAGTAATATTTGAAAAGTAAACATTGCAGAGCATAAGTCTTTGCAGACAGATTTCCAAACACCTAATGTGAGAGATTCAGCTATCCAGCTATACCCAAAGCCAGTGCACTTCAGACACAGTTTCTGCGGAGTGGTTTCAGATGGAGTGCAGAATTTGGTCTTCCTGCTCCACCAAAATTCTTATGGGTTAGGACTATTGTAAGTTTTTGGAAAGTACTTCAAAAGGCACTTGAGTTGAAGAAATAATTATTATATAAGTTACAGCTGAGCATTTATGGGATAATTGCCTTTCCAGAAGTGTACCTCTAACACACCCTGGCATTGATGTTTTCAATTCTAGGGTGAAGACTAAAATGAAATGAGATCAGCAGGAAATACATATTCATTTCAAATTCATTTAGCTACCCCAGGATACAAAAATAAAGTCTTATATATTTAAAGACAGAAAATCATTATAATAAGAAAAATATGGTCTAGATGAAGGTAAGTGATTAGGTATGTTTGGGGAACCATGGGCTTTCCAGGAGTAAATTAGTCCAGATTTTGTCCTTATTTGTAACTTCTATGTTCAAATAAAAATTATCATTCTACATAAACTAATTGAAAAGATCTTCTGCAAGCCATTCGGATCAAGCATCACAAGTAAAAAAAGAGTTAAAAGGTGGAAAAATTGGAGGACATCATATAAAATTCAAAGGCAAGCATAAAACAAACAACAGGAGATATTTCTTCACATTAAGCTGCTAAACTGTGGAATTCCTTGCTGTGTGATGTTCTGTGCTAAAGATTTTTCTTCCAGTAATGTCTTCAGCTGGTCCTTGTATCCATCAAATGCTGTTCAGTGTGAAGACACTAAAAGTGGCTTAGGAAGTCCACAAGCCTGAAATGACAGAGGCCTGGGGTAGTATTCTGGGAAGGTATCAGTACGCGCTTGTTTCTTCTTGTGACTCTTCCTTGGGTTTCTTCATTGCTCATGGCCTGCTGGAAAGCAGCTGGCAGCGGACAGTTCTAGGCATTCCCACAAATGCTCCAGAAAGAAAAAAGCCCTTTTAGCCTCTGTACACTGGTGGTATCTTCAACTCTGATTTCCTCATCTCAATTCCGCATCCTCTTGCTTACGTTTTCCTTTCTTCAGAGTGGTTGCAACTGGAGAGGTTCAACAGAGAACCACCAAACGGAGCCACATGAGCCAGGGTGCCAGTAATTGTTTCTCCTCAACTCCATGGAGTTCAAGAACATGTCCTTATCACCTATAAGCAGTACATGGTGGGAAGAAGTTGTCAGTCCTCTGCACTGGTCCCAGTAGCCATGTGCACTGAAGAATTCAAGGTTTGCAGAAAATAGGAACCAGAATGGTGCCAGGTAGGTGCAGCTGTCACTGGATCTCAACAATCTTCAGAATATTTTTGTGCAACCACAGCACCCTCAAAACAAAACTTTGGTTTATTCCTTTACCTGGAGAGAGGAAGCAAGAGCTCTCCTTGGAGGTTTCATTTGAGTGGTAGCCCTTTAACTGAACACCGGGGGCTAGTGTGTTCTTGATAAGCTGAAGCTCCCCCTTGGTGAGCTCATTTTGCTCCAGAGGGAATTACTGCCCTTGTCTGGATAGAAAGGCAGGTGATTATGAGAGTTTATGGAGAATGAGGGTGAGAAGGCAGTGTAATTGCTGTTATGCAGATGGGGAAAAGCTCTTGGCTCCAGATGCATTCCCCAGAGAATCAGATAATCCATTTAGTGAGGTTGTTGGCTCCCCTTCCATTTAAATTGCTATGCGGCTGGGTGCTTCTCCCAAGGACTTTGGAAAGGCAAAGTATGAGGATAGGTCAATGCCATGCGTTCAACAAGGGTGGAAGATCTGCTCCCAGCACATGGCTGGAGTTTGCTCCCACAAAGAAATATAAGGACTAAAAATGCTTATTAGGCAGGAGGGAGTGTGGAGATGGGGTTGCCTTCTTGGAGGCCGCAGCACAACAGCTTGGGAGTGTTTCTCAGACCTTACTCTACAATCAGGTGGTGAAATACCCTCTTAGCTCAAGTTGCAGGGGAATCTGGTGTTTTGAGATCAAGGCAGGCTGAATAACAGCTACAAAGATTTCCTTCTGTGATGTACTACTTTCAGACTCAGACATACCCAGAAGAGTTCTTCTTCCACTACCTTGGTTCTGTCTTTAGGCAGAAATCCTGCAAGGAGCAACAGAGTTTGACACAAAACACGAAAGGAGCAGGCAGGTACGTCTGTGCCCCGGTCCTGGAGCATGCACCTCATTACACCATCTTCACCACAGGTACTACAGGCACTCCCGGTGGTTTATCTTGGTCTTGAACTCTTACAAAACAAACAGCATCACAAGCAAGAACTTACATTTAAGGGATGCAATCTAATTCCTGTACTCAACAAGCACATTATTTTTGGGGAGCAGGAAGTCCGAGAAAACTTGAAGACTCTGAAGTTTACGGTCAGTGAGTGGCTGTTTAGACTAAGCAAGTAAGGGAAAGATGGACTGATAAACAGTCTACTGGAGTGGAAGCTGACAGCTCTGTGTTCTGTTTTCTGTCCCTGTGAATCATGTCAACCCACTGACATGATGTTTCCTCTCATTTTGAAGTGGGGACAAGACTCTTGGGAGCACAGGGAGCTGCACAGGTCAAAGCCATTGTTCTACTGGATTGCACTTGCTAAAGTCATGATGGGAGTTTAATAACATAGTGTTTATTTCCCCCCCCTACTCGTTCACTTTTCTTTTAGCCTTTCTGCAGCTTTAAAGAAGAAACATAAAAAATGCTGCTTCTTATGCATGAACAATCACTTTCAAATGCCAGATCTCAGTCCATAGCCTCCTGGAAAGGAGTCAAGATCTAAGGAGTCTGTTTTCATATATTTTCTGTTATCAGCCCCCATCACAGATCGAGGTTTGTGGTTTTACAGCTGATGGCAGGTTGCCTGCATATCTCAGGGCTGAAATGCAAAAATAAGCCAAGCATGAAGACAGTATCAGCTTGATGCTACATGCCTTTCTAGGGCTATTAGATAAGAGATACTGTTTGTACAGAGCAAACCTGTTACCTCAGGAAAACAAAGCTGCTTTTAACTGTGGCTTGCTTTAACTTTCCTCTTAAACAAATTTGCAAAGTACATGAGTCAAAGAAATGGATAGCAAGATCATCAGCTTTGTACCACTGACCACAGCGTGGCAGGAACAAGCTGAAAATATAGTCTTGGGCTGAGCTGCTCTGTAGGTGACCACATGATGTTTCATCTGAGGGACTCACTACCAGCCTGGAGAAGATCAGCGTTCTTTTGATCTTAAGCCGAAAGCCCCTTTAGCAGTGAAGTATTTCCAGAGGACAGTCTTGATGCCATACACAGTGTGTGTAATACTCTGGGGAACTCTGTGTGAGGAGTATGCACAGGAGTTCTTATTCCTTGGCAGTCCATCTTGAGAACACTGTGTGTCTCCCTTCTGGTTCTCATGCTTGGTTTTCTTCTTGTGGAAATGATGGCACTGGAGTGATGCACATACAAATGTCTCCCCAAACTACATAGTCCAGATAGTCTGGGCATGTAAAAGCATGACCTAATTTAAATATAGCTTAAGTACACTTGATCTCTGAAACACCCTTCCAGACAGTTCCTCTCTCTCCTCCTTAAATCGTTCACTCTAGGCAATATGAAGACCCCCAAAATGTAACAGAAGCCTTTTTTGTGCGTTCGGTGTTCTTATATATTACCTGTTTGGTAATTTAGGTTTCTTTCAGTGAGCTACTGCTCCAGGAGTTGTCATAGTCCACACCACAGGAGGTTTCTTATCCCAGGTGAGCCCATTTCTAAGGGAAAAATTGGATTCTGTGTTCTTTTGCATGTTACCACCCCTGCACAAGAAATGCTCTGAGGCTGTAAATATGGATACTGTATATCCACGGGAAAGGTAGTTTATGAACAGTCATAAAAATTTCTGCTGAAAGGTGAGTTTGCTGGACTGATTGTTTGCTAAAGAATCAAGCTGATTTCCTATTATCCTTTAAACCTAACTGTATATGTACTGCTTCAGTTACATAACAAAAGGCTGCTCTTAAAATATGCTGCGGTCAGGCCTCTTCCTTAGAATTTTACAGCTGATCTGGATATGATCTTGTACTTGTATTTATCATCAGAAAATTTCGACATGAGTCGAACTTAAAAAATCTTATCCAGTGCACTATTATGCCACATCAAAACCATCTGCAAAGAGAGATAAACTTTATAAATTAAGACTGACTGATACAAACAAAAGCTTTTGGAACTCAAGACGAGTGATTTGGCAAAGCAGGCAATGAGTTAAACCAGATATTCAGCACCGAGTCTCTTGACCTGGAATGGAGTGGCGCAGTTGGATGTGGAACACCTGAACTAACACCAGGCAAGAATGTGGGCACTACGCTTGATCCTGAATTTGGCTTATAATGTGAAAAGTGTCTTAAGAGTTTAAACTCTTAAGTTGGCATGACTGTGGTGTACTAAGCTCTTAGCTCCTCCACCAGAGTTAAGGTGGTTTAAGCATTTAGTGTCTCAAAAGCAGCATGATCTGATAAACTGCTTTCAAGATTTAGGAGGACTTAATTCTTTAAACCAGTTTAATATCTTAAAGTGGCTGAGCCACTTTTGCTGGCTTAAAAAGTTAGCAGAGTTGAGACTAGGTGACACTGGAGGGACACTGTTGTGCAGAGGATTGGATCAGACCAGTGCAGTGCGGCCTTCTGGCTTCCCAGTCTCTGAATCTGCTGCATGTTTTTCAAGGTCACTGCTCAAACAATTCCAAGCAGTTGGCAAATAGAGACTGGGACTGTTTGCCAGTCAAATCTAGTTCAAGTATTCTTTGAGTCAATATTCAGCCATTGTGTTACTTATTTGTTCTTCTAATCTTCCAAATCCCCCACAAACCCTATATATTTTTGGTCTGCCCTCCTCCTCTTACATTTCAATGACAGCATGTATGCTATTTCTGGAGTTCCTTGAAAATCCATGCCAAGTTTTCTCTTGATGCTATGTTCATCTCTCACCTTTATGCTTACCTCTAGGAGATACTGTCCTTTGTTTACTTGCCTTCATACTCTGGGAATATGATCCCAGGTTTAGGATCTGGTGCTTGACAATAAAAAAGTGATGAGCATGGAGTAAGTAAAACAGGGGCATCTGAAAGTCTCTTGCAGAGCTTTTCTTCCTGTGTCTGGCAAGTCATTTGTATGTGCCTTCTGCTGAAAACAGGGTGACAAAGGGTAGTCCTAGTTCATTTGAACATAAGGTTGTCTCCAGTGATGACTGACACCGGTGTTTGAGAAGGAAGGTCATGCAATCCAAAGCAGAGAGCTGCTGGATGGTTTGTCCAGCCCTGTCCTCCTTCTATAGTGGAGAAACTCCCAACTGCTTATAACCAGGCAATGGCTTAAACTTTCAGCTCTTCAGTTTTCCTGTGGCAATGAGTCCCACTGTCCCACAAAAACTAAACACTCATTTCTTTTTGTTAAGATGGAATTCACCACTGTTGTAATCTCCCGGCTGAACCTCCCATTTTCTATCAGAAAGGGAGACAGATTGTCTCTCTTAGATGTGTCCCTACTTTTAAAAAGTATTACTTTATTTCACCTCTTCTTTGTGATAAGCAACTTTATTTCTTCACTTTCTTTTTGTGTGACCTCTGTTGAGAGCCAGGTGTTCTCAGCATTTTTTAACCCAATATCTATAAATGGAAATAGGGGCCACAAGTTAGACATCTTATCTTGGAAATTTAGACCACAACTCTACTGTCCAGAAGATCTCCTAAATGCTATGTAATTATATTTATCATTAAACTTATATTTCAGATATCTTTAAGTCCTCTGTTGTGGCATGTAGAGTAGATGTATGCAACCAATAATGCATGTATACTTCCCCAAAATTTGAGAATATTTACACTTCAGCCATCTAGAGCCAGATGCCACCTTTTTTAGCACAAGTCAATGGGAAGTGGTGTTTCAATTTCTTTAGGTAACTCCTGGTAGAATGAATTACTTCCTGAGGTATTCAGCCCAGACTAGAAGCCTGATTTTCACTTGCTAAATTGGAGAAGAAATCTGGTACTCTGGCTGTGGGGAAATGGTTAAATATAGGGCCTTCTCTTGGCCAGTCCTGGGATCTGTCCCAGTTCAGCACATGGGCTGCTTGAGATGATCCTTAAGGTTATGTGAAACACGGTGAGCATGTACACACAAGAATCTGGCACAAAGCTTTACTTGAGTCAAGAGTAAGGAAACCAATTTGCTAAAATAGTTTAAAATGTGTCTTTGCTACTTGTTGCTGTATCATGACTGAGGGCTGTTTACCAGCTCTGGAGAAAGGCAGAACAGCCTGTTGGGATCAGTCAGCTGTGTATCCTCTCACTGTCTCAAGCTATGGTCATGGTGCCTGAATCCATTGTCACATGCTTTCCTCTGCCCTGAGCACACTGACAAATTGTCCAAATTGTAACTCTCTAAAGAATGGCCAACCACCGGATCTTCTTTCAGGGAAAACAAAACAAACTCTGGCTTTTTTGTTTTATTATAATCAGAGGCTCCCTTTTTAATCATTCCAGTTTCTAGTCACATGGAACATGAACTGTCTAAGAGAGTTTGAGGAGAAAGGAAGCATGAAAAAAGAAGGGGAGTTTAGACAAAAAGCTTCCTCACTGGGCACAGGAAAGCTCCACAGCAAGGCAATGGGACAGGGATATTTGCCTCAAGGTCAGGTTTCAAATGTATCCACTAGTCAGTGGCTTTTGTAGATTGTTCCTTTAGACTGAGGAGAATATGGGTTGCATGACCCCCTCCCTTATTCTCCAGCTGGGTTCAGTCTCTGCATCTTGGTCCGATTACCTACACTGAGATCCTAGAACACAGTTCTAGGTTTCAGTCATCATCTATGTAAAACCTCCCAGTTTGCCACTGCTGGGTGATTTGTCTGCAGAGAAAACATGAATTTTAACATTATGTGTGAGAAGAAGGGACAGGGAAGAACATACAGATCTCAGAACAAACTCCAGACTGTTTTTGGAGTCTGGAAATTCGCTTTCCTTTGTATTTCCCCAACATAAAGAATTCTTTCCCTTATCCTCAGGCATAATCATATCCTAGGGTCAAAACCTGGTCTCACACAAGGCAGCTTTTCTGGAATGCCCCTGGAATGTCATGCATTCCTCTTAAAGGCTGAGCAAGCTTTGTAACCATGATGGACTTAAAGGTTTTCTAAGGATGGAAGGCCCTCTCCAGAACTTGATGGATGTGTATGAGAGATAAGTCTGCAGAAGCCACTGGTCTTTTGTAACATGACTTTTATTAAGAACGATAGCTAATGAAAACATTAGTGAAATCTCTCTCAGAGAACAGATAGAGCAGAAAAAGCTAATTTTGATACTTTTTCCTACTTAAAAATCACTGTCTTATACATGTGGCTATACTCTTAAAACCTTTCTTGTTTTAGCTTTCACCTTGAGCCTGCTAACTTCTTTCTCTGTATTGGTCCCCTGGAGCTATATGATGACGCTGATTTCCCTATCAGGGTCCCAAATCCATGCAAATCACCACATGATGCCAAAGAATTCTACCACACTAGCTCAAGACCTCACTTGAACGATGCCTCAGGTCCCCTCTCTGTGAGCCAAGGAGTTCATGCTTAGCCATATTTAGCAGCTACCAGGAAGGCTTTTGTTTCTCTTTACAGCCTCCCATTTGGCCTCTGTGGCTGACAAATGGTTGTGAAGCTTCCTCAGGCCTGACCAACCACGCTGGTGTACGGGCAAGATCCAGCTGTGACCTGCTAGGGTTGGAGGCATTACCCAGGGACTCTTGGTCCCTTCCCTCTGTTCACATATGCAAAAATCCTGCTCTGCCCATTCATGTAGAAAACAATTTTGTTCCAGCATTGGAGAGGTCACAAGCTAGGACACCAGGGCACTGACAATTTCTTCCCAGAAGACTTTCAGGCTCATGATCTGGAAGACATCTCTCTCACTAGTTTATCTGGCCCTGTGCTTAACATGGGATGTAATATTTCATGTTCCTTTGGGCCAGGACCAGGAATGTCATCCCACGGCTCCAAATGATGGTAAATCCACCCTGTCCCTTGGGGTGCAGCTCTCCCTGCACTGCATTACTCTTCTGCACAGAAACGTGCCGCCTATTTCCTCTGTGGGCTTTGCTGATTCCCAAATTGCAGCCCATGCAGTTTCTCGTGCCTCTGGCTGCTAGATCAAAGATCTGCTTTATATCAGTCTTTCACTCCATAAGTCCCCTAATCACTTATTAATCTGTTAGCCCGTGTGCCATCTCACAAATTGCGCTCCTTTCCTCTTTCACTGGTAAGCATGTTTGCCAGGCTATAAATCTTTTTGGCTGCTCTTCTTTGAGCTTTCTCCAGGTTTTCTTTTTAAAGTGCCAGCTCCAGGACTGGACACAGGATTTTATTCTCACGTGTTTGCCAGAGGTTGGTTTCAAAAAATACGTCTCCTTGCTATTTATTTCTGCCAGTTCTGGGTGACAAAAGTGAGAGGGAGAAGGAAACAGGTAGGGTATGATTTTAACTATGTGATCCTAACATGAAGGAATCTTTCATGGTTTTCTGGGACCACTCAGTGACTCTTGGTGTAACACCAAGCTGCAGTTACCATCTTCTTTTATGAGACTTGACAGCAGATGTCCAGAAAGAAGCTGCTTTTGAACAAAATCAGTCATCAGTCCCACCTATCTCTCGCACCCTGGCCAAAAGAAAGGTCGAAACAGTATCCCCTCCCTCCCATATTCACGACATGACTATGCTGAGCAAGGCTGGGTTGAAATACCACCTGCCCAGTTCCCCTGCTGTGACTTCTGTTGTGGGACACCTCTTTCAGCCTCTATGAACTGGGGAAAGGCCTTATTGATGTCTGTGTTTGGATGCACTCTGCCCTGGTCAGAGATGCACTTGTTAAGCCTCCACACGGGCACATGCCCACTCCTGCTCCACAGATTGCTACAGAGTCACTGTGACAGATTAACCCTGTGTCTCTTCTTGTCTGTGGGGAAAGAACCACTTCACCCCTCAGAGTCTTGTCAGAGAGGATGCTAAAAAAAACCCCAGCAAGCGCATAAGAACAGCCTCCCTCAGGCTGTGCTGAGGTCAGCAGTCAAGTCTCACACATGGCAGGGAGGAGACCGCTTTAGAAATTTTTTTTACTTAAAAATAAAAGAGAATTGGAAATGTTTTTAGTAGTCTCAATTTCACTCTCTCTCTTTCTCTCATATGTATACGTATCTGTATGTATATACATGTATTTGAAAAGCTCAACCCACAACTTTTGGTTTGAATTTGATCTGACAATATCCCTTTAATACGCAACTCTAAAGCCGTAATTGATACCCCAGTTGGACATTATCACAGATTATTTCCTGTCTGTGTTTTGACTGTCCTGGTCGAATAGCTTCCAAACCTAACACAGAGTCAATGAAGAGAAACAACCTCAGCTACTATTATTCCTGTTACTCATTCTACCAAAATAATAAAAATAATGAAACCACAGCCTGCCTTGAATGGTAAAGATCTCTTAAAAGCCCTTCCTAAGCTGAGCCTTGACATATCTTGCATATCTTGGGGAAAAAAATAAAGCTGGTAGGTTGGAGAGAGAAATTACCAGTGATGTTCCTTGGCTGGGCTTGTGTCCACACTGTTCATAAAGCACCGCCTTGGGTGCAGATGTGAGCACTGGGAACTCCCTGTCCCACCCAGGGCTGACCACCCAGCTGCCGCACGCCCAGACACGCGCAGGCTCTGCTGCACCACCGCCGGCAAGAGGCCACGTGCGGGCGGCCGTCTGTGCAGCCCCGTGGTCTGCACTGCTAACAGTAAGCCTGGTCTTCAGGGAGGCCAGCCAGGGCCAAGCCAAGGAAAGTTATGGATTTCCCCTCCTGGCTATCAGCACGGGTAAACATGGTGGGAAAGGCCTAAGGTACAAACACTAGCAAATACTAGACAACTGCCAAAATTGAGCTAGGTGATATTTTTTGTCTAATATTTTTTACATCAGGAGAAAAAAAGAAAAAAATTTCCATCTTGATTTAGTAGTACCAAGACATCTTATGAATTCATGCCTTTCCCCCTGAGCAATTCATTTAGGCAGGGAAAAATCACCCAATAATAATACCAAAGCCCCTTCCTGTCCAATTGTCTCATTCCAATAGGTTGGAAAAGAAATGTTTTCCAATATTTGCCTTGGAAATAGGTCTTCATTTAAAAACAAATTACTTAATTTACCTTTCCGTATTTTTACACATGTTTAAAGATGGCTAACACCGAATTTAAAATGTCAGTATAAAAATGTCTACTTATTTTCTTTCTTATTTGGTAAAAATCTTCTTAAAAATTCATTTAAACAGAAGAAGAACCCTCTCCCTTTCCTTGTTTTCTTTTGTCAAGCTGAAGAAACACCAAGAAATCAAAAAGGGGGAAATCAAATACAATCTAAATCACCCCACCTATTGTGAAGCCCGTCTGTGAGGCTTCCAGCGGGATCTGTGAGTGATGTGGCTTTCCCCAGCTCTCTTTGGCACGCTTGCTCTCTCAGCCCAGGATCAGCCTTTCCTAAACCTCTTTTGGTTCAAAAGATAAATCACAAGAAATGATAGTATCAAGGAACAGAAGAGACTTTGGAACATGGATACAAAATTGACCGTTTTTGCTACTTCTACCTCAGCAGCTTCACAGACTAATTCCTATTTTCAAGCAAGAAGTAGATGTCTTTGCTTTCCAGTGAAACATTCAGCCTTTTCCTCTCTTCAGCTTCAGACGTATGTTTCTAACTACTCACAGACTGTCTTGAGAGTCTTGTCTAGATGTGATGTGAAGGCTAGGATTTTGCTTCGTAAGGAGCATCTCTCCTGACCAGGAAAGCAAAATGATGCAAACTGAATGGATTTGGTTTTGGCTCAGGGTCATGGGGTAGAAGGGGCAGGGTCTACTCAATTCTGATACTGCTCAAATGCTGGACTCTGGTTTCAACAGCTGGCAAAGATTAGCAGATATCTTAAACTTGAGCAGCTTTTGGTGCAAGGGAACTCGAGGCACACCCAAATAAACATTAAGTAGTTTTTTGTACTATTTTGCGCGTGTCCTACCAAGTCAGTCCCAGGAAATCCTAGTCACTGTTTCATACAGTGGTTTTGGCTGGTGCATGTTAGGTTTCTTTGGGTTCATATCTCCCTTTCTTTCAGGATAGCCTCTTCTCAGGAACCGGGTCAATGTCACATTCACACCTGGTGAAATGACAATACAGTGATGTTACAGCTGGTAGAACTGGTTCCCAAGAACTTAAATATGGGAATAGCTTTCAGAAATTTTTGAGCTCGTAATCCTTCATGGGAACAATCTGCAGTGACCAAACAGGAGGAACATGAGGGCAGCAGAATGAAAGGGAAAAATGTTTTCAGCTTTCATAATCTTTAGGCAAGGAGGGTGGGCAGTTGGGGAAAATTAAATAAAATAAACAGGCATTGCACGAGGTACGCTTAGAAGACTGTTGAAAGAAGGTAAGATGGATAATTAAGCAATAAGACACGACAGGCTGTGTATTTCTGGGTGATTATTGCATGCCTGTTACGATGTTCTTTAGGAACAAACTCTTACTGCACAAGAACTAGAATCACCCCCCCCAAGGACAAGCTGGCAGGAGAGCTTAATTGCTGTTATTACAAAATTAATTTTGAAATTAAAATAATAATAATAGGAAGAAAAAGGAACAACCTCCCTCTGCACCATGTTGTTTGTTAAAACGTGTTATGGGAAAAGAGATGACATCACCCATAGTCAGTCATTGGAGGGAGGGCAGTGACATCACTGCCAGCCAATCCCTGGCTGCGTCCCGGTGGTGTGCTGGCTTTTGCATGGCTTTTCTTCTTCCTCTGTTTCTCATTCCTTGGCCTAAGTTGCCTGCCTTCGGGTCAATGTGCCCAACTAACTTCTCCTTGTGCCAAGAACTTCTGTCTTTTATGCTTTTCTGAAAAATCCTAGTTTCACTCCTTGCCTTATTCTACCTCCTTCTTTTGGTAAAAAAAGAAAAAATCATAACCATTTGAGATATGGAAAGTAACACATACCATGCCTATGGTCCAGTATTTATCTGGGATTTCCTCTACAAATATTGTTTTTTCCTTCTACCCTGCCCCCCTCCCTGCCCCGGCACTTTTCTACTCACCTTCTTCAATGAACCTTTAATTAATTGGGATTCTATACTATCTCTCCATTGAATGGGAAGGAAGATGATATACCAGAAGAGAAGGCTTTCTCTTCCTTGGCTGTGTAGCAGTGGATAGTGACAAAATGGTTATTCAGGTAGGTGTTCTTGGCATACGTGAAGCTCCAACAGCACTGAGTGGCATATTTTAATGCACAGAAATTCTCTGTTTAAATTAGTTTGGCTGGGAAAAATTATTCATGAAATAATTTATGTTTTCAGAACTAAATTTCCTCTTCCTATATTTCCAAATCAAATCCTCGTTCTAAAGAAAGTATTTATTTTATTTTATTTTATTTTATTTTATTTTATTTAGATTTTGTATTCTACTTTGTAAAAATGAAGAGATTCTGAGATTTCCCGGGGAATGGAGTTCCTCTTCTTTGTTGTACTGGTTGGTTGCAGTTTATTCCCAAGTCATCAGCTGGCCTAACAAAGACTTCTGGTCAGATAATGACTCAAGAACATCTAGTTGCTTTAGACATATGTACCTGAGAAGCTCTAGATTTTTAGAGTTTTCATACACCTTGAATTTCCCTTAAACACGCAAGCAAAGTAGACTCTGTCAAATTGGTCTCCAGCCACCACTGTCATTCATCCCAGCTGAGCCTCCAATATCTATGGCAAAGCTCTATATTATTATCTGTTGAGTGATGATGACATCAGGACTCTGCTCTTGATAGCTGTTGTACAAAACAGGAGACAAGCTAAGACGAGATGAACCACAGGTTAGCAGGAAAAGAAGATGCACAGAGAAGTGAAATGGCATACCCATGTTCACTGCAGAAATAGTAGCAAGATCAGGATTGGATTTCAGGACTTCTGAAACTCAACCCATAACTGTGCCATTAGGGGATATTTTGTTTTGTTGTCAAGGGATGTAGGGGAGGACATATCCAGCTCACCCCTCTCCCCAAAATAAATCATGTTCATTTGAGTTATATTTATCAAACTGAAAAACTGGTCAATAGAACTGTATTCTCCAAAATGAGATTTGCTCAATCTAAAACAACAAACCCAAAAATTAATTTAAGCTCTGCAGCTGCATTGTACTTGCTAAATTAGGAGATGAGAGGTTTTTCAAAAGCCCTGCGTATTACCAACACCTTATCAAAGGTATGAATCTGTGACCTTTAACATTGAAGTCTGGGCTCCACCATTGGAATTAAGGAATGACCTGCAATACTTTTTATCCTTAGATGACCCAATGAGTGTAATGGGAACGTGTCTTCGTATAAATGTTACATATATATATATATATATATATACACATGTATATATATTGCTGTAGAAACAGAAGAAAATCCGTCTCAGGAGAGAAAGAGTTAAATGAACCACCAGTAGGTGACTGTGAAGTTGCTTATGCAGACATTTTCTTGCAAAGATCTGGTATCTGTCTGTGCATTAAGTACATGCAGAGACTTGCTGTAGCCAGATTGACAGCTCTGGCATTATACATCTGTGGGGAAAGGTTAAACAGCATCATGGCACCACTTGTAAAGACTTAATAGATGGAATTGTACCTTCTTAGTCTCCCACATTTTCTAAGATAAACTGAAGTGCAAAATTCCACAGGGCTAATAAAAAAGTTTTTAACTCATGGACAGTGTTAAGCCATCACGACAAAAGGCTGGGAGTGGGGACCGATACTCCCGTCTGCAGGGAGGAAAGGTAACATGTATCAAACAAGGTGATTATTTTCCTTTTCTCTGGCTGTGAAAAAGTTCCCTTGACTGTCTCCATAGCACATAGCCCATTTTCAATGAACCAGAAGCAGCATCTTCAAAGAAATAAAAATCAAGAAAGAGACAGAGTTGGATCAAGGATGGGAGAGAAAGAAGTAAAGCAAAGCTTTCTCTGTGTTGGTTAGGATAGTCAGAGAGATGAGCGCAGACAGACAATATCTGTCTTCCCTTTCTGAACACAACATCACAGACATGGAATGCAAAGAGTTTCTTTCTTAGTGCGACAGGATCAACCACCAGATGAAACATTAACTTCCCATTTTCCGTGGCCAGTTCCCTGCTCTGTCCCAGACTTGAAGTGTCAAATGGTCCTGTGCAGCTGCCAAAATCAGTGCTACAAGGTGGAGATGTGGCCTTCAGCATGCTCAACTCATGACCACGTTCTTGCTCTATTCCTCCGCCATTGGCCTCCCACCCTCCATGCCTAACCCCACTTGGACCTTTTAGAAAGCTCTGGCTTTTGGTCTGAGACATCTCCTTAGGGCAGGCTGGAAGGTTTGCTAAATGTCAGGGCAGATGAGTTTGGTTTTGAAAGGTTTTAGACCTGCTGGATCTGTAAGGGTCAGAGCTCACTGGTTGTCTCATCTTACCAAAAAGGTCCTGCTCAGTGCTGTGCAGGAGGAATGTTAAAAGGCAGCTGCATGGGGGAATGATGAAATGGATGAGCAGGGATGCTGTTCTGCACAGAGCAGCAGAAGGGTAGACATTGTGAATTTGTGTATTTATTTCCAAACCCTGTTTTTATTTCCATTGTCTTCTGTCATGAAGCGTTGGTCTCACTGCATCTAAGAGCAAATTATTCAAGCCCAAGTATCCAAATCAAGTTCAGTGTATAAACCCTTCTTCTTTCTTGTTTCCTCGCACCCTTGGCTTCAAGCAGCTGGACAAGGGAATAGGCACGCTCAGAGACCAAGATTTTCAGGGTGCCCAACAGAGGACCTCTTACCTGTTTGTGGTGTTTGTGCAGCAGGTGACATACAGTTCTTCTCCATCACATCACCTGACAGATGTGTCTGTACTTATCGGGGAAGTTGGGGCAGAGAGAAAACAGAATCAAGGCCAAAACTTAGTTCACTGAGGAGGTGCTAGAGATGAGATCCTGTGATTCAGTCGTGCTTGGGCTTTGCACACGGGCAAAACTCCCGGAGTGCCTGGTGCTGTTCCTGGTGACCAGGCATGACAGTACTGGTACGAGCAGGCTTTGGCTAGGAGACAGGGTAAGAGATTAGGCAAACATTACAGGAGAGGGCCAGGGGCCTATGCTGTCACAGAACCCTGGCAAACCAGACCTGAAGTCAGAGATATCTCTTCTGGTCAGGGTTGTTAGCGACTCGGAGCAGTCTCTCCTTCCAGGTGCATCTTGGGAGAAAATGAATCCAAATACCTGCAAATCAATGTAATAGTTGATGGCTCATTTAAATTCCCATGAAACGAATTGTTCTTGAAAGCACATTTTGCTTTTTATTCTCTCACATTTTTGACTTCCGCAGTCATTCACACCTTGAGTGAGATGTTCCCCTAATTTCCCTTTTGCTGCACTTCTATGAAATGATTTTGTCTGATTTTCTTCTTTCCTCACTTCTTGAGGTTGGAAATATACTAATTACATTTTTACTGGAAGAAAAATAATAAAAAGAATTCCCCAACATGGCAGAATTCTAATCAAACAAAAAGACAACCAACAACAGGAAACATCCAGCCCTTCCAGATGCCCTCCTTCTCCCCACCCTCTGTAAATGTTTCTCATGATCAACCATGAATTTGGGGAGCTTCCATGCGAGAAATTTTAATTTTACTCACTCAAGTAAATTTTCTTTGCAAGCTTTCCATGTAGCCTGAGGCATACAGCTATTTTTGAGTCTTTCTATCTTTCGGAGGGTGAGGCAGAGTCAAGTTACCTTGTCATCAAATTCTCATTTTGGCATGAAGGGTGGTGGGGGTGAAGAAACAGAGGACTTTATAGCAATAATCACTAACCAAAACAACTTCAGAGTGCCTGAACTTGTTACTGCGTCTGTTCAGTTCTTCGACAATATGTCAAGCAGAAAGAAAACAGCTTAATTTTTCACAAGCCTGGTTACTTTCTGAAGCTAACAACAACACGGCAACTTGTTTGAACTAGTAAATGGAGGGAACATGCTACTAATACCACAGTCACAGCACCCCATTCCCCACAACCCACCAGATGTCTGAATCTAAACTGTCACCTCATGTATCACATCAGTTTCTATGTGCGAAATCTTGGTCTGTGTTCCAAATGTCCTAGAGGCACCGAGCTGTTCTTGCAAGGTCTTTGATACGGTCTGTTAGTAATATGATTGTAAAAAACCATATGCATTTATGGTGCATTGTTGTTAATATAGCTCCTGTTCCCATCATTGTTTCATTATTATTTACGCATTATTTCCTCTCAGGCAACTAGATTGCTCTAAGGACTGATATATCATAGAATCCTTTCACCTCTCCATCAGCCCATTTTGATATCCTGCCTGCTGCCTTGCTGGTAGATTGTACAGTGTAGCCATGTCTTCACATTGAAAACTAAAGTTTCTCAGAAAAGAGAAAGGGATTCTGGAAAAACTCTGAAGGAAACCAAAATAAAAGCATTCCCCCTGGAATTGGTTGTGGCAATTTTTGAATGTCTTGCTTTCCATATCCTCCCCCCAAAAGGTCAAGATCCTCAAATGTTTAGGCCAAAAACTTTTTTGGTTTTCATCAAAAAGTCAAAATTCCTGTGGAAAGAAAATGCTTTTCAAGAAAATGTACATTGAATCAAAACTCTAGTCTCCCAGAAATGCCAGGACTGACTGCAGCTGTGCCAAAGCTGAGAGAGACTGCTGGGCAGCACCACCTCCTCCTGCCAGGGAACTGTCCTGGGCCACTTGACCTAATCTGTGAGTCTCACATGGTGGGGAAAAGTAAGTCAAGAGTTTTGCTTAGCTGAGCCATCAGGTAACAAGAAAGAGCATAGCCAGTGTATAGGGAAAGAAGCTGGGAAGGAATTGGAGACTCAGCAGAGCTTACGTGCAGAGGAGAAACTGGAAGGAGGCAAGAGGTCAAAGGGATGAAAAAGTGTTTGCACGGAGAGAAGCATACCTGCACACTGGCCTGGGTCTGTGCGAGTTCATCCCAGCATTTTGAGTCAAAGTCACCTCCTAAGCAGGTCATTTGTTCCCATGGTGTACAGCTCCCCCACCACTTGTCCTGTGGTGAAGTCACCTATTGCAGTCCCAGGAGCCTTTTCTCTGAGGTACCCGAGAACCTGAGGAAAGGTGAAGCCATTGGCTCTGGATTCAGAGACCTCATGCATGCGCATACCTGTGAATGAAGGTCAGTACTACTCCCAGACATGCTGTGCATTTCTTCATTCTTAACGGTTTCTTTTTTCTTTCTTTCTTCCCCCCCCCCCCCCCCCAGATCTAAAATTAAGAAATCACGCAGATGGAAAACATCTGCCTGTTCTTTGTGCATGGAAAAAACATAACACATGGCAAGGATGATAAATAATAATAAATAATGATGATGATGAAAGCATTTTGAGAGGCGCAATAGTTTGATTTGTCTAGGGCAAGCATCACACACTCTCTGTTCAGGCTAAGAAGGATAAACAGACTCCTGTGGTTTGAAATTTTGCAAATGGCAACACAATTTTGAAACATTTGCGAAGAGCAGATGCTGTGCATGGCTTGGCTTTTGATGGGTTTGCTCATTAGTGCCTAGTCAGAGCCTTTTCAGGTGTGCAAAAGGAGCCTGACCTCTCCTGAGTGCAGGTCTATTTATGTATGAGTCACAAATCACTGTCTCTCCTAAAACTAACACAGCTAGGCCAAAGAATGACACATCCTCCCAGTGATGTAACAGTTGTCTCTTCTACCTCGTTACTAATACAGGGTTATGAAATCGAACTCATGCAACAAGTCATATATTTGCTTCCCTAAGGGTATCAAAAAAGGATAACTTTCACCCAGTATGGTGTCTTCCAAACAAACGTGCAGAAATCAGCTCTAATTGTATCCCCATGGATCTCACCTAGACCTTCATCAGGGTCCACCTGAAAACTTCTTAGAGGGTTTTGGTTGTGGCTGGTCATCTCGTACTCTAGGTAATGATGTTGTAAAACCCAGCGAGTGTTATCTGACAGAGAGGGACAAAGGGGATTATTTAATGAGTTGTTGGGCCTCAGTTGAGTTTCCATACTGCAGGTGTTCTCCTTCATGTCTGCCAGCGGGCTGGTTCTCTCCCTGCCTTTGTAAGTAATTAGGCCCAAATGACTCCTGATTTTGAAAACATCTGAAGCTTTGACATGTCTGCAGACAGACCAGACAGGGATGGTGGGGAAGCATTACTGTGCACTGTCAAAGGAAGGCCCATACCTACGTCAGGAAAAGTGTTCATACAATGGAAAAGGTGATTCAGATACAAATGTGTGTGCAGGTCTGAACACTGCTAAAGGAAATGTGCCGGTGTATTACGGTTGATTGAACAATGTGACATCAAACATTTCAAAGGACAGTGACACTCTTGCCTACCTTCAGACTTCAGTTGTTTACGGGAGATACCTCTAAGAGCCTGAGATCTGAGCTCCCAGGGCAACCATGCTGTAATGTCTCAGGCAAGATGATTCACAAATGGAAATATCTTTGAAAAAGCCTAACACTAACACTCAAGACAAGCCATACTCTGTGCGTGTGTGTCTCTTTGTGCGCTTTGCCAGCATGTTTGTGTAAGCACCCAGAGTGTAAACAGATAAACAGAGTGTAGTATTTATCTTTTTTGTGTGGGTCTGTTGGAATGATTGAAGCTTAAAACTTTAAAAAAAAAAAAAAAAAAAAATTCCCTGAAAAAAAATGCTTAGGAATAGGAGCTGAGCAACAGGAGAATGATGATGCAATGATATTGCAACAGCAAAAGCAAAACGAACTGCTAAAAATACACCAGAGGGATCTAAATATTTCCATAAACAGATGGAGGTCAGAGCCCAAATGGAAGAAAAAAATGCAAGTAAAGGAAATTGTATTTGACAGCCATAAGGGTCTTATAGTTCTTCTGTGTCTTTTATCCCAAAAGGGTTTTTTACAGATGCTCGCAGTTGAGGGAAAGAGGAGGCTGATCCCACAATGTTTTACTCACATGAGTAACCCTAATTTATGTTCGTAGACTCAAAGGGGCCAATGGAACTGCCATGTGAGCAATACCTTGTATGAGTTCTTTTAGAGAAGGCATCTGGCAGTGCTTTATAGTAAAGGCTGCAGAACAGTTTCGATGCTAAACTTCTCTTTTATTCATTCTCATAAATTTTTTTTTTTTTTAGAGCATTTAAATTCTCAGCTGAAGTTTTCCAAACGTAGTCTATGCCTGAATGTGAGTTTTATTGGGATGCATGAAGAAGAACAGCTTCAGCCTGGCTGGAAAAATATGTTTTCCCTTAAACAAACAAAAAGAAAATCCAAGGCCTCTTTCTGCCTCTTTCTCACCCCTTTATCTAAACAAATGACAAATAAAATTTCATTTGCTAAGTTTTCCTACAGGGAATTAGGGATGGTGAGAACTGGTGAGGTTTCATGATCAAACCCACCCAACAAATATTTCAATTTGTAGATACCTGAAATCCTGCGTATATTCTGCAGGGGTCAAATTCAGCTGCTAGAGAAAGGGTACCAGAATGCTATATGACGTGTGCTCCTTTGAAGCCTGATGCCTGTGCTCAGGCCCTGCTTTGACCTTGCCCAGGTTGACCCAACTATGAGTGCTGACTGGGAAACCAAACCCAGGTGTGGTATCAACTGTAGCATTTCCCTGTGGCCTTGGTGAACCACCTTGGCTTGGAATAAATCTTAAACAGATTAAGGAGCATCAGCATAAACCTGTCTCCTGTCTGGAAGTTGCAATCTCCCTATCCGAATCCAATACAAAATCTGAGAGGTACCTAGCTAGAGAACCTTGGCTCTTGAGCTGCTGCAGCTCATCTCCTCAGCAAGGATGAAACTTGTGAATCCACACCAGGATGCATTCTGAGTAGGGGCAAACACAAGGATGCTTGAAAGCTTATGCACAAATGTTTTCTTCTGGATAATGAAAACTAGTTCCCTTTCATGAAGTAAAAAGTTTCTCTGGGTTATTTTTGTATGGTTTATCTTCAATTCAGTCATGTATGATAATCAGCCTAGAAAGAGAGAGGTAAAAAGTTGTTTCACAATGTAGAAAAAACCCTCAAACCAAGCAGACTGAACTAACACATTTTGAGAATACTTGGTTTCAATGTTCTGCATTTCAAACTCTCCTTTCTAAACAAGCATCTGTCCAAACCAACATATTTTTAGGAAAATTTATTTCTTTTAAATTAAGTTTTCCACAGGAAAATATCTTCTTGGAAAAAAGGTATCTTGATGTCTTCTTCAGACAAACAAGAGTGACCATTTCATATAGCATTAAAAAGCCCAGGCTGTCCTATCCGGCCATTCATATGGAAGCATCCAGATAGCTTAGTGAGTATACTAGTATGCAATTTAATCCTTGCTCTGTACACTGCCCCATTCTTCCTTTGTATGTTTATTGTACGAGTGTCCTAAGCTATAGGAGCTGAACCAGAAGATGTGTCGGGTCCCTTCGAATAAGTGACTTTGTGATTCTAAGCACGACATACCATACGGTACGGCTGGACTCAATGATCTTGGAGGTCTCTTCCAACCTTATGATTCTATGATTCTGTACACAACACATAGTAAACCCATCAAATTCCCTTTATCCTACTCTAATTTATAGTCATGATGATGATACCTATGCACCTGCAATTATACATCGTAAGATGAAGTTGAGATTGTCAGATACGACTAAAACCCACTCATGTTAAAAGGACTCCAAGCACTGTTTTAAAAAGATGAATGATCAGTCCAGTGCTCTGTGAAGATACCAGAGGAACTATGGTTTCTTTTGTTACTTCAGATGTTGTCTAATGCCAAACTGGACATTTCTATTTTGCTGCTGTGTGGACAGCAGATCCAAATAGCCTAGCTTCTTGGACTTGCTTTTTTTATTCTTTCAAGAATGTGTTCGTGCAGAAATAAAATCTACTTGCAACTTATAAACATATCTCATTTTCTGTCCAAAGGTAGGAGAGGTTTTCTTCCAAAGCTCTTGATAGCACCAGGAGTGGTCAGATCTACGTTATACAAATCAAATCTTTCTGAGCCTTTGCTTGTTATTTTTGCTATTGCATAGCTGAAAGTAATTTTTGCTTCATCCGTTCTACACTCTGGATGGATTTTCTCCATCCAGATACACGTCATGTCATTGCTGTAACTTCAAGCAGCACAAGCAAAATTAGGAAAGAAGCTATATGAAAACACAGCAAAAATGGGTTGATGATGTCCTAAAGTTTTGTCTCAGGAAAGCCTCGATTTGCTGCAGACAACTCCTCTCGCTTTGCTATGTACTGAGGTAAACTCCCAGCCTAGGCTTGGCTCACTCTGCCTCGTGAAGAGTCACTGCTGATGTTGATTTATTTAGCGGTTGAGTGGTAGGTTTTGGAAAAGACAGGAGGAAGCTCTCCCTTCCTGTTCACACACAGCTGTTCTCCTCTGAGACCCATCTGGATTCACGGGAGGACCACTGGCCTCTTTGCCAGAGCTCTATCACAGGCAGTGTTTACAGCTGTCCTGCACGATGACCTGTGTGTGGTCTGAAGCTATTGATGGAGAAGCGAGACAAGTGCATTCCATGGAATTCATTCTGTCCACATCCCCTGGAGCTCCACAGACTCCCTGGTATCAGCTATCATGAACCCCTTGGACCTGGCCAAGGCAGGATAACAGAAGACTGGCTATGCAGAGCTACCAGTTCTTTACTCAGGAGCTGTTGTATTGCACACAAGCTGTATCCATCAGAAAGGACTGCAAGCCAGCCTTTGCCTTCAGAAGCAGCCAGCTCCTGTGGTATTTGGAGCTGTATAAAAAACACCCCAGCAGAACAAACTGTGTGCATGTATGAGCTCTCCATCTCTGTGACTGGAGTGACATGGTAAGGGTTACACAAGCATCAGGAGTGTGCCTTTAAAGGAACTGCCAAGAAAAAAGGGCTCCACGAATTTCACATCTTTTAACCACAAGAACACAAGAACAAAATAAAAGTATCTCCAAAGCTTCTGATGTATGAAGATGAGGAAAGATTGGAAGCAAGGAATTCACCTGTGGTAATATCATGGAGGAATACTGCCCTCACTCATCCGAACGCAGACAGCAGCCCCCACCTCCTGGCCCATTCCAGAGGCTATAAATGGGTCTGGTTTCAAAGCTCTTTGCATGCAGAGTTATCTAAACCCTGCTACTAACAAAGGTTAGGAAACATGGAGCCAGGTACGGTAGGTGAATGTCATCCTTATGCTATTAGTGGCGGCATTCCCAGACAGGTGGATTCTAAGCCTTCCGCAAGAGCTTCAAACGCTATAAAATCTCCAGGACAGTGAAGCCAGGCTCCTATTACAGGCAGTTACTTGTACTCAGTAATTTCTGCAGCAAACCATCTCATGTAATGCTCAGTGGGTAGGACATGGTCTCACCACAGTGGGTAGGCAGGCACTGTAAGTCAAGTCACCAAATTGCTCACACTTGCTAGGGACGTTCTGCCTAGTGATGGGGGTTGGACACATTACAAGGACTCTGCTGTCTTTCTGATCTAGTTTTCACTCTCTCTCTGTGTGTTCATGATTTTTGGACCAAAGTAAGGCATGCATGATGAAGTTTGAAGAGCTGGGGAAAACTCTGGTTTCCTGGATTGTCGCAACATCAGGACCTGGGACAACTGAAAAAGTTCATCACTGATTTCAAAGTTCTTAACTGAATCTCACTTTATTCTCAGTAAAAGACTGCAGAGCTCTTTATTGGTTCTCTCAAAGGGAAGCAAGGGCAAATTTCTGGATAATCTGGGTTTATGCCTCAGTAGTATGGAGTTGCAGCAGAGAAACTTGCTCAGCTCTGACTAAGGTTATTTTTGTTCTTTTTTCAACTCAGTAAATTTCATACTATGCTGAAGGAAAATGATGGTATGAGCCTATGTGAGGCTGTATGATGGAGCTCAATGGATAGCCCTTCTACCAAGCCAGAATCCAGAAGAACTTCACTTCTCTCTCTCAGGAGATTATGTGCATGTCTCCTTTGGCAGTTCATTCATCTCCAGCTTAAACAGCTCAGTTTCACACAAATATGTCCCAGTTCTCCTCTGAGTTACACGCATTGACTCGAGCAGAACTACTTGAATTTTAACAACAAAAAGTAAATGAAACAGAATTCAACTCTATTTCTTTTATCTGAGACTCCTTAAAGTATGTTACAAATGTGAAATCCCAGAAACATTAATTCTGTCCATGTTAGACAACACAGTTCACCAAATGGAAAGATGGAGATTCTCCAGAATTAATAACGTGGAAAAGTACGTTATTTGATGTGATAAATATTTGGAAGGCAACTTTATTGTCAGGAGTATAAAGACCCACCCGTTACTTGGAAAATCAGGACAAAGCAACAGAATATCTCACTTTAAGAAAAACATCAAGGAGAAAAGAGGAAGTTATCCAAGAACTGGGGAAACTTGACCAGGGCCTGTAGGGATTTTAAATTGCAAGACTGTTTGTTGTTTGAACTGAGTCACACCGATGCAACAGAGAATTTGTCCTTGGCAGCAGAACTGTTAGAATAGAGAGTTAATGCTCCCTTGTGTCAACCCACTGAATCCAGGTCATGATGTCTTAATTAAAGTGTACATGCTATGAAATACCATTGAACGTCAATCTAGTTCCTTAGTGTATAGAATACGATGTTTATTTATGGGGTTTGGCACTCACTTCTGGAAAATAAAAAAAGCTATTAAAATATAAAGATTGCCCATTAACAGGAGAAAAACACTGTCATGCCCTAGACTCTCTTCTCAGCTGCTTTTGGTGAGATTCTTTCCCGTGGGTCATTTTTTCACACATTAAAGAGGTACTTCAGTGCCTCAGCCAGGCACAATTCAGTTTTACTGGGATAAAGATGCATGCATAGATAAGGCAGAATTTTGGTTTAGAATAAGGTTGCTATAATGGGCCAACTATGCAGCCTGAAGTATAAAAGTATTTTCAGATTCTCCTCCATTGAAATCTCAGAAATACCTCAGGGCTGCCGGTCAAGTGTGTGAGAGTTCAAATGCCTAACACATATTGCAGGAAAACGCCCCTCCTCTCTGACGCTAAGCCTGGAAGAACCTCTGCTCTGAGTATCCACCCAGACCTGGAGCAGAATTCCAGCAAAACCTGGAAACTCATCACATTCAAACCAATTTCCTAAAGTTTGCTTCACAAAGCATGGACGAAGCAGCAACTGCACTAGCTCTGTATGTTAAATATAACATATATCTACAAATATCTACATTCTAGTCATCCAGCCAAGAAAAACAGCAGAACAAGTCAGATTGGTAAAGATGGGATAGATAGAGAAAGTGCCAACCTAAACAATATTTGATTATGGCTACACACTGTCCTCTGCCTCTAATTTTCTCTTGCAGGGAATTTCCTAGAAGAAGGCCAGCATAAATGGTCTAGCCTAGCTCAACAGTTCTTTAAAGTTAACCCTTTCCTGGATTGTGGGGTTGTGTCCTCAACTAGCTTTCAAACATACACGTATACATGTCTGCAAAGTTCTGCTGATGCAAAAAGACAGTGGTTTTATTTTTGCTCTATAAAAAAGATGTTATTAGGAGAAAGACAGTTTTTACCTGCCCTGTTGGTGTTCTGTGCTTGACATGTTTAAAACCAAGTTGAATTGTCCTGGTTTTGGTTGGAATAGAGGCAATTGTCTTCTCCGTAACGGCTATGTTTTGGTTTAGTATTACAATAATGTTGATAATGCTGATCTTTCTTCTCAGCAGCTGTTGTTTTTCTGGATTTTCATGAGAAGATTGCTGAAAAATACTAATGTTTTTGGTTGTTGCTAGGAAATAAAAGACTTTTTCAGTTTCCCATGTTTTTACAAGTAAGCAAGCGTATAAAATTGAGAGGAGTGGAGCCAGGACAGCCGACCCAAGTGTCCAGCAGAAGTATTCCATACCATAGACATCATGCTCCCTTTATAAGCAGGATGTTTGCTGAGGACAGCTTCCTTCTCTCAGTATCTGCCATCTCTTGGTGTCCTGCTCACTCTTGGTGCTCCTGTTCCTGGTGTCTGGTTTCCAGTGCTCCAAGTTCAATTTCTGTGTTCTGTGATCGCTTCACTGACTGCGACCTCCACGCTTGCTGGAACTGTGTTCACCACCTGGAGAAGGCCTTTGTGCACCGTACCTGGTTGGAATAGCCATACTCGCAACTCCTTGCAGGGTGCATTCAAAGGTGGGTTGCCTAGGTCACACTAAAGGGAAAAACCTCCCAAGACCTCTGAAAGCTTTATAGCTTCACAGTAGCCTATGAATTTAGACTGTGAACTGCCTTGAGGACAAGCTGAAACTTGCACTGGATAAGAAGGCAGTCAGTTAACAAGTGGCACACAGTCCATCTCCCTCTGTCTCTGGCCAACCAAATTAAATGCATAAAAACTGAGTCTCCTCCATCTCCTAAAGAGCTCTGTTCACAACAGTATGAACTGGAATAATGAGAACAGTGGAAGGGCAGGCTCAGGAATGATTCATCAACTGCAAAACAGGGGAAAATTCATACCAAATGTTCCTTGAAACTGCCCTGCTGCTTCCAACTGCCTTTCTTGTGTCCTATAACTTAGAGGTCAAACCTGATAAACTTTCACAAGAGGTCTCTACACATAAGCCTGGCGACCGTATGCCTGCAAGATGCTCCCTGCAAACATATAAAGCCTGCTGTGCATTGCTTTTGTAGCCAACTCCTGTAGTTGCCTGATCTCCTTAGGTACATAGCAATAGCCATGCAGATTTGGGCAAATATCCATGAAGGCAGGCAACTAGAACACACTGGAAGAAGAGTACAAGACCATGGCAAATGCACAGTGACACATACCAAAGGCATCCCACAAGCTTCAGGAATCCCCAGCTTATACAAAGCACCACAGATTCACACCTCAGAATTTCCATGTGACATGGTGGATTCAGCTCAAAAAGCAAACTGCAGAGATTTTGAGATGCTTAACTCTCAAGGCCTTTAAAATTGTGGCTGAGAACTATATCTCAACACCTAAGGTAGGGACTGTAGCAGTTGCAGAATCTGATTTGAAAAGAACCATGAAAGAATCTGAGTTCTTAACACCTACGCTTGCTTTTCAGTAGTCTATACAGAAAGGAGACCCATATTAAAAGAAAACTCATAAATCTCATTTTTGAGCCCATCTTCAAAAAAAAGTGGTGATGGGAGATACTCCACAGAGTACACAATGCTTGCAGCCCCAGCCCCTTTGAGTGCAGCAACACTAGAACTGCTGACATGTCTTCAGATCTGGAGCTGCTAATAGAGACCTTATGCAGCACTGTAGCTGTTTTATGCAAAGATCCATAAAATTATTAAAAGCTTCTGCAGAATCAAAGAAAACTCAAAATGAGAAGGGCCAGCAGTTTCTTGGATCAAGCAGTATCATCAGCTCCAATCTTGTTGCCAGGTTTGCCTGCTTCTCTGCTCTCTCTATTAATTTGTTCGGGCTAGTTTGAAATGGGTCAGTGATGGTTATTCCCTCAAGTTGGCTCTGTGGCTCCGTAGCTCTTGCTGTGAGAAGTGTCATCCTGATGTTTGGACTGCATTTTATTTAATGATTAACCCATACCAGCTTCACTCCATTCTCCTGGCTCTCACCAAACACATCAAAAATCCCACCCTCTGTTTTCTAGCACAATAGCTTGTGGGTTTTTATTACCTTTTCCCATCAGTTAGGGCATTCCTACACAAAGACACTGAACAGCTTTAATCCTAGTCCAAGCAGTTTGGGCACGTGGTGGTTCTATTCCAGAAATCATGTACCTGCATTGCTGGAAAAGAGTTTGGGGTAAGAAGCCAAGCTTAGGAGGCAGGATATGGTTTAATTTGAAAGCAATACTGTGTTAATGCATATATACAACTTTAGAAATGTAGCAGAGCTGTTACAGTGACATCTAAGGTTTCCCTAGACATTCCTGTTCTTTCCACCCTGTAATTTTATATGGTGAGCCAGTAAAATAAACGAAAAGCAGACATAGCAATCTGCCTGGAAGTACATCGATCCCAGTATTAAGGATCTGGACCCAGCCATGGAGCTTGTTTAGAGAACTGGTCTTCAACTTGTGTGGACTCATCAGCTCTCCTGATTTCATATCTGCCGAAGATAATACTACTTTTTAATATTACTGTTTGTAGACCTCTATAAGTAGGCCAGAAGTTGGAAGCAGCCACTCAGTCGATTTCCTCCTTGTTCTCTTTTTGTGCTAAAACTTCATGGCGTTTTAATCTGGCAATTAAAAACACTGCAGCAGTTTTATTAGCCCTACATGCCATCTTGTTCTACTCATGTTATTTATTTATGTTAATTGGTCAGGTATTAGAGAACAAACATAGAAATTAATTAGCAGTCTGACAGGATATATGAGGAAATAAATGCCTTTCATGGGTGTCAGATTTGAGTCACTCATAGAAGCTTACAGAGTGAAAAAATGAAGAGGGATGAATCATAGTCAAAAGAAGCATTTTCAGCCATGCAGTGTGGCATCCAGATGCGTGGGGATTGACTACACTTTTAGTTCAGGGCACAGTCAATCTTCAAACATGCATTTATGCTCTGTAAGGGCTAGGTCTGATAGGAAGCAGCGAGCCATGGGAAGACTGCTGTTCACGGAGGAGGGCTTAATGAGCTCAGATGTTCAGGCATGTCATCTTGGGCAGAGGAAAAACACCTTGCTCCTCAGGCAGGACACACACCAAGGACAGAAGGAGTTGCAACATGACTTCATGTCTCAGATGTCCCTAGATGAATTAGGATGTGTCCTTTTGGCACTGCTGCTGCCTCTGTTTCTCTCTTATAAAACTGAATGAGTTCTTCTATATGGTGTCCATTTTGTCCTGCTTGCCAATAAACCCTTCAGAATAAGGCCATTTCATTTCCCTAGTGTGAAGAGTAGAAATTGCAATTGCTAAGGAAACAATTAAGTCTGTCCCACCTGGCAGCAGCCATACTGCAGAGCTGTCACTTATTTTTGTAACACAGAGCATTTTATCTCTCAGGGCTAAGTCATCAATGGGACAGGAAAATTGGACAGCTGGGGACATTACCCACAGAAAAAATCTCCCATTGGAAACATTGAAAAGATCTTGTCCCATGGATGAGTGACGTAGTAGCATGGCCGGGAGAGCAGGTTATGTATTCTGTTCCTTCCTGTGTCATACTACACTTGATCCCTAGTGAAATATTGGATGAAGATTTTCCCTGTCCTGCCACTGCACGCCACAACTTCCGTTCACCTTTGGCTTAGGTCTACAGGTTTTGCGGCTCTGTTTGCAGGTGAGTAAGGATCACTGGGTGATCTAAGACCCATCAGGTGTCCTCTTTGAATTTGATTTACTTTACAGATCTATGCTCAGTTCACTTTTGGGCCACAGCATTCTTAGTTCCCATGGTATCCTGTGTTATCCCCAGTGGCTGGAGGCTAGAAGGGTAGAGGGGAAAGGATGATCCTTCTCCTGTTCTAATATCCTTTCCTAGGCTCCTTCTTTTGAATATTATCAGAGACAATATATCCAAACAGACCCTTACTCTGATCCAGTATATCCAGTGCGATATTCTATGGACAGAGCTCCTCACCTGTCCTACTACACAGTCTTCAGCCTAAGCACGAGTTGCTATCTGTTATTATACAGTCTCATTCTCCAAGGACTTGTCCCTTAAATAGGAAGATTATTCACATGGGTACCAAGCTTTCAAGTAAGAGTAGAGAAGGAACTTCTTTGTCACAGAGAAAGCTGCAAGGACAAGCATGGTTCTTTGGGGCACTTCTACACTAATCAATGGCACCTGAGAATGAAAATAAAGGAATCTATTCATAAATCTTTTACTGAAAAACTGAACTTGCAGTTTTGGGAGTGACTCTATGCTAATAAGGCAGTTTATTAAAAGGCAACATTTCTGTTGTGCCTTGTGCAATGTGAACATCACATCTGGGTGCCCTAGTCAAGGTATTCCACTCTTTCGCTTGTTTGTACAATGTAAACATCATCTTAAGCTGTCCTTCTTAAGAACCAAAGATACTTGAAGTCCATGACAGATTTAATGTTCATTGTCCACTGTCTTTAATGACCGTTTGGGAAAGAACTTCCACTCCATAATTGCTGGGCCACAGAATGACTGTTAGTATCCATCTTATTAAGAAAACATGGGAAATGTTACTGAGAGAAGGCAGACAAGCACAAACTTGCACTGAAAATGCAAGCATCCATTTCTGTATGCGAAATCTTTAGAGTCATCAGCCAACACTCGCAGCTCAATACATGAACAGCTCAGAGGTTATTTTAGGTGATCCAAAATAGTCCTTCTTGGCTTTGTAGTCCATGACTCTACTATAGAAATTTTTCATACCAGGAAAAGCCCTCTGGTAACCAATTCAAGAAGATAATGAGTCATCCCTAAGATAACAACCAATGATGCCCAGGAGAAAACAGGATTTCAAGTAGAAGATTCTAATGGCTACAGACAGAAGAGAAATTATGCTGTATGTATGCATACATGTCTGTGGAACGAACAAGTTGTTACAGACTTTAGGACATTGCATTTTTTGGCTGCTCCAGTTCAGAGTCTGCAAAACCTCTGCTGAGCATTTGAGCGCTCTGCTCAAATAAAGCAAAGCAAGGCAATGAGGAGAACCAGAGGAATCTGGCATATACGTTGCTGGGCCAGAGAACAGTGCAAACATCACTGGATACATAATGCAGCAATGACCTGCCAAACAGCTGAGAAGAGTAACAGTTCTGATACTCACCCAGGGAAAGGTTGCTAGCCCCATCTGTTGCTACTGTTGTTGCTACTGCTGTTTTTCAACATCCCTTCTTGCCAGGTTGTTCTCCAGACAAACATCACATCCTAGAGAACAGCAGGGCATCTGCAGAGCTGCCAATGAGACAGCAGTGAATCAAGGAAAAGTCTGAGGGGTCCCTTCCTCATTGCCTTCCTCATTCTTCTACTGCACACACGGGGGAGACAGATCAGTTGAGGAGCTGAAAAACATCTAAAAATTAGATTAACCTCAGAACTGAAACACTCTTCCACTCAGCAGAGAAGCTGGAGGAGGTCTCAGACAATTGACACTATGCCTGAGAACAGCATGAGTCAAGCAAGTGCTGCCGTGACAAGAGCAGAGGTGGAGCTGAAGCTGCCCATTTCTGAAGGAAGTATCCCCCTTATGTTCACAGCCATCATTCTCTTTGCTGGCAGCTCCAATAGAGATCAACTCTGGAGTAGCACGGAGTTACCATTACAGACCTTGAGAGCTGAGGGCACTCAGTGCGATGCAGTGAAGAACCCAATTAAAAGGTCTTGGTTCTGTGAGTGACTTCAAAGGATGTGGGCCAGAAAGTAGTGAGAGAAACGATACCTCTTTAAGTAGGGCAGCTGTTACAACAAAAGAAATCCATGCTCACATGGGTGAGAGCCACACTAAGAAAGACTGCAAACATTCTATTTCCTGTTTTAACGTTGACATGGTTAACAGGAAAATTGCCATCAGTTTAGGGCAGACCTGAAACAAGGCCTCCAAAGAATCGCTCTCTTGACCAGCTCCTGAAGGATATTCCTTCCCTTTTATTTCCATTTAGTTTGTTAGCAAAGAACAGGGCTGAATTAGGTCCTTTGATGCAGGCATACACAGTTCAACCCAAGAGAAGCACACAGCTTGAATTGTGGGAGAGAGATCCAGGCATTCTGTGTGACCTATTTGAGATGAATGCAAGAAATCCTTCAGACCAGGGACAATCACATACATTTCTGATACTGCAATTCAGTTTTTTAGTTTTCTTACCGTTGTGAAAAGCAGCAAAGGAGGTATGTGATGAACATGGGAGAATTCATGATTTTGAGAGTTTCCTCCAAAAAGGCAAAATAGATTCCCTCTCTATGCTGGGCCCAAAAATTCCAAATCTGCTTGAGGTAGACAATCATCAGAATCATAGGTAATTTCTTGATGGTCCTGGATCCAGTCATTAAATGGGCCCGACACAGTTAGTGTATGAAAGCTGATGTTTTTGCAGCTTGTAGTGGCATGGCTGGGAGCCATATATAAAATTATATAGACAGGATGAAATGTTTCCAAGGGAAAACATGCACAATGAGAATATGCTCTGTTCTTCCCTAAAGCAACAGGCACAGTTGCCAAGCTATGCTCAGTCAAGCTGCTGTATGTACCAGGGAACAGGCTTCCTTCCAATGTAAAGCTATAAAACAAGACAGATGAAAGGAATTGAAATTAAAAAAAAAAAGGAAAGTGGAAACCTATAGCTAGCTTTTATTCCTCTCTAGACATGGCCAGCATTTGGAAGATGCTTCCATTACTATCTACACTATGGGATGCGTGAGCTTCCACTATGCCTAGCTCTCAGTTATGGCTTCAGTGGTCTTGTCCATCTCCTGCAGCTCAGTAGGTGGCCACCCATTCCATATGCTTGTATAGCATTTTCCAAGTAGTTTGGTGCATCACCCTGAGCTGATATGCAGTGCCTACCTAGATGGGAATGAGAAACGACTCCCTTGAAACAAAATGCCTGTATTCCATGATCTTTCATGAAGTATTGAAAAGAAAAGGTGAAGGTATTGGAGTGTAGCTTTAGAAGAATCACCTCCCTCCCCCATGGTTCAGTTTCCTCACTATCTATTGGGTGTGAATATTTCACCGCAGAGCACTGTATGGATAGAAGAGTCAGTAATTGCTCAGCAATTTCATTATTGCAAGTTACAGACACGTCATTGTAAATAATCCTGTGTCTTCCCTTCACCCAGCCTTGGTTGAAATCCAGGTGGAAGTGAGGCACCCACTGCACACAGGCTTTCACTCACTTCCTTGCGAAGTCCTGCAGAACTTAAGTGTGACATAAAGCAATTATTTGCTGTGAAGTGCAACAGGTTGAGGACACCATCAAGCTGACTTTGTATGGCTGGTGATGCCATTAACAATGAGAAGGGAAAACGAATGAAGACTATCTTCTGCTTTTGAGGAGAAAAGCTGGTTGGATTGGAGAAGTTCTGTCCTGCAGGAGACTCTGGCCAATGCCACTTGTGTTCCACCCTGAATCAGTTTGAAAAGTCAACATTTCTCTATTTCTCCCCCTCCCACCCTGAGTAAAAATTTCCAGTTGAAACCACCAAAATGACACTCTTCATCAATGCCAAAATACTATACTAAAACATTAAATATAGCAGTGTAAATGTTGCATAGAAAGTATCGATACACATGGCATCCTCTGCCCAAATATAAACGTGAGCTGGGCAAAAAAAGTTGGGACTGAATGACTTGAGAAACTTGGAACAAAGTAAGCCTATCTTGCTGTTGTAGCAGCACAACATTTTTCAGCCACAAATTTACTCAATGTTACATGTTCCCAAGAAACAGTTTGCCTTGAAATGTCCCTTTCCAATGGAAAACAGCTTCTGTCACAATTTTGTTCAGCCAGCTTAGACTGAGGCCAGCGAGGCCCCATGGGGATGCTCTGGGGAGAGCTCAGTGTGTTTGCCCGGGAGTACAGCATCCCCTCGAAAGATGGTGCTACAGATTAAGAATAGACAGCATGGGACCCAATATCTCTGCTGCAAAAATGAGGAGGAAGACAGGTTTGTTTTTTTTTTTTTTTTTTTTTTTATTTGGCGTTGTTTCAGTACAATGCCAGGGTATTCTGAGAACATTTGTCAACACTTCCCTCCAAAACGTGAGTATATGCACATAATGGGCTGACACTGAGGTCTTACCTCTCGAGAATCAGTGTAATCCCAGTGGAACTGAACTGTGAGACAAAGTTTTGCAGGAAAAGAAATAAAAGAGGGTTTGAGCAGTGGAATTGGCAAACCTAAGGACACAAAACCTTGGTAAGGGACACTACATGAATTCTGTTTTGTTTGAGGAAATGCACACCTGTGTTGGTCTAATCTGTGTCTGGGACTTTCCCAAAGCTCCATCTCATGTAGATTTTCTAATGTCTAATAAAGGTTGTTCACCTTTACACCCTACCTTGGGAGTGACCAACAACATATTCCTGATGCTGTTCTGTAGAAATTCATAAATATCTGGACACTTCCACTCCTTGTTATTCTCCAGCAAGGCACTAAGAGGCTTGCTGGAGATTAAGGCTAGACAGGTTCATGTTATAGACAAAAAACAAGCATTAAGACAAGATCAAAGTATTTGGAAAAAAACATGAGATATACTTACCACTGTAGCACATTTAAACTAACAAAGACAATATTTGTCATGCCTTGAAGTCATATTCAGACCTGAAGATATGATTTAAAAAGCTTAGGTCCTTATTAGTCTGTGTGCAGCCCTGCCTTAGATGTAGGGTTACCTCTTGCTGCTGGCGGTTTACCTTCTAAGCGTGAAAGGTTCCCAACTGAGACACAGCCACCTCTGCTAGAGTGAAAAACAGCTCCTCAGTAAGCCTGACACACAGGACACAGGTAGGGCCTATTCTTTCCTTGGTAAGGATGACCCAAGAGGTAGAATGGAGTACCTGTCAGGTCTTGTGTGTTCTTACCTATAAACTCCAAACAACTCCATAAGGAAGAGAAACCCCATATTAGAGAAAAGCAGAGATGCGAAGCCCATTTCCAGGACTGCCCATGGCTTTCTTGTTTAGTTATTATTTTTCCAGCGGGCGATTTCTGGACAGGAACGCTGACACCAAACCAGCTCTTCCGCTTACCCGAGTTAGGGCAATCGTTTGGGTGTGCAGACATTTCCCTTTAAAATCAGGGGTGATTATAGTTTATATATGTACGTCTATGTGCATACATCTAGATAGATACATAGGTACGGCTGCAGCTGGTGGAAGGCTCCAGCAGGCAGCTGGGAGAGTCCTTAAGGCGGGAAACTGCCTGATACTGCCCTAACTGGTTTACATTGGACTGAGTCAGAGGGAGAGCAGGTTGCAACATGGAGATGGCTCCTTTTAGTAGCCAGTTCCTCCCCCTACAGCAGGGAGCTGCTGAAGCATCACCCAAGGCAGTGCAGCAGATCAAGCTGTGCTCTCCTTTGCCTCATGTAACCTCCCTGCAGGTGTGTAAGGGGCCAGGGTGTTCAGAGTCATGACTCCGCACGAGAGGAGCCGGGGGGAGGGAGGCTGCTTCCACAGTAGAAGCAGCAGATAGTCCAAACCAAGGTAGTCTCTTTGCAGGAGCAAATGATGGGGGAACTCAGGCCTGCCACCTCTACCTTAGGAAGGCTTCCTCCGCCCTGGTCCATGATGAGCACACGAGAGGTGGCGAGAGGTGGCATTTCTTCTCCAGAAGTTGAGAGCATTTTCGAAAGTCTCAAGGCATTCCAGCTTCTTCATCTGGGAAGAAGAGGAAAGGGGGTGACCCAGATGCATTGATCAAAGCCTTGGAAATCAAGCTCCAGCAGGCAACAGCCAAGGAGGCCCCAAATGCCTGCTGTGCAGGTGGGGGGAAATTGGACAAGAATCTATCCCAAATCGGGAACAAATGGCCCTACTGTAGAGAGCGCTGTGATGTGACCTCTCTGAGGTTATGCCAAGGGTGGCTGGAAGGTGATGCAAAGCACGCAGGAGGAGGTGTAAAGCTGAGGGATCCTATATGCTGACAGTGCAAATAAAGGCAAGCACAGCTAAAGACGTGTTCTCAGGAGCTCTTATAGGCTTGGGCCTGCGGTTATTACAAAGATACAATTTACACTTGGAAAATAAGGAATGCACATACCTGAGGTTTTCTTACTTGCATCTGTGCTATGCTACGTAGAAAGTGCTATGGTATTCCTTCTAACAGGCTTGTGAATCTTCTACTGGAAAAGAGGAGAGGAGAGGAGGGGAGGGGAGAGGAGAGGAGAGGAGAGGAGAGGAGAGGAGAGGAGAGGAGAGGAGAGGAGAGGAGAGGAGAGGAGAGGAGAGGAGAGGAGAGGAGAGGAGAGGAGAGGAGAAGGAGGGGAGGGGAGGGGAGGGGAGGGGAGGGAAGGGAAGGGAAGGGAAGGGAAGGGAAGGGAAGGGAAGGGAAGGGAAGGGAAGGGAAGGGAAGGGAAGGGAAGGGAAGGGAAGGGAAGGGAAGGGAAGGGAAGGGAAGGGAAGGGAAGGGAAGGGGAGGGAAGGGAAGGGAAGGGAAGGGGAGGGGAGGGAAGGGGAGGGAAGGGAAGGGAAGGGGAGGGAAGGGAAGGGAAGGGAAGGGGAGGGAAGGGAAGGAAGGGAAAGGAAAGGAAGGGAAAGGAAAGGAAAGGAAAGGAAAGGAAAGGAAAGGAAAGGAAAGGAAAGGAAAGGAAAGGAAAGGAAAGGAAAGGAAAGGAAAGGAAAGGAAAGGAAAGGAAAGGAAAGGAAAGGAAAGGAAAGGAAAGGAAAGGAAAGGAAAGGAAAAAAGAAAAGAGAAAAGAAAAGAAAAGAAAAGAGAAAAGAAAAGAAAAGAAAAGAAAAGAAAAGAAAAGAAAAGAAAAGAAAAGAAAAGAAAAGAAAAGAAAAGAAAAGAAAAAAGAAAAGAAAAGAAAAGAAAAGAAAAGAAAAGAAAAGAAAAGAAAAGAAAAGAAAAGAAAAGAAAAGAAAAGAAAAGAAAAGAAAAGAAAAGAAAAGAAAAGAAAAGAAAAGAAAATACAAGCGATAATTAATACAGGGATTGGGTTTGCCTGAGGCTAACATAGAAGCCCAGTGCTTAGGAGAGATAAAAGAGGATTAGGTACTTCACTTGTAAGAACAGCATCCATCAGCTCCAGCAGATAAGATAATAGTTACAAGGGCTGTCAAGCCTTGTGTCTCCTGTGCTAGTGGCATTGCCTGGCAGCTGAGTCAAGTTCCACTCACCCACACTGGTGCATAATTAGAGAGGTGCTGCAGGCAGGACTGCTTTTCTTGGAAAACAGGGCTTTTCACTGCAGCTGGAGGCCAGAAGCTGGGTGGTGAGTATTCCAACACATTAACTGCTGCCATGGAGAGGTACGAGAGGTACAGGAGCGATCCTGCCTGCTGGTCTGCACAGATCAAAGGAGCTAAGAAACTGGGAACAGCAGTGGATTCCTCCTTTCAGTGACATCAAGTGCCAACACAAACTCAGAACCAGAACAGACTAAATGTGTGTGTGTGTGTCTCTATTTTTTATCATAGCGTATAAATGACTTACAGAACTCTCTGTCTTGGGATGTATCTACAAAATCATTTATCAAGGTTGAAGGGAAATAAAAACCTTTCTGCTTTTTTGTTGAATACAAGATCTTTCACAGTTACTGAAATTAATTATTGTGCTTTTGAAAAGGATGTTAGACTCATTGCTACCTAGTGCAGGCCAATTTTGATTATTAAAGGTCAAAGACCTAACTTAGGATCTAGGATTGCTTCATCCCATGAGGGTAATTCTAACATCTTTCTCCTTTCTGAGACTCTGCTGGCACTGCTGACTGTTTAAACTAGGACGTGGCATTAAATAGACCTTGGATCTGCCCTTATCTGTGATCCTATGAAATAATCTGCCTTATCTTTCTAGACAATTCTGAACCACAGTTTCTAGGGCTATGTGATATCATGTTTCAAGAGTCCCCTTCCAGGGATCTTCTACCATTTATCTGGTTTTGCATCCCCAAGACACGTCACAGTGGAAATTCTTCATTCCACTGACAAAACCTTCCCTTGATGTCATTGTGCTTACTCATTGGTGGGAAATCTGCACATGCTTTGCCTTCTGAATCAATTTTTAGAAGTGGCTTGGTGCCATTTGCCCTCCCTTGAGCCTTCCAAAAAATACTGTTGTCTTTGTCTGGCAAATTATTTATTTATATATTCTTTCAGGACACAAAATCTCTTCATCCACATCCCCAGACCTATATATACTTGGTGTGCCTTGTTCTCTTATTAGAGCTTGCAAAGTAGGAAAACATCTTGCTGTATTGGATCAAGCATTTCACAGTATCGTGCCCTGGCTCTGAAGACAGTTTATTTTACTGGCCAGCTGCCTCTGCATAGGGGTTCAATTGCATCAGCCACTACTCTTGCTCAGCAGTCAGTGGGCCAAGCTCTGTCCTTGCCTGGAACCAAGGACAATATTAGCAGAGCTGCAAAGGTAAAAGCAAAATTGGAATTGGGCCTTCTCTTCCATCCTCCTTCCCTCTCTGGAGAGATGGAAGACGGAAGAGGCGCTTGCTTTGCCCGGTGTTTTTTTGTCCGTGAAAAGTTATTGACTTTCTGGGACTGCTAGCCCAGGACAGTTCAGATCAGCGTGGTCGTACCAAGGCTTCCCTGCTGCCCAGAAAAGTTTCTTTTGTGCATTTATGTTAAAACATCGATCTTTTAAAAGTACATGTCCCCAAATGCTGGTATGGTTAGGTCACACAAAACACCGGTGAGGACTGTGAGATTTGGAAGTTTATTTCAAGACGTTGCTCTTAGAGGCAGATGTTTCATCACAAATACCCATATTTTTATTAGTAGCCTGCATAACTTCAGAGGAAACCTTAAGGGAAAAACCAAACCTCTTGCAACTCCAGCACCATAAGGAAAATAAACCTCTCTCTGTCCGATATATTACTTTCTGAAGTCCCATAGTTATTCCAAAGAGTGACTCAAAGAGTTAACAGTGAAATCTGTGTGCCCAATCTATCTCCTCAGTTAAGAATTTAGTAGCATTGCATAAGCTTCCTGTAACAAGGTAACCAGATATAAATTGACAGCTAAAAATAGCTTTACTGTGTTAGTCAATCCCTAATTAGCTTGCTTCAGCTGTCTTCAAAGATACTATTTAAATCCATCCATCTTCTGGAGGCATGGAGGATACTGATACACAGACAGGACTGTGTGTCAGCTCGTGATAGTTTGTATTAATTACTGGGCTATATGTGTGTTTGAACATAATTCTGGGAGTAATGGAAATCAGCCTGAAGGGAAGAGTTTGACATCAGGCTTCTCCTGTGATTCTTAAGAAGAAAACAAGATAAACTGAGATACTGAAGGGACCTCCAAGTTCGGGTCTTTGCAATGGCAGTAAATAGGCAGAAAAAGGAATGCTCTGCGTCTTATTTCAACTAGATTGCTTTACAAGGAAAGATTTGTTCAAGTAAACCGTGTTCTGATCCAGGCAAGTGAATAATTTCCCGGGCACAGAAAGTAATGAAAACTGTTTTCCTACGGATTTGCACTGAGTATCTTCCCTGTCATTCCTCTGATGCAATAACCTTCTCTCTCCTTCATATCCTGCATGACTACCTGTCATATTCCCACATTCTGTAGTCCCTTCCTCATCTCTTCTCATCTTTCTAGATCCTGGTAAGTAGTCACATATCCATAATCGCTTCCAAAACCTTCTGACCACGCACAATAGATAATCACTGAGATCAAACTATAGCTTTTCCCTTGGCAAGAGAGCACTTGTTGGCCTCTGGCTCCTCTAAATTGCCATTGTTTATTGGGAAACAGAGCCTTTTTGAGATTATAACTGAATGATTGAAATTTCTTGAGTCAGGTGCCTCAAGTGTAAGCATAGCCTAGAAGATATTAATTTTGAGATCATTAATATTATTTCTGTGTAGAAAGCAAGGATCCAAGTATATGGTAAACTTGGGAACTGGAAGAACAAATCAAGGAAAGCAACAGTCCTGGAAAGGGGTTTGGAACAGGCATCTGAATAAAATCACTATTTTTTTTTATACTCAGGGGACCAAACCCAGGAGATGTTAGCAAAAATATTATCAAGGCAGCCTGGGAGAAAAATATAGCCTGCTTATAAATGTCTCTCATCTGTCACTGTTGCAAGGACGGGTTTTGCTCCAGTTGTTCACACTGCAAAAAAACCATCTTGAAGAACCGAAAGGAGAATTCAACAAACAACCAATGTTTTACTCAAAATCTGAGAAACTTGCTCTAAGTGAGAGAGCAGATGGATACTGTCTGATTAGGTGATCCATAAAACAGCAAACATGTCTTTCAAATACCTGTATGACAACTCTATTCCACAGAGCAAATAATTTTTTAATATAGTAGAACCAGAGCAGAAAAAGACCTGTATGTCACAAGACAAATTTTGGCCAAAAACTGATGGATGCTGAAGCATGCAGGTGAAAGAGTTTCTTGTCCTTTATCCTACCTGAGTTTGCTCCTGATAGGACAGACTTTGCCACATTTATGATTCAGAGGCAGAGCTGCCAACTGCCCCCTCCAAAGAAAAGTATTTATTGCTCCATACACTGTTTATTACCTCCTCAGAAGTCCTACCATGCCAATATATCTACACAGCTTGCGTCTGGTATCTCATACAAGTTAGTGGATTGGATGGGCAAAGCAAAATGCTAAGACTTTTTGGCACTCCACTATGAAATGAAACCAGTCTTTTTAACCCAGCATTTCACGGGTAGTCAGCTGTTGACCTAGAGGGCCTTGTTGTGGGCTCAGCACCAAGCCCTTTACATGATCATCCCTGGCATATTCAGCCAGCATCTTGTTTTCACAGCACAGTTCCCAGCTGTCCTGACCCCCTTTTCAAGGTAGGTTTGACTGCAGCAGCAGGAGTGGACATAGTGGCTTTCAGAAGGCTCTGCAGAGTGACTCAGCAGCTCAGCTCCGATTACATGAACCAGAATCCACTTGGCACAAAACCTGCCTCTTCTCACTGCTAGACCACTGCTCTGCCTTCTACAGAACAGCTTGTTCTTGCCCTTGCTCACCCCAACCCTTACTCTAGGACTTTGCTTCTCCTTCCTTTTGTAGGCATCAAAGTGGTTTCTTAGCTTGGCCAGAGCTTTTCCCTTCCAGCTCCTCCAGATAGGACATATCCAGATGAGTTTTGGTCCTGTATGAAGACAATAGGTGGAAGAAGTAGAAGGTACTTCTTCCCTGATCCCCCCTAACAGCTCCTTCTCCCGCCTCCTTCTGCTCTCCCCACCCATGGCCCTGTTCTGCATCAGCCCTTTGGAATTCTTTTCATCTCCAACACTTACAACTCAACTGCTTCTTCCTGTCTGGATTGCAGTTGAAAGTTCCATTTGTTTAATTTGGCTTTTAATTGACCTCATTCAATGATCGTTGATGTCTCAACTAATCTATGTTTTTCCTCTGCGTATCTGGTGCAGTTCTTTGAAGTCCCCAACACGATAAAATGTCCCGTAAGAAGAGACAACAAAATATGACTGGAACAAAATTTCCCATCTAGCTCTCACTGTCAAGTCAATGTTTTAGTTGTCCCTCAGCTCTGAGGCAAGGAGAAGGATGGAGGCATCCAAGTAAATAGATACCAATTTATATCAATCCCCACTTAGATGGAGAATTCTGTGGCAACCGCTACTAAATAAATACATCATTCAGCTCTCCATCTGTCAATAAGAGCAGGTAATACAAACCTGCTCTTAGCAGAGATGTTGTAAAGCCTGGATCCTTCAGCATTTCTGAAGTGCTCAGATGCCATTGGGTAGGATGGGAGAAAATATGATGCTACCAGTGCTGTTTGCAACTACTAGGTTTGCCTTGGACAGCTGGGGGAGTCAGATGCGGAAATACCATTGAAATGTGACCAGGAGAAAAGAAGGATGAACATTACAGAAAACACACATTGGTGAAGCCAGTCTCCTTCACTACGTCTGGAGAGCCTAAAATGGGCTTTGTTAGTGTCCCTTTGTTTGCTGGAAGTTCAAGCTAAAACGCTGGCCCAGGTCTGGATTCTGAGATGAAGTCAGAATTTTCAGTTAGGTAAATGTTTTTCTGAAGTGGTGAAACCTGGCTGACTCAGGGTTCCACCTTAAGTGCAGGTGCCATCATCTCAAGGCATTTGGCTTGCTCTGAATTCAAGTGCTGGAGGCAGCACAAACATATCTGGAGAGCTTGGGTTTAAAAAGAAGGCTTATGCACCTTAAACTGCTGCTAGTTACCTAGTCATATCAGAATCTGCTGTTAGTATCTAATCTCCACTGAAATCTCGCAGGATTTGGGCTCCTACATGGCAGTTTGTGTTTTTGCCTTCAATGATGAATGCTTTAAAGCTTCCAATTTCTGAAGTCCAAAACAGCAAGACAAATGCATCGCTAGTGTAATGGATACAGCTCCCATTGATCTCAGCTTTTGGGAGATTATAGTTATGAAAGTGTTCTGTGCAAACTTTGCAAAGAAATAAAAGACTTTGCAGAGGCACAGCAGGGAGCATTACAAATCAAAGGATATGTTCTGCAGGGCTGTTTGCTCATGACTCATTGCATGAACAGAGTCCAGGACTCAGAGGAAATGAAAGGGTCTTACTGAAAGCAATATAACATTGAGTGTGTTTGTATATATGTGCAAAGCCTCGTCGTAGCTCCAAAGGCATCACAAAGGCTGAAAAAGTCCATGGCTGGAATTTAACTTGGTTCTGTCAAATACAAGCCTGTTATTTTTGTTCTGAGAAAGTGAACCCCACTGTTCACTGTGCAATCCAATCTCAAGAGCTTGACATTCTGAGCTATTACTTGTTGATGTTATTTATTCATAAAAATCATTGAGTATGCAGAGAAATGCATTAAAATGTGTAATACAATGGAAGCATAGGATCTAACTCAAATCTGTGCCAGGAAAAGAAAAAATCCAACTACCAGATACTGCCCAGATGTGCAAAGCCATGCAGTTACAGATGGAGACATAAAGTTTTTTTTTCTTAATCTTGCAGTTCCTCGTGCAAACTTTTTGACAGAATTGCAGCATAAAATCCATTGCCAAAGGGCACAGTTAGAAAAGTCTCAGATGAAATAAACTGTTCTAAAATACGGTTAGTCATTCAATGTCCAGTCGAGGACTTAGGAAAATTAAAAGAACTATATGGAAAAATAGATGTGTTAATCACCTTTGAAGAATTAGAACTGTGATATCCTGAAACAGGTCTTCTCTAAAGGGCTGCTTTTTCAAATTTATTTGCGATGTGGTTCCTGGAAGAAAATTAGAAGAAAAAAATTATGCCGGTCTTCATCTCCCCTCATAGATACCATCTGGACTGCAGACAACTCACCCAAATAGAAAATTAAGCTCGGCAGGAAAAGAAAAGAAAGCCCCTTGTCTCTTTCTAAATTGATATTTCAGTATCTCTGTTTCACACCAACTGAAACAAGACTAAATTTTCTGGTAGCAAATATATGTTAAAATGGCTTCTATTTTATTAAGAAAAAGAGAAAGAAAAAAGATCATAGCATTCATTTAGCTGTAATAGCCAAGATATAAAATGTCAGTTTTATTTATGGCAAGTAGCTGGGTAGAAAATATGTCCTGAGATCACTTGAGATTTCAAGAAGTTTGTTTTCCTTTTTCTCTTACTGCATGAAATAATGCTAGATTCCTAACAAACAAAGAAAGGAAAACAAAGACGGAGACAGCTCTCTCCAGCAAGAGGCATCATCTTCTTCTCCCCACATAACTACCTCCAGAATGAGAGGACCTGCTAGAGATGAAGTGACACAAAAGTTGAACCAGATGCAACAGGGACTTTAGCCCATGCTTTCCATCTCTGAGTTCACAGGCTAATTTGCTGGAGAATTGAGTACTCTGGTGCTGCTGATTTCTGCTCTGCTTTTGACTAAAAATTCTGTGCTGGACCTGAAAACACTTCTTATTTAAGAAACAAAAAAAGTGTCACTGAATTCAGTCCACCCTTGACATGTGTGCAGCTGTCGATGAACCCACATTTTCCGAAAACAAACACTTGCATTGGAAAATTCCTCCCCAGTTCTCAATGGTGAGCACTAATTTATTCCTTCTCCAAGTCCCCGGAGCTGCTCACGGAGTCAGCAATACCCAGAACGTGGCTGGTAAGATGACAACCACAAAGAAACTTGTGAACAAGCAGCAATCTGGCTTTGTGCTACCAGTATGTGAGCGTAACACTGTTGTTACTCCTGGCTTGCACATCTGATGAGCTTACACAAAGGTCATTAAATCATTAAAACACTACCTGAACCAACTTCATAAACAAGTCTGACTAAACTCAACCAGTTAACATTTTGGGTTTTTTTTTAGCATATAGCTTCATTCTCCCTCCATTGCAATTGATTATCCTGTGGTTTACATTTATATACTATACATATCTTTCCCAAAGAAAATACCCTTATGAGACCACCATTCCATGGTCCACAGACAGCTAGAAAGCTGCCCTGGCATGCTCCTCTTATTTGGATGTGAAAAGTGACATCAGGCAGAGCCCTGCCTCTTCTTAGGCTGGTAAATTAGACAAGCCAAGTTTCGTAAATACTTTTTTTCTGCTTCAAAGAGACTTTATCTGTCCAAAAAGAGCCGAGTATGGTTTTCTAAAAGCAGACTTAGATCTCTCAGCCAAGTATGTGCTGAAGCCTTATTTCTTCTATCCCATGACAGCAGAATTATAAAAAGCAGGGCAGCCCCTGCTACTTTTTAGCTTCTGCTTCTACTGGCATCCCAGGATTTCCTTTTCTATGGCAGCAGAATTTTGGGTCAGGGTGCCAGGAAATAGATTCTCAAAATCTGGATCTGCATAGTGTGTAGCACTAGTTTGAAGCATCTTTACCCATCCCTCGACTGGTTAGTCTCAGAGACTGATGTGACTTTGTTAGCAGAAGGGTACAATGTGTCTCCTGGATGCTTCTGATTGGGCAGACACCTACTTCCAAAAATAACTTGCTCTTTCTTCTCTTAATTAATGCAGTGTTAATTGCGGTGTTTTCTTTAGAGTGAGAAATCTCATCATATGTGGCATTTGACAGACCTCACGCACAAGGGCTGGTATTTTCAGCTCCTCTAAAAATGAAGCAGTTTACGGAGTTTAATATCCAGGGCAAATCCACTGGAAGCCCCGTAGGAGCCAGAAGCCCAACCACTGGCAAAGGGTGCTATGAGCTGAAGGTTTCCAAACATTTTGTACGTCAGTGATTGTCAGTGCCATTTAGGAGAACGGTTCTTAAGGAGTTGTCTCTATGAGAAGGCAGAGAAGCTAGCCCCAAAGGCCAGAAAGCAGGAGCATCACTGCCTTGGATACCCAAGACAGATGCCCAGCACAGCACAGTGCTGCTGGAGCATCTACCGTCTGAGGTGGGGCTTCCTCCATGAAGAGCCACCACACCATCAAAATAGTGGAAATGAGTAAAACCCTCTGAAAGGTTATGACAGACAGAGCAGAGAGATCTTGCTTGCAGGCCTTGGAGACAGCACACATCACTGCAGGAAGTCCTAGGAAGGGCACAGGCTGAGTGGATTCTTACCTTTGGACAGGGAACTGGGCTACAGGATCTCTTGGAGTGTCTTCCAACTCTGTTTGCGTTATTAGAGTGGTTTATTAGAACAAGACTCTGATTGACTGAATATATAATCCAGATGCTGTAAGATGACTGACAAATTGAGGGTAGAAATAAATTGTGTATTTTTTACCAGTGGAACAGTGTATCTAGGAATGATGGAGGATCCTTTTTGACTGATGCCTGAGTCAAGATTAGACAGCATGTTGATAGTTATGTGGTAGCTCAACACAGTTATGAGCTTGATCCACTGTGCCTCTTATACCTTGTTAGGGATTAATTTTGATCTTCAAGAGGAATATTGGCCTGAATTAATTCATTGCTGATAATGGGACTACGAGGAGATGGCAGCAAAAAGACACTAGATTAGATGAACATTGAAAGCTAATTTGCCTTCAATACAGAGCACAAAAATCACAGGCAAGTTGGTTGGGAAGAAAATGCTCCGCTTACCACTTTCTCTTTCAAAAGCAGGACTCTACATGCCACCCTTAAACTTATGGACTGTAACTGGCAAGGGTGTTCTCCCAGATATAGAGTAAAGGCATTTCTTTCACAACCAATGCTTTAGTAATTATCCCAAACAGAGTAATCATCTTTCAAAACAAAAAGAAACCCCAGATCTCCATATTTCCACCACACCTGATGTCTACCATGAGCACCTGGAATATTTACAAGTACTGAATTTGTACTTCAGTCTTCCCAGTTTATTTCCTTGGTATTTCATTCACACTTACCATAGCAAATGACTGCCATTTACCATGGTAGATGAGTGAGAGAAGAATCTGCAAGGTCATAAAAATCATAGCTGTACATGTAATGTGTAGTGAATGGTTGGGGAAGAGCAATCATTTTCTCTGATGTTACCTTGTCAAAATATCACAGCCTAGCCATGAGGATGATTCAAACTAATTAAAAGCCTATTCCACATATCTGAAAATTAACAAATTCAGTGGCAATATATGGGAATGTATTCTGGTACATAATATGAGTGGCTTGAGAGTCTATATATTAAGAGATGTACTATGCCAAAAACCCCTCTAACTTATATTGTGTCAGTCTCAAGTAAGTGATGAAGTTACTCACATTATGCTGCTGTCAGAATTGATCCTAATAAGCAAAGTGTAAAAGAATCGTTTCAGAATTCCTTGTTGTACCCACACCTTTAGGAACACGTTCAACCAAATTACTGTCAGTATTGTAGAGTCATCAAAGGTAACCTACGATCTCTTAACTGCTATGGGCAGACATTTTCCTTAAGAAGTTACTTTGCAGTTTGCAAAGGACCAGACTCATTCATATCCAAAAGCTGCAGCACAGGCAATAAGATCAAAAAATGCATAAGAAATTTTGTCTTCTGTGTTCTTTCAGTTGAAGGATTGCTATAGTTTTAAGACATTCTCACCCTTAGGTCTTTGTTCAGCAAAATGGTTCAGCATGTGATTAATTCTAATCACTTAAGTCATCCTGTTCAAGTCAGAGCTTAAACACTTTGCTAAATTGTGTTTGAAGTGGGGAACGAGTGCTTGAATTTTCAAAAGTCTCTAATTGCAATTATCTATGCCAAGGGTAGTTTTTCATCTTGTTTCTGTATTTGGTGGACAGTTTGGATTAGAAAAGAAATGGCTACAACTCCTGTTTTATATACAAAACTCTTCTGACTATATGATGGGAGATTGTAATGCAGACCTTGGTTTTAGAATAGTTTTGCCCTGAAATTTATTGCAACTTTCCAAAATAGAAGCTGACGTTATCTTAAAATCCTGGTCCATTTTATGAGAGCCTTAGGCCTCTAACTTGTACTGTGACTTAACAAGTTACCAAGCATCAGCTAAGCTGAGGTAATTGTCTGAATGCAAACTTTACACTAAACCCTTAGCCTAAATGCTGAGTCAATTTATCCCCAGGCAAATGCAGTAATTTAACACCTCAGACTAAGTTAAAATGAATCACTCTGTGTTTGCCACAGGCAAAGAGAAAAGATGTAGGCAGTTGCCCCAGCTGAGGAGATACACCATAACTCACAACGCCGGTCACTTGATGAGGAGTTTGAACCCTTTCACACTGCTGGGAATGGGAAACTACTGGTGCTTAGCAGTTCTGCCACATTCTTCTATCGGCGTTTAACCATTTACTAATCTAAGGAGACAGTCCAAATCCAGCACATGTTGGTAGTGACTGTTGGTAGTGATCATTTGGTGACATACAGTAAGACTGATGGTTCTAAGTCCAGTTCTGGAGTGTGATACGTGTTCTTCAAAGAAATTGTTGTGATGAAAGTAGAAGTAGGAAAGGAGCAGCTTGCCCATCTGCACAAAGCTAATGAGATGTCCAGAAAAAAAGGGTAATCAGGGAAAGTTATGGTAAATATCTGTAGAGTTACGAATGTCTTTGAAAGAAGGGATAGGGAATGATTTCCCACTCTCCCTTCCTGTTCAAGAACTAAGGGACATCAGAAGAAACAAAATGGCAGGACCAGGAAAGACAGATGCTGTCTTCATACATTTTGCAGTTCAGCTGTGGAACTTCTCGCTGCAGGTTTCTGTGATTGTGGAAAGTTTACTTGGGTTCAAAAATATCTAGACAACTTCACAGGAGTAAAACCCATCAAAAGGTTTTTTAAAAAAATAACATCTTGGCTCAGCAGGTCAGTGAGCTACAAATCGTTTGGTCTAGAAGTACCTGAAGAAGGAGTCGGACAGAACCTGGCTTCAATGGCAAATGAGCACGTGTGTCTATTGAAGGGGTCACAGTGCACATGAAACGTGGGCATATCATGAACGATGATCAGAGAAGTTCTTGCAACCCTCACACACTTTGGAAGCCATCATCTTGAGTATAAAATGTCAGCCTCAACAGGTAAGGAGGGCCAAGGCTGGGCCACACAGGTGAATTAATGTGTTGCTTTGAACCAGAGGTATTTTAAGGAAGCGATTCCTTCAAAGCATGGATAAAGCTCTCTGATGTGGTGCAGGGTGGAAGGTGCTGTTCTACTGGGAATCTGGCATGTTCAAATGTGTACAGTCATCTCTCAGGCCTCTAGGGTTTGCATTTGATTCGAGGAAGAGGCAGCTGTATGCAGATTCACGAGTAATGAGGTCAGGAACTGAAGTGATTCTTGCCAGATGCCTTTGCCTGGCAATTTTATTACTGCCATGCAAGCAGCCAGGGGACCTTAATATATTTATCAGGAATCATTAGTTTTGTTGCATAAACCATAGTAACTGCACACAAGATACGGGAAGTAGCACAATATTCTTTAAATATTCATTTACTGTTTAGAAAATGAAGAGGAGGTGCCCAGTGTGGTTCAATAACTGACATAGTGGACCCTTTATTATAATTTTCTTAAAGAAAAGGGACTGATCTGAACACCATGGAAGTCAAGGACATGCTTAATGATGGGAATGTGCCACATTTTTTTTAAGTATGTGAGAAGACAGCTGGAGAACAGAGCATGACATTCAAGCATCTTTTCCATTGGTTAAAAGTGAGTTTAGCTTGAACCCTGAGGATTTTAAAGTTCTAAGGCAACTGTTGATGGTGAGATGGAGACTGGAGTAGGAATTTGCAGAGGTCTTACACAGCTGGAATGGCAGACTAAAATAAATGTGATTTCCTTCCACAAAGACTGGCATAACATTTTCTGCTTATGAAGGGAAATTCACTGGCTCAAACGGGGAAACTACAAGATGGGGAATAAATGTCAAGGAAGCAGTTCTGCATTTTCCAGTATGAATTTTGATGTGTGTGTATGTGTCCAGAAGAAATGGGAGACAAAAAAATGTTATGAAAAATGGATGCATAAAGGAGAACGCTGCATTACAAGGTCTTCTAAAGAGTAATCTCCAACTTAGCTGAAGTTCAATGCCCTTTTCTGAGCATCACATTTCATAAAAGGGACAAAGCAACTGGTGAGATCCAGGGCAAAAAGAAGATGCTGAGGAAAGGTCTAGAAAACTCCAAAGGAAAGGCTGAAAATTTTACTGTGTTCACCATTCTCTGTCTTCATGTTTTAAAGAGAAATAAATATTGAGGAAGATGATGAACAGCTCTTGCATTCTGCGGTGAGCAAGAAAAGAAACTGCGTGCTTAAACAGACAAAGGAAATGGGAAAAAAGCAATGGTAGTTAAGCTCTGAACTGCTTGCCTGGTAAGTCAGAGTGTTTCCATAGCTGAAAGCTTATAAGGACAAATTAGACTGATATCTGTGAGCAGTGATACAGACAAGGCATGTGCACTTCAACAACGTTCATGGGGGGAGCTGCTCACAGTGACCTTAAGTTACCGCTATGGAGTAGGCTTCCCAAAGTCTGTTCCCATTGCTGACAGTTGCCTATTGTACCCTTTATAGTGGAGCAATGGGCACTTCTGTTATTTCAAATGCACTTACATCATTCTTAGTCCAGAAGCCATGTGTACACTATGAGATGCCTCCAAAGATTTATGTAGTTTGTGGCTTGATGCCAGGACAAAGAAAAAGAATTGCACAGTGGGTGAGAAGTACAATTGTTTTTCTTCTTTTTCCCAAGTTAATATTTTCAGACTTTTTAATCTTAACTTTCTACCACGTCAGAGGCCTTTTCACAGTGTCTGATTAATAAAGCTTCCATTTACTTTTGTTTGTGTAACCTCCCTATTCATGTGATTTGTTGAAGGTATCAGAGGCAACACATTTAAACCATCCTCAGTGACAAGTGCGTGAATATTTATAGGTCCCTTAAAATCACCTCCTATTATTGGGTGCTATATATTCAGCTGCATAACCACTGTTCTGCTTTCTGCATTCTGCAACTGTAAATCTCTTGGTGTCCATGGATAATGTTTTTTACTCTTTCTTTCACAGGGGAGTGATATCAACAAGACTGTTAAGATGGGCTGAAGATGCTGTGATGGAAACTCCTCAAGGCTGGGGATAGGAAAACACATCTAAATGTCTAGACTGACCCTCTTCTAACTCTAGGTGCTCATGGTAGGAGCAGAGCCACTGCAGACACTCTGTGCATATACTGAAGAGCAAAGAGGGGTGTTTCCTAAGGATTGCAGATCTAAACCAGACTGAATTTTGAAATGTTAGTGTCACTCCGTGGTCCTGGTACGGATCCCCACCCCATTGGATGAAAGTCATGACACGGGTACCTCAATTTTAAGCATCTCAGAGATGACAGGCTGAATCCAGATCCATGAAATGCTTTACAGAAGTTAGACTTCCAATTGTTCCTTGTTCCCATAACCTCATGTGAAAAGATCAGCTGTGCCAGTTCTTTGTCTCATGTGGGGAACTTTCTCTTGTAGACATTGGATTTCTCTGCCTCCTTTGAGGACAGTACAAAAAGGCTTTGCGGAGATGGAACACTACTTTCCATGGAGTTACAGTCACACACCATTCCCATGAACAAAAATCTGTGGTTTTTACTTGGTCAGTAGTGAACCTACCTGTCCCTCCACATTCACTGATTTCAGAAGAATCATCACTAGGTCTAATTTTATTCTCTAGTGAATGAGTGCAGGCAGATAGCAGCGCAAGCAACATCGTGTTGTGGGCAATGTCTGGGGAAAAGAGAGTTGCAGAGGAGAGCATAGCAAAGTCACCTTTGTTTAGGTCAAATGTCAGCAAGCAAACACCTACACATTTCTAGCTCCTTTGTCAGGGGGAATGGGAATGACCACTACAATTTTTCTTGAAGTCATGGTTTGAGTTCAGAATACCTGAAACCCAACATTGGAGGGTCTAGAGGGTGCCAAACCCTTTTTACATTACTTTGAAGTGCCCTAGTGGTAACATGTAAGAGTAAAATTTGACCACCCACCAGACTTTCTTGTATTCAGAAAGCAAAATATTTGTCGTATCCCATCTGTATGGTTCCATCAGAGAAAAATAAGGAGTTATATATTTCAAGAGGCTAAATAAATGTGTGTTTTATTTTCTATCCTTTGGGACGTCATAGGGAGATCATCATAAAAGTCCCTGGATCATTCAGTTTATGGCTATGATGGAAAACCTATTAAAAGTTCCCTCTGAGATGATAATACTCATTGGGTTCTCTAGCCCCCTCTCTTCCCTGCTGTCAGGATCTGGTGATGAGTTCAGGTGCAGCAAGCACTCAAAAAAAGTAGTGTGACAGTAGGTTTAATTTCAGTTGGGGACTAAGATGAGGCCAAGACCATTAAAGGTGATTTAAGGCAGGTGGGGTTGAACCTATCATGAGTATTTCGAAATGCTCTGTTATTCTTAATGTATGATTATGCTAGTCCCTGCAGATCATCCCTGGATTTACGGTGTTTGCATAAATGCTTGGCTGTAAATCAGAAAATGTTTTTGAGCAGTGCTTCACTAGCTGGAAGCCATAGATTTGCAGTCCCTGCTGAGCCATCAACTATCCTAAGGGAGATAAGCCAAGAAGAACTTGACTCCTGCACTCAGCAGTGGTGGTGAAACATGCAGAACTGTCAAAATTTCTGGAAGACATGATGTCTCTTTTAAAGATTAATTGTGTTGCTGTGCTTGGGGAGGCACAAGGAAGGCAGGAGGCATTTGGTTTCCCAGTATCTGTTCTTGTGGTTAAAAGGACATAATGACTAAGAGTGGATGGTATCTGAATCTGCATCTTTGGAATTCAACCTTGCCCTTACCTGCTGAGTGAAGAACTCAGCAGGTAAGAGGGGCACAATTTCAGGTGCATTGCAGGTCCTGCGTGGCAGCTGCTGCTGGAGGTGATGTCCATTGCATCTGTGTCTCAGACTACAGAAACTGATGCCTAACCATGCCCCAGTCATCTATTGAGCCTCAGGCAGACCTTTGAGCTATTTGTTCAGCTGGGGCAAGTTTTCCTTCTTAATCTTTTCAGCTTGGCAGGAACACTGCTGAGCACACAAGGAAGCTCATCAGCTGCTGGCTGGATGTTTGGACAAGGGGATAACTCCTGCTGAGGCTGGTGAGCTCCAGTCCTGTCTAATTTACATTGTTATTTATTCTGCAAGCATTCCTGTGCTTCCTGAGTACAAGCTGGCTTTTCAGCACGTTTACAGCCCCACTCCCACAGAGAGCTCATCAGTGACAGACACTACACACAGAAGCAACAACCCTTCTTACATCATGGAGGACTCGTGCTTGTAGGCCAGCAGTAAAAGTCCACCCCATTCTGTGAAGAACAAAGCAGGGTCATCTGCTTCAGGTTCTGAGGCCTTTTATTTTGTTCAGATTGCTGCAGTTTTCTGAGTATACATAATTTCCAAGCAAATCTGGAAACCAGGAATTTGTTGGCTCTTTGTCCTCCAGGTGAGATTAAGGTGACTTGGACTATGGCATGGGAGTGGGTGGCACAATGCGTTGCCAAATACTACCACTGGGTCACTCAGAAGGTCAGACCTGCTTGTCCACCCTGCAAACTCAGCTGGAAAGGGCTGCACAGAGCAGGCGCATACCTGCATGACAAAAAACATGTACAGCACCTGAATGCAGAGCATGGTGAGTTCTCACCAGATGGTGAATGGCAGGACGTCATCTGTGGAGACTACCTCCAGAGGGGCACACAGCCAAAGTTTCTAATCTTCAGCCCTGAGAATGGATGCCTCATCTCTAGGGCTGCTGTCACACCTGAGGTTTGATTAAGCTGTAGGGAGTAAAAGTCAATTCTCTGTGCTGGAGGGAACTATTTGTACTGCTGGTAATGGATCTCACAAATAAGCAGCAGAAGAGACAGAAATCTTTCATGGCTTGAGCTGCAGGTTCAAGGGCGAGAGGAACAGCTGCTCTGGCTCTACGTGGGTCTTGGTACTTGTTTAAGCCAAACCTGTGAGATGATGGTATTAGGAATTTTCACACCACCAGAACTGTGTGTATAGTAACAGGAGTTGGATACCTCCTTGCTGACCAGTGGAGACATGTGGGTAGTGGGTCCTGGGGTGATGGAAGACCAGTACCTTGAAAGATCTTACTTTAGCTCCTAATCTGTATCCAAAATCTCAGTGAGGCAGTTTCTGGTTTCTCCTCTGTGTGTTGAAATGCATGTCTCCCTCCACCTGAAGAGTGTTGTGGAGGTAAAATTCATTTGCTGTCTCAAAATACTTGAAATCCTTCAGTGATACGTGGTCATCTGAATGCATGTTGCGACAAAGACGTTGTCCTGTAGGAATAAGCTAGAAGAAAACATCAACGTAGACTCCTTCAGCCCGTGAACCGCGTACTGGAGAGTCTGATGGCCTTTACCAAAACTTGTGCTTTATATTTTCACTGTTGGTGCTTCCTTTTGGTGCACTCCCCCTCCCCTTCCAATCCTGAAAGTCAGAGATTAGCCTTGGGTGGCTGCATCCTCTTGTCAATGAGAACAGTAAACAAAATGTGCCATTCACTTTGAGCAACACAATCTGCTGTGATGGAGTCAAACTTGGAAAGGGGAAAATGGCTTTGATGTCTTCTTTGGTGTCTTCTTTGGCAGTCAACTGTGCCTCTGTGAAACATTCCCAAAACAATTAACATCTGGTAAATCAAGTATCACTGAATGGACACAGCTTGCTGTAAGAAAAAAAAAACAACCCACAAAATTGAACAAAATGTTTTCTCTTGCAACAGTAGCTGCCAGTGTGGACTTTTCGTTCCATGATGATTGACTCCTGGACTAGATCTGCCTGCCACGTAGTGCTCATGATGGGCACAAGCCTCAGACCAGGAACTGCTGGTCTCAATAGAGTGTCACCTGGGAGGTGATGAACACAAACAAAGGCACCTCTTTAATTTTTATAGTGCTGCTAAGCCCCTTCTTTTGTAGGATTGGATTTAGCTCAGAGCCCATGGCTGCCTGATGACGTGTGAATGGGATGTCGGTGAGGAACTGGCCTTAGAGCTGATGACAAGTTGTACTGGCAAAAACTGGTGTAGCTGAGTGAAGGCTGAAACTGCGTAGAAGCAAAACCAGGGCGGGCTTGGCGCAGTGTGCAGGAAGCAGGCACAAATATGTGGCATGACAACTACTGATTAACACAGCAAACACAATGAGCAGGGGTGATTAGGACATGGATGGCTCAGGAGAGAAGAGCATCTTATTAAAAACCCCACCAAACCCAAACAAAGTATGGGAATGTAAAAATCAAGCGGAGCTGCCACGTGCTGTCTCTATGTTGCACTCCTAATTTTAATTAAATTTACAGTAAGAATTAAACTTTCCCCCTACCTTCTCCTTTTCTTGTGGAAGTACTTGTTTTCCTTTACCTGGAAAGAGAGGACTCCTGTCTGTAAATCTTGATGGCTTTTCTGCTTGTTTATATTACTTATGTAGCTCTGAAATACCCTGACCCTCAGCCAAATTGTCTGTGTTCAGATTTCTACTCAAAGTGACCCCAGCACTTCTGGAAAATGAGGATGATATAGTTTCTTATGTTCTTCCGGTACTCTGGGCAAGGATTTTCGTGTCACCTAGAGAATTTGTTTATGCGATTAGATATACATGCACATAGATCCACACAATCTTTTGAAAGTAGGCAGGACATGATTTGCCCACACTCCAAATTGGTCCAAAAGCCATGGAAATGCAATCACAAGGTGCTGAGTGACAACTAATATAACCTACTTCTCAAAAGCGCTTATTAGCTGGGCTCAGCAAGGCACTAAAATGACTGCATTACTTCCCACACGGAGTTGGCTTGTGTTGGGTCAATTCAGAGCACAATATTTCATGGAGACAGGCCTGACATTTCATCCCATAGGGTACTGACTTCTTTTAATGAGGTTTATCAGATTCAGACGGAAAAAAACAGACTCACAGGAACAGAAAAATCTCCACAGACCACCAGCCTGGAGATTAGAGCTGAAGAAGCTTTCTGTAAGGACTAGCAAGACCCCAAAATGAAGTGAACAAGACTGATGCTGACAGTTTATTACAGTTTTTTGCTGAATTAGTGAATATACACAGAAGTTGTTTTGTTTTGTTTTGTTTTGTTTTTTTGCAAGGCATTGTATTTTAAGCCAAAATCTGCCGTGATTTATCTATTACTTTAAATTTGAACTAAAGCTCATTGGTATATTTTCAAAATAAGGAAATATCACAGAATTATATTGTTCTGGAGCCAGAACATGCCACAGAGATGCGTTTGTCTGTCTGTGACTAGTACCTTGAGTCAGGGGAGGAAAAGCCAACATTAATCTATCCACCCACCCCATACTTCTTCCATTCACATCTCTGCTCTTATAGGAGCAGTGGCATCCCCATGGTCTCAAGATGAATGGGGCCGGGGAACTGATGTGGTTGAAAACTAGTGGAAGTATAACAGTAGTTTGGTTTCAGTTGGGCGATCTTTCCAGTCTTAATCACCATGAGGCTGCAGCTGGACTCCTTCAGTGGCAGCAGTTTGCACTGGGCGATTCTGACTAGCAGCTAGGCCGAAGCTTTCCCTACAGCTGCTGATGCTATATCAGCATTAGATCACAGGGAGATGTACTCAACACCCTTTCAGACCCAGCGTACCAGGCAAAAACCACACTGCAGAGACTGCAGCTCACATAGCGTGGTCACCTGCACTGGTTTCTTAAGGGCAATCCCTTGTTCCCTCCAAAGCCTCCCCGCTTTGCTCAGTGGTGTACAGCCTCAGATCCTTGGGCTTTGGACTATGAGTCCTCAAGGCTCCCTGATCATAATAATAATAATAATGAGATTACCTTAAGAAAAGAGTTGATTTAAGATGTCTGAAACAACTGTCTGCCTCTACCCTGCACTTACATGTGAATTACAATCACTTTTGAGAGCAGGAAGAAGAAAAGCACTACAGCCTCAAGAAGAGCAAAGTCTGGTGGGAAGTGTATTCGAATAGGACTTACATAACCTATGTGGAGCATTCATGTCCTAGCATCCAGCTTCAGATACGTAATTTGTCTGTCTAGTTGCCTTCATTTTGTTTGGATGCAGTGAGGAGACTGGAAATCCAGAGCATGAGAAATTAGTTGCCTGCTCTGAATCATCCTCTAAAGGAACTTCTGCTTTGATTTCAAAGGATGGTGTGTCCTTACAGATTTCTAAACTAAACGAAATCACACGTTGTGTGTTTGGAAGAGAAAGCAACCAGCTTTGCTCAACTTTCTCATGTGAAAAACATTTCAAATGGCAGCATTTTCCTCAGGCACTAGGAGAGATCTCTTCTGAAACCGTCAGGGTTTCGGGACCTTGTTCTAGCAGCTAGTTTCCTGTGCCCAAACCCCTCTATCTAGACATGAAGGTGGATGAGGCCCCAGTTTTACCAAAAAAATGGGTTTTGTAGGTCCCATGAAATTTCCTGTGACCTTTCGCTGAGGTTCTGAATTTTTTTCCTCTGCCCCATTCCAGGGCATTCACAGGATCCTTCCTTCAAGAACCACAAGGCCAGATCCAAGCTGCCCATCTCCAGAGCGGGGAGGAGGAGAAAGCAGGGCAACCATGTGGTCTACCTTATCAATTTTCCTGACACAGACTAAACACCACTGGGCACAACTGAGACATATTGGACCTCTTCATGGAGAGATTAGATGCTGCGTGGGGGCTCTGCTCTGATATCTTCATGCCACCCTTGTTTTTCTAGTTTTGCCTCCCTACCTGCTGCCAAGTCACTCTTTCCTGTGAGAGAGGCTTTATTATTTTTTCTTGTTTGGGCCAGGCTCTGAATCCATCACTGGGAAATTCAGCAGGCAGTGTAATTACCGCAGATGCCTGTAGGGCAGCAATAAGGATGGGGCTAGTGTACAGAAATACTGCGGTGTGAGACATTTCCAGCACAAGTCCTACAAGGGAAACTCTTTGTAGAATAAATATCCCCTAACCCAATTGATCCAGAGTTTATGACTCTGGACACCAGTCCCACCCTACTCTTTAAACCATGAGTCCTACAGCAGGGAACAAGGAGAAGAAATAGCCTGAGAATTAAGAAATATTTTGTAGGCTTAGGAAACCTGATTGCGATTCTTGGCTCCTCCAAGAACTTCCTTCCTGACCTTTTCCAAGTGGTTAAATTCCTTCTGTGAAGCAATGCTTTTTGACAGACTCTCCTCAGTCTTGCTCAGACCTAGGCCTGGAAAATGGGGACTGTGACTTTTATTCTTTTTGATATTTTTCAGGTCAAATTAGATGAGGAGGGTGTTCGGAGGATGGAAAATGAACAAAAAAAAGCTGACTGAAGGCAAGGAAATCCAGCAAGGAAAACCTGAACCCAAACGTTCAGTTTTGGCAAAAACTTAAACAACTGAAAGCAGCACCTGTTCTGGTTCCCTCACTTTCAGGGAGGAGTTTACTATGGCGGGAGTCCTAAAGAACAGATTATACCTTTACTTCAGAGAGAAATGCAAAATCTGTCTAAAATAACCCATGACAGATATGAGCAATGGGGGAAAAAAAGAAAATCCTTCCCAAATCCAAATCTGATAATAGAATGAATCTGGATGGCAGGAGTACCTCACATCCACTCTGCTCCAGTGGAAACTCTCACTATCTTTAACGGCACCAGGATGCTTGTCCACACCCTGTCTCTAGCTACAGCTCAACTCCAAAGAACCAGGAGGAAAAACAGGTAAAAAGAAAATCTGGACTTCAAATCATGGGAAATATAATCCTCCTTTTCCCACTGTTTGGCTAATTAAGTCCCCTTTAACCTCTGTAAGCAACAGTGCAAATAGGATCAGCAAGATATCAATAGAGTGCTCTCACCCTCCTTTGCAGGAAGACCCATACATCTCATTACAGCCTTTCTTTTAACTCCAGGTTTGCCCTGACCCTGACACAGGATCCTGACTTCATCAGGGTCCTTTCTAAAACCATGCACCTTCCCTTCCAGAAGGCTGTTCTGAACAGGCATGCAGGCTTACAGCTGTAAATGTTTCACTGCTTGTTTAGACTGTCACTGACCAGGAAGCATCTGCAATGATTTTGTATGGAGGAGGCTTGGCAGCAGTAAATTACCATCTGACCTGACGTTGTGGATGTTTAGCTTTTTCTTCTTTTTAATTTCTTTTAATTTTCTTGCTCCTCCAAGGAGATCTGGGACCCGGGACACGTTAAACATTATTTTGCTGACTTTAAATTGTTTTGCAATATTGCAGTCAACTTGAATGCCAAACTTAAGCCTGTAAACTCTATTTTTAACGTTGACTTTGTCAGTGCAATGGATACTGTCATATCAAAGTATTTAAGGGTTTGTGGTAAAACTTCTTCAACTTTTGCTCAGATGAGAATAGTCTTACTGGAAGCCTATACAGATAGGAGCTATAAAAATTTGGTTTAAAATTGAATCAGGCTGCAGGAAAAAAACAATCTTTTGTACCACAACAGCATAAAAGCAAGTGGTTTTTGGAACAGGGGTGGTTTCCGTTCATAGCATATGCATAAAACTAGCCTAACTCCAATGTGGTCCTGACAGGATCCCACAGATGAAAGCTCTTGTTCTGCAACACTTCTGCAAAATGGTGCTGCATTCATGTAACAGAGCTACTCCTTGTCAGTTGAGCCAGCATGGTTTCTTGCCTTCCTAGGCCTTGAGAGATGGACACACACACCAAGTTAAATTTTTAGCACCTTTGTGGCAAGGGCCCATTGCCCTGAGAATGGTAAGAAGGGAGGCTCACCCTAGCAGGTGGCTGGCTGGGTTTGCCTGTGGGTGAAGCCAGTGCTGGACATCCCACGTGGCTGATGTTGGATGGCCAGTCAGGGACAGGCAGGCACGATGCCAGCCACATGGAACTCTGCGTGTGAGCCATGCTGAAAAGCTGGCAACATCTGCATGTAAGAGGCAAAACGCTTTTAGTTGATAGGTATACACAGCGTGGTCTTCTTGAAGGCATTCAGATTTTATCTTCTGGAATCAGGCAGTCTGGATGCAGGTGCACATCTAGATCGCTCCCATGCAGAGTCATCTCTGCAGCACAGCAAATACAGTCCAACAATTTCTTTCAGGAGTTCAGGTCTACTCTCCAGGAACCAGTCACCAGACATACAATGCCAGATGAAACCCCTGATCTGTCACTGAAGCACAGAAAATCTGACAACTGCATTTGAGCCTACTGCTGTTTTAGAGAGTAGAGGACCAGTGGGTTGGATGCTATTCATCTCCAGGAATATCACTGGGAAGGTTGTTTGGGGTGGTGGTGTGCTTTTGTTTGTTGGCTTGGTTGTTTACTTTGTTGGCCCTTCTGCATTAAAGCACGAACTGTTTAATTAGAAAGTTATGGACGCGCAGATTTTACCTGAGAATCCAAAAGCAACTTTGAGAAATTTGATGGACACTCTTACACCATGTCTTCTCAACAACAAAGAATATAAATCACAGAATCACAGAATGATTCTCATATGAATACAAAAAAGTTTAGAAATACTGACGGTAAAAAAGCAAGACATAAAATTGAGGAAAAAAGATATTACTGATGAAAAATTGCCTTTGAATATCACAGCAATTTATTACCTACTTAAGTGGAGGAGCCTTTCAGGATATCCTTGCTGGACAAAAGGATACTGCCGTGACTGAGGAATACTACTGTCTGGCGGATGGTGTGCTAGTGAGGTCCTTTAGTCTGCCACCTCAGTGAAAGTGGGGGATAGCACTCCAAGTGACAGAAAAGATGTAAAGGTTATTGATAGGATAGAAACTACAGTGAGAACTCACTTGGAATTTAAGACTGTTACCCTCAGGAGCAGGGCTGGATCAATAACGCTACTGAAGTGTATCTACACCAATGCACGCAGCATGGGCAACAAACAGGAGGAGCTAGAAGTCATTGTAAGGCAAGAAAACCATGATATAATTCCCATCACAGAAACGTGATGGACAACTCACACAACTGGAATGCTGCCGTGGTTGGCTATAAACTCTTCAGGCGGGATAGGTAAGGAAGGAGAGGCGGTGGGGTATCCCTCTATGTTTTGATTGCCTCAAGCCCAACAACAGTGATGACAGGGTTGAGTGTCCATGGGTAAAAATCAGTGGAACACCCAATAAGGCAGATATGGTGGTGGGAGTCTGCTATTGGCCACCAAACCAGGAAGAAGAGATTGATGAGAACTTCTACAAAGAACAGGGAAAAGTCTCACGATCACTAGCCCTTGTTCTTGTGGGAGACTTCAACCTGCCAGATGCCTGCTTGAAGTATAATTCAACAGAAAGGAAACAGTCAAGGAGGTTCATTAGGTGCACGGAAGACAACTTCCTAACACAACTGGTGAGTGAATTGACTAGGGAAGGCGCCTCACTGGACCTGTTGTTTGTGAATAGAGGTGGCCTTGTGGGCCATGTAACCGATGTAACTGTTGGAGCACACCTGGGGCAAAGCAATCATGAGATGATAGAACTCTCAGTTCTAGGAGAAGTGAGGAGGGGGATCAGCAGAATTGCCACCTTGTACTTCTGGAGGGCAGACTTTGGACTGTTTAGTACGGTGCTTGATAAAGTCCTTTGTGAGGCAGTTCTAAAAGACAAAGGAGTCCAAGAGGGCTGGATGCTCTTCAAGAAGGAAATCCTGGTGGCACAAGAGCAGGCCATCCCCACGGGCCGTAAGATGAGCCAGCAGGGAAGAAACCTGGCTTGGCTGAATAGAGAGCTTTGGATGTATCTTGGAAAGAAGAGGAAAGTATATGAGCTTTGGAAGAAAGTGCAGGCATCTCAAGAGGCCTACAAGGATGAAGTGAGATCATGCAGAAAGAAAATTAGAAGGGCTAAAGCCCAACTAGAACTTCAACTGGGCAGTTCAGTGAAAAACAATAATAAAAGTTTCTACAAATATTTTAACAACTATGGTGGGGCCAAGGAGAATCTCCATCCTTTACAGGATGCAGGGGAAACAATAGTGACAAAGGGTGGCGATAAGGCTGAGGTACTTAATGCCTTCTTTGTCTCAGTTTTTAATAGTAAGGTCAGCTGCTCTCTGAGTACTCAGCCTCCTGAGCCAGTGGAGAGGGAGAAGGAGTGGAAGAAAGCTCCAATGATCGAATAAGAAATAGTTATGGACCTGTTCGGCCAATTAGACATTCACAAGTCTATGAGGCTGGAGCTGGGGTGGTTTAGCCTGGAAAATAGGAGTCTGAGGGCAGACCTTATCACTGTCGACAACTACCTGAAAGGTGGTTGTAGTGAAGTGGTTGTTGGTTCATTCTCCCGAGTGAGAGGTGATAGAATGAGAGGTAATGGCTTCAAGTTGCAACAGGGGAGTTCAGATTAGACATTAAGAAAAATTTCTTCACTGAAAGGGTTGTCAGGCACTGGCAGAGGCTGCCCAGGGAGCTGGATGAGTCTCCATCCCTGAAGGTGCTTAAAAGACAGGTAGATGAGGCTCTTAGGGATATGGTTTAGTAGTGGACAGAAATGGCTGTACTCAATGATCTCAAAGGTCTTTTCCCACCATATGATTCTATGATTAGATTCTTATTGATGATATTGTAAAGGAAAAGACGAACTAAAGAAAAAGATCAGTCCGAAATGACTCTGGAGAGCATGCTAAGTGCTGCTTCCCTCAGATTTCCATTAGGACAGACAGTTGAGGGGTCGAGGTCTGATTCAGGTTCTCTTAGTGCTGATGGGGCTACAGATATCCCATCTTGATTCTCAGACAACTTCTTACTCCACATTGAGTGATGGGCGGCATTCAGTTTTAGGTTGTCCCCCATCTTCTTTGGCTCTATCTGCACTGTTGTTGTGCAGAAGCCCAGAGAGCAACCTGGAGGACCATGTCCTTTCTTCCTTACAGGCAAGCTTCAGACTGCTATTTCTGCCTTCCAGCTCACTGAGTCACCTCATGGACTGTGAAGGCAGTGGTCACCTTTTGGTACACAATAGTGCATAGTCTAAAGAGCACTCAGAACTTGTTGGTTTATTGTTTAAGAAGAGACTCTAGCCCTGCAACAAGCACATTTTTTTTTAGAACGGGACTCCGAACAAGAGTTTTTCTACAAATAATGCAAATGCTACTCGGGAAGCAACAGACCAATTAGAAGGTCTTGCCCTGAAAAGTCCCATGTGTTCAAGCGGAGTGCATGTGCATCCAACACTGTATGCCCCAAACACACATTTGTGCTCGCAAACTGTGCTTACGCAAGAAAATGTTTTAAACCTGGCCTAGGTCAAGTCTCAACTGGAAGGAATTTACTTAAATGATCCATCTGGAGGTGTTCAACCACTGGGCTCTGCTTCTGGGGTGTAAGTGTTCCTGGCTTTGGGCACGCATTCACAGGCAAGCCTAATGGTGCACAGCTGCATCACACCCCCTGAGAAGAAGGGTCACAACTCACATCTGGACACCAGTTTGTCAGACCCACCACCCTGCAACCTGGCTGTGCCAGATACACCTTTCCTGTGTTTTCCCTCCCTCTTCAATAGTTTCTTGGCTCTGCCTTATGACATTACTCTCAAGCTATAAATGACACAAAAAGCTTCATTTTCACATGTTTATGCAATGGTGTGTCTTCTTTCTGCCCAATAAAATCCTGAACACCAGACTTTCTCAAATGGAGCTGAAAACCAATAGGAGATAAGCCTGGCTCTGCTCTGACAAGGTCATGGTTTTCTTCATTGGATTTGTACTCACCAAGTGGTGCTTAATCAGTTTTCAGGACCATTCATGTGGCTGGCTGGATAGCATCTGGATTCACAACAGTAAAATTGGGTCACATCATGTGTGATGCATGATTGCCATATTCAATTTTCATACCAACACCAGATGCCTTAGAAACTGGACAGTTTGTGTAAGCGTTGAACTTCCTCTTTTCTTTAACTTCACCACAATTTCATCAGCATCAAACAGGCTGAAGCATTCCTGTGAAGTGACCTATTAAACCACATTAATTATTTAAAAATAAAAATAGGCAAGGTGGGTTTTTTCCCTTGTGTCTTCTGAACCAAGTGCTAGAAGGAATTTCCACCACCCCAGATGAAGATTTATTCTTTGAAAAGGCTTAAAAAAACCCCAAAATACAAAAATAATTTCCTTTAGTCTTTCCAGCTAACATTTCAGTAAATTGGAAATAATTCAGTCATTATAATTTTAGCTGGAGGTGGTGATAGCCCAAGAGATTTATTTGTTCACATGGTCTCTGATTGCAGGGTGCAAAAGTCTTATCGCAACTTTCCTATAGAAACCTGGCTTAAAATATTTTTAATTATGAAGGGTGAGGGCATAGGCATAATCAGGTTATATGGACACTTGCTTTTATTTAGCCAGTAACAGAATTTGAGAAGAAGCTCTCATTCCTTCTCTTGTCATACAAGTTGCAGTGATCTTTCTGGTAAAGAAAATAACTTACAAACAATACTGGGAAAATATCATTGGGAATACATTCAGTAGAAACTGATAATATCTTTCATAAGATTGTGTCATTATTAAAGGGAATCCCTAGCAGGGGCTATTGGATTTCAGCTCTTTAGGCACTCACAGGAACACAAAAAGCAAAGACAGAATCAGGTTTTGGCAAATATTTACAAAAATTGTGAGAACAATTTTGGAAAATTTGTGATGTGATTAGGCAAAATCTGAGCGTCTTTTCTCAGATTTATGGCAAAATTTCTACAGAATCTGGGAATAATCTCTCTCTTCTCCGAATTCAGTGGCATATGGGAAAGTGAATGATTACCCATAGGACATTGATGCCTTTGAGATCTTTAAGGTCATGCTCTTCATAAAGTCCAGTCATTCTTCCATAGCCTTAAATCCAAAACCTCCTTGAAGTTCAGAGAAGTTTGGAAGAAGTCCAAAAGCTGTGTGTACCAGCTTTTCAGAGATGGGTTTCGATGTCCATGAATTCAAATCGCAGAGGGTTAAGATTTATGACTGCATTCCAAAAGTCACTCAGTTGTGCTTGCAGAGGCACACAAAGAGTTGGATATGAAACAGGTAGACACTTGAGATGGTAGTAAACCTGGGCAAATATTTTATACCCAGGAGAGGTCTCAGCTGGGATGCTCAGAAAATAGGATACTAAATTTGCTCCTTTTGGCGTAAAGCTCAAAATACTACTCTCTTTTTCTTTCCGTACTATAATAACTGAATATAAGGAAGATATGTTTGCTTTCCTCCCTGAGCATAAGCCAATGGAAAACAAAAGAGCTCATTCAGTGAGCATCCCTAGCAGGAAGCTTTGAGAGAAAGGGGGAAGTTACAGACGACGATGGTCTGTGCAGAACATAACTGCTTCTGATGAGCAAATGCTGCAAGATTTACTGAAAGGCATCAACTGCTTTTACACGTTCCCATTCTCCCCTTACATTTTCTCTTCCCTCATCTGGGCACAGAGGTCTCAATACATCCTCTTCAATTAATTACCCTTACTTTTCACCTCTCCCTGAGCTGAGTGTGGGGAGTTTGCTCAATGAGGCATTTTCTATTATTCTATTTCTGTAATTCCCAAGTTATTCTCATTTTAGTGTGGAATGTGCTCTTAGTTATGGTGCTTACAGCCAGTTGCTAGTCTTTTATACAGGTCCCAGGACTGTCTGCATTCACTCAGAGTATAATGCTCAAGTTTTATGGGGAGGAGAAGAAAAACCCTAGTTAATTTTTCTTTCTGTTCTTGCTGCAAGACAAATGGTTAGCTGCCTTCCTGTTAGCAGCATTCAGATAGACCTTAGAGGATAAGTTTTCGGTATAGACTGGGGGTAGAAGATGAGAGTACATATGGAAGGGTCTCCAGACTCCTATTAGTACGAATTGCAAGGCTGTTTCTCTGTGGTCCTTCCTAGAATTTTGGCTCCAAATGTTCCTTTAAAAAAGAAAAAAAAGAAATCTCAAACTTTATGGTGTTAATTTGACTCTTAGTTTGCAGTTCTGTCTCATGAATATTGTCCTATTCCTTCATGTGTTCTCCAATAATGTAGACAGATTGAAAATTGACCCTCCCTGACCTACTTGGGAACTCCAGTCTTGTTTCTATTCCTGCTTTCTCATCAAGTTTAATAAAGCTCTTAGAGCACACTGCAAACTGGTCATGGACACAGAGGAATGCATTGAATAAGCAATTGCCCCAGCTATCCAAACAAGCTCTCCCTTCCCTAATCCATGCTGGAAGCCTTTGTGTTCCCTCCTGGAGTACAGGCACTCTCATGAACTATTCTAGTTGAATTTTCAGTGACCCAAAGTCTCCTCTTATGGTGAAAAACCATAGAAAAACGCACAGCTGAGTGCAGTCATAGGCTAATTTAGAAGATGACTGAGTGAGGACACGGTGCAATGTGAAATAATGTAAAAATACTCACATCCATGAAACGTTCTTGACTGGCTGAACCTCTTACCATGGATGCAGGTGTTTTTGGTCAAACCACCTTTGAACAGATGTCTTGGTCTTTTTTTAGACCCATATTCCTGAAGCTCAGGACACAGAAGGGGCTTTATTCCAGACTACCAAGGAGTACTATGTAAAGATACACCACGTAGATGTTAATCCTTTGGGAAGCTGCAGCTGAACGTGATCAGAGCAACAGCATTAAAGAGCCTTGTTAAATTTGCATTGTTCTGCAAAAACATCAGAGGTCTGATGAACATTGTTGGGATACTGCTGGATATAAGGCACTGGTACCTTCCTTAAAACAAACAGAAGTGTTAACTGCTTTGGTGAGCCAAGTGGCTTTGGTGAGCCAAGTGGCTTTGGCAAGCTGCTCTCCTTGGTCATCTTCATTGAGAAGCCACTTTTCAGGCATACATGCTAACACCTTTACTTCCTTACACACATTAGGAAGAGAAGCTGAGTTTTTACAAACTCAGGCACCAGGCTTCATCAACAGCTTGGCATAAATTGCCATGAATTTTACTGATTATACTCTTTTTGCTACTGTTAATCTCAGATTCAAGTTCTGAATTAAAGTCCTCGCAAGTTCTTTTCCTTCATCACTGTAGTTAGCAAAATAAGTTTTATTACTGGACTCCATATTACTTCTCTTTGTTTGTGGCCTTTCATGAGAAAGCATCATCGTAAAATAAAACCCTAAACATTCAATAAAGGTGGATTTTGCTGCTTGATGATGGAATTTCTGATCAAATGTAGATTCTTTCAGCTCAGAAGATCTGCAAATATAGAGGATAATGTACTGGAATAAGTATGACCAGGTCTCAGACTAGGAGGATGATGCTTTGGAGTCTTATCACCTCATTCACAGTTGTAAAAAGTTGAAATATTGTCTATGTTGACTTCATGGGGGTAAGGGCTCCCTCCCCAGCTGGTTTCTTTGCTATTTTAGTCAGCTGATTCTTTTCCAGTGAGAAATAGTTTTCGTCTTTTCAGGGTGAGGAAGGGACGAGAGAGCAGCAAAACCCCCCAAATCCCAACTAAATGAACCAAAACCACAACAGAAGTTTTTTGATTTATTCTGCGGTGGGACATGAAAAAATTCTGAAGTCTCAGAAACCTTCACAGGATGAGAAAACCATTGTCTGCAGAGATTTAATTTCAAAGAGACATTAAAGAAAAAAAAAAAGAGGAATCTGAATAGGCTTTTTTCAAGCAGATTATTTAACTCCAAACAACTTGGACAAGTCCATTTGTCTGTAAGGTCATTAAAATATCATCTTACAGACACTTTTTTCTAAGATCTAAGTTATCAACTTCACTCCCAAAGTGAGTTAAGGTAAATCAGATAGAAGCCACATTAATTCCAAATAAGATAGTCTAACCAGAGTTTCAATGTAGTTTCAACATCTTCATTAAATTCACCTCACTTGTTAATTCAAATGAATGATGCTGCATGCCCCTGTGTAGGCAAAGCTGTTCCAGTAGTTTCTGACAGTCTACTGAAGTTCTACAACATCCTTTCCTGCTTACACCCTTAGAGGAATGTGCTCTAAAGCCAACACTAGTAAATTATCAACAAGTTGGCAAGATCATGTCAGATCCTTGTTTGCAGCCACTGTTCTTTGAGGGAAGATGGTGGCGACTCCTGTGCCTCTGTTCACCCTTTCTGATGATTCCCTGCTCCCTCTTTGACATGCCATGAGATCTGCATTACTTTACTCACTTTTTCTTTAGGATATATATGTCTTGCTGGATTTACTTAGGGTATATATTTAGGATATATATTCTGCAGAACATGACTCTGTGTAGTTCACTGGCACAGAGGTATGGTTGTCAACCAAAGTTTTCTAATGTTCAGTTAAGAACTTGAGCATCTGCGATCGCAACAGTGAATACTAAACCAAAAATGAGATACATCCTACAGCTATAGGCTGCAAACTGTTCTGACTATAAAAGTCTTCCCATAGCCTACAGCTTTTGCTCATGGGGTTTCTTTCACTTACCCCACAGCAGCTGCCACTGGTCAGCATCATAAGACAGGCTAGTCTTCAGGATTAAATGCTTTTTGTTGTGGATGCAAGTGGCCTGTCTTATTTCATGCTCAATGCTAACACCATAAGCAAGTGCACTAAGCCTTTATCTGGCACATTTTGGAGGATCAGCCTATTTGCAAAGACACATTAATGAACTTGAATGATCCCCGAAGGTTCTGGACCACAAGGCTCAGACATGGCTTTCTTACACTGCCAAGTCAAAAGGCAATCAGCTTAGTGCATGGGGACATACTTCTTACTTTTTATTCATAGCTTCTTTATTAAGTTGTCACAGAAACAAGATCTCCTCCCCCCATCTACACTCCTCTTCTTGAAAAGCACAAGGCTTTGTTGTATAAAAGCTCCTTTGGGCCTCCAGTTTCAAATCCATATCTTGTTAAATAGGGACTTGACACCTGAATATATTATCGGACTCTTTGGATAAAGATGTATGTCTCTTATGTCTTGGTTACTGTGCAATAGTCAGCAGATTTTCATTGCTTTTCATTTTTTCCCCAGGTGTAATGCACTTCCTGCTAACAGGGCAGATGCTGGGGGTCAACCCCCACTCTTTTATTGAGGTGAGGTGTGAGATGAGATATCCAGCAAAATTTTGGCAGTCTTCAAAACTGAGAACTTGACTGGCTAATCAGGGGATGGCCGCAGGGTGGACACAACCTGAGCCTGAACTGCAGAAGGAGGAATATCATTAGTTGATCTTAACTGGGGCAAAGATCTTTTTTCTTCCTTAAGAAATTTACTTTCATGATTTAGGCAGGGTTAAGTAACAAAGGAATTGCTCTGTAGTAAAGAAGAAAGCTATTAGATGGAAATGTCTACTTTGCAAAACTGTATCAGATACTGGAAAAATGGAATTAAAAAAGAGAGCTATTTCAAAATACAGAACAAAGGGAGGAAATTCTTCTTTGCCTGAGCCTACAGTGTTTCATCATTTGGACTGTAGGTCCTTTGGCTGTCAGAGGTAATTCTAAGCATCACATCTACAGCTGAGAAAAATTTCTAAGTTTCCATCCCATGGGAAGATCTGACATTTTAAAATTTGTTTTAGGATCCAAAACATGAGGTTAAAGAAAAAGAGAAAAAAAAAATTTCCATAATTTCTAATCTGCTGAAAATGTCAAAAGCTTTTTTTTATTATAGGAAATGTCAAAACAACTTGTTTTGATATTTAAAATGTAAATAATGGAAGCACTTCAACTCTGAGCCAGCCTGTAGAAGATCCTTTCCTTTGAGGTAATTTCAGCACTTATTTTCATGCTTTAGTGGGACGTTGCCTTCTGGGAGCTGTTGTTCCAGCTTGTGTTTTCTTTTGTGGGCTAGTAACCAGACTGACTACATCTCCCATTAACTACCCAAATAGGAGTGACATCATGGGCCCAAAATAGCTCCAACATTTGGATGCCTTGTGGGATATGTAGTTTTCTAGGAAATTTGCACTCCCAAGAAGGAACATGTGCACCTGATCTGCAAAGTACCATGAAGAAACATAATATAAAGAAACACGAATTTTTGTTTTGTTGCACAGATTTAGAAATAAAGCACTTTGAGATCATATAGAGAAGGACACATTTGGGCTGGAGTTGAAGCAATTGAAACTCAGTCTGATTTTCCCTCTACCTCTAAAACCCCATTTTCCCTCAGAAAGTTTTGATATTCATGTATCCCAGTGGAAGACCCCAGGTAAGCTTCCACTGCAGCATTTCACAGTTTATGCTAGTAAATGCACAGCTACTGTTCATCTGTTTCTGGCCGTCCAATACATAAATTGGGGATAGGAGGGGGGAAGCAAGGAAGATGGGCTGATTTAATTCCTTGAGTCAACACTGCTTTGGTTAAGACATTTGCTCAGTGACACGAAGGACTCCAAAGCAAAGCCAGTCACACAATAAACTTTGTCCCTTTATCGGCTCTCAGCAGATCTTGCTGTTTTTGTAGCAATTGCTCTAATTCCTGCATAATCCTGGATTTCAAGAATCCACATTTCCATTGATTGTATCTTTTCCTGTAGGTACCCATTTGAGGAAAGGTTTTGCATGTCTCAAACTTCCTCACTTCCTAACTCCTCTTAGGGGGTCACTGCCTCTCTGGTTGACATGAAGTTTTGCTGTCTGGCCTAAAATCCTGGAGCAGTGGTATCCGGACTTCAGGTTCTGCTCTCGGGCAGGAGCACATCTGTTGTGGTGTTTAGAAGCACTCATTTTTGACAAAAATGTGTGGTGGCCTGCTCTGCTCCTCAGGACTGAATTACATGCTTGAGATGTGCAGAAGGCAATTTTCTGTCCCAGCACACATGGATCTCCCGGCATTGCCCAAGGGTCAGAAGAACACTCTGGTAGAAACTGCTGACCACAAAGATTGCCTTAACCAAAGCAAGGTTAAGAATCTCCTGAATTTAAGTGCATACGTGGTGACAGCCTTTGTGATGCCACTAATATTGTCTTCTCTGGGTCTTCCTTCTCACCCAGGAATATTAATGCATTTTATAAAAGGTAGAGAAGCCAAAATCTAGATAGGGAGAATCCCAAAATATCAGTGCCTTATTTCCATATCTGTCTTCATGGTGTGAAAGATTGGAGGAGAGAATTCAAGTTCCTTGCCTTCAGTATACAACAAGGACTAGGCCACGGGTGGCAAACACAATGCCTGAGGGATGAATCCAGCCCTCAGCCTTCTTTTATCCGGCCTGGCACCTTGTTTCTACCCAGCGGCAGAACCGAGTTCCTTGCCCCTACGCTCTTGCTGTGGCCCTAGTCACGTGTGCAGCGTGTGACGCGCGTTACGCTGCCGGAGCAGGCTGATGTGGCCCATGGTGAAAATGACTTTGACATCCCTGGACTGGGCCATTTCCTCCTTTGAGTAAAGTTAACTGAGAAGAAAACATGTCAATGGAGATTAAAATTCATTCAGAAAAGAAATTATTCCTTGATGGGTTTAGACAGCAAGAAAAGTGTGGGAGAAATACTTTTTTAGAGCCTGTCTGTTTTAGCTGGCATGAACTACTCACTAGTGAACTGTAGCATTGATTTTTGCAATATTAATGACTGTAGAAATACAACTGCAGGCAGGATGTGGCTTCAGCTCATTTAAGTACTGATAGGATGAACTAACTGAAGGCTGAAGATTAATTAGTTTTAAAAAAATAATTAATCCATTAATTACATTTTTAGTTAATCAACTAAAAAAGGCTGAAGATGCCAGTGCCCAAAAGCTCTGTCTCTATTCCAGAGAGAAAAATTTCATCCCCAGAAGGTGCCAAGACTAAAGTAGCATAGAGCAGCTCAGCTGGGTAGGATATGTAGCAAGTGGGTGAGGAAAGCGAGTCCCTTGGGCAGAGAGGGATTCACACATGGTCTCAACTGTACTGTAGCTGCTATGCCATTACCACTCGACAGTGGACTGCTGTTGAAAACAACTGAATGGACTGGGCTCGTAACTTGGAAATGGTTCTTTTTGGGATTGGGAAAGCGGGAACATTGCACTTGTTCACATCACCTTTCAGGAAGAGGAAGAAACCTTCTCCTCTTCCCCAAGCAGTGCCTGAGAACTTCTCCAGGCCTTTTCCAGCTGACCTCTAACAAGATGACAGGCCACTGGAGGCCCTGTGAACACTGATGGCTCCCAACCCTCCACCAGCAGAGCTAATGACCCAAGCCTTGCTGGCAAGACTGCAGAGCATTAAATGTCCCAGAGATGCTGCCGAGTCTGTCCGTTTCCTGCACGCAAGCTGCACATTGTAAAAACTGAGGCTCAGATTCTTTTTTCCTGTTTGCACTGGAGCAGACCTCAGAAATTGCACAATCCTCCAGGCCAGACCCAAGGTGAATCGTGAGATGATAAGTTCCAAGGCAGTATTTCACACTTGCTGAAAAAGTGATATAGCCCAGGGGAGTGGGCTGTAATTAGGGAGAGCAGTGACAACCCACAGGCAAAGTGCTTCCATAAGCAGAGGAAGAAATGAAAGCTCATTCCAAATGCTCTTGCTTGTGTGGATTCTCTAGTGCTCAATAAAAGGTGTGATCCCTGAGTAAGAAAGTCTCTCTCCTTTCTCCACTTGCTTATTTTGATGAAATATGATAGTCACAATATTTTTAGGCATTCTCTCCTTCCCGTCAGGTTACAAAGCTGTTGGCTGGAAGTTATACAGGCTGACACATAAACAACATGATCACATTGAACTCTCTTTCCTGGGGAAGCCACTCGAGAGTAAAATTTTTGATTTGGTAGTGACATCTACTGTGGTGGTGGAAGGAAAGTAGCAGCTTGTAGATAAATGATGATATGGAGTCGAAGTGTCTTTTCTATCTTTAAATGTCTCCTGGAGAGAGATTTTCTCAGGACTTTCTAAAAATGCATTATTAACATTGTGCTTGAAAAGAAGAAGGGAAAGCAGATAAAATCAGCAAAATGCACATCAAAATGTTTGGTTGTGTATTTATCAGTAAATGCAGAAAGATAAATAGATAGATAGACAACAGATAGGTAGACAGAAAGAAATGAGTTTTTTAAAACCAAAGAGTCATTGTCGAAACATGAAGAGTGGAATTATTCAGAAAATAGTTGTATTTTCTTTTGCCTAACCTGGAAAATGCTGAACAAGACATCTCCCAGAAAAGCAAGCTCCTTCACTGCCTGACTGCTGGTCCTAGAGTATCAAAGCTCAGAGAAATGCTGCTGCATTATATTAACCATCCTGCACTGACAAGAATTAATTTTAGAGCGTAGCTATCTCTATGAAGTAAACCTTCTCCTCTTAGGCTGGTGACTCTAATCCTATCTGACCAATGCTTCCAGCAGGTAGGAAACTGTTCTATGCCATCCATGGTTGGGTACAAGTCTCAGCAGTTGCTTGCCCTAGTGCAAGTCTCAGCTGTCCATTCATGCAGGGACTGTGTGCCACTCCAAGCACAGGGGAGTGCAGGGACTGGTTTCTAGACCCCAGTAGAGAAGCTGTGCATCGTCCTGGAGCAAGACTGTTTGCTTACCTTCCTTGAGACACAAAACACTCAGCAATGTCAAGCCAGAAATGAACAGGACTGATCTAGCATCATGCTTCAGATTAGTTTCAAAAGTCCTTTGCACCATGAATGGATGGACCTCAGAAAACATAAGTAGTTTTGGACAATGGTTTGAACACAATTTAAGTTCTAGGCAAAACGTTTTCTCTTGTCAGATTTGCATGCATGGAGAACAACTACTGCCATTTACTTTTATCATGAAAATCTACTTTTTGCAATGAAAAAACAAGAAGTGATTCCCTCTCTCCATTCCCCCAAACCAAGAGCAAACAAAAGCAAAAACTCTGCATGAAACCACGAAGAGGAATCTCTTCTGCAGGACACTGCAGGAAGCCTGAGAATAAAATTGTTGCCATAGATATTAGCAGGTCAAACCTTCAAAAAAATGAAAGGATCATATATGACCAATACAAGAACCAGTGTTTCTAGTATCAGACAGAAAACTGGAAATCTCTTTGACAGACTCAGTGAAAGTCTTCTCTGGACAGGCAAATCTAGATTAGAATGACTGGCATTAATATCTTATACAGCCTCTCTTCTTGAAGGGGAGACTTTTTTGATAAATAATTCATTGCATGCGACAGACAAATTCATATAGTCTCTTTCTCAAAAAAAGAGACATATTTATTTCCTTTTCAGTGTCCATAAAGCATAGCTATTTTGCACTGAATATTTACTTTCAAGGATGCATTTCTAGAAATAAGTAACTAATTTGTAATATCCAAGCAAACACCCTGGCTCCATGTCTCCTTTCCAAGATTCAGTGTGAACGTGAAACAGATGTGATCTCAACAAAGAGGCGTCCTCTGATGTACCAGATGTGACTCCTGCATCACTTTCCCATTGACTAAATATAGTTGGGGGGTGAAACAATAGTACCAACAGAGAGCACTGAGGTCGAGTGATGTGAGGCAAGATTGTTTTCTTCATTCCAGAACCAAGTAATAGATCTCTGAATGGGAATTAAATGGGAAATCAAGGAGTAAATTTTCCCCTTTTACACCCTGCATCATTCTTCTGCTTGGTTGGGCATTATGGACTGCAAAGTATTTCCTAGCATTTGTTTTGTTTTTATTTGCAATTTTCATCCCCATTTCAACCTCAACTGCTATTGTGGGCCTTTGCTACTACTGTATTATAGACAAAAGCAGCAAGCAGCAGGAATTTTAAAAATAGAGCAGGAAATTTAACAACTGTTAAAACCTCCTTACCCCAGAGAGGCATTGTTTATACCCCTTCATGTATGCTAGCAGTAATTATACTATAGTCTGGTTAGGAAAAATGGTCCATTTTACATTAGAGGAGAAAATGTAATTTTTTTTCCCTTCCTAAACTGAATACAAAGACTATTTCATTAAATGTGGCTTTTCGGTAAAAAATGGAACACAAGAAGTCTACCCATAAAAATTCCCATTTGAAAAAAGTCTTTTCCATCCAAAAATCCAAACAACTGAATAAAAAATATGGATCTCATCTTTAACAAGCAGTAAAAAAATTCAAATTGACCTTAGTTTTCTCTCTGATAAACAGCGCTGCTCAATGTGAGACACCCCACAGACACTCCACATAATTGAGCCTTCTCAATGTATCATTCGAAGCAGGAGTACAGGGCTCCTGGTAATACATCCTGGAAATATGCCTTTGTTGTGTTTCTCTAGTCTACTCTTACTGATGAAATTACAGGGTTATTATGGATACACATGAGCCCTTCGAAGTATGTACCCAGAAATAACAGTGAAGTAGTGGGACGTCTGTGACTTGAGTGATACAGCATTCAAATACTGACAGCTGCCTTAGAGACCCAAATCGGTCATTAATGTACCTTCTCAATGTAAGGAAGGTTTTTACCATCAGGTTGGCTTAACATTTCCCAGCACTTCAAACACAACTTCATGGAATCGGTTCTTTTCTTTTCAGAGACAAGTTCCCCCCTTTTGCAAGTCAAGAGACAAATTTTTTCATTGCTTGAATAGAGCTGAAAACTTCAGCCAACGTATTGACCTCTCCTCTAAACCTTAAATGGTTGCCACAGCAATGGATTGATTAGGTTCCACTTTGGGTGGAATGATTCATGCTTCAGTAAATTCAATTTCAACAAGACGTAATTATGGTGAGTCATATAATCACAGATTAATCACAGCATCTCTCATTTATCAGTCAAAATAGTAGAGGATTCCAAATGTGATGCAAACGATGCTTTTCCTTAGCTTTTGTTTCACTTGATTTCATTTTTGCTTTATAGGTTGATCCTACACAAGCTCTAGGAGAAGGTTTTTGGGTTGCACACAGATCCATAAGACAGCATAGCGACTTTTCTTACTATTTTCCATGTCACAAATGAACCTGAAAGACAATTTTGCCAATACCAATAATTTCAGCAGGAATCTGAGGATCTCCTGTTTTCTACTGAGACTGCCTTTTTAACAATGCATTGTTAGCAGGGAGTGAAGCTACTCAGTGCCTTCTGTATCTGAGTACAGAGAAAAGAGGCCTTGCCTTTTGAATTCCGCTTAGTTCTTCAGAGCTGCTGAGGCTGGGAAACTTCTTCACGCTAATGTCAGAGCATCCTGCTCTTATCATACATAATTAGGAAAACATTTGCTAGCGGTCCCTCCTGCTCAGTGCTGGTTCTAAGCATCTTGTGTCTGTGCTGGTTCCCGTCTCAGCGGGGGTATGGTACTGTATCCTCCTCTCTGCTTACTCCATTCTGCTACTGAATCTGGAGACTGAGAAGAGATCACTCACTTTGCAGAAGCTGTACTCAGCTCAGCTCATTTGAACATCATTCTTAGCCTCACGTACGCTTGCCACAAACCAGTGAGAGGGAAATTCCTTCATTGTGATCAGAAAAGTTGTGGCTGCCCTTTACCAGACCTCGGGTAGGAATGTATGCAGTGGTTTTTCCAAATATTGTAACTCAACTTATTCTGTGTGACCAGCTTATTTTGAATTGCAGCTGGATCATTTTATGGAATTGTTTTGCTTTCAAAGCTTTCATTCTCCAGAGTGGTTAGAAAGGGGTTTATTTTGTTTTCCTTTTTATTTAATTTATTTTTAAGGTGAGAGTGATGATGGGGGAGCAGAACAAGAGAGTGCGAGTTTTGACAAGAAGAGTGAAAGGGAAGGCTGTACTTGAACATTTTGTCTTACACTACCAGTGATCAGCATGAAACCTGACAAGACAAAATTTACTTCTCTGTGCATCTTTTGAGTTTTCCCTAGAATTCAGTTTGGTGTTAAAAGTTGACTAAAGGCTCTGTGGAGTGGATGGATTATTGATGGAGATGGTAGAAAATTAACATTTTCAGCAAACTAATAAAACCTTTGAAAGAAAAGTCTCCAAGGGCAAAGACAAGGTTTCTTTCATTTTTTCTTCTTCCTCCTCCCCCCTCCCCCCGCTTTCCCTTTGCACAAATTGATTTTTTATTCGTTTTTTTTTTCAGAAAAGATTTTTTTTTTTCCTGTGCACAAAAGGATGACAAACATTCAAAGATACCATTTCTGGAGAATTAATAATGTTCTGACAAACAGCAGGTGAAGGTCAATTGACAGGAGTTGTGAGGCAGGGTGTGTTCAGAAAAGAAACAAAGGGAACACTGAGCAATACACATTTGTCTTGGACACTGCAAAAAAACACACAACATGAATAAATGTGCATGTGAGGCTGGGTGGTGGACGAAAGAGAACAACCTTGCAAAAGGAACTGATATGAGTGTGGGGTCTGAGTGAGACACGGGTGGCCCTTCAACCACTCAGAGGGCAGAGACCCATCTCTTTTGGCATGTATGATCTGCATCTCTCTTGGGTTTTCCCAGACCCACAGCCCCAAAGGGCTGGCTCCATTGTGGGGCTTCAGGGATGTCAGCAGTCTGCAAGGCTTCTTTGGAGCCACAACCACGGTGGCTTCCAGAAATGGTCTGTACAAGGGTCTCAGCCAGAGATGCCGCTGGGTACCTCCATACCGGGGATTTCTGAGCTGGATGGGAAGAAACCAGAGGAAGTTTCCGACTGACTGTTTATAGCCTCCCGCCAGCAAGCACAGGGTGCGGTTTTGAGTGGAGAATGTTGCTCAGGACGACAGTAAGCCCAAAAAGCCACATTTATTCCATGGCTCAAGCCTCTATCCACAGTCCCAAGAGATTATATTACTCACAGAAAAAGCTTATTAAAATCTCCCATGCATCATAAGATATGCCACCCAACAGGAGGTAGTGATTTTGCCTCAGTCTTAGTGGCATCTGAGTTGTAGAGAAGAAGAGAGGCATCCAGAAATGACTGTATGCTCCCAGCAGGACCTAGACTTTGCAGGCTACAACAACAGACCTCCAGGGAGAGGTCTGCTTTAGAGATGCAGCCTCAGTAGTTCCACAGATACATCCTTCTTTCCAAGTTAAGTCTGAACCAAAATTAATCCTAAGGTGGTTTCAGAAGCACTGTACATCTAAGAGGTCTGATGGTCCTTGAAAGACAAGACACGCTTCTTTAAAACTAGCGTTGTGGTGGCATTCCAGCTAAGTTGTGTGAATTCCATTATAAACAATACCATGTGCCTCCTGAGCCCTCTATTGTACTCATTTGATGGATTATTCCACTTCCTTTCATCCTACATCTTCCCCTGGGTTTGTTGCACACTACGAACCCATTGCATTCCACCTCCAACCCAGCCACCTTCTACCTGGAATAGAGATAGTGAAGCAGGGACTTGTTGTCCTCAATGTATTTGGTCCCACTAATGTCAGATCAATTTGGCTCAATTTTGCCTGATGGTACTTTCGGACTATAAAATATTTTGGAGTATACTTCCAAGTCACAAGTCCACAGGAACCATTCCCAGTGTCTCCGGAATTGTGTGGAGGGTGCTATAGAGTCATGGATCCAGCTCCACAGTCTAGTATCAAAAACAAGAGCAGACCTGGAAAAATATTACAAAACTCTTCCACTGGCATCAGCGGGTCAGTGTCATTACAGGCAGCAGTGTTGTTCTCAGATACTATTTCACTGGCTTTCTTCTCCTTTTTCCTCTCCCTCTTCTGAAGCACATTTTCTTTCCCTTGTATTGCATGGTAGGGTTGTATCCCTGGAGATTCAGTGATGAGGAGGAGTAGGCAGAGATCAAAAGCTCTTCTAGCTTTGAAAAGATTATTCCTGGCCTCAAACCAAGTACGGCAAGCTCCAATCCATCCATCTTATTTAAACAGTATTTCAAAACTGGTCACCCAGCCCTTTTGGATTCTGCTTCCCTTTCAACTTTATATGGCACACAGAAGTCTTTGATTTTACCTTTTAAAGCATGGCATTGAATTCTTTACTAGCACAACCAACTGCTCTTATTTTTCAAACCTGAGGCTTCTATGATGTTTTCGGTCCTGCTCAATGTCTTTCAGGCCAAGATCTCTCAGTTGCTTCACAAATCAGCTACACTGACTTTACCTTGGCTCGTTGACCTTTCCAGAGAAATAAAGCAAAAAAAAAAAATCATTGTATTGCTTTGAAAACATGTTCTTCCAGCAATCTAAAATCTAAAATACCAAGGCAACAACAAAAGAGCCAATGATAATTACAAGTATTTTGCCAAAAAGCGTATATGGTCTGCTAAGAAGAATGCCAAGATCTACAACATTTGGTTGAAAGAAAACTTGATTTTAATGCCCGGGTCAGATAATAACATTAATAGCAGAATATGCACGAGTTGAGTCCATTTGCAGTGAGTATAAAATGTACTGTATTTTCAAACAGCTTTTACATTGACATGATGGGTGTCACAAAGGAAGAGATCAGCAGACTTCATCTTGTCTATCTCACAAGCTCAGACAGTCATGAAAAGATTCAGACATTTGGGAGTATGCTCAGTGGCTGTAAACTATCAGAGTTTCAGAAATCATGACTTGTTATTCTTGTGTATTAGAACTGTTCTTAGTTTCAAACCTCCTGAAGCGACCGGTGTTTCTTCATCTACCCATCCATGCATGACAGCTATGAACAGTTACAGCAAAGTGATTTTGTTGGTTGGTTATATCTGTGTATTACGGTGCATAAACAAGTGCAAATGGAAGATGTGTCTCAGTGTCACATCTGCTGGATAAAACAGCAAAATGCATCCTGCAATTTATTCCAGCGAGACAGGTCACAGTCCAATCATGCACCAGTGTGCTTGGAAAATGAATGATTATCCAATGTTGCCTAGTTTTTGGAAAACAACCAGAAAAAACTGAACTGCTAAAGAAAACAACTCCTCTCTGAAATTCAAAATGTTCTGAATGGATTAGAAAGGAAAAACATCAGTTAAATCAGTCATTTTATTTCTTCCATATGCCTCGGAAAGTAGTAGGTCATGAATAAAATTTTGCGGATTTCAGGGATGAGATGTGCACACGTATCTGGGTATCAGCACTCAAGAAATTCCAGAGAGTGTAAAGAAAGTTTTCAAAAGTCAAGCTAAGTTCATCTAAAATGTGAATTCTTAAAAAATATTAGCTTATTGGGAAAGATGGGTGTCTGTGAAAGGCAAAAAACCCCAAGGGCCAAGCTAACATGGTGATTTTACTGTGAGAGTATCAAGAAGGCTATTCACTTTTTACAGCTTTTTCTACATGAGATAAATCTAAGATGTCTTATTCCTCCACTCGCAGGAGGTTACTGTCAGCATATGTAGCAAAAAACACAGCAAAGAAAAGAAGACAGCCAAAAGAATATGTTCTGGATAAATATTGAAATTGCCAATTATTTGGTATTGGTTTTCCTTGGCCCAAGAAAAGAGAAGGCAAAACAGAATAAAAGTAATTTCTGTGAGAGATTGTCCTTATTAGCAGCAACTAAATCTGTTATTAAGTATATTAATTAAAGCTTCAGTTTGGATCAAGTTAGAACTGCAGTCCAGTGTGTCAGAGCTGCATGAACACTATTACAGCAGAACCTGCTGACCTTGTGTCATTTCAGGCTTTTTTCACTGAGAAAGAAGAAAAGAAGAGTATATATGTGTCAGTCATACTAGATTGCTTCGAAAGCTTTGTGTCAACCTTTTCAACTACCAGTAAGTTGATCAATATCCTGGCTTCCAAACTTTCAATGAATGCCTCTTACAACATTTTTCCGAAGAGGATTATCCACAACTAGGATGCAGAGGTCAAATATAATTTGTTTCAGAAGGTTGTTGTACAAATGTGAAATTAAAACATTTCACATAGCGCCTGTCAGTACCAGGCAGTTCTTAGTCTTAAATTATTTGAAATCTAGGCCAGATATTATCTGATTTTATTGCCTATGTATTTCATAAATACGAGGTGCAGTTTTTCTCCTGGTCACCATCTACTAAATTAAATGAATAATGCCTAGTGAAAGTGGATTTTATAGAGAGATGCTCAGATCTTATTTGGAAAAGACAAGGCATGAGAGTTCATTGTTTCTGCAGGCAGATAACTCCGAATACCTGGTTATATTCCTTCCCCCTTCAAGTTGATGTGGCAAGTTTTAGTTCGACTCCAAACTACTGATTCTTGTTCTGCATTTCTCTGCTGAATTAAAGACTTCTTTAGCAATTACTGGTCTTCCCTTGGGAAGGCAATTGTAGAGTAATCAAGTCGCCTCTTGTCTCCCCAGTTTCCTTCATGATTAAAGAGATTGTTTTCTCTGACTTCCCTATGGTGAAGGGATTTATCCAGATCCAGTGGTTCTGTACTGAATAATACACTGGCAAGAAGGGATGCCATCCAGAGGGAGCGCCACAGGCTTGAGAGGTGGGCAAGTGCGAACCTCATGAAGATCAAAAAGTTCTGCACCTGAGTTGGGGCGATCAGAAGCACAGATACAGGATAGGTGGAGAATGGATTGAGAGCAGCCCTGAAGAGAAGGATTTGGGCATGCTGGTGGATGAGAAGCTCAGCATGAGCTGGCAACATGCACTTGCAGCACAGAAAGCCAACCGTATCCTGGGCTGCATCAAAAAAACGTGTGCCTGGCAGGCTGAGGTAGGAGGTGAGTACCTGGAGTACTGCATTCAGTTCTGGAGTCCTCAGCACAAGAAGGACATAGATTCCTCTGGAGTGAGTCCAGAGGAAGGCCAGGAAGATGATCAGAGGGCTGGAGCACCTGCCCTGTGACAACAGGCTGAGAGACCTGGGCTTCTTTAGCCTGGAGAAGAGAAGGCTCTGGGAGGTCTTACTGCAGCCTTCCAGATATTAGGAAAAAATATTTCCTTGTGAGGTGGTGAGGCACAGGCACAGGTTGCACAGGGAAGCTGTGGATGCTTCATCCCTGGAGGTGTTCAGGGCCACATAGGATGAGGCTTTGAGCAGCCTGATTGAGTGGAAGGTGTCCCTGGCCATGGCAGGCTGGTTGGAATTGGATGATCCTTGAAGTCCCTTCCAACCCAAACCATTCTGAGTCTATGATACTGTGATTTTGTATCCTTTCTAAAGTGTGGACTCAGAACTGGATGCAACAAGCTGACATCAGGTGCATCATCTGCAGAAGTAATATCTGCCAGATTATTACTTCTCTTTCAACGTACCCTGTGACCTCAGCAGCCCTATTTAACTTGTTTTCATAACCAAAACGAAAAGCCTTTTGCTGAGTTCTGTGTTGAGACATTCGTGGTGAGAATTGGTCTTTCTGTAGGTTTGACATGCCGCCTTTCTCTTAGGCAGAAAGTTTTAATTAAATATTTAATTTGAATTTATCAGTTGATTGTTTTGATTATAAATCATTGCTCCAGAAATGCTTGTGTCACCTGGTAGCCTTCATCAGAAGGGATTTTATACCCATTAGTAAAGCAGTCATGAAAGTGCAGACCCAGAATAAGCCTCATCCTTGAATAGTAGCACTAAAAATACAGTGATTCAGGCTTTTCCCGTGGACTGAAATTTTGAGATCTGTCCATCAGGTTTTATTTCATTCTTACTCTATGTATTGTTCAGTGCTCATTTGTTTTATATTAAAATAAGAAGCCCTAACAATTCAGTAAAACTAATGTCAGTAATCTAAACATACATTTCTAATGATCCGTGTTTAATTAATAATACTAAGCAGTAACCATACAATTAGTGCTGTTTTCAGAAACCATACTAACTTAGAAGTTTTGTTAATATTTTAAAGGACTTTTGTATCCTCAATAGGGACACGACTCCTTTCTTGGAATGAGGAAATCTATTGTATTGGTACCTATATTTTTGGGGGGTCCCGCACCCTACTCTCCATGACCACGGGCGGCTCTGAATTGTGTCGAATACCAAATCATCAGTCTTTGCCACCATGTTCTAACAGAAGATTAGGATGGTAGTGAAAAGTTAAGCAGGTGAGAACAGTAATAGTTTTTCCACTGACTTGACTTATGCCTTAGAGCCAGACTTAAACAGTAGGTTAACCTATGTAATAGCATTGAATATTTTTTACTAGAACCAAAGTGGTTTACTTTTCTATTTCTTCCACATTTCTTTAATCAGGCTACTTTATTTGTAATCTGTTTTTTAATCAGTATCAATTTAGTAAGTTAATAGCCTTCTGAGGGCAAACAGAAATGTTTAAAGAGGTTAATGAGGTCATCAATAGTAGGATCCAAGGAAGAGAGTTAACAGGACAGTGCCTGTATCTGAAAGGATGCCCCAGTGTTCAAATTACCTTATCAAAGGCTACCGCATCCCCATCAGGGATGAAGGAACTTCCTTAAAAAAAGGAACAGTGAAACAAATGATAATATAGTATTGCACTAGAAAGCTCTCAAACATATGATATTCAGGATTAGAAAAAAATAATTATATTTAAAGACCCTACAGTAGTAGAATGAGAAATTGACAAGAATATCTGTGGGAAATAATTCAGAAGAAATTAGCAAACTGACTTCTGGATTAATTAATTCATGGAATGATTGTAAACTTGAGGAATGAGGATAGTTCAGTTTATACAGTGAAAAACAGAAGAGGGAAAAGGAATGTTCCAGATTTCTCGGAGCTGTTTATTCCCTTCCAGGTTTTAGGAAACCCTACCAGCTTTTAGCCTTGAATATCATGCAAGCTATATCAGCTGCTAGAGAGAGAGAGGCTGCACAAGGCAATCCATACCATAGGAAGTCAAGGAGAACAACAAGAACTGAAAATCTCTCAGGTGGCAGAAGGGAAGGTGAAGTCCCCTGCAGATTTGTCTTCATGATAAGAGCTGTCTGCAGAAATAATTAATTCATGTTGTAGGAGAGAAGTTGATGTTGATGAACACTCATTACTCAAACTGTTGAAAGACCCAAAAGTGAAACCAGACACTGGGTAGGGTGAAACTGGTAATGCTCTCTAGAAAGTTATGAAAAAGAGTATTTTGATAACCAAAAGACACCCAGCTCCAAGGATACTGGCAAATGAGCATTTAAAGCATTTTAGACAAAAGAAAAATGCAAGCTGAGCATGCTTCCCAGCAAAGAGGGGTGAAGAAGGCAGCTGTGCATGGTGCAAGAGCAAGTGCTAACACTGTGGCAAGCCTCCCTCCTTCATGTACTGGAACTCTGCTACCTGCCTGCTGCTGTCCCACACCAGATACCCATGCTCTGTTCCTTGTGCCCTTCTCTACTGATAGACCATGAGCTTCAGATAAGAGGCAGGCTTACAATTAGAGACCATCATGGGAAAGTAGAGTTGCTTTTGTATGAAAGATGCAAAGAGTGGCTGCGTTTCATTCCATCTCACTCTGGAAAGGAAGGATAGCCTTCTTTCAATTACCACCTGTGATGGTTTAAGTATTCGCTGAAGGACAGTGACTTCTTTCTATGTAGCAAACTCTCCTAAGTGCCTTACCATCTGTTCAGTACTTTTGACAATGTATTTATGTTTTCAGTCACATAGGGGAAAAAATTCAAAGTGTTACATATTTTTTGTTAATGCAATATGTTGAAATGACATTAATCATACAGACAGGGAACTCTCTACCCATAAGTGAATGCATACGTTAAATACTAGGACTGTTGATGGACTCTATTTCTGATCACTACTGTCATAAGTGATAACAGGTCTGAGGTTAATTAAACCACTTTTCACATTTTTCTTAAAGTGAGGGAGCACTGGGAAGGGATCCTGGCATGAGCATGAGTTCTGAGGCGTGGGGCTTAGTGCCGTGGCAATGTGATCTCTCTGCTCAGACACTCCTGTGCTCCCCTCCACCGCATACCAAGCTCCTGTCTGAAGACTGGACGTGTCGGTTGGCTTGTCTACATCAAGATGAAGACAGAGCAGGCATGAGTTACCAGTTATCAGCAGCCTCAGTTACCGATGATGGCATCAAGGAATTCTCTAGTTTTTCTGTCCCACCTCAACTTCTCCATTTGCAATGGGAAACCTGAAGCAGAGGTCCATCTGCTTTGGGGTACACTTGCTGTTGATCGAGTTATCAAGGAAGCATTGCTTCATGAATGTCAGCCACATTCTGACTTGAAGTACCCCAGTGCAAGTGCAACAAATCCAGACTTGTTATTGTTTGGCACAGGAGGTTTTACCTGGCTGGCCAAAATTTGCCTTTTTTCTCATGAACAATATTACCAGTGAGAAGCAAAAGAAGACACATCAAAAAGAGTTTTAAATACATGGTAACCCTGAGTTTGTAAGGTCCTTGCATAAGGTTGGCAGTAGCACAAGGAAGGCTGTTTTTGAATCAGCAGGAATTTGGTATTAGTGTATTTGTATGCTTGTGCGGACTATGTTTGGACTTTGGAAGCATAAGGCCTTAATCACAGAGCACACAATGCCATCTTCAATGTCTCTGTATATCCTCACTTGGTCCCGTACAGGGTCCCATGTTACAGATCTCAAAATAAAAGCAAGCTGACGTGATTTGTCTAATAGGCAGTTCTATGCATCCAAGCACTTCTTTACTGTCTCCTCTCCTGCCCTTTTCCCAAGTTAAAGACTCTATCAGCCAGGCAAATGCCGAGTTGGGAGGGTAGCTTGTTTCACTGGTATGAGGAATGTTGAATTTTTCAGTAAGTTGTGAAAACCAAAGTCCTTGCCAACTTTCCTTCAAGCATTGTGAGTCCCAGTGTTTGCGTTTGCTTTCTGTTTCAAGTGAGGAGAGATGTGCCTGGCTAGCTTGGATCTCGGTCACTTTGAAAGACAGGATACCAGGCAAACATAAGAAAATAGTAGAAATCACTTTCTGATGTCCAGAAATCATTTTCTGACTAGCGTGTGTATTTTCAAGTTGTAGTATAAATAATAATAAAAAAATATCAACCAAGTCATAGAGATTCAAATGCTCTATTTCATTATATTGGGAGATTAAGTAAAAACAAATCCTGTGATTGTTACGTGAGACATGTTTTAGGCTTGCTTTTGTGTCTTCCACATTCTGAACCAGAGTTTGTTGTTTGAACTAGTATAAACTGTTTCTTTTGAGAAGGTTTTACCTCCAGAGATCTTAAAAATCTATTGCAGATTTGAAGAGCCTATTTAACCTTTTCTGACATTTAAAAGAAAACAGAAATCCAGCCCTGCCAGCTGAAAAGTGAGTTAAAGGAACCAGTCCAGTTTGTGTCCAACTGGATGAAGAAAGGATAGTCAAATTCCTTCCATTTTACACATAGTTAGTCATGAAATTGTACAAGGGAAATAAAAAAAGACAATAAACTAGCCGTATTGTAACAGCTGAAGCAAATCTTGGGTAACTGTCAGCAGTGAATTGTCCAGAGAGCATTTGTACCATTCCATTTCATTAAGCTGAAGGGTGGGATTGCAGACTGTAAAAGATTATAGCAGAGCTTTTTAGAAATTTACAGCTCACAGTGCAGTGAAGCACAAGGGAAGTCTCCTTTTCTTGTGTACGCAACAGGGAACCTAGGTTTTGTCTCTCTGATGATGATGATGTGTAGGAGAAGAAGTTTGCCAGAAGCACCAATGAAAACTAAAGTGTGCTCCATCAACTTTTTTTTTTTTATTCCTTGTGGCTTACCAAATGCATCTGCAATCAGTTTTATGCATTTCTCAAGCTCTTAACTTTGTGGGCTGGATTAGGACAGGAAGCCTTACGGATGGTGATAGGGGCAATGTCTGAGGGTATAATGCATAACAGGAACAAGTGCAATGAACGCCATTGGACACTTCTTTTTTTTTCAAAGGGTTTAACTAGCATAAGTTTCTCTATTTTGTACCTGCTGAGGATCTGGCCTCAAGACCATCACTGAGCTGCAAGAGGAAGCTTAAATTCTGACTAGAATAGAAATATGTGTCTACTGCAACTGCAGCCTCTTGCTCTGTAACAGAGCAAGTACACTGGGAAGCTAAGTACTTCTTCCTCAGAAATGTCTTTGGTTTCAGTACTTCCCTCTATTTATATGAGAGCATCCTCCCCTTACATCAGTGGGAATCTCTGCTATTATGCTGCAGAGTAAGAGAACTTTTAGAATAGCAGTTATCTGCCAGCAGAAAAGATACAGGGCTGGTGGGGAGAGGGTAAGAAAGACAAGTCATTCTAGAAGACTAACAGCCCTACATCTACTGGTGATGTTTCCCTATGGCAGCTAAATTCTTCTGGCTCCTTTTTTCCTGCCTATGTTGATTCACCAAAATGCCGGATTGTGCTTGTCCTTGCCAGAGTGGAGGAGATATCTACCAACAGCAGAGACAGTCAAGAGATGCACGCTGGTGCAAATTTCCAACAGGAAATCAACCTGATTTTCCAAAGTAAAGAATATTCAAAATCACAATGATGCAAAATGAAGTGTTGCAATCCAAATGAAATGTAATTCAAGTTCAGAAAAGCTTGGGTTTCCTTTTTGTTTCTACAAAATAGTGAATTTTTGTCTTGATCCACTGTGGCATTCAGCTTAATTTCCTTATTTAGCATTGCCTCATGGGAGTTTTAATTCACAAGTGTGTTCTCTTTACTATGGGCCCATAGTCCTTTGGAGGACTGCAGTCCCAAGAAATACCATGTATCTGACTTGGCCTGAATTATCTGCTGTGTTGTATACTCATGTGACTCTAGTGCTGTATGAAAAATGTAATTTGGACAGAAAAGTTTAGCCCATAGGGAAATCTAGGGGTTCTGGCCTTTAAACTGCAAAGCCAAAACCAGAGACCCTCACAAAATGTGAAGTTCAATATTAAATGAATTTCAGGCAAACTAAGCATGTGTGTCAAATCTAGGGAAAAAAAAGGAAACATTTCAATATAGATAGGTCTCCATTCTAATTTCTCTTCAAGAACAATGAAAGTATTGGCAATTCTTAACAGAAATTATAAGAAATTTTAGTTTCTGTGAAAATTTATTATGTTGGAAGTACTTGCTTCAGCTTAGAATAATAAGTTTTGACACGCTGGAAGTTCCCAAAGAGCAAGAATTCCAACTTTCTCACTGCTGCAAGTCCATGTTCATTAATTTTCATGGATTTTTTACGTGCAAGCTCTCCTCTGTGGGTTATAAAGGCTTGAGCAGTGAAGCCAAAACATTTACTGAGCATTTGTACATGGGTAATTGAAGGATTTAATTTTTAAAAGTGTAATTGTGCTCAGTTTGGTTTTATAATAAGAAAAATTTTGATATAAATTGCATAGGTCAAAGGAAATGTTTTGAATTGCGCTGAATGATCCCACAAAACGCAACGTAAATGGATGAAAGAGCCACCGAAGCCTATAACAGAGCAGAGTTTGGACTCCTCTACAACTTGTTTTTAGTTTTATGCTGCAAGCGATTAGTGGCACAGGCTTCTCATGCAAAATTGTTGGTTCAGACTGGTTTCATGGCTAGATTTTGAACATGTAAAGAAAAACATTTTGTGTGCACAGCATTGTGGGACTTTTCCTCTCTTTTGCAGGCATGTGTGTTTTTTCCCCTCAAAAAGTCTGTTTCCATATTGCCAAAGTGACCCCTTTGATCACCAAAAAGGCTGCAGAGAGTTCAAAAAAACCTCAAGGACTGATTTTTGTTCTTAATATATGTCTGAAGTACCCAAACTAAACCCTTCTGCCTTCAGATTTGGATTTATGTAAAATAACCTTGATTTCAGATCAGCCCTCTGAAGACCTTCAGAGATACAGGAATGGACACAAATTTAGTAACACTGGGTGATTTATCCTCAGATACTTCCTTTACTGCTAGCAATGTGCCCTTGTGGCCAAGAAGGCCAACGGTGTCCTAGGGTGTGTTAAAAAGAATGTAGCAAACAGGTCAAGGGAGTTTATCCTCCCCTCTAATCTGCCCTAGTGAGGTGCATTTGGAGTCCTGTGAGGCCTGTGTTCAGTTCTGGGCTCATCAGCTCAAGAAAGACAAGGAACCACTGGAGTGAGTCCAGTGGAGGGTCATGAAGATGATATGGGAACTGGAGCATAGCTCTTACGAGGGAAGGCTGAGAACCCTGGGTCTGCTTGGCCTGGAAAAGAGAAGACTACACTTACAAATATGTTTGTAAATATCTAAAGGGTGGATGCCAAGAGGGTGGGGCCAGAGTCTTTTTGGTGGTGCCCAGCAACAGGAAAAGTGGTAATGGGCACAAACAAGAGCACAGACAGTTCCACCTGAACATGAGGAAAAACTTTTTTACCTTGAGAGTAACAGAGCACTGGAATAGGCTGCCTGGAGAGGCTGTGGAATCTCCTTCTCTGGAGATACTCAAAATGCACCTGGATGTGTTCTTGTACAGCCTGCTCTAGGTGAACCTGCTTTAGCGAGGGGAGGACTAGAGGATCTCCAGACGTCCTTTCCAATCCCTACCATTCGATGATTCTGTGAAGTTTAAGGACTTTTGAAGCTGTAAGAGCTGATCTGCCTTTAAAATCCAATCAGCAATTTAAATAATGCCAACAGAATTAAAGGATTGAGAAATTGGCATGATAGGATAAAAATGCTCACCAGTTCTCTCCTAGGCCTTTTATTTTACTAGTCTGGATTTGGATATTATAACAGTAACAATTTGGAGGATGCTGAGGACAAAGCAGTGAAGCAGTTGAACCAGAAGGTTCAAACGCTGTCCCTCAAACCATTATTTTACATACTTTCATTTAGGACTTAAAGGGCTGGTCAAGGATCTCCCTTCACAGCTGCTGTTGGAAAACCCTAAGTAGTGAATGTACTAAGGAGAACAGGAAAAGAAAAGAAAACATCCATACGAGAAGACCAGAGGATTCTTCGGGACAAAAAAGTGTGAAGACCAAATGTTGAGGAATACTTGCCATTTTGCAAAAGGCAATGACTAAGCCTATAATGCATGTCTAAAACGACATGCAGTTCCTGCACCAGGATGAAACTCTTCTAGACCAAGAAAGAAGAAACCAAAGTTTATTCTCAAATTGTGTTGCAAATACAGAATACACTGTAGTGATTTTCATGAGCACCCTAACCAGAATTTGGCTCAAGTTGATCCTTCATGTCTTAATGGGGAACAAACCCAATAACCAAACTAGAGGAAACACAGGAGGAGACCCATCCAATTGAGGTGGACAGAAAAGAAACTGTTCTTCCCTTTCTTATAAAAAAGATGGATTTTTGTATACAAAAAACCTCCTGTCAAACCGTGAGGCTTACTGGTGTTTTCATGAGAAATAAGACAGATTCAAGAAGGGTGTCCACTTTTCAGTAAAAAAACAGTGTATTTGGCTGAAAGACCCTAAGTACCTGAGATTGCCTTTTCACTTAGCTGTTTCTCTGCTATCAATCGATTTTCTGGTAAGGGTTTCTCTACTTCAGTGTGAGCAGGTTAGAGATCAGCATTGATTTTCCATGTTGTTGGACAGATTTGCCCCACAAGCAACCAAAGACCAGGCAGATGATTCTCATAAAAAAACTTCTCCTCCTGCTAGCACCTAAATTTTGTAGAAGGCTCAGTAGGACTGTCAGAGCTGGTTGGTGAAGAGCCCTTTGTTGAACCATTTTTTTCCCCTGCAAGAGAAGAGTAGAAAATAGGGGTGTTGAGTGTTTGGTGGAAAGCAAAACAAAAACACAACCCTGCGTTTATCAGGCCTGGATCCAGCCCTGTGACAGTCTGTTTTCCACTGGCTGTCAAAACTTATGTAAAGAATAAGGCAAAGAATGTAACTGTTCTCTTGCAGTTTCTGCTCTGAATATGCTCCTAATGAGTTCCCCTTTTTAACCCATATAATTATCCATCCTGCCCTGGCTCTCCCTGGGCTTTTGAGACTCCAAAGACCTCAAGCATCTCAAAACATAAAGCTAGTGTTAAATGGCATTTCACATTCCAGGAAGCTCCCAAAGAGCCACCAATTTCCCCTCACCCCTGGAGACTTTGCAAAATCCAAAGAACAGCCCTCACTTTTCTGGGGAACCAGATCAAACCACAGCACCAAACAAACATGGATTTGTCAAATATTTTCTTTTTGTCTTGGAAAAAAATTAAATTAAATAATAAAAACATTTCTAGTTCTTAGTGAATTTCATATGTCTGTGGTGCCAAGGGGAAGGGATACTTTCCTTCCATTAATAGCAAGGTACTGAGACATCAAAACTAGTGGAACATTTCAAATCCCAACAGGAATGGTGGGATGGAGTCCATCTGTGGGAAGAAACCAATTGTCACAATGAGGATGGGGAAAAGACAAAGCAATTAGGTAAGTGGCTAGCTCAGATTCAGTTTATGCTTTGGATCACTCCAATATTTTTTTCCATCCATATCTGCCAGCTATATGCTAATATTTATTTAATTCGTCTACCCACCCCATTCTGACCCACCTTTTCCAACTTGTCCCTCAGTGGAACAGGGTTTAAAATTAATTTGAAGTCCATCCAAAGGGGGAAAAGAAGACTAAAAATGTGGACTTGGATCAGATTCTGGATCTCAGATCTTTCTGTGACTGGCTCCATCACTTGTCTATTAGGTTAAGCCAGGATCCTGGATTCTTTGAAGCTGATGCAATCCTGACCTTGTCACAGAGCATGCTGCACAGATACCTGTCCTTCCTTCAATTGCAGTTATTCCTCCTGTGACCATCTCGCCACACACACCCTTTGACCCCTGTCACACAGATATCCCCTTTTAGATGTCATCTTAAACTCCTACATGCAAAGGAACTCCCAGATACATCATGTTTTGGTGACACCCTGGGGAGAGGGTGAGCAGCTGGAAAGGAAGGCTGTTGACAGAGGCTGCTAATGCTGAGTTCAGTTTCTGACCCCCAAAATCAAAAAAATGCCATTGAGATTTCAGTGGGGACAGGTTTTACCCCAAAGTTGCTTCATATTCCTACCAATGAAAACATTGTGCTTCTGGGGCCTTATCTAGATGTTTTAGATATGCACAAAGGCAATGCTTTCCTTCATCCTGTCACCAAGAGGAGCAAGAAACCCTCCTGTTAGAAAAAGGAAAGAGAAAAACATTAATTCAGGCAAATAGCTTCCTATAGCAAAACTGTATCTGTGTCTGATGGCTCCTAGAGCAGATGGGGGCTGAAAACTTTCTGTCAGGAGCAGAGACACTGTGGCGTGAAGCAGAGTACATGCCCGTGCCCCTGTTTACAAAAGTGCCCCAAGTGCTCGCAATGAGCATTGCCAATCATTGTTTTCTCTAGTGAGGCGTATCAGTCCCTTACTAGGAAAGTCAGCCAGTCCCTCTTTTTCTCACGGACTGCAGGACTAAGATGCAGCAGCAGAAGGGCAAGCAATATAGTTTCAATTAAGATCCACCAAACCCAGCTCTTACTATGTTACAAATGCTATATTTATCCTGAAACACCAGCCCCATCTTGAGCCTTTCTCCCCTTCTTTAATTGTTTGCAGAAAAGTTTCCATTGTGTTTTCTTTTCCATTTTTTAGGACGAGCATTACAATATAAATAGTCTTTTTTATTTTAATGTGCGCTCTCTCTCTTTTTGCTAATAGTTTGGTTTCTCTACTTGGCTGAATGCACATGACTGAGGTTTTGTGATATAATTGCATGATTGCTTCCAAATTTTCCAGCCAATGGGGCATCTAATCAGTTGAAAAAAATCATTATCCACTGATATATGCTGGAGGGAAGGCAAAAAATGGTTTCTTCGTGTATCATTTCCTTCCCTTTCCTCCCCCATATTTAACCTTCTCCCTCTACACCCAGAGCAGGGACAAAGTCAACTCAACTGCAAAAGAAGTGACTGGCAATCTGTTAGTTCAGGGGGTTTGTGGTTGTACCATGCTCCTTCATATCGAGATAACCCACTCAAATTGGACTCAGTGCAGTCCAGCTAAAAAAGCCGAGTGTGGTCTAAAGTGTGGTATAGAGACAGGTATTATCCATATTCCCTAGAGAGCTGGTCTCTGGCCTGAAATGTCTGATTTCGTCAGGTCTGGTTATTTCACTCAGTCTTGAAGTAGCAGCCTAAGAAAGAAGAGAGAGGCATTTTTAATTGTTCCTTGCCCAATTTTTTTCTCTTGTACTTGGTTACTAATCCTTTTAGCCCTGACTTAATTTTAATTACCACACAAAGACACTACAGGGGTTCCTGCATCCTTTCACATGCCATCATTTTTCTGTTGAGGTGTCTGACTTCAAGGTTCTGCTACACTGAGCAAATTGGTTAAGATCATAGGTTAAGAATAAAAGAGGGGGAGGGAGGGAGGAAGGAACATCATCCTCCTTCCTCATCCAAAAAACCCTTTCAGCTTTCTTAGTGTATTTAAGTCCACTTAGTGAAATAGGAAACCAAAACTGCTTATCTCTGCTTCCCTTCAAGGCTGTCCTTGTGTCCCTCTCCACCTCCCAGGTTACCCTCAGGGTACTGAATGCTGGAAGAGGCAGAGGTAGGAGCCCACCATCCTTTCTTCTGCTGCCCTCATCCTCTGGCTGTGGTTATGCACAAAGCATAAAAACTCCATCCTCCTCAAAAGGCTGTTGAAGGGTGAAAATCTGAGCTCAAGGTTTCATCTTGTTTCAGCAGACTAACCTAAAAAAATCGTTGCTACCAGTTCAAGAAGCTCATTTATCAATACCAACATCTGTACTATGTTTTGAACAGCCTGAATTATTTCAAGTTGCAGAACTCCAAACTTGAAAAAAAATCCAAACAATAACAAAAACCCCTCTCAATTTGTCTTTTAATTGAAAGCATCTCATGAAAATTGGAACTGTTCACTTAAAATGAAGTTCCATCCTTGCTTTCCACTTTCACACAAAAATAATCCCCTTCCAAATATTAAGAAGTGAATAGAAAAGACATAAACAGAAGAAAAAGAAAAGGAAAAAGGGAAAAGGAAAAAGGGAAAAGGGAAAAGGAAAAAGGGAAAAAGAAAAGGAAAAGGAAATCATTACCTTCTCTGAACAGTTAAAAACAATGATGAGCTTTTTTCCAGTTAAAGTTACAACTACTTTTGAAATCTTACTTTAAGTCATGGGCATGTTTTATATAAGGTTTCTCATTCATAAGTCATGAGCTCAAAACTGTTTATCTACCTACAACATCAAGAAGTCATATACAACAGGTCTTTCTAAATAGGACTTTTTATTTAAATATTCTTTGCAGGCTGTTCTCTCAGAGTGCCCTGGATCTCATTAGAAGTGCGGTATTTTTCTCTTCCTCTGAAATGAAATTTAGTTTCTAATTAAAAGCTGGCCCCTCTGACAGACACATTATTTCACTTTCAGGTCCAGATTTCTTACCATGTTGACCCTATCAAATGCCTCCAGTGACTTGTAAAAATAATAAGGATTATGCACAGCTGCACAGATCAAGTATTCCCCCCCAGTATTCAATTGCTATCATGAGTCTTTTATCAATCTGCTATAGAGTAGAGAAAGAAACAATTTTCCCACTCCATGAAACTGAAATTTCATAAATGTTCCCTTTCCACAGTATGATGAAAATAAAAAGACCTTTCAAAGTTTTTGATTCCTTTTGTAAAAGCAGACTGCCACACCTCAGGGGAACACTAACTGGGTGGTTAAGAGATTCCCCATGGATACTGAATAGCAGCAGGGACAGGATTTCCACCTGCAGTACCAGGTTACGTAGAACAAGAGAATAACTTCAGGAGACCCATGTTCATGTATTGGTCCACCTCGATCTTCCTGCTGTGTTATCATGGGCCAGGCTCAGTCTGCTCTTTACCTCTCCTGGTCTTCCCTTTTCAAAATGATCTTTACATGTCAAGAACGAGAACATAATGCAAAAATAAGGGCAGCTGTTGCCTATGTTAAACCTCATTTCCAGAGCATGAGGTTGTTCTGGTTACCAACACCAAATCAATGCTAAGAACAACTCCTGTCTTCTTAGCAAACTAGAAAATTTCTTTAATTCATATGTAATTGAGTGGTGCCAGCTAATTATTAGAAACATAATAGCCTGTTACATAATCACAACAGCCTCAATAAATGTGGTTTGAGTTATTACATAGTACTTTATAAATAGACAATAAATGCAATCTTAAATCTAAATTAAATCCTCATTTGGTAGGTGCTTCATTTTGAAAGGGTACCAGAATGTGTCACTGAAGTAAAATGTCAGCATATTTAAAGTCATGTGACAAAAATTCCTGTCCAGATGTTGTTTCAGATCTTGTTCAAGGGACAAGTGGAAGAATGTCCTTGGAGAACAGCTTTGTACAGTACAGTCTCATCTGTTGCTCACACGTTTTGTCTGAACATTTAATCCCCACCAGCACATAAATATACTGGAGGTCACTGTTGGGCAATATGCTCGGGAGCATCTCAGGGAACAACCAGATGGTGTGAGAGCATGGTGACATTTCTAGCTGGATGACCACACGCTTGCTCCTATAAGATCTTTTGAATGGAGGAAGTAAAAGCAGACAGACTTAAAGCCAAGAAAGAGGGAAGTTGTTTCAAAATAAGTGTCTGATTGACAGGAACAAGATGGAGATTGCTAGTTTTCTAAAATCAGATGCTCACAAGCACTCCTGCGGATGCCCCATCTCAGGGACTTGTTCTAGGCAAGCAATACCATTGCCCATGGAAAGGGCTTTCCAACCACTTCACCGTGGCTGGCCAGACAGCTCCAGCAACTTTTTTCTGGTGATAACTCCTTCCAAAACAATTTATGAGCTTTCACAAGCTAGGGTTCAATTATTGCCACTTGATCTACCTGTGTAAAACCCAGGAAAGGCATGGAAACCCTGCAGTCTACACAAAGAAATTAGTGAATAAACCTAGGGCTTTCTGAGAATGTAACTGATCTTTACACATAGATTTGACAGCTAGTTTTCCATGTGCTTTAGAAATTTCCTGCAGGCTTCAGTTATGCTGACAGGCAAGGAAGAGAGGACAGAATATTCTGCAAATATTTACCGCCAACTGAATTAACTCACTTTAAAAATGTTCATCATAGCTTTCCTTCTTTGTGCACTGATAGCCTGGCAATAGCAGTGAACAGTAGCAAAAACTCCAGGTAGTCCTATTGGCTATTTGTCCTAATGATGCTTTCGGGAATGCGTCTGTGAAACCAGATGTAATTATATCAGGGGTGTCAAACTCACAGCCCGAGGGCTGAATCCAGTGCTCCACCTCGTTTTATCCAGCCCAGCACCTAGTTTCTAGCCATTGGCAGTGCCTATCTCCTTGCCCTTACTCTCCTGCCAGTGCGCTGGTCATGCGTGCAGCGTGTGTGACACACGATACACTGCAGGAGAAGGAGCAGGAGAATGGCTGGAGCCATGAGTTTGACACCCCTGAGTTATATGATCAACAAATTTCTTTAAAGGCTACAATGGACTGTGCTGATTAGTTAAACCTCCGGAGAAGCCATGTAAGCTACACCCCTGAATAAATACAGCACAGGTAAGAAATCGTTCTTTGGATACATAAAGAGGAAGAAGAAAGGAAGTACTGTATACAGATTAACGAACAGAGGCTGTGGGTGGGTTTACAAAATTGGCCAAGCATTTACTGGCTCATCAGAATAGGGTGCAATAGAGGAACAAGGCTAACAACTGGATCTGGTGGGATGGGAGTCAAGGCTTCAGAGCTACTCTTAGTAAGCAGAAAGAGGCCATGTGAGTGAACCAGTACAGACAGCAAAGCCTCCCGGTAAAGAAGTTTAAGAACTGATTTAGAAACCAAGTCTGTTTTTGACAGTTGTACTAAATTAGAGCAAATTGCCTGCAGGTCAACTCGGAAGGTAAGGAGAAACCAGAAAACATATGGACACTTTACTTTGGTGTTCAGTGAGAGGAGACAATGAGGACCTGACTAATGTGAAAGAGCACAGAAATGAAAACTTGCATAGATGAAGTGAAAGCAGAATAAGAGTAATGTGTGTAAATGCAGAGTTATACCCTAAGCTTAGTTCTCAGGTAGTGAGAGAACTAGCAGGGTCGAAGCCAAATAACAGGACTCTGTAAATAACATGGGCTGCTCAAATAAAATTGGCTGCTCTGCAATTTCATAAATTAAGAAAGAAGGGAGGGCAGAGGTGAACTGCTCAGCTGCAGACACTTTCTCAAAGCAGCCTCAGTGAGGTGATAGTGTGTGCGCGCGTAGGGCAGATGGAAAACTTGAACAAGATGCAAAAATGCACTCAACAACATTGAATTTCAAAATAATATCCACTGAGATACCTGTATTTCAAGCTTCCCCCCCAGACAAGCTTGTCTGGTTATAGCGATATTTAGAGCGATACATAAAAGAGAGTGCAGTTCATCTCCTCCGTCACCTACTGAATGCCAAGGCCAATTTAAGCCAAATTTGGCTGGAGACTAGCATCAAAGTAGAAACAGTGTCTTCCAGTAGAAATAATGGATGTAGAAAATATTTCTGAATACCAGACATGTAAGATTTATTTTTGTTAATACACAGGGGTTGCAATAAAAGTATTTTTTTGCAGTAAAAGAAAAAATTCTTCAGTTTTAGGTTTGTAGGTACATTGTCTGCCAGAGACTGTCAGCCAGTGGTCCTGTTATTAAACCCTAAAACATCCATCCAAAGCCTGCTGTTTAGGAAGGAAGAAGTTCAGTCAGTAGTGCTGGTGTCCTGGTCACTTGGACCATGAGCACATCCTTTAGGAACTTGTTCAAGTGATTGATTGTATGCAGTTTTGGAAGAGAGAATTTCTCACATACTTTGAGCTTTTAATGGTCTGGTAGAGATTTCAGTAAAACGCAGGCTTAGTTGTATTTTTGCATGCAACTGACATGTCCCTGGCATTGATGCAAACGTTAGAATCGATGTCACAGCCCTTTTCCCTCAATTAACTATGATCTTTGTCTACAGGGGAAAATACATTACCTCACTTCCCTACTGCTCAGAACATTTTTATAATACCTATAATGTTGAGGGCATGAACGGAACATATTAATAAAAGAGGAAACACACCTTCAAATGAAGAAGGAAGGGCTACAACAAACACTGTAGCAAATGCTCAAGGCGTTTCCACTGAAGATCACAAGAGGACAGATACAAAGGAGTGTGGAAAGATGTCCATATCTGTATCTGGGGCCTGATCCAAGGTCTTGCCGGAGCCGATGGAAAAATCCAATAGGCTTCAAATAAGGCCTTTATTCCAAAAAGCAGAGAGTTTAGAAAAAAAAAGAATAAAACATTAAAAAGCCAAAGGGAAAGAAGAGATAAATAACTTTTACCCAAAACAAACCAGATGTTTCACCTCAAATCCACTTTCTGTTTCCATGAGAATAAAGACAAAGAAAATAATGGCTGTTAGCTTTTTCTTTGCGTCGGACAGCAGATACCCAATGGGTGAAGGGCTCTAAGGCATGTGACCCTCACATGCTTCCCATGTCATAAATGAGTCACGGCAGTAGCGTAGTCATAAATATATTGGAAAGAATAATGTTAGTCTAAATGGTTTGAAGCAAGCAGAGGCAGTAAAAGGCAAAAACCATCTTCAGCTTGCCTCAAACAACCACTTCCTTAATTTTTCTTTTTATGTATACATATATTAAAGAAAAGCTCTTAATTCCATATTCTGTCTCAAAATGAGCGATGTGTTTGGAAATGGATGAGCAGTATGGGTTTCCTGACTCGAGCCATTGGAGTTACAGTCTCTATGGAGCTTGTAAAGTTGCTGAGGAAGCAAAGCCAAAGCAATTTTCTGAAGAGAGACGACAGGACTGTGTAGAGCTGCCGGTTGCTCAGGCCTATTGCTTTCATAGACCTTGCTGGAGGTCACTAAGCCACAGCCAAAGTCAGAAGAGAGCACTTAGATGTTCTCGTCGTAACATCATCCTCATGTTTTGTAGGTGTGGGCAATACAGATAGTATTTAACAGTTTGGGGCTTCTTTTCTCGCAGAAAGGCCTCCGCTTTGTCAACTATAAAAACTATGACACTGAAATGACTCAACCCAAAGTTTTTCATGATAGAGCATCCGCTTCAGAATGATTTTCTTTGAAGTTTCAGCTAGAACAGTTCCACTCCCAAGGAAAAATGAAAAAAAAGGCATCTTTTTGTCCAAGTGAAAAAAGAAATAAACAACTTAACAACAGCTCCATTGAAAAACTGTAATGCTGTTGCTTAGAATAGGAATGTAAGATTTGACAGAAGGATTGCTCTGCTCTCAAAGATGGCACTTGTACCCTCAATGTGAAAAACAAAGATCTACGTAAGTATGGTCAAGTTCTAAACTTCAGAAACCCCACAGGCTTAATAGAAAATTTGTCAGTGTTTGGCAGCCAACTTCTCAGGCAGCTCAGCATGCAATGAGCATGCTCTGATCCACTTACCGCTCTTCTGCATGCAGCATGCTACTCTTTTATGTGCCAACCCCTAAGCGAGGCTTTCTGGCACAGGCTGCTAGAGAACATTGTGACACTCTATTGCAGGTAGACAGCATCCTCTGTGCTCCCATTTCTTCTCCTGTTAGTATCTACCCAGACCAGGAGAGGAGCAGGCTCCACACACTAGCAAAATACAAATAAGACAACGTGTTATTTCATTTAGTGAAGACTCTGATAAAGTACAATGGAAAATAAAAAGGAAATAGAGGAGAAAAAAAGAAAAAGATGAACCAAGCTTGATGTAGAGGACACCTTTACATCTGGCTTTCCTTAGCTTATAAATGCTTCAATTTTACAGCTTTACTGTTAATTGTTGTGGGTTTTTTTTTTTTTTTTTTTTTTTTTTTTTTTTTTTTTTTCCCAGTGTTTTGGTTGTTACATAGCACTGAAACACTGAAATTTAGATTGAAACTACAAGCAGCAAAATCTTGGAGACCATAACAGGTCCTTCCACCCCCCACAACACAAAGAAATTATTTCTATTTGTTTTCAAAGGATAGAGGGGAGTATTCAGGTTGTCCCTTTGCCAGTAGTTTAATAGCAAATTTGTCTCTTTCCCCACCCTTTTCTGGGTAAGATGGCTAAAATTTCTTTTGCAAGAACAGCCTCTGGCTGGCCTCCTGGTAGCCTAGTTTGTTTGACTTTGGTCTTGGGTGACTGCCTGCCTGCAAGCAAGCAAAACTATGGAAGCTGAAAGTAAGCAGCAAGCTGATGCAATGGACAGGGCCCTTTGGGATCAACTTAATGAGAGCTAAGCAAAGTCAAACAGAATTGAAACAAGCACTGTCAAACACAAGCTAACGGACAGGATTCCCTGATCCCTGCAGTTGATTAGAAATAAACTAAAGAGAGGGTGCCTAAAGCAGGATCAGTGTTCGAATGTAAGAATGGCACATGCTGCCCTGAACATTGGAGGAGAGGGCTGGCATGGAGGGCAAACCCATGCACCGTCTACAAAGCTCAAAACACAGTACAACAGGGAATAACTTGCAAATGATGTTCAAGAAGGTTCTTCCCAGGAAACCCTCTTCTGTCTCTCCAAAGCATCTTTGATATATAGCAGCCTTTTAAAAAGCATTTCTACCAATCTCCTCCTACCTTGCTATTTTGGTGTCGTGGGGCTTACTATGCTAAGAGCCTTAATGCACCAACTTTCCATGCTGCAAATGCACAGAAAGTGGATGTCTGTTAGAAGATTGGAGAGAGATGATGTCAGATCCTGAACAGTGCTGTCCCAAGACTCTACTTCCTCCCTTTTGGGATACACAGAGAGGAGAAAGCCAAACTGATCAGGACAGTCTGCATAGCGTTCAGAGTTAAGCTACCGTAACAACTGCATACAAGTCCAAGCCTTCCTTCAGGACCAGAGTTACTCCTCCTCTGCAACAGAAACCTTGGAAGAGATCACAAACCTGATCTCTGAAGTTCTTGAACTGGGAATTCACAGAATCATAGAATCACAGAGTCATTTATGTTGGAAAAGACCTTCAAGATCAAGTCCAACACTCAACCTAACACCACATCTACATGTCTTTTAAATACCTCTGGGACGTTGAATGAACCACTTCCCTGGACAGCCTGTTCCAATGTTTTTGATGAAGAAATTTTTCCTAACATCCAGTCTAAACCTCCCCTGGTGCAACTTGAGGTCACTTCCTCTTGTCCTATCCTTTGTTACTTGGGAGAAGAGATCAACACCCACCACGCCACAACCTCCTTTCAGGTAATTGTGGAGAGCAATAAGGTCTCCTCTAATCCTCCTTTCTCCAGACTAAACAACTCCAGTTCCCTCAGCTGCTCTTCACCAGCTTCATTGCCTTTCTCTGGACACACTCAAGCAGCTCAATGTCTTTCTTGGAGTTAGGAGCCAAACCAGAACACGGTATTTGAGATGCAGCCTCACCAGTGACATGTACAGGGGCACTGTGCGCCTCTTTGCGCCTCTGTGGCAGAGCAGGATTCTTTGAACTAGAGTGACAGCCACCAATATTGTGTGGAAAGCATGTGCTATGGCTGATGGTGCCTCTGCCTGGGTCTCACTTTGATTATTCAACTTATAGTGCAGTCAGCCACACCATTTGCAGTCTGAGCCCCTGCAAAGATGCAGGTAGACCTATTTGGCATAGGGAATAGAGCCATTCCCTTGGGGGCTGGAGCCAGTTGAGCCACAAACTCTACTCCACAAGGCGAAATAACAGAACACCGTAACAGCGGTGATGAACAGCAGTTCCTACCCACTTCCAGAGCTTCTGTCCCTGTAGACCATTAACACAGCCCATTCCAAACTCCAACAGTTTCACCTTCAGCTTACTTTAATTTATTTTTTTTCAGAAAAGAGTTGTTTGTACTTTACAGAGGAAATTCCTGGTTGCCTGAAGACCCTCTGTATTAAACCCAGTGCAAGTTGCATTCCACAAGTCTCACTAGAATTTGGACTTTTGTTTTGCCCTTGAAAGCCTGCTCTGAGCTCCAAAAAGGAAGGGGAAATAATTGGGGCATTTGTGTCTTGCAAAAGCTGAAGTGAGACATGCTTATTTTAAATCCAGGATGTAAGGGATTCTTTTGACAATATCCATTCATTTTACCAATGACTGGATTAAAATAAATAAAAAAAAATACCAAAACAAAGAATCCTTATTACCCCTCCAGTGGCTGCTGCACAAATTATTTTTGCAGATGTATAGGGATCTGGCTTAAATTACAACAGCATTAAAAATGCTGACGGTTGCTCTGATTTTGGGATATCCCTTTCCACCAAAAGGGGATGAATCCACCATTTTCTTCAGATTTGTCGACAGTCACATCTTCTTAGACTGTATACTTGTCACATCCAAGTGCATAGCTCTGGCTAGTCCTCTTCAAGAAAGATGAGGTAGATGCAGGAGGTAGCCTACTAAAAATGCAATTAAGTTTTCATTTAGTAGTGGAACGAAGTCATTCATCAGGAGCGGAAAAGAGAGGTTATTTCAGCCAATACTGGCTCAGAGAAAGGTATAGTGATATACTGGCTCACAAGAGAGCATCAGGTGGAAAGTGTGGAAAACTTGTATAAATAACCAAGAGGAATAAGGTCATTGTAGAGCTGTCTAAAAGGAGAAAAGATGCAAGAAATTGTTACTATTGGAAGAAATGTTAGATCTTCCCAGACAGGACTGTATTATGCTCTCTGTAGAGAACTACATGTTATGAGCTGAAATGTTTCCTGGTCCTAAATTTGACCTTTGGCTGTCCTTCACCTATATCCATTACAGGTCCAGATCAGAGAGATACTCTCCTTCTGGACGATGCTGTTGCCATCTTCCACAAAGTCATATAGATCCCTCAGTTTCATATCTCTGGAAAACATGGACATGTAGTTCTAGCATGCTATCACTCTGCCAGACAACAAACTGCATCTAGGTCTACTGGTTAAGTTCTTTACAGCCATGCAAGCAATTCAGCAAGAGAAACTGTAGTGTCCATCACTTCGGAGTATTTCTATCTAGATTTGGACTCCATATATCATTCATGTAGCACCAATAGAAAGTCCCTTTTTAACGTTATAACATGAAGTAAACAGAGTGTCTAGAGGATCAAATTATGAGAAGTGTTGTTTGAGGCCACTGTGATACTAAATAAGATTCTTCTATTCTTGTGATGGGAAAGCTGAGGCTCAAAGTCAGTGAGAGTTCCATCAGGGACAGATCTCTTAGTGGTGCGTTCACGCTCTGGGCAGGCAAGATATACCCTAGTACAGAACAGAATGGTACTTCTCTTACAGCTTGTTTAGCATTGAAGGGCATATCCCATGTCTATTTTTCTAATTGTTAGTGTTCATGTGTTATCTTCCTAATTTGGAGGTGTGTTTAAACCCTTAACATGGATCAGCATTGTGTTTCTACCTTGGCACCTGAAAAAGCAGTTCTGCAAACAAACAAACAAACAAATCAACCAACAGAAAAGTGAGAAAGACTTTCTAAAAGAAACCTCAATTTAGGAAAAACATGAGTTGAGAAGCAGAAGTGTTAGTTCTAGAAACCTGATTTTAATAGTTGTTTTTATTGTTAATATAAGCAAAGAATAGAACTGTATGTGCTTTGTGCCCCCTCCAATATAAACCATTCCAGCTATACCAGTTAAGAATGCAGACAGCTTCTCCAAATAATCTCAATATCAAAAGTCTATTGCTATCATCTAGTGTACCGAATACACAAGAAAAGCCTCACCCCAGAGCATTAAAAGAAAACCATTTCAGCCAATCAAATCTATTTACATGTATATTTATAAACTGGCATGGTTTTTGAGCTACTAAAATTAGGTTTAAATCTTTGCCTCCAACTTCCAAATGAAATCAGTTCACTTGTCACTAGGATGGTACATCATGATCTGAAATACACATGGATAAACATTTTATTCTTAGTCCGGTGTCCGAAGGAAGTGGCAATCCAGTGATCACCGCAGCCAGCTGTCCCCCTTCCACCACCATTTTCAGTCAATTTCGACATCACTTGACAGAAATATCAAGACTGCTCCTTTCCACTTGTATCTGAAAGCCCATGGAAAGACACCTGGCTTGCTGTTGTGGAGAGAAGTAAAAACTCAATAACATCACAGTACGCACACAGAAGAGGAGATTTCTTTTGGTTTTGGGTGTTTTTTTGTTTTGGGTTGGTTTTTTGTTTTTGGTTTTTGTGTTTTTTTTTTGGTTTTTTTGGGGTTTTTTTTGAGTTCTACAATTCAGACGGACTTGTTTTCTTAATGAACACTGAAAACCTAAGTACAGCACAAGCTCTTTAAAAAGGAGTGGAGGTGGAGGAGCTACTGCATGAACGTAGCAACACAGGATCATCTTGCTTCAAAAACATTTTACTGTTTTGAAAGAGTACACAAAGTCATAAAAAAATAGCAACGGGTTTTGCCAAAAAAGCATCCAGAGGAGAAGAGGCAAGGAAAGAACAGAGAAGGAACAGTGGAAATAAATCTTTCCAAACAAAGTGACAAGTCCAAAAATAATGAGAACTGAGGTTCAAAGAAGAAATCTAAACTCAAGTAGAAAGAGAGAACAACCATACACAGGCAGTGGGGGCATGGAGGGGTGCATGGATGCTGGTGGGTGGGTAGGCAGCAAACAGCTTGTGCTGCCTCCTCAGCTAGCATTAAGGGTTCAAATCAGGACATCAGCACCTGACAGACGTTATTTAGAAATTAATGTTTATACATTCTGCCACAATGTCTGGCCCTCAAAGTTTTCAGATCTCAAACACTTTAATAACCGTCAGGATTGTTTACTCCCTACACACTGAATTGAATTTCTGATTTTTTTTTTTTAGCCTGGATGGCGACAGTGTGCCTTACTTACATTTTGACACCTTACCATCTTGTGACAACTGGGTGGTCTGGTTGATAAATTGTATTTTCCCTTTCTTAGCCACACTTTCCAAAGGCTTCCCTCTCACCTTTTATTCTCTCCTCAATCAGGACAGAAACAAAGCAGCCTAAACTGAACACCCAGAGGATGTGGTTAAAAGCAGAGCTTTTAACTATAGTTCCTGAAGCAAACCACAGGGTCACAGCCAGTGGATTAACTCCTTAGGAAGAAACAACATTCCTTTGTTTTTCAACAGACTAAGTACAACACAGGTAACCATAATGTAAATGTGTTCACTGCAGGATTTAATGTGCTTACATCAAGCTCATTTAGCACCACAATCTGCATTCAGAGCCTACAGTTATCTGCAGAGACAGAAAAATAAAGATGCTGAGTCATGATGCATAGTTTTGGGTGCCTCTCAGTTCAAACACCAGATATTTCCTTCGGGGAGCTCAAGAACACGTACACAGCTTTCACACACACCAGGCTGGGCTCCATTAGTCATCAAGGACAACCCATCCTTCCCCTCCCCCTAGGCCCAAACTCTCCTTTGCTGCTCCTTCTCTTCCTGTGCTCTGCATTCCTCTCCAGCTCAAAGCACAGGGACGCCAAGTAGGAATGAGATGAACAGGTACAGAAAATCTTTTATGATAAAACATATCAGAGAAGAAGTAAGAGCTCTTACTAACCATATTCTTGCAGGACCCCCTTTGGAGCCGTACAGCAGAGCCTAAGCCAGCAATGCAATAGTAACAGAAAAATATTGCCTACCTAGACTTTCAAATATCTAGAACAGATCTGATTTTCTTCTCTTTTCTTACCAGAAGGGTTTTCTGTTGCTACAGCAAACTATTAACAACAGCACTGTAGAAAGGAAAAACATTCTTGTTTTCTCCCAGTCTCTTCCAAAGTGAAACACTTCCACTTCCCCTCCCCCCCAAAGCACTAGCAACCCCCACCTTCAGCAAAGCTTCTCTTAAGATACAAGCTGGCTTAAGATGAGGGCTTATATAAGAGCAATGAACTGCAGACACTGGAGACAATGTTAACGAGCCACAGATGTTGCCAGGTCCAGCTTTGGTTTGAAAGGGATGAGGTAGGAAGTAGGGAGCTTTGGGGGCTTGAAAAGAAGATGGAGGTTCTAGACGCTTGTGTGACTGTACAGAAGGCTGTGCTAAAAGCTTTTTCTTGCCTCCCAGAATCTGCTCTTTTACAATCAAGCCTCATTTCCTATTGAATAAATCTGAGCTTGTATACACAGGTTCTTGCCTGTAAAGTTGCTCAGGCAGGGAGCAGTTAGTCTAAGCCTCTAGAGCATAAAATTAAAGAAGAGCTGAGGGTAAACCAGGTATCTGAGTCTAATCTTAGGTTCTTCACTGTGACTTGAAAAGGTTAAATCTACAAGAGCCTCAGGCTAGATCCTGGCACAGCTGATGGAACAGCTATCTTAGTTGCAAGGGTGAGATAGCTCAAATGCTTGGAAATCCAGGCATGAAATACAATTTATTAAGGCCAGAACTTTTTCTTTTCTGTTATCTCATACCAAAGGGTAATTTTAAAGCAATCTTCCATATAACATGTGTTGGTTTTCCCTATGAAACAGGAGACTAAGTGGTCTGAGTTTCTAAATCAGTTGTAGAAGGACTAAAGAAGCGTCTTTACTTCTGCTTTGTAGTGGCAGAAATAAGAGCCATATGTTAGTTGACTTTTTTTTGTATTGATTGCTCACAGTTCTTGTTATAAAGGCTGGCAGTTTTATTATTGCATCTCCTCAAAGTAACAATGCTCCACACAAGAGGGGAAAAAAAAAGACTTCTGACTTGAGTATTATTTGTATTAAAGTAGTGCCCAGAGGCACTGACAAAATCCAGGGCTCTTATGCTGGCTGATGTAGGAATGCAGGATAAGAGACAGCTCTGTTGTAATGTTAATATTTGCTTATGCTATAATGAGGCAAGAGTTACTAGGGGGATTTTGTGTGAGGGACTGAAGTGTAGGTGGACTAAATGATGGGCCTGAGGTTACATGAGAATTTTCAGGCAGAATCAGGAGATTAACCTGGCCCTCTTAAGCGCAACTTTGTGTGCTTCGCCAAAGGACTAATCTTTTTTTTTTTTCCCCTTTAAAGCGTTCTTGTGCCCAACCTCAGCTCTCTAAAGCTGGTAGCTGCAACTAATTCAATAATGCAAATGTTCTGACAAAGTCATTTTTAGCTTGTTAATTATTCCCAAACACATTCTTTCCTCTTCAAGTGAAGCTAGATGACATCAAAGCTGTCTGAGGGATGGAGGAACACTTGAAATATTAGCAAGAACAATGGAACTGACTATCCATTTTATTCCAATTCCTTTAAAGGGGAAAGAGCTGGATGTTGGTCAAGTTTCACCTTGAGAACTAATAATAGAAAAGGCTTGAGAGGTGGGCCTGTGCGAACCTCGTGAAGTTCAGCAAGGCCAAATGCAAGGTCTTGCACCTGGGTGGGGGCAATCCCAAGTACAAAGAGATGCTAGATGGAGAATGGGTTGAGAGCAGCCCTGAAGGAAAGGACTTGGGAATGCTGGTGGATGAGAAGCTCAACATGAGCCAGCAATGTGTGCTTGCAGCCCAGAAAGCCAACTGTATCCTGGGCTGCATCAAAATAATTGTGTCTAGCAGGTCAAGGGAGGTGATTTTCCCCCTCTAATCCATTCTTGTGAGACCCTACCTGGAGTACTACATTCAGTTCTGGAGCCCTCAGCACAGGAAGGACATGGATCTGTTAGAGGAAGGCCACAAAGATGATCCGAGAGCTGAGTCTCCTCTCATGTGAGCACCGACTGAGAGAGACAGGGTTGTTCAGCCTGGAGAAGAGAAGGCTCTAGGGAGACTTCATAGCAGCCTTCCAGGCCTTAAAGAGGGCTACAGGAAAGCTGGGGAGGGGCTCTTTAGCAGGGAGCACATGGAGAGGATGAGGGGTAATGGTTTTAAGCTGAAAGAGGGGAGATCTAGATTAGCTAGCAGGAAGAAATTTTTTGCTATGAGGTAAAACATAGAGGTGTTCAGGACCACGTTGAATGAAGTTTTGAGCAACTTGATCTTGAACCATTCTGAGTCTATGATACCAAAATGTTTGGAAGTCCAGCTCTCCCACTTGTTCTTGTACAGGACAGTGTTGCAGGGATCTGAAATGACCCATCTCTGCTATGTTACGTTAGTAGCCTGGAAAGGGACGTGTACAACCACTAGCTTAGTGATTGCAGGGAGATCTCAAACTCAATGGGCTCCAAGTTATTGGATCTGCAACATTATCCCAGTCTGGTGTAAAATTGGGAATAGTACAATTACACTGACAGATATGGAAAAAGGAACTCTCCTTGGCAATGAAGGCGGTGTTTCCCGAATCTGTAATAGACACAGAAGGTAACAGGGGAACAGTGGGACAGAGAAGCAGTTTCTACAGCATCCACCTGGGCATTCAGTTTTCCAGTGGAGGCCTCTTCTAAAGTGGTGGGTGTGTCTCTTTGAGTCTGATCTCCTGAAACCTACAAAGAAAACTCACAGTCTGTATAAAATACTGCTGGACTGACTCTGATAACAGAATTGCTGAATTAGAATTGAAAAGAGTTATATCTTAATTTCAGCCACACTAGCTTTCTAGTGCTGAATTGAGCCATGCTATAATTACAGGGCAAAAGCCTCTAATGAAGACTTAGACGCACACTCACTTAGCAGACAGCGGTATGGTCAAGCATTTCACTGGTTTCCCTTCCCTGCTCTGCCAGCCCCAATTTAGAGGAAGGGGGCATAAAAGCAGTCCCTGGAGAAGCAGAGATTTCTTTCCTCTTCTGTGTGGCTTTGATGTAGTCATATGAGTAATACCTGGCTGAATCACATAAGGCCTGATTGAAAGTCTAATGAAGTCATCTTATCACTCTAGCCAAGGGAAAATGAATAGCTCTAGGGTATAGCAGTAGAAGGAATATTGAAGGAAGTGAGATGTGATAGATCATGCTTTTGTGGTAAGGCATCTTCCAGCCTCAGGAGGATAAGGAGGCAATCACTGTTAGAAAAATGATTGAGTTTTTTCTGCACCCCATAAGGTGAAAAAAAAAAATTTTTTTCCTTGATTTTGTGAGTGATCCACTTTATGGTCCATCAAGCTGGAGTGCCAGGGTGCCAGATCATGTGCTACATTTTGTCAATGTGCTTCTGAATGCCTGCTTGCAAACAGCAAGCACACTGGCCCAGTGGTCAAAGTGGTCAAAGCTCATATAAAGTCCTGGTACACAGCTTGTCCACCTGGTCGAGGTGTAACACAGCAGTGTGGAGACTCCTGTCCAAAGAGATAAGAAGTTATTCTACCCACACAGCATGCAAATCCTTTCCGAATTCAGACACTGCTTGCGTTACTTGTGGTCCCAAGAGTAGAATAAACTCATATCAGAACCTTTCATCTGGTCTGAGTCCTGGGGGCATGAGTATCTCTGGACTGTTCCTGAGCTCTGTCTAAATAAGGGTATGTCAGGCAGTGCCAGCCAGTGCTGGCTGAACGCTGAGAAGCAGAGAGCAGAATATTATTGTTAGGTGGCCAAACCTCACAGAGTTAACGCTTCTCAATCTAAGAGACTGGAAGTCAGCTGGTGAGTGGAGCTATTTGTATTATCATTCTAACCAAACAACCCAGTTTTTATGCAATCCTTTTAAATAGAGTAAATCTATAAATAGGTTTTTCTTAATGTTATTGACAAGAAACATGCATGGAGAATATTACAAGTACATGCACCAACAACACTGAAATGAAAATAGGGCTGTGTTTGAAGCACAGTCTAAATGACTAAAGACATTTTGATTCTTTTCAGATCAAAATGGCATGAAAATGTCAACAGAAGAACAGTTGAATTTCATAGTCTAGTGGCATTTCTTACACTAAATTCTGAATTCTTGATTACTGGCTGAGCTCTCACAGTAACATAATCAAAATCACAGATCTTCTTTTTCAGTTTCATCAGATACTGTTCAGATTGCAAAATTTCAGACTGCTGCTTTAGTAAAGATAGACTTTTAAAATTAATTTAATTTTCCTAGTGAACATTCTTAAATTTGTTGCCAACAAATAATACAGCCTCAATATGATCAGGATACTGATTAAATGTACTGTAATTGCCGAATGGGATCTCTAAACTTGACTGTGTGGTAACTGAAGGTGAATGCCTATGGGTATGGAGGCTACTGCAGGATTCTAGCTGCACACTTTGTTAAACAGAACTTCACTTGCCTTGTTCAGCAAAGATAAAAAATAAAGGTGTTTTGCAATTACTATTTCACTCCATCCCATCCTTTTTGCAGGTTGTCGTTGCAACAGAGGTCAAATCCAGGTCAGCCTTAAGACCCAATAACTTGGTGTAATCACTTTAGGTGGAAAAACGGGTATAATGCCTCTCTCTTTTCTAGAAACCTGCCAAACATGAAAGAGGGTTTTTTTTGAGATTTCTATAACCCAAAATTAATTTCAAGGTTTGAGATCTTGACTTCCAAACCAAAATGGAATTAGGGAATGGTAACAAATGAGGTCAAATCTCTACAGAAATGTCCCTGCTGGAGTGGAGAAAATAACAGAGCTGTGCAGAAAACAGCATCTGAAGGCCTAGAGTTTTAGAAGGATACAAACTAGGGAACATGAATTGGAAGCAGTACCAAATTTGGGAAACAGAAATGAATGAAATAGCTGAATTTGCTCTCATCAATCCTCGTGTAAACCCGGATTCCATGAAAGCCCTGGTGCTAGAGAGCCTTTATGTTTTTCACTGTACCTCAGGATGATGCGTCTCAGGGCTCCCTCCTGGCACACCAGAGCAGCTGCCTAGCATTGGTACAAGTTAGGATGACTCAGACTAGGAATCCCTGGGTAAAGCAGGAGGAAGTCATGGCCTTGGTTGGCTTTTCCTATTGAAAGTGTAAGTTTTGTTTACTGAGCACTAAAGCTACATGTCCATCCCAGCAGAAAAAGAGAGAGAAGGACTGCTAAAGGACCACTAACTGAATTTGGATGACTCATGAAGGAGATTTTAGATATGAACATGGGATGTTTGGAGGTGCATTTGAGCAAACAGAGGACAGAGGTGAAGCTGCTGCAGTGCCTTGAATTGGAGACATGACTCCTGGCAGTGGGGAAAAAAGCATAAGGAAATTGTTGCAAAAGTGTTCTGGATCCAGTTGTGTTTTGTTTCACCTGAACCTGTTTTTGAGCCTGTTTTGTATCTTCTATACATCTGCTTGTATCTGAGAGAAAGCAACACAACTGCAATAAATTTGAAAGAGGATTAATCTCCTCTTGTTCCTAGCAGGGTTTTTGCGTCCAACAATTTTTTTTCCCTTAGAGTTAGAAAAGGATAACACTATCTTGCAACATCTTCATTCCTGTAGTGATAAGATTTTATTCTAGTAGACACTGTCCTGCAGAGGGCCATCAGAATATAGTTTTTTCAAGATCAAGTTATTTAAAAAGATCAAAATATCCAGGAGGAATTTTCTTGACTGCCTTTTAAATATCTTCCTTTCTCATCTTCCTCCTTTCTTATTTTTTCTTATTCTTCTGCTGTAAAATGAAGCTTTTTTTTGGGCAGTAACAGTGGCAGATCCAAAATGTATGAGCTGAAGACAGGATATTGGATCCTTGGCAGGAGGGAAATGGAACCCAGTGCCTTTGTCCATGTCGCTCTACCATGTTCAGTAGGGAAGTGTCCACAGCAGAGCCTGAAATCAAACACACTGTTGTTGCTGTGATTTTTATTGTTGTTCTTACAATTGCTGTCCCAGGGCAGCAGAGCTGTATAGAGGAGGCAGAACAAAAAAATGCTGCAGAAGGAAGGAAATTAAAAAAAAATATTTTGAGGATTAATTTAAGGGCTAGGAACGGTCCACTAGGCAGGGTATCAAACCACAGTGAGCTGGAGAGCTTAAGGCAATTTGCTGAAGTATAGTTTATAGTTTCTGTGGCCTTTCCAAGTTGAGATTTTGCCCAAAAGATAAGAGCTTTCTTGATGTGTCTGAAGGTAAATTAAGGACATCTCAGAATCATAAAAAGGGGAAATCAGGAAGCAATGTAAAGTGATGATATATTGAATTTCAGGCATGGCCTCGGAGCTTGTGAATTCAGCCTCCAGTCAAGGTTCACCCAGACTAGCTGCCCTTCTGTGCCTAAGAAGATTTTAGTCCAAGACTCTACTAGAAAAGAAGTTTTCTCCAGCACAGCTGGTCTCTGGCACATTGTTCAGGATGAGATAGAGACATTAGATATACTCATGGTGGCTCACTGTAGGAATAGGTGGATATAATCACTTCCAGATCTGGATATGGAAATGCTGGAAATAGATTGCCCCCACCAAGGAATCTGCCCTGAGGGGCGCTGGAGCAACAAGTTGTTTGTTTAGGTATGTTGCTGTAACACACCAGAGGGTCACTGCCTGTTGATCGTGAGTGGATAGCATGGAATCATAGCTGCCCTCTCCATTCTTTATTGCTAAATAGGTTGGAAATACAGTCGGGCTACCCAGGTGGTTTTTCTCTGAAAGACAGAAAACTTTTGCCACCTACCTTTTGTCCTGGGACAAATTCTATTTTGTCAGATTTTTATTGTGATGGACACAGTGCATGAGTGTGTAACAGGTAAAGAAAGACCAGTTAGGATTTCTTCATAGCTCTATCATTGTCTGGTGAGGCAGTCATAGGTCTGTTTGATCTCCCTTGACCTCAGTTTCACTGTCTGTCCAATCAGTGGTAATAATGCTATCAGCTGCTTTTATAAGTAGCTTGGAGATAAGGACTGATAAGGACTATCTGATAATAATCCTTCAATTATTATTATGAATTGCTCCCCTACTTTTATTAACATTTAAACTATCCTAAGACTCATCACTTTTTTTCTCTCTTGGTTTCGTGGGGCTGTGTATAAAGAGACAGTGTTGGGATCAATCCAAACCACATATGTCTTCATCCTGTTTTATCAAAGAGAAATAATTTTGTAAGAAGTTTTATGTGCAGCGAGGCATATTTAGTTTCGAGCTCCTGGAATTAAGGCAAATGGGGGGAAATGTGGAGGAGTGGGAGGAAATGTCTCCTTCCTCTGTGCTATGACTCAGCAGCACAGTGGGTTGAGGAGTCCCACCCTCAACTCATCTTGTGTCTCCTCCTGTACTGCACTGGTGCATTATTTCCAGTGTTTATCCATAAGAGGAATCTCTTCCTGCATGGCTTTGTGTTCTGCCCCACCCCTGGAAATTTCCAGATTATATTATTGGGATGAGTTTTATGTAGATTAGCTAATAGTTCTTGCAACACCTGGATTTGGCTTTACAAGACATAAACTACTCCTCAACAGTATCAACTTTTTTAAAAAACTCAGCTTTGTTCTCCACCACTTACATGATCATCCAGCTGAAAGTCTGCCTTTGGAAGACTAGAGGCACATCAGCATTCAGAGCTTTTCAAGGTACAGAAACTTGGTAGCATCTGTACGTGCCTTCACACTCCAGTGTCCTCCCTTGAAAGGTGAAGGCCTGCCAGTTATTGAGTATTATTATATAATTAACCCTGTTGGGAGAAATGTCCACACTGTTGCGGATTGTAACTGCAAAGCTTGTAACAAATCATCACAATGCAATCAACCCTAACAGTGCTGAAAACTTTTCCTCTTTCCTCTGGGGCATTTAAATTGTCATTTGCTATGTGCTTTTTCCCCTTTATATGTTTTATTATTAATAATAATACAATAATGATGAAAAGATCCTCGAAGAAGCCTCAGGAAAGGAATTATGTAAACATTACCATGGAATAAAATAAGCACATTCCATTTTATCGAGACATTTTCCATTATAAATGGCCAGCTTTCTCATCATCCTGCCAACAGCTTTGCCTGCCATCTGTTCACTGATGTCATACTATAAAGTTCACTCACAAAAGTGGTTGTTGGGAAGCCCAGGGCTGTGCTAGAGAAGTTTTGTTTAGGGATAAATATGCTGGAATCTTTCATGTATAAGACTGATTTTTTTTTTTTACTTTTTTGTTTGTTTCAAAGCTCAAATCGCTGTCTTCACTATGCAAAGATAATTACCAACATTTTCTGAAATTACTGGAGATTTTGGCTCTTTCTATTATGCAGGGATTAATGTGGGACATCTTGAGAGAGAGAACCAGGAGAATGGATTTTCAAAAGGTGCTCTACTTTTATCTCCTGGAAAAGAGATTCAATTGAGACAGGTTAAGTTGGGCATCTGAAATTCTTAACCAATGCCTCAGAAAACTCAGGTCAAATAGATCTGGTTAGGAGGTGAAAAGAGAGGGGAGAGAGATGTATCCTCAGGCAGGAAAAACACTTTTTTTGAAAGAAAGAGAGCAAGTAAGCAAGCAAAGGGGTCTCTGCATGTCTCCAATTTTCAGAAAAACCTACAGAAATTCCAGGTGGGAAATGAAAATATGTATTTAGAACTTCCTCTCACCCAGGAAAAAGACAATTGTACTTGGAAATGACAGTGAGAACATTACGGAAACTTGATGTCCGGGTGCTGCTATGGAAGCCTTGGCTGGGTTGCACTTCCATCATGTGACAACACCATTTTCTAATCTTTGTAACCTCAGAGAAGCGCGCACCTTTCCTTCACCACCCTGGTCACAGCGGCACCAAGAAGCATTGATTGCATCCTCTCTTGTCCCCCTAATCCCGGCCAACTTGCCGTTTCTCAAATTATTCCAGTGAATCTGCTCAGTCCTTCCTGGGAGCTGGAGACTGCATGATCTGAAAACCAGGCAGGCTGGACCGTACCAGGAATTAGGATGTAGTCTGGGCCAAGAGTGGTCAGGACGTGATGCTGTCAAAGAAACAAGCTCCTGGGCTTTGAGGTGGTGCTAGGTTTCAGGCAGCAGTGCAGGAGCGGGGGGAAGGGACTGGGAGGGGCTGCAAGAAGATGTGGGTGCTGCAGCCATACTGGCTCTTATGGGGAGCTTTTGTCATCCCCATGTGAGGAAAATGCAGCCTGGCTCCTGTTCCATGTGTGTCCACAGAGGGTCTCCCGTGGGATTTCCTTGCTAGGGAAGCCATCTTGTTGCGAACACGAGAAGGCCAGATGTAGACTCCCTGCTGGCACCATGGGGGCTTGGAAGAAGCAAGGAGATTAGCCCGGGAGGGTGCAAGTCTACAGGTTTAGGGTGCTGTTCCTTGGTGTAAACCCGTAAAACCAACCGTGGGCACCGCCAGAAGCTGCTTCTGAGCTTTTTCCCCAGGGCTTGCTGCCCGGTCATCCATGGTACTGCAGCCGTGATGCCGCGGCCTTGAGTGAGTTCCTGTAGCCAGAGCTTCTGTTCCATGACTAGATTTGTGGCCTATTTCTGTACACAATAAACACTGAGGCTAGCACAGGGATAAAATGGTAGGACTCTGAGAAGAAAAAGCGCATTGGAGACCCTGTTTCATAAGAGCAGGCAGGGAACTTTGCTTGCATTTTGTAGGAAAACAAGGGACAGGAAAGGATGGCTTAATTTTCCGTGACTACACTGAGGTTGAAGGGAGTATGATGCCAGAAAGGGGGAAGAGCTATTTAAGCTGAAGTAAAAATGTTCATACCAGAAGGCACAAAGATAGATGTGGCCAGGAATAAACTAAAACTGGAACGAAGAAGAGGGTTTCTGACCATTTGAGGAGTAAATTTCTGGCCTGAAGAATCCGGCTTGCACTCCGGTGGAGCTTTTCCCTGTATGAGAAGAGAACATGCTCGTTAGCAGCAGATGTGTGGTCCCAGGAGGGCTGAAGGGGATGTAATGTCCCCATGCTTTCTGCTCTTCTGCCCCACAAAGCCAAAGTATTTGTTCTCGTCTTCTGAACCATGTCCCTGCTGAATCCAGCATTGTTGCCTACCTAAATTGGAACACACATTTGTAATTAAGTCTCAGGCAAGATCTTTATTCAGCAAGTGGCCCTAAAAAAGCCCTTTTTTTTCTGTCCTTGGCCAGATCCCAGATCACTGAAGAAAGCAGTACAGAAGCTAAAAATGAGTCAGTTTAATAGAAAATGGGAAATGTTCCTTGGTCAAGTGTGCATCTGTGCCTCTTTATATATCCTAGTCTAAATATAGGTGCTCTGAGGGTTTGCTACAGATAACTGGAGAAAGGAAGGTGAAAAGAAAGAAGCCACTTAATTTCCTCTTGCCCTTCCTCCAGCTCTCATAGTGTTTTCAAACCCCCAAGCTGTGCCAGTTTAACCTCTTGAAGGCTCTGGATAGTGAACCACAAAACTAGGAGGACTGGAGGAAATCCCACCTGCAAAGTCAAGTGACAAGGAAAGGCTTTTCTTTTTTAATTACTATGCTTAATCCTGCCTTTCCTAAACACTGTTGAAAGCTGGAGTTGGTCATTTGTTTTCTTAAATTACCATAAATTGGAATTTATGGGCCAGGTGATTCTCTTTGAAAGGAGTTCTTGTGAGCCAGAGAGGGGAGGGTGGGGCCGACCTGTCAGCAGGGAGCTTTTGGACTACTCCAAAAGCAATTCTTTGTTGTTCTGTCTTCCCATCAATGTTCCCCCAAAGAAAAATAAATAAATAAAAATGTTTGACCTTCTTTTAACAGCTACCCACAAAGGTTCCTTTCTTAACCCCCCCCCTTTTTTTTTTTTTTTACCTTTTTATTGATCCTCCTGGTTCCTTGGCACAGCAAGGAGGAACAAAAGAATTCTAGAGACATTGAGATGCTCTTGGGAACATCTTGCTTTCAGTACGTTTTTTCATTAATGCAGGCCATTTACAGGACAAGTAGATTTTTTTTCCCCCCATAGGAATTTCAGGAGATAGGTCAAGGATGCCTCAAGACTTACAGCTTGCCCCTCTTTATTGTGAACCAAGTATATTCACTCTGCTGAGGTGAAGAATATTGTTTTGTGTTTCCAACTTCAATACAGATCTTCCTGGGCTAAGTACTCTGAGCTTCTCTACATTGCATACTGTACACTTTTTAGTGAGGTTTATACTAACATGTTTTACCTTGTGCTGCCTGGGGCTAAGAAAGGGAATAAATTGCTTTCTGGGTCTCGTATGGATTGGACAAAAAGTAATGGAATTAAATCGCACTGAGAAAGAGTCAGGTTAGACATCAGGAAACACTTTTTCCCAATCAGAATAGCTAAATGCTGGAATACATTGCCTAGGGAAGGGGTGGAATCTATGTTATTAGAAATTTTTAAGAAGAAGTTAGAAAAGTATTTGGCAGAAATAGTCTAATCGAGCTGAATCCTGCCTTAGGACGAGAGTGGACTCAACTGCTATTCCTCATCCCTTGCTTCCCTTCTCCCAATTAATCCAAGGATGACTTCACCTTTCTGATCCGTGAGGAGCCACAGTTCACGTAGTGCAGTGTTTCTACGATGGATTGTACTTCCAGCCTACTGCAAACTGAACCGTGTTACTGTTGTCATCCTTCCCCTGATTCCTTGACTTCCTTGCTTGCTCCCACGTGTGGAAATGAGTGTATATGCTGGAAAATTAAGCTGTTGCAAAGTTTCCTGGCTACTATCTGTTGCCTACCAGACCATGTACCACAGACTGAAGAATGCTGGCTGTAGTGATCTCCTGAGGTCCATTCCAGTCCTAATTTCTCTTGTCCTAGCAGTGCTCATGCAGTTCATCACCATGGCTCTATTGATGCATGATAATTTGAACCCTGGTAATAATTGTTTTCTTGAGCTCTGGGAGAAAAAGGAGTGTTCATTGGTGAGATCAACAGTCTGTAAACAAGAGAAATAACTTCAAATCCTAGCACCTTGGTAAACTTGCTGTTAGGAGTCCCTTAGGTCCAAACCTTAAGGTGTATCCTCAACTGAAATCAGTCTGCCTTTCCAGCCTATGGATATGCGTGCCATTTCTGCCCAGGGACAAGAGAAACACCTGAAACATGACACGCCAGTGGCAATGAATTGAAGAAGCATTCACTGAGAATTGGAAAAAGCACAGATAAAATCGGTGTACTTATCACTTGTGCTTACTTATGCACATATCTAGTCAGGTTCTTCAAGGTTTTAAAGGTGTGATGTAGTATTTCTCCTGATTAGTACAAACATCCAGGTGAATAAAAATCAGAATGTTATGTACCGTTAAAGCTTTTATAGTTTCCTCAGAAAGAGACCTGTCAAACATGTTTAAGAAATGTTTGGCCTTCTTGGAACTTAATTCTTGGAAGAGGGGTTTATTTCATCTGAATTTTTGGAAAGGAAATCTGAGGCACACAAAAGACATCAACCTGTCTTGTGTTCTGAAACATTTCCCAGCTATGTGGCTCAGATCGAAAGGAAGTAAAGGGTGAGGCTGAAGTCAGGCAGTGGAAAAGTCTAGCAACAGCATGATACGGATATGTATTTCACACCTGTAGAGAAATGAGTCCACATTCACCCTCTGGCTCCAGAGGAACTTGAGAGACCTTGCCATCTGCTCCTGAGCCGGCTCAACAGTTGTCATCATCCAAGAATTATGTTTGATGGGTATATATCTGGCTACCCAAAGAGGTGGTATAGCTCACACAGTCCTTTGATAGATACTGTTTGGGGTTTTTTCCTGCAATCTCTCCATCATCCACCCTGCAGGAATCTAATGTATCCAGATACGCATTGCATAAATCACAGTTCTCTTTCCAAAGCCCTGGGGCCTCCAATTCACCTGTCCACACCTGCTGTGCTTGTCCTCTGCCCTTTTGTTGTGGCCCTCAGTCACAGCTTTAATGGTTTCTGAATGCTCCCTGTGGGACAGGGATGGCACAGTACAACGGATGTCACTCCAGCAGTCTGAATTGAGTCAAACCAGATCCTCGTACACTGGAAATGGGTTAGTTCCTCTGAGTGCTACAGAGCTCTGCTTCTTTATACCAAGCGGAGAACTACTTCTTCTTTTCTCCTGCCCTGAGTTAGGGACACTTAAGATACAGGATTTGCATTGTCTGGGATATGTTTATGAACATCTGCTCCTTTGTTCACTTATCAAATCCTTCAGCTTTAATGCCATAATTCCTGGCTCAGAGATTTGTGCTCCTTCCTTGTGTTCAACACCACTGGATGCAATTTCCAGGACTGTCTGGAAGAGTCGTGTGCTTGCTGTTCTCCTGACTCAAATCCAAGGTGACAAGAGCAGTAATTCCCCTTGTGTGTTCCCATCAGCAAGAGCCCTTCAAGGCCTTTGCATCCAGGAAAGTATGTAGAGTAGGGTAAGTCATTTCTCCCTTGCCTCTGGCTGTGCTTTCCTTTTGCTCTGCAGGGGGAACCTGGATGTTTCCCAAGGACAGGAGGGATCAGACATGGGTGAATGTCTGCAGGCTAGACAGTGCCCTAACAGGGAAGTCAGATAACATATTCATGAGAGAGCTGGCTGAGTGGCTGACAGAGGCACTGTATCTTCATGTCTGAACTAGATTCAGGATTATAATTTTAAGAGACATTTTTTCCTAATGGGGCTGTGTTGCTGTGCAATGCAAAGGCTAATGGAATAGCCCATCATTTCTGGAGCACAGGAAAGGGAATTGTTGACCTTCATAGAGGAAGGATGATTTTATAGGGCAGGCATTTGGATGGGACCCCTGGGACTTTCTTCCAGTTTTGCCACAGATGTAGGCAAATCACTTAGGCCAAGACTTTCAGAAGCAATTAACGAAGAAGAAGGGAAAGTAGCTCAAAACGGCAATGCTTCCACCCATCTAAAGTGGAAGATGTCTTTCTTTGGGGACAGCTGGCAGGAAGGGTTTGCAAAGGAGAAGCCAAAAAGCAACCAGGTATAAAGAGACTTTCTAAATAAAGGAGGAAACTCGTTACCTTTGCTAGGGAAGCACCATGGGCTGGGATGACCGAAGGCCTGAAATGTCCTCATAGGCCTTTTTAAGATAGAATTTTCTTTGATGAAGTTCCAGCAAGGTTTATTTTTTAATACTTTTTATCTGATGCCTGTTTTTCCGTAACAGCTAAGAAAAGACAGGCTGCCAACCTTTCCGACTAGATACTAGGAAATATGCATGGTGAAGAAGTCATGACTCATGATATAATCTCTTTCGCAAACTTGAACACTGTTTGTGCAAGTGGCTTTTCTGATGCCTAATACAGTGTTACGCTTACATATCTCAGTGGTGACTAAGTATCTCTACTGGGTCACCTATTTGCATTCAGCTTAAAGTGTTTTGAAACCTCTGCTTACCAGTTTCAGCTGTAAAATGTTTTTAATAAATGACCGAAGGGGACACAGTTCAATCACGTAAATCTTGCCTCCTTAGCAAAATTAGATAAATATTTATATATGCGTTTGACTACTTTTCATCATTGGGGTCTGGAATGAGGCAAGAGATCCACCAAGACCTGCAGAGGAATAAAGTCAGTGCTTAAGAAAGGTTGAACTCAGAACTCCTGTTTGTATGTGATGGAGACTGAAAGTATGAGCTGGTTACTTGTACCAGTGGTATCAGCCACCAAAATAAAGGCAGAAGAAGAATGTTTTACAATAGCAGCCCTTTCTTAGCTCTCTGCATAGCCCGTCCTGAAATGAGCAGGCTGAAAACTGCTTCATGGTTAAGAGATTACCACCACAGCCCAATTTCTGGTCTCTTCATGAGTTCACAGTGCAAACAGGCACTCTGAATTTCACCCTGCAGTCATGGAAAACCATGCAGTGTTCTTGATGTCTCCTCTGAGCTCTGGTGTGTTTGTACAGAAGGTACCTTTCCAAGGCTGGAAGCACATACACACCTGCTAGCTTCTCAACCCTTCTCTTGTGTAAGATTTCTTGGTAGGTAGGATACCCTTTGCTTAGAAGAGGCAGGCATGCGAGAAGCAAGTTACTATTTTTCAAACTTAGTTTGCATGACATTGCAGGGCTGAATATCCGAAGAATTTTCAAATGTGACTGCAGTGAATGTTTTGTTGATCGATGTTTTATTTGGTTTGGCTTCTTCTTTTCCTTCCCTCTAGAATCACTTTGTATCACGTGTACCTGGTTTATTCCCTCTTCATGTTTATACAAAGAACAAATTTACTGGGCAACAGGGCTGCCTTCAGGTCTCCTCCATCAGCCTGGGACTATCTGTGTTCTCTCGTATGAAGGGGAAAGAGGGTCTGGGTCAGAGCATATTTCTGTCCCCACCAGCACTGCAGCTGCATTGAGCACCATGTGCTGATTAGCTCTGAACCAAGAGAAATACCTCAGGGCTACATCCTCAGGCACTCTGAGCAGATACAGCCCCTCTGGTTTCCAGATCAGGGGCCAGACAAGTGAGTTCTCAAGTCAATACAGCTGGTTATAGCTTCTGTAAGTAAGCAACTGATTAAATCCTCTGGAGCATGCCAAAGTCTGTTCAGAAATATACTGCTAAAGGAGGGGAGGACCAGGAGGGGAAGGAGCTCTCTGATTCTTTGGGGAAAGAGAATATGTTGTAAATAAAGCTACATACCATTAATTAACTTAGCATAATTGCCCTGTAATTACACTGATAATCATTTATCTTGGGCTCAGACCAAAAACCTTAATGGAGAAAATCCATCAAATCCAATTTTTGTCCAGATGCTTAATTCCACCACTAAACTAATCCTAACAGTTCTGTCAGCTTCATTATGGTGCCATTAGAGACAGAAAACTAGAAAGTGCTCTGAGCATCTCTACCTCCCTCTTGAGCTTATCCTATCAGACAGGGAAAAAGGATGGAGGAGAAATGGAAAACCTGGGATACTGTATTTCTAAAAGACCTCATGAGTAGTTGTGCAGAACCTGTGTGGTGATACTTTGAAAGAAGATCACAAGTAGGAGACCTATTGGTCACTGCTGGCACTAAGCAAGAAAATCTAGGGGTTGATGTTAACCCCGGCTGAAGGGCTGGTGTGAGGCAAACACATTGCTTCAATCCTCCTTTGCAAGGATTCAGATCTGGCAGCATGGAAAATAGGAATGGAATTAAGCTTCCTGAGAAAATGTCATTTTTGTCAGTGCTAAACCTGGTTTGAAATGCCATGACCTTAAAGCAGCAGTTTAGGGATGTTTTGATTTGGCCACTTTGCCATTACAAGGCCATTATAGAAAAGGATAAAACATTGTCTGTAGGCTACATGAGGAATGAATAACAAGGTACCATTCTTTTATTTCCTCATCTAGAAGCTGCTACAATTATCTGTATAAATTTAAAATGTTTATAACTCTTGCAGCCACTGAATGATTGAATAATCGGTTAATTGATCAAAGCATTGACTCAAAATGAAAGAATGTTCATGATCAAAGCACATTAACTCTCATGGTTTAAACTATCAGTCATAAAGATCTTGTCTTGTTATGTGACCAGATGATTTTTAAAAGATATTCCCAGTCTTCCCAGGTCTTTTTCTTAGTTTGAAAAAAAAAAAAAAAGCATTGCAAGTCGACTCCATGTAGAATAGCCTCTATTTTGCAAGGTTGTTTTTCAGGAGAGAGACACTGCAGAATGAGGTCCTCCTTTGAAGGTGGAGCTCTCGTTCCAGACAGAAATTTGAACATTGGTAGCTTCTTTTTCACATAGGACTTGCACCCTCTTACTTATTTCCTGGTAAGCATTGGTAAAGAGGTCATACACGCTGATAAATGCATTCAGGTCTCCAGTTAATTATGGCTCTAACAATGAACCAGCCTTCAAGGTACTGAAACACATCACTGCTTTCTTGAAAAACACCACCTTCTTCGCCTTCAAATGCATTCTGGCCGTGCTTCTAAAATTAATTCCCCTCACCTTTTCCCTTGTACCCTGCTTTTATTTTATTTTAGCAAATCCAAGATAAGAAAAGCGCTCTTTTTTCCCCTGAAGAGGGTTGCACTGAGATCCAATTTGTTATCTCCTGCGTAACATCACAGATCTAGCTGTTTGAATTTGCAGACAGCTTCTTTATGTGTTGTAAAAAAATGGCTTCCACCGCTGAGGAGGGACATATGGTCCACGTGCTGCATTTCTGGGTGGTCCTGAAGAACTGAACTGAACCCCAGAAAGTGACAGTGTTTTCACTGTACAGCGAGGACAATGAATGAGCGAGCTGTGCCCATGGAGGCAATGCTGGTGAGCACTTTGTGTAGGCCAGAGAAACACCAGACATTGCTATAGATCCCTGCAAAGCATGAATCTAGGGAAGGACACGTGTGCAGGAGGATGGAAGGTTCGATTGGGAAGTGGTCTCCAGACTAAGGACTGAGCAAGCCAGAAGCTGTCTTTGAATTTTTCTTCTATTAATTTGTCAACAGAGGTCAGCATTAGCTTCCTCTTCATCCTTCTTTTCTCTGAGAGATTCATCAGCCCTTCAGAGTAACAAGACTGAAGAGGCTGGGAAGACCTTCGTGCTTGGCTAGGCTGTCTTACATACCAGAGACTGCTGATGTTCTCGTGGTCCTGTCCTGGGGCTCCTGTTGTGGGAAGGAGGCAGATGGTTCCACAGGCAGATCATTAGCTGCAGCTGCTCAGGTTGCCTTCCGGGAGAAGTCAAGGCAGAAACGTGGAAAATGCAGGTGTGAATATCCTCACAAGCATATTACTTACCAGAACTGACCCCTCTGTCACCTGTTCTCAACCAAGCCTCATTCATCAGCTCTAGAACGCATTTAACTCTGCCACTCCTTAAAGCTTGATAACATTTTGCTAGAATTTTCTGGCCTCTCCAGAAAGTTGATTACCAGGTGCGAAATCCTCTCCTCTCCTCTGCTCATGCACACACACAGGATGGAGGTGATCAATGGAGACCTTACCAGTTATTTATTTAACAAGGGAAACGAACCTAAACACAAAGAAGGATGGTTAAAAAAAGAATTTTTAAACAAACTCCAAGAACAGCAGCTGATCCTTCTCTTTTGTAAACAGGGCCTTACTGTAATCTTTTTAACTCTCACCACAAGGCAGATTTATCTTTGGACATCCTGGCCAGAAATCATTGCACTTCTCTGCAGCAGTATAAACACTGAAGGGACCCAGCCACATGGACACACACAGAGGAGGAGATAGGGGGACTTGGAGATTGAGCCAGTGCAAAAATATTTCATTATGACGGCAAGTCCTGGGCTAGAGGAAAAACAAAAAAATAAGCAATGAAATCAAATTCCTGCCTTGACTGTGTGTGGGTGGGTAACTCATTTCCTTCACACGCTTCTTATCCACTCATGTTGCACATAGCATGTGAATACTCCAACTCCTGCATTTCTCCATCATTTACTTCTTAAAACGTTGTAAATATATACAGAAAAAAAGCCTTGAGATAAAACTGGCATAGGGGAAGAAATGCAACTTCCCCAGCAAAGCTATTGCAATGTGACAAGCTCTTGGAACTCATCCAGGGAGCTGAAGCGACTGAAACTCTTGCCCAAAGCTGCTGAACAGCAAAGGTTTGGTCTGGACTGAGGTGTATCACAGTGATTGCAGGAGGCAGAGGGGGCACCTCTGTGTGCAGAACATGTGCATTTGCTGTATGCGCGCAGTTTTGGGGCGTCTCCACGGTGCCACTGAGCACCCCAGTAGGACAAGGAAACTCTTAGTATTGTTTTTTTTTATTTTTGCTTCTAGGTGCAAACTTCTGGGCAAATGCCCAAGCAATCAAAGCTGGGTGCAGGAGAAATAACGAATTAAAGCTTCTTTGTGTTACGGTAATGCTAAGATCTGCTCTATACCATTAGCAGAAGGAAGATTGTAGTTTTCCAAATGGTTTAAATTAGATACTGTGACAGCTTTCTTAGTAAATCCTGAAATAACGAACGTTAATGCAGAACCTGATGATAGGGAGCAGTTATATACTTACAGTTGCTCTTGATTGATTGGAACACCCAATGTATTTCCAGATTTTGACATATTCTACAATCATCTATTTTACCTGTCCTATCAGGACAGGTAGGCATGAGCCTATAGACAAACAGTGGCTCAGGTATCTGGCACTGTGAAACAGTGGACATGCAGAAGCCATGTGAATTCTTACACGTTGGAGTGGTACAAGACTGAAGAGGATTGATCAGGAAGACACATGGAAACATGGGACTGGATAGGAAAGAGACAAGTGAATGAAGTACAGTTGAACTGAACGTAAGTTCTTGCTTTCTCCAGCCTGGTCATGGGTCTCAGCAAAGGAGTTTCCAGGGTCAACCATCCACTGCCAGCATGCCATTAATTATGGATAAAATTCACTTGCTGCTGCACTTGTGCCTGGTGCCAGCCTCTGGCCAAGAGTGACATCATTTTGTCTGTGATCAACATCAAAGAAAGGAAAGAGAGACCTAGGAAACCCACATAAATCTGAATGGAAGCAAACAAAGATGTGTCATCAGCTCTGAAGATGGCACAGTGAGAAGCAAAGTTTTATTGCCACTTGTTTTGGGAGGACCTGTGCAGCTTGCTCATGGCTCTACACGAGTAATGTGGTTGTCCTGGGTTCCTGACAGTGGAAAAAGAATAATTATATTGCAATGTAACATATTTCCTCCCTCTTCAGTGGGTGAGCTAAAAAGCAACAGGAAGTTCTCCAGCTCTGAGAATCATATTTTTGTCATTTTTTCATTGGGGAGGTGCTGTTCGCATCAGAGCTCTCGGACTCAATACAGGCCATTGATGGGGGCTTCTTCTGGTTTTCATTTTCTTCCTTACAGATGCAAAACTTGGGGCATCTTCACAGAAAAGCTGGAGGAATGAGTCTGCAGTAGGAAGGACAGTGACTGTGAAATGATTTCTTAAAATGGAGTCTGAAGTCTCAGGACGTTATCCTTGGGTGACCTGGGAAGTATTGAGCTCCTACATAACTGATGAGCGCATGACATGACTGTTAGGAAAACTGCAGCTGCAGGATAATGGCCTGAAACTTTTTACTGGGTGTCTTCTGTTACCATTCTTCACTTTTAACTCAAAAGTCTTCCCAGGATTTTTTTACTTTTAACTCTTTTATTTGGCTTTATAGTTTTATGCAACAAACCAGATATTTTTTAACTTTCCAGATCTCTCCAGTGCCTCCAAAGACGCATGTTGCTTCACAGATCTTTTTATTCCTCTTTTAGGTTAAATCTTTTTTTTTTTTTTTTTTTTTTTCCCCCAACACATAAAGCTATAAACAAGAAATGAAGAAATTCGTCTTTTAAAAATAGCTGGAGATGGTCAGGGCACGTGTTCTGCTACTCATGCAGAAAAGAGGAGCATCTGGTTTGAAGAGAAGGCTTCAATGGCTCCAGCAGCAATTTATAGCCATGGAGCTGTCAGCTTGCACCTGCCCTGCAGGCAGCAAAGGAGAAGGGGAAAAGTATTTATTTTTTTTTAAACTCGGTGTTATTCAAGAGAACTCATTCTGGTGGCCTCCCAAACTCTTTAAGATGCCCAAATTAAAAAGTGTGATGACTGTGCTGAGGGGCAGTAGAGAATATGTGCTTTTCTGTCATTGCCTTTAACTGGTCTTGAGAGTGGCTGGCTTGTAGCCGGAAATATGTTTTACCAGGGTCAACAAAGAGTAATTTCACTGTGGTGCCCCAGTCCCACTAGCCTCACAAAACATGGATCAGGTCTGTAGGAGAGAGGAACTGACCTCTCTCCTCTCCCTCTGTCCTTTTCCACCTCTCCCCCACCACCTGTCCCAATACCTGCACCCTCCATCAGATGTCTGAACACAAGCCTCAGTTTCTGTGCCAGCAGGGAGCAGATGTGAGGGTAGTAGACCTCACCCTCCACTAACTTTCACTTGGATAGGTTTCTTGGTAAAGAAAAAAGGAAGCCCTAAGTGTCAACCTATGGGAGAAAAACCTTATCAGCGCAGCAATGTCCAGTGACAGGTTTTTGCTTCTGTGAAGAACTAAGCTGAAGAGATTTAAAAAATGATATTGGATGGAACGGTGGGACAGAAGGACCAAACTGGGGTCTGGAGAAAGAGTAATGCTTTAGCTGGGTCCGGGTTCAGAATCAATGGTGAGCTGAAATTTGCAAGTAAAGTTATAAAGAATATATTTCTGATCCTGTCAGAATTCCAGAGAGAATTTAAATAAATACTCCTGGATTGATGCAAATTGTTAAAATCTCAGATGATTTGTAGAATGCAACTTCTGCAGTTTGTTGACTTCTGAAATATCAAAGTAACTATGTGAGAATCTTCTATTTTGGTATAGTCCAAACGCAATACTACATATTCTCTATAAAGACAAACAAATGGCTTAAAAAGTAGTGTTAGCACTATTTAAATGTTTTAGTTTGTAAAAAACAAATTAAAATAAATTACAAACTTCATGAAATGTTGCAAGGAAGTCCAAATGAAAGTCTAATTTCAGAATGATTTACTCTTGCTGGAAACATATTCCAGCAGAGCATGTCTATTTTGAAGAAATGGAACTTCCTAATGAAAAAAATACTCACATTCTTTGCTCTTCTATCTTTTCTGCTTGTTGACCTGTTCATTTTTCATCTAAAATTGCAAATTCCTCTTTAAGGGAATTTTTCTTCCCTCCAGTCTATTGGAGACAAGTAAATCGCAATTAACTTTCCCTAGTAAAATGTAAAAGCTAGCCTCTTTAATCATGCATATCACTCAAAATGTGAGTTGTCAGAAGAGATTTCAAGCAAGACATATTGCCCATGAAAGCAAATGTAGTAATGTGCCAGAAACACAGAGACAGATTCCCAAAGGGAAAGAAAAAAAACAGTGGAAGACTGAGCCAGTCTTGCAGAACCATCTCTTTGCTTTGGCCTGGGAAGTAAAACACCCAGCATACCATTTCCTCTCTTAACTAAGAGGGGCAAGGATTAATCAGCCCTTGAAAAAGTAATAATTTAAGCAAGTGGAATGCCAGCAATGTTCACTTTCAGAGGAAAGTTTATAGTGCTTATATCCTGTCTGCTTTACTTTAATAAAATGTAAAATGCTTTCAAATAAACTGTATTTAATGGACTAGAGATACATAGCCTCTGGCACTTCTCCCCCTGTGTTCACATCCTGGTTGCTGTATAATTCCATATTTTTCATGTCGTGCAATTTCAGTGTTTGTTCTGTCCTACTTGGCTCTTGGGGGTTGGATTTCATGTTTGATCTGGATAGTAACATTGCTCCTCTGGAAAGGAATGATTGTGAGATTGGAAAGGTCCAAACTGTATCCCAGAAGCTCAATTTGCTATAGCTATATCATTTTTCAAAGTTCACACTGTTCTTCATCAGAGAGCACTAAAGCCTCAACACTGCGCACAAAAGCACCATGTTCATGGATGCGTTCTTTGTCAAAGGTAATAACAGAAAACGTAACTGGTAGACCCTACAGTAACTGACTGGCAGCCACAGTCCAGCCCTCAAGATTATTTATTTACAGATCTTATTTATTATAGCTTTGCTCAAAAGTTGCCAGGGTACCTTTCTGATAGCTCTTCAAGGCTTTGAACAAGACCAGGATGCTACAGAAACAGGAAGCAGCAGCAGTGAAGGTAAATATTAATGAGGTCCTCCTGTCCTTGGTGACAAGAATTTCATGTCAGAAAGCCTCTGGGTCACCAGAGTAAGAAGCAAAGAGCGCCTGACTTACAGCTGCTTTCAATGACTTCTGAGGAAAGGAGCATGGGCTTCAGTAAGTCTATCAGGTGCTATCAACTACCCACGTGAAGCCTCTGCAACTGGCTCTGCTTTATCCGGAATCAGTTTAGTTTAAAACCATAGAAATTTGATGTCTGTGTTCAGCAGTTGGAACATAAGGTGGAAATATTTTGCAATTGGGCAGTGGGGGAAAATTTGTTGGCTTTTTCTTCATCTTCTTTTTCTTCTTCTCTTTTGCACAACGTGGTTAAAATATTGCTCTAAACCACTGCTGACAGCTCTCAATAAAAAAAAATACTTTGAATGTCACGAGGTCCAGGCTCATCATTTGAGTACTGAGGAAGGCAGATGGTTCAATGCTCTTGATGGACACACATTCCTGATGCACTTGCTCTATGCCTGGCTCTTTCTGAGTTCGTCCCCTGAGAATGTGATGCCCATCCAGATTCAGTTTCTCCATGTGGTGTTGCGTACAACAGTAGGCTTCCTGAAGACAGCACCAGAAGAGACGGGGAGCTTGTCCGCGTTGCTAGATCTTGGTACCTGCTGCTGACAACAGGAAAAGAATGGAGTGAGTTCACATTCACCTGGATGGAAACTATGCAGCATCCCACTGGGTTGTGCCGCCAACCTAAAATATCCTGTGGGCAAAAAGATTAATAAGAAAGTTAGCCTGCCTCTCTACTCTTTATCCAGTTGCCTGTATGATGGGGAAACTCTTTGTATTTATAAGAAATGGGGAGGCAAGAATGTCTTCTGGTGTCCTGAAAGCCTTATCATCTTTGTAAGGAGAAAAAACAGAACATCTTTGAAGGGCAACAGTTGTGTTTATTTAATTCTCTTCAGAGAACTGTTAAATCTCCGTGTACAGTGAGGTCGGTCCCTGGCTTTCATCTGGTTATTCTGATGAACTAGCAAAGTCACTGGCAGATGCTGGCTGTCAAAGTTCTTCCTCTGCCCTGACCTCTTTATGATGGTGCTGTGTTCCCAGGGTGCTCTGCACCCTAAATCTGAGGGCTTTTTTTCACAGCTCTCTTGTTATCTCTACACCTCTGACATCTATATCCTATCTTGGATTTTAATAGCGTTCATGGCTTCAGGTAAAGGGTATATTCGTATATCCACCTTGCGGTCATCCTTCACCTAAACCATCCAGGGACTTCTAGTCCAGATATAGGGGTTGTAGGTTTCACTGAGAGAGATTAAGAGAAAAGAAACCAAAGATATATGTGGGTTTCTATTTTTTTTTCCTGTGACCGTTTGAAGTAGAAGAAGACAACTGCTTGTTGGATGTTTTCGGATAAATGGCTTTGGCTGTTCATGGAGTGGGTTGAGAATAAGCATAAGAAGCCAAAGTCCTGGGAAAGTCCTTTACATATGTGTAGAAAGATGACTTTTGGTTCATAAAGGGCAACCTAACCAATTAGACAGGACACAGAATTAAATTCCACATCCAATGATGCCAGTGTTCATCGAGAACTTGGTTGCCCCTTCTGCTTCCCCTCTAATAGAAGAGCAAGACTGCAGGCAGAATGTGGGCATGCCAGTCTTTTATCACAGACATCCTTAGGTTCTGAAAACGGAGGGTCTTGGGACTTCATATCGGTGATTTTCCTAGCATAGGACTGGCAATTTTTAAGCTGAGAGAGATTTAGGCCAGGTAATGTCCCGCTCAGTCCTTGCCAGCTATCTGTTGCAGATGAGTACAGGGTACGTGTCTTTTGCCCTTTAGAAATATGTTGCCCATAGAAGCCAAAGTATAACTAACAAGAAAAAAATGCTCTACACAATAAAACAGAATGCCATAAAAGTGTCAGCGCTTCCAAACCTTTCCCTGGTGGGTCACAGCAGAAATATCCATTGTTCCTCTGGGACACGTTTCCTGCCATCTGCTTCTCATTCGCTTCCCCCTAGTGTCACCCCTTGGAAGGATTCTGGAAAGGAGGCCTTGGCACCCATTGACAGGAGATTTGCATCCTTCATTTTGGTTTGAAGGATTCCCTTCTCTGAGGGAAAAGTTGGCATTATCTAGAGACATAAGTTAAAAAAGGAAAACAAAGGAATCCACTGAGTTCTGCAGCAATTCTCCAATTGATTTCTGAGATTCAGGTGAAAGGCGAGCCAGTGTTTTTCACTTGATGGCTAAGAAGAGATTCTCTCTGGGGTCGAGCAGGAAACCTGTCCCTCTGTGGCTCATTTGTTTCAAAGCTGGCTCAGCCTGACTGCATACTGGAGCTGGGAGGAGGTTTTAGCAGTTCTGATGGTGACCTGTTGCCTCAAGGCAGCTCTGGAAGCTTGAAGGATATTTCCAGTCAGTCCAGGACTTTTGCAGGTGCGGTGATCCTGTCATTGCCTCTTGCCACACCAGGTGGCACAACAGAAAGTCACCAACACAACCTGAATCCCACCCCTGGGGTGGGAAAGGGTTGAGTCACGTGGCTTTGGCACACCTGATCTCCACACTCCTTGGAAAGCAAAGAGGACTTTCAATGTTATCTGTCTCTGTCCCAGCCTAGGCTGGAAGAGCTTCTCTCTCTAATTGCTGACAAAGCTGCCAGCCTGCTGTCCTAGAGGCATCTCGTCCCAGCCCTTCAGCAGACTGGAACAGGGGGTTTCCTCCAGAAGGAGCCAGCCCAAGGAATCTTAGCTTTTGACCCACCCCATATTACCACTTTTTCTACCCTAAAACAGAAAGGCAATGCCTTCCAGCTGGAATTTGCCACCACGTTTTTAGGCAAGGGAGTTTTTAGGGGCAAGGGAGTGGCAAATTCAGCCTGTACTTGCGTGTACATTTGTGTCAAATGTGATAAATCCCAGCACTGTGTAACTACACAAGGTTTTCCTATGTTGCTGCACACACAACTTTTGTGACTGGGGAAATGACAAAGATGTACTCAAAATACAGTCAAATGTCATCAGCCTTGCCATGACTCCTGCACAGTTTATCTGTGTATCTTGCAGGAGCAAGGGAGGGGGATGTAACTCTTGCATGTCTGCAGTCCAGTCCTTGTTATCTACTGCCGGTAAAGTGGGAACTTTAGACAACACTTCTCACAAGGTGTGGTATTGCTGCAGCTGTGGTTTGCTTCTTTCTTTGTCTTCCTGATGCATGCAGGTATTATGTATTCTTGGGATATAGATCAACGCAGAGCTCAGCAGTCTCACTTGCAGAGCAAGCTCCCACTGTCCTGGCAGCTGGGCAGCCATCCTCACGCCAGAGAGCTTCTCCCAGCGCATAAGCCAGTAGCTTCCAGCAGGAAAATAGAAGGGAATGGAGATGCAAAGTCTGCCCACTGCAAGGAGGATGGAGCACAAAAGAGGAAAGGGGAGAGAGCAGATGCCATCCATGTGCATTTGCCGGCTCCTTTCAGACCCACTGTGATGAGCTCCTCTGGCACATGGTGCGCTCCCTCTGCTCACAGGGGAGCATGAGGGGGGATACAAGCTCTTCTGCCCACACCCTCCATTTTGGCCTTGCCAGAAGCTGGAGACAGGTCTCAGACAGATGCCATCAAGCTAGGTTGGCAAAATATGGCCTTCCCTCTGGTGAAGAAGGACTAATTGCTGTTTACTGATCCCAGAAGGTCTGGGTTTCATGTAACTGTCTTGCAATGGAATTAAATCTAATATCCGACAAGTGGTTTATTAAAGCCTTATACCTTATTAAGGATCTATTCTGGAGCATAAGGGTGTTATGCTGCTGAGTAAGTGCCACTCAAATGCACTGAGGAGCTGGGGCACTCCAACACATCCAGGACTAAAGATGTATTTTACAGGTGGCAGGAAGTTGCAGCATCCTCTGCTGCCCGTGTAACAAGCAAGAATCAGTTTCTATACCTGCCTCAAAGACAGACCAATTGTATGTGATGCTTCAAGCACTGCTAATTGCAAAATACAGTCCTACCCCACTGCTGAAGTGTAGTTAGTGAAGGGCCTGAAATATTGTGCCCAGTCCTGATGATCCCACATCCTGTCCTTCTGAGGTTTTCATTTTAGAGCTAGGGTAAAATGCACTGAAGGAAGAAAGGATTCTTGGCAAGATCTACAACTGGCAGCCAATCACAACTCAGATTGCAGCAAGACGACCAGTTTGAAACCAGACCGTCCCACATAGAGTATGGCACTTGGCAAATCCACTGGGATTACATTGAAATGGCTAGGGAGGGTAGGCTCACCAGATGATGCCGATTAGCATAGCTCAGCATTACCCCTCCTTGTAAGTACCAGGAAATCTGTCCTTTATTGTCTAAGCAACCAAACACACACACACACAAAACACACACGTGCGTGCGCAGTCTCTGGGAGGACTTGTATTGATGACAGCCTTGAATGTTTGGTGCAAAAGCTTTTGTGTCCAGTGGACTTTTGCAAGGTACTTATTTATATGTTTGTTTGTTTATTTTTATGAAAAATCTCAAGAGCTTTTTACCTTGTGCAAACACAAATGATGCTATCAGTCCACATTTAGATCATACTTTTGTGTAGCTCTGATCCCTTTTGCAAACAAACTGTTTCTAGACCCAAGTCACCTGTCTTCGGTCTGAATACCACAGTACACAGTGTCTGGACAAATATTTAGACCAGTTAGGTAAACGCACAGACATCAGTACCCCCTTTGGTGTTCAGCCATTGGGCCATCTTTGCTGTCATGCAGCTTCAATCCTTCTTCCTAATGCTCATATTTTGGATTAAACAATAACAAATGTATATAACGATTCAGCAGAAAAACTACTAATTATAATAAGACATTGATGATACAAGTTGGTTTTAGGCATATAACCAGTGGAGGCTGGCAGGAGGAGCTTTGTGGGTCAGGATCTATAACTGAGATTTCAAGGCTTCTCTCAACAGTGAAGTGAGGAAATGTTGGGCATTGTAATGTGATTTGGAGGTGAGGAATTGCTTTTCCTTGTGAAGTTTTGGGGACAGACACAACATACCGAGGTCAAGAGTAAAACATAGACCTATCTCTCAAAAATTATGACTCTTCCTAATTCTGCTAATGTCTACATGTACTTGGGATGATTGTGCCCCTTCTCGTCACCTCACTATCCCCATCTATGAAGTCGAGATCCTGTTCCTCACCTCATTTGTAAAGCACTCAGATATATCCATGGCAAGCGTTACAGATTAAGTTAGCACCAGGAATATTTTTGCTCCCAAGTGATATAGTCAACTCAAATATTTACAAATACTCAAAAGTCAAATATTTGAAAAATCACAAGACATATTTTTCCATGAGTGCTAAAAGAAAAAACAAAATTGAACCTACTTTCTCTGCTTTTGCTGAACATTTGACTATGTACAAGCATTAGAGAAATTGCAGTGTCAATTGTGTGTCTGAAAGCATTAATTACCTTCAAAACCTGAGGTGATCATCTAGACTTATTCTGGATTTTGTGGACTCTCGCCTTTACAGATACGAAAATAGCATTAAAATTAGCATCACAGTTTACAGAGATTTTAGGAGGAGAAGAAAATACTGCACCTTTTTATTAAGCTGCTACTGAGGATTTGTTTCAGGCTTTTGCTTTTATCATGCCTCCTTCGCTGCACCATTTCCCCTTGTGCAAGGTAACTATTCATTGTTATCATCCAAAATACTGAACATATTTTTGAGTGCTTCACACAGCAACTGGTCTCTTGTGGAAACTGGGAATATTAGACATTGTCCCTCCATTGAAGCCAAGGGAAAGAACTTGGGTAAAGTTTGCCCTCCTTTTTTTATTGAGTCTTGGTGACATTGGTGTCCTATTGAAACTGTCTCAAAGGTCTTACAGGAGGAGTAATGAAACAGAGCAGGTGCTGAGATTTTGACAGAGTGAACTTCCGTGCCTGCCCTGAGGCCAGAGTGCAACCATGGCCATTGCTAACTGGAGGAGAAGGGAAATGTGGAAACTTTGAGGGTTAACTTTTAGGGAGTGGAGGGGAGAAGAGAGAAAAAAAAAAAGGTTCTTTTGCTTAGTGGATAAAATCAGAGTGTTTCTTCTTCCTCTCCTCCCCAGTCAGTACTAAATAAATACTATAATTTCTAATGCTATCAGGAAGGGGGTAATAGTTCCTGGAAGAGGAAGAGAGAGACTGTGAGGAGATCCCTGCCAATGGTGTTCAGTTACTACAGAAAGAGCACTAAGCAGCCCCAGGAAAGCGCTTTGTGAGACAGATTCCTTTGGCTAACTCTGATTGGGTTTCTCTTTTTCATTGGGCAAAAATTTTTTTCACTTTCTTGCTCTAGAGTGTGTTCCTACCATGCCTTTTAAAGCTACTCTGTCACAAACAGCCTCAATCTGTCCTCTCTTGCATGCCTGCAGAATGAAATATCCTCTTGTCCCTTTTTCTCTCCCTGTGGAGGTCCTCTGAGGGGGTGTATTGCCAGGAATCAGCAGTGCTTACTCAGAAACGTTAATGATACTAATCAAAGCCTTGTTTGCAGGCTCCACACTGAGCCCTAGAAATCCTGGGAGTCAAATAGTAGGGATGTCACTGCTAAAGATCAGAGGGAGCATCTGGGAGGGGCTGCTGTGAGGACAGCAGCATGATCTACAATCTCTTTGTAGTCTGCAAACGCTGTGATTTCTAGCACTTCTAGTAAGTAATGCTGGAGCATTTTACCCAGTCAGCAAACTCCGCTGACATCCGTACATCACTGCCCAGTAGCAGATGGGCGCCACCATTTATTTTTCCAGTTTAGTGGCCAGGATCTGAAACATGATGAGGAAAATTTAGATTCTAACCTCTGTTGTTTTGCTACAGTGCTCTTTATCACAGTGCTTGACTTGAATTCATACAGTGCCAAATGGGTGCTAAGCCCATGGACCAATGTGTGCCAGACACTGTAGAAATGCAAAAGGAAAAAAGCCAGACCATGCCCCAAGGAGATTATGACTGAAGCAGAAGACAAGGGTTAAGATATTCTATAGATAGATAAGAAGTAAGCACAGAACTGGAAAGTACCTGTTGGATATTGCTCAGCATCATACTTGGCAGGGTGTGTTATTCACAATGATATAATAAAAACCATTGGGAGAGATAAAAGAGGACTTTGGATACCCTCACTCCTCCTTTTGCTTTAATTCCAAAGTGAACCTCCTCCCTCTTTTACATCCTGGGATTTCTTTCGACCATAGTGTTTTTCTTTTCCAGTCCAACTGGGATGATTTCCCTAGGTCAGTGCCTTTGTGGAGTATTCCTGGCCCATTCTGGTGACTCCTATCTGGACAAAACATTCTCTTTCCAAATCTTCACAAGTGACTCTCATGCACGAAAACACACAGAGGCCACAGGCCACCTCCATTACCCTGATTCTCTGTGGTGCTCTCTGGTAGCTGCCGCCATCAGAGGGGATCCCTCTCCTCCAGGTCAGAAGAACAAACTGGAGGTTGGAGGCAATTCCTGGGATGGCAAGATGGTGATGTATTTTGAGAAGGAGGCATGAAGATGAGAAAGAGCAAATGAAATGTATTGTTGTGTGTCTGTGCGCCGTGGACAGGCAATGCAGGGGCCCTGAGCTAATGTGGAACCATCCAGTGGGGTGCAGACACGGAGTGCTGGGGGATTTTACAGGTTGTGGTTACAACAGTGTGCCAAGCTGAGCAGGGAAGGCAGGTAGAAGAGGGGGAATGCCTCACTACAACATGAGTTTGTAGTACACCCCCCCTCCCCCATTACAGTCCCGAGCTTTGGAAAGGATTAAAAAGACATATGCTTGTTCCATTAACTGAAGTGCAGAAGAGGGAGGTGAGCGTACAGGAGCGTGGAAGGGAGGGAGAGCAGAAATAATGCAGTACATTAATGAGATAAGAACTAGACAAGGAGGAATAATGTATCGTTACACCCCAGAGACAAAAGGGCAGCTTCCAGAGCGCTGAGACTTACACTCTAATCATCTTGACTTTGTAACGTTATACAAGTAGGGGCACATTTTGTGGCTTGGGAGACTTTGCTGAGTAAAACCCTGCAAGCCACAGAAAAATGCTTAAGCAGCCTTTTAAAGCCTGGCAATGATCCAGCTCTCTTCCCTTCCCCACACCCCTCTTCTTCTGCCCTCACCCCACTGCCATAACCCAGCCAGAGAAGCAGGAAAACCCTTGAGACAGACAATCTTTATTGGTGATGATATAAAAAGCTTTTAAAGACAATGGGAAGATTAAAGCATTAGGGCCAGTCACTGTGTTCTTGTAAGTGATCAGGGTGGCAACAAAATACTGAAGCTCCCACATAGCCCAAGGCTTTGGATTCAGTGAGAAAAGGGGGAGCGGTTAGGAAGAAAGGGCTCCTGACCGCAAGATTTGACTTGATTCTTGATGCACTGGGGCTTGGCCCCTGCATGCTTTCCCCAGCTCCTGGTGGATGTGAGGAGAGGATGGAGGAAAGGATCAGACAGTGATGAGCAGCATCTTGATGGGCTGTAACCTTGGCACGCAAAGGCCGTCTTGCAGCAACCCTAACTCCTAAATGTCACCCTAGCACTCCTGATCTGAACATACTGCCCTTGCTGCTGCTGCTATTTCAGGAGGTGGCAGCCCCCTCCACATTTGCCTGGAGACACCAGCTTGTAATTTGAAACAGCAAAATCCCTTCTGGTTGAACTTCCCACTTCAGGATGAGGCAGGGTCTGTTCTCTCTCAGCTGCACAGTCACTCAGCACTTCCCTGGCTCCCATCGGCAGCACCCCAGCTCTCAGCTCCTCAGGATAAGTGCGGCCCAGTCAGCTCCTGCCTGTACCAGCCGCACCCCCGGCTCTTCCATCTATTACAGAGTGCTCAGACCACAGGGCTGATGTCCACCAACCTCTTGCTGGTACTGGTGCTGATGAATGGAACCATTGCCAACGGGAGGCAATTTTTAATGGTATGAGGTGGAGCTGTAACTGCCTGGAAAAGAAAAAAAAAAAAAATAAAAAAAATCCAGGTATATGCTGGACCAACTAGGACATGTGCAGAGCTGGATGGAGAACAGAAAACCTGATGTGATTCCTCCAGTGTGACTCTGATGCTGAGTGAGTCTGACAGGACTAAAATCACCCTGAACAGTTGTCATCCCAGATGAGTTTCCCCGTGGTTCCTGCTAGCAGTCCTGCTGCAAGACAGGACTGTGGCAGCTAGCAGAAGTTTCACGTCTGTGGCTGGAAGGTTAACGTGTATTTGCTGAAAGGTTACTGCTGGTGGTGGTCTGAGGATCCCTTTGGAAAATCTGTGAGGGGAAGAAATTAGGAGACACTTCTTAGCTGTGAAACTAATAGGCTGCACTCAGGGTGAGCAGGTCACAGGTATGGACTGGACTGTAGGACTGTAGATGCACAAAATGTCTGGAATGTTTTTTAGAGTGGTAAAATAAGCTGTTAAATGCTCCACAGACAGGAAAGTAAAAAAAAACAGAAAAAAAAAAGACAAGTAAGAGGGTCAGAAATATTCCACATAGTTGAAAATTTCACCAGAACAAGTAATTTTGGAAGACCTTTGTGTTTCTTTGGTCAGCAGAGGCATAGATGCTGATTTAAACCCAAACTACTATTTTCCCTGATTTCAGATTCAGTGCTTTATCTTCTTAACACCCAATGATTTTTTGCTCCTGTAGAATACATCTCAGTTAAGAAAAAAAAGTAAAATCCCTTAATTTTCATCCTTGATTTCCAAAGACCTCCTTTACCCTTCTGATAATTTTACTTGGGTTTTTTTTTATCAAAGAAGGAAAGAGCCCTTTTCTGCTTTTGGGCTGTGGTTTGTTGAAAACTGTCAAACTTGCCATCCTCTCAGCTTTCACATTGTGTCAGGTCTGAGTGATTGACCTATGCATAAATCGGCTGTACCATACTAGATCTTCGGTGGTTACTTTTCACAAGTTTTTTTCATTTGTGGGTTGATGTACCCTAGAGTTTGTCTCCTTCCCTCTTTCCTTTCCACTCTCCCTCCCCGTGCTTCTACTATCAATTCAGCTAAAAGAACATATTCCTCTTGTCTACTCTTTATTCTTATACTCATGATAATGTTCATAAGTGCTGGCACACTTTCCAGCTATGATTAAGAATTGCAAAGAGCAGGAGGAGAGATGAGAGTAGTGGAACATCTTAGCTGGGGAAGGCTTAAATAAATATATGTACAATTCTGTGCATTTACACTGCAGGAGGCAAAAGGAAATCACTTGACGTGCAAATGGACCCAAAGGTGGTGAGGTCTGGGAGGGTTCTTCCGTCCTGCGAGGATTTGTTTCAAAGTGTTGGACCCACTCCCGGAAAAAGTTCTGTGTCTCTTCCACATGAAAGTAATCCTTATGGTAGAAAGCTCTGTGGTTCCAGAGGAACAAAGTTGTCAGACATCTTTCATCTTTTGCTAGTAGCGTTGCTACTTCTGTAATGGCAAAAGGAGATCATTGAGACAAGAATTGTCCAGAGAAGGAGAGATTTTCCGTCTATAAGTACTTCCTGACACTACATGTCTGGTTTCTCAGCCCGTCTTCCAGAAAGATTTACAAAATACCCTAAAAATCTATGCTGGAAAGCTAAAATCCATAATTCTACTGTACACTAAAAATGGTGACTCCAGAAGAATTTCTTGGTGTGTCATATAGTATACATACATAAAATCATAATTTAACCTGCGTGCTGCCAATGACAAGACTTTAGTATCTTATGGTCAATAGTTGCATGCTGGGGGACAGACAAAGATTGCTAATCTAATAATTTTGTGAACATCCTCTTTTCTTCAGGTCCTGAAGGCTCTTTTCCCTCAGAACATCTAATCGATCCTGACCAGCATATAGTAATGGCTCAAAGAAATATCATGTCTCATTTACGCTTGAGAAATCATCAGCATTTCTGAAGAGAGGGTCATAACTTTAATTCCTAGCTGTTGAGGTAAATCACTACGTTAGTTTTTCCCAAAAGATAACGGCTTACACATCCAGAAAGATGGACTTATTTTCTTTGAAATTTCCAAAATTTTTAAGCCTTTATATCCAAGTATATTTCTTTTCATGAATTCATCTGATATATGGTTCAGGAATGAATAACTAACAATCTGTCCAAACTGTACCTCATGAGTTTTTTATTGGTCAGTATGAAGTTTCACGTGCAGAAAATCAGCATGGAGGCTGCAAACAGCAGTTATTTTTTATTTCCTGCCCTCAGGTTGCTCTTGAATTAGTTTCAGCTTTCACAGGCTGTTCTTTGGGATGGATTCATCCCCATGTGTGTTCAGAGATATTCAAATGGTGGGTTCAGATCCGGATGTGAATTGAGCAAATTTCGATTAAGATCTAGCAAATTCGGTTTAGAAACCTTGTATAAAAATACTAACAAAATATTAATGGAAAAGTAGAATGGCAATGTTCTCATGCCTCATCTTCACTATTAATAAAACAGGACAGACAAAAACTGTAACTCAGTTTTTCGTGACATTAGGTGCTGAGAACATCCTCCTTTTTGATATGCAAGATGAGAAGATTTGGACTGGAAAGAATTGAGAAGAAATAAATCAAAAGTCAGGCGGTTTTGGAGGTAATACGTTTTTCTGATTGTGGCCATAACCACACTTCAAACTCTGCTCAATCTTGGAGCAGAAATTTAAGAACAAACATATCAAAGAGGAGAGGAGGGCAGAGGAATCTTTTCAGTAAGTGACTCACTTCAGGCAAGATGATTTATCGTGTGAAGAGTGTTGTGACACAAACAGCAAGGGATCAGAAGTGAGATATTGCATGTGAAGTGTTTCCATATTTTCTTAGGCTACCAAGTGGTTATGTGCTGGGATCATTCTGTTAACCAGTAGTATGCAGTAGGGTGAAAATCTGTTGCTATTTTTTAATGGTATTTCAGGAATTGGACATGCTGGTCACTGAGGAATGATAGTTGCATCAGCTCCCTTTGAAAAAGGTTAGTCTTGCTATTCTTAAGTACTTTATTTTAAGCAACGTTTTTTTGTATCCAGCTCATTGCCAGAAGTCCTGATGCTGTGCATGGAAATACAACACTGTGTATAGTACATCAACACAGATATGCCCCACACTTTCCTTTCTAAGGTCACACAGTGCTGGCAACATACAAAGCCATGGTAGCTGGCAATGGAAAAGAACCTAATTAGCTCATCTATCTCCTATGAAGGCTAACTTCTTGCCAAACATTTTTCAGGAATTTGGTCCAATCTAACCGAAAAGTTCCAAGCATTTCAGATCTCCTCTTATCTCTTGGGAGACAACTTAAAGGCCAAATACATATCAAGAAGCACTATGATAATGTTTAAGCCACAAATTCTACTTCTTAACTTCACTTTTTCACTGGGAGCTCTGCTCTCCTGGGCTGCCTTAAGTAATTCCTTTCTTTTCTTGACCCTTTCATGCCCTTCACAAGATTAGCATAGTGCCATTTATGAACTCTTCAAGACAGAGATTGAATTTTCATTTATCCTGGTGCTGCAGAATTAATAATTATGGTGGGTAGAATCTTCAGCTTTCCAAGAATGGTGTGATTTTTTTTTTTCGCCAGTAAAATGAAATAAACATTTTATATGAATTGAATGTAAAAATCAGAAATATTCACTGTGTCAGTGGAAAGTCACATGATTCCAGCCTCCCAGCTGCTGTCCATGGACCCTTGTTAATGCTCGAATTTTCATCTGACCTGTCATAAGCCATCTTTTCAAACTTCTCACTGGACAGTAAAGACAACAGGATCCCGTGAATCTGCAGATGACTCAGCATGACCTGGAAAATTAATGTCTTTCAGTGACAGTCTTTGAATCATCTTCCATTTACAGAATTATTGTCTGCTCAGCTCCATCATGAAGTCTTGCTTAAACCTGCAGTGAAGAGAGGAGAGTTGGATGGAAACAAACCAGGTGACCATGAGTGGAGGAGCCTCTCGTGTGCTTGCACTTGGAACCTGCACGATGTTCCTTTCAGTTTTTGCTACTACTTAGCGCAAGGTCTGCTGATAGCATGAAGTGCAGTATAGAGAGCTCTAAGGACAGGAACACATTCAGTCAGTAGGGTCCTCGCAGAGTTATGGCCCTGTTTCCATGGGAGTACCATGAGCCTTCATCTCTTGAAGTTACCTTATAAAAGATTAAGAGGAATGGATGCTTCTTTGTGTCATTGTTAGTGTGATCCACAATCAGGCTTAAAAATTCTCCTAGTTGGGTCTGTTGAAATGCTCCTGTGCCACCTGTTTCAAAGAAAGGGTGGTAGCATGCAACTCCTTTTGAACGGTTTTGTTATTTTTTCTGTGTGTATTTAGAGTTCATGCCTAAATGAACTTCTCTGAAGGCTAGTCACTGAACTGCGGGAGTTACCTTTTTCCTTGCATTCTAGGATCTGGGTGATGGAAACATCATGAGGTGATTAAATTTCAAATCCATTTTCCCCTGTGCATAACTCACTGAGGTATCAAGAGCAGTTGCAGGGAAATACACAGTCTTACAAATATCAAGAGTGAGGTATTTCATCTAGGTTTGCCCAAACTGGTCTACCTCCTGCCTCCTTTGGGTTTCTTTATGGGTTTCTTCAGGTATCAAGAGGTTCAGCCCTCAGAGAAACTAAATGAATGATGGTGTTTTAAGGTGACAATGCACATGGGGATTGACTAGAGATCACTCAGTGTGTTTGTGACTTAGTAGTACCATATGCAGCTCTCCAGAGACAGAGAAACCAAAGTTTGTCCCTTCTTGCACCACTGCTGAATTCATGGCCTTTACAAGTAAACCCAAGAGAAATGATGCCACATGAAGACTCAAGTTGAGGTGCCACTGCAGCTAGAATGTGCTTTTAAACAAACATTGCCATGAATTAAGATAACAGTTGAGCTTGAGACCCAAACTGCATATGTAGGCTTGTGCTGGGCTCTGTTACAAGTGCAGAGAGTGTTGTAATATTTCTTAAGGTTTTTGTAAGCTCAGGAAAAGCTGCTCAGGAATTTCCTAAAAAGCATTGATTAATATTGGAATTTGTAGATTCATCCAAATTAATTCATTTTGGGGGAGACAAGTTTTTGACCATGCTCTGCATTTAAAAGGCAAAAATATTTTTGAGATTTTTTGAGATTCCAGAATTTTCAAGATGAAAAGAAAGTGGGAGTTTTTTGGTTCAGAACTACTCTCTTACTGAGCTAGTTTTATAAATCAAAAGAAAAACAAGGTTTAAAATTGGAATAGAACCAACTTCAAAATGTTTCAACTAATGCAACATGAATATTTCTTAAATAATTGCTTTTTGAACATGAGCTTTTTGGCTTTGTCCTTGTTTGGAGTGGGAGGAAAAAAAATTAAAAATCTTGAGAGTTTTTGGAAGAGAAAATTCCATATGTACTCTGCTGATAAACTGCATAGAAATGTAATACTTCTAAAGCAGGTCTTGCAAAATAGTCAAAAAATGACCAAACATTGCTTAAAAATCAAAGCCCACAACTGGAGATATAGATATTGGATTTTTGTATAGTATTCATTCTACAGATATATTGCTGGGACGCTAAATCAGCTTGTCTGAAAACCAGACAATACTAAATGTGGTAAAGTTGCTAATGTTTAACTTGCTTTTGTTCAGATCAATCTACTTCATCCATATCTGAGTAAACAGTGGCCATTTCTTCAATGACAGATAGCCATTTGCTGTGATTATGTGTGAGAGCATTCACAAGAGCAATCTGTAACCAACAGGTAAGGTTATAAGGCGGCCATGTGCACTTTCTATGACTTTTTCTCTTTCACCTCCTCTTCTGTTTGGGTCACTGCCCTGGCCAAGTGTGTTACCCCCAAGATCTGAGCCACAGCGTAGTGTTCTCCATATGTCTCCAACTCAAACCTTTTATTCCAAGTTATTGAGATTTGATTTGACAGGCTTTGTGGGAGCATTTCAGCGAGTGTTGACTACACGTCTAGTGTGGATTTTACTGCTGTTCCCAGGACACCCTCTTGTTCCCCTGACAGAGGCCCTCAGATTTTGTACAATGTCACATCAGTGCTAGTGAAGGTCTGTAGCACTGTGAATTAATGCACTGAGCCTAAGAATTTGGGGCAGGGCAGTTGGTTTTCCTTGGCTAGCACGGAGACACAGAAAAGCAAGGAAACCTTCTTTGTAAAAGGAAGACTCCTCTCCCGAGACTTTTACTCTGGGCAATTCTTCCTTCTCTAGTTTAATGGGATATCTCAGCAAGACAAATAAACCTGCCTGCTTCAGGTTGGGATGAGTGATTACACTGAGAGAATAATCACTTCCTTTGACTTCTCAGGGAGCCTAGCTGAGTGGTTTAGCCTACACGCCTAACCTTGGATCCATTTTGTGCTTTATGAGATAAAGCTAAGAAACATAAACCCCTTTCAGCCATCCTGCCATCAAAGGGCTCTTTTCAGCCGGACTTTCTGTTCTTTTCTTTTTCACCTGTCCTCAGAGAGCTCTTTGGAAAGATCTAGACCTAGTCTGACAATATCGTATCATACTGAACATCACAAAAACATTTAGGCGTTGTATTAGAACCATAAACCTTACCATGCTTAGAGAGAAATGCGCGCCTTGGCTGTTCTAACTGAACTGAGGGTTTGGGGTTGAATTGCACACTGTTTACAGGAAGCAGGAGTTTATCATTAGCTGCAACAGGGAAACCAAGATCTTGGTCTTGGTGAGAAAAGATAGCTGGCCAAGGGGATTGCATCCTAGAAATGAGTGGTTCTGGAAAAGATTATCAGATATATACTACCATCATATCTGTGTTAGGTTTTTGTGGTCTGAAGGAGATAAATGAAAGTGCCAAGGAAAAAAGAAAGTGGTATTATCATAGTAGAAATGATACTGGAACATTTCATCCAGTTTGGGGGTTCAGACTGGACTTTTCCTTAAAGAAAATAAGACATAAGAAGAAGATTTTGTAGCCTGTGCAATAGCCATTGGCATTCTGTGGGGCTGCAGAAGGACACTTATGAGCATGATGTCTTCAGCTGGCATTAAGAAGTTAGTAGGGGTAGGTTCTGCCCGAAATTAAATAGTAGGAACTGCATGGCTACATTGTCCTGAACACATCAGGTAATGTGGACAAATGTATTTCTTCCACCAGTGGTGCCAGCATGCCTGTGGGAAACCGTGTAAATGTTCATATAAGATTTTGGCCTAGAGGAGATTCTGGCTTTTAATGGACACAGAAATAGGATGAAATAAACTGAGGAATGATTTAAAGAGATATTTTAATGCATTACAGGCTGCATTTTCTTGTTGAAGAGTAAAATTGGTTGTTTGCAAAGGAGGTATGAAGGTTACCAAGCAGTATAGTATGGCATCAAAGAAATATCCAGGCCTCCACTCCAAATCATCTATTTGCTGTGTCACTGTGTGGGTAGGGAAATCCCAGCCCGTGCAAGCGGGGCATGAGTTTGATTGAAAATAGATACTGTCACTTGGGTGCTATTAGAAATGATAAGCCTCTGAGCTCGCCAAGAGACAGGTCATTGCTCTGTGTTACTTACTGTTTTCTTTGGAAGCCATTGCTTTCTCACTAGCCTGCCCAGATTATAAATGAATTGCATGAATAACAGGAGAAAAAGAAAATTTGGATCTGATAGTCAACTAATTATCAAACTGGCCTCATGCCACTGAAATGAGTGCAACTCTGGCAATTTACACCACCCACAGATTCCTGCATTGCAAAAACACATGGTGACAGTGACAATAAATTAGGAGACGTTCCAGGTGAATTGTGTCCTCCTCTGAAAACTTTAAGATTTACTCAAGACAAAGTGCACATATTAATGCCTGTATTATTTCAGTTTAGTTTGCTTGCATTGCAATTCTTTTTATGATTTTGTAATTAAGAAAGATCTGAATCCTCAAAGGCGCTAAATTTTCCTCCAGCGGTAACAAACAGTCAAATTGACTCAAGATATCAGAAAATGGGGTAATTTGTCATTCTGTGAACACAGTCTGTGATATTAAAGCAAGGAGACCCCATGGCAGACTCTGCCTTGAGCAGGGAGTTGGAACAGAGCCCTCTAAGGCCTCTGAGCTTAAATCGTTCTGTGTTCTGTGATCCTAAAAAATTAAGTACCATGCACCCTTTGTACCTCCTGTGCTTTTATTTCATTACTCTGTTGCTTTTGCTGCAGCCCACCTTGCTCAGACTCAGTTGATGAAAGAGAGCTGAATGTACTTTCTTACTGATGTACAAGGAGTTGCAGAAAGGCAAAAAAGCCTCTCTGTGATCCTCAAAGCCAGATGCAATTGCAGTATGAGATATTTGAGCCCCAAACTGTGCAGCTACTGGTGTGTAGCCGCTTCCTTACCGGAACCCCAGGCACCCCCAGGGATGGAGCTGAAGGAATACTTTTTAGCCCTTTACATTTCAGAGCTGTGTTGCTGCAAGAGTTGATGAATAGCCTTCATTGTAGACGCTCCTTCCCTGCCGTGGCTCCCACCCTTGTCTCAACATTCCCATCTGGATATAAATCTTGCTTTTCCCTGTCCCCTTTCCCCACTCTCCTGTTCTTCTCCCCCTGCAGCCCCCTCCAAATTTCTCCGTCCCCCTGGAAATTTGGAAAGCTGATAAATAAATCATGCCTGCCTCACTGACCAGAGTGATAGTCACCCAATCCATAACCACTACATGATTTCCTTTGCCAAATGTTGGAAAATGAAAAACACACTGTCCTTTGAACAGATCAGCATCTGTGTACATATAGAACTGTTATTGTGGGACTACCAGCATATCTGTATTAGGGTCTATCATTTTCCACCACAGACTGACCGAGGGAAAAACTTTCAATGAGCATGACTTACGATTCACTGAGGGACCCACTGTTGACTCAGGCCACTACTATTATTTTGTAGATATATTCTGGTCTCTGCCAAAAGAAAAAAAAATCCAGGAAATAAACGGCTTTAATTGAAACCTACATTACCTTTTCCAACTTTACTGTCATACTGAAAACCATTTAAAAGATGAGCTTCAAATAGACTCCTAAAGGCAAATATTTTTGTGCTTTTACACTGCGAACCTTGGAGAGGCAATTTAAGAGCAAAGGACAGATTATGGAGTTTGTGCCAAATCTTTGAACTAGCCCAAAAATTGCAGCTACCCTGCACTCTTGATCAGATCTGGATCTTTCTTCTATAGCAAGTGGAAAGGACCCATCTCTGATATCCTGAGGCAGTGTTCAGAGCCAGGTTTTGAAGTTCAAGGCTGGTGTCTAGTGACATGCATTAGTCAAATACTTTCAAGGAATGAAAGAAAAATTGCACCTAGGAAGGGGCATGATGTGAAGAAAGTGTAATTTGGAAAGGACATTTGTCTTGCATCATTTCCTAATGATGAGAGGTACCAGGCTGCAGAACAGTCTCTGGAGATAAGTGGTGGATGTGCTATTGGTTGGGCTATTTTAAAAGATGACTGAACACTATTGTGGTAGAAAGAGGGAACATTGTAGAGCCTCGTACAGTGAATTACGTGCTCACATACAGCTTGTTACAACTGTTGTTCCAGGAAACAGGACTGGTGTGTACATAGGAAATGAACAAATTGCAACAATTTGTGATTCCACATCACTGGTGTGATGCATCATGTGAGAAGCTGGCTTAGATAGTCCTGAAATCTGCTTCCACTTGCAAAGAGATAACAGAGGAAAGTACAGCCAAAGGGAATATGCTGATCTAGGAGACTAATTTGAATCCGGCCTTGGGCCTTTTTTCTAATTATGTGACATTCAAAAGCAATGAGGCAAAGTGGAGCCTCCATTTGACTCAGTGACCTACCAAGGGCAAATTTCATATGTGAGAGTGAGACTGGTAGATTCTAATGAAGATTTCAGTTCCAAAGTAAACTCAGTTATCCCCTCCAAGTGTGTCTCTTCTCTTTTAGCCTGGAGAAGAGATCTGGAACAATTACACTCCTAATTTGGTAGCTCAGGTAGGCAAATGAGCATAAGCAAAAATTTTGTGAAAATTTGCCTGCCATTGTCAGGGCACTTTATTACCATCTGGCCTCAGGTCTCTAGTTTGAACTTTCCTCGACAGTTCTTTGCTTGACCCTGTGCACATTTTTACTATTTTTGCTTTCAGTCAGAATTTATTTAGAAAGACAGAGCTTTGGTACAGATACAACATCAGCAGATGAGTGGATACGCTGAGGCAGTTACCAAGCTCAGTACAGCAACTCGGGTCACTGTGTCCTCCATTTGAGCACTTGGTCTAACGTAATGGGACAATTTTTCTCTGGCTTGGGACACAGGGAAGAAAGGATGTAATCTTGTTTTTTATTCCTTGGTAGATATTTGGAAATAAGCTGCACTTTTCTGGAACGCGTAGGATCTGCTGTGTCGACTTGCAATGAGATCATAAACAGGCAAAGAGCTGTGTGCGTGCTTGCACGCACACGCAGACACACACGCACACAGGCACACCTCAGTGCACTGGGCAGCCTGCCCACTTAGCACTTGATGCTGCAAATCACGATGATTAGCAGTTTCCTCCTGCCGCTTGCCCGATAACAGGGACATCAACATATACAGACGTGCTTTCAGCGTGAGTGGAACAGTATTTACTTTGTTCTGACTATGTCCTTAAAAGATCTCTTTGCTGTGACAAAGGACAAAAGGAGGGAGAAACAAAGCAATGATAAAAGGTGATGTTTTGAGTTGAAAATGTCAGGAATGCAAAAATTTAAAGCACTGGTAAATACAGTCATAAGGAAATAATGTGCCAATGTAGTTTGTATGTCCCTTCCTGGTTAGGCTAGCAGCCACTTTATTTCTGCCATCAAGGCTCCGGATGTGATCTCAGTTGCGCTCTTGCCAGCCTGGATGAACTCCTCAGCAGTTAGGCAAAGTCACTGGGGTTGCTTGAGGCTTATACCAGACCAGAAGTCATTGAGATTTATTTCCCAGCCTCTTCCCTTGGTAGTTACACGACATCTGTCTGTAACACCTCCACATGAAGAAACTAGCCCCTTCCATGAGCTAAATTTTCCACCAAACCCACTGGTCCAGTGAGGGAGTTGTCTGTGTAGCTGTTGGCTCCTTTGAATGCATCCCTCTGCAAAACGTAGGAACACATTGAACATTGACCTCTACCCATCCTTCTGGGGCTCTGAGGATAGGTTACATCTGTTCCACATGCACATCGCTTTGGCAGGTCAGGAGGATGAGGAGGAGGTGGTGTTTGGAGACCTGAGGCTAGTCTCAGCCCATATGTTGTCCTGAAGCATAACCTTTAAGTCATCCATTTTTCTATTCAACTTTGATTTTTGATGGCTTGTAAGCAGGAAGTCTTTACCGCATGATGTGCTGGAGCCATTTTAGATTGATTCAGGTCTAGGTAATCTACAGCAATTCTCCAGACATCAGCTCTGCTGGCAGGCAGTGGAAGGGACAGAGTTATTGATCTTCAGAACTGCACAGACTTGTGCTGCGTGGAGTGGCAGCACAGGCCTGCTGGCCCAGCGCAGCAGAGTGTGCGTGTACACGTGGGTAGTGCAGGAGATACATTTCTGGGGACTGGCTAGGATAGGTATGAGGGCAACTTCCCAACAGCACGACTGGCTGGCCAGCATAGTCTTCCAAAAGATGTGCTGGGAGCTGTGTTAGTAAACAGAGAAGCACCCTTGCTGTCCTTGTACCTTTGATAGATAATGCGAGGCTTACCCTCACTGTAATCAGAATCAAACCTGCACAGAAGCTCAGAAGTAGACTTTTTCATCCAATTATAATCCGACTGACAAAAGACTCCCCATCCCCCAAAACAGCTGGGGTCTAAATTTGATGTTAGTGCCTGGGGACTCATAAAAGCCTTGAGTTTCTTGCTTGCCTCCAGAGGACACTTAAACTGGCTAGAACTTACCAGAGCACAGGACAGTCTCATCATGAGGGCTAAATTTCCTGCCTGAGGCTGCATTAATGCAGTTTCCAGATCTCCTTCAATCTTCCTGCTTTACTGGCATGCCAACTTCAGGTGTTAGCCTTAAAGATAAGTGTTCTTACCCTCCTCATCACCTTTTAGAGAAGGACACCCCAGCCAGTACTTCTCATGCTAAGCCAATACCTCCAGAAATAATAAGTTGTTGCATGAGCAGCTGAAATATTGAAGCCAGATTTCCTGTGGAATCATGTCCTCTTTTCCAGATGTTCCTTTCTTCTACCTCCTGCATAATAACCTCATGTTTCTTATGTCCTTTCCACCTGGCAAGGGATGATGTGCACTGAGGCTAATCCAGTGTGCCTTGAGAAAATCAAAAAGATGTGATCTTTGCATTCTGATCATTGTAGGGAAAAAGATTTTTTTATAAAGCAAATTGCCCCAGGAACATGGTGGTTCTTTCTATTGGGTTTGCTAGAAATGACAATTTGATAACTGCTTTTCATTGTATTTTTCCCTTTCACTTTGTTTGTATAAAGCATTAATGTGAGCTTTTATTTATTTAGGCATAATCAAATATATTTATTTTAATGTCTAAATGAATCAAATGATTAATCTGAAACACAGTGGGGGTTTTTACCTTAATTGAAAAGTGTTTTTATTTAATGGACAGCATACTTTGATATTACGACAACGAAAACTTTCAGCGGTCCCTTGTTGAAATTTTTAGCATGTTCTTTTCACAAGAAATTTCAGAATGTTGGCTTTCTATTCCTATTTGAAATACAAGCTCTCCTCTTTCAAATGCCAGACTATCCTAAGTAAAGGAAATTCTAGTTTCTGACCAGCTATAATTATAATCCAAAAGCAGCAAATATTTCATCAGGAAAATAATACTATAAACATTGGCTTTCTAGCAGGGAGGAGTGGTAGGTAATAAAAACGACTGGGAAATGGTTTAAAACCAACTAGTAAAGCCAGTCTGACTTCATTCTCCAGATATAACCTTGAGATGAAGACCATGGCAAAACACCTCACAAAGGGTTGATCTCCATCTTTCCTACGATTTGAAGGTGCTGAGAATGGCTACATGTTCAGAAACAGTTCCAGCTACATCATCCTTCCAATTTGGGGCTCACATTTGAAGTGAGAGATGTACTCTTCAGGGGACTTGACTCCAACCATATAAAAACCCGTGCTTCTTGGGCTCCAGAGGCCGGGAGTGGCATGGGGCTTCACCCAGTGTTAGCGTCCAAAGAGGAACAGCAATGCCAGGGCACTTTTCAGGTGAAAGCATGTTGGGATTCTCCTTTGCCATTTTGCTTCCTGTACCCTGTGGGTTTTTAATGCAGGATTGGTTTTTTTAATTGCTTTTTTTAAGAATAGTCTAAATTTTCCCAAAGCAATGCATTGTGACATTGTTTATTGCATTGTTTATTTACCAATGCAGTGTTTAAGTGTTTGAACCTTGAATATAGCCAGCTAACTTTTTCCGTAAATGTCCCCACTTCACATTTGAGAAGGAGCTTCCTGGTTTAGAGCTGAATTCACTGTTTTAGTAGACAGTAAAACTTCACTCTGTGTATTCTTTGCCTCTGTGTTCTTTAAAAAAAATCATGTGAATACTCTTTACTTGCTAAAATGTAAAATGAAGATTGTTCTTTTAAGATTGGTAAATAGTCTCACAATTTTGATTGGTGTGGTTATAAGGAAGAAAGTTTCTAAATTGAGAAATACATATGCATGTAGGTTTGTGGGATTTCATATACATGTATGTAATTATTTATAAATATCTTTTTTAAATTTTGAAATGGAAATTCTGGAAAGAGTAGACCAAACAGAAAAAAAATCCATGTGGAAATTCTTTCTTCTTTCCTCCTAAAATCCCCAGAATGTATTTTGAAAAATAATAATAATAAAGTAGGACTTGAAACCTGAGTTCAAAAGCTTATTTAGGCTGAAGTGAAAAATTTAATTTTGTGAATCTACTTCCAGCATATTGGATCATTTCCGCACATCAGAAATCCATCACGTAATACTGTAGTCTCTTGCACAAGACAGGCTCAGGAACAATCCAGGAGGGAAGTTAATCAGAGGGCAGGATAAATGTCCAGTTTATTGGCAACACCAAATGAAATTTTGGAGCGGGGTAGCGATGTTGCTTTTATTGTTTTAATTAACAGGAGTTACCAGTGTCATATTTGTGGTTTGATGTGGCGTGGGCAACTGTTGGGAGGAAACCTTCTGTTGCTTCTTGTTCAGCATAAATGACTGCTGTGTTTATTTATCACTTTCAAAGACTTACGTCTGATCATTCCTTATAGCAAATCTTACTCATTTAGATATAAAATACCCATCTCAGTTGCCTTAATGTTACTGTTCCTAAAACTAGATTAATTAAAAATTTTTACTTAGCAAAAGAATGTAGTGAAGCCCAATCTACCTTTGCCACTATATATTTTTATATATAAAGCTTTTACATAGATGTGTATACATGCACACACATATGTGTAGATGTACAAATGTGTATCTCTTTAGAATCATAATGTGCAGAGTCAGAAGAGACCTTTGTGATTGCGTATTTAATCCATCTGTCCTTAGCATCGGTCAAGAGCTCTCTAAAAGTGATTTCTGTTTGAACCAGAACAGGCATATAAAATACATTTTATAAGCCAGTTCCATCTTCAGTTCAAACTGAGGGTGAGGAAGCCTTCACCGAGCCCTGCTTTTTACAGGCTGTGTCTAGGTACTCATTGTGTATGTAAGTAGGCAAGCTCACGTAAGTGCCTTAAAAACTCTGACAACAGCTCAGTAAACCAGGAGAACTGATAAAACACAACAAACCTCTTCAGGCTCCTTAAACATTCATAATCTTAAGCTTGTAGCTGCTCTTTGCCAGGTCAATGCATACAAGAGGCATTGGAGGACGCTTGAAAACTGTACTACACTTCATACCCACGTTGTGACCCTTCAATTTAAAGCCGTATGCTAATATCAACCAGGAAAAAAAAAGGAAAAAAAAAGGAGCAACATCTGGTAAGAGGAATTGAGCTTACAAAAGCCCATCCTGCAGTTCCAGCACTTGGACAGCGATGGGAAAAGGGAAATAGACTTCACACCCCCAGCACGCCATCCATCAATGGAGTGTGAAAGAAATGTAGGATTACTGCCCCAGCCTTCAGGTGCCAGGCATAATTATCTAGAGATTGCAGAGTTCAGTTTTCACTCTGCTCTGCTTATATAGCTGAGAGCTCCCCTTCCTCCCTGCAGCTCCCTCCCAGCACAAAGGTTCTTATGGGGGTGGGAGGGGGAGGGGAGCAAAAATCAAATAAAAAAAAAATTTCCAGCTTTGAAAAGAAAGCAGATGTTTCTGGGATCCTGAACACAGTGCTTTAGCTATGGGTCTTGCCTGGGACTTCCAGAAAAGCAAATACCAGAGCTCCTGTTTATTGGCTGTTTCCTTGCTCGCACTGCAATATGGCTTCCAAATGGAACAAGGCACTGAGCCAAAAATCAGCAAAATTGGCTCAGAAAAAGGGGGATTTTTTCCAGAGGAGGGAGCATATTTTCGCTTTCAGAGAAGCAGCCCTCCCACCCCCTTGTGAACCTGAAATATAGAGTCAAAACCTTGGCATATGCCACTCTCTCCTTGTGTGAGAGCTGTGGTCAGGGAGACCCTAATCAAACCATCCAATAAAGACACATACATCATCACTCATTTTATTAGCATCTAATCGATAGTTTGAGGGAAGAAAGCAGTGCCCACTAAGAGTAAGTGACATAAGCTTGGTATTAGTCAAAAGAAGAAAGAGACTGTGAAGTTGTGAACATCTTGCCAGAAGCACTGCTTTTTTCTCTAGTTTTCAGCATCAGTTTCCCTTTCACTCTCTCAGTTTTTGCAGATGGAGCAACAAACTGCGACATCTTTAATGGTGTGAGGGTATTGCCTGTTTGAAGCTTCCCTTAACGGATTTCCATCTCTGCTCCAAAGTCATAGAATCGTAGAACCATAGACTGACCTGAGTTGGAAGGGACCAACAAGGATCATCGAATCCAACTCCTATCACTGCACAGGACAAGGGTACTGAGCCTTTGCCCCAGATTTGGTTCTGATGAGCTCACATAGTTATATTTGGGATGTACCCACAAAATCTGCAATATTTTAGAAACTGGATGTGGTCTTCCTCAAGGCAAGGCCCTTTATCAACAGCTTGTCTTTTTCAGGGTGAAGGCACTCCTTTTTCTCGGCACAGCCCTGGCCATAGGTGCACAACATGATGGCCTCATTGGACAGTCTGTTGGAAAGGGGAGGTGGGGGGGAAAGGAATGGGGATGCAGCTGAATAGGCAGTGGCTGAATATTTAATAAAGCCAGTGAAATGAAATACTTAATTTAAGGAATGTGGAAATATTTTGTTTTGGTTGGAAGCTGTGGCTGTCCACTGAAAATGTTCTTATGGCGGGCTTGCAGCAACTGACAAAAGTTGGTATTCTCTACAGAGAGCAAATGACTCTTTCACAATTCAGTTTTCCATTGAGGTAACCCCTCCATTTTCTCACAGAGGGAACAACAAACAGTTTTGATGGGAAGTTATAACCAGATCTAATACACAGATCTCTTGTACAAAGCACAGCTAACTGATGTGAAGCTGCTCTGTAGCAAACAGGTTCCAGCCGAGCCTGCCTCTCAGAAACGCCTGCTAGTAAAGCACTGCTGCAGAAAGCCGAGGGGGAAGGTCATGGTGTTACTGTAGTCCTCTGCAGTGCTGTTCAGTGGGAAAATGCAATATGCTTTTCAAACCTGCTGTTTCATGTGTTGCTTGTCGTGTTTGCACACAGGAGGAGCTGTCAGTGGGGACAAGATCTTATGGGTCAACCATAAGGACAGACACCACATCACCCCAGATTGTAGTAGAGATGAGAGAGTGCTCTTCAGTCCTAAAAGGGGCTGCAAGTTGTTTTTATGATCTTCAGGTAAGCTAAAAAAGGATAAAGGAAAGCTGTGGTCCTGATTCTGAGGTCGTAAGACCACTGTCGTACTGTTTCTGTGTGTTATATAATATATATATGCCTCCTAAATCAACGGATTCCAACCTGCTTTATCACAAGGATTCTTCCAGCACCAGAAGAGGACAGCAGTGATACATCCTGTGCCAAACTAGATTATAATCTTGGCAAAGTGGCAAACTGTATGGGAGGGTGTATGCAGATGAGTCTAGGACAAGCTTTCCCAGTGAAGTTGCGCTCAGACAGAGCTGGGAAAATCTGTGGAGGGCCTTTGAAAATGAATCTGTAAATGGGTGGAATGAATTACTATTGAACCTCTTTTGTCAAAGGCTAATGTGAAGTGGGTTATTTATTTTAAGCAAAAAAGATGTGATCAGCTGTGCTCTCTGGGATACCTGTTGTTGTTATGACCATGACAGGCTTGTTCCATTGACGTATATTGACTTTAGCATTTTTTTTTATCTGGACCAAGAAAAATAAATTCTGTCCCACTCCATACTCTGATAGGAGGGCTTTGAAAACAGAGTCTGTTTATTATTGAGGTTTCCCAAGGTTTCCCGCTTTCTAGATCAATGTAAAGGACATTTTTGTTACCGTTTGTTTTGCCTTTCTTTGACTCTTACTAACTTTCATTTCCCATTCATATTTTCACCTTTTTTTTTAATAACATGAAATTATGAATAGTGTGCAGATCTCGCTAGCAAGGAACTTCTGGTTTTCTGTCATTTCCCAGAGTCACTTTCTCAATGAAATGGTATGGAGTGTTACATTCGTAAAGTGTCCTGAGGACAGAGGCCAAAACATCTAGATCTAAATAAGTTTGAATTAAACTGGAACTACTATTGGAGGATAACTCAGTGCATCCTGGGTGGTCATGAAGAATGGTAGTCTAGTTCACCTGTTACACAGCATCAGCAAGACCTCAGACTGAAGCTCAGGCAAAGATGGATCCATGAACGCCTTCTGGAGCTACAGTCACAAAGTAAAGCTCCTTTCCAGATTTAAAACAAAAGTTATTATAACCTAGATGTGAACACTAGAATTGCAGAACTGATTGTTCTGGCAGCTTGTGCACATGGCTTCATAAGAGGCAAGCCCATTGCTAAAGGTCATGTGACCCAGGGATCTTCAAATCTGTCATACCAGCATTTACTACTTCTATCTTGCAACTGAGAAACAGATGAATTCACAGAGAGTCCTATAATTTTCCCTGGGTCACAGAAATAATGTGTTTCATAGTAAGAAATTTAAGTGAAAATTCTGTTTAATGCTGTAGGCATGAAGGTGTTTGTTTCTGATGTCCCTTCATTTTCAGAAGCACAAATCCTAGGCTTTGGTGAATGAGGAATGAAGGACCCAAACTTTCTAATTGCAGCATTTTATTTATCGTTGACAAGGGTGGCAGAGATTGGGAAAAAAAATGAGAGAGAAAAAGAGAGAGCATTCTTCTCTGTGGGCCCAGCCAAGAAAAATACACTTAATGAAGATATGTAGCATGACTAGCAAAGACCTATTTCAGCACAGCAAAGTATAGCTTGGCCAAACAACCCATCCATCTTACCTGAGCAATTGAAAGCTGTCACAGCAAATGCTAGAGGTTTGTCTTCTACACGGTGACTTGCTCTTGTGTGTTGTCTCTTCAGGAAGCCTTCTTGTTGCATCCAAAATATTTTTCTTTCCAGAAAATTAATGGACTTCTGTCTGTAATTGGTAACCAGGAATACATAGCAGGAGGAGACTGCATCCAGAGTTAGCTGAAGGTAGAGATGCCACAAGGGAAGAGAAAGATGATGAATTTTTTTTTCCAGTGCATCTGCAGTTTCCATCTGATTTAGAGGTTTATACCACTTGCGAGAGAGGTGTCTCCTGTTGAGTGTGAATGCATACAAGCACGTACACACATACTACTTGGAGACACGGCGAGTGATGTGTAACAGTTGCTTTTCCTCTTACGACCTCTTTATTCACTTACTGCATTTCTGACAAATAAAATCCTATTTAGGAATTCAAGAAGGTTTGGAATAAATAACCATAAAGAAAAAAGATTTTCATGCTTTTCCTCTATTTGCCTGACTTTTCACCTTTATTTTCTCGCAATAGTTTTAACCCTTTAACACAATTCAATGAAATTTGACAGAGGTGGAAGTCTCAGAGAAAAGTTCCATCAAGTTCAGTGAAAATTTGCTGCCATGTATAGCCATGACCCTGATTTATGTACCTGTTATGAAAAAAGGTTGTAATACATTTCAGTTGTTATCTACCGGGGTGTGTGTGTGTGTTCAGTTATCTCCATTTTTCCTGACTGGTCAGTTAGCACACATGTGGAACCATTCACAATGTATTGATTTTTGTCCCACTGGGAAGTAAAGAGCATGGGAGGAAGATAAAGGTATATGAAAAAGAGTTAGCAGACACAGGAATGAACTTGAAGATGCGATGGACTTCAAGGATGTGATGATGTGAAGGTACTCTGGGGACCAGAGAAGTGGGAGAAGAAAGACGACAAATGAGGTTGTTAGCAGGAGGATTTAATGATGGAAGACATGCACCTGGAAGAAATCAGATGTCATTTATTTCTATCTGGCACCCACCAGACTATTTGTTTCATTTCTCAGGGAACTCCCATCCTGAAACCTCCAGGAATTTTGGCAGCTATTGCTATTGGTATTCTGACAATGTCTGAAGTTTCTAGGCAAGAACTCTCCTTTGTTAATTGCTGTGTATACTAAAGGTTTGAAGGCAATGAGATCTTTGAGTAGAAGCGAAGATAAGACGTACAAGACCAGAGTACCGAGACTGAAACCAACTTTGATGAAGTCTTACGGAGTGTGGGACTGACAACTGTTTAAGGAATGCCAAATCCGTATTCGTCTCATATGAGCCATGTCAAGTATTTGATATTGGTCAAATAACATGGAACTAGTTGGTGTTTACTAGAGAGAGGTGCCTGAATTACCTAGCTGTTGAATTCTTCTTCAACTCTGTTTGGGCTCTGCTTCCTGCATATTCAAAGGTATTAATTTTATTTACTGAGAAACATTTTATAGGTCAATGAAATTTTACACAAATATTGCAGAATAGCCACTGAGTGAAAATGTGTTATGATTATTCATAGTTATATTTGGTGGCTAATCTTACAGGCCACACACAAGCAGTGCCACAAAACCTATAAACTGAATTCAAACAGCTTGGAATTCTGACCTCAAGTACTGGTATTGAGCAGGTTTCAAGGAAAAAAAAGTCTACTAATAAGGTACACAAAATTAAATGAGGTGCATAATTAAATCCATTAAAAGCTTTCTAAGAGTCCACTTAGACCACATCTATCCAGAAATGTGAAGAACGGTTGGAGATATTTTCAAGCACTGGAATGTGATTGTCCATACTGTTACATTGCTAGACGGTGTAACACATTACATGATCCCTGTCAGCATTTTCTCCACGTCAACTAACACTCTCCAAAATTTATTTACAGGTGTAGTTCAGAGACTGATCCATAAACTGTTTGGAGGAGGCAGTTTTCAGGTAGCCAGCCTATTTTCAGGATCTGAGAGAGGTTGCAAGCCAGTCATTTGGTGCCAGTTGATTTTAGTGCCAGAGAACATTCCAGGGCCCCTGTACATGCTCTATTTCTATCAATCTAGTTGTGTTTTGGGTGTGTCTGGCTCAGATGCTCAGATTTAATCAAGTTGCTGGGATTGGAGGAAAAAGTGAATTTTCCCCCAGTTCAAATTTGCCTTTGTGTTCCTCTTTAGAAAGGGACAAGGTCTTATTTTCCGAGTATCAATTCTTTTTCAGAACAGGATGTCCTTCATGGCTTCTTTTAGCTGCTGTGGCAGCTTCCCAGCTTTTCCTACAGTCTCGGCTTTGCTGTGCATTGAGAGAATCCTGCAGCCTCTGCTGTGTGGGAGCATAAGAAATAGAAGATTTGTAGTTCCCCTAAGTAAAAAAAAAAGCTATTGAAGAGCTGCTGCAATCATGGAGACAGGACTTGGTAACCCAGGCAATTCATCCGAGGTCTCTGTTCCTAACTTCAGGGGGAAAAATATAATGATCTGTTTTTCCTCAAGTTGCAGAAGTTCAAAAAGGAGAGACTTAATTCAATTAACAAGTCAACTTGAAACACTCACAAAAGCCTTTTTGCTACCGAGACAAAAGCTTAAAGGAAACAGAAGTTTTGAGCAACTCCATGCTTTGTAACCAGACCAGGTTTAAGGTTGTGAATGGTAGACTCACTAATTTCTAAAATGCAGCACTTCGGGAAAAGTTAGCGTAACTCATTTTGCAGCTGAAAGTAATTAACTATCATCATTGTTATTTTTGAGACAGATAAATACCGGGAACAGTGAAATTAAATTTAGATTTTTTTAGAATTACCTGTGAGTTTGGATTTTCAGTGTTTGTCAATGTCTTAAGATTTGTGCTTAAACGTCTAAACGCCATAGGTGCGGATTTGCCTTTTGAATATTTATCGTCTGTGAAACAAGGGTCAGTGTCCTAATTCAGCCATCTAAGGCTTTAACCAGTAGACCTTCCTTCAACTCTACATCAGACTCAATGCAAGCAAAGGAATTGTGACTGAGGTAAAAAAGATCCTCTAACTGCTTTGAAGCACTTTTTGCAATATTGATGCACGGTTTCTTTCTGTATTCTCAGTTTACATTTCATTATCAGTGGTCCCTATCCAAACTCAATCCCTTCTCAGCAATGCTGTGTTGATATAATACATAAATGAAGTCAGAGGAAGATCTTTTTGTGGAGAAGTTCTTCCAGCACACAGGGGTAGCCCTCTACCCCTATGTTCCAGCTGCCTTCTAACCGAGGTTTGTCTGAGCAGACCGAGTTCAGCAAAGGATACAAGAGAATGTTGCACTCAAAGGAATGAAGATATTTTTTTCTGTTTAGTTTTTCTTTTTCCTGTTGCTCTAAACTGCCCAATCAGTAGAGGAAAAGATCCAAAGCTTCAGAGCTATCCGCAAGGGGAGGCTTAAAATCTCATTCCAAAAGAAGCCGATTTATCTTTCAAGGTTTCGGGATTTTTTTTCCTGTTCTCCTCCTGCTATGCCTAAATTTGGCTTCTAATAACATTTTTATAATATACCTTTACACAAAGAGCACAGCAAAAGCCCATTCAGCTCAAGCCCAGCTGCTTGTAAAGGTTGAATGAATGAGCTGTTTTTTCTTCACACTCTGCTTAGTGTGTTTCTCAACACCTCTGAATTTTATATTTTTTTTAAAAAGGAGGAATTGGGAGAGGATTTTCCTTTTCATTTTATAGGTCAGTTACCTTTCATTAACTGCTCCAGAAAAGTGAGGAAGTATCTCTTGCAAGCTCAGTATCTTGTGAACTGGTGAGCCCTTTTGCAGTCTCTCGTAAGTTCACCACAGGAAATCACCTGAAAGATGTCATTTTCATTAATCCTGTTTGTAGCAAGAGGACAAAAAGGGGACATCTTTGATGTACCAAAGTATTATACTAAAAGGAAGCTCCCAGAGATTGAATCATGTGCCTGTACACAGGCATGTGGCGCATTTTGGATGCTGTAGTATATTCTCTGAAGCGTGTATATCTTCTGTAGTGCTTCACCATGCCCAAGAGGATGTGTTTGCTACTGTGGCAGGGTCGAACAAGGTTCTATGTCTATGTTCAAGGCACCCGAGCCGTCCCAGCTGTGTCGGGTGGTCAGCCTGGTGTGCATTGACAGAACGTGCTCAGCCACAGAATCCCCTGTACACGTTTGGTTGTACGGTTTAGTCTACTACGAAACTATGGTTTCCTAGGAGCGAGGAGGGAGCCAAAAAATTGCTCAGCACCTCTGCAGGAGCAGAGGTGATGCCCACCAAGGTTCTTCTGTGTGGAAAGACAAATGCTGTTATTGGCATAGTGGTAGTGAATGAGGAGAGATTTTGCACTCTTTTACTGAATATCTCCTGCTTCTAGCAAATTACCAAGAGGCAAATTGAAACAATCAAAACAAAGTACTTTTGCACACAATGCAGAAGCTATGATGGAACCTGTGGGCACAGGATGCTGTGGACAATAAAATTTACACAGCTTCAGGGAGAGTTAAACTGAATGAATTCATGGAGGAAATGGGTTGCTGAAGGTGCTGCAGCTAGTTCAGATGGACAGTGAAGAAACGATAGCAGGAACTGTGGTACTTGTCCTCTCCTTATGCTGTTTCTAGGCACCGCTGTGAGTTCTTGGCAAAAAAAAATACCAGGTGAGATGGATTTCCTTATTTTCTTACAGTGGTGTCCAAAAGAAAAATTACATTTTGAAAGTCAAAATGTTTCATTTCCACTTGCCAACTTAAATCCGATTTGTTTTACAACCAAGTCAACTTCAGTCTTCAGAAAACATTTAAAAAAATTTATTTAAGAGCAAATGAAATATTCTATTTTTCCTTCAAGTGGAGCTTTTTGGATTTTTTCCACTTTTGGAAAGCAAACCTGACATTTTTGTACTGGGGTGACATTAAGCTTCTCTTTTTTCTTTCTTGACCCCCCAAATTGACTATATTCATGCAGCTGTCCTTGAGAAAAGAGCTACCTTTTTTTCCCCCTGCTATCAAATTTGCTATTGAAAGAAAACAAAGATATAACAGCAATGACCTAGAGAAATACTCATGGAACATTGGAAATCAAAAGGGAACCCTTCCCAATTGCAGTCAGTTTTCAGCCCTGAGGGAAATGAGGGGGTGAATATTGTTGTATGGTTTGCTAAGTCACTTGTAAAGCACTTTGGGTTCCTCCAGGATGAAAGGCATTATGTGAACACAAGTTGTTGTTATTAGGACTTGTGAAATGTGAAGACATTATTAAACATTGTGGTCAAATTTCCCTAGGTAAAAAGAAATTCCCCCATCGGTTTTGCTCACTTCAATTGGATGTTTACAATGTACTTGTAACTGGCTGAGTCCCTCCTCAGTGTTAAACCCCATTTAAGTGGTCATGTTCCTTTTTTTTGGCAGCATGTTATTTAGTTTCTCTGGAATGAGCTTTACTGGGCAGTTCCCAGTGCTGCTGGATGTCAGACACCCTGTCTTTATCACCATACCTTGTTAATGTTTTTTCTCTTGCCCTTGAGGGGCAAATCTGAACAATTCTTCATGGCTGAAGCTTTGCCATAAAGGAACATTAGTATGTGAGGTGAGAATGACCTTAAGGCAGACCTTCCCATCATCTTTCCCAGTGCGCGGTAATCCATGAGATGGGGCAAAGATAGTGGCTCCAGAGACTAACTATAGATTGAATCAGAAGAAATAAATCCACCTGCTCTCCTTCTTTCTGTGGTCCATTTCTGCCAAAACAATAAAAGCTAATGTTGATGATACTCAATTTAGTGTATGGGATCCTTTCTTCTACTTGCTAAGCGTTCCCATTACACCAAACCTATTCCTGCCCTCGTCTCCATCCTAGACTTTAAAGATTGACAGTGAGGTTGACACTCTGACAGCCCTTCCTTGAAAATTATATTCAGCATAGAAGATAAAGGGCCTGGATTCCGTCCATATTTACCTGGAGAGTCACACATTTAATAGTAAATACCGCAGAGATAATGTGTTGCTCATCTTTTCAAGTAAATTCACCCGGCGGCTAGTTTGTGGTTTCTGGCATCTGCCCAAAGCTGCTCTCCCAGAGGATCAAAATTTCTGAAGAGAAAGGGATGAGTTAGAATCTATTTTACGTGCCTGGCTGGGAGGGGAAAGAAATGGGTATAACTCATAGCTGGGGCACAGGCGGACTGCTTCAATATATCAATTCAGAGAGACTGAGGAGAAAAGAGCTGGGCTGAGTTTTCACATAGAGGTACCACTAGGATCTCCAAATATTGGAACAGTGAATAGAGGCTCTGTTCTGGTACTCTTAGCACCTTCCTGGTAACTTGCTGGATTGCAGCTAGAAATTGCTCTGTGTGCTGCACTAATGAAATCATTCTGCCTGTCTTTGTACTGTCAGTTTTTATAATTTTAGGAGGATGAGCACAGTCAAGAAGCCTCCTGGCTCTGTAAAGGGTAAATCATTCAAAATGGAGCAGCAGCCCAGGAGACAATACTGGCCTTTGGACATTTTCCAGTCTGCTGGCAATGACTTCAATGCATCCCCTCACAGATGTGCAGCAGGTGCCACAGGTTTTTAAAGGAATTGTGCAGAAGAGCAAGCAGGTTGGGAAGTACACACAGATCCTTGTTTTATTTGTTTCAGCAAAGGGAGAAGCAAATCGCTTGTTGTCTCCTGTCCCAGGGAGTGACATTTTGCCGGACCTGGGGCATGCTAAATGTGGCTGAAGCAGAGGCCACAACAAATGTCACCATGAGCATCCACCTCCCTCACTGAAAGTGCCAGCTGTGCATCCACAGAAGCAGTGATGCCTCTCTTGCCTAGCATCCCACCTCTTTCTTCCCAAGTTGAAATGACCCTACACAAAGAGCAGGGAACTGGGTTGATTCCAGGGTAGAAAGGTGAGGGTAGAAGTGGGAGGGGATTTGGGAGATGCTCTAAATTGCTTTGAACTGCCAGTTTAGGTTCTTGGAGGTAGGAATTCAATAGGATTCCGTAGTTCTCTTAACATCTTTGAATGCAAGTACTTGAGGCTATTTTAAGCCCCTATGAAAGAAACAACAAAGCAGCATGTAAAATTTGCTCAGCTGACGCTCAGGGCTGGGAAAGCTGCAAGTAAGGAAGAAAAAAGCCTTTGAAAATTCCTACCTCCTCCACTTTGAGCCACCTCTGGAGTTGAATTGCACGACCCACTCTTCTTGCATAGCTGTGGAAAGACCCCTGAGGTACTTCATGGAGACCTGCTACAGCCAGGCATCTGTCTTGGAAGAAGAGTGCTCTGCACAAAGACTACCCCTCTGAGAAGGGGAGGAGGTGATAACTAACACCTTGCTTTGCATTTGCACACTTCAATCAAGAATTAACAGGATAAAACCTAATCAGCTCCTGGCCTGCAATTAAGTCTCTTCATCTCTTTAGGTTACTGGAGTCTCAAAGGAACCTTCCTCTGCTTTGGTTTGTCTTTCTTAGAGGACTCCAGCTTTGTGGTTGCTCTAGGAAGTTAAGAAATCAAAATACAGGGCAGCTCTATGATCACAGAAGTGACTGAGAAACTAGTCCCGAAGGATTCTTATCAGTGCTAGATAGACTGAAAGATACTGCCTACATTATTGCGTTGGGTATGAAAAGTATACGTTGAAAATAGAGTAAGTTGCATTTTCATCTATGTGAGAATGTTCTTCTCCTCAGACTGCTTCATACAACCTTGTCCGTAAGAAGCTTACTGTAGAGAAAAGGGATCATCATACCACTAAAACAAAAAATCAGACAAGGCTGTGAGAAAAACAACCAACCAACCAAATTCTGAAGAAAATTGGTGAAGATTCATTTCATTTCTTCACTTTCTGCTCCTGAGAATGATGTCCAGAAGCTGACACAGACCTCTCACTCCCATTTGCATTCAATGTGACAAATCCAGAGTTGTTACAGGTGCATTTTAGACACTTACTTCCAAGACTTCTTAGAAGTCAGAATGGGATGCTGCCACGAAGAAACATCTGTTTGTGAATTTTACTAGATTAGAATATCTGAGTTTTCCTACCACACTGTTCCTGAATTCAGCTGTTTAGAAAATGAAAGAATATACTTTCTTCTAGCTCCGTTTATATTTAGAAGATCTTCATCCATGTGTTCACATTGGTCTGAATACAGAATGGAGTGTATAATTAAAAAAAACCCCAACCCCAAATATCCAACAACAAACAAGTACGCTTCAATTCAGAAAATTTCTTAATTGCTTGTGCAATTTCATCTCAATGATTAATCCTGTTAAATCATTATGTGAAAGCTTAAGTATGGGATTACTACCTCAGATGTAATATCTATATGGATTATTTAATGGCATTTCCCTGAGTTAGGGCTCAGGCTAACCCCTAATTCCTGGTTCAGCAAGTATAAGGTTTCTCAGCCTCCTTAGGTCACAACCCCTTTCTAGAAGTCGATAATTTTTGTGACTCCCCATAGAAGTAAGAGTGAAAAATCTGCTGGTGATAACACGGTGAAGTCTCTTTAATGTGTTTTTGCTCAGGTTTTCTGGGATTTTGGCAGGGAATATTTGACCTTGGAAATGAAGGTGGTACAGGGAGGAGAACAGCAAGACTTTCTTGGCCTTGGATTGTAATAATATTTCAATGCTCCACAACCCCCCTTGATTGACTTTCTGACCCCTTACTCCCTTCTCCTCCCCTACATACCCTGATTTTGCAATGCACAAGATGCAAAACATTTGTTACAAAGACAACTAACCTCAGTGCAGTGGTTTCAAAGGGTAGAGAATCAACTGCATTGTAGTCATGAAATGCTTGACCCACCCTACTAGAAAAACAGAAAACAAACTCAGGGCATTTGCCTCTAGTGTAGACTGACCAAAGCAGTGGGGAGGGGAGGAGAAGAAGATGGAGGAGGAGGAAGGTGGTAAAGATCCAGGCTCTGCCTGTGAGTCTATTGCAGGAAGGAGCCTTCTGAAACTGTTTTTATGCTCCGTGTTCTCCTCTACATCCTATGGCATCAAGTCACAATGTAGGAAAAGAAATCTGCATTCCTTTCACTCTAAAGCAGGTTTCCCAGATTTCAGATTACTCTTGGAGACAGTTGTTTCATGGTCATTATTAAAATGTGGGTATCAGAGCTGAACTCCAGATCTCAATAAAAGTCTTCCTAAACTGATATATGAATATAATCTGGGCTTCGTAATGCTAGGTGGCACTTCATAATATAGTGTTGTGCTTTTATAATACGAATGATAGGTGTTTGTGCTGGCCAGCTACCCAAGACACTCTGTTAGGCTCTCTATAAATGACAATATTATTGGGAGAACACATTTACAAACTCCTTTCACATCTCTCTGACTACTTCCAGCTCTGTCTTACCCCAAGGGTTTCCGTTTTGCTGAGACAGCCCGTCAAGAACATTTGCTTGCTGAGTGTAGGAACACATAGATTGCCTGAATGTGATGGGGTTTCTCTGGTCTCACTACCCTGATTCAAAGGTCTCTCTCTAACCCTCATCTTGTTTTATTGGAGGGATAGAAAAGGGCTAATAGCTCCATTTTTGACTGTGTCCACATGGCTTCTCAGAGGAACTTGCTCAGAGAGGAAATTTTTCAGCAAAACTAGGACTCGGGTATGGGTTTCCAAATTCAAAACTTTGTCCTAAAAGCAAGGCCACCTTTTCTTTCTTGTCATTTATCAGCAGCAGCAGTACTGCCATGGTATTCCTGTACACAGCTTATTCAGCCTCGCAGCTTGCAGTTTTCTTACTTTCACACAATGGTACCATACGAAGATACTTCCTCTTTTAGTGGCTACTCTGATTTGCAATTATCTGGTGCTATTCAGACAGCATTTATGTGGCACTGGGGTTTTTCTGTGATACTGTTTCCACGTCTACATTCTGCAGGTCTCCAAAGGGTTTATGAGCTCATACCTGTACTGCATTTCTCAGCTGTGACTCATGAGTAATCGGCCAGCCTATTCACTCCCAGAACACCATTTTCATTTGGAATCCTCCTTAGCTGTAAGTATATCTGACGGTTACCGTGGAGCCGTCAGTCAGTGAGCCGGCAGGACAGCTGTTTATGATTACTGTCTCAGCATATATAGACCAAGAGCTGCAATAAAGAATATGAATAATTTCTGTGCCCGATTTATTATTTAGGGTAGCAGAATCAGCAACATTAGTCCTTGAAACTGTTGGTTAAAGCTAACTCAAACCATTTGAATATTCATAAAAACACATGAGATTTGAAGGAAATTATTTTCTTGGTGTTCCGTAAGCATCTAAGAAATTATTTATCACTTCACTTATGCTATAGATTTGTGGCAACTGCAACACCTCTGGATTTTCAGTAGCTTACATCGAGTTAGTCTGTTAAAGCCTGGAAGTCACTGTAATACATTTCATCAGAACACAGTGTAAGTATTGTGGAAAACAAAGAAACAAAAGAAAACAAAAGAAAATCTGCCCCTAGTTGTGTGAGTGGCCAATGTGACCATCCTGTAAATCTTAAAGCTGAAAATGGCTAACATGTCACTTCTTTTCATCTTGAAACATCCTCTTGCTAGAGTAGGATTTCACATTTCACTAGATTATGCACTGTTTGAAATTTCAGGTGGCTTTTAAGTTACTTCTTTGGCACCTTGAATATTGATGGAAAGAATACAATGACCACTTCTTTTAAATACTCTTCCCTGTTTTTCTTGAAATTGGAATTGGTATTTAGGGTATTATTACTACTACTACTACTATTATTATTTTTTATTATTTGCTTTATCTCACAGTTTAAATTGAGTACCAATTTCTTTTTAAGATCCACTGATACACTAAGCTTCTTAAAACATGAATGTGGGATTTGTAAATTAAGTTCATAGTCTCTGATACATTTTATCTGTTTTGATTTTGTTTGGGGTAGAGCTTGGTTAGTTTATTTTGGGTGTTCTTAATTACTGTCAGTGATGAGGGCACATGTGCAAGGGTTTGTGGGCAAATGCAGTTGTGAGTTTTATTCCTAAAGCTATTTAAACAATGGAGAAACTGAGGCAGGGAGCAATTCACTTGTCCACCATCACATGTATAATTATTGCTGAGAATGGGAAACAAATCAGAGCTCCTGAAATGAAAGTATGTTATATACTTAGGGAAGAGTATCATATAAAACCTACGTCTTGTAATTGCTGCTTGGGAAACAGCTAGGTAAAATACTAAGGTTTATTTAGTTTACTTACCTTTGGCACTCTTGGTCGTTCTGTAGCTACAGTTAAAGGCAGATGCAATGTTTACTGCTGCTTCTCTGTTTATTTGTGTCTGTTGCTCTCTATCCTGGATGCCCTTGTTCATAAATGTGCTCATCTGTGTTTGCCCAGAACGAGGAGATCTTGACCCAAGACTAAAGCACGCTAGAAGCTACAACAGTGTGAACAGTTTTCAGGAGGTCATCATTTCTTTTCCAGCTACATTGCATCTTTATAATGAACTGTCCTCTGAAATACATTTATGAACTCTTGAATGTCTTTCAGCTGGTTTCTTATGGGTGTGAAACCTGATCAGTGGTGGTGTCTCTGCACAAAGGGATGTAGAGTGCTAGAGAAAAGTCCATAGGCTTTTGACATGCTTTTTCTCAGCTGGGCTCTTAGACAGCAGGAGGGTCAGAAGTTTAACGTCAATTTGGCTCTACAGAAGGCAAAGAAGTAGCATATTGTTCTTGGAGAAACTAAAATAATTTCAGTGTGCATTTCAGCAAGCAGTTCTGTCTATCCTTCAAGATCTCCTCCCACAGACTTGACTCTCTTCAAAATTGCCTGCCTTTAAAATTAAAGAACTCACCCACCTAACAGTTGATCAGTGTCAACCATACTATCTTTCACGTGGGGGAGGCTATTTCTACTGAAAACTGATGAAGTTTTTCCCCCAAAATAATGTACAGCAACAGGCTTTTTGTGAGACGGCCGTGCAACACAAGGGTCACGGCCCACATAGTTTGAAGTCATGAAATCATGGGGGTTTAGGGTTCTTTTGTTTCAAACAAGACAGAGTCTTATTGGTCTCAGGACCAGCCAAAGAACAGCTAGTGCTTTTTCAGATTAGGGAAGGTAGATTCACCAGTCTATTCAGTTAAGAGGGTTTCTGGGGTCAATCAAAGTTCAGTTAGAGCAAACTCAACCATGTCTGATTTTATGTGTGTCCCTGATGTACTCTTAAGGAAAGCAAATATTGCAGCCATTTTCCACCTCAGCCTTATTGTCTTAATTATTTATCCCTCTCTGGATCTGTTGCTGGTGCAGAAGCTGGAAATCTTGTGCAGGTGCAGACTTACCTATTAAAATGTAGGGTTCATTACTCCTGTGGCCCACTTGTTGGCTAACCAGATGTTTCTCCATCCTTCTATTACTCCATACTGTTCCCTTGTGGTTTTATGAAGGTAAATGAACTTTCAGGGCAGCAGCTTAGCTGTGCTCCAGAGATCTGTCCTGGATGGAGACGTATCTAACACAGCATACTGCAGAAAGCTGAATAGTCATGCAAGTCCTTTGGGGAGGGGGGGAAAGAGCAAAGTTGCTGCATACTTCTTCAGTTTCAATTTAGATTACAGCAAATTGAAGGGAGGTTGGGATATCTTTACAGAAAGCCAACTGTAAGGTGGCCATTTAGATGCTTAGTAGGTTGGGAGGAACACAGTTCCTCAATGTTAGAAATTGAAACTGTCACTCTCTACACACAGAAACAATTGGTAGTGCTCTGCAATCCAAGGCTCTGTTAAGAGCATGGCTGAAATGTAAGTAAGAATAATACCTGGTTGCAGTTTGCCATCTCAGCAAGGAATATGAAGATTCTCCAAGCAAAGAGACTAAATGGGAACCTGAAGACTCTCCAAGCAGGGAGACAGAACAATATGCTTTGCATAAAGTCAGCCAGGCTGGGGGTACTGCTCATGGCACAATGCCATGAGAGCTTTATTTTGAGGAGGAAATGTGCTCTCAGGTCTTCAACCCAGCTAAAAGTCCCTTTAAAAAATATCCAACTTGAGTCTGGGGGAGGGAGAAAGAAAGGCTTAATTCTTTAAGATCCTGTGCAAACAATAAACTGAGTTTAACAGTCAATAGGTAGATTAGACTGGCTGTGGATCAAAACACTTCAGGAGAGGAGATTTATTGCAGAAAACAAAACATGGGATAAACCCTGGTCTGTTGCTGGACCTCTAACTAACTGGTTCTACTGAGGAAAGGGAAGGGGGAAGAAAATTACACTGTCTTTATAAATAGCCATCAACAAAGCTGCTCCTGGCATGCTTTCCTGCCCCAGTCCATACCACCCAGTGGGGTAAATATCTCATTCCAATAATACCACTGATTAAATGGCTGTGCGATAAGGAATTTAATAAATTCCACACAGCATGTGAATGATAATCAGGTCAGGAGCTTTATGCACTTTGGCTTGTGACATATAACACTGGGATACGGGATAATTAAGGGAATATTCCCTCCTGTCTCCAGATCTCTTGAGACTGTAGGGCACGCTGAGCCTTCTGCTTCAAGGGGTATAAATAGAGCAAATGGGATGAAATAAGATGGGATACATAGTTTGAATACCAGTCAAATCTAAAGCCAGAGGCGCAGTCCTCTATAGTCTTACATGTAAGGAGCTTTAGATGACCTGGTAAATAACTTTATTTGTCCTGCATCTGAAGTGTGTAATATGCCTGAATGCTTGTTTAATGCGTAGTTTTGAGTCCTCAGTACAAGGGTAAAAGATTTTTTAGATCATAGGAGCCCTGTGTGCCTGGGGACAAGAATAAGATGACTGCTTACCCTACTGTACTGCTGTTTATCTATTATAGAGATTTTTCACCTGAGACATTCAACCCTAAAATGGACTCTGTCTCGTACGACCCAAACTTACACATCCCATATTTCTGATCCGAATTCTCAGGCAGAAACTTGACTCATCCTGCAGCCAGTGTATGTGAAACATGCCCATATGCAAATATGGAGACCCTTTCAGTTTCTAGATATAATGCAATAACCTTTCCAGACTGCATGTGTTGACTCTCCTGTGCATAGTGACTAACCTTCAGTGGGGTGTTCAGAAAATGTAAAAGAATTAGTAACATCCCCTTTATGTGAGTGCATCTTCACAGCCATCAGGGACCTTGGCTTCCAAGGTTGCTGTGAAGCAGCTGGGGCATGCTAAGGTTCCAATGGACACTAAACTCAAAGAGTGTCAAGGTGTAGATATTGCCCTGAAAGGCAAATGTGTAGACAAATTCAGATTTTTTTTCTTTCTTTTTTAAGCTGTGTTCTTTCTGTGTTTTGGAAATAACAAGTTAAAAGCTGTGTGTTGTTAGGTGTGTCTCAAAGCAATTTTATCTGTCATTAACCATAGCGTTGGAGTTTCTACATCAGCAAACTTTCAATACAGACTTGGTGCATTTAAAGGGGTAGGCCCTCAAAATTTACATAAAATAAAGGAATTCTTTTTATTTTTTAAACAACAACAACAAAAATATCTGTAGTTTGCTTTTGTACAGGCCAGCTGTCGGGCTGAATTATATATTCAGAGGTCTCCTTCCTCCCCATACTACAGCTCACTCCTCACCTACCTGAACTGTCGGTCTGGCTGCCTACATTTAACATTTACATTTAACCTCTGGGGAAAGGGCTGACACTCACTTTGCCAGAATGTTTCACAACTCACAAGACAGGAGATCAGGTATCCTGGTTCTGTCCCTGGCTCTGGGAGAAGAATGTGGCTTGAGAGTTCGATAGGGAGTAATCAAAGCTTATTGAGCCTGAAAGGCATTGCAGCTGAAGAGAGAAGATATAGGCTTACTATGCCATAGTCGTGCTTTGTGGCAAAAGTGACCTTTGGTAACCTCTGCATTAGTGTTGCTGTGAAATATGGCAGCAGCTTGAACTCGACTGTCTTCCATAATTGGGATTTATGGCCTTGTTCAGTAACAAGGACAAAGAAATGTGCAATATTAATCACCGCAAGTTATGAGTGCATGAACCAGAGTTAGCTCAGGCAACTGGCTCTGAGGTTACAGGAGTATTAGTGTGGGAGCAACATGCATCTATTATTCACACCTGTCCCTGAAGCAATCTTATGTCATTACTGCAATCGCTTCTTTGTGGTGCTTGTCTTTTCACCCAGGTTAGACAAAGAGTAAGACCATAATGTGTTGAATGCTTTCTGTCTGTAATGCTGTTGCATTCACCAGTATTTGGGGGTCACCCCACAGAATACAGTGGTTTTGGATAGATCTTTAAAAAAACAAGGCAAACTGATTAAAAACTTGGAAAAAATAGAATTTGTATGTTTTTTCTATTAATTCATTTTTCATGAAAATTTTCTGTTCAGAGTTCCTTTCAGGGTGGTGCTTGCTTTTGTGTGGAAACCTTTATATCACAGAAGCTTCTATAAAAGTAAGAATTTCTGATTCAGCCTCTTCTATGGAATTGTAGCTTATTGTCTCCATTACAACCGCTTCACAGTAATTTCAAAAAGTCTGCTCTGTTTTCTGATGACAAATGATATTCTGCCTCAGGAAACTGGTGCACAGCTTCTCAAAACCTCTGGTATGCAAAGGACAGGCCAACTGGCTGTTTTGTATTTGGTCTCTTATATTTCAGCTGTTTCTAGGCATACAAAGTGATAAACGTAGGGTCACTCTGTAGATGTGGACATTGGTAAGCTATAGTCTCCAAAGTAGCTAATGGATTTTTCTAAAATTATGGTAGATGGCTTCCAAGATAATAAAAAGATGCACCTTTTTCAACTAAAGCTAATCTTATTTTTCCTCTTTCAAAATTAGCATATTTGATGTGCAGTAGAGCAGCGCCAATTCTGCTTCTTAATTATCCAGTCCCTCAGAGTTATTATGGAAACTTCTGTTTCTAATATTTTTCTCCTCTTTACATTTCCCCCCTTACTTTTGTGTTGGTTTTGCATGTAAACTCTTCCACTGTCACAATGGCTTTCATAAGGCTGAAGGGAAAAGCAAGCACCTTTCTGCCAGGTGTTTTGAATCTACTACATCTTCTCTCTTAATAAAACACAGTGTTCCATCTGCTCTTGAATGTGCACATCTCCACCGCCAGTCCAATCCCAACCTCACACCCCTCCAGCTGTGCACATGTTTCTTATTAGAAGACAAGTCTGTGGAAGAGGGCGGCAATTATTGCTTGGTCCCCATCTGAAACAAATTCCCAAGATGAAGGATGGCTTCTTGGATTGAAACTTCTTGTAAGAATAATAATGCCTTTCAGGCCCTTAGCAGTTTAGGTTTCCTCAGTAAGTGAACGTATAAGAACGTGTAAGAAACCTGTATGTTATGTTTAATTTTATTCTTGGCTAATCTTGTTATTGACATAGATGGTCTGAGTGATATTTCTTACGACTTTGGAACGGATAAAGAATGGAGCATTCAAAAAAACAGCTAAGAGTAGCATACACACTTATATGTGCTCCACAAACCACCATGTTCTTTACTTTCAAATCTGTTTATATATTTAGTAGGTTTATCTTTTTCTGTAGATATAGGAGAATTAGTGCAAGCATTATAAAAACCTTGGCTTTCTTGCATTATTTTTGAATCTGAAAGACAGGAATCTGGAAAACAGCTAAACCTTGAAATGCATGGTACGTTTGTTCATATTTGTATACATACAGTTGTTGTTCCCATCAGTGACACCCTGCACCGGACCCATCCTGAAGGGGACCCAGTAGACCCACTTGTGTAAACATGAATGTAGTCATGCAGCTAGATGCCATCAGGAAAATCTTGTTGAAATTAATTGGTGAACTGCATATCCACGCATTTTTAAATGGGTTGGTTTGGAAGTAATATACTCAAGTGTGAATACAGTTGGGAAAACTAACTTCAGTTAAAACTTCACATATGTGTGCAAATACTAAACATATTTTCTCCTGTCTGTGTTATAAAATTAGATCTCTATCATAAATTTCTGTATGATGCTGTGATATTTAAATGCTTTTGCCTCCCCTATATTGGGGGAGACTGACACAGGTGACAAAGAAGGTTTCTCTCTGGGTACCATAAGGAAAATGAATTTGTATTCAAATATATTCAAAATTGCAATTTAATGAGAGTGTTAGTGTGAGTGGAAAAGAGGCAGCAGCGTTTCCGTAGTGGAGAGGAGAAGCACAATGAAGAGTTTGTGTTCTGCAGTGATGGGCAAGGTATAGTAGCACCTGTAAAAAAATAGAGAGGCAGATCTGGACAACCCTGGCCTTCACAGATTGAATGAGAAGACTAGAAGAAAGAGCTAGACGAGATGTCAAGTACTGTATTGAGAGTCAGTTCGATAGTTACAGACATCCTTGGTGGTCCTGGGAGTCCGGGGACATTGTGGTCTCATAGTTATGTCCTTTTATTTATGACTCCTATTTCCCTTCTGTTGGCTGGATTCATTCCACTGTGGCTATTCCAATATTCAATTTTTTGGGACTCAAATTTCCTTTCTAAAATAAAAGCCTGTCCTCCATCAACCTTCCTCCTTGTGTCCATCTCGATTTAGCAAGTTACACGACCACAAAGTATTCCCTTGGGTTGCTGTCTTCTCCTGTCCAGCACCCCCTCATATGAAAACTCTGAGTTGGAAACATTGCTTCCATGTCCCTGACTTCTCCCTCCAGGGCAATATTTTCCTCTTTAATTTTATTTCTCTTATGGAAATGGCTCTTCTAGGGGAAGGTTGTATTATTTGTGCTGTTTTAGGAAGGCAGAAAGGGTATTGGTTTTACCCACCGCAGCTAGAGTGCAGTATGTTGTTTCTATAAATGGACCGCTGCGGCGTTTTGTTATGAAACAGCCTTTGATATAGGATGGCCATGGTCTTACAGCTTCCAAATATATTTAATCCTTCTATAAAAATGGCAAATCTCTCTGTGCCTTCAGAGTATGTAGATACATGTTTCCAAGAGGTCAGTTGTGCCATCCTGAAATTAAAATGAGAATTGCTGGCTTAATATTCAGGGATGAGTGTTGTCTGCATTTTTTCCCCACCTCTTCTACTTCTGCCTTTGGGCTCTGGAGCTGGACTGGCCAATTCCAGGGAAAAAACGAGGACAAAAAAAGGTCTACTAGTTTTCTGATTATGACACAGATCCTCCAGTATTGTGTCAATAAACTCTGGTCCTTCCAAATTGTGCTGTGGAGTATTGATTCAAGTCAAAGAGTAGAAGAGCTCTGCCCATTCTAGGTTCAAATGAATGTGAAGTTATCAGGCTTTCAAAGATTGCTTCTTGAGTGAAATGCAAGAATGCATTGGTTCCAGAAATGTGACAAAGATTTATAACTTGCAGTTAGTGGCAATTTTATAGGTTTCATTGCTTCCCGTGACCAGGAAGATTAGGCAGGAATGGGGAAAAAAGAGATCAAAACAATAGACAGAACACTGAAAATTTGTGAAACAGTTTTACTGTCAAAGACACAAAAGATTTCTCCAGACTACGCTCAGAGAAATATCCAAGCCTTTAAGAGTTTGCTGTTCAAATTCATCTTTCAGTTTTATGTGGTTTGCTCATCAGTGCCACAGCAATGGGACACAGCATTTCCCGGGGATAATTAAATACTCCAGTCATGTTGCCAGTTGACCCATGGGTCCCACAGTAACCTCACTCAGAGAGACAGAAGTGGGACCTCAAGGCAAACCCCTTCCTTCAGTCATCTTTTTTTTTGTGTTCAGGGAAGCAGCAGGTCAGGCAGAGCAAGAGGTTCATGAGCCAATGAAGAATTTTGACGTGAAATGATGGATTTTGGAGAAATGATTTGACCACTCAGAGACTCTTGCACACATTTATTCTCCATGATGTATGTGGTAATTGTGACCCCAAATCAAAGCCATATGCCACAGGACTCTATATGTATCCTTATTTTTCCATTTTCATTATATAACAATAGCAACTATGATCTATTTATAGACGATGGCAAGACATTTAATAAGTGACCAAGATTAGTTCAGGGCATGATCTCCTCCCGGCTAGGCATTAAACCTCCAGGAAATATCTCTCTGTTCTGTTGTTATTGCCTCATTATTTACACTAACTATCACAACCGTTTGTATAAATATTTGCTTTTCTGATACTGGAACCCTGCAGGAGTTCAGGTCAGGATATTGTCTGCATATTGTACAGCATTACAATATGCAAAGATTTAAGTAATGTGGAAAAGAACAGGAGGCTTCAAAACTGACTGAGAAATGCAGGGGTCTGGCTCAGAGCACCTGCTCTTTACAGTTGGCTTTTATTAAACAGTACAGCGTGCAACTCTGCAGGAGATCAGAGCAGATGATCTAATGGGTCTTCCTGACTTTGAAATATACAGACTATGTTGCTTTAAAATTAGTGTCAGCAAAGCCAGTAAAGTGAATTTAAGCTTGTCCATTTAGATTATCACGAAACCGTATTTGGTGGAAGAGTTTCCTTGATCTCTCTTTTATTTCCAACGAATACACTTCTGTTATGGGAGAGGAAGGGAGGTATTTGGAGTAACTGAAGAAGTCTGCATTCACAAACACAGCGTTGGTGATGAGGCACTGCAGCATTGCAATAGACATCAACTGAACTTAGCTCCTGCTTATTTTTCCTTCCTAGGTATTTTCCTTATTAGGCTGAATGATGAGCAAATTGTACAATAAAATATGTCCTAAATGTATCAGCACATTGGAATTTAAGAACTCTTCCACGTGTTCGAGGAATTACAACACAAAGCACACCTTTCTCTCAAATTGACTGATTAACATAATAAAGTTAAACTCAAAGCAGCTTGTTCTCAACCTGGATTTAGCCTGAAGCGTTTTCCTTGTATTTCAGACCTGACAAAGGGCTTCATGTGCCTGGAAGCACACGCCTGCTATTTTCCAGCTATATCAGTTGGTCCAATTAAAAACCTCCAACTCTTCCTACAAACTTTGCCTCAGGAATCTGCATAGCTAAGCAGTTTTTATTCTGTTTCATTATTTAAATCTGGCATAATGTTAAACCATTAGAAGCATCTTACCTATGAATGGCCTAATTTCTGGTGGCACTGACCATTATGCCTGTACTTTGAAGTCAGTATCAGTTTCATGTATGGAAAATACGCCTTGCAGTCAGATAATACAGTAGCTAGATAAACTTATTCTATGAAAAAAAAGATTAAGGTTGACTTGAACACTGCCAATAAACAGATGTGCAGGCAGAAAAGTTGCACGTGTAACTAGGTAGTTAGAGAAATTGCAGGATCCAGTCCTAGACACAGAAGCCAGAAGTCTGTGAGTATTAAGTTGCAGAGTTGGTGTTTTGGTTTTTTTAAAATTTTCTTTCCTTAGAAAGATTGATAAAGCCGTTATATGCCAAAGGATGTGGTAAATCCTCCATTGATTGGCATCTGTACAGAATGTTCAGTAATTGCCAGCCCCAGGAGAAGTGGAGAAGCTTAATTAAGAGTCGGTGTTCTGCTGTAGGATAGAGTAAATGATCAAAAAAGGGTCTTTCACTCCTCTTTAAGTAAGCTGGGACTGAGCACCTCTGAAGGACAGTGAAAGGCTACTTGCACATCAAGGTGATCTTTGCTCTAAAAGATGAGTTCAAAGAGGCTCCATTGTCTTCCAACAAGAGCATCCAATCCACTCATCCTAAATCTTTGAAAAGCAGCAAGGTGCCAAGTTTACCTACTCACTGTTTGTAAGGCCAGCATCAGTCCTGAACTCAGACAAGTTTGGATTGGCCCCATTGTGGATGGGCTTTGAGTTTCATTAAATGGCAGTGTTTCATTTTGTTTTCTTTTCCACTAGGTTGCTGTCCTTGGCAGGACTATGTGATGTGAAGAACAGGTGTACCTGGTAATAAATGCAGAAGTGAGGGCTGGTTTCTTGATTCCAGTGAGATAATGGCAGAGCAAAGGCTTGGCATGGGATTCCTGGTAAGCCAAATGGGGTTGTCTGAGTTGCTTTGTCGCACTCGTGGGTTGGAGAGGTTGCTCAGCAGATCTCTGCCATGGTAGCAGGAACTCCAACTCTGTGACAGCAGTCCAGAGAAATCTGTGCTGTGGAAACATGGAAGAGGAGGGAGTAGAAGGCTTCGGCTGTGAAAAGCTGCAACCGATACAGCTCCAGGTGACCGCACCATTTCTTCCACTTTGATGTGAGAGCCTTTGGCTTGGATCCCCAGCCTTATAACTTTTGGACCCATACAGACTTTCCCTTGCTGGTACAGGCTTCTGGATAGCTGCTTAAATCTAATGATAATGGCTAATTTTTCTTAGTTATGTTATGTTGATGGCTTATAAGTCATCCATTGAGCCTGCTGTTCAGTTGAAAACTGCTACGGCTCTGCAAAGCTCCATTTCATTAAATACTAGTTTTAAGTGCTGTGAAAGCGACTTAAAAAATCCTTCTGCTCTGGAGTTCTATGCTGGAACTCATCTCTGCTGTGTGCTTGCTAGCCTACAATTCTTGCCAGCTCTCACTCTTCCTATGCAATATAGCAGAAACCAGTTTCTGTAAGTTGGCACCTTCTGTAAATGGCAACAGTCGCATCCTATTATCTTAAGGCTTGATCGGGGCAAAGCTGAAACTAAGTTACAACCCAGAAGTCTGAAGGTTATCCTTCCCTTGGTGCACTGAAGATCCATGGCTGAGGTGTTCATAAATCTTACACTTATTAGGCATATTCAAAATCTATATATTAATTACTATCAAACAATTGATGACATGGAAGTTAATTTCTGGTAGAAACAGTTGTTTCTTCTCTAAAAAATAAAAATAAATATAAAAATTAAAATTAAAATTAAAAGTTAGACAGTAAAAGAATAATATAAGAAATTGTTTTGGTTTCGAAAATAATTTCTTTAACCTGGGTTGGGGGAGGGAAGGTGGTACAGTGTTTTCTAAAGAACTGCCAGAAATTTCAATGGAAACAGATTTTCCCATAGGTTGAAAACCCTCTGTGCTGAAATGTGTTTGGTGTTTTTTTTTTCTTTTGGTCAAAAACCCCTGAAAAATAAAAAAAATACAAGCAATTCTTCCAGGGTGTTTCTCTTATGAAATGTAACTCATTGATGTCTAAACTTAAATCCACACACTGGTGTTTCTAATAGACCATTTCTGTGGATCATTCTGAGGTTTCTCCTTTAATAATAGCAAACCCGATAATTATTATTTGCCTAGAAGGCTATAATTGAGAACAGCACCTTCCATTCTCTTGTTTGTTTTTCCTCTTCCAGATGTGAGATGAAGACCTGATCTGACTGACAGATTAAATGACTTTGATCCGTATAATATTCAGATAAAACAACCACGTGTAATTGAAAATATCTGTTCTAATCCAGAGTCTTTGAGACCGAATTAGTTTGCCCTTCTTCCTGCTTCTTGCTTGGTGAGTTCACTTTCAAGGTATGATAATAAATGTGTCCAAACTCAATCTTTCCTTGTAACCCTTTCCCAGAAAGGAGTAAAGGAAGAGTTGTTCAAGCCTGGTAGAACTCCAGGACATGAAGTGCAGTCTATCCTCTCTTAGGATAGTGCTTGTTCCATTGTGGTCTCAGTGACAGCTCCCAGAGGTGAAACCCTCTATATAGACTTATCAACCTTAACAGTAGATAATTTACCCTGGAATGTACTGATACATGGAGGTATTATCTTCTGACTAGCTCTTTATCTTTCTCCCTCCACCTTCTTATTAATTAGTACATTTTCACACTTCTTTTGGAAGATTTGGCCGCATGTGGTATAATTAAAAATCACAAATCTCGGGTGTTGAAGACATACTAAGACACATTAGTCCTAGGAAAATCTTGCTGAATGTCATTGAAATGCTATGCCAAAATTTGATGAGTTAAAATTATTTCAGTGCTGCTTTAGTAGAATGCAACAGTCAAGTGATTTACAGAGAAATAAAAATGTAAAGCTAATCTTCACTGGGACCTTGAGAAGTAACTGCATTTAAAATACATGTGCAGAATGATGTAACATTTCTTATTGAGAACCTGAAGGCTGGTTCAAGTGGTTCTTGATTTTTTTTTTTTTTCTCTACAATTACAAGAACTGATTTAATACCCTGCCTCCAGATATCATTTCATTAAAGTGTTTCTTCTTAAAACTATCCTAGCTAGCATTAGACACTTAATATTAGTTGACATGACCATCTAAATGGGGTACCCATGTGCCTGCGTGAGTTTGAATCCTAGCAGCTTGTTCTTGTTACCAACTACAGCTCTTCTTGCGGTCAATGGCATCCCTAACATGATGACTGTTGATGTCATCACCTACACTATACACAAAAAGATGGAAGTGCAGATAGCCTGCTTTAATAGAAAGGTTTCCTCCCAAAGATGGCTAGAGAGAAAGTGGATCCTGGGACACGCAGGTGAAAGCCAATTATTTTGGGATGATGTGAACTATTTGCTTATCTGGCAACTGCTGGCCACAACGGAAAGGATGGGAACACCTTGGTTCTCAAGCTCAGACCCAGAGTGGTAAACCCTTTTTCAGAAGCTGAGTCCAAACTCGCTCACAATGAGTGATTGCTCTGATCTTCCACTTACCTTAGTACTCAAAGCAACCATAGAGACTAGATACTCCTGTTATGACAACATTAAATTCACCTCTGTTTTGCATAGTTTTTGCTTGGAGCTTAAAAGGACTGACTGGGAAGTTTGCCTGGTGAGTATACTGACCAGAGTATTGGAAGATACTACCATTTTATTAATGTGTAAACCCAAACACAATTAATTAGGAATATTACCATACAGATATGTGTAGTCTGCACTGCAAAGTTGCTTATGCAGATAGGTCAAGAGCTGATTGAACTGCAGATCATTCCTGTTTTTACAAATTAGGTCAGATGAGAAAAGTGTGAGGAAAAAGGTATGTGAGTAGGGAGTGGAGTTGTAGGAAAGAAATAAACACCAGCCCACGGAAAGGGGAGGGGGATCTCCTGCTGGCTACAGGCCCTGCATTTCTGTAGGATTCCTCCAGGCTCAAGGACAAGAAAGAGTCAGGCTAGCTTGACAAACTGGGTGTTAGTGGATACTAGTGACCTAAAGGGGAAAGGACTGTAATGCTTCTCTGGCTTGTGAGTATTCCCCAGGCCACAACTCCCGCTTTTGTAATTTGCTCTTGTCATTTTTATTTATTGCCGATTGTTCGTTTGAATGCATCGGCTGCTGTTAGTGACAGGAGAGCTGTGCACTGAGAATGCTGGATGTGCACCATGGAAATATGTTTTACCCATTAGTGTGAGAGCAAGCTAATGAAGGAAACATTTGTACTAATTTTGAGCGTGTCTTTATGCTCTTAAAAGTGACTCTGTTAAAATGACATGAAGGGGATACAAGCAGGCACAAGCCCTCAGTTCTTCTTTCTTCATGATGTCAGAGGAAATTTGTTCCATTTACAAGTCAGCGTATGAGTGCTCATAGCCTCTGCAGAGACCTATGCTTTGGGAGGCAAAGATCAAGCTAAGTCTGGTCTGAGTCAAGTGCCATTGGCAGGGATCGGCACAGTCCAAGGCTGTGTACTCAGATACACCACAAACTTTGGAATAGGATAGATCTCTTTTGCTACTCTCACATTCCCTGGGGCACCCAGGGAAGATGAATTTTCCATGTGACCCCCTTCCCAGCACTTGCCTTTCTAAATGAAAATATTAAAGTAATCTCCCATCTTAAATGCTTGCATGGTCCTCCCTAAATACAGATTAGCCAATACCCATAGTCTTCTCTCCTAGCATTCTTGCTTCATTCCTACTTCCTTTGCCTCCTGATGGAAGAAATGACCCATCTAAGCGTATCAGCTGAGCCCCTGGGAGAATGAATGAATGGATGGATGGACATCTCCCTGCAGGGAAGATGCTGCAGACAGACAGCTCGTAGCATTGTGTGGGTCCTCAGAACAGACAAACCTCTGAACACAGGTGGGATCTGGGCATCTTCAGTGCTGGAAAAATGCTACCCCAATTCTAAAAGCAAAGACTGAAAACAATGCTGAGATGTCCCAAGTATGACACATTGTAAGATTACGATGTATCACTTGCATTTTCTTATATATAATCCAATATAGAGATCCACATTTTTTTAAATTGTCAATGTTTGTAAATAGCTTGTAACACATATATCCTTACTGTGTTAATTATAGTTGTACTGCCTCGCTGTATTCTACATCCAACTGTCATTTCTAGCCTTTTTTCATCAATAAATGCTTCTAAGGGAGTTTTCTCTAAGAGATGACAGCATCTTCCCAGAAGATCTGATAATGATATTGCTGCAATTTAACTGTTGTTTTCCCCTTCATCTCTGCTTAATGCAGCCACAAGCTTCAGGGCTTTGTCATCCTCTGTGCAGACCTGCATACATCTCCACCCCTCTTCTCAACTGCTCAAGGGCTGTGGCGTAAGTGAGATTTACTGTAGTAATGTGAATCAATTCAAGTTATAGCTGTCCCTGCTTCGTATTGACAGTGAGTAGCCAGTCCCAGGCAGCCTCCTAGTCATAGTTTATTCAAAGCAAAACACTGAAGAGAAGTGGTTAAATTTATAAGTAGTCCAATTTCTCAGAAGTCTGGCACCTTGGAATGTCCCGATGCTGCCTCAGGGGTTGCTGCAGGTCCTCCCTCTGGGGGAACTTCTGAAACTCTCTGTTCCCAGACCAATATCCACTGCGTGTTGCCCCATAGAGCAGGAGATAACCAGCATCTTATCAGGCCAAGCCAGAAACGAGACTGTGGAAAACAGTAGTTAGGATGTGACTAGGGAATAAGTCACTTGGAAACAGCATTTCTAAAGCTGTAAAATTCCATGGTGATGTTTCCCTCCAAAACCCCCTGCTGGATGTGACAAACTATAGACCAGACCAGTGTGAATGCAGACCGCTGGCAGCCTGCTTGGAGCTCATCGTGTGCAACATTGATGAAGAAATTCTCATTTATAAATCATTCTGGGGCAACTCCCTCTTGGCCATACGTGGTATTTCATCCAGCTGGTTAAGTCCCCAAGTGTTGTTTGCGGCCACAGGCAGCACAGCAAGTTGATTAGATAAGATGTGTTATTTTTCTCTTTAGCATTCCCATTTTTTTTCTTTACAGTATAGCCCCAGTAAGCTGTTGAGCACTTTCCTGACCACAATTGACTTTGGATAATCCTGGTCTAGCAGAAAAGGCATGATGAGATTTAGCAGCTGGGAGTAAACTTGACACAAGCTTAGTCTAGAAATGAATTTCAGATTACTACTTTTTTTAAACAATGGAAGGTGATAAATCATTATAACAAATCCCCTGTGCTTGCATTAGGATTTCCCAAACTTGGAACCTTTTATGAATGTCTTCTTAAAACCTCTGCTTTAGTTTCAATAGAGCTTACTAGCTGGATGCTAAAAGCTTCATTTGAATGCCTTAGCATGTATGTACAGGAGTTTGGATAAGAGCTCATAGTGCCCTTCTGATTTTAAAATTTACATTTATTCAGTTGATCTAAGCCCTTGTTGACTTCAGCATATGCCTACTTGCTTTAGTTTTCATTGTGAAATCCCTATCTATGCTGAGTATGAAGCCCATTGTTATTTATTTATGAACTCTCTGTGTACCTTCTAGATTAATATCTGTGGATGAGTATAACTCTAAAGTTATTGCCAATGTTTTCCTTGATATATTCTATTTGGATATCTGAATGTTTTCTCAAATTGAGTAAGGTAAATAGAACAAGTTGGAGCAAGTCTCCCATATCTTATCTCTGTTGCTGACTTTTCTAGAAGGGTGGATTTTACTTGCAGTAAGAAAAAGCTCAGACATGTTGCAGCCAGAAATGAAGGGTCAGAAGCTTTCCCCAAACCTAATTCAGGCAAAGGTGACTGCTTTTGCCTCCATACTACACAAATCCTTTCTCAAAGGATCCTCAACTGTAATAAGCACAGTCTTTAGGGTAGTGCTTTGTGTAGTTTACTTAGAGGCCCCTGAACGTGTCCATGGATTGTCCAAAGCCTTGTACCAAAGTTTGATACAAAACCCAAGGCTCTGTAATGCCTTCCTCCTGTTCCAAGCACAGCTAAGCAACTTCACTCGCTGAAAATAAAATGGGAAACAGGGCTGACTGGGACTGAAAGAAGCTATACAGTGTATCTCATTGGCTCATGGCGAAATTTCTTCTCCCTAATCTGTTCCTGACAAATACCACTCTAATTTTCACCTTCCTCCTCAATAACGTCTTCCCAGAGCTCCTGGCAATAAAAGTGCTTTTTTCCTTAGTGTCTAACCTGAGTTATCAATGCTTTCAGAGACCTACAGAAAAGTCTTTTAGTCTTTTGCATTAACTTTTTATGACAACTCACAGTTCTTCTCTTCTCTAAACCAAATGAACTCAGTGCTTTCAGAGGCCTTGTTTTCCAGATCTTCAGTCAATTTTGGCAGACAGTCCACATCTTGCCATCTGTTTGACTCCACCCCATCACTCTTGCATGAATAAGCATGTACTCCTGGTCAGGGGCAGAGCCTTTAGGTAGGTACGTCGCCTTAGCTAGGGGTCCTAAAAGAGTAGTCCAGCTTTCAAGCCCCACTGCACGTCTAACTGCAAGATACTGGCTAGGAACCCCAGCAAGGCACGGCTGTAAAACCCAGTGTGACATCCATGTTCCCTACACTCTTGAAGCCTTCTTCCAGAACGAGCTGCACTTTGTTTCTGGTTCTCTAAAGTTCAGACAGAGGCTCAGGTCTCCGTGGGGAGCCCTGAAAGGGAGAGTTGGATAGGCTTTGGAGGCACCAGTGCATGTGCTTCTGCTTGGAGTCTGTGAAAGCGTGTGCTCTGAAGGACTGCCTCCCTCTGCATCTGGAAGTCAAACACGTGGCTAAATCTGCCGGGATAGAGCATCTATAGCTGGTGCAGTGTGCGCTCACACATTTCCTGTGCTTTACTGAGCCTTGGAACAAAGCAACCAGCATGCCCATCAACCCCCAGCAATGAGAGGATCTGCTTGGTTGGGGCTGTTCATATGGCTGTGCTGTAAGGAACACAGGTGAGAGGGATGCTTAGGCACATCACTTATGATGGGCACGTCTCTGTAGGGCTGGGGTCTAGTTGCTGTTCAACACACCCAGGATCATTCAAAAAGGGACAGGAATGGCAGCATTTACAGTGAGAATGGAAAAAGGTATTTCCCAATACCTGTCTGATCTGTCCTGCTCCCAAGAGTCACGCCCTCCCCTGCCTTTTTCCAATCCTGTTGCCTTGTTTTGTCACTGAGCCTGCCTGTTGCTCTGCCACCTCTCCTATGATGCTGAGCATCATAACTGCTCCCCTTACAGAAGCAATGACCTCCTTATAGCCTTTTCCTTTCTCTTCATGGTGTAGTGCGCACCTATATGCTCTAACAAGGACAAGGGTACGTTTCTACACATGACCCTTTAAAACAGGTTGGTATCATGTTGCCATTGCACTATCTCACTAAAATAAATAATCAATCCAAACAATCCTCCCTATATCATCTGCAGGAAAGAAAAAAGCTGCAGCTGAGTTTCTGTTGGGGGATTATTGAAATAAGGGAGCCCGAGAATTGATTTATTTCTTTGAAGCCAAGACCGTGCTAGTTGTTAACTCAATATAAGTGTTTAAGGCATTAAATATGTCTCTCTAAGCACTTTGCAGTTCTTCATTTCCTTACCATGGGGAATCACTTTTCAGTATCAAGTCTGAATAGTCTTTCTTCTCTGGAAAAACACTTGAATGCATCTTCCCAATTTTAATAAAGTTTGGGTTAGAGAAGGGAAGTGAGCAGCTTATTAAACAATGCATGAAAATACAAAAGTTGCCACTTGAGCCTTGGGACTGACGTCACATCATAAATCCATTGACATAGCTCTGCTGTGAAACAAGGCAGGCGGGGATTTTTGAGAAGGGATGTTTTCAGTAAATTAGTTATTAGTTTAGGTGTAGTCCATGCTGTGACCATCCTTTAGGGATACGTTTACCTGCATTAAAAAAACTTGGTTGCTTTTAAATTCTGAAGAAGGACTCAGACAAAGGGGGTTGGTGATTCTATTTGTCTGCTTAATTAAAGGTTATATAATTGCATCTTTGTAATTGAGGCTCTTTTTCAAGGGGTAGCCTTTTTGTGTGTGTGTGTGAAATTTGTAATGCAAAGCTTTCTGCCTGCAGATGTCCCCACCAACACTATTCAATCCAGTACCTGGGTTATCCAGGTTGCCACATTGAATCTTAGTATTGGTGCAATGAAGTTGGGAGGGTTGGCATTCATAGAGGTTGAAGAGCAGAATAAAATACAACATCATCAGCGTCAACAGGATGCAGGAATGGGAGATGGGGATGGCTGGCTGTGCAGGCTGGCACTGCAACGTTGCTCTGAATCGGTGTAAGTGGAGATTGAAGTGTAACGGAAGCAGTGGTGAGTGCTCTTGTCAGCTTTGAAATTCTTCCACAGAGCTGAGGGTGCACTGCTGTGGTTTGGGGTGGAGTCTGGAGGACACTGGAGAGGTTGTGAGGACAATATTCTGTTTTAGTAGCCCCATTACTGTTCTTGGCTTCTAAGAACCAGGCCTTCAACTTTATAAGCAATAATTACCCAAAATTACCATACAAAATTAAAAATAGCCAAGGAATGAGTATAAAACTAAGGTGTAGTGCTGTAAATCCTTTTACATACTGTTCAGTTCCTTATTTCTGGATGATCACAATGACACAAAAGTCCTAATATCAAATCAGGTCACATCTAATTCTTAAAATGCTGACAAAGTGATTTCACTCATAAGCAGTCCAAGTTTTTCTTATCTGGTTCATTTAATTTTTCCTGACTGTCCTTTTTCCAACGCTTTGTTTGTGTTCATAGGACACGAAGGTGTTTTGGGGAAGGGTTTACTGCTGTTTGCTTTGGCCTTGCTAGCTCTGATAGTGTGGTACTGGCTACCTGAAAGAGACTTTCTCTGTGTTGTAGGAAGAAAATGAGTGTTTACAGTGAAAGCTGCTAAATTGCACAGTGAGATGTAATCTCACAAAGTGTGGAAAAACTAGATAGACACAGTACTGCTGTTTGCTTTCTGATGTATGTTGTATTTAAGAGAGCTCTTGCAAACAGCAGGAGCATTTGTGTCATGCTGTAACCTATTGAGCCTATTCTTGATATTTCTTCTGGAACAATAAACTCTTGTGAAATACACTGTTGATTTTGATATGAGAACAATCAAATGAAATACCACATTTTTTTTTTTTTATTTGCAGGATTTACAGATTAGATATTCCAATGACCTTTTAAACGCTGATGAATTTTAGACAATTGCTTCCTGGGAATTTGCCAGAGAATTTTATTCTTTGGGAGGCTGGAGGATGGGATGAATGGTAAAGGCTGAGTTTTCTAAAAGAACATTTTCCCTAAAGGACAACTGCAGCTACCTATGCTCTGGAGTGGATATATATCATTTAAATTAATTTACTGTGTCCAGTTCTGGGCCCCTCAGTTTAAGAAGGTTGTTGAGATGCTGAAGTGTGTCCAGAGGAGGGCGACGAGGATGGTGAAGGGGCTGGAGCACAAGCCCTATGAGGAGCGACTGAGGGAGCTGGGGTTGTTTAGCCTGGAGAAAAGGAGGCTCAGGAGAGACCTTATTGCTCTCTACAACTACTTAAAAGGAGGTTGTAGTCAGGCAGGGGTTGGTCTCTTCTCTCAGGTGACCGGTGACAGAACAAGAGGACACGGTCTCAAGATTTGCCAGGGGAAGTTTAGGCTTGATATTAGGAAAAAATTCTTCACTGAAAGGATGATTGGCCATTGGAATGCGCTGCCTAGGGAGGTGGTGGAGTCACCATCCCTGGAGGTGTTTAAAGGGAGATTGGATGAGGCACTTAGTGCCATGGTTTAGAGTAGGTCTTGGTGTTGGGTCATAGGCTGGACTTGATCTCAAAGGTCTTTTCCAACCTTGTGATACTGTGATACTGTAAATAAATAAAGTGATATGCAGAAAACATCCAGGATCTGCAGCACTGATTTTGTCAAGGGTGAAAAGAGCAGCCCCTAAGGTTTGCATCTTTGTTTATCACAGAGAATGGTGATGGTACAAGAGAAAAATAAGTAACTAATATTTCCAGGAAGCAGGAACATGCTATGAACAGATAATGGAATACAATAGGATGAATGATATTCTAGCCAAACAATTCCCAGTGGGAATACATTGAAGGAAGAAGGACCTGAAGATTTATGCAAATCCTTGTGGCAATCTGCATGTTGCTACAACAAGCTGACTACTGTCCTACTAAGATTAGTGGTCCCCAGTCTTTGCTGGCCCACAGACTGAGCAAGTAACATGCTGTAGATCACACCCTATGGTGCTCTCTTTGTTAGATGGAACAGGAATGGCGGTGGCATCAGTTGCACCAGAAGGAGGTTTTCCATTGCTCAGATGAATGCTTTGTCCCTTTGTTTTGAAGTGAATCTGGAATGAAGGAGGGATTTGTATGTTACTCAGCACAAGACAGAAAAGCAAGAGGGAAGCTCAATGATCTGAGCAGGGCTTTAGAAATAAGAGTGGAAATGAGAAGGTGGAGAATAAATCCACAATGGTGCATGGTAGAAGGTTGAAGTGTTTCTGGAAGACTTTGGAGGAAGATATTTGTATCCGTATCATCTGGCCAGAGAGATGGAACACGGTCAAGTATTGAGAGAGAGAGGAACCCTTTGTGGCTGGAGTACTAACTATAAACAAATAGGAACTGAACCCTATGTTTAACTTTGTGGTAGATCCTCTGTGAAGCCAGCACAGGATCTATTGTGCAAGGTACTTTGAAGTTATATGCAGGATTATATGATCTTTATTAAGTCTAATAACACACCCTACACTTGCAGAGCAGGAAGAATACCTGTTATATTTTTTTGATGCAGGCACTGCTGAGGTTCTTTGTTCTGCAATTTTTGGGGAAGATCCTCAGATAATTCACATCTCTGGACCTCAGTATCAGAAAGGATTTTTTCCTAGCAGATAATCTTCCTATTGTGTAGTCCACAGCTGTCAGTGGGGAAGGAAACTCCATGTCACATGTTTGCTAACAGGGAGCTAAACAGGGAGCTATTTCAATGGGACTTAGGCAGCTTTACACAACCAGTAAGTATGGCCCCTCCCTAATGAAACCACCATGTTAAAACCAGAAACAGGCCCTAGATTTTCATCAGCAGGGAAGAGGAATTATAATCATCAGGTGCATTCCTCTCAGCAGGCTCCTTTGAGGATGCCTTCAGAGCTTTAATGAAGGGAGGTGAAGTGGAGATGTAGCATAAAGGGACATATACAATCTCTGCCTGTGACAACAAAAGGCTGACGCTGGGCCAGAGGCTCTGTCTTTCCTTGCATTTTTTTCTGTAACCAGTAAGAATAACCTGTGGTTTCATTAATCCCCCTTCAGAGCTTCAAGGGGCTCCAGAGTGCGGCCAGGCACTGCACTGCCATGGAGAAGGGGACTCAGGCACACTGCGTGTCTGCAGGGCGCGTTTCCATCCCTGGAGGGAACAGGCTGTTTCCTGATAAAAACTGGTGAGACCACACCATGTCCATGAGCGTCACTGGCAGGGCTGTGGGCGTGCAACGTGTTCTGGCAGATGGTGGGTGGGAATGGCTGCAAGAGGGAGGGAAGCCACTAATGAGAGGAAGGACAGCAGGTGGGGAGCTGGACAACATCCTTTGCTGTGGCATGTCTGATAAGATGGGTGTTTACTTCTGAGGGAAGAAATAGCTTTGCAAATAAAAGATTAACTGCTATGTGATCATATGGTAACAGCCCTGAGCCAGTGTAGCCACTCAGCTAAAACCAGGCAGGGAGGGAAAAGGGATCACATTCCAATCCCAAACACCCCTGGCTGACATCAGTGTATGAGCCTCATGTCTCCACAGAGCTCAGTGCACTCACCAGGTTATCACTCTTCAAGAGGCTTAGGCTGGTCCATCTTACTGGAGGCTCTGACAAAGGGCTGGCAGATCTGAAAGCATGGTGGATTTTTTCCAAGCTACATCAGTTGGTCTCAGTGAAGACATTGTCTCTCCATGCAAATCTTGTGTACACACTGTGTAGACATACAGAGGAGGAAAGTCTGAAAAAGGAGAAAATGTTTTTTATTGACTATTAGCCATGGATGGGACTTTCAAACATCTCCAGGTCGTGAGTGCCAATCTTGTACTGCAGATGTTGACTGGCTAACTTCTGTCAATAGACTGGGGCAGAGTTTTATGCTCCCCCTTGATCTAACAAAAACCAGGCTGAAACCTACAGTTATTTAATTTTGTTAAATTATGTCAATAATTCACATACACACAAGGCTAGATCCAACGTGGCTGTCACCAACAGCATCAAAGAAAAGTCTATCTATATTGCCAATCATAAGGCTCTTGCCTCCAAGTATGGTGTAAATCCTAACTGTGGACACCGCTGGCCACTGGGTCCAAAATGTTACGCTTCTCTCTTTGGAGTGTGGAGCAGCTCACTGAAAAAGAGCAGAATCTAAACCAGCAGTCCTAAGAGACCTTTCAGGGAGAAGATTCTGGAAAGTCTCTCCATGATTATTCCAGCTTCCATCTGAAGAAACACCAAAATGGATATCGGAAAAGAAGATGCCAATAATGTCAGCATCAACAGTGGACAAATCTCAGCACAGCCCAGAGAAACATGGTGGCATGATCTACTCTGTGTCTTTTGCCGTTAATTAAAGGCCTTTCAGCTTGTGAGAAGGTATTAGGAAACGTCCGTCCACAGTGCACGGTCAGAGGATACTCCTAAAATAAAATTCCTCCCTGAGCTGTCTGTGTTTGGTAAGGAATGGCTGTGATGACTGAAGCAACCTTGTCTCATCTTGAGTTCCTTGTTCCTAAATTGTGGAAGTCACTGGGGCCTGGGAATTGTGGCTGGCTTTCTCCTGAGGTCCTTTCTGCTTCTTGCTTGAGGTTGTGCTTGATTTGGAAGACAGCCTGAAAAACACAGAGCTTCTGATTCAGTGAAGGCGACGGACCTTCTCTTTCATACCAGAAGCCTGCCCGTTCCCAAAATCCAATACTTCAGTCCTTCACTTGAATTTTCATGGGCAAGATCTCATCAACTGGGGAATTCCCTGGTGATTCCCCCCCGCCCCCCAGCATAAGCAGAGACTTGGTGCTTTCAATGAGCAGTGTAGTAAGGGCTGGTTGTAAACCACAAGGTTAAGTGGCATGTCAGATCATGGTAAGAAACTGTCGCGTGTGTGTGGTCTCTCCCATTCACACTCAAATGTTTTTCCAGAAAAAAACCCCAAGAAACCAACACAAAAAATCTTTTTGTAAATCTTAAATTCCAGGTAAAGACTTGACCTGCACCTTGGGTGAAATCACAATGGTGCTTGGGAGGCAGTACCTTTCACATCCCTGGGTTTTTGTATATTCTGAATGCAAAATAACCTGGGGCTGCATGTGGGTTTTCTTAAACTAAACATCCCACAAGTGTGAGCAAGTGCATTCTGACAATAGCCTAAACCAACAACGCAGCTCAAGGCAGAGAGGGAAAGCCTCTTAGGGGAGAGTGACATCTACAGCCTTGTTTACATGGTATAATCCCCTATTGTCTTAAGACAGGTCTGAGTTGAAAACTCTGGTCCAGAATTGAACCTTGTAGAATTTATAATGGATGTTAACATGACATGGATCTCAGACTCGCTCCTGAGCTTCAACTAGAAGAGTACACATTTTCTGCTAGGTGTTGTGCAAACACACAGGAAGAGTCAGGCACCTCTCCAAAGTCCGAGCAGTGACAACAGATGCACAGGAGAAGGGAAGTCCTTATCCCCAGTATTTGCAAAGGGAACTGGGAAAGACTAAGTGACTTGCCCAAGGTCACACAGGGATTTTGTGGCACATCAGCAAACTGAACCCAGCTCTCTTATGTCCCAGTCTAAGCACTGTAAGCACAAAACCATCATTTTTCCAGAAGGAACAGCTGTCAGATTAAAAAGCATATTTTTGTTTTGTTTTGGTTTTATTCTCTTTTTCCCCTTTTCTTCCCACATTTGATGTACAGGAAAGAACAAATTAGCTCATTTAAAAACAACTGGAATTTTCACCCCAACTTGAGCATATTTTTCCAGATTCAAAGCCATTTGCTCAATATTTTTGTTTCTTAATCTCATTTTCTACGAACATGAGACTTTCTTCCTCCCAGAACTGCCTGTGCCTACGAGGGCCAAACCACCACTTGAAAGGCTGTTCCTGAAGTATCTGGGGCATGTCCAGAGCTAGGGAACACTGAAAAACTTGTAGACAACATTGGCCTCTCATCCTTTGTTGACCTATCAAGAAATCTGCTGAAAAAATGAACCAGAAAAAAGGTTTAGATTGCAGATGGGTGATAGAAAGACCTTTGAATAACCTCAGGACTTCGGCAACTTCAAGAAAATGGAAGCTGACTCCAAACCTGTTTCTGGTGTGGGGTTTGGTTTGGCAAAAACAAATTCTGATTGATGAGGTTTGGCCAAACCAAGCCTCCAGTTTTGTTAGACAGTCTCTGCTTCAAGAGATCGTCAGTTTTTGGGTGTGCTTCCACACATTTGAATTTCCTCACTGCTTAGAGCCTCCAGGAAAAACAGAAATAGCCGGCAGGTCCTGCTATGAGCACGCAGAGTCACAACAGAAAGTCAAAAGCAGTATAGTCTTTTCTAGTTGTGTGCAGCCAGGGTATCAGATTGATGAATGCTGCACTAAACAGAATGCTTGCTTTAATTTCTTAGCACACAAACAGGCAGCAGTGAAAGCCACCTTTGTTCCTTCACTGTCATTCATCCTGGACTTTCCAAGACACTCTTTCCTTTCGGGAGGTGTGTCAGCGTTGGGCAGGATGATGATCAGAGGGAAAACTGAGAGCTGTGTTGGGCCTTCCTTGGAAAAGTATGCTCTGGATATGTTCAACAAGGACACGTTCAACAAGGACACGTCAGATCCGAGATCCATGCAGATAGGCCTCTGCAGTTTCAATTTCTGGCCTGTTCGCTCTGAGCCTCTGTGCTGGGATTGGTAACCAAGGCATCAATTGTGCTGACAGCTGTTGTCAATGAAGAAAACACATGTTTTTTTCTGGCCCATGTGAAAGATGCGTTGGTTGTAACCCATGTGAGTCATTGTGCTGGATACAAACTTCATCCCTCAGACAACTCTTGCTGAAACACTGAAATAGCTGAAATTCTAAAAATGGCTCTGAAAAGCCCCAGATCTGATGTATCTGGTGTATTTCTCCTGGAGTCAACGCTGCCAGGGAGAGATCATAGAATCATAGAATCACTAGGTTGGAAGAGACTTCTGAGATCATCGAGTCCAACCATGCCTGTCTCCTTACTAAACCTTGTCCCTAAGAAACTCATTCACCCATTTTTTAAACACCTCGAGGGATGGTGACTCCACCACTTCCCTGGGCAGCCTGTTCCAATCCCTGACCACTCATTTAGTGAAGAAATTCTTCCTAATGTCCAGTCTAAACCTCCCCTGGCACAACTTGCGGCCATTACCTCTTGTCCTATCGCTTGTCACTTCTGAGAAGAGCCCAGCACCCACCCCGTCACTACCTCCTTTCAGGCAGTTGTAGACAGTGATGAGGTCTCTTCTCAGCCTCCTCTTCTCCAAGCTAAACAATCCCAGTTCCCTCAGTCTCTCTTCGTAGGGCTCATTCTCCAGCCCCGCCCCAGCCTCATTGCCCTTCTCTGCACACGCTCCAGCACCTCGATGTGAGAAGAGTTATCAGAGGTCTCTGTTGCAGCCAGGCAGGAGAAAGTAAAAGGATCGAGATGTCTTAGTTTTGTGGAAGCTTCCTGCAGAGTCCTCGTTGCCCTGCTGGTGCGGCACAGAAGTACCTTTATGCCTCTAGAGTCTGAGAAGTCTCCAGATATTCGTCAGTTTTAGGGCCCTTAAGAGGTACTGATGAGCTGCATCTCAGTTTATCCTGCGTTTTTTTTATCTTGTGGTCCATTTGTCAGGGTTCTCAGTCCCATTAGAAGTCCAAATTTCCTCTGTACTTGAAATGTGAATTTTTGCAGAATCCTACCTTGCTACTGAAGTTGTAAGTCTGATTTTTGCAAAGAAACTGACTCATGGAAATCTATTGAGCACAAAGTTTCAGAACTGAGCATTACTTTCAAGCACCATCAAATGCTTAACATTTCTATCAGAATGAACTTCCTTCAACAGTGTCTTTCCTGGCAGTTCCTGACCCCGCTCAAGGTTTTCCTCTGCTTACTTATCTGTTATTAATCTCCTGTGATTTCTTTTCTGGACTTGGCTTGTCTCATAGCTAATCCAGATTCTCTACAACAAAATAACCTTGTATACTTCTTCCTTCTGACATGGCTCTCCATGAAGTTTCTTCTCTCCTTCCTGCCATATGTACCTTTCCTGTGACCTGACGCTTTTTTCACTCTTTCCATTGCTCCAAACCATTCTTCCGTAAGTAAGCAAAAAATCAAGATCTGGTCATAATCACCTCCTTAACATGCTCATTGTCATTAAATTTAAATGCCCCTTCTTGTTCCCAGACTGATGAATGCTTCCTGGCCAAGGTTAATAAACACCAACAAAGAATCCTTCACAGCACAGCAGTAACAATTTGGTAGTAACTTCACAAATACAACCAGAATATATGAGCATGGATTGCTTTTGAGGATCATAGCCCAGCATGAGGACTATCCCTGGTGCGTGTGCAGGAGGTTGTACACTGAACCCATCTATGCTCCAATCATAGCCAGGTTCTTCAGTCGTTTGGACAACTTGGTTTTGGACTCTCCCTGGCCTGTGCTGGGTAACTGGATCACCCATTCCATTCAGTTCCCTCACAGCATGTTCACTTGAGCCCTGTCCTCCCAGCTCCTGCCTTATCTCTGCAACCCTTCCCTTGTCTGCTAGCTGATCATTGCCCACCTCACTACCCGCCCCTCTCTGGAAGACTGCTGCTCACTGTGCTGAAATAGGAACCTCTTTCTCGCCCATTCACAGCTATTCTTCATCTGCTCAGGCAGAATCTCCACAAGAGCAGCGCCTGTTTCCACCTTTGGTTTTGAACACTACCTGTAAAACAGAGATTTTTTTGTTGTTGTTGTCTGCACGTAAACCTTATAATAAATATGCAAGTGAGGACTGAAAGTCATTTAAAAAAAATCACATTAAAAAATCCCAATGGGTTCCCAAAATCCAGTGAGATGCAGCAAATGCTGCTTTAAAGAGACAATATCCTGTGTTAGCTGCACCCTGAAAGTAGCAGCCCAGGTCCAAACACAGACTTCACAAGTGTTTGCTTCTTTTGTCAGATTCTGTTGTTTCCCTGCTTATGTTTTAAAGCTTTCAGAAAAGTGTTGTCTGAGATTTTCCTCTTGCCAACCCATCTGCAGCCAGAAAGTCAGTGGGAGACAGAGACCCATAAAAGGTAATAGCTAAATAAGTAACATGCAGAAATTCCTCACGCTCACCTCTGTATTGGCAAGGGATGATGCAGCTGACACGGATTAGCTGAGCATGGGTTTAGAGAGAGGCTGCATGGAAAGGCCTCTAGACCTCTTTTAATCCTAAAAGATTTGGAGGTAATTAACAAAAACCAAAATGAATTCAGCTGATCTATTCCTTTGTGTTTTCTCAATTCTTTCATGTGGGGACCTGTGGCTGTTGTTTTTCTCCTGCTCCCAGGAGAAAATTTCTAAATGATAACTAATAATACTGTGAAGGTCTTGTTGCCTTTTGGACTCTTGTGATAGCCTCACTGGCCTTGTCTCTACAACATTATATCACACATTGCAGTGTCCAGGAAACAGAAAAAAGATATCTTTATTTCTGCATATTTTCCTTTGGGCTGGGCGAAACTGAAATCACATGAACCTGCAGAGCAAAAGAAAGGGATAGAGTGGAAAACACCCCCTTGTTCTCTTGTCCTCCTCCTTGCAGCAGAGAGAGAAAAAGGTTTGTTTCCATGTGAAAGATTTTTCAGATGTTTCCTTCTTGAGAGTGAATTGAGGCTTAGGAAAAGCTTAGTTCACTTCCCTAGATCAGCTACAACTCTCTAGTGCACCTTTGTCCACTTCAGCCTGGGGTAACTTGGCTCTTCCCTCTTCTCTCGTGTGCATGGTCCTCTCTAGGTAGAACAGGATAATTTAAGTTATTAAATTCATGCGCTCCAGGATCCAGCAAATTCCTCTGTCCCTTCCAATTCCTGTACATCTTCCAGAACCAAGTGCTATTTAACCCTTTCTATCCTTTTCAGCAGCCTGGTCTGCACCTGCTAGAAGCAGAGACCACGAGTCTATAAAATCCCTCTCTGTATGCAGACAGCTCTGCTTGAATGATTGTCTTTATTGAAGGCAATGGATAAAGAATAAAGTGTTGTCCTCTCTGCTTTGCTGAGTGGAGTTGTCTTTCTGTTATCTTGCCAAGCCTTGAGAAAAAAAACACTAAGTTTTGTAACTCAAGGGACAAATTATGTTTAGCTGGAAATTTTGGATTCCCTGGGGAAAATATCTTCTTTCTCTTTTCATCCAGCCTTAAAATGGGAATAATACACCTCAGCCACATAGAATGGATATGTATGGTTCCACGGCAGAGAGGAGGAGTTTGTGCCTGCCCACTATGTAAAGATGTAGATTCTTGGATACTCTAAGGATCTGTTTTGAGGGTATATGACTGGACAGATCAGGGACTGGTGAAACTTGTCAAGATTCTGTTTTTGGAAAGGAGATGACCTCTTCAGCAGTTACCCATGCGGTAGGCTTATGAAGTGTCTGAAACTGCCAATGATTCAGGTATGCTTGTAAGGACATTGCATCTGTGGCATTCACAGGGAGTTGAAATTGCCCAGTTTGTCACATTAAGAAACCTCCAAGGGTTCCATCTGGCCCACACAGAAGAAAAGCAGACAGCTTTTACAGTCTAAAACAATATACTTAAAATTTTGTATTTTTTAGAAAAATTATAATGGAACCATAGACCCATTTGACAGCATTCAGAACATGTATGATGGGCTGGAAAAAAATTCTTTGCTACAGTTAGTGTAGTACAGGGACGTTTATCCCTTCCCTTGAATCATCCAGTCACTCTTAAAGCAAACCTATTGAGAGAGATGGGCTTTCAGAATTCCCCAGTGTAGCAATTTCTATGTCTATCTTGGAGCAGAGGAACCTGGAGCATCAAAGTGTCCATCTTAATACATTCCAGGAGGATTTAGAGCATAAGCTGAATTCTGAAAAGCAATGACATGATTAGCAAGCTTCCAAGAATTATCTCATAATAATTCACACACACATGTAGACTGCTCTCTGATTACATGACTAAACAATATAAATTAAACCCATCTTTTTTCAATATGTCTAGTTATATTGGTTCTTTCAATCTATGAAAGGAAATCACCCATTAGTTCAGCCAAACTGCAGCTTAAAAAATTTGCTTTCAGTCTTGTTTGTTCTTTCTGTGTGTTGATCAATGGATTGGTGTCATTGTGGTTAGTTATATTTCCCTATTTTGTCCTATTAAAATTGCAGTATGTTTGAACTGATGTCTGCTAACAGGGACTGGAAACAGCAACAAAATTATAGCTATCTCATCACTGACTAACACTTGTGTTAAGCAAGTGGTGTTACTCTGTGGTGTAGCATCGTTGAAGGTTAGGATTAACACTGCGCTTATTGCTTCTTCCCTCGTTCAAATCTGGACTTTGGTGTTTAGCAGCAGGGATACCTCCTTGACTATTCTTGTGGGACAAGTTAGCCTGCTGGAGGGGAGATTTTCTGGGGAAAACCTTGCTAGCGACCCGTGTAGGATATGAAGGATTGAACCAGGCTTTCTGTGAAAATACGAGCTGTTTGCGATGCCTGTGTTTTGTGGAGAAACAGAGTCAACCTATTAGCTGTCTATGTTTTGTTTGTGTAGGTAGAGGGACTAACCACACAGCTGCAATAACACTATCATCGGTGAAATGATCAAGGAGAGATCTGTATGGAGATGTGGCATCCCTCATTAGAGGAACTGATAAGAAGCAAAGACAAGGCATTTCTTGGGCCTGAAACTGAAGAAGCAGCATTCCAGCTAATAAAGATGGGGGAAACTCGCTTTGCAGCTTGAACTGAATTGTGTTAATCAGCTTGGTATTTAGCTAGAAAAAGGTATTTGGTACCTATGGAAACAGAATGTATGTTAACAGAAGTGGTAAGTTAATAATTTCTGTGTTACAGAGACAGATGGCTTGTGCTTCATCTACAGCATAGGGAAAACTGTGACGTAAAGCCAACATCCCTATTGTGCTGTGATTTTTAGGATGAAGTAGGGTTAGGAATCTGACATCCAAAGCTCATCTTTTGAAGATGTTCTGTGGAATGCCTTTGAAGATGAAGACCAAGAAGTCAAACACAGGGTGGTTATATTGTGAAAAATGTTCTCCCATCGAGTGTTTCTGTCTTTCACAGAGTGTCTGTGTGAAAATGTTGTGGTGCACAGTGGTTGATGAGTTTCACCCACATACTTTCCATGAGGGCTTTTGGTGCTTTGGATAGAATAGATCACGTTCTGGAATGAGTACATGTAGGATGCAAAGCTTTGATGGTTTCTTTTGGATGGGAATAGGGCTCTTATTCTATGGGGTATGTACATGTGTCAGCAAGTTTTAAATCTATTGCTTTGGCATGGCCTCACTCTGCTTGGGATAAGTTTACCATGAGAAATTTTGCTTCTAATAAAGTATTTGGTGAGGCAAGGGCAATTTGGAAAGTTCAAAGGGAAACTTTAAGGACAATTCCTCTCAAATGATCAGCTGCTAGCAAAGGCTGTAATTTCAGAATGTTCTGGACAGATTCCAATCTAGCGTGAAATGTGATATCTCAGTGTGCTTTTAATAGGGTTTTCTTTTTATATTGTTTTACATATGTACTTCGGAAGGCTCGTTTACATCTGTGATCACTGTCTCTAGAAGAGTAGCCTCGTTTGCTGAATGTTTTGGGGCTGGTACTGGGGTTATCAAGAATATTCTTTTCACTGCCAATCTGATAGTCTCTGGAGGTCTGGCTTCATATTAAGCATTTCAGAGAATGCTTTGGATGGCTGCTATGTTTTTGGAGGCAAGTGTGATAGACCCTGTTTTTTCTATCTATAAAACTACCATTTTCAAGATGGGCTCGGTGTCTGGGAAGTATCAAGAGACAATTAGATGGTTTTTGACCTACTAATGGGTGTCAGAAACAGCAGAAATGGAGCCCAGACAGAAAGGTGTTATTGAATATTTATAAATCACAATTGTCCTGAGAGGATGCACCAAGGCCCACGATATCCGCTATGCCCCACAAGTAACAAGAAACACTCCCCTCAGAAAGGTTTCAGTCACTAGTTTCTCTGTCCACAAGGCTGCATTTGTGCAACAACGACAAAAGAGACCTTCAAATTAATGCCTTACACAGTCACGAACAAAACTTTAGCAGTAAATCAGTCCTGGTAAGAAAGCCACCTTGTGTTGAACTCACCTGTCACGGTCTACAGACTTGCCATACAGTCAGAAAAATCACTCCCTCTGGTAAGCAACAGTCCCAAGGCATATCATAAATATCACTCAGGTAAAGGCTATGTGGAAAATGCAGCTGTGGACAGCTCCATGGAGGCTGGGTCAATAGCACAGCTGGTCAGAAAGAGTGAACAGGACAGAGGTGGCAAATATCTGCCTTCAGTTTAGTTACTGTCTGATGTTGTGAATTTATGCTTGTCAAAACAGTCTGACTGCTTCTGGCCAATTGCTGCCAATGTTGCATTTTGATGCGATATGCAGTTAGGAGGTTGCAGTAATTGCAGTACCAAATGCCCAGCACTTCACCCTCAGGAAAAGAAAGCAAAATGCACAGATGTGAGAGTTGTATGGAACTCACAGACGAGGCAGAAACTGCAACCCACTGTTCTTAAGCTTTTCTGCTTCATAGGCACTGAAATGACTCTTTGTGCTAGATTTTTTTTCTTTTGTGTTCTTCAAGAAAATGTTTAGAAGTGCAACATGTTCTGCCAGAGTGATGAGTCCAGATCTAAACTTTTCTTAAATGAACTCAAATCAGTTCCAGAAGCTCACTCTCCAAAGGCAACTGACATGAAATGACAGTATCATACCTGAAAAAGGAAGGCGAGCCATTTGAGCAGATTTAACAGCTTTATGTTGACTTTCATTTCTTTTCTCCTGGTGGCTGTATTCACAGACATCTGGAACATGGTAACCGGTACTGGTCAACAGCAACAAATATCTCATTTTCATTTCTCTCTCTCATTTTATTCTTCTGCAAGTGGTTCTAGGGCTTAGACATGGCACTGGAGTCTAGAGGACATTATTCTCAGTGAAGCTGGTTCCTCACAGTTGTATTGGTGGCTGTACTCCTGGGAGCAAAAGATATTTCTGTAAAGAGTACTAGAACTGAAACAACCACATGGATGAACTTGGTTGGAGCTGAAAGCTTTGAGTATTTCTTTGTGATTGAGACTAAAAAAGACTCTGGATGGACATCCTTCGCTGAAAAATCCTTACTTGTTTTAATAACAATTCTGAAAAAGCAACAAGGAAGCAATTTAAAGCACTTCTTCCACTTGTATTGGCTTTTCTCAAAATGAGTTTTCTGTGGTATATTTTACCTGCCCTATGCTTTTAAACTAGGACACTTTCTGAGATACCTTTCATTCCTAATTTATAGGTCAGGTTCATTTTCTGGTTTTTATCCTGTCTACTTTAGATGTAAACATTAAGTTTTTCTTCTCTGTCTCAAAACAATGCATTCCATAGAGAATAAATCTCTGACAGCCTCAAACATTCTAAAATCACACAACATCACCCCAAAATTTTGACCGTGACTGAAATTCACAATGTCTTAATATTACAGCTAATAATAAAGGGGGTTTGGGGTATTTTTTAGTATATAATCTTAGTTTTGAATCATTAAGTTGCCCTGAGGCCACGCACTTGCAAAAGTATCTCTGTGACTATAGAAATTAAAATATATTCTTTGGGGTTCTTTTACTTGTGTTTTTCTCTTAGGTAACTGTTTCCAGGGTTTTTTTTGTTTTTTTTTTTTTTTTTTTTTTTAACCAGGACTCAGTACTGCAAAGAGTCACGAAGGAATGAAACCAGTTTTCGACATTGGCCTTGCATTCAGTACACAAGGCCTGACACAAAAAGCCCCAAGACTAACCCTATAGCTTGGGAACCAAGAATGGGAGGAGAAAGACAAAGAGATGGTTATAGAACATGTTCTAAACTGTACACGGTACTTCATTCCGTACGAGTGGACATGTGTTCAAACACAGACGTTTTCTTACCTTTGATTAGAAATTGTTGGTGTGGAAGAGTAAACAGTGAGTTAACACAAAGCAGATTTTAGCTAATAACAACATCACTGTCCTTGAGCCCACCCTGTTCGGCAGACCTGGCTACCTGTGATTTCTACTTCCTTCCAAAGATAAAGTCCATGCTCCCCTTTGTTATCCATAGAAGATGTGAAAGCAAAAATGGTGGATATCCTCAACAGCCTTTCAGAAAATGATCTGCAGAATTGCTTTGAACATTGGCAGCCTTGTATGCAGCGGTGTGTCACCTCAGAAGGGAAGTGTTTTGAAGATGATTGTAGTTCATTTTCTGGATTTGTTAAATAAAAAGAGTTGCAGGCACAGTCTTGGGGTTTTTTTTGTTGGACTTCATATGTATCCATCAATTTTATCAGGGTGAGTTGTATTTTTAGGTCTAGTTCAGCATTTTCCCTTTGTGTCTTCACAAAGCCAGCATATGAAGCCTCTTTCTGAACAGGGTAATAGCACGTGCTCCTTGATTTAACAGTCAAAGCGGGGGGTTTTGTTTCTTTGAATGTTTTGGGTTTTTTTACTTAAGGAAGTGTGCAAATTTTTTTCTTTATTGCAAATTACACATTGCAGAGATTATTCTTTCTTTGGTCACTGAGCTTCTCCTGCCCATTCTCTGCCTTTTCCTTCTTCACTTACTCTTTTCTGCATCTCCTCCCTCCAGTTGATGCTGCCCACAGCTTCTTCCATCATAAATGGGAAACTACATATTCAACAGCAAGGTCGGATTCCTCTCCTTCTGAACTGGCTCAAAAAAATGCAACACAAGTGCAAAAAGCCTTTATCCATAGGCTAAAGTGAGTTAAGAGATTAAAGCTACTATCGTCAGTTCACCATTGAGTAATTTTCAGTTTTAGCTTTTTTGCCACTTCTCATCTTAAGGGCAATAAATCAAAGTAGAGACTTGAATGTAGGGAACTTTCTTCTTGCCAGAAAGATATACGAAACCTAACAAAGTGTGGTCTGTACACTCACAGCTTGCTTATCTCTATTCCATCAGGATGCTGGAAGCCATTTCCTGGATATGCTGTACAGGTAGATCACAGGAAAGGGATGAATGTGGCATCTTGTGGTTACAGACTCGAGAAGAAGAACTGTCTCAAACCTCAGTACATGAGATCCCTTCAGAGATGTAAAACGATCATGGAAAATAAGATTTGGAGGGACTCTTATAATGCATCTAATCCCACCGTGCCCTAGGTACAAAGTAATGCCTTGTGAAATTCATGTTCAAGATATGGCTGTGAGGACATTCAGAAAGTGAATTTCCTCCTAGTGTAAGAGAAGACATTGACATTGTTTGTTTCATTTTTATTCAGTGAAGAGGTGAGGGGGGATTTTGCAGACTGACCTACAGATGTCCTGAAGTTCTCAGAAAGTGGAGAAAGACTCCTCTGACCTGAACAATAAAATGAGACATTGCATCTCCATGAGAAACCTCTAACATGGTGGCTCCATTGTTTATCTCTCACACAGAAATGGAGCTCCACTATGGGAATACAGAAATAGTGAAAGTGATTTCTCAGCTGTCTGATGTGACAGCTGGCTTAGAAAAAGCAGTGACTGGTCAAATCTGCAAAGAGGGTGCTGTAGCAGGAGTGGACACTGCACATGGAGCACTGCACACCTGCAGTTGCTAATGGGCAGTGGAGAAGCCTCATGCAGCTTGTTCTGAAGGAGATAATAAAGTACCACGCCATTCCCAGAAGTAAAACAGAAGACAAGGTCTGCAGGACTCCAGATGTAAAATCTCAACTTGCTGTTGCCAGGCACCGAGAATCTGTTTTAGAGTGGACATCTGTAAATTTTGAATTGTTCTGGGAAGATTATTCCCTTGTTTTGTTAGAAATTTTAGTTAATCCAATGTCCAGTACTGTTTTTATAGGCCTTTAGATTATATGCAGATCCTTCTACTTCTTTTTGCAATTAAATGTAATCTCCTTGGCACAAAATATGTAATTTATTAACATTATGTACAGTTTATGTTCCTTAAAATGCTATTATTCTCTTGCTGGTACACAGGTATAAAATAAGACACGAAGATATACCTAGACCAGATCAGCACTGTCCTAAATGCTTGGCATCAGCCACCAACCAGTGCACTTTCCCAGCTTCTCTCTTTATGCCCCAAAAGACTCACCTGAAATCTGCTTTTCATTCCTTCTGAGGGGGACAAATTTAGGCCCAGTGCTAAGAAGGCTTGACTTTTCTCAAGGTCCCTCAAGAGAAAAGTTTCATTAACTGTGTTGTTTGATTTATGATTTATGCTTCTGGTTTTCACTTTTGTGATTTTTTTTTTCTGTAAACTGGAGGCTCAGGGACAAACAAGCTCTTTTTTGGAGAAGGAGCATCATCGATCCTATGACTTCTTATGCATCCTTTCTGAAGAGCCAAAGGAAATAATACTGTGAAAATGTTTTTGGAAATTTTTGGCTGATGTGTAGGTTTTTTTATTTTTCAGTAAGAACAGTACATTCCCAGGTAACTCTGTGTGCTGCTATTGAACACGTGTCTCTCTATCGCCCTCTCATTTCATAATAAACCTATTTCTTCACCCTCTATTTAGCTCTCCTATTAAGTGGATAGAAGCTAAAAGACTGCAGGGGAGATCTCTATGTTAAAAATTACTGCCACGATTAGTATTGTTTTATTCACTTTTCGATAGTCTCAGCAGAGACAGCAATCTCAGGAAGTCATTGTCTTAGAAAAATAGTTCCTCCAGCCTCAGTTAGGGGTGTATGATAAGGCAATGTTAAGGAGGCTTTCCAGTTTTCTCTTACATCAGAAGAGTAAAGGCTTTGAGGAGTTTGGCAACATGTAATAATGCTATTTGGCCAAGCACGGGAAAAGTCACAAATGTTACATTCAAAGCAGATCTGTGAAAAACTGCTTTCCCAGCTACATTTACCTTAAATATGTAGGATGTCGGATGGTATACAAATACACTGCATATCTCTCCATGCTACAGAAACTACTTGGATGAACCCCAATCCCCAAATTACCTGCTCAACACCAGAGACCATCTTCCACTCCAGGTGTGTGAGATCATTCTGCCCTTTTACCTTCAAACCACTCTGTCTCCTTGTTCTTTCCTGGCACTTGTTTGTTTCTAAACCAGCAACCAAGAGATTAGAAACAAATGGTATGCAAAAGGTGACCTTTGGAAATGAAGGACCTTTGTAAAATGCATGCTTTCAGTTCTTTTCTGACAAGACATCCCCTCTCCAATGTGTTTACAGACTATATTGTCATTCTCTAGCATAGAAGTTGACAACAGTGGCAGGGAGCATTCCTTGGGTCATGCACTTTGCAACAGCAAATACCTCATGTCTGAAACAAGACCAAAGTATATCCTAAAACCGCCTCTTGTATTTTTATTCCTGCAACCTGATGACTAGGAAGAAGAAGGAGTATCTTTGGACAGAGCAGCCTGGCTGGGACCGAAGCATCCTGTAAGAGCTGGTGTGCTGCAGCCACTTAGCTCTTTCAAAATCAGTAGGGCATGAGTTTTTAAGGTCAGTGCCTCTGAATCTGTGAAGGGAACACTGTCAACTCTTTCTTGTACAGTCTCTGGGTAAGTAGAGATTAGCCAGCTAATCTGTGTGGGCATAAGGTTCATGCATTGCCCAGCTCTTTTTAGTAAATATAAAGTCTTGTACTATTTTGTAAACTATGGTATTCCATTCCAAAGCTGGTGGCTTTGACAATCTCAATACCAGAAATAACTGCAGAAAATTATCAATCTAAGTTTGTTTAATCTTTTTGCAAAGAAATTCACTGCTCTGTGATGTCTCTACTCCTCCTTCGTGAGATAGTCAGAAAGTACTTTGTAGTGGTCATAAAAACAGTGTATTGCTTTTAGGGGAAAAGTTGCTCCTCCTCGCACTCTTTTGAACATGATGTAAATCAGATAAGTCAACCCATAATACTTGTTTAATCTTTCCTCCCCACTATCCAGAGAGATGAAAAGATGAGTAAGAGAATGATTTTTTAATGCTCAAGATTTATTGGTCCTACAAAGTCAGAACACACGCTGAAATTCTGAAGAAATGCCTCTTCATGCAGTAAGTTTGGATAAAGTATACCTTAAAGGCACGGTGTTTTATTTTACCAGTAATCCCTCATCCAGGTAGTATCAAACAATGAAAATGTTCATTTCATAATCATAATTTGTTGCAAAAAGTGTGGCAAACCCAGAGACACTTAATCTTCATGGTTTTTTCTGTAGTTGTTGGAATGAAGATGTCTTCAAGATAATTATCAACTTCTATGTTCATGTTCTATAAGGGCAAAATACTAAAACAACTGCATCCCTCCTGCCATCCTTTATGCTGAGGGCACTGAGCAGCTGGCATTTGGAAATATTCAGAGATTTTTCAAACATAAAGAGGAATGGCTGAGTCTCAAAATCCACAGCTGGTTTGCTTAGGCTTTAGAAACATATTTATAGAATCATAGAATCCTAAGGTTGGAAGAAACCTCTGAGATCATTGAGTCTGACCATGCCTGTCTCCCTACTAAACCATGTCCCTAAGGAACTCATCTACCTGTCTTTTAAACACCTCCAGGGATGGTGATTCTACCACCTCCCTGGGCAGCCTGTTCAATGCCTGACCACTCTTTCAGTGAAGAAATTCTTCCTAATGTCCAGTCTAAAACTCCCCTGGTGCAACTTGTGGCCATTTCCTCTCGACCTATCACTTGTCACTTGTGAGAAGAGCCCAGCACCCACCCCATCACAACCTCCTTTCAGGCAGTTGTAGACAGTGATGAGGTCTCCCATCAGCCTCCTCTTCTCTAAGCTAAACAACCCCAGTCTCCCTCAGTCGCTCCTCATAGGGCTGATTTACTGACCAAGAAAAACAGATGCATTGGGTGAGATTTTTAGAGAGTATAACTCAGGCTGGTACTGTTGGCTTGAATGGACCTGGTCCTTGTACTGAACTGGAATTAGTTCTTTAGGATGTAAAAACTCCATACAGAGCCTTTAACGCACACTTCCAATTGAGCTCACATTGTAATGACATAAAGTTACCACTTGATGGCTCTTTATTAGTTTAGATGGATCAAACAAGTTAATGGATCCAGACCAGTCCCTTGCAGCACATGCAGATCTCATCTGCAGACTCACCAGAAGAAGAAGGACTGTGTAGCTGTGAGAATAGAGGCTCAAAAGATGTATTTCTTCTTTTCCTTACTGGACCAGAACTCCATGATGCAATCTGCCACTACATTCACTGCCCAATTAACGGATTTCCCTTTCTGGAGCTGTCTGCCCCAAATCTTTCAGTATTGAAAGCAGATGCAAACCAAACCAGCAACAATAACAGAAGTTTGATATCTTCTTTGAATTTTGTACACCAAATTCCAGGAGTCGGGGAGGAGCGAGAGGGCTTAAAAAGAGCACTGGAAATAAATACCCCTATGAAGAAATTACAACATCAAAATGCAATTCCCTTGTTCATGTTTTTCTTAGAAAGCAGTTCAGCTCCATCTGGCTGTGGGCCTGCAGCCAATGCTTGCTTCAGAAGAACTGAGACCTTCAAATATAAATGAATAAATAAATAAATAAATAAATAAAGGGCCAAGTGGCTTCTGCACCCATCTCTAGAGCAGGGATGAGGCATAGCTCTCAAAGCTGATACTGTTCTGAGTCACCTTTGCACCTCTGTGTAAGCATTAATCTTCTTGGTGAGGCTTCAAACACAGCCATGTTACACGTGCCTTCAAAACAGATGGAGGCAAAAGGAGTGATTCAGTCAGATGACGCAGAACAAGGACGGTTTTATTCTTAGTGGTGGGTCACTGAAGTAGCATAGATGGGGAGATACATGCTTGTTGTGGTGCTGATTATTTATTTTCCTTGCTAACTAGCTCAACAGGGGTGTGCCATTCAGTTGTGGGCTGGGAAACTGCAAAGAGCCCCTGAAAATAAACGTTTTATCATTGGTGAAGTCTCCAAATCTTATTTCTTCTTTAAAAGAAGAAGAAAAAAGGGAAAAGAAAAGTATTGCCATGTTCCAAATTGTTGAAGAAACATGAAGCTCATTCAGACCCAGCCACTGCTTCTACATCCTAGAAATGCACTCTGGCCACAGCTGTTAACAATGACTGGGGATTTCAGTTGTCTCTGGTTGACGGATTCTGACATGAAACCCCTTACAATTTCTTGTGACACATGCTGTGCTGAAATGCAGGCTTTTACTTCATGCTTGGAGGGAAAAAACCCAAAGCACAAGCTGTGGGAGCACCTTCCGAACAGACTCTGGAGTTCGGTCCTGAAGCTCTCTGAGCAAGGAAGTAGATTGAAAACTGCTGTCTCTTTCTCATTTCACTCATGCTTATTAGGAACTCTCTCTGTTGTGAATGCAGGACCATGGTCAAAGCAAAAGCTGGCACAGACCTTAGTGCAGAAAGAGGCCCTAGTGGGCTCTAACTCTTGGCAGTAACTCTGGGGATACCCATGGGCTCTCATGCTCTTTCTTAGTATGACACAATAATGACAACACAGTGAAATACTCCTTCCACTGAAGAGTTTCCCACCTCCTTTCTTGAGTCCTCCCAAAAGTTGACAGAGGCCAACTGTTGGAGAAAATGGCAGAGAAAAGAGCCAGATTAGGTAAGGGCATATATTGTATACCCCTCTTGCTGGCTGATGCATAAAAACAGTCTGGTGTCAGGAAAGGGCAATCGTGCCATTCTTGCCTACAAGAAGTCAGGATTAGAGGCTGATTTTCATCTCATAGTGGGAGATCAGGGAAGAGGGTGAAGTGGGAAATGAGAAAGAACAGATCTGATGTGACATTACTAAGTTATCTGTCCTTAATCTTTGGCTCGAGTGTTTGGACAACAAATCTGACTTCTTGAAAGTACAGCCTCTAGCCAAATGTAATCCGAAGTCAGCCCATTTGCTTCAAGGACTTGGGGAAACAAAAGGAAATCTGAACAATATAGAATTATGTCACAGATTTTAAACAATCTGTAAAGATAAACAAAAAATGTTATACGGCTACATGCATGTTTTCTCTGGGAATTTAACTTAATGACTAAGAGCTAGGGTAAACTGAAAATGTGAGCATTGTCTCCTTTGCTTTAGTGGATGAAACCCAATCTTATTTAACATCTTCCTCTTAACATTCACAATGTGATATGTCAGCATTGGCTAATTGAGGGATTTGTGAGTGCGTGCTTAACCAGTTTTATTTTTGGGGGTCAGCCGAGTGAGAGGAGATTAGCACCACCCCAGCTCTCACTGCCAAACCCATAAAATATCTCCATCAACCCCTTCTAGATCTATTATTGATAAAGACAGTTTAAGGAGCCGTCCTTAACACAGCCAGATAAGTATAGAGTTGGATGATGACAAGAAGGAAGGGTAGGATCCCAAACTGTCACTACTATATCAGAGCTGCAAGACCAAATAAGGCGCTGGCTTGCCAGCTGCCAAGTACCATTTTATTTGTTTTAAAGAAGGACCATTTTATCTTACCTTCACTCTCCTCATTACACATAAACTGCAATGACTCTTTGACTTTAGCAAAGAAATAACTCTTTTTTTTTTTTTTTTATGCACATACCTTGAGCTCTTGATGAAACACTTTTGAGCAGACAGGAAAATCCATGGAGCACTTATACTGGTAACGTTCATTTGGATGGAGGCTATGAGGTCTGCATGTGAGCACAAGCATTTCCCCGGGCCATGCAAGGAAAATTCCTTTCACACAAGATAGCAGATTGCTCTATTCAGGCCTTGGATCAGCCACAAGCCAACCAGAGCTCATATACCTACCTTCTCAGGAGGTTATGATGCTTCTGGTCTATAGCCAATCCATGGCTCCTACTCAAAGCTCAACCAAAATGATCTTGTGTCTGTCTGCAAAGTACCATGTAGCCATAACCATGATAAGAGGCTTTGGAAAACAAAACCTGAGCACTGAACTGCAATGCTTTGAAGAAATGGCTTTGAATGCCAGGACCACTCTTTCTTAACAGATTTCAGCCTAATCTGATTTATTTATTGTTTAACCTGCCATATGCCTGCAAACCAGCTGGAAGCACAGCCGGCTAATTACTGGACTATGCCAGCATAGGCTGCCTTTGATTGCTTGAGACAAGATGCCTGTAAGATGGACAAGATTTAAGGCACACGGTTATTGTCTATGACCCTCTTTTAGATTCTAATGAGCTCTGAGAGGCTGAGATGTTCTGTTGGAAATGCAGGAGGGATCTGGCTGCATTGACTGCATCAGGGCAAGGGCTGCATCTGGAAGTTATTTTATCTTGGGTTTTCTCTGTCTTTTTCTCATTTTTCTCTTTTGTACATCTGTGAGGTGGAATGTGTTTAAAGCACAATCCAGATAATCCCTCTAGATCTTCTCTATTTGCATCTTTCAGGGGGCATCTGTGCTAACATGTTTCTCACTTTTGGTCTAGACAAATGAGACATCACTGGTTTTCTCAAAGGCTGAGTGAAATGGGAGATTTTTCCTTACTCTGAACATGTCCACAAGCTGAAATTCCCCTTTGTAAAAATGACTGCTAGCTCCAGGAAATAAGCTTATCCTGAGCAGGAACAAAGTATTTTGAAGATTACCCTAGTCCTAGTCTTTCATGCTTAGTTTAGAAGTGAAATTGCATAGTAAAATCACTCTCCATTCTACCCTATTCATGGACTGATCCTTCCGTTTGCTGCTTATACTCCCTTTCTGATACGAAGAGGCAAGAACATGACAAGAACTAACAAAATCAGCATTTTGGAAAGCTAGAGGGGCAACTTTCACATCATATATCACATATATATATACACATATATATATAAAAAATATATATCGCACCATTAAATATACATTGCTTTAAGGGCTATTGTTGGCCCCGAATGGTTAAAGTTCAATGGTTCATGTTACATCCACTCTACTGAGAAGAGGAAGGTCTGGGCCAGAAAATAAGAAAGTACTAAGTAACTGACCCTACTAAAAACAACAAAACAGAACAGAACCAAAAAAGAAAAAGATGATCTCAATAATGTAAAGTCCTTTTATTGGCCTGGAAAGGGTGGAGGAAGCAGGAGGACGGGAAGGGCAGGAAGCGATCTCTTTACTCCACAAGGGTTCTGGGAGTCTGACTGTCTTTGGGGGACTTGGAGAAATGGGAAAATAAAATAAAAACATGTTCAAAATGCCAAAAAATTATAGGAAATGGTTATCAGCTTGAAAAGTTCCTCCAAGGGTTATTAATAGCTAACAGCAAGGAAATCATGACTCACTGGGCAGATAAGTATATCCCAGCCCCTAAAATGTGAATTGGTTCAAAGTTGCTTAACTCTAACTGTTCTATTGTAACACATACAGGGAAGGACTATCACCAAAGTATTATCACACGTACGTAAACCCATCTCTATCTTGTAAAGCACTGAAATATGTGCATAAGCCCTTTTACTTTTCATAAGCAATAAAAGTATGTTAAATCTGGGCAAAATTCAACACTGGATTTTGATAGCATTGCAAAAAAAAGGGGGGGATGTTGGTCTTTTTGAGATAGAGTATTTTGCATATAAGCGGCTAACTAGTGGTGGTTCTCTCTTGAACAGATGGATAATGAAATAACATATAATCTCACAATTTCACCTCACCACTTGAATCACAGACATTTTCTGGCATGTTTAGGGAACTGGAGCACAAAGATGTAATGGGCCACTCTTTCAAGCTCTGGTTGTAGAGGTGTGGGTGCTGATAGTCCCATAGCAGTTCATTTCCAGCATCAACAAAGCTGTATTTGCTCAGGAGCTTGCAGGAGGGTTTAACTAGTAATTTGTAGACACAGGAGTAGCAGATTTTTAACTTAGCAAACACTCCTAAAAAACGTCCAAGAAGTCTGGGAGCTGGGACAAATCTTGACTAGAGGAATGGTCAAGTAGACAACTATGTTGCAATGGAATGTGTGAACAGCCAGTCAGATCCAGAGCCCCATTGTGTCTGCTTCTGCATGTTAGTGTTACCAAGAAAAATACCTGTGCTGATAGTCAAGCTAGGTAGAGGCTGGGAGTAGTGCAACACTGGAACCACATTTTAAAGGTCAAGGAAACAAGCAAGCTGTGAACAAGTGGGTAGAGTGGGCCAAGATCACCTGAATTTTGGCCAAATCTATAAGTATTAAAATTATCTTTCCTCTCTGTTGGAGGGGTTGTTTCCTTTCACACCTAGCAGCATTTCTGCATCATGTCTGGCTGCTGCATGAGTTGATAACATGCTTCCGGCTATGAAATGGCTTCTTACATGTTAAGATGCCTAAGATATTCTCCTAAGATATTCTCAAATGCAGTTGTTGTATTTTGATAATCACCTAATCACTGAATGGGCCAGAGGGAGAAGAGGCTTCAGTGTTACCACAGCCCATCCCTCTGTATTAGTTCCTCTGAGAGATGTTTTTCTACCTGACCTGAAATCTCCAACAAAATGGGTGTCCTGAGCCCCCCAGGAGTCTGCGTGAGAAGTTTGGTCTCCTGCCCCTTTTAAGTTTTCCTGTTGTTTAGCTTATACATCCTCTGTAGCAATGTAAGCTCCTCACTCTGCTGCTGTCACCGGTGGATGTAGCAGCACATTGCTGCCTTCTTCTGATGCCGCCTTCTCCACGTCTGGAGTTGATCCTCCTCTCTCCCCTCGCATTGTGTAGCACCACAAGCATAAAAACACAAGGATTTTTTTCTGTGTCTTATACAATGGGAAATCATCCTGATTTGGCTTCTAGGAAGGAGAATAAAGGGGAAACTAATAAATCTTTTCCGTCTCTCAATCCTATGTTTTTCTATTTTTGCATTGCAATGGAACATAATATTCTAAGCCCTTCAGCACAACAATATGTTAGGCAATTGCTGACAATATGTTGGGCTTTTAGGTGGACAAAGCTCTTTAGTGGCAGCTGTGTGAAGGATGATTTTCATCAAACAGTTTTATGGCTTCAATGAAATATTTGTAAAGTGGCTGCTACAACTGTGACTGATTGTCTAGTTCCATTGTATTTTCTGGTTTCATTCGGTTATGTAGATCTCTGGATATTATATATACTTTGCATTTGGTCATTTCAAACCCATAATTGCAGAATTTGTGTACCACGGTAAGTTCAGTGTTTCTGTGACATTCTTGTTTGCTATAAACAAAACCTTGTTTACCCATTGAATAACAGCATAAAAGGTGTTAGGAATAAACCAGGTTTTTTTCTTTATTTCCTTCATGAACGTACAAGTGTATTTATTTATTTATTATACACACTTAGCTTAAGGAAAGGGAAAATTTTTGTTCGTTTTTTCATTTGCCATGTATTTCATGAAATGTATTACACACACATTTAGAATATATCAGGCAATATGGAACATATTACAGCCTATAGAAACTGTCATATTTCAAATATATTACAGGGAACGACATGAAATATTTTCAACATATTCTTATAATTTTAACATATAACGTGTGGTGTCCCATATTTTAAGCAGCAGAACAATAGACCAATTCTTTTTTCTTCTTCTTCTTTTAAAAATTGCATTTTATATATTGTCAGATATATTTTTACCACGTGTGCAATAAATTATATGAAACACATAACACATATGGGAAAGGTATGATTTTTTTGAGGGGAGGAGGTCATGGATTGCTTAGCAAGGAATTTAAATCCTTTGTGCATTGTTTAAGCAACGGTCGGTATCTCTGGTCTGGTGTGCAGGCAGCGAGGTTTGTAAAACAAGTATTTGTGATTTCCAGCAACTGAGATATTTTCTGGTGAAGTTAAGATGGTAGCATGGAGTCAGTCACAAAAATCTGAGGCCTGGAACACAAAATCAGGGGTTGCCTGCCATGGGGCAATCTGCTCTTTGCAGACCATGAGAAAGTTGAGAACACATGGTCCTCTTCTGCACCAGGTCCTGGAAAGGAGGTGTGTCGTTCAAAGCACCCCGTCTGAGCCAGGTGATGACAACAAGCGATGGCAGGGTTGGCTGAGCCGCAAACACAACCCCGCTTCTGAGGGGCTTCATGCTGTGTCCTTGACTTCTCCCTGAGGCTGGCAGGAAGCTCAGAGTGATTTAGTTAAGCGAGCTGGGCCTTAGAGAAGCCAATATCTGTGTAGAGACAGTAATTAGAGTTCTAGCCTGTCAGGTTAGTGCACTGGGAATCGCAGTGTGTAGAAGTCTTACAAAAAATAGGTTTGAGTGAATCACAAATATATTTTTCCTTCCTAATGGATGTCAGATGCCCACCAGTCACATTATCAAGAAATGTGTTAACATTTGGACTAGCTTGAAGCTGATTTGGTCAAAGTAGCTCTTCTGGTCTGCTTTCCATTCTGTGCAATCCTATGTTGCTGTTGAATGAGTTCCCTCTCCGGGTACTGGTTTTGGTGGGCAGCATTCCCCTCTCTCTGATCTGTAGCTGCTCTGCTATCAACAAAGTCTCCAAACGCAAGCAAGATGAGACTCAAACCTTAAAACCTAATGTAGATGATAATTTCACTTGTGCCTACAGCAGGTCAGTCAGTCAAAAGTGCACCTTCTCTGTACCCTACTGGACTATTACACCTTTTCTTAACCCCTGCAGATGGTGGTTTGCAAGGTTCCTGTCTCTTCACTAGAAGCACAGAGGGCCCACAACATGCACCACCAAGGAAGCTTTTAAGCTAAGGGAAATAATCCAGTGCCTGATTCCAGTAGCGAGTCTGGATTTTATAAATGTATTTCAGGGCTCTGAAAGGGTTACCCAAGCTGTTTAATAACTGCTTAGTTCATTCACTGTGATTATTTCTAGTAAGCCTGGAAGGTCTAAGATTTTACTATTTGAGGCAAACAGGAACTAGAGCCAAGAGGAACTGTCTTCTAGGCTTTGCATTTAGACAAACAACACTCCTCATTCTATAGGAGCATACCAGATATAGTAAGGGGTTTAAGGTTTATCACTTGACATTTAAGGAGTGGACAGCCAGCTTCAGGTCTCCTTTTATGGACTTGGCTTGTAGCATGGTCTTTTATAGTATGATCCTTGCCTTCTGGTGCACCATGTTTGTACACAGAGAACAGATCAATATCGGGTTTTTCCTTTGCCTTTTTTGCTTTATTGGTCATTATTGACTGGATGCCATCCCAAACTTCTCTTACTTGCTTCATAGGTTTTTCCTTGTAACAGCTGTATTTGAGTGGTGATCTTCCAGGAATGTCTTACTGGGTCTGTGCTCCCCGTGAAGAGAGCACATGTGCAGTTCAGCTACATAGTGTGTGCAGTTCAGCTACGTAGGGAGATGAAATGTACTACTGATTTGGTGGGTGTGGCATGTGAAAATTACAGGCATCCCAGGAGCTATGAGAGACTTTTCAGTGAGGAATGACTGTGGAGATTTTAGGTGATAAAATCAAAGACCTATTGACTGAGCATTGTTGAAGTCTGAGTTTTCTGCTAAAATAATATTGGTAATTTGAGTGAATGGTCACATGTGTAACAAATAGCAGGTGTTGGCTGACACAACAGTCATCTCTTCTTCTGCACATGGAATGGTTAGCATAGAAAGCGAGGCCTTTCAAAAGCAAAATTGCCATTTTGACCTTGACAAGTTGCAAATCAATGCTGTGAGTCTGTGTTTAGTCCAAGAAGTCCCGGTCTTGCAAGTAGGTAAGATGTTTTGGCCAATACATTTACATGTGTATGTACAAATAACCTTTCCCACACATACACATATACACACATATATAGGTAATAAGCCTGAAGAAGGTATTTGTTGGCAGTTACAGCACCAATGATGAAAACCTAGCAAAGTTGCAAGCAGATTTCCATAGTGGAAAGTGCTTAACTACATTCCTGATGTCTGCAGGTCTCTTCGGGATCAGTCACTTGATCAGACAGACAGACACTCTATCATGACTTAGGTCTCCCTAAATCTCCTTGAACACATTTTCTTCACACTAAATTCACACCTGAAATAGTCCTTGCTCCCTCCTGCCTCTGTGATTTCAGTGCTGGAGCTGCTGGGACTGCAGCAGCAGAAGGACTGTGATGTGTGTCAGAGCCATTGTGCTGACTCTCCCACATTAGAGGCGTGCAAGGAGGAGGCAGTGTCTGCTGATGGAAGCAGGTAGTGTGTGCCTCTCTGTGGGGAAACACATTTGCACATGAAACAGTGAGATGAGTAGAAAGCACTCTCCTCTGCACTTGAAGAAATATAGGTAAGTGTGCCCCTTAGAAAGAAACATCATAGGCTAAACACCTCTGAAATACATTACATCAGGCAGATAAAAGTATTGTAGAAGCATGAGAAGAGAGAATGGCTCCAGTTTGTTCCAATTTCCTGACAGGATTAAGCGAAAAGGGGAAAAAAAAATAAAATTATATATACTGTGAGCTAGAAATGCAACTTCTTTTTCTTTTTATTTTCTTTCTGGATTTTAAGCCTGCACCATGCATTTGGATCAGATAAAATAACATTTTTTTACCTTTTTTTCTATGCCTTTGGAAGTATCAGGCTTTCAGTTTGATGATATCATCCCTTTCCTGTCCCTGAGTTGTAATTTTGTGTGGACTGCTGGAAGCAGAAATGCCTGTATGTCTTCTCCTCATCACATGAATTTTCCATTCTGCTTTGTAACTCACCTAGGGCCAAGGGACCACAGGAGCACAGAGAAAAGAATTTCCTAGTGAGAAGTGTGTTAAAGAAGAGCAGCTCAGTGAAGGGCTGGCTGTATGGCCTTTGCTCCTTTATCTGGTTGATCAGGAGTAATGTGGTCATGGTTCTTATGTACTGCTCCTCTTGTTCATGGACTAGAGACAGACTAGCCCTGAGATTTTAGGTGTTGTCACTGGTTAGGAAAAAGGGTGTTGTGTTGTGTGCTCAAGCTCTTGGAGTAACTAGAGATTCTGTTATCAATTCATGGGTGTAAAGAGACTTCTCCTATTTGTGGCCATGACTGGTCATTGTTATCCTCTCACGTTATTATCCACATTATTTAATATATAATATCATTGTGTTAATTCTCATTTGTATAAAATAGCATCACTGAGGAAAAATAAGGAAAAGAGAAAAGTAGTTAACAGTTGTTGAGTTTTTTCCACTGATGGAGGTGAGACCATGGTCTGTAGTCATCATGAGTCAATGGCAGGTCATTAAGAAATGTGCAAGCACTATACTAGGCTGTATTGAGAGGATTATTACCTTCAGAATTTGTGGAATAGAAGTTCTGTTCTGCTTATGTGGTAAAGTCACACTGAGGTCTCTGTCCCTTGTGAGGCATCACGCTTCTAAGAAGTGAATGATGTTTAGAGAGTCCAGAGATGAGTGCTGAGGGCTGTCAGAGCCTTCAAAAACAAGAATTATGGGGAAAAGACTAAACAAAATTGGGGTTTTCAGACTGCAGAAGTCTGAGAAGAGGCTGCATAGCTGTCTTTAAATCACGATTTCTTGGTTTGCCTCAGCAAATATATAGCACAGATGATTTCCTTCTTCCCTGCAGCTGCCTTTTATGTATTAATATTGCAACATGGCACATGCAGAGTTTTCAAGAGCAGATTACACAGCATCTGTCAGAAGTGACATGACTGTTGTTGATCCCACAGTGGGCAGGGAACAGATGAGGATAACTCCGAAGGATCATGCCACCTCTTCGATGGGATTCTTGAAGTCTCTTGATGTGCTTAGCTTAATTATTTCCTTCTGAGGCATGTTTTCCAATAATGTAACTAACCAAGAAGCTCTCTCATTAACCCTCCACAAATCAGCTATATGCTGCCTGAGTAGTTAATGCTCGACACGAAAGCTGCATTTCAGCAGTGGTCACACAGAGGCCTTCAAATAATTATCAAAACTGCACCTGCTGTGTGTGGAGTCCTTCCTCCTATACATAAAGTCCAGTACAATTTTGTGCCTAGATGGATAGATTTACAGCTGGATGCATCTCACCTGTTTTCTTGCATTGAGCTTGCTAGGTCATCCAAGACAATCTGTACCAATGATCAATCCTTGCTATTTACTGTCTTCTGTTTCTCCAGCACAGATCTTTTTATTATTAATACTTGGTACGCTATGAAAACTTTGTAGGTATTGCTATTACAGTTCCTCCCAGGTCATTTAGATCCTTGAAGAGCAGTGAGACAGGAATGAATGCCAGCTGAGCCTTTCCACAAATGCTTTTTCTTCCTAGGAGTTCTCTCTTTTACAGTATTATTTGAGTCCCACAAGTCAGCCATTTCCAAGCTATTGAACGCAGGCCAAATGCATTTTGTGTCTTTCTAGTTTCTTAATTAAAACATCCTGCAGGGTAAATTCAGATGCCTTACAGAAGTCTGTAACATCAACAAGATTATCTTTAGGCACCAAACTAGTAATTTTATCAAATGAAGATATCAAGTCAGTTTGTCAGAATCTGTTTCCCATAAAACCTTGTTGATTTGCCTAATTTATATTTCTTAATGTAATTGTTTATTAGCTGAGCCCATGTCATGTCATGATTTCTCTTGTGATGTTTGTATGGCTGTCAGCCTTACAGCTATAATGGGAAATCACAGAATCATGAAATTTTCTTTGCAAGGGACCTCTGGATGTCATTTTCTCCAATAATCACATCTCAAAGGAGGGTTAACTTCAAAGACTGCTCAGTGCCTTGTCCAGTCTAATTTTGAGTCTCTATGAGGACAGGGATTCCAGAACCTCACTGGGAACTGCTCCCAGTGCCTTAACACAGACGTTAACACAGAATTTGTTCTTGATTTGCAATCTGGATTTGTCAGGAGTTGAACTAAGCACATTGCTTCTCATCCTTTTCCTGTACATCTCTGGGAGTTTTCTAGATCAATCTGCCGTGTAGGACTCCATTACACAGCCAAAGACAGAAATATGTTCCTCTCTTTGCCTTCCTCTTTCCAGGATGAACAAATCCAACTTGCTCTTCTTCCAATTGTACATTGTGTGCTTCAGCCTCTGAAAGCTCACTGAAGCACCGAGATCACTGACAACTGCAACAGTAAAAAGGTTTGTCAATTGTTTCATATACAATCATCATCAATTACAATCAAGTACAATCAATGTACTTTAACAACTGGGAATGCATCCCAGGCTACATCTCCTACACTCCCTAGTGTAAATGAAGATTGACAAACACCACTGAGGGAGGTTTATTGCACCTACTTTTAGACAGGATAGATCACATTCATTGCCATGGAAAGGCTGGCTGAAACAAGATTCCTAACTTTAGGATATCTGAAATGAAGTGGGAACAGTCCCCCCAGAAGAATGTGTGCCCTGGCTAGCTCCTTCTAGTCTTATGGGTGTATGTAGTCAAATCATAATGCATACCTTTTACCCTTGCCATTAGGGATCCCTCTCATTTTTGCTAGAATGTAGTGTTCAGACCTCATACAATACAGGGTTTTTTTCTCAAGTACAGGAGAGAACTAATTCCTGAAAACTTTTTCCTACCCTGAATTGTCACATCCTATCTGGACTTGGGGGTGCTGATTGATGAGATACTTGACATGAGCCAGCAATTTATACTTACAGCCCAGAAAGCCAACCATATCCTGGGCTGCATCAGAAGAAGCGTGGCCAGCAGGTCAAGGGAGGTGATTCTGCCCCTCTACTGTGCTCTGGTGAGACCCCACCTGGAGTATCATGCCCTGTTCTGGAATGCCCAATATAAGAAGGATGTGCGACTGTCGGATAGAATCCAGAGGAGGCTACGAAGCTGATCAGAGGGCTGCAGCCCCTCTGCTGTGAGGACAGGCTGAGAAAGTTGGGCTTGTTCAGCCTGGAGAAGAGAAGGCTCTGGGGAGACCTCATTGCAGTCTTCCAGTGCCTGAAGTGGGCCTACAAGAAAGCTCAGGAGGGATTTTTTACAAGGGCAAGTAGTGACAGGACAAGGGGAATGCCTTTAAACTGGAAGGAGAAAGATTTAGATTAGACATTGGAAAGAAATTCTTCACGGTGAAGGTGGTGAGGCACTGGCACAGGTTGCCCAGGGAAGCTGTGGGTGCCCCCTCCCTGGAAGTGTTCCAGGCCAGGTTGGATGGGGCCTTGAGCAGCCTGGTGTGGCGGGAGGGATCCCTGCCCTTGGCAGGGTGAGTGAATCTGAATGGGCTTTCCAACCCAAACCAGTCTGTGATTCGGTGATTCTACAATTCTGTCCGGTACCAGATCCTTTGTTAGTTTTCCTTTGGTGCTGCTTATTTTAAATCAGGACATCTCTCTTGTCCATAGTGCTCATTGCTGCATGTTTCCCCTTGCAGCTTTCCCCTCCCCTTCCTCATAGCTTCTAATTTATGTCAATTACTGTTAGCTTCTCCATGATCTTATCTGCTTTATGTAATATTGTCGTGTCAGTGTATACACGTGCGTATATGTATATCTGTAAGTGACTGTGTGAGACCTTCAAAGTTCCAGCTAAGCCAGCATGGTTTTATAACCAGTATGTTTCTCTTTCTAGAGTGACATCATTTTGATTTGGGGGAATCTAGTAAGATTCCTTCATAGAAGTTCCTGATTACCATTCCGATTTTTGACATGGCTTTAAATTCTCTGTCTTTACTGGCTTGACTAACAATTAGTTTTGGCTTGGTGGAACTGGTCCATTTGAAGCATTGAATATATAAAATATTTATTTATATACTACACAAACACTGCTCTGTATAAGCACACATAAGCACACATACGCACACTCACACAGAGACAATCTTACTGTAGACCTCTACGGGTCAGAATAACCCAGTCACACTCAACCTACCATTGGGAATTCTCTTCTCTCTGCCCAGAATCTCTTTCCCATTTAGCATTATGGAAAAGCAAGATAACCAAGAAAACTTCTTGGAGTCACAAGTTAAGAACCCTTGGAGGTTATAAGGATTCCATCCTAATTTAAAAACTATGAACTTTGTAATTCCCATGGTAACCAAAATGTCTGACCAAATCATCCTTAAATGTTCTGTCCCAGTTAAATACCGCTTTGGTTGAGCATAGAATAAAGTGAAATCATGTAACTATCTGATTATCCTCTATGGTAAATGATAGATAGAGCAGCCCTATAGTAGGAAAACTGAGAACTGTGAATTATGTTTTCATATGATATATGATTTTTCATGTGGACATTTTTATTTTCTTTTTGTTGCTTAAAGGCCATGTCAGGGGGTGTTTTAGAAGCATGTTTCCTTCCCAAGCTTTTAGGCAATATAGCTACTCGTATAGACTCCTTTATTCTTTCTAGTAAAAGAATAGAATTGACAATGAAACAGGAACTCAGTTTCCTTCCATGCTTTTCTTATACTCACATAATATCTCCATTTAGCTGTCTTACGTACAAATGATCAGCTTTGGAGACTCCAGTATTCTTCATTAAAGTAGATTGTTGCTCATTTCTTGATCTTTTGGGTGCAAAATTGTACTGTCATTTTTCCCTGTTCTTTACCTCAAAAGGCCACATCGCGTTGTGCTCTCATGAATATTACTGTCTTCCTTGTAAGACTAACATTGATTGCACCACAGTGTGAAAGGGGTCCAAATGGGGTGGAATTTATGAAACAGCTGGTTCCAGTCTATAATAGTTGGGTTTGGGTTTGGATTTTTTTTCCCTCCAGCTGAGAAGCTGAGGTCTAATACCTTGTTGACCTACACCACTATGGGTTGGAGTTCCCCTAAGTTTCACAGGGACCTTATAGAAACCTTTTTTTTTGTTTTATACTTAGGGGTTTTTTTATGCATTGAGGATCTCCTAGAATATTGCACACAAATTCTTGTACTTTACAGAGGTCTAAAATATTGTTTACAGATGGAAAAACTGTAGAAAAGGTCACAGCCAAACAAATGTAAATGTTCCTTCTAGCACCTGGGAATAGACAAGGATGCTGCCCATCCCTCCCAATTGTGACATTTCTCTTAATGAGAGACACTAAGAAGGCTGGTGATTTCTGGCAGGAAAAACAAATGATTCTATTCAGATGAGCTGTTGATAGAGCTTGGTCCATGTCGTGAGATTTTGAACACTGGTCAAACCCATCCCAAAATGCTGGCATTTCTTTCAAGTTCTTTCCTCTGAGCAGAGCCACAAAACGGTTGCCAGATTGGCCTCTTTCCTGTTGCTGCCCTATGTTTGTCTTCTTTTGGGGGATATGGAGACAGTCACCAGGGTTGTTCTCAGGCAATGACGTGGGCTGGTTTCACCAGCTCAAACATCTGCCCAGAAAAATGTTCAGTTAGAGCTGGATAAAACAACTCTTGCTTTTTTTAAATCTCTTTTATGCTTTCTAAGAATTTGCACTGGGTCTGTTCCATCTCAAAGATGTTCTTTTTCCATATTGCAGATTGCCCTTTGTGGTTTTTATCCTGAGAACTGGACTGAGAGACAAGGAAGATGAGGAAGAGGAGTTTGATACTCTTGGTATTGTGAATTTGCTGATTAAAGCCTTGAGAACAGATTAAGCTAAAATTGCAGTTTGGGAAATGTGACCTGATAAAATAACACAGACTTCACTCCCTCCCTGTGGGAATCACTGCCAGCAGCTATTTTTGATACACAACAAGGTAAGACCTCGCTCCACAGCTGCCATGTTTTCAGCTGTCTTTATTGTTCTGAAATGTTCATGTTCCTTGCATGTCTCAGGCCTTAAAACTTTCCCTTGCTAAAATGCAGCTTTTATTTAAGTTAGAGAAGCTGCAAGAAAATAAAAATCTCTGCAATTAGGGGAAAAAAAGATGAAACCTGACTGTTCTCAGCTTCTCTAAATCCTACCCTTCCACTTGGATTTTGATAGAAAATGTCTGGGATTTAGGAAGAAATTTTTGGTTTTCTATTTGTTTTCACTACAGGCAGATGAAACACCCAAAGAGAATAACTAACACCATGTTGGGAGACCACATTTAGATGTATTTCCTCTTGGTCTCAGTGCTTGCCTGCATCTCCACAAGTGGAGGTACTGACCAGGAGACTGGATAGCAGATTTCCTGGGGAAAACTCCAATCAGAGGAGAATAAAACCACATTGTTCCTGTCCCGAGAACTGCAGCAGAGCCCAACCCGTCCACTAGTGACTTTCAGATGTGTCCTGGGTTACAGTTTTTCTCTGTTTCTAAAAAGCGTTCCCTGAACATTCTTAGTGATGGCATGGTGGCCAGCTTCTATTTGCTAGCCTGTGACCATTTGCCTTTGAGGGGACACTTTCTAGGATCCTGCTAATATTCCCAGGCAAAATTCCCTAGCACACCAACCGCTTTTCCATCAGGCCCACCAGGGGATGATGAGCCATTTTTTGTGCAGCATCTGACCAGACAATCTACTTTTGACAGCATTTATCAGAAAAGATGATGAGGCTCCTTCTTATGAAGGCCCTGTTGTCCCTTACATAAGGGAGAGGACTTGATATTGTCTGCCTAAGGAGCGATTTTTTGTGGTTTATCTGAGAGCAACTGACATACCAGAGATTGCCAGGGTGGTAGGATCCTAGAACCCAGCCAGCAGAGGGAATGGCTGTGACCATGAGCCTGTTTCTGTCTCTTCCAGTATTTAAAGTTGCCCAGGGCAACTGAACTGTTGCAGCCTGACTGTTCATCCCGCCTCCACGCTGTGGTTCACCAGGATCATGACACTGTCACTACACAAGAAAGGGTTCCTGGAGGCAAAGCTTTTCTGGAAACTGCACGAAAGTTCTGGACCTTCTCATTAGACAACTGGGAACATTCCTGTGCCAAGAAAGAAAAGTACAGTTAATGACTTATCTTTCCCCTAATCTGTTGCTCATACACACAATGACACAGATGAGCAGACCAAATATTTCTCCTGCACCATGAAAGGGCAGAGGGAATGTCTCTTAACAGTTCTCCTCGTTTGGAGTGCTTGGGAGGGATGAGAATATCAAGCTGAGAGGGGATCTAATTGCAAGAGAGCAAGGGAGAGAAATAGGACTGTCAATGATATCTGCAGTGAATTTTTTTTTTGAGTCTGCAGGACACACACGCAGAGCACATGGTTCAGTGTGATCACATTACCTAGCAATGATCACACTTACCTCCAACTGTACTGGGCAGAGTTTCTGTGTACACCACAACACAGAGGTTTTTTTCAGAAGAAATTTTTCTGAACTCCCAGTCTGCCTGTGGCTGAGTATATAGCTTGGGATCTGGGTCAAATCTTGTTTTATCCCTGTGGATTTTGCCTAATCCTCACTGAGTACTGCCAGAGCTGCTCTAACCTCATTTTTTTCCTTTGGATCCCTCTGATAACATCATCTACCAGTCATGGTTGTTCAGATGTCTAAAGGTTTTTTCCCCTAAAATGATATGTGAATTAGAGGAAAGATGCCAAATACGTGCTGCCCCTACCCCCCCCCCCGGAAAAAGGCAAAGAGAGGGGAAAGACTGAAGAATATTAAAAGGAGAAACTCCTGCCTCTGGTGGGTGCATTTTCCAAGGAAAATAGAAGAAAATATAACAGAAACCAAAAATAACATCCGAATTTCTGCTGCCAGCCCATTTTATGACTTTAAAACCCAGCCATTTTTATTCAGCATAGTTTCTGGGAAGTAAAAAAAAAAGCAGGAGGGTGGTGGAGTAAGGATCCACACACTTCTAATCATATTCAAGCAGGCACTGTACGAAACCTGCTGGAAGCCAGTACTGGTGATGACTGGCTCATTACCATTATATAAATAGTATTTAAAGTGCAGCTGGGCCCTCACATGAGCTGAGACCTAATTGATGCCGAAATATGTTCATTTCAAGTCCTGTGACTTCACGTGGAAAATATTACACTGGCTAATTAATGGCAATGAGAAGAGATGATGCATTGCCTTATAAAACAGGCAACTGAAATGTTGATCCTCCATCCAAGGGAAAAATGGGAGGGGGAAAGAGCTCTGGAAGTTTAAAACATAAAAAGCCCCAACAAAATAAAATGCATGCTCACATGCTCATGGTGATACACACATAATCAAGAAACAAAGACATTCAGGAGGAAATGACTTGTTATTTATCTAATGGATCTCAAGCTCAATCTGAGTTTATTGTATGTCCTTGACAGAAAGACAGCACAAAGACCAGTGTTTATATAAAAAAAGCTCAGAAAAATATAAATGCCTTGATTCTGGCAATTCGGAACACTATCTACCTATTACTCTCTTCAGGCACTTAGCAAAGATGCATCTACCATGTCATTACTTAATGTATACAAATATGAGTTGCCTCAAGCTGGGTGTACAGGCTCGCGTTAACGGGAGAAATTAATTGGGCGTTGTTGTGCAACACAGCAGACAGATAATTACCATGGTCTTCTCTAGCCGTAAATCGTACAAATGTGTGCATGGTTGGCCATACTAAAAGGTGTAGTGAGCTAGGACAAAGGCGTGGCCAAAAGGATTAGAAGATTATGAGCCACATTTTCGTTAAGGCCAATAGGACTAGATCTGTCACCCGTTAGTTACACGACTGTTTATGAATACTGGGTTGTCTCTACCAAGATACAACCCTTCTTCACTCTAGAATACACGAAAGAGGAAATATCCCTTGCAAGTTGCTCAAAGACACAGATGTAGATTGGTCCATGCAGAGATGAAGTCACAGAAGTTAGAAAACCAGCACTAGGTGTCTGGCAGCTTCTCTGCCCTCAGAGGACCATTTGGCACGTAGAGATTATCAAAGCTTTGTCTGAGGATGGGATCTGACGGCTCCTAAATGCTGGGTTTGCCAGTGCCCTCCTAGAAGACTTTATGATAGTGCCACTGATTTTACTGTCAGGAAAAAAAAAATGTCTCCAGATTTCTCCTTTTTTGATGTTGTCTTACATTATTCATAGTAAATCTCTCCTATTTTCTGCAGTTTGACTGTTTTATTCCCCGCCCTGCTTACTCTACGCCTTTTTTTCTGTTTTTTTTTCCTGTGTGGTTTTTTTTTGTGTCTTCAGATCTTTATCCTTTCCACATATATCATATATCCCAGTTCTTTCATCATTTGGAGATGTTTTCTTTGAATTTTATATTGTCATTGTCTTCCATTTAAGAACCAAACTCATTGGTTTTGATCTTCCTAGGTTTTGTGGCTCAGTGACTTGATACCTTTGCACAATCGTCACTGACCTGTCTTGTTGCTAGTTCAAGCCTTAAACCAACGTTTGCCATAGACCTTTGGCTCTTTTTAATTTATCTGCCTTCTAAATCTTATTTTCCCATTAGTTATTTCTGGTGTTTTCTTTTCTTAGGGGAACCAATGAATAGAATTAGACTGCATCCTTCCTTTACGCCATTTACTCCCAGATTATACTCCACAAGTTGTCTTTCTTCTACTTTTCTGCCATGGTTGTTTTTGTGACTCCTCCCAAATTATTGCTGTTTGTAAATTTCATCAAGCACCTGATTATTCCCATTTCCAGTGATAAACGATAACTGAGACTCTTGCAGAATCCAAGTAGGCACATCTGTCTCTATGAAACAATATTTACAGCTAAGGCAGCCACAATCTTTTTTGGAGTAGAATCTCAGGAAATAATTTCTGAAAAGCCAAAAATGCATCATCCGCTCAGATTCATTTCTCAATGATGTTGCAGTATTAGGAAGCATTGTTAATGTGGAGTGTCAAAGACTGGTTTTCCTTCCCCTGCTCCAGTCTTCTGCAACACAAGTGGGTGTTTGTGGATAGTTTAGGGTACCACTTACAGCTAGGATAACACATGAGATAATACAGCCCAACCAAGGGATACATTGCATTAACAATTCTTGTTGATTAAATTATCTGGGCTCTGCCTATTCACCCATCCATCATGATGGCTACTTGTGACATGTGCTGTCCAAACAACCAATGTACTCCCTGCCCCCCCCCCCCCCCCCGCCCCTTAAAGAAAACAGAGCAAAACAAACCCATCCAGACAAAGCTTTCCATTCTGTGTGCATCTGCCCTAGGGAAAAGGATAAAACACAAACAACACCAGGCAGATGGCAGCTATGTTATTTTCTGCCCTACTGGCAGAGACTCAGAAACAATGGTAGTGAAAATGCTTAAGATCCAGGACAGAACAAAATCAAATAATTTCTCATCATTTCCCTTACAACAGTTGAATGTTTCGTATCAACAACTGAGAATGGCATTGTAATGGCCACAGCGGTAAAAATTCAGAATATCTATTTCTGAAACAAGCTTTCCCAGACAAACTTGCTTGTAGGCGTCTGTGGGCATGTATATTGTATGTATTTTTATCTTTACTCTTGCAGCAAACAGGGGTAGTACAGGGCACCTGAGAGTGATGGGGGAGAGTGAACTTTATCCAGAACTGCCTTCATATGATCTTTAAGCCTCCCTTGTATTTGTTGCCATGCAGTTGCACTTCCCAAATTCATGCCAGCAGTTCCTTTAATCACACTCCCACATGTTTTTGTTTTTAAGTATTGACTGCATGGCCTGGGGCAGGCAAAGCAACTGAGACTTGCCACATTTCAGACTCACACCTGCATCTGGGATGCAAGCGATATCTTCCAAGTGTGGTGCGTCTTGGTTAGTGACTGTTCAATAAGCATTGATGGAGAGGAGGGGACTGGAATTAGGCCACCTTGTATAGGTGTTTACCTGAAGTTCTGCACCTGTCTGTGTCCAGTGAACTTGTCTGGCATTTCTCGGATCCCCTGGCTGTTGCTCTATTCACTGCAAACACCATTTGCAGCTACCTAAGCCTGCTCTAATCACTGTGCTGTAGAGCCTGGACAGAGTTCAAAGTGTTCTGCCTGAGGTTGTGAGGAAGATCACCAAAGAAAGTTGTGATTCGAAGCATTATCTCTCAAATCCTAATTAATTTGCCTGTTGGCAGGGATCTCTCTCCCTCCTCTTGTGGTTTAATTTGCACACCTGAAATAATGAATGAAAATAGAGCAGGAGTGAGAGGAAAAAGCAGCTGGGCTGGTGCAGGACTTTGAACACACCCTCAAGAGGGAAGCTCCAGCGTGGATGCTAGCTTGCTTGGTCTGGTGCAGGGGCCTTCTCCAAATTCAGCTCCACCTGAGAGCACATCTTCTCAAGACTCAAGGGTCTGAGATCCCCTTGAGAAATCACTTTTCCTCACTCACTGCCAAGGTAAAAACCTCCATTTAGTGCTCTGCAGAGGAGGAGCCTGTGTGTACAGATGCACATTTGCATGTGCATGCAAGAAATAGGCACCCTTTGAAAACTCTCTGTGAAGTCTTATATGGGCTAATGCCAGAAGACTTCTGAACTTGTCCTCGAACTTTAATAACACAAGCAGTTATAAAAAAATAGTGATGTCCAAGGGACTGAATTAATTTTCATGTGGGATAGTCTGGCATGAATAAAGCCTTCCTCCTATCTCTTTTTTTCTTGTGTCTTTTTAAGCATTGCCATGGATGTTGTTTAAGTCTTATCTTCTACTGGCACGAAAGCTGTTCTCCAAAGATTTCTGGCTTCATGTTGCCTTTTATTGTACTAACAAATTTTAACTCAGTTGAAAAACCAGACTCTCATGATCTACCGTTGCAGTGAACTGGGTACAAAATACCTATCTTAGCAAAAGTAAAATAAACAGGGTGTAAAGTACAGTTCAACAAGATTTTTTACACTCTCCTAATCTGTTGCTTATTATCCATTTTTAAAAAATTACTTGGATTAATATTTTTTTAAAGTTATTGCTAGGCAGGGATGTTTCAGGGCTGAACTGTATCTTCTAAATAGCTTCAACTTAGTGATCTCAGAGAAGTGGCTAAAAACCACCAGCAATCTCCAGCTGCATCTATGGCTTTGGACAAGTTTGATCTGAACCCAAACTCTGACAGATCAGGGCCTGTGCTGTGCAATTTTTCATTAAATGCTCTCCAGCTTTGATTTCTGTAGAGGAGAAAGGAAAGGGTGGCTAGGGGATCAAAGGCGCCAGTTACATCCACACCCTCACGTTAAATCCAAACCCAGTCTCCTTAGGACGTTAAAGAAGACATAGAGGGAAAAACAGAAGAAATATAGGAGGAAAACAAGACGATATAATGTTTGCAGAGAGAAAGGGAAGAGAAGGAATTTGAAGCTCCTAGTCCATTCAAAGTTCAGCTGTGCAAATATAAACCTTACAGAGTAATATACACATTTTTTTTGTTTCATTTTTGGTATATATACCTCCTGTCATACCGCTATTCAGAATGGAACAGGAGGGTCAGTTTTACCTAGTCCCCCTAATGTCACACTAGCAGAGTCATAATGGATTACTTAAATATCAGGCTGATGCCTTCCAAACTGGCAAAGAGAAGATGTGAAATTGAGGAGGATCACAAGATGCCACTGGAAGAAGTGAAGTGGCATCAACATTTTTTGGGGAGGAAGACTAGGCCAAGGAGTGGGATGAGTTCTTGTGGTCTCCTCTGATCAATGTCTGGATAGCCATGCTGTCTCTGAAATATAGCCTATGACTGTAAAAGTTCACTCTGAGGTCGTACAGCCCATAAATCCCATCTGCCTCTGGAGCAAATGATCTCAAGCCTCTTCTAAGTGGGTTCCGGGGAGGGCTTATTTGTCCAAAATTGGTTGCCAAAAAAGCAGATGGGAAATGTGGAGGCAGCTGAGCTGGGCATGGTGAAAGTCCTTAAAGACTCATGTAGTAGAAGAGCGTAGCTTCAGACAGGAGTCCAGACTGGAGGATTTCAGGCCATTTGGTTGGTGTCAGAGTGGTTGTCTGACCTGGAGGGTATAGCTGAGAGATGTGCCACGAGAATAGGATCAGATAAGCCAGTTCTCTGGAGTGTGGGACTGGCTGAGGGAGAGCGGCTGGAGAACAGCCTGTGGACCCTGAGGAGGAGCTGTATCTAGACCAGCAAGTAAGATCTACTGTATCAGACTGGCTTTGTCAAATATATTAATTTCCTTTGCAGCAGACTCTGCCAGAACAAAAGGAACTCTTCATGGGGACCAAAAGCCTTCGTGGGGTCAGTGACAGTTTTGAATAATGGTTAGATTAAGTAATAATTTGTATATGTGTATATATGTATACTAGGCATCACAGACAACTGTGCTATAGATAAGAGTTGGTGCGTGGATGTTGTTAAGGGCCTTGAGCCACTTCTTGAACTAATCTAGGGTTTGTCTTGCCCAGACATTAATGCAACAGCTGTTACTGGGGAAAATACTGCCTTTCTTGGAAGACAGCCAGGTGGTGGTTTGGCCAAGAAGGAGTCAGTTGGAGGTCTCCATCCCTGCATCAGGAGGAGTGCAAAATGAATCAGGTGTTGTGCCATACTCCAAAGCTCTGAAACAGCAATGAAATAGCATTGTAACGGACCTTTAAGGGTGTCAATCTGTAAGTGATGAGACTTGTTGCTGGTGAAATATTATGAAGAAAGTCAGGGGACATTCTCTAAGAATTCGGCTTCAGAGGTTGTACTATTGCCTGTTTTCTGTATAGTGGAAGTCCTGTTTGCCAGTGATCCTCAAGCAGAATAGCATTTGCCTTGGGAGACAGAAATATTCTTTTAGAGTGAAGCCTTTTCAGCAAGGACTGATCTATGCAAACTCCTTTTTAGAAAGGGCAGCTTCGTGTGAGATGGACAGAATGCCAGTCCCCTGCAAACTTTGACTGCCTGACAGATGAATGTTAGCAATAACTGGTACTGGAGGTATTTCCTGCAAGGGCAGGGGATGTTCTGAAGATGTGATTCAAACTCAGCCCAAGTGTTTCTTTTCCATTGCTGGTCTCTCTGGTTTCCCTTAATTAGTCACCTTACTTGTCACTGGATTGTCCTCCAGAAGGACTGTGGAGAATATGTTTACAGTGCCCTGAGCATGAGTCCTCCCTTTGTATCTGCTGAAGTTACAAAAGCAAAACCGGGCCAAAGTCCTTCCCTGGTGTGCTGCCAATAGTTACACTTCAAATCATCTTGGTCTACTATGCCACTTCCCTTTAGCAATCCTTTCCCAAGGCTAAATTAGATAGGGTATAGTCAGTAATTTCTGCAGAAACTTCATGAAGAAAGTCTCCCAGTAGGGAGATGGAAAGAGTGGCTTTTTATGTGTCTTAGTATCTGCATTCATATTGATATGGGGTCTGGAGGCCTCTGTTTGACCTCATGCCTAGGATGGCAACAGTACCTAGTGAAACACATACACAGTCCCCTACATATGCATATCAGCCCCAGCCTGGAGAGTCTACCAGGGAGTTCATTCGAAATCATTCTTTAATTTCACAGACAGTGCCAGCAAAAGAAGCCACACTTGCGAAGCCACTGCAAAAGCCTTATCTGATTGCATTTTATTAATAAGCTGGGCTAGATTAGAATGATTCATCTAGGAGGGAATGCATCCAACTGCATTATCCACACACCAAGGCATGCAACCCTTGCTTTCATTAGGTGAACTATTCCAAAAGGTGCAGGAGAAACAGCATGGAGAAGGGAGGGCTGAGTTTGGAAGCAATGTATTAGCTGATGTGTAGCATCCAAGCGTAACTGTTAAGAGAGTAACAGCTGCTAAGCTACGAGCAAGCACACCAAAGAATGGCATATCTTACACGGAGCCATGAGACACATTGCTCAGAGGACAGACTGTAACCCAGACATGACTGCCTGGCACTAAGGTAATGGCACAGAGCCATTGGGGGCAAAGACCGTGCGGTTTTAAGAGAACTTGCCCAGATGGCTTCTGCCCTATAACCAGTACAGTCATAAACAGCATGTGCTGTTTCCTCATCAACTATCACAGAGGCTTCCCTTGGCCATAAAGAGCAAAAGATTGATTCTCCTTGGCTGATCTTTCTGCTGGACAGAATCTTCCTGATTCATATTCAGATTTAGTAGAATTGGTCTTGTCATTCTCACATTATTAGTTCAGCTGCTCTACTAGGGGAACGTCCAGGAATGGAGAAGAAGGGAAGAGGTTCCAAAACTTAAGACTAGAAAGTCAGACACATATGAATTTGTCTTTTTCTCTCTCACTATGAGTTTGAACCCTGTTTAATGTAACGTCGGCTTTATGAGGCCAATGGCTCCAAAGTCCAACTCCTACACCAAAGGTTCCTCTGGTAATGTGAACCATCATGCATTGCATTTCCCATTTTCTTTTCTGTTTTCATTTGCAACAGAAGCAGTAGGTTAAAGAAAAACACACATGAAAATGAAGCATGTTCAGTCAGGGAAAACACATGGCACATCTACCTCCTTAGTTGTCACCATTATGAATATGTAAGGCTTCCAAAGCCAGAAGCTCACGTCTATCTTGCTAATTACATCAACAGAAGGGAAGCTCCTACAGCATTAAACCAGATCACATTCTTGATTGCTGGAATTCTAATCATTTGTTTTTAATTTTGTAGGTATTTAAACAGATAAGAAGAAACAAAGACACTTTACTGGATCTTTGCCTTAGAACAACTATTCATCTTGCTTCATTTACCTGAGGCTAACAAGTTCCTTTCTTCACCTCTGTCTAGGTGAGGTCTATAGAGAAGGAGTTCCTTGAACTAATACAAACGAACAAAAGGACTTAATTCAAAATCTGGTGCAGGCAAGGAAAATCTTTGCATGGTTTTGCAGATGCCATGGGTTAGATCATAAACAAGTGTTGCTTTACATTTTCAATAGTGCAGTGCTAATCACTTTTGTTTGCAAAAGCACAGATCCAAAGCTTTTGCTTCTCTTGAGAGTGCAATCCTAAACAGGCAAGTCCCCAAAGCCTCTTTATAATGCAACTGCAAACCCACATTCTACTGCACCAGTTCATTGGTTATTCTTTAGTAGTCACAGCCATGTTAGTTCAAAGACAGTTTTAAAAAATGGTCAGAGAAAGCAATGTAACCTGATTTTGCATGGTCATTTTGCACAGAACTTTAAGCACAAATAACAAATATGTAGTCACCTTAAATTCACTCTCACTCTATGATTAAAGAACACTTATGATTACACAGGTTAGAAATAGAAACAATAAGTTAAGCATTTAAAATTAGGATAAATTTACTTTAATTTCATTGCCAGATTTGAACTTGACAAAATGGTCTATCTACTTATTTTCCATTAGCTACTACCTTCCAGAATAGATAATGGACAGGAAACATCAAGCAAGAAGTTGATGTTATGGTAAGCTGTAAGCAAAAGGAGTTGTAATTGAAAGAATTTCCATACCATGGGCACTGCTGAGTGGTTGTCATGTTAATTATATGACCCCTTCTTCTAAAGCAATCTTCCACTTGGATACCAAGTATAACTCCTGGTAAGAGGTCTCTGAAATGCCATCAACAATTGTGCTTTCTGACAAAAAAATAAAGTTAACTAATTGTAAGTACCCTTTGCTGATGAACTGAACAAAATCCCACTGGCTTCTCTTCCCGGAGAGACAGCAAATAACGTGGGTCATGTGCATTTATATTTTAGCACTGACATAACTTTGGCACAGGCTTTGGTTTCTTGCCAAGGTGCCACCTGGAACCAACAGCATACATTTAACACAACACAGAGCAACAGTCACATAAAATTAAATCACAAGACACTGTCCAGACCAGTGCCTTGCCGCTGGCAAAGGGACTTCGGGGATATCTGGGGAAGAAGTATAGGAGACAAGGCAAATATAGCATGATTCCCCTCTTGGGAGTCCTCCCATGACCTCTGTGTGATTTAAAGCCATCCTAGACTAAAGATTATTTCTCAGGTTGCTGGGATTAGTGGCCACCAGGACATATAACTGGTGGACTAATCACATTTTTAGTCCTTGTGTAAGTTAATTTCCATAATACCCTGTGGGAATGCATTCTTTGATTTAAATATATATTGTGTAAAAGACACTTCTATAAGTACAATGACAATCCTTTGCCTGTTAAATTCACTAATGTTCTGCTAACTTCATTATAATAGAGAAGTAATTACTAATTGTTCCCTATTCACTTGCTTTGCATAATTCCTAATTCTATAGGATTCTGTCACACTCCTTTTAGCCACCCCTTTTCTAAGTAGAAGCTCTTTAAGCCCATTCAGTGCCTCCAGGCAAAACTGTAGTAGCATGACTTTTACAGCATTATAGCATCTTTTTTTAGTGGGGTGGGACCAGAACTCCACTCGATTTCCAAGTGGTGACACACCCGTGGTCTATACCATGGTGAAACTATATTCTCTGGTTTGGTGTCAATTGCATTCCTGATATTCTGTGGGCCTCTGTGACTGCCAGTGGGCACTGAGCTGACGTTTTTACACAACCAACTGTCATGGCTCCAAGATCTCTCTGTGAATAGAAATAACTAAATTATAGCTCATCTGGGTAGTGAATCTTCCCCCACCCACGTATGTGTTGCTTTGCATTCATCAAAACTGCACTTTTGGAATCGAAGTCCCTGATCACTTTGTTTCATTAGTAACAACAGCAGAGAAGTGGCTCATCTGGTAACAGGGAGCCAGGATTACTCTCACTCGAACAGATTAGTAGTTAATAATTCACTGATATAGCAATCTACAACTGCATTTTACATATATGGCCGAGGTCATTTTTCACCTCTGCTTTAGTTTGAATCAGGCACTTATTCACCAGGCATCTTGTAGCATAATGTATAATAGATGGTTTATAACTGAACCAAGGCCAACTTCACATCCAGGTGGGAGCAGCACTGCCTTGGCAACCTGGGCAGTCTCCTCAAAAAGCGCTAAGAATTGAAATTGCCAGGAGGATCTGTCTTCCAGTCTTCTTCCTAGAAGCAGTGCATTCCCAGGATGGCTCAAGATTTTGAAAGTTTAGCGGGTCTTCACAGTTATGAAATGGGTGGGAGCCTCCATTCTGCTATTTCGTGATGGCTTCAGTTCTTTTTTGCTTCCTTTTCTCTTCATGCCTGTTTTAAAAACGCAGCCACGTCCTGTAAACCACCAGCTCTTCTAAATCTTCTTCCGAAAATCTAGATGACAATATGGAGGCAAAATTCTGTAGGACTGGGTGTTAAATTAATTACAGATTGTTCTGGTTATCTTTCATTGTGTTCCTTCCTCACACTGACATACTTTCTGCAGACACTGAAACTCTGGATCAGGATCTGCCCTGTTTGGTATTGGTTTGCACAGAGCCTAGTCTGACAGACACTTGATTTTAAAATGTGAGCAAAAGATATTTTAAAGGATAATACTACAGCTGTCACAGGAAGAGCTGACATAGTGTATTTTTGGAGAGGAGATAAAAGAAAGAAGGGGCAGTCGCATTGCTTTTCTGCAATAGCAATGCCCCTGCCACTATCTTTCTTATCAACTTCCCAGCTTTTCCTCACAAAATGTTAAAATGCTTATAACAACAAAGGATCTTTTTTTTTCCCACTAAACTTGCTGCCTTTTCAGTAACTTTCCCATGATCAACCAGGGTTAGAAATGACAAATATGACACTGTGCTCTCCTGGCTCAAATGTGTTTTCACCCTTCAAAGATCATCATTCCTATCTCTGCCACCAGGCTGGTGATATCGTGCCAAGATGTTTCCTCCTCTGGAAAATAAATGTAATTATTTTGGAACCTCCTTCACAAGTCTGTTGTGGGATCTGCTGACACAATGCAGTGTATAAGAGCTGGACAATATTATGATTATTTTTCTTATTCCACCCAAAATTTAAGAACTGATTTGCAACCCCTCTTCCTTCATTTTTTTCTTTTTTCCTTTCATGGAGGAGGCCGAAATCAGCAGCTGATGTGATCTGCAAGATTTACGTTTTATTATTTAGCTTTTCCAAAGCCTCAGCAATTGTTTCTTTCCCTTTCTAAAATACACATGCAGCTCTGAGGACAAGTCAAAGGCTGGAGAGCTATTTTTGAACAGCTTTCTACGCTTATTTTTATTTTATTCCTTTTTCTGTCTTTGCACCCCATCCTTAACAAAGGCTGAAATGAATGGAATTCCATTTTGGGAAGGCACGAGAAACAGATGCAAATACACATGCATTGGACAAGGCATTCTCTGAAACATCTCCAATTGGAAGAGCCAATTTAGAAAGACATTTGATGCTAGCAGCCTGTTGAATTACTACCAGCAGGCACTGCAGGATAACTGTTCATCTAGCTATATAAATAAGCAAATAAGTGTCATGCACAAGTAAATATACATGTATAAAAGTGTGTATATATGTTCCTTGGAGCAGAATTGCAAAGCTGGAATTAAAATAAGTTATCTCTGTATGTCGCTTTTAAAATTTTATTTCCTGATTACCATGCTTAATGCTATATACAGAGGGGGTTTTGAAGAGTTTTCTGATTCTCAGCACCTCCTCTTCCTGCATTTTCATGGGATTTCAGTCCAGACTTAGATGAAGATATTGTAGGACTTAATTAAGCCTGGTGCAGTGCTCATAAGGTGGGTGGGATCCCTGGAGGGTTTTCATATTCTCAGGTTTCCAAATTTTAGCAAGAAATTTGCAACAGCCTTGCCTAACCCCATAGCTGTTCTAGCATCTGGAAGCAGCTCACATTTCACCTGGGAGATGTCTGTGGAGGAATTGCCCATGGAGGCAAGACATCTCCTTCACACATGCGGAAAATGACAGTCCAGAGCTTTGAGCATTTTGTTGTCAGGCATAACATATCTGGTCTCTGGTGGATCTGGCCCCCAAGTCCTGAAGATCTGGCCAATTGTATCTGCAGAGAAAAGCAATGGGAACTTTCTCCATGTATCAGGCTGAAAGCTAGAGAATTTGTCTTCCATGGCCTGACAGCCGGGGGCCAGCTACGGTGATGAATATTTGTCTTCTTGGAACTAAGTTGTGATTCCAGTTCATTTGTGTTTCAATTATGAGAAATTTGACTCACTCTGGCCCAGAGATGAGCTGAACTGGTGAACAATGCTTTTCAGAGGATCCAAGCAGCAGAGCTCTCTCCACATGAATGATTGTAAGAGCAATGCTGTAGGGGGACCCACCTGGAGACTGACTTGAAAGGTAAAAGAGGTTGAGATGGTGGGTCCCAAAAAATCAGCAGTGTCTGATGTGTTATATGTAGCCCTGCTGGACAGTGTTTACCCCAAGAAGAGAGGTGGTATTTCTGTGGGCACCTCTTGCTTGACTATTGTCAGCACATCACTACTTTACTGTGATACGATAAGGTACTGTGATGCTGCAGTCAAACTCCATGCCCACATCTACAAAAACCCCTCAGTGTGGCCCAGTTCCTCAGAATTTTACCTAGCTCGTCCTTCACTGGTAGGAAACACTGACAGGTTTTAGACTACTCAGTGCTGGACGTTTGGTCCAGGCACTCCTGCGGAGACGGATTGCACAAAATGCAGAGAGAAGTCAGACCAGACAGTGACATAAAACAGCTGAGTCCTTTTCATTCTCTTTGGATCTTGTGGAGCTCCTTGCAAAAAATCCAAACATCACAGGACACCAGACTCAATGCCGAGCACTAAGCAGACCATTCCTTAGGGGTGACAGTAATGGGCAGATTTAGGTCAGAAAGGAATAAAATGGCAAGAATTAGAAAGATGAAAGCCTCTTGTCCTTCACAGCTCAAGTGGACTCTCTAGGAAGACACGTATTTGTGACTCAGCTGTGTAAGGCTCTTCTACTCCTGGCCCCAACAGCAGCCCGAGACGGTCTTCCTAGTTTTCCCAAGCACTGTGATGTCTTGCCAATATCAAAATGACCTCATCATCTGCTGGCTGCTTTGGAGTGAGGAGAAGTAACTTGAATGGCTCTCATCACCTGCAGTTCAGCTTCTGCACGTGCCTGTACAGGCTGTGAGGAGCTGGAGAATCAGTCCTTTACTCTGCTGCACTTTCCTCATCTATAAAACAGCAATCAAGACCTTTTAGTTCTTCCTCTAGTAGTGGGCTAGAGACTTAGTGTAATAAAATGATACTGTTGTGATCATTTTCTGTGATGTGATTGCCTCTATTAATACAAAAGTTCTCATTTTAATCTAGGGTCTATTTGATAGGCTCCAAAGAGCAATTGTGATGTGGCATATGTTTTCTTACCTTGCTTAGATGGTCATATACAAGGATACATCTTGAAAAAAACCTTGATTCTGGAACAGAAAGACAGCACAGATTTTGCATTTAAATTTAGTCTTTGGCTGAACTTGGGAAATGTGCTATATATTCCAAGAGACAGCACTGTAACCTTTAGTCCTATCCCTGGTCTGTTTCTTGACTGAATTTAACTTTAAAATATACTGGCTAGCAATATCCACCAGGCGACGCTAAAGTAATCTGAGATTCTGGGGCACATCAAAGCCCTGATCACACCCTCCGTGTCATAATCCTGCTCCTTAATGTAGCTTCAGGCAGGCAAGGATGTTCGCAAGGGGCAATCCTGTGCCATGGAGATGCGGTATGATTTTCCCAACTCCAGAGATGCTGGTTTGATTTGTTGGTCCAGCGCAACACAGCCCTTCATCCCTCTTAGCCTGAGCACAGGGTCAGGGTGTAGGTGGTCATGATTTTACTGTAACTCCTTTGCCTGTGTGGGCTTTATGGCCAGAGGGCTGTGAAAAGGAGCGTGTGTGTCTGGCAGGCTGAGGGAGGGAGGGAGCTCCAGGCATGGATGTGATGACAGTAGATGGTGAAATCATTAGCCCGGGATTATAGTGAGAGATGAGGCCTGAGCCACAAGAGCAGAATCTGTATCCAGAGCTCGGGGGTGGTGTGGTTGGGCTTGGGCCCATCTCAGATTCAAACTTTAGTGCAAAATTCAGCAAAAAGACCCACACAGACACGAGGGAGTGAGACCACTATATTCGCACGTGCAGATCAGCAATAACAGCAGAGGGGATGCAGAGAAATACCTGCCAAGTAGTACTCTTTTTTCTTTTAATTTTATTCTTTCCTCTCCCCCTAGTGGGAAAGGTCCTTCCAGTATTTACATTGGATCTGGCACCTTGATTTCCTTCTCACTGAGACATTCCACCCATCCTCAACACGATGAGCAACACAGCTCTGCCATGCGATAATCGTGGTGACCCAGCTCTCTGGATTCCTCCCTTGGAGAGCAACTGTCCAGCCTGCCTTGGATAGGACAAATCTCCTGTCAAGGCAAAGACAGCTGCAGGGTAATTCAAAGCCAGGGCACTCAAATTCAACCTCCACTGGAAAAAAAAAAAAAAAGGTAAAAATAAAAGTTACATTTAGATTTCAGTCAAGATTAGAATTTCTCAGGTTCAGGCTTGCTTTAATAAGGGGCCTGAATCAGATTGCTACACTGAAACATCCCGTCCCACTGGGGATATTTCAGATTTGGAGTGAAACCTTGTTTCAAGCGCCACAGGTCTGAATTCTTTTCTAGTAATAACTGCATATCCTGTTTGAATAAACCAGTAATGAAGGTAGTGGCTGGTTAATATTGTGGTTGTTTCTGTGCTTTACGACAGTGTATCTTGCAGTGTTTAAGAACAAGGTTTTGGAAGACTGGGTAGCTAGGAGAGAAGTCTCAATCACTAGTGCTGCTCTGGCAAAATATGAAAAATAAGAAATACTCTGCCTTGCCTTATTTGTTGAAAATTATTGGGATGACCCTTGCTTTATGCCTTTGCAGTGATTATTTCAGAAAGAGTCATCTGAAGAGCAGGAAGTTGATAGTAGATAGGGCGTACTGGAAACCATCTGGGAGGCATACACACTTCTAATTCTTTGAAGCATTTAATCATCCTTCTGAACAGAAGTCCACTCTCCTAAGGACAAAGGTCTATGCCAGACAAGGAGCTTTCCTCCTGGGCCATTAAAGTGCAGCTGGAATGCTGCAAGTATGTTATTGCTGCAACCACTTCCACCTCAGTCTTTACCTACTGGGTGTAAACTGATTGGAGGATTTGTATCTTGGAGGGCTGAGGTTGGTTCTGTAGATGTTTTGATCTATCGCTCAATGGAAAAAGGTGGGAGCATAAGAACAACTATTGCTTCTTAGGCCAAACAGCCATCCCCATTCACAGAAACTCTCCCCTGACACTAAACCCCAGAGGGTTCCTGAAGAAGAACATGGGCAGAAAGCATTCCTGCAGCAGTCTTTTCTTTGACTGTCCTCGCAGTTGCCAGTCGCATGTATGACTTTCATGTAATGGCTTCCCATGGATGTCTCCCTCACAAACTGGTCCAATCGCTTGCTGAATTTGGTGTCCTGAGGCAAGGAGTCCACAGCTGAGTCACCTGTTATGGGAGGAGGTATCTTTTTTGTTCTGAACCTGCTTCCTACTAGTTTAACTTGATACCTACCTTTCCTTCCCATCATGCACACAGGAAAAAACCAGTCTTCCCTGGGAATGGGGTCAACTGGGGACATGAACTCTTTTCATAAACTACAGTGGAAAATTTTCCCCACAATGCTTCTAAGCCACGATGAGATGAGTTCACAGAGTCACATAAGCTTGGACCAGAGACAACTCCACACAGGGGTTGAGATGTGCAATGACGTATGGGACTGGACTGGGCTGGCAGAGCAAGATGGCTACTTACACTGTCTTCTAGTAAATCTATTTTGAACTTGACATGCAGGACATAGTTTCTGCTCTCACCAGGCAGAATAATTTGCCGTTGCTGTTTTTCATTTGTTTAGTAAATACAACAATCCATCCCAGATTTTGACCTTTTACAGAACTGAAGTGTAAACAACCACCCAGAGAACCTAGAACGGATGGAAGATTTGGGAAGATGTCTCTACAAAATATGAAGACATTCATTTTCCAACTGAGCAACTAAGCTTTCAGGTTTTGTGGACTGTATGACAGCACTAATTGGCAAGCACTAATTGGCAAATTTAGAAACTAATCCTGCAATGCAGAAGTAAAATAACCATTCAGTAATAATCCCTCTTGGAACAAAGACAGGGAATTCAATATCTTTGCAGAGTCCAAAGTTAGACTGGGGCCATGGGTTTAGTGAATGACTTCTCCAGGGATTGCATTTGTAAACCATAAACGGATTAAGAAAACCCACTCCTGCAAAATAGCCTCATCACAGTCAATTTTTCCCTTACTTAAATCCTATCTGCATTTGTGCTGTAAATTCTCCAAGAGTCGTGGTAGCAAGGAATCTTCTTGCAATGCAATGTTTTGCTTGATCAAGCAATGAAGGGAGGAGAAAAAGAAAAGAGCAAGAAAGAGATGTCCTACAAAACAAATAAATGGTAATGTTTGGTTTGGTTTTGTTTGGATTTGAATGTTTGTTTGGTTTTGAATATTTGTTTGTTTTTTTAACCCCAAGAGCCTTCCTAAGTGTCACCAGGGCTCTGGGAATCATTGTTTGAATGTTCTTCTTTGTTATCAGAGATTGCACCCCAGCCACATTGTTAGAAAATACAAATACAGTGGATTCGGACAAAGACACTTCAATGATTGGTTAGACACCGAGAGTATGTGGAGGAAAGGAGAAAAAAGATCTTGTAGCTAGGTCTCTCCCCGGGGAAAAGTCATGATAGTCAGGTATCTGGCATATACAGCCCGAATGATCTTTAATGCACAAGTTACAGACATGTTCCTTGTTTCTGTGTCCATATCTTTCAACCCCAAAAAGATCTGATCTTCATGAACATGGCTTATGAAGGTGGAAGATGTATGACTGGGGAAAATCATTGTACCCCTGTTATTGATTATGGTATCCATAAGGGAAGCCTACAACTGTAAGAAAAAAAAAGAAGAAAAAATATAACAAAAAAAGAAAAGTCAGCATAACTTGGAACAAATGGCAAAGAGCCACAAACATATATGTAGGTTTATGTAGAGTATTATATATATATTATAGATAGAAGAAAAAAGCTTTACCGTAAAGCAAAAAACTAACCCTTCTACTGTTTGAGCAGGCTATGTCCAGCAATCAACTCTGTGAGTACCCTTCCCCTCAAAGAGTTGCTTTGGTTGTTGAGAAGAGGACTGAGAGCAGATTTGACAGGAATGCTTAAACTGAATGGAGAAAACACTGTGAAGTGGATACTGAACAACTTGATGTTACCTAAAATGTTGGAGAAATCAAGGACAGTCAGACTTGATCTTTCTGTGAGGTGAAAAATTTAAGCCTGTTTTTACTATAAAAAAGGAAGCAAAGAAAAAAAAAAGAAAAAGAAGAAAAAAGTAGAAGGAGAAAATTCCTTTGTCAGGTCACATTCTAAATGCCTATAAGGTCATTCTGTCCTAATGGTGCTTCTTCTGATGTGTGCACCTGCTCAGTGAAAACTGTGCTGAGCTCACTAATTCGTTTCACAGCATCACTGGTGGTTCGCTGTGTGTAACAAAGCCCAGGCAATGCACATGCAGATGCTAGATGCTGAGTTCATTGCTGAGAAGACTTTAGGGGTGAAGGTCAGATACAATCACACAGAGTTGACTTCCTTTTTTCTTATTTTTTTCTTTTTTTTTCCTTTCCTAAAAACAGTTGTCACTGCAAGACTACACGGTTACTGAACTGGCTGGTTCAGTCAACAGAGGGATGCTGAATCATAGACACAATGATCTGGATTTTTAGAGGTATAGCCAAGTTGTATTAATGAGTGAGACACCCTGAATTCTCTAAGCACTTTGCATTTTTCCATCCTATCTGAGAACATTCTCATTCTTTGTTCACTTACTAGAGGCCAACATCTCTACAGTATCCTTCCTGGATCCTTACTCCTAAGGCTTACTCATGGCATTCTAACTCTGTTGTACCTACCATGTCTTTCACTTGAGTTTATCATTTTCTTATATCCCTGTGGTATGATCCTATCGTGTCCACTGGAACTTTTTTCTCAGCTCTGTATCAGAAAGTCCTCTGATGTGGTGGTTGAAGACTCCATACTTTGTTTTACCTTTTCATCTTCTGCTGATTTTTTCACATAGCATTAAATAATTTCACATATGTGCAATGCCTGAGGTGAAACATGGTGGAGAGATGTACATATGGAGATTCTTTGCATAATCCTAGCTGATTTCATCACAATTCTACTCCAAATACCAAATCAGTTTTTTCCATATGGAACAACCAAATATCTGCAAATGAGCTTTGATTGTGGCATGACAAAGAAGGACAATAAACCACTAAAATCAGAGGAACCCTCTTCTGAGTATAAATGGGTAGATACAGGATGCTAGTGGTAAAACGAGATCAAGGCCAGTGTTAAAGGCTGGCTGAACAAGGAAAGTCCTTGAACCCCGTGAGTCTCGCAGCGCCAAGGAGTCTTCCCACTGAGCCAAGCTGGTGGAGGAACACTACTATAAGAGCTAGAGGAATATTGTGTTGTCTTTTCCATTCATGTTGGTATGTTGCTTAAATGTCATCCTCTCAAATGCATCTGTGAAGTTGAAAGAAAAATTATTCCAGTGCATTTCTTGAAGTAGATTGAGCAGAAAGAAAGTAAAATAATTCCGGCTGTGAATAGTGCCCAAATAAATTGATTTATAAGTTCTTTTTATATTTAACAAATAGTATTTAGTAGCACAGAGTGCTGCAGAGTATGGTCTTCCTTAGGTAACAGTGCAGGTCTAGAATCACACCCAGGGTTTTCTAGTCCCTGACTTTGTTATCTGCTGAGTAAAGGTGATTCTGAGAAATACTAGGACATACTTGATCCATGGAGAGTTGCATTCTGTCTTCCTGACGTCATAAGCTAGCTGAAAGCCACTCAAATTGTGTCCCAAGCTCACTCAAAACATGAACTGATCTCATATGAAGCTGGTATCAGGGTCCCTAGAAGGCATCCTGGTCATGTTTCTGCATATTAGGCATCTGCGAGGGGACTAAACTCTGCATGCAGGGACTGAGTTTGGGTAGTAATTACATTAAAAAGAAATAACACCCGTAGAAGATAGTCTGAAATCTTATTCCCACTTCCCCTTTCTCCTCTCATCTACCTGCAGGTGCTTCTGAATTAGAAATCTTCTGGATGCATCCCATGGGAGTCAGCAGCGAAAGCGTTGTCTCCTGTGAGATGCAGGCGCCAGCTCTTTGGGGATGTTCAGATCTCTGTCTAGACGAGATAACATCCTTCTCTGAACCCAGGAGCTAACCCCAGGGGGATCCATTATTCGGGTATAAAACACTAAGAGAAACTTGTGCTGCCTGCAGCTTCCTTTTCCTTTCCCTCCTCCCCGTGGGAATTTGCTTGGTTTAACCCTTCCATCCCTATGAGGCAGTGTCTTCTCTGCTCAAAGCCGTGACTGTTTATCTTTCCACCCTTCAGGGCTCAGTACTCTGCACCTGCAAAAAGAGTGCAGCTGGCTGAACAAAGGCAGGTAAGCCTTTGGAATCGTCTTTAATGTGAAGTCCAAACCCAGAGAGACCTCCTTCTCTTCCGGTAGAGGATAAAAGCTCTTGGACTAAATCTCCAGTCCTGCCTATACTGCCCAGACAGCACGAACCACCTGCCAGTTTGCTCTATGAAAGCACCTAGGATTGTTCCTGAGATAGAGGACTATGCACAGGCAGAGTAATGGGGTTACGTAAGGTAACAGAAGGAATATGAGACACTATTCTGATCTACTTTAAGTAACACCGTGCTCCCAGGAAGTCTCATGAGCTAGGGTAACTTTGATAAGGTTAAGGCATGGCTTACGTTCTGGGTGGCTGTAACTGGGGGTAAAGGGTTTCCCCAAGAGTAAGAAAGATGTAAAACTAGTGAATGCCATCAAGACCTGCATTTTTATGATTCTGGACTAACCAAAGGGCTGCACATACCTCTTTCATGTTTGTCCTGACCACGAACAGGCCATGGACAGATGTAACTGATTTTACATGAACTAGTATTACGGTGCAAATTCATCAGCAGACCTTTTGTAGCTTCATTTCATGACCTTTTTTTTTTTTACTCAGTGTTCAGCACTGAATTGCTACACCCGTTAGATTCTTGCAAGTTTCTTTATACATGGAGGTCAATTTAGTATCTCTGCTTTCTGGTTCTGCTCTGTGCATCACATCTGATTCACCACCGTGAAATAGCTAGATCAGAGTAGTAAAATTTTTGCTAGCAACAATGTAGAAAAATCAAACACTTTTTATAAATGTTTCTGCATTTAGAAAGAAGTAGGATGCTGCACTCCTATCACATGGAAATAGTGAACTCAGATTCCCATCCTTTAGTAACTAAGTATGGTTTTATACAATTCCAGTGATGGATAAATACTCTTAAATCGGTAGGCCCAGATAACTTGCACCCAAGACTCCTAAAAAAGGTTGTCTGAAGTGTTCTGTAGCCAGCTCTTTTTAGTTTTGAATAAGTCTTGGCCTACTCAGTAAGTTCCAATAGATCAGAGTAGCTAATTTTGTGCCAATATTCAAAAAGGCCAAGTAAGATGACCCAGCTAATGGTAAGTCAGTTAGCCTAACCCCAGCCTTGGGCAAAATAGAAAGCACAAAATTGGTAGTCAAATAATGAACAATTAGAGAACAAATCTATTTAATGTCAGTCAACATGGTTTAATAGAAATGGGCCACGTAGAACCAACACAATTTCATTCTCTGATGAGATCAAAAGTTTGGTTTGCAAATGTCACAGTGCAAAGATAATGGACCATTGTAGGGACTTTATCCTGCTCCATATGCTCCTTTCAAAAACATCTTGCTCTGTCTAATTCCAACAAATTCCTCACTAAATGGAACTGACTAACCAGGTGTAGAACAAAACCTTATGAAATAGGGCACTTTTACAAATTAAAGTTTCGTGGATAATATAGAAGAGGAGATGTGCAGATCAAATATTTTCCTGGTGTTATCCAATAGCTTGATCAGATAAAACTGCAAAGAACTAGCTGGAGTGTTCACCTATCTTTTCATTTTTATTTTTTTAAAAGTACAGAACAATCCTCCCACACACAAACATTCTTGCCATGCAAGGAAGCAATGGAAAAGATGAAAAATAGGTGAAAATCTGAATCTTAGCCTAATTTTAACCTGATTGAGAACAAAAACCTTATTTCAGCCCCTCACAAAATGTTCTGAGGATATATTTTTCACTTGAAATTGAAGTGACACTTTGATTAAGTCGTTAAAGATGTAGCAAACAAGATGCTGGATAAACTGAGCCTATTCGTGTGAAGAGCATACATGGGAACAAAAAAAGAATTTTTTAGATACTTTTAAAAAAGAGGACTGTTTTCTTAATAGTGGTGGCTCTGAAAGGGTCATAGTGGGCAAGTAATTAAACGTGGGAAAACTGTATTCAGAGAGTAGTTATCAATGGTTCACTAACTAAATAGAAGGATATAGCAACAAAGTTCTACAGGGATTTGTTCCTGCTTCCTGTGCTATTCAGTATTTTCATTAATGATTGAATGATGGAATACAGAGTTTGTTATGAAATAATGATACTAAGCTGGGAGCAATTGTAAATATTGGAAGGCAGAAGGACTGTTTAGTAGGATTAGGACAAAATGGAGAAATGATCTGAAAAAAATAAGGTACTCTTCAGTAAGAATGAGTACAAAGGTTCATTCCTTAGGCAGCAACTATCATTTCCCAAATCTAATGCTCTCTGGGTAATGAAGGTCTGGGGTTGTAGTGGACCATAATCTGAACATGAGTCAACAGTGTCGTAATATTACAAAAAAGACAAACAGTGTGGGGGATGTATAAACAGAAGTGTCATCTGCAAAATATATCCTTTCCTGCAGCTCAACATTGATAAAGCCTTTGTTGGAGGGTTTTCCAAAGTCCTACAGGTAATTCTGAACCAGTGAGGCCAAACAACTGGAGGAAGTTGAGAGGCAAGTGATGAGGTTGGAGGTTGAGAAAACATGACCTAGAGACAAAGACATGGTTTAACTTGGATTGTAGGTCTGTAAAAGCATGCTCCAGAAAAAAATGCTCTGTTTCTCATGAAGAATGCTCATGAAGACCAAAGTCATGGCTTAAACATCGGGATAGAATCCCAGATAAGCGTGAAGAAAAAAGAGCTTTCTAATCAGAGGGTAGTGAATCACTCGAGTGCATCGCTTGGGGTGTTATTCCCCTGGGAGGATTACTGGAATTCTTCAAGAATGAATTAGAGCAACATTGTAGAGATAAACCAGCTGGAATCGATTCTGAATTGGGACAGAGAGATGAGCTAAAAAGGGATCTTAAAATCCCTGTAATGTATGAATATCTTAATGAAAGAAACAATGCCATAGATGTTATAACAGTTCTGAAAAGAGTGCTAATCAGGAGAGTTATGAGACTTAACATACGGATGAGCTCTGTATGCAAATGGCACCACTGTTATTGCTTTCTTCAGTGGAATGGTGTAAATTATAATGGAGAAAACATTTCACTGAGGCTTAAGGTTTGCAGGGAAAAAGTAAGTTATCTTTGAAATTGATTGGTAGTACTTTCAGTCAAAGGAAGTGGAAATATTTTTTAAATTCATGAAAAATTCTTGTTTAACATCATCAAATAAATGTATTTCCTTTATTGTTTTGAAATTACATTATATTTTAAAGTTTATGTTTTTAAAGAAAAAAGTTTCGTAGAAGATTGTAAAAGTGTCGAATCACTTCCAAGCAAAGCTTAATGCTTTTCTTTGTTCCAGAATTAATTTTGGGATTTTGTTCTCAAAAAAAAAAACCCCAAAAGAATTATGAACTAAAAATCTCAGTCCAAAATAATTTTTTTTTCCAGCAGTATTTTGCTTGGTGATGGAGCAGAAAAACTCATTATTCCCTTGTTCTATTTGTCAAGCCTTTTGAGATCTGGGAGAACCTTGGTTCATACCAGCTGTTCACCAGCCCATTTCAACTACTTCTCTCTGGGCAGTCTTGATTAAGACTATCCTCTCTTCTTTGGACTGCAGACTTTGTCTCTTGCCTGCTAATTTGCAGCAGTCAGGGTGGTAGCTAGTATATTCTTCTACGTCTCAAGCTTTGCCAGGGGAAGTTCAGGCTTGACATTAGGAAGAAGTTATTCACTGAAAGGGTGATTGGCCACTGGAATGTGCTGCCCAGGGAGGTGGTGGAGTCACCGTCCCTGGAGGTGTTTAAGGAGAGATTGGATGAGGCTCTTAGTGCCATGGTGTAGTTGACAAGTAGGAGTAGGGGTAGGTGTTGGGTCATAGGTTGGACTCGAAGATCTCAAAGGTCTTTTCCAACCTTATGATACTGTGATACTGTCTTAATATCATACAGAGGCATAAAAGGCAATGAAAAATTGGCAAGGGTGAAGACAAGGGCCTTGAAGGCCCAAAAAAAGAGATGATAGCAGATGAAATGTAGTGGTCTCACACCTAGAAAAGCATGGTAATATTTTCTTTAGATTTCAAGCTGAATGGATCTATGATCTGTCAACAAATTCTTTCCCTTCTTTTCTTCTTTTCCATCATACACATCTTGTGGACAGTAGATCCTTTCAAGTGTACTTCTCACCCTTCAGTGAGAAGGAAAATTGTCTGCTCTGCCTACAAACAGTACTGTAGCAAGCAGCCTCAGCAAGCTCACTTCCACTTCCTTCTCTGACCAGTTCTAACCACTCACTCCACAGCTTGGCATTTATCAGTGGGTCTCATAGGGTTTGTGAAGGTTTTCACACCCTCTCCTTCCATTTTGCTCTGCTCAACTGTTTTTTCCCTGAGATCCACTTCTCAGTCAAGTATCTCCATGAAGAGATATTAGGCTTTTTCTCCCTCAGTAACTAGGCTGCTGTTCTTCAGGCAAGAACCTTCTTTTGAAGTGAGGGTATCAGAATTTGTCCAACAGCTGCAGAGACTCCTGAAGGACAGTTTCTGATAAGTAACCCTGTGGGGTGTTGCTTCTGTATTTGGGCACCCAATTTTATTTCTGTAGTTGCTCACTTGTGCCTTTAAATGCGAGCCTTGAAGAGGGCTCCTGCTTGAGGCAACTTCTTTGTAGTCGATTTATTTATTTTTGGTTTTTTGAAGTACAAGGTGCCTGTCTTCTCTCAGGCAACATATGTAAAATCAAGTGTCTGAGTTAGGTCTTGCTTGCACCAGGACTCATCGACACCAGCTGCGAAGCTCTAGGAGTATCAAGCCAATGTAAACATGCTCAGAACCAAGCCTTGTGGATTTCTGGATATCTTACCAGGCAAAATAGAAAAAAAGAGTATTTAAAAAAAATTTCTCTGCATCCCCTTCCCAAGCAAATCTGTAAAGCTACATTCCTTCTCCAGCGCTTATTGGACATGGTTTCTTTTCTACAAGCAATGAAAATTAATACAATTATTTTTCTTTGGGGTACTCTGCAATTGTCATTTAATTCTGTGGCCTGTTAATGCAACAACCTCAGTTTGTTTTAGCTTGTCCCAGCAAGTTATGGAAAGGATATCGTTTTGAAGACTTCTGACAGCAAGCCCACTTTGAGGTCTACCCCAGGAAGCTTTCAAGAGTTGTATTTTCTGAGTGACTTCTGCAATTTGAAGGCATGGAAATAATCTGTTCCGGTGGCCAACAGGGTCACAACTGCAGATCAAACTTCTGTTCAAGCATCAGCAAGGACATCCCAGTGACTCTTGTGTTGTCCTTCATCCCTTCTCCTGACTTTATTGCCACTTGCTGCACCTAAGCGTTTCCACAGTGTGTTTCATTTGGACTGCTGATTAGCACGTTGGGCCCTGAACCTTTTGTCTCTCATGGGCCCAGCCGTGATAAGACACAAAAATGAACAAATGCCTTTGACTGTCCAGAGCAGGAATTGGTATCAGATCACCAAGGTTATTTCCTACCCTTAGCACCGCTGTCCGGACTGTGCTACTCTCAGTCACAAGAGACCATGGAGAGTTTTGGATGATGGCAGGACCACTTTACCCAGCTGTCTGCATCACCTTGTTGAATTGTCCAAGGGCCTTACAGGCAAGCTGTGACAATGGACCAAACCCTATTTAAGTAAACTGAGGCATGAATTGACCTTCAGAATGGCTTCCAAAGAAAAGAACTAATTCTCCCAGACCAGTGAAAGGATTCTGGAGGATGAATCTGAGACCAGACAGTGCGTATATGTTTCGTTATAAAGTCGACATGAACGTAACAGATGGCACAGAATGTCTCTTCACAATATAATGTATATCTCCTGTAACACTGTACGCTGTTCCATTTCTCTCTGAAATAAAAAAGTGAGCATTTCAACCCATCTGAGAGCAAAAGCAAGGTGCAAGGAGTGTCTATCTTCAAACAGGATGAGCAAGTGCTAATGAAAACCAAAGGTCCAGGGTGAGTGTGTTATAAAGAAAAACCTTGCCTCTGGAAAGGAGTTTATGTTCCCCTGAAGCCAGGAGTAGCTGCATTTGTATCAGCTCCACAGCATATCTGATATCGATATGTCTGGGTTGTCTTTGAAAACCTGGCTCTTCCTTCTGATAGATAAATATAAACGCAGATTATTTTCACCCATCTGCAAGAGAAATCATTATGAAATTAACCAATGATCAACCAAACCACATGGGGAGCTCAGAAAGGTTTTTTAGGCTTTTTCAGATGACTGGCTGTTCTTTCTCCATCTGGTTGTGTTTAGCTTTGAAATATAATTTTCAGTGCTGATCACTTCTGGGTAGACCATACAATTAAGGTATTTGAAAAACAAACATTTCTAAACCACTGATCATTGGGGAGATGGCTTAGAAATGACAGCCCATTTTCCAAGAAGGCAGTTGGGAAAGGGAACCCAAAAGCTTAGGATAACATTGAAAAGGAAACAGAAGAAGTCCAGAGAGAGGGAAAAAACCAAAAGGAGAAAAAAGAAATCCAACAGACGAACCCACCCTCACAAGTATTTTCACTGCTTCTTTAGTACTTTCAGACTAATTAATTGAATGCTCTAAGGAATCCAGCCTTATTTCTGTGTATTTCTGTGTATTTGTGCTGCTATAGGAGGAATGTATTACTAAAAAGTGGAACGTGCAACAGTTTGAAAACAGGAGCTTTTTGCAGTGATATTAGGAATTTCAGCTCTGTAACTCTTTTTTTGAGTTTACAATACCAAATTTCAAGTAGGAAGGATAGCAAGGCCGAAGGCCCAGAAATATTTTTGGGTGGGCCTTTCCCTTATGGTACCCTGCCGGTAATTTCTCTTTCCCACCTAAACTCGGCTCACTTTGGCTCACCTCCCACTCTTCCCAGGCAGCTGTATGTTTCTTCTTAAACAATTCCAGAACTGTTTGTTGCCGAAGATAAGTTCCTGGCGCTTTCTCACCTGAAAGATAATTTTAAGCCAGAAAGTAAATGGTAAATGGTACAGTTCCATTTTGACTATTTTATCAGTTAATCAAGAATATAGAGACAGTAAAAAATAAAGACTATATGATTTGGTGGCTGGTGCAGGCACACAAGTGTTCAGGAGCAAGCAAGAAATGAACAGCTTTGGACTCTGGCAGAGTTCACGCTCTTCACAGGTGTGAATGCTGTTAAGGCATTGCTATGTAATCCATCTAAATAAAACCAAAATGAGAATCTGCGTCTTACGGAAGATCAACCCAGGCTTCAGATGAAGAAGGAAAGCCCATCTCTAGGAATAATACTGCTACGGTAAGTAATAGTGTTTTGAAAATAATTAGATAATATAAAGATAGGATATATCTGGATCTCCTCAAAGTCACCGGCCATCTTTGACTGAGGAGAGAAAAAGTTTTGGATCTTGCAAAATAAAGTGATGGAGAGGCAAGCACAGAAGCCTCCAGAGTCTGAGATAAACTTTTTAATAATGAGATAAGCCTTTTTAATACTTGGGTGCTTAAGCAAAGATAACCTCCAAACTTTTGGCAGCCCTGTGCACAACTAGCTGAAACACAGAAAGACCAGGTAATTATCTGATGTGGTAAGAGTAATTATGGGAAGTGTGTAAAAGGTAAGGCAAATTCTACCTGACACCAAGGCTTGCTCTTACTTCTGGGAATTTCATACCCAATGTGAGTTGTTTCCCTTCCCTTTGGATTTTGTTTGCTGAAATGGATCTACTCGTGTAGTGAGCCCTAGCATTGCTTTGCCTCCTTCCCAGTCAACCCTCCAAAAATCTGGAATGACACGGGCTTGTAGAGAATGGGGAGTCAAGTCTTGACACCTTCTCTCAGTCTGCTACTAGGATGGGGAGGCTGTAGTAATTTTTTATTTCCCATTTTTGGATCTGTTGTTACTTACAATATGGTTCTAGCCAAATCCACAGGGCTAGACCTCCCCAGACTTCAGCAAGACTGCATCCCAGCATGTCAGTTCTTCTAAGTGGTGTGCAGGAGTTGCTGAATCCCTGGAAAGCACCTAGGGAGCTTCCATAAACAACTTTTAAAAAGGTAATGATAGTTAATGACCTAATTTCCTAGCCAGCCAAAATACCTGTGGAATCAAAGTCCCATATCTGAATTAATCTAAACTCCTGGGAGGTTTTGTTCTGGACTTAATCTTCACAATTACTGCTTTCTGTCTGGCATTTTTTTGGCCAAACCAAGACCTCAGTTTAGATACCCACAATATAGTGCCTAGTCACAGATAATTATATATTTTCCGTAAAATACCAGAGATTACAGTATTGTGTAACAGGAAGGGATCTCAAAAGAAACACTATTTTACAGCCCTTCAACGAGGCAGATGTATATGCAGAACATGTTGTATGGAAAGCAGTCAAGCCTCAAAAAGACAGTGTGTGTCCTCTTAAATTTCTTGTTTCCATCACAATTATGTTCTTAATTTCCAGCTTAAATTCTTTTTGCTGTAAACTGGGATTCCCCCCACCACCATCTTCTAATCAGTTACTATAGTCTCTGTCAATCTCTATAGCAATTTACCACATGTTGAAAGACAACTTAGCACGTCTCTCAACCGTTTGTTGTTTTTTTTTCTTTAAACTTGCTTGTAGTATACAGTGATTCGTGAATTTTACCTGTAACTGCTGCCTGTTCTAGAAAGGCCTCCTAAATGAACAACTGTCAGTTCAGAATGAGACCTGTCTATATGGGACTCACTAGACAAATGTATGCAAACTGAAAAAATAAGCATATTCTGCCTGCTCTTGCAAGACAGCCTTTTGTGGTGAGTTCCTCATAATTATCAGTTAATTTTCGTGGATCCCATGCTGCCAAGCATTTGAAGACGTGAAGATTGGATGCTGGTACGATTTCCAGGTTACGGGGTACTCACTTAGCTATTCCAGAAAAGCCTTCAGCACCTCCCTACAGCCCCATCCACACAGGCTTATGTTCTGATAAAAGTGACATTAACAGGGCTTCTGACTTGTGGTATCATCTGCCTTTCCTAGTAACACCAGATAGGGTTGGTTAGTTTGGTTTAACCTTCCTTTTTTTGGAAATCCTCCTTTGCAAAAGTATCTATGTAGTTAAAAAGTCCCTAAACATGCATGGAATGTTTTCCAGTAGCCTGAGACATGGATGGAAAGTCCTAATCCTAATCTAATGGGATGAAATGTGTTTTCCCCTTCTTTGGTTTCATTTTCCTGTGACCATCAGAAAAATAACTGCCCAGCTGTGCATGATTGGTCATCTTCGTGCAGATGGTTTCTCTTTTTACTAGCAAGTCTTTCTCTTCTGGCACTTAAGTAGTTTTGGTGAGAAGACAAGGATTTGGGACCAGCTCTGGGCGATAGCCATTGGACTACTTTCATGTCATGTACCAGAGAACAGGTCACTCAGCTCCAAAATTGTGCTGGTGAGATATGGTGAATGTGGTGTGAAAGTCCGCACACTCCACGCTGTGGAAACACATGCTGTGCAGAAACTTGAGCAATAGCCCATTGTGCATCCTCCCTAGGAGAAGAGTCGTTTCTCATGGCTCTCACCAAGTTTTGTCTCTGCACACAGAGAAGAACAGTTTCCTCTTTGTAGAGCTTAAGGGCAGAGCAGTCTTACAGTCTAGTCACTAAATTCTCTGTACAGTTTTATTTTTAGTTATAACCTCATTAAAATGCCATCATCTTCCCTGTGTCTTTAGATACTCCCACGTTTCCTCTGACTGGACCACAGAGAGAAAACGAAGTTCTCTTACTAAGCTGATACAAGCGTGTGATGATAATTATTTTATTTCATAGAATAATAGAATCTTAGAATGGTTTGGCTTGGAAGGACCTTAAAGATCATCTAATTCCAACACCCTGCCATGGTACTTAACAGGTTTCTAAATTACAGATGAGGATTATATACATTTTCTTAAGAATTTATTAGGAGGGGAAGTCACATAAACTACATTCATGCTGTATTTGTGTTCAGTTTTGTTTGAAAATCCATCCAAATATGAAATTATATATATTGCACCAAGAAAAACAATAAGGAAAGAAAGACAATCTATAGACTGTTAGCATTTTATAGCTAATAAAATAGATTCCCATAGCCATGTGGTACTTACGAGCTCAAATACACCATGCCATGGATTATATTTTATGTAATTCTATTCATCTTTATTTGGTAATGTTAAAAAATATAGAGAGATCCAATTAAATCTCTGAAACAGTGGGACATTAGCAAACAACCAGCGTGGACAACCAAGCCCAGGACTTGATTAGCTGTCTGCTTTAGTACAAGTGAAACTGATTTTTTTTAATTTGCTGCCATTGTATCTTTCCCTTTCTTTTAGGATAACTCAGTTTTTCTGGCCTTGATCACAGTGAATCTCCAGGAACTCAAACACTCAGCCAGCGTACATGCTACTTTATCTGCATTGCTTTATGAGGTTTCAGGTGCCAGAACAAATTTCAAGTGCTTCTTATCTTCAGTTTCACTAATGATACATCCATACTAAAACCAGGAGTGCCCACCATATTTCCCATTTAGAATGAAGACTTTTAACATATTTTCTTATAGAAATCTTCTGAATCGAAAAAAAAAGGTAGTTAAATCCGCATTCTGCATGAACTGAGTTAACGTAGTATTAGTGTTATTGAAAACATTTACTGTTGAGTCATATTCTGAATTCCTCTTTTAAGCCAATTTCCTATTGGCTTGCTGTGAGTTTAATCTGAGTGAAGACGGCAGATTTTAGCCCTTGTGTAACTCCAACTTTCATGTAATTCATTGCAGAATATTTTTAAAACTAGTTATATATAGCTATTAGGTATATCACCACAGGTGAAATGCCATGATGAGTAGCATGAGCTGCAAGTCATTTTAAAGATTGCACACAACATTTTGCTGTGAGATATGTCAGGGAACAAAAAATACTACACCTTCAGTGAAAGTCTGGGTAAAAAAGAATCAAGTTACCATGCTGGAAAAAAATCTTAATGCAAGGTTTAGTAACATTTCGTCTTGACGCCAACACTAAATGAGCCCAGCTTTGCAAAATACACTTAAGTTGCTCAGAGCAGTCCACTAGTAGAGAAACAGAAGTTTCAATTTGAGCTGGAAATAAGGTCATCACAGGGCAGACTTTGGCTTTGCAGAGTCCTCTAGGATTGAACTGGGGACTACACTGCCCTGAATCAGTCAGGCAGTTGGGTTTGATGATTGTTATAGGTCCCTTACAACTGAAATATTCTATTCTATTCTATTCTATTCTATTCTACCCTGTACTGTCTTATACATGCAAGGGGCTGAGAGAACCCATCCACACTCTCTGTACAAGGCTGTTTCTTGGCACCCAGCTAAACATTTACCGTAGTTTTTCCTCACTGTTCATCCTCATTGTTGTGTGAGAGCAAAACCTACCAAACAGGAAAAAGCACAGTCTGCAAGCCAATTCAAATAAAGAACATTGACTAGGGCTTTGGAGTGGGATGTAATTGTTGTATTCATGTGCTGAGAATGGCTTCATATGTGCAGCTGTGTGCATCTGGCACTGAGCACTCACTCTGCAGGTACAAGTCCCAGTTCTATTCTTCTCTGCACTGCTGAGCAAAAAAAAAGTGGCTTAGTAAGAGTGTAAAGAAATAATAATAATAAAAAAATTCTGTGGAAGAGAGAAATGATGAGACAGATCCCTATTACTGTTGGCAAAGATTTCCATGTAGCTTTTAGGGAAATACCGATCTTCTGGGTTGTGACTGGCTTGCTGAGCACTTCCCTTGTCATATAATTGCCCAAAAAATTTCAGCCCATACGGTTAAAATATTAAACAGGATAACATTACACATTTTAATCCATAACTGAGACAAAGCAGAGATCAGGAATAATCCTGCTCAACAGCACCACGTTTACTGTCTGATGTGGGAGTTGTTGATTAGCTTTTAAGTAGAAACACATTTTTTAAAGTTATATAATCTGATGCTCAGTTTCCCCCCTCCTCCTTGAAAAGAATTAAACTAAATATTATGAGAGATTAAAACGCTCTTCAGTCCTTTGGTTTTGAGGGGAAGGGGGGTGCACCTGCAGTTGGGGTATTCCTTTCCCTTGCTCCCAAAAGCATCACTCAGCGAAGCATATTTCTGTAGTGTATCATGCATAAGATTGCAATTTCAAGTCTCCAGAACCTGACTCAGCTGTTATTCAGTACTTCCTCTGGCAAAACCAATGGAAATCTACCCAAAGGAAGACTAGGGACTGAGTGAAAATGGCAGGAGATACGAGGAACTGAGATACAGAAATTGGAAGAAGAAAGGATCTCTTACCTAGTTCGTGATGACCTGTCCCAGCAGCTTTGCTCCTTGGGACACCCGTTGCTGGGCACTGGACAACTTTCTGCTATTTTTCATATCTTCATCTGACCTCTCTTCCATAGAGCTGTTTTTGGATATAATTCTTGGACCTACACTCAGTCAATTTTGTTGCCTGTTCCTCTCCTTGCAGGAACTGAAAGGCAGGGCATGAGCCCTTCTATTAAGGGGCTGCTGGTTCTGCCTGATACTTGCAGTCTTGTATGCCGGGAATTGGTCTTGGGTGCGGGCAGGAGAAGCGATTTAAGAGAACAATGTTCCTCATTCTTGGTTATATTTCTTCTTGGAGCACAATGACTAAGGTCTGGGGGCAAAACATTCCAGCTCTAGTCCTTAAGGTAGCATATTGAAATCAACAGAGTAAATATATGCTAAAACCACATTTTGGAGATGTTTAATTTGGCGTAGCTAACCTAAGTTAGTCAACATTGTTTAGAGCAACAGTGGAGGCAAAACTATTCGGAATGGTTCGTATTAGGCCAAAAAAGGATCCTAAAGTTGAATATGAACCTCTGTTATAAGTCATCTCAAGTTAAGAATACTGCTTATTTTCCATTTTCTTCTCTCTCCATTTTTTTTCTTTGAAGTGTAGACATCCCTGCCAACAGGCACCTAAATAAAATCAGAGGGATTTTTCAGAAGTGCTGAGCACAAACAAATCTAATCAAAATCAGAAAAGCTGTGGGTGTTCAGAAATTTTAGGTGCCCAAACAGGGATTTGGCTTCAGAGAGGCAGACGCCCTTGTTTGAGAAATTTTGGCTCAAAAATATAATACCCAACCCATTGTGCGAGTGTAATGTTCAGTGAAATGCGAAATGTCAAACTCTGTTTAAACCTCTGGGAAAATAATGAAGTCCATGTACACTTCTGCAATGTTCACCTGGGAAACTGGCCCTTTTTCATTTCTTACAATTACTTAGGAAACAAGACTCAACACAAGAATCATAACGTTGGGGGGTTTGTCCATTTTTTCTCTCTTTCTGTCTCTTTTTTAATTACATTTTTTCCTCTCTTTTAACATATATGTCTGTTTATTTCTTTTCCTTATTTTCATCATTCCGGAATTTGAAGCAAATAAAAGATGCCAAAGTAATAACCCTGAAAGCAATTTTCCAGGTTGAACTTAGAGGTGAAAGATGACATCACTCACCAAGCCTGGGCTCTGAGGCCAGCTCAATCGACATTACGGAGAGTCTTCTGGGGGAGCTGCATTGGCCTTTCTTGCAAAAGTGCTTTGTGTAGTGGGCACAACTGGCTGCTACAAGCTAGATGAATATCAGCACAAACCAGAAGACACAAAAATTACCCTCATTTTACAGTGACTTTAGTTATTCAACTCCTTACACTGAGGCAACGTTAAGCCCAAGGTGATCTGAACAAGAGTCGGTCCTTTTCAGTGCAAGAAGAAATTCTGTGCAGAACAGAGGGGGTTTGTTTCCATGTACAATGTCTCGGTACAAGGTGATCCAGGGCAAGAGGTTGTGATCTTATTGAGCTGTCTGTGGGTTTTGCTTGTGTCAAAGAGAAAGTAGACTGAAAATAGGGGGAAGAGAGAATTGAAAGAAAGATGAATTTCAGGCTCTGTCAAAACATCCAAGCAGCTGGAAACAGGGTTTGGCTAAAAGAAAAAGGACAAACATCAATCAATACAGATGTTATTTCCAAGCTTCCGAGAGGGTATTGCTATCCAGATTTCTGGCCCAGGAGTCAGACCCTTGCCCAGTAGCAGCTGTGTTTTATATACCCTATTCCCCCTTAACATTTTCCATTTTAGCCAAGTCTCTCCATACTTCCGTTCTCACTCTCTGAAATTCAGATGAAACAGCTGCAGGCCGCACCATGCCAGGCAACTCCTTTAGTTTTTCTCTCTCTTAGCAATAATAAAAAAATTAAGCTAGTTGACTCTGCATGAATGAGAAGATTAATCAAAACCAGACCCTGCTGATGGCCCAGTTCCAGTTCAGCTCAGATGGGTGTCAGGGGTAGAGCTGGCTCCATGCAAACTTTTGAATTAAGATGCAGATGGCTGGACAAGGTTTGGGGTGCATGGGACTGTGCTGAGAGGTCCCTTGCATTATAGAGTTTACCAGGGGAGGTTTAGATTAGACATTAGGAAAAATTTCTTCTCTGAAAGGGTGGTCAGGGATTGGAACAGGCTGCCCAGGGAGGTGGTGGAGTCGCCATCCTTGGAGGTGCTTAAAAGACAGGTAGATGAGTTCCTTATGGGAGTGGTTTAGTAAGGAGACAGGCACGGCTGGACTCGATGATCTCAGAGGTCTCTTCCAAACTAGTGATTCTGTGGTTCTATGATTCTATACCAGGGGTGGGCCCTGATCTTGTTGGTGCTCAGCCCCCTGCTCAGGACATCTGGCTCCTCTCAATTCCTTCCCAACTTCCAATCTGAGGTGTCTGCTTGTTGGAAAACCACCCACTGCTTATCACAGTTAAGTATGACCAAGCATTTTCAGAAAAGGCTATCATCATGAGCCACAGGGAATATATGCATCTATTGATTTTCCATTACATTTTTAAAAGCCAGCTCTTTCATTCCTCTGTTTTGTTGAAACTAGCAGAGGCAAGTCCAATTCTGGAAAGCACAGTTATTCCTCCAAGTATGAGCATAGAGACATGCAGAGGAGAAAGTCCCAAGTCTATGACCCAGATGGCCAAATGTCTCCAGGATGGATCAATGAGCTCTGAATTAAATTCCTTTTCTTTACAGAAACTCACTGAAAGAAACCATTAAGAATTTGTTTTTTAGAAGTGAGAGACACCTACATAAACAAGTGAAGTCAACAAAAACTACAGATACTTAAAGGACCCAACTTTCAGACACAAGGTTCAGGCCATTAAACATTAGACATGAAACTGAAATGTCTGAATTCAATATGAAACAGATATTGGCACAGAATAGTTCAGAGCTTGACTCTTCGATGGAACCTGTTGCTTCTTAGCACTGCAGAGGAGTGATGTGCAAGATCTTGAAGTCTCGATTCTTCAACCTGTACCTTCAGCCTTCTCTAAATTCCTGTTTCCTACCCTTCAACAGGAAATGGCTATAAAAGGTAAAGGCAGCATCTTACTGTGTCCCTGTATGGAGTCTGACACAGTAGTAATTAATAATAAAAATTATAAAGAATTAAAGCAGACGATTAGGGCATTCTTTCCTTTTTCTCTGAGGTCTTGCATGATGTAAAAGGGTTAAAACAGTTTTAAAAGAATGTGCAATTTACATATTTCACCCCTGAATATGAAGGAAGAGAGATGAAACAATGAGAGGGATACATTGTAAAGGTTGATAATACAAGAAAAATCTACCAGCTTGGCTTTCAGCCCCCAGTGGAGACAATTCAGGTGAAAGAAATGGAACTAAACCAAAATAATATATTCATCTGGAATTTATTTAGGGTTAATCCCTAAGAAAGGTATACAAGGAAAGTGGAACCAATCCTATATATACAATCCAGAGAAGTAAGATGTCCTGCAGAACAATTGAGGAATTACACTGTAGGCACAATCTATGAGTAGTGAAGGATGAGAACTACAACTTTTTATGGGTCCTTCTGGAATGGCAGGCATCTTAATAATCAAGGACCATTCTCACCTTTAGTGGTTTGGCCGGATGTCCCAGCAAGAAAACACAAACTATGGAATTTCGTGTAAAGTATCCCAGGAGCCTTCACTCAACATACATGCCCAGCAGCAGACTCATCCACTCATTCAGGACCTTGGCAGCTGTTTTTGCTAGCTCATGTCTCCTATAAAAAGGAGGCCTTGAACAGTATTAATGTTTTCTGTGCTTACCCTCTGGCAGCACCTAGATACATCATTAAATTGGTGCAGTTCCCAGCTCCTCTGGCCAGGTTCTTTGGCAGCACCAAATTCCCCTGACCTACTTATTTCTAATTCTTATCCCTAGCAGACTGGATAAAAAATAACCTTATTGTCCTGAAGAGGTCTTAAGACCTTTGGGAAGCATTTGTGAAGCCCTTTACCCACCTAGCACCTTCCTTCCTGCTATACCAGGGAGAAAGGGAATTCCTGCACATTTTGTGCAGTTCAGGATCTCTAAAGAGTTGTCTGTGTGCCGCCATCTACTGAGGCAAAAAACATTCCATGTGGTTTTGGCAAGGGACTGGCAAATGGAAACCTCCATGATACCTACTCCTACCCAGTGGATGTGCTTGTTTTCCATTTGGAAACATTTTGTTGAGTAAATCCTGGCTAGGAAAGCTCCCTGGCCATTATGTTTATATTATTTTTCAGAGCAGAAGGAAATGTGAAGTTCCTGCTGCATGGCACAATTGCAGAACCTGCCTCTGCCCATTTCCTTATTAATTCCCTTAGCAACCAGGCAGATCAGAACGTTTCCATACTGACTCCCTCTAGAAGAGATTAATCTGAGTATCCTTTTCCCAAGAGAACACACCTCCAGTTTACTCAGAAGTGACTTGACGATAGCTGGGTGACAGGCTCAGCTTCCTCCTTTGTTGAGAAGTTTTCTTTGTCCTTCGGGACTCGACCTACAGTACAGGAATAAACAAGACTTTGTGGAGGAACTCTGAAAGGAAGTCCATGGATACTGATACAGGTGCTAAGGGAGAGGAAATTCACATATGTAAGATATGTTACAATCGGTAGCGTTGCCTAGAGAAAGAGTCATCAACGAATCGATGGTTGTCATTTTGAATTTTCTTCTTTGGAGAGACCAGTTTGTATGTTTGAACACTGACATTTAAAACCTATATGTAGGTGCTTACAACTGTTAATACCTACAGGTATTTAAGGTGCCCCTACTGATGAGATTTATATTTATAGATCAAAGAGAAGAAATTAATATGTGTAATTCAGGAAAAAAGTATCACTGCTCTGACACTGATTTCCCAGTCTAGGACAGTTTAGTGATTGTTGGCTGCTTGTGATCTTTGTGGGATGTTTCTGATTGACAAATGTTCCCTAAAAGCAGAACTACTTCTTGAGCTCTACTAAAATAAATGTTAATCATATTGATTCTCCACCAGTGATGTATCAGTTCTTGTTGTTGATACCAGTCCAGCATGGGTGAATGAACTGGATATAGAACGGGGAATATGACAGACTTTTAAGTTAATTTCACATTTAGAATTTAAAACAAAACAACAACAAAAACCCCCTCATAACTTTATACCAGTTTAACATAGAAAAAATAGCTCTGATTTCCTTTCTGTCTCTTTTGTTTTTCCTCTTCATAAATTGCAGATTTTTGAATCACTTGAAATTGTTGTTTTGATATAAATGGAAATATTTTTTCCTCTATTTTGGTCTTCAGAATTTCTAAAAGTTCATTTCAGATTGAAAATGTAAAGACTAGACCAGGGGTGTCAGACTCCTGCTGTTCTCCCGCTCTTGCAGCATAATGCACATCACACACGCTGCACAAGTGACCAGCGCCACGGCAGGAGTGTAGGGGCAAGGAGCTTGGCACTTCCACTGGGTAGAAACAAGGTGCTAGGCTGGGTAAAACAAGGTTGGAGGGCTGGATTCAGCCCGCAGGCTCTGAGTTTGACACCCCTGGTTTAGACTGTTAAAATTTCCCAGAAAAAAAGCTAGTTAAGAGAACAAAAGTCAATAAAACGTGTCTTGACCCAGACCCACTTTTTTTTTTTTTTTAACGAAAAGAAGCTCCTTAAAGAAAATCCTCCCTTCCTCTTCCCTAAATTCTGCACAGTCCCAGTGTCAGAGGAACAGGCCATGCTCTGCTCCTTTTTTCAGTCATAGGACCTGATGGTCCTGTGCAGTTTGCGGCGAGTGTCGCCTTGTGCTGTTTGATCATAGAATGGACAAGGGAGCTTGTGACGATTAATGAGGCTTGTATTGGTGCAATGAAGCAGAAGGACTCAGGTGCCCTATCTTATATCCAGCACTGTGCAGTACAGTGCAAATGCCTAAGCTTACCCAAAAAGAATATCATACAAACAAGGAAATAATAACAAAGATCCAAAGAAATAACCACTAGCAATGTCGATCTCACATAGAGTTTCTTTCCCTTGTGAGTTACCTAGCACCCACCAGGTTCAGTAAAACTATCTGGTTTTATCAGCTCTGATTTGGTTGAATTTCAAGTATTTCACGAGCCATCTGTTCTGTAAAAGTTTTTTTGCAAAAAACCCTGTTTACCAAAATGAAAAAGCCATGGAGAGAGGTTTCTGAAATGATCTGTCTGGCTAAGTTCCTGCTGGAATCATTCATTTATGCTACTGAAATTTCCAAACAATGAATTCATTAATTGTGTCATGCAGCTAATTAACTAATGTGTGAGAGCTTTGTAAAAGTACATGCTGCATATATACATATTTATACATACACATATGCATGTATATAAACACATATATCTATATCTCTTTGTATATCTAAGTAAACAGCAGACTGTACTCCAGGGAAGTTTGGGGCTGAAAAAGCTGTTTATGCATCAGTGGCCTTGAAAACTCAACCACAGAATACTAAAGAGAGTGGTAAATCATGACAGGCAAACCTGGAGCTGAGGGTGAGTTATCACTGTTCTATGATACATTTTGTGAGTCAGAAGTGAATTGCTTCAGCAGAACTGGTTTTAGGAAGAAGTGCTCAGCACTCAGTTAGATCCTGACACTCTTTCATTTTCACAATTGTCACTCAATAAAGTTTTCAATAATGATCAAGTCCCAAGGCCAAATAATAAAAGGATATCAGCCTCTGAAAAGGACTGGAAGAGAAGCTGAAATATGGTAGCAATATCATTCTTGATATATCTCTGGGAAAATGCTGAATGCAATCCAACCCAAATAGAACAACCCACCTTTGTCTTCAGTGTATTACTATCATATGTCATTTAATGTTTTGTGTTAGGTCTAAGTGAAACAATCTTTTCTAAGACTCCTAATTTATTCCAACACATGCTATCCAGTTTCCTGTCAATTAGTACATAATAATACATTCTATTATCAGCACAAATATCAGTGCAAATATTACTACAAACATTGCCTTTCCATGTCACATGTAGTTTATTTTTCCACTTTAAAAAGTCATCAGTATTAACTTAGTATTTTTATTTCTCTTCACAGACAGTAAGGTGAGAAACAAAGATTTGTGTTTGATTCAAGCCACAAAATAAATCAACTGCTGACAGACTTTCTTAGTGTGTTTCTATGGTGCATACTGGGTCCTCTTCCCCTTTGACTCTCAATCACTGGCCTAATAAATATCTGAGAGAGTCTGAACATGAGACTCATGGAGTGTTCTCATGTTTTGCTCTCACAGGCTGTGTGCCTTCTACCAGTGCAATCCGAGCACAAAGACTTGTAGGTTACCTCTGTATTTTCTGTAGGAGGGTGTGCCAGGTAGCTGTCTGAGATGTGGCATCTTTTCATCTGTGCTTTGTGTGAGCATGACTTCTGCTAGTACTTTGCATATCCTCTTCAACTCTGGTCTGGGTCATTTCAGAATCCCCTAGGAAAGAGCCAAGAAAACTTTCCTGCCTGGTTTTGGTTTCCTAAAGTTGTGAAGAATTAGAGGAGGTCATCCACAGATAAAAGCATGGTTAGGACCAGTGTAAGGGATGATGTGTGTCCAGACTCTCTCACCATTGTACTCCAGAACATAACTAAAATCTGTTTCTGGGCTGAGTTTTCTGCCCAGCTGCACACAGAAAGTGTCACAAGAGGAGGTGGCTGTAGGTGAGGGGAAGTCCAGGATAATTTTCATCTCTGAAGAAGTAACAGGGCTCCAAACAAATTCGGGACAGTTAACTGGCAAGATGACATTATCGTGGCTTTCAGCTATAGGCACCGGTGGGATTGATCAAAGAGGGTGGCAGTTGGCAGACACTGGTGTTATGACATGGTGTGATGACACTTCTGCCATGATTTTAGGCCCCCAGGCAAGGAAAGAGCCCGACCTTGGACCTCCAGCATCAGAAGAGAGCTGTCTGCAGAAAATACTGCAGAGAGTCATGTCAGAACAGGGATCGAGCCTGAATATTCCACTTTCTCCAGGAGAAAAACAAAGCAGAGGCCAGCACAGACAGGTGCGTGAGCCCTGCTGAAATGTGAAGTGTGCTCCAGGGACAGAGAGTGCAATTAAAAGAAGGACTTGCCTTGCTTTAGACCTGGGCTCTGTGTCATGTCTGTGTCCTGCTACCAATCCAAAAAACTCCATCCTGCCTGTGATCTGTGTTTAGTCCCCAATGCATGTTTTAGAATCAGTAGTAATAGATTTCCAAAATAGGATTAAAATAGGGCTAAGCAGTGTAGGCCTCACAGCAGAAAGCTGTGGTCACATTTAGTGGGAGGGAGAGATTGGAAAGGATTAGGGTTGCACCAGTATATCTGGTCATCATCTCTCTTTGATGTGGTTCTCTGGAGAAGACTGCAAGAACAGGTTTTGCAGCTCTTGCTAGACATGAACTTCTGAACAAGTAGGAAAAATGTGGAGGAAAAACTAGAAAAACCCCAATAGTCAATCTCTTAGAGCTCTTTAGTGCATCTGGCTCCTATTTAGTTTGTAAATCTCTGGATACTACAGCAATGGGCGCATTTGCCTGGAGACAGACCTTGCGTGACATGGCTCAGCAAAGACAAGGCTTGAAATACTCATCGCCAGTGTGAACTCCAGTGACAAAGTTGGCGATGTGCCTCACCTGGAATGTTAGTATTATTTTTATGGCACATAAGAAGTGCCTGTTGGGAGAGGTGCTTATATGTGTGTAAAACAATCTCTAGGGGGATGTCTAACTGGGTTTTTTGTAACATGGACATTGTAAAATAAAGCTGGACACTCATCTGTGCCAGAGGCTGGTGGAGAGCATCCTCTGGAGCATACATTACATAAAAAAAGCCTAATCAGCCTGTCTGCAGGCCCTGTGCAAGGCAGTTGAGCAGCCAGGTGCAAAACACAGCATGCCATGCTCAGTCTTAACAAAGCAGCAGGCACAGGCCCTCAGAGGACCAACCTATTCAAAGGTTTGGGCTAATTTCAGGACACCTACATAGGCTAGTGGAGTCGGCAGGATAGGGCAACGTATCCAAGCCTGCCTGCTCCAGAGCAGCGCACCTCCCTGTGGAAAGGAAGCATTTCTTTGCCCAACTGGCCTACCACAGGGTTGATGGGATATACTGCAGAAGGAGATGGGAGAAACAGCACCTCTTTGCATCCCCACTGATGCTAATCCCTTGCCCCACAACCCTGCAGAGAGACTGGCAGCTGTTGTGGACAGGTCGGTATGCTCCCTTTCTTGGTGTGGTTGGGGCCCTCCCTGGACAGTCTCATGCCTCCTCTGCAGGATGAGCACCTGGGGAAGTACCTGGAGTCAGGTCATGACTAGCTGGGCCATGCTGACCACAGCTCAGGAGCTAGCATCTAACTAAATCAGGAGATGGCTGGCAGATTTCCTTCACCTTTTTAGAGAAAGGGAGCACAGACATAGATTGTCGAAGTTTTATAGACAGCTAAGTCCTAGGACTGGAACCAGCAGCATTTACCCTGGAGCAGAAAACAGGTTTGAATCAGTTTGTATGCATTATCCTGTCCTTGTCCTATAGGTGCTGCATGAACCTCAGCACTCCCAGTTTTCCAAGTACATGTTGAAGACAACAGCTGTTCTCGGTGCTGGGAGCATCCTTTTTTAATTCCCTTGTTAGATCTGTTAACTTGTTTGCCCCCTGTGAGAATGAAAATGAATCAAGGATGTCTTTTGTTTGCTAAATGTTAACAGCCCTGTGGAAAAACCCTCATAAAATATTCATCCTATCCTGCTCTTCTAAATTAGGCAGTTACAGTTCTAACAAGCCCCAGAGAAGAGTTGTTCATTCTCTCAGTCAAAAGTGCAGTCAAATATTTCTGCAGGCTTTTCTGTACTCTGCATCACCTCCAGCCAAAATTTCTGCTCCCCCAAGCTCTGTGCTCTTTTCATTCTTGCATATCTTTGTGTATATGGCACTGCAATAAGTAAAGGTTTCTAAATGCATTCATCCATGTTCCTGCTTTAATAGTAAAGAAAAATAATATATTTTCTATTGCAAATGCAAGGAATAATTGTGGGTGGGGTGTGGGTGTTAACAAGTGAGTACTTCCCACCTGGGGAAAGGAGAGGGAGCGGTCTAACATATTTTCAAACCAGAAAGTAATTTCAAGACCTTAGACATTACACCATCCGTTGCTTTCTTCAGTGAAGGGAAATGCTTTTACTCTTGGGAGAGCTCACCCTTCCTCTTTACTGTGTCAGCAAGGCAGAACAGAGGTGTCTCCATGATCCCTCTCTCCCCATGTGTTTGCCTCTGTGCTTTCCCATCCCAGCTAAGCGTGTGCTTCCATGAAGAGGTGGATGAACACAGCTGAACAGGACCAGCTCTCTCTGCTCCGTGCCTGCTAGCCTGCCCTTGTGGCTCCATCATGCCTTGCTCGTGAGCTGATTTCTGGTGACTCACAACAGGAGGGAAACAATCCTCAGATACTCTTTGTTGCTTGAAAGCACCAGGGAGTGAAAGAAAAAGGGAGGGGGAGAAACTTGGACAGCAGGAGAGGGAAGAGGGTTTTAATGCCAGCTGCCTTTCTGAATAATCGTTATGGGTAATGACTTGCAGATCTTCAATGTGGTCTGTGTTACTTCAGGCTGATTTGTTCCATACAGTGACCTGAGCGAGCCTGCAAGACTCGAGGCATGTGCCTCACTGTGTTTCAGGCTCTTCTTGGAGTTTGAGGCAAAAAGTTGCTCTGACCAAGCTGATGATGATCTCCTGGCTCCGCTGTGTGCTCCTGCCAGCAAGTCGAAAGGTTTCTTGGTGAGCAGGGGGATAAAGCATGGGGTCCTGTTCATAGTGTGGGGAGCCATTTTCCTCTCCTGCGGTGCTTGTTACCATTGGTCAGAGATAAAACTGGCTTTCCTCACCCTGGGCAGGCTGCCTTGCATCCCTTTGCCCCTCCATTGCCATAGCCAGGGAAGAGGAGAAAAGTTCAGTCTGGTTTGTGGAGGAGGAGGAGAGGTCTCAGAGGGGCAGTGTTGGTTTTCCCAGGCATCATAATTTGCTGGCCACAACCACACAGGCCAAGACACTCTTGATGAGCAGTTAGCGTGCAGAAACACCTCCCGGTGCTTTCTTCCTTCTCCACAAAGAGAACATCATTGTCAAGGGAGAAAGGGCTGCCAGCTCCTGAGGAATGAGTGGGCAGCAAGGAGAGGATGGTGTCTCTTTCCAACAGATGAAGGTAATTCACCCAGGGAACTTCCTACTCCGGAGTAATTAACAACGTAGACATGTGTTTGTAGGAGGAAGCTGTTGGAGAGGGTGGTGTTACCTCCCGGGACAGGAACAAGTGGTTGCATTTCTGCTCCAAACCACTGGCAAGTGTCACAGGCCACTGGGAGAGCCATGGAGGCAGAGGAGGGTTTGCATAAATAACAGAAAAGATTAAGGAGTCAGTCCTGGACAACATCTCATTTCTGAGACCCTGAGGCAATTTTCTGTTTGTAATTGTGTAAAAGTCAGTCGATCTCCACTGTCATTTTTGCTGGCAGGATTAGATCTAATTTGGGAAAATATGCAGGCTGATGGGAGAGACGGAGTAAGCCATTTTTCATAGAGAAGGGAACAAGGCACCCCTCTTCCAACTGAGCCACTCATTCCGTTGTGTGCCTTTCAGTCAGCAAGTGACTTTCCAGACTGGCTGTAGAGCTGCACTGAAATTAGCCAAAAATCCCACTTAAGCTTACAGCAGTGGGTTGGACTTTCAGACATGCCAGAACTTGAGAAACAAAGCATGTATTAAAAAAGAATACCCTTAAAACCTCTAAGAAAAAGAAAAGGTCTGCTTTCACAGCACATAAAGTGCTCTTGTTTCCCCAGCACATATTCTATATGTGGAAAGCAAAAAAATTAAACAAGATTACAGCTAATAAATTTTTGAGTGAAGAAAGGTTTCTTTTTTACATATAGCGGTGCCCAGTAGCACCACTAAAGTTAAAGGTCTGTCAACATTTTTGTTAATAAACCCCAATTTTCATGAGTTTATTACTCAGCCACAAAAGCCTGCTTCTCGGTTCAACTTGCCATTTGAATCCTCATCTCCTGCCCCCTCTCTGGTCTGGAGTTTGCGAAGTACACACAGATGTGATTAAATCCTTTACTTCACCTTGATTTTGCACCACCAGAACATCATTAGAAAGACTCCTTACTTGTGCCTCAAAGAAAATGAAAAAGAGAATGCAGGAGTCTTTATGTTTATAACACAGAGGAACAACATCAGAATTAGATCCTTTTTAACAATACAATGAAATTGGTTTGGCTTTATTTAGAGCTGCAGGAATGTAAAATGGAACAGGAGGCATATTTCCAGGGTAGTGTTCTCTGTGAAGCAGTCTGACTTCACATAGGAGTTGCGGGGGAGAGAGAGGTCTGACATTTTGGTGTTCAATGCTCTATTATCTCCATGATATGGAGGTGCTTTGAGCTTCCCTTGCTCCTCAAAGGTGGGACAAGACTGATATCAAAAGAAACCTGAGAGGCTTCTGGAGAAAAAACCCAAAAAAATAAAATCAAAACACAACACTCAAACCACACCAAAATTGTTCAGTTCTCCTACTTCAATGGTCACACGTATATGAAGATGAGGTACTTCTTCCAGCTGACTTAAGGGACAAGGAAGCCAGTGGGTGAAAATGGGAAATAAAAGCAAGACGATATTTTCAGATCCAAAACAATAAGTTTGAATAGGAATAGGAGCTAATTTCTCTGCATGCCAACCCAGTGTTCCAGTTGCCAGAGAGTGTTGCTTTGTGATTAGAAATCTGCTTTGGACTTTTAAAAAACACCTCACTGCTCGCTGTCTATGAGAGAGCAAGAGTCAAGACACCAGCACGTCCACTGAAAAAGCACCTTGATCTTGAAATTTCTTATGTACCAACCTCAATAAGCCTGATTCAGGATTTCCAAACATCCCATTGCTTCTCTCGTCCAGACAAGTTCACCTTTGAAAATATTACTTCAATTTGTACTTCTTATAAACCATCTTGGATCCACATGTCCTAGATCCTGCTCCATATTGTTAGATGTTAACTCAGTCTGCTTTGAGTTTGTCAAGGTCTCCAGCTAAGTGTTAGGCTGCTCTGTGACTCCGAAGTGTTTCTACATGTCTCCCACATGGTCGTAGACCAATCAGATATTCAAATGATCCAGATATTCCAAAATTCATATTCAGATTGTTCCACTATATCGGAAAGATTTCAGCATCATGAGGACAGACTCGTAAATCCAATAACCACCAGTACGAACCCAAATGAACATCAGAGATGTCTAGGAATCATAAATCAGCTTCCATGTGAAGAACTGAGAAAGGTATACGCTGGGACAGCTGAGGTCCTAGTTCAGGCATGTTTCTATTTCTAAGATATATGTATTCAGGTTCCTTTAAGTGTCAGGAACCTGGGTATTTGCTCTCACCACAGGTTTAGTCAGGGGAAAATTTCTCTGTAGGCATCTGGCCACATAGGAATTATGGCTTGGAGGCCATTTTGAAATGTAGTGAGGTTGGACAAAACCCTTTGTGGGAGTGGGCTTTGGAGGGACAAGTTCTTGTGTTGCTTTAGGGTTAAAGGTAGGGGTGGGATTTCTTGGTGATCCTTTGTACCGTTTACCTCTGCCAGGCTTACCCATTCCTTTCTCCTCTTTTTTTGGCAATGTGCTGCAGACAAACAAAAAGGTTACTATTCATGATTTGGCAGGTGGAAGATTAATCCTGACTGAGGAAGAATTTCTGGATGAAGTGACTTCAAAGGCAAAATATTGTGGAGGGGGAAGGGGAAGCAGGCAACACTTGTGTTAAGGAAGAGGAGGGAGGCTATGCCAGTTGGCATCAAACTCTGGAAGAATAACCTTCATCCTCAGGGCTGACACCAGTGGCCCAGCTTAGTGCATTGGCAGCCCTGCTTATATTGCGATTTCGCCTTCCCCAGCTCCTGGCTGATTCATATCCAGGGGCACAAAGGGCACTTGGCCCATGGCCAGTACCTGCACCAGGTAGAGCAAAGAAAGCTTTGAAAGAAATGATAGACATATGTAACAAATCCCTCCTGGGAAAACCAAGCTCTTTACCTCTTCTTCCTGCTCAGCCTGTTGTAGTAGATCTGACTAAATCCCTGATGGCCTTGAGGCTTTTGTGTAAAGTTTCTTGCCCCCTGCCACAGGTTATAGTAGCCAGTGAATTTTTAAAATTTTTATTATTATTATGTAAACTCTGTAACATGATCTTTTTTCAGGCACATGAATAAGCTGATCCATCTGCCTTGGTGAGTGCCGTGAAAGAGGTCTGATTGACTGCTGTCCTTTCCAGAGTGCCTTCCAGTGGAAATGTCTCTTGTAAGAATGTCTCATGGAGATTATGGTGGCATTTGAAATAGGGAAATATGGAAATGTCAGAAACAAATTCCTACTAGTAGGGCCCAGTATCTCACCTGAGGGCAGAGTTTCTACATGGCATTCACATAACTGAAATGAGCAGATTGCAGGAGTTGAAAAGGATCAGCCATGAACCTTTGCAATTTTTCCACCAAAGTACTCTTACTCTCTTTCAAACCATGTTGTTCCATGCGTTGGGTGTCATGGACAGGGAAGAAGATAGGCAGATATTTGGTTCTGTGGAGTTAGCTGCACTTCATCCTGAAATACATTATCTGTGATGATCATACAGCTATCTTCAGTGTGGGAAGCAGCAACTCTTGTACAGTAGAGGTAAATGCTCATTGTACTCCAGAACAGGAAGGAAATCGAAGGAGACAGAAGTTACCACATTAGCAAACTAGCCTGGGCTTTAAAGCACATCTTCAGCACTTATGAAGAGTGTGCTTTAGTTTCCAAATATATTTTGAAGTGGGCTGCACAAGATAGTTCAGAAACCTCAGCATAGGTCTTGCCAGAAGTCTTTCATTCAAGAGTTAAGAAGGCTCATCCTGGCTTAATCCACAGGTTGTTAGACATATGCAAACTGGTGCTGGTTAAGGCTCATCAACCAAAGAAGCGTTTGTCTCGGGTGTCTTTTTAACATTACTTCACCTGACCTTCTTTCCCTTCTCCCCTTAAAAGAAAGTGACTGGTTTAGACAGTAGAAAGCCAAACAACAGACATTGAAATAATACAGTCTCACAAATCTGCTGTGTAGGTTTTTCAACCTACCAAACACAATATTGGCATTGTCTCAGAAAGTGGGCTCCAGAGATGGCAAATTTCTCTGAGCTGGACTGAGCTTCGGGAAAGATCAATGAAAATCAACATTGAAGAATTGAAGATTTTTAATGCAAACCAGCAAGGATTATGTACGCAGTCATGGAGAACCCTTTCATCAACTTCTACCATCAGGCCAGGAACAACTTCATTTGACCTTATGGATTATGGTGATGTTCATCTAGATCAGTCTCTGGTTGAAGCCAATGGAGCAGTGCCAAGTATGTTGTCTGATAATGCCCATGGCCATATAAAAGGATAAGAAAAGCTCTGGTGGCTCTGAGCAAGACAGTTATTCAGGGACAATGAAATATGGGTTCTGTATCTCCCCCTACCTTTTATAAGTGGTTTTAGCACTCTTTATCCAGCTGTAGAGGCCAAGATGAACCGTGCGGTAGAGGAAATACGGAGCTCAGAGGCTCTCAGTAGCTAAGCTTGCAGTATGCTAAGACAGATGGTACTGGATACACCAGCTGTAAGATTTCCTGTGGCAACATGCCACCTCTGAACCACAGTACATGGCCTCCTCCATGACACACCACCACCACTGCTGTTGATGTTCATGCTCCGAGCCCTTTGCGTTGCTGCTTAGGGCATATTTTTTTCCTATCATGAAGAAGGATGAGGGGAATGAACAACTTGGAACGAGGGAGTCAGGGACTCCCAGATTTAGTGGAATAGTACTTGGAAACAACTTTGAGATGCAAAGCAGAAAATGCAGCTCTAAATTCTTCCATCCTCCACATATGCCAGCCAGGGAGTCTATCTACCACAGCCTTTCTAACATGTTAGTGGCAGATCTGAAGCAATTGTAGCTCAAAGGAACTTGCTGTACTCTATAGCAACCTCTGTAAAGACAGTGTCACAGAAAAGAGGCCAGCAGCCAGATTACCAGCTCACTGTCAGGGAAGCAGCTGCCAAAACTTTTATCATTGATGCTAAATTCATATATGCAGTCAGACTCCAGTGAGTTTACACTGTCCTTTTAGTCTTAGGTCCTTGGCCTAGCTGAGATGAGGTGGGTAAGGCTTGCTGAAGTCCAAGACTTCAGTAATGAGAAACTGAAGAGTCGCTCCAAACACTTATCTTTGGTATTGCTTTTCATTACATCTTCATTTTTAATGTACTGTTCTTTATTGCTTATGTGTGGGATGGTTACAACATCCTTGTTCTGTGATTCCTTCCCCTGCACATTTAAATACTTGATGTTCAGTCAACCTGGGTTTCAGGTCAGCGTGATTTTTTTATATTCAAACATATATTTACTGAATATCTTTAAGAAGTATTTGTGTGGGATTTAAGAGAACATTGAAATTCCTTTTTCTGATTATTTATAAAGCTATTTTCCCCCCTGTCTAGACGCTTTAAATATTTGCAATTAGCTGATGGAAAAATAAACGATGAAGTATTCTTTCCAAACCTCTGTTGGAGATGGGGAAAAAATGGTCTTCAACATGCAAAGTAAATGCTCTTCTGTCAAATCAGGCAGCAAGAAGCTGCTAAGAGGCAAAAGACATGGAGGATGAGCCCAGTTAGTGCTGTAGTCAGGTGTAGAACTTGAATAAGGAAGGGGAACAGAGTTTTTTATAGCTTTAGGGAGAAGAGGGAGAAAACAAGCTATTATGCCAGAGACATTTTTCTTGGGCTGATTGCAAAATTAGCTGGAGCTGAAGTTAATTGATTGTGTAGGCAGATGAAACAAACTTGAGATGACTATAAATAGTAACAATCTTTCTTTCTGTGCAGCTGTAAATGTGAGCTGGAGAGCAGTCTTAAATTCATTGTGAATGTTCACAAACAAGGGAGGGAGAGTAGAGAAAAATAAAATAAACCAAAGCATAGACAAATAAAAAAATACACACAGAGACAACCCAGCACAGAGAGAAATTGTTAGGGTTAGCCCTTGCAAGACAGACGAGAGACAGAATTTGCTCTCCCAGATATTGTGGCCTGGTGCATTTTACCTTTCTCACCTTCTCAACCACAGCCTGGGAGGGGCAGAATTCAGTTATTTCTTTCTTTTTTCTTTCCAGGATCTTATGTCAGTGTTGCTGCCTCTTCACCAAGGAAGAGGGGAAGTGAAGTAAGGGGCTAGGTCTGTTTGCATACTGATGGCTATGGCTGCCAGAGAAAGAATGCCACATCCCTTGAACTGCTGGAAATGGGAAAGGCATTGTGTGCTTTATGGAAACTGTGAATAAGCGTGGGCAGAGTTGCTGGCTTTTTTCTTCAGGATTAAGCTTCATGTTTAAACTCCGCTCTACCATCTGTGATGGGCAATAGTCTGATGAGGGAAAGCTATGTCTGAACACCCAAAAGGGAGATGACTGTCAAGGTCAAAGCCTCCTCTGCATGTGGTAGGTGCTAGCTTTTAGTATCTCTATCTGTACCTGCAGCCTAGCTGGTCTCCAGCGAAGATGATCTCCCTGCAGTGTAGAGACTACAGGCGTGGATGCAGCCTTCCTTGAATCGCTCCCCAGAGAGCTGCTGGTGGTCCTAAACTTTCATCCACATGGGACTGTTCTTTGTTGTTTGTCAGTCCATCTGCAAGTAGAGGTCACCTTGTAAATACCAACTGACAACATAATTCTTGAAGTTTGAGGCCAAAAGTGTAGAATGCCATCATCTGGAGCATAATTTGAAGTAGTAACTACGTGACCAGAATTCAGTTATGGTAAAAGATGTAATATTTGGACTTTTTCAACGAGTTCATTGGGCTTTTCTTGCTAACATTACTGTTCAAGTCATACCTGTGGGCTGCCCTCTGCTCTGCTCTGTTGGGATCTGTGTTTAGTAGGAGAGACTTCCCACACTGGGGAGTTATAGTTTACGGAGAGAAGCTAAACAAAATGGTAGGAGGAGAAAAGACAAACATAAAGGTTTACACATCCATTCCAACAGGCCACTGGCTGATCTGGAAGCTGCCTGCTTCCCACATCGCTCACAGAAAGGCGGTTGGAGTGAACTCTTTACAAGTAGGGCAAGCAAGGAGCATTTGCATGATCAGCTGGGTGCAGAGGATGAGCTGTAAATTTTCCAGCTTGGGTAATTCCCTCAGTTGGTCACAGTTCTGCTGGATGATGGCAAGGCAGTTCAGGTGCCAGCAAAGGCTGTGTGGAAAGGAAGGACAAGCTTGGGCAGTACAAGCAGGGTATTTTGTGCCACCTTGTGCTCTTCTAGCTGTAGTTGGCCCATTTGGTGTATCTGAGAATCACCACCCCAGGGAGAAGACTTCCCCGGCCTGGTTATGCCATCAAGGCCTACAGAACTCAGTCTAGTTCAGCAGAGCTTCTGTAGTGCTCTTCTACTAAATATAGCATATTTGTACGAATTTTAAAACCGTTCACCTCACAGCTCTAGGGAATGAACCTCCCCACTTACTCTCAGAACAAGCCCATGAGGTTGTGACACGACCCACTGAAGTGTGCCGGAGGTCTGGAATGTCTCCAAGACACAAGAAACACCTGGATATTCTTAAAATGAATGTCAGATAGGCAAAGCTTATTCCCCTGGGCTCATTCGTGTTGGGGTTGACCCAGCTTGCTGGGCAAAATGTGCTCAGTACATGTTGCAAGGTCTGCTGTGTCAACAGCACCAGCTGTGGTGAGTAAACCAAGACTGCGGTTGGACTGCTAAAACACCTAGGGGAAAACCCTCTTGGATTGTATTTCTCGTGCCCTTTGTTTGCTGATAAGAAAATGCCAATCCAAGAGTTTAGGGCTAACCCCTCCCCCCGCAAAAAAATCACACATGCACTCTCCATCTGACCTGTCAGCTTCCTCCTGTCAACTGAAAGCATCTGTGTTTATCTTCTTTTTTTACTGGGTTTCAAAAGGTAATGCTCTGCTCTCATGGGAGATTCTTTTATCAGCTTCAGGGTCAGGAAACTAAAAGGAGTTAACCTGAAGGTCACTTTTGAGCCATTTCATTGCTCAGTCAGAAGAATCACCTTGGAGCTTCCATGTTTAATAAAGACATTTTTACATCTTTTCTGCTAAAGGGAGAGGTGCATTTTGATTGAAGAAAAAATCCATCAAATGATGCGTAGCAGAGTCTCTGTCCATTTCAGGAAAAGATTCTATGCATGTGTATGAGTGCATCACGGGGTGGAAGGCTTCTTTTTGAGGAGATGACAAAGGATTGTTAGGCCTGATCTTCCAGTCCAGTTTTTAATATCTCTGTCCTGTGGAACTCTGTATGACCGCTCTGAGAAGACAAACAAGACAAAGAGCTCCTGCTGAATATACTCTGCCCAGGTCTGTAAATCAGGTTTGGTCTCTGGTGTCACCAGCTTCTGTGAGTGTACCTTCCATTTGGAAGACTCATACCCCTTTGGTATGACGCTATAATTTCACGAGACATGATAATCTGTTATCTAAACCCTCACTTACTTGTCTATATCTGCTGGTGTGCTATACCATTCATACCCTACTTGCTTAAAGCCCACTCACCCTCATCCTGGTCACAGAGGTGAAGTGAAAACTTCGAGTCTGCCATGAAGTCTATGCACAGCCATGACCAGGGATCCCTCCACTTCGCTTTTGCAGCAAGAAGTATTCTTCCAAGTTTTGCAGCAATCCAGTTTCTATCACACACCATACGTTTCCAGCTCCAATGTGGATTAACACGTTTATGTCTAAATGGGAACCAGGTGTGTCCAGAACTCAGGCCCCCTACCAGGATAAGAGGAGAGTTGCAAAAACACCAAAATACCTGTATTGACACATTTTAACCAGCTGTGTAGCAAGCAAGGAGGAAAGGCTTGTTTTGTGCCTCCTATCCATTAACACCTCTTTCATGTTTTGCCCAGTTGGACATCTGACATGTTTTTTACTACACACCCAATGCTGAGCTTTCATTTCAGACGACCCATTCTGATTCTATCAGAGCTGACTTCAGCCCTTATAAATGCATGAAACTCAATGTCTGTCTTGAGGCAGAGCCAAATACTAGAAATGTTGCTCAGCAATGGGTCAACCTCAAAGGGTTTGAAGCATCTGCTCGTTCGTGTTCCCAGGGTTTCACATGATGGTGCCCACAACCGTTGGTCTCTGAGTGAGGCAGATGTTTTTGTCCTGGGTGTCTGGCCTAGCTGATTCGATCACTGTAGGATGGATTCTTCTGCAGTTCATCTTACAGTTGTTTCCCACTGGAACCATGCAAGAAGAGACTTGTTATTTACCTTATGTTAATGGGAACCAAAGGTATGCACCTGGTCTATCCTATTGTACTCAACAAGCATCCCAGCTGAGACTGCACAGGGATCTAAAATAACCAAGTCCTGAAAGGTTTTGCGGAAAGAAGTTGCAGGAGGATATTATTTGGCACAACAGAAGGAAGAGTATTATTCCAAGACCTGAAGAGAAGAGAAATTAGTGTGGGAGGAGAATACCAGTATGCTGATAGGTTGAGACAGTTTAGCTACACACATCACACTGATTCAACAGAAAGTATGTATTTCAGTCCCTTGGCCCAGGTTTCCTGAAGCAAGGACTTTTTAAATTGTAACCAACAGTGATAGAATTAGCTGATCTATAAGACATAGGTACTATAGATCTCCAGCTGTGCTAATCCCAGTCCAGCGTGAATTTCAGAAGAGCTGTCTGGTTCTGCGTATGATACCATTATACATGCTCAGCGATATCATGTTATGTCTACTGAACATAAAAATATCATCTAAAATATGAATTCAGCTTTGTTCTTCTCACACCCTGGAGTCCAATCTCTGTTCAGAGTAAACCTTCGAGTACTTCTGACTTTCTTACATGTAAGTAAGAAAGAAGCCATCAGAGATGACAGTAGAATAGGTTGTTTCTCAGGACTGGAAAGGGAGGATTGGGGATCTTAATTTAAGGCAGATGCAGAGTCCTGAGACAAAAGTACAGGGGACCATGGAGGTTGCAAGACAAGATTGTATACTGGGTGGGGTGTAGGGCAGCTGGAAAAAGGGAGATCTAGTCAAACGGAAAAAGTTGCTGGGCGGATCAAAGTCCAAACAAGGAGTTATGAGAGACAAAAGAAATTTTGGAAAGTGACTGCCATGAGCAGGGATCAGATTCAGCCATATTCTGAAGGGTTTGGGGTGGAGGAAGAGACAGGTGTCCCAAAAGATGTTCGTCTTCCTTGTTTCTTTATCTCTGTACTTCCTGAGGGCTCTACATTTATCCCTGTACCAGAAGCTCCATCTTCACCATATTTTGCAGCCTTTTGCCTACTTAGGCTTCCAGCCTTCTAGTTTCTTGCCTTTTTTCATGCTCCTATGAACACCAGGCTAGCTCAGCACAGGTTTCTCAGCTTACTTTAGCCAAGCTCTCCCTCTCATTCATCATTTATTTGCTTAGATCTGCCCGGTTGAGGGCCAAATGCCCTAAATTCCAAGGGCTCCTTTTTGTGCTTGTTTTGTCTCCTTGAGATATCAAATGATGCTGTGGACTCTCAGTCTTGGAACATCCTGATGATGGAACTAGGGAGGGATTTCTGTCATGTCTAATTCTCCATCGTAGCCTCATGGTTCTTCTGCTACTGAACAGAGGCAGGAAGAATGACAGAGATAAAGAAAGAAAATCACTAACAGCATAGAAAATCTTGGGTAAACTTTAGCCATCTCTGGTAAACACTAACTTCCTGTCACTTCAAAGAGCAAGAAGTTCATTCTGCTAGTGCTTCTGGAATGAGGTATCTCCTCACACCAGCTCTTGTCCTCAGTAGGCTTGAAGGCACAAGCTGGCTAGTTGAAGTGAAAGCAATTAATAGAGACATTTTTACTACCCTTATTAAAGGGAGAAGGAGGCTTTGATATAACACAATATCCATTAGATGATGCAATTAATTTATTTTGGCTGGCCAGCGCTCTTGCCTGGGTCTGTGTGTTATTAGAGGGTGGTGCAACGGTTGTTCTTCCCACTGCTTGGAGGCCCTAGGGTCAGGTTCTGCTCCACCAATAACATGACTCATCTCTGCATAAAATAATTCTTCAAGTGATACCAAAGTGACCGCAACATCAGTCAGCTTCAAATCATCTGAATCCAGTAATGATGGCTGCTTCCCCAGAATCCTCTTAAGAGCAGCTCACACACTTGTTCTTAACCACAGAACAAAAGTCAACAGGGAACATATTGGTTTTCACAGAATACCATGTGAGAAAGGCCTTGGGCTGGATATAATTTACGTTTCTGCCTTCATTAATATGTGTATTCTCACTATTGAATTAATTCGGATGCCCTTATAGAAACACACACTTAATGTGGGTGCATGTTGGAGAAAGGGATGGGACTGTGACAGTATGCAACTCACCCAACTTTGGCTACCTGATATAATAAAGTACTTCTTTGCTTAGTGCAGAGAAATGGTCATCTAAGTGACAACCCTGTTCCTAGTTGCCCTTTAGAGGAGTTCATTTTGACCAATTGGCTGTAAAAACAAGGAGTTTGCAACCAGATACAAAAAAATTACGTGACAACCCTTTTGCTCCCCACTCCTCCATTCTTTCGTCTCTAGCTTCTCTTAAAAAGTCTCTTCTAGGTCAAATGTGCAAGAAAGCTCATTATGGAAGATAAGTAGGTTAAGAAAACAAAACTTCATCTTGGAACCCTGGATGAATTAGTCTTAGAGCATATTCTCTGTAAAGGAGAAGAAGAAAAGGGAAGTAAAGAGATCTCAGCCAACCCCATCCCTTGTAACATGGTGCCAATGTGAGACAGCCCCACTATGTTTCTCTTGGTCCCTGGATGCCCTTGCCAAGAAGGGGAAACAATGGAATGGAGAATTTGCATCCTTGGGGTTGAAGAAAGCTCTTTTGGGCAAAAAGCTCTTTCTGGCAAGTACGCAACTGGATTTTTTAAATTAAATTCTTATGGTCTGCGTAATTAAAACTACTAGTTATGCAGCAACTCTGAAGTCCATTTAGAAAGATCGGGTTCTTTAAGTTATTGTCAGAGGGTCATAATCTGAGTTTAGTTAGAAAAGTAATCTCTGACTCTATAAAATGTTCTTTTCAGCAGCTCTGAGCAGCTGTGGCTAAAGAAACAGGAGGATTCAGTATATAATTTTTCCTATATTCATGTTCTTTCTCTTCTCTGTGGTAGAGGTGAGGGATCTATGACCACATCCTAATAGTTTCCCATCAGTTTGACACTTGTTATGAACTTTCCTTTCTCGTCTGTCAGGATATAACTGTATCGCTTAAAGGAGTTAGGAACAATACTGCTTTTCCCAGTTAGGTAAAAGCCTAGACCTGACTTGCTCATGAAGGTAGATCTTGTCCTCTAGGGAAAGAAACCTTAGCCCTGATACTGTCAGAAGAAATTCTGACAGTTGTTGTAAAACATTCTTCTGTTTTGGAGATTTGGAATGGGACTTGCTGCTAATCAGAGCGATAGATCAGCTCGGAAGAGCAACTTTAAGATTTCCTTGGATCTGACATTATTTTACAGTGATCGATTTGGTTTCTGCCTGTCCTACACAGAACTGACAGAGAGAGCCAGTTAGGCAGATGGATGTGTTCTGACACCAGCAGCTGTAGGACAGGGACATATTTTTGCTAGGAAACATTCAGTATTTTTAAATATTTGTCATTTTTAGATTTTTTTCATTTTCAAGTATTTGCTAATATTTGTTACACACAGGGTACAGATGTGAGAAAGCCACAAGATTCTTGACAATTCACTCACTCCAAATGCTTTGAGCATTTTGAATTCTTGACTATGCTGCATTCAGAAGCAGTTCCACTTTACAGGTAGTTACAATCTATTTATTTCACTGGGAACTGATCTGCAATCCTACCCAATTCATTGCATATTTGACCAAAAAAGGAATATCCAGATCTGAAAGGTATCACCTGCTGGATAGGTGTACATGAAACCCTTTGCAGTGACAAAATACGATACTTTGGACTCTGTGGAAATCAGTGCCACATTCACAGTGGATCCATACAATGTCTTGTGCTCTCCCTGCCTTGGTTCAGCATCGGTGCCGGAGGAGAAAGAGGAAAAAAAGATGATCTCCTACCCTAATTCTTAGTTATAGTTAATATATGTGAGACTAACTATGATCTCATGGAAATCTCTGGTTTGTGGCCATTAAATATTATGAACGTGTCATCAGTCTCGTTGTGCTACTTTCTCTGTCCCCTACAGCTCACCTCCAGCAAAATCATTGCTGTGCTAAAAAATTAATTTGCTTGAAACTACTCACACCACCAGCTGTTCCTTAACCTCTTGGTTACTAGTGTTGAACTTGTAAAACAAAAGGTCAGCTGCAAATGAAATGAAACTACAGACATGCAAGCAACACCCTCCCAAACAGAGCTAATGTTCACTTTACACAGATTCTGCAGCATTATGGTGCCAGATGAGGACCAGTTAGCTGCTCAGTGCCCATGGGAAGGATGTATGAATTTTTTGACAATATTTATACTGCATTATTACACAGGGTGTGTTAGGTAATCTCCATGTGTGAGATCTCCACTAGAAGCAGGTGGGCTCAAACAGAATAAAAACCCTAGATCCTCAATGAACCGCCTTAAGTTTTCTATCAGGAATGCCAAAACCAGGAGTGACTTTTTATAATGCCTTAAGCTCCAAGCTTCAAGAAAATATCAGGATTTCCCAGCTTCCCCTTCTTTCCCGTACATAAGCAGAAGGGAAAACATTCTCTGCAGAAATATTGCTATTTTATTAAAATGGTAAGTGGAATTGGAGGGAAATCTATATACACTGGAAAAAAAAATTAAAAAATAACTGACCTGAGACAGATTATTTTATTTCTGAATTGGCCCAAACCATTTTGAGTCAGATGAGTTCAGTAATGAATTTATTTCCACTAACTGCGCAGGGTTACAGTTCAGGACATTTTCTCATTAGATGGGACAACGTTTGTTATCCTATAATGCAATGCAGATGTTTCTCTTTTTGCCTTATTGCAAGGATGATTATCTATATGGTTTTTCAGGGACTTTGAGCATGAAGCAACTCACTCAATCCAGGCGTGGATACTGCAAAGAGCAAACTTCCAAACTACATATCCCAGAAGGCTATACCACAAGGGGAAAGCATAGTCTGGACACTGAACTGACTTGGAACAGAGCATTTTGGGGTCTTTTTAACACACCACAAGAAAACATTTTGATTTCAGGAATGTTGAAATGTTTTGTTCTGTTTTGTTTGAAAATGTCAGGCAACGTTTTGACTTTGCCAGAAAAAAAGTTTGTTTGGGGTTGTTTTTTTTCCCAAAAATTTCCACCCAGAGAAAAGTCTTGACATTTTCATCTCTTTGTTCCAATGTGGGATAAAAACAAACATTGAAATGTCAGGATTTGCTACAGAATGAAAACTCTGAGTTTTGCCCAATTTTTGGTGTAATGTCTTGGCCCCAGCATTTACATTTTGCTTTGAAGTATGGGTGGATGTTTAGAGGGTGGGAGGAATTTTGTAAGAGAGGATCATATGTTCAAAAGAACATAAAAGAGGCCTAAGGTAAATATTTGGTTTAGGACTATGAGAGATGTACAGAGATGTAGAGTGATGTTTCCACTGGACATCCAGCCATTAGCAGCGGGAAGCTCTGATAAGGCCATCACACTTGGAAGCCACCAGTGGGCCTATGACCCTGTCCTTTATGAATTATCTTCATAGCTTTTGGCCACAGTGGCCATTGCCTCTGAGTATGGGTGATGTGAAGCATCGGGCTATTGGACTTAACATACTTCCCAACAGCCACTGCCCATTCCACCCCATGCAAATGTAGGACATCACATAGAATTATCATCTACAATCTGGAAATGAATAAGAGGCATCCACTTGAATCTCCCTAAATTAAACAGTCCCTTTGTACCATAACAGTTAAGTTGTTTTACCCCTGTATTTAAGAGAACAGATGAGCAGGCTCATGGCCTGGGGCCCTGGAGAGATGTTGGCTTTTTGCTGAACAAGAAGTGGTAGCTCTAATGTCCTGTTCTAAATTTATTGTGTTACTGGGTTAATAGATTGACAAGATCTGAACAACCTAATCTGGGAATTTCTAATATGTGCAGTCAAAAATCGTCAGATGGGTACAGACATTATAAGGCAGTTCTGAAAGATGGACTGAGGCATTTTCAACATCCCAGATAGATTGTTTTTAAGCTCTTGAACACCGAAGTCCCAGGTGACACAGAGAACATGCAGTTCTTGGAGTAATTTGTGGAGGTTATATTTCACAGTGCAATGAAGATGATAGAACAAGGTATGAGGGCTAAAAATCATGTTGAGGCTGCTAGAATTGCACCTTTATTATTTATTTCACAATATCTCTGAGATATGTGATGAACTGGATTTAAGGTTGTACATTCACACTAGGAAAACCAATTTTTTTCCCTGAAAATAGTTTTGTCTTCCTGTAACACACAAAATTTTTGCAACCAGACACTGGTTTCCTGAAGGAATAGATGATTGATATCAGCTGGGCATGGAAGAAGGCCAACATTCCTCCACCTCCACAATATTATGCTTTGCCCCCAACAGATATCAGTGGCTTGGACTAATACATTGTTGTGGATTTAGATGCTCTTCTAAAGACATGAGGACAGTTTTCTAGCTAAAAGAATATAAGCCCACTTGCACTCAAGAAACAAGCTGAAGGTTAGTGGGACTTTCAGAAACAGTAGGATCTGTCTTTTCATTCCCACTGAGTTAATGGGAAACCTGACATTTTAAAGGTGGTCCCTTGACTACAGCAATCTAACTCTCTCGGGACTGGACCAGAATTTCACAAATGCCATTGCATTTCTTAGGAATGACCTGAGGCGTAAACTTACTGTCAGGAGACCATCTACAAGTGTTCATTACTTTGCATTAATGCCATTCTCACTCTGGCAAAATCACCACCTTCTTAGGTTTCTCAGCTCCTAGTCAGAGAAACCAGACAGAGTGTCTATGCTGTTCTAGGTCCTATCCACACCCTGAACCATGAGCTGCCTTGCAGATACCTGCAACCTGTCTACAGACTCCCCCCATGGGCATGTTGGGTCGTGTTCTGTCCACCTGTCAGATTTGACCATGCTGAGTCCCACCTGCCTGGAAGGATGCTCTCCAGCTATGCAAGAGGCCACGGCCAAAGTCTTAGCATGTGGGTGGGAGGCAAGCACAGCCATGAGGTCACTACTAGCAGACAGTATACAGAGTTAAAGACTCTGAAATCAGATGGAAAAAAGACCCAGAAAATCAGGTAGAAAACTGGGAGGATACAGCTGTGAAGACATTGAGTTAGGACCCAAGGCAGCTGGCCATGCTAGTGTGGAAGCCAAAAATAACATGTGTTACAGAGCCTGAACAGTCCCTTGACATTAGCCTAAGACAAATTCTCCCTGAATCACAGATCAGCCGGTGCCTTGTGTGTGAAGAGAACGTGCCTTTTATGAGGCGGGGAAGGAGACAATGTTCCTTGGTTGAGGACATCCTAGGAGTGGCTTATCTCAACAGAAGTCCTCTGAGCAGCCAAACAGCTTGCTGGTGATAACAGTCTTGCCTCCCAGGGCTGATCAGCATCTTGCCTGAAGCACCTGAGCTCTTGGCAGCCATGTATGCTCCAGACATCTTCAGTGGCACCAGGAAACTGCTCTGAAGAGGGGGATTTCCCTTAATGGCAGGGATTCCCCACATTTTCCTGGGATCCAAGACAGTAGCACTGTAATTCCCAGAATTCAGGGCAGTTGGCTGGTTTTTTTTGTTGTTTTCTTTTGGCATTCATTTGGCACTTCAGAAAATAGTCAATGAAAGGTTGTTTCATTTCTCTATTCCTCTCCCCTCTAAAAATAAATAATGAAAATCAAACAATAAACTCTAGTGCATGGCAAATTACAGCTACTATTTTCCTACAAAATTAGAAATCAAAACCATTTTTTTTTAAATGTTGTAATTGCTCAGGAAGTCATTCCTGCTCAGGTCTATGGGATAGAATCCTGATGTCACTCCTTAGGCTTCCAGACATGAACCGAAGAACAGCAATATCAGGGTCAGACCAAGAGTTCAGTTGTGCTGGTGCCCAAGACCAGCAGATGTCAAGGGACATCCAGGACATTGCAAACAAGTGGCGTACCTTTTTCACAGCATGCTTCCTCCTTCCAGTCATCTGTGGCTCCTGCTGAGTCAGAGGTGGTGTATAAGAACACAGATATTTTCTTCCTAAAATCTCTCCAGTCATGTTTCAAACCCAGGCAAACCGCCTGTGGTAGTGACAATGGCTTAGCTATGCTGGCGAAGAACTATCTATTTTCATTAGTACTGAACAACCTCATTTCACTGGCATTGACTTTAAAGGCAGAGTTTAGTATTCTAGACTCCGTGTGTTGTGTATGAAGATAGATATGCACCCTCAGGGGGTAATTCAACTCATTTGGGGCGACGTTTCAGATACAGGTGAAAGGCTGAAGGCACCTATTCCCTTCCCCGCCCTTCACCTCCTCCTTCTCCCCTGTACAGGCAGTCTAGGGTGACTAAATCAGTTTAGACAACTAAATTTTCAACATTCAGGCTGAGGTGACGCATACTACTTTCCCCTACAAATTTCCTGATCACAAGATCACAGGTAGAACACAGACCAAGAATGCATCATATTACTACGACTGTGCTTTGTTACTCTGAGGGCTGACAGAACAGATATCTGTGGAAAACAAGAGTAACAAACAGTGTCCTAAGTCCAACTGCAAGGTGCAGCTCAGGAAATCCCTGAACTATGAGCTGTGGAAGCTGGGATGAGATCCCAAGGGACAGATCGCTCAGACTCTGTGTCTTACCCGCTGTTCCATCCACTCTCTGAGACAGGATGCAGGATCAGGGATTGTAGGTCTGACTCTGTGACAGTTACCTTTCTATTGCTTCTCATGATAGCTCACCTAGAACCTAATGGAATACAAATAAATAGTAACAATGACGGACATGGAGAAGTATAAATATTCAGTGATATGGGTGGGAGATGTTCCGTTCAAGTCCTTACCATTACCAGACACTGAGCACAGAGTCTTAAGCGAGTGTCTTAAACCCCACTTCAGCATTTAAATTACTTCATTATCTTATCTTCATCACAGGAAGGGAAACTGAGAATTTTACTTTCTCCTTTCTTATCCACCATGGATGCTACATCTCTCAGGTCAATAAAAATTACACCCTGTATTTCACCATGCTAGGACTGGGATGCTAGTCAGTACAGCACAGAGAAATCAGCGCAGTGCAGACATGTCCAGCAGGAGTTGATATGCAGATATGCATCTTATGAGTCACCAGGTCTTGATTCAAAGATATTCATCTATACACGTCACATGATACATTGCTTTCCTTCCTCTCACCTGCTTTACTTAAGCTGAACAGTATGTCCATTTTTTTGCAGGCTTAAGCAGTTACTGACACAGGAGAAAAGCTCTGAACATTCAATAAATGTGATATAGTTGAGCAGTATGAAAAGGTTTAATCAATTAGAAAGATTCATGACAAAGGAAATCTATTTTCTGCATTGAAATTCTGCTTATTCTGGCAAATGAAATCTTTACAACACTTCTCTCTAGCTGGGACTTGGGACTTTCACAGCCAGAAATGGAAGGATTTCGAACCAGCCTCCAAAACCAAGTGGAGACTTTATCTCAGAATGATGTCCTTTCCTTTCTCCCCAGCAGGTGCCTGAGTTACTGCTGTACCACTTTCCAAAAAGTCACTCCTTGAGATGGCCCTCAAATTCTCCCTTTTGGACCCTTCACTCTACCTCCATTGCTAAAACCCCTTCACCTCAAAAGCACACAGCAGTTAATTTGATTCCCCCTCCATTGGTCCTACCTCTTTGATGTAATTCCATTAATATCAACGGTGTTACGGGTCAAAAGTCTTAGGACTCATCTAGGACCCTGTGTACAGCTGTTGTGTTCCAGGCTGGAGAGACTCAGTATACCTCCACAACACCCAAATCCTCCCTGAATTATCAATACTCTAATAAGCAACTCAATTGCCTTTAGACTGCTTAGGGAATTTCTCCACTCCTTACTTTCTTCCTCCATTTTCCCTTGGCTATTTTACCTCCACTTTGATTTTTGACTTTTCAGGCCATGACACTCCTGACAATTCCTAGATCTCTGTATTTCTCTTCCCGTTGTTACCAACACACAAAACTGTCTGGAGCCGGATTTAATTAGACCACAAGAAAAACGAGCCCCAGTGAAGTTACATCAAGGGTGTGATTTCAAACCACAAGAGCCAGAGGAAAAAAAAAAAAGAAAAGAAACAAAAAAAAGAAAAGAAACAAGAAAGAAAAAGAAAAAGAGAAAAGAAGAAGAAAAATTAAGAACAACTTTGTTTTCACCCTGTGGTGTCCCATCTCTAGCACAGCTATGGTGTTCAGGCACAGTCTACACAACAGGGAGTTGAGGAAAAAACCTGGAAGGGGAAGGAGGGCCCTGAAGAGGATCTGCCAAAATGCTTTGGCCCTGTAGCTTTATTGCATGTGGATTTGATGCTCTGCCAAGCTTTATGACAGTTACATCAAGGTTGTTCCCCGCAGTGATGCACCATCAAAGCTAAATCACCTACCTATAATGGAATTCACAATGATTTCTCTGTGCCTTGGTTGAGAACTTGTTATCATTAACTTTTCTATTTTATTACCCCAAATGCCTTTCCAGTTCACAGCATACTGCGCTTCAGGAACTTTTTTGCTGCCATGATTGTACGTCATTGTGTAAATTCAGCAATGAATACAATAGAGACCTGGTCTATCCCAAGGCCTCCAGGCACTGATGTAATAGAAATAATAAAGCATAATCATAAGGAAGAAAATGGCATGTAGCTCTGCTGTGTGGTGTACGGAAATGGATATGGGTGACTGATCCTGATGCAATTCACTCTTACTGAATGAAGGCAAAAGGCCCAGAAAAGACTCCTCCTGCATCAGCAATTATACCAGCTTCAGTATGTTCCTTCTCTGATTGGAAGATTCTTCCTAGCTACTATAGCACACTGGGGTTTGAGGCTGCTCCTTCTGATAATTGGGTTTTGGTTTTTCTTTTCCATTGATCGCTTGCAAAAGATATTTCATTTTACCAAAAAAGAAAACAAAGGAAACAGTATTGTCTGATAACTTGGATGCTGGATAACGCACTGGTAGAGTAGGGAGCCGTTCGTTGGTCTATTTCTCACCCCTTTGTACCTCAGGTTCCCCCTCATGAATAAAAATTGAGTAGAAAGGTTTACAAGCTCTGCACCTTTGTGGGGAATTCTGAGCTTAAAAGGATGTAGTTAGTTTGGAATAGTAAATACTCAAGTGTTCAGTTAGAAATTGCACTGTGCAAAACGTGGAGAGCTTAACTTTCTATTGATTTTTAATGGATCTTGTTGTTTTGGTTCTCAGATTGAATTGGATCTCTGTGCTTGTAAATTTTTCCACTCAGAGTTGAAATATGCAGTCACTGATCATGTCTCATTTCATGTAAGATAGAGTGTCTCTCCCACCTGGGAAAGCATTGTGAACCCAAACCTCAGGCTCATAGTTTTCTGGGACGAGCAGTTATGTAGCCAGAAAGCTACATGGTGTGAGGTTCAGTATTGTGAATGAGTAAGTTAAAAACTGAATGCAGGGAATTTCTCTCTGTAATGAACTCTTTAGTGGAGTTTCCTGATTAAGTGCATCCCAGTGAGTTAAATGGCAGGCTGATTAAAAACAGAGGACAACAGGGAAAGAGTTGAAGCTGAGCAACTGGGGCATCTACAAAAGCAGGCAGAGGTATAAAGTAAGCTCTTTTTTCAGTAGAGCTCATCTGGCAGCTGGCTGGAGTGAGCAGGAGATGGGAGGCTTTGTTAGCGGTATATACCACCTACTTTTAGACACGGCTCAGTGGGTAACTTTGTTGGGTATGGGAGGGGTTTGGCTTTTGCTAGTCCTGTCTATGGAGACAGATGGAGTCAGGCTCTTCAAAGAACAAACTTAGTCTCCATATTATCTACCCTTCGGCGTTTCTGCATGACTCAGTGTACTTAGTTGAATAGGGAAGTTACCAAGTCAACCACAGGATTTTGCAAACCACCTTAACATCGTTGTAGGTATCTCAGCCTACTCTTTCTGCAAGTGTAAGGGAAGAAAATGCTAGAAATGGGTAAGTGATGCGTAGCTATACTTGCTCAGTGAATGAGGGGAACACCATTGAAGCTGAGCAATATGTTACTATGTGCCTCTTCATTTTTGAAAGACAGAGACTGGAAAAAGGTGGCAATATGATATGATCTAGAGGATCCATTTGTGGAGAAAAAGAGAGAAAAAGTGGAAAATTGAATGTGCTGCTTGTTCCTTTAGTCTGTATATAGATGTACACACACGAGAAGATTTTACAGCAATCAGGAGTAAGTGATGAGTTTTCTGCCATTAGATATTTTTTGCCAAGGACAACACGCCTTTGAGAAAGTATGAATCTTTCAGCAAGAAACAGAAACATTTACAGTTAGGAATATGTATTGGGGAAAAACGAGATATTACGGAAGAGATGACCCTTGTGATACATCAAACAAGGATACAAGGAAGCTAGTTTCTTTTTCTTGTTCTTTCCCTGATCTCCTGGAGGACTCTGCATAAGTCTTTTCCCTTCTGAACTTATTTCCCATTGGGTTGGAACACACAGACCTTTCCTGTATGTACAGGACCTACAAAAATTAACATTATTTTCAATGAGGTCTCTAAAAGCCTCCCAACTTTGTTTAAAAAATTAAATAAATAGGAGACAATCTTCATATTCTCCCTGTTTCTTGTGGCTGAAAGTCAGTATCTGTCCTGGACAAGCTGCTGGTATCTGCCTCCAAAGCATCTACTGAGCTACTGTTCCTATGGTATTTGTCAGTGCATACAGGACTAAGCCTGTATTCAGTGAAAGTAAAAGACCCTCCCACGAAAGGACCACAGACCTGGGAAAAACACATGGTTTCATAGGCAAAAGAAATTTGAAGATGAGGGGTTGCTGAAAGATCATCCTTTACACTGCTCCAGGGGAGAATGGTGTGTGCTGCCTGCTGCGCTCTAGCTGGAAGCTGCCAGAGGAAGAGGCAGGCAGCAAGTCACTGGGAACATTCACACATCACACCTCCTGGAATTAACACCCGTGGACTCACCTCTCTCTCTCCCTGCACACTTTGTGTCTGTTTGCAGGGCGGTTTGTCAGTTCCAAAGCTTGATTTCTTAGCCACTAAGCCATCCAGGTTCCTGCAGACTTCTGTGAGATAGCAGATATTCATCTGCTAGGGTAAATGCTATCTCTTTCTGCCCTGCTAGCCTGAAGGGTTGTCTTCACACAGAGAGAATTTGTTTATGCTGAGGAGAAATTCCAGAAGCAGCAGTGGACAGAAAAAAACAAGAAAGGGTTTTAAAAGTTGTGGTACCAAATCCTGGGCTCTAAATCTGTGTCTGCAACAGGGATTAAGGATGTGTCTGAACCCGGACCTGCTGACCTTGCATGCTTTTTGCGCACAAGAAGACACAGGCCAAGGTATAAAGTGGTCTTGAGGAGAGAGCTCGTCAGTCCAAGCTCATCATTAGTCCAAGCAAAGCTGCCATACAGCTGTGTATGGCAGGAGATGCACAGGAACCCTGGTACAGTCTGCAAGGGGCGTGGAGGAGCTGGAGTCAAGCACCTTGATGATAACCCAGCAATGGCAGAAAAAGGTCTGTGTTTGGGGGCTGAATCTCCTGCCATGACTGGAGATAGTGCCTCAGCAGAAGCAATTGTGAGAGGCTCTATAAATTAGCGATTGGTCTGGTTTCCGTTCCCTATACTACACGTTTTTGGTGGCCTTAAAATACCTTTAGCAAGTGCAGAGTATGGGTATGCAGTCACAGCATTTTTCTCCTGCTGGAAATGTTGTTGTTCCTGCTCTGAGCTGCCCTCATTCTCCACTTTCTTTTCCCCTCTGAGATGGAAATGCACGAGTAAGCGTATGTATTATTTGCAGAATTGCGTGCAGGCCAGATCTTCTCATGGTTGAATTACCAGCCAGACGCTCAGCCTGTCTCAAAGAAATGCTTTCTCTCGTGAAACTTTCCAAGCTGGTTTAATCCACCTTGGGTGGCAAACTCCATGTGCTCTTCCCCTGCTGGCACACACTTTGCGTTCACCAGAGCCTGAATTAGCTCTGGGTAATTCCAGCAAAGCCTTGGTCTCTGGAACGGATTCCCCAGCTGAATGTGTCGTTCTGCATGCTCCCCCTCTACCTGGGTAGTCTCTCAGTTTGTGGGCTGGGGAGCGAAGGGGAAGGGTAGCAAGCCAGTTCTTTGGAAATGTTAGCATATCCTCATTCTCCAAGGCAGGACACTCTGTGGTTTGAGTCAGAGATGCATCAACAGCTGTATCCTAGGAGGCCAGCACAGCTGGGGAATCCTGGCAGGATCAAATGTATCTGTGCTGTTTCCTTCTTGACAGTGGTATCTCTTCTTCTGTCCATTCCTTCCTGTCTCCCAAGAGTCACCTACATTTATAGCTGTTTTCTGGGATCATTTGCAGCTGTATCCCTCTTTCCATCTTTGGGATCAGGGATTCTCTTATGACAGGATTCACCAGAGGGTGCTATTACACATAGCCTTTTACATTTTCCCTAGCCTGGAAGGAGAACGTAACCTTTTAAGGGGACACAGAAATATTGCCAGTTTTAAGATGCCAACTCCTCTTCTGAATGGGAAGCTGCAAAAAGTAGCATGTTTTTCCACTTCTTCCTTTATATTTGTTTTGAGGGGTCAATTTGGGGGGTTTTCTTTGTTTCGCTTGGGTGATTTTTTGTTTTGCTAGAACTGTCTAGCAGGAATCGATTTTTGTTGCAGTTTTCCTCCTCACACCTAAATTCTTAATGTTTTGGAAATTTACTGACTGCCTCTCTCTTGGGACTGCTGTAAATAGCAAAATTAATTGGGTTTTCATTCCTAAGCTGCATGCCATGGGGCTGGGTTTCTTCTGTGGTGGAAAAGTTGTATATTTTCTATGGCTCCATAGAAAGAAGGATGCTCTCATTTACCTTCACCATCATCATGAAGCCCTCTGCAGTTTTGCTTGAACCCAGAGGATCACCTTAATTTTCACCATTTGAGGGAGTTAGGAACAGGCTGCAAGAACTGTCCTTGCTGCAGCATGGGGACAAGCAGCAGTTACAGATTCAACCTGAAGCAGAACACGTTTACCAGTTCCACCTTTCCCAAGAAGAGGAAGAATGTGGCAGTAATGAGGCTGAAGGACTGCTGTTCAAATCAGCTGGGGCAATTTGACAAGCAAAGTGAGAAGCATGTTGCAAACCGCTCTCAGGCTTGTGATAGCGACCTGTTTAATTTGGGAACCATGCATCCAGACACACTCGGTAGTCTCCATGCTTAAGCCTATACTGCAGCCTATTGATTTCCTTCACCCTTGGCAAGAATATCACAGCAGATTTTGGCTTTGCCTATAATCTCTTCAGCGGATGAGACTAGAAATTCAAATGAGAGCTTAAGTCACTGACTGTCTGCACTGCCCACATGATGGCTGCTCCTTTGGCTCCAGTCTGGAGCAAGTCAGCTGTCTGTTCAGGCAAGAAAAGTTGAGTATGGGGCAGGAATGGCTGGTTCCCATCTGTGCTCTGCATCTACAGACAGTGTGGATGAAACTGGTTCCAAGCACTTGGCTCTGCAAACCAGATCCGGAACATGAGCACATCTCCCAGAGGCCGCATAGGTACAGGCTCTGTTATTTTTGATAGATATCTGGTTTTAATCTGGAAACAAGCCCCTGAATGCAGCCACCTGGCTCCCGAACAGTACTGCGTGTTGCCTAGCAATATGAGCAGAAGATACTGGATCCATTTCTTCCCTCTCTGTGCCAGAACCAGCCAGAGAAAAGATGAGTTTATGGTGAGGAACTGACATCTTACTTTTGAGATGGCCTTTTTATTGCCATATGGCTTTAGCAGAAGCAGTGGCCTTGCTTCCCTTGCGGTGGAAGGTTTAGTGCTCCAGCCTATGGCTTCTGAAAAGACTGTTTCTTGATTGCACAGCTTTGTTTGCAATGTGGTTGCCTTTAAGCACTTGGAAGTGCTATCAGTTATCTTGGATTTCCCTGCCCTGAGTAAAACTAGCCGTAACTAATGAAAATAAAGGCAAATATACATTTGCGAAAAGGTAAAAAATCATCTCCAAGATATGAAGGCACCAGTATATTCCATTCCATCATTAGTATGCTAACCAAAAAAAGATTTTTCCAAATTACTTCATAGCTTGAAAGTCCACAGAAAACAGTGCCCTAAGATGTCAGTAATGGAAGGCAAGCAGCAATCCCAACACTGGTGGGATGTTTATCAGCCTCTTTGTGATTTTCATTTATTTATTAGAAGAATAATGATTAAAATAAAGGCAAGACTCAAAATAATAGTCCCAACTGGCAAATACCTTTCTAGCTGCTTCTAACTGGGAATGGAAGTTATGCTCTTTTTAAGTATTTCCATGTAGTCTCTTTACTTCAAATTGCCTCCAAAGAACAAGCCTACATTAACCTTTTCTGTACTAATGATTTTCAAATATCTATTTGTGTCAAGCCTTTACAGGAAATACAAAGCTTCTGCAGCAATTGCACAGTACTTAAGTTTGCTGAAACTGTTGTCAGGATGTCAGTTTGATTTCACTGAATGAACTAGAGCTCCAGCAGTCATTGTATGAGGGTCTGAATCGCTACTGCCAGAGAGAGGTGGGGAAGGAGGAAGGTTACCTCTTTTGTTTGAGTCACCATATGATGCTGTCAGTCTCTGAAATGCAATCATGACCATCACATGCCTCCAGGAAATGGACTGGAAAAGACTGCTGTCAGTGAGATTCATTGAATCCTTATTCTCCTACACACTATGACCTTTTAAATGCCTTTAGGAAGTCAGGAAATTATATTCCTGAAGCGGTTCAAGTATCTTATTTTATCAATATTGAAGCAAGCACCTTCACATATAAACTGTTAAGGAGTTTGAAAGGTGTCATTCAGTGGTACTTAGTGAGTGATGCATAGACAACAGAACAGCCCTTGAAAAGGTAAAAAAATATTCATTTGTTTCATTGATAATCACATGAGATAGGGAGAAACACAAGTAGAACCTGGACGTTCCAATAGTTTTTGGAGAACAGAGTTGAGGTTTCCAGAAGTTCTCCTTGAGGTATGTTGATGGTTAAATTTGCTTCCTCTAATCACTATGTTAATGGACACCTTACAGCTAATGTCAGAACTAATAAATTCTGTTTGAAGAAATTGGAACAATCAACATGGATTTACCACGCATAAATCAGACTCAACCAAGTCAACTACCCTTTGTGATGAAATTACTGACTCTGGACAAGAGGAGGGCCGTGGATGTAGTATGCTTTGATTTATTAAGGCATTGGAGACAATCTGCCACAACATTCTTGTTATGAAGGTGAGAAAATATGGGCTAGATGATCAAGCTGTTAGGTAAAATTATTGTCTGGAGTTCAAAGAGTAATATTTGATAGCTTGGTGCTTGGTGACAAAAGTAACTAAGGAGCGGCCCTGGGATTTGTACTGTGGTCAGTATCTTCATCAATGACTTGGATAATGGCACAGAATCTCCATTGTATTTGCAGGTGATACTGAATTAGGAGGAATGTTTGATGTTTCAAATCACAGAATTTTGGGTAAGGTATAAAAATTTGAAGGCTAGACCAACAGCAACTTTACAACATTCAGGAAGAAGTACGCATAAAGCAAAATAACTCCATGCATTGGTACCATTTAAGAAGCAACTGACTGAGCAGCAACCTTCCCCGGAAGGACCTGGGGATTCTGATGGGTGCCAATTGAAGACGTGCCAGCAGTGCACTGTCACTGCACTGTCAAATTGCCTGCTGAGCTGCATTAGAAGGAAAGTGGCCAGAAGCTTGAAGCAATCTGGGGGAATATATGCATTGTAGCAAGGCTACAACAGCTTGGTCTTCACTAGTCTGCCTCAACCTACTTTAGATGGTCAGTCCTCTATCATTCGATACCAGTATCTTTCCAGCTTTGTTCATGCAGGGACATCAGGCAATAAGATCAAAGCTACCTTGGGTACCATTCTGTAGGTTCCAGTTACACCTATGGTTGAAGTGGAGACACATTTACGTCTTGATTTGCATCTGTGAGTTCTCTCCTCTTCCTCTCTCACTCCTCCCCTGAACCTCAAAGGCTGCAGTGAACCTCAACAAAATACCAAAAGACATCAGAAATGTGAAACAGCTGCTCAGATGGTCAGAGAAATGACCTGAGAAGAAAGAGGCAGGTGATGCATCTCAGGAAACGGATCCTATCTGAAAAGGAAAATGCATTCATCATTCAGATAACTTCTGCCACAGAAAAGCCATCTGGATAAACAAGGACAGAGTTACACGAGCATCGCACAGATCCTCATCCCTTCCTGGTCGGTTGTAGAAAGGCAGATGTGTAACACAAGGCTTCATCTGTGGGCAGAGAGATGAAAGTAGGAGGCTTACAGCTGGAAGCTGGTCAGGGAGGGTCTCAGACCAACACTGTTTTGCGACCAGGAGACATAAGACGAAGAGAAAATGGGAAGTGGGATTCTCAGAAATCCACCCGTTGATTCCCATTTTCTCCACTGCTAAACAAGCCAGGGCTAGGTACTGGTGCAGGACCCACCTTCTTCCTATAGTTCAACCCTGCTGCTGCTCAGCTAATCAGTCCCCACTGCAGGAGGTCCTTTAAACCTACTGGAGTCTTTGGCTGATCACTCTGCATTACCTGTCCTCACACAACAGCCTTGAGTCCCCACATCTCTCCTGCCTGCGTCTTACCCCACTCCCCAGCCCTTCAGCAGGAGCTGATGGATTTCCAGATCTCTCTCTCATGTACTGTCTCTCCCATGAGGAAGGAAGCAGTCTGAGGTGTTTTTTGGCTCGAGGAGGCAGTGGAAGAGTGGGAAACTGAAGTTAGGTAGAAATAATTGGAGCATTGTGATGATTTTCTACAAAGCCGACATGGAGGAGGAATAAATTCTCACTAAAGATTCAGAGGCTTACTAGAGCCTGTGTTTTCTGCAATGTTCTCATTTATAGCCTAAACTAATAGAAGGAAAATTAACCAAAGAAAGCCTAATGTCACCTGCCTGCAGTGGAGGAGAAGACATTTGAGGAAAAGTCATGTTCAGTGCTTCTTTTTCAGTTTGGAAAGGGTCAATACTGAAACCTAACTGACAGCCTCAAAAAGTAGGTGAATCCTATACACCCCAAAAGCCAAGCAAGACCTGAGTATTGGATGGCTCTCACTCAAGAGGGAAGGCTGTAGGCCAGGCTGAGAAGTCATGCCAAGCTGTATGAATTCACAGATCGTGCTGAATCCCTCATAAATAGTGGAATATTGTCTGAGAGAGAGGCCATTATAAGAACAGGCTTGGAAGCTAGCTAGAATATGGCAAATCTATCGAGCAGCTGAGATAACAAGAACACACACAGGACAGTTAAGGGCAGAAGGAAATGGGTGTACAGTGTGTGTCATAAATTACAAAAGAAGAGTAAGCAGGGTGTGCATGGGAGACTGAATGCCATGAGCAAAGGTCAGGACAAGACACTAAAATGCAAAGGTACACGTGTAATGCAGCAGAAGCTGTGACTTAACCAGCTTATGGGAAAATCCACAAGGAGATGGGAAAGGAAACATTTTTTTATTTACTCTCCCTTCCCCCACCCCAGCCCCCTCGCCAAATACTGTGGTCATTAGCTTGGCCTAGCTCTGTGTATAACAAAACAGACTCTCCAGAGATTGAGTTCTTACATCCCTACTTTGAGGCTGCCAGTTAAAGCTGAGGCATCTCAGAGGTTCACAGCATCTACAGAAATCAGCACTCCCTATAGGACAGTTCTGGGATTCCTGGCTGCCGCGTCTGCTTCTGTGAGAGGCAAACTAGGGTGGTTTCTTATCATAATATTGAAGGCAGCAGGATGCCAGGGAGATGAGATACTGGGGCTGCCCTGAGTGATTCATATATATCCTTCTAGCATAAAGGGAGATGTTAAAGGCAATCCCCTACTCTTCATTTCCTCTGACTTTCCTCTGGAGAGCTAGGCAGTTTTGGACAGTAATTTAAATTCCTGGTCTTGCCTCACCTACATTCACACTGGAAAAGCTGGAGATCCAACCCAGGGATCAGTTCCATTTCAGCATTGTTGCTGCAGGTTCCTCCTGCTCTGCCCAGGTGAAGAGCTGTGCAGTATTTAGAGCAGTAGCTTACACTGCAGAAGATACGGGCTTAAATCTTTATTTTTACTGTTCAAATCCTCTGTCCCCTGTGACATTGTTCCTCCTTCATAGATAGTGGAAAATATTGCTTCCTTGTTCTGAAGAAGATGTAGAGCAAACACTATGAGATGGTCCAATACAGCTGTGGAAACCATGGAGTACTGCAACAGTGAAATATTGCTATGTTCATACATAAACTATACGCATTCAGTGGTACTTGCAAAATGGATGTGAGAATCAGGCTTCCAATATGGACAAGCTGGATCGATGGGCTGAGACCAACGGGATGAGGTTCAACGAGGCCAAGTGCAGAGGCCTCCATTTGGGACACAACAACCCCGTGCAGCGTTACAGGCTTGGGGAAGAGTGGCTGGAGAGCTGCCTGGCAGAGAAGGACCTGGGGGTGTTGGTTGACAGCCGGCTGAACATGAGCCAGCAGTGGCCCAGGTGGCCAAGAGGGCCAATGGCATCTTGGCCTGTGTCAGACACAGCGTGGCCAGGAGGAGCAGGGAGGTGATTGTGCCCCTGTGCTCAGCACTGGTGAGGCCGCACCTCGAGTGCTGGGTTCAGGTTTGGGCCCCTCACTCCAAGAAGGACATTGAGGGGCTGGAGCGTGTGCAGAGAAGGGCAACGAGGCTGGGGAGGGGGCTGGAGAATGAGCCCTACGAGGAGTGACTGAGGGAGCTGGGGCTGTTTAGCTCAGAGAAGAGGAGGCTGAGAAGAGACCTCATCCCTGTCTACAACTGCCTGAAAGGAGGTTGTGATGGGGTGGGTGCTGGGCTCTTCTCACAAGTGACAAGTGATAGGACAAGAGGAAATGGCCGCAAGTTGTGCCAGGGGAGGTTTAGACTGGACATTAGGAAGAATTTCTTTACTGAAAGAGTGGGCAGGGATTGGAAGAGGTTGCCCAGGGAGGTGGTGGAGTTGCCATCCCTGGAGGTGTTTAGAAAATGGGTGGATGAGTTCCTTAGGGACATGGTTTAATGGGGATGCAGGTAAGGTTGGACTGGATGATCTCAGAGGTCTCTTCCAACCTATATTCTATGATTCTGTGATTCTATGTGGGTTATTTCTTAAATCTCAGGATTCTTATATTCCTAACTGGTGATCTGGCCTTTAAAAACATATATATCAATATATTTAAAAGAAAAGTCAGAGGTAGGTTCCCGGCTTTCCTGGCAGAAGAGAGAAGGTTATGAACGATGACTGAATATGACTTGTCCTCGAACTAGAAGGCAAATTAAAAGGAGCTTCATATTTTTATCTTTTTTTTCTTAAACCCGTCATTCTGCAGTTCGGTGTTTTGGTGGCTTTTGTGTTCTATGGGGTTTGTGTTCTTCCACGGTTCTTCTCCAAAGCAGGAGCACAGTTGCAGAACTGCAGGCAAGGAGAACCAGCATGTTTTCACCAGGCACTTTGGCAGTCTGAACTCTGGATTAATCTAACCCTCTCCTCTCCCCCCTGCCATCCTCCTTGACATATTTTAAATCTCCAAAGATCTTCCTTTAAGATACCAGGGCTTCCCATTGTGCTGTCTTTTATTGGATTTCAGGTGCCATTCAGTCAACCCCCTCTGCTGCTTGAATTCTTGAAATGCTAGGATCATATTTCACCTGATCTGGCACTGAACCATGTTCGCTATCTCACCCCAAAATTAATTAAACCATAAATTTTCAGAATAAACATGCAGCATCCACTATCACTGAAAGAGTCTGGGCTTTGTTGAGCAAACTGATGCAAGAACAAAGGTGTCTCTTTCTCTTTCTTCCCACCCTGCACTTCTCCTGATGTGTATCAGCAAATACAGTAAATATAGTGCCCTCCCTGTTACACAGAGATAATTCTTGTTCTGCTGTTGTCACTGTTTTTCAGACTCAGAAGAAACTGTAACAGCTCACAGGGTGACATCTTGCAGGAGAGCATTAACTCTACTAAGATGAAGAGGAGCTGTTCTCCAAAATAAATACACATATTTTCTTGTTTTGCAGGCGGCCAAGGAATATCTGACTTTAATTTGCCCCGTGCCTCAGCTTCCCACCTATATAGTGAGTTTTTTCTGTCTGACACTCATGCTGGGCAGTTAAAAATCCATTAATGAAGGAGAGGTGATTAGCTAATGTACCCAAGGAGATCATTTAGGTATGCACAAAATTGTTAGTGATTATCTTGTAGCTGACTCAGAAGGAATAATCTCTCCCTCTAAATGGAGGCTTGAGCACCTCCCATACAAGGACGGGCTGGGAGAGCTGGACTTCTTTAGTCTAGGGAAGAGAAGGCTTGGGAGAGCCATTATAGCAGTTCTCCAGCCATTAAAGGGGGCCCAAAGGAAAGCTGGGGAGGTGCCCTTTATCAAGGACTTCAGTGACAGGATGAGGTGTAGCTGAAAGGAGGTAGATTTAGATTAGACATTAGGAAGAAATTTTTTACTGTGAGGGTGGTGAGGCACTGGCACAGGTTGCCCAGGGAAGTCATGGATGCCCCAGCCCTGGAGATGTTCAAGGCCAGGTTAGATGAGGCTTTGAGCAACCTGATGGAGTGATAGGTGTCCCTGCCCATGGCAGGGGGTTGGAACTAGATGATCTTTAAGGTCCCTTCCAACCCAAACCATTCTATGACTCTAAATCGTTCCTATCCTATAAGCATGAAACATAGGCTATGACAACATTTTTTAAAGCTTGGAAGATAACACTTGCCATTCAAAACCACCCCCAAATTAAAACTATCGAAAGTAAATTAAATAAAACAGAGATTTCCAGTTCCTATTCTGAACCTCTAAGTAGTCTAGAGAGTGAAATCTCCCTCAGATCTGAAGAAAGCCTTATCCCTGAAACTTGTTGAATTTTCTTTTCCAGATAGCTTGTTCATTCCAATTAGAAAGAACTACCTTTCCTCACAGTTTAGGACCAAGAAGTCTGCCACTTCATCAACGTGATTCAGAGGAGACTTCTACCTTTATCCTCAAGTCTTCTAATCATGTCAGAACCCATAAGAAAACTGGACGGCTGCTTGAGTGGGAGAGCATTGCTTAGTTGCTATAGGCAATATAACCAAAGGTGGCATTTTTATTCCTTGAATCAACTGTCAGCCAACACCCTTGCCTGGTATTCAAGGTTGCTGTGGGTTGATAGATATAAATCTGACCTCCTGACCAGCTTTGGTCTTAAGAAATTCTCTAGCACATTTGATTGCAGCTCAGGTGCAAATGCCCGTGTCCTGGTTGAATTACAGCTCTGCTAATTTACACTCTTCTGATTCAAACTCTCTCTTTTGTTTCAATAGGATGCTGTCCTTTTCTTCAGCTCTTATAATTCTGTCTAGTGCAGATATATGTGGTTTCTCCTTAGCTAAAATAAAGTGGCTGACAGTTTTTCTAGGGTGTTTTTGAGGAACAGTGCCACAGGTGGTGAATGTCATGGGGTTTTTTTCTGGGGCTGCATGTCTTTCATCCCAGATGAAATCTGAACTGCTATGGTACAGGTTCTTGACTGTGGACTGAGATGCCCAAGGTATGGGGCCTCAGTTGTAGGCTTGTTGCTGCCAGGATGCTCCAGTCAGCCAAAGGGCTCAAGCACAGAGCCAGATGTCAAGATCAAATTGTCTTCTGACAAAGTACGTTGTTATTATCGTCTCCTGGCTTGGTTCTGCTCAGTCCCAAGGTTTGCATGCAGAACCTCTCAGCTCTGCTAGCAAACTAGGAATGTGATGTCTTTGTGAAAAGTACAAGAACAAGCTCTTCTCTAGAAAATAAGACCAGATGGAAGGGAATACAGAAGAGTTTTTACACTAGTTCCTTGAAACTTTGAAACTGGTGATTCATGCCAGATCTGACTTTTCCTTGAAGGACCCTACAAGCTGTTGTCTGCTTCTTGTTTTTCACCTGTTGCCATGGACAGACTGGTGAATAACTGTGTACTGCAAAGCCAGAGAGCAGACCCTTGGTTCCTAAGGCATTAATCAACCTTAGTTTAGACAAGACCATTTCCCTTCATTTCATTCTCTCCCTCCCTGCAGTGTCTCCTGCCAGGATGTCCCACAGCCTGATGGAATTAATGTGGCTGAAATATCCCTCAGGATTCTCCTTGAGGTCAGAAACTCAGCCTCTGGATCCTCTTCAGTTCTTCTTTTTAGCCTCTGAAACTGGATGTTGCCAAGTTGGGATGCTTCACCATCCCATCGTTCATATTTTCCAAATTCACCTTTCAATGGCAAAGAAATACACAGAGAGGAGAGACAGAGGGGAGAGTCTGAGCTTGGATAACATCTTTCCCTCTGCAATTTCAGTTTCTCTCTCTCATCCCCGAGATCGTTTTGTCAGTGCTCTATAACTTGCTGCATGCCAAGCTGTGGACACTTCCCAGACCAGTGTGCTGAGCTGTCCTCAAGTTTTTTGGGATTTTCCTTCCCCTCCTTTGGTTTGTTTTTTTTCTGGGCTCTGAAAGACCAAGGAACTCTTCCTCTTTGTTTTCTTTTTTTTTCTTTTTCCCCTTTTTTGTTCTGCTGAACCCACTTTGTCCTTTCCCCCTTTCTGTCCTGTCCTCATCCTAAACTCAAAACTGTTTTCCATGCAGACACAACCTAGACCAAACTGTCTCCTTATATTCTCCCTATATTCTGCTGCCAGTCACTTTATCTAAGGAAGCCTATGTATCTCAAAAATTTTCTCAGGAAAGTGGTTCTGAAGAGCCATTTGACTCATATTTCTCCTCACCAAAATCTACTCCAGATCTTTTAGATCTGGAACAAGCTGGCAAGGATGATATTTTTCCATCCTCTTTCATGGTGACTTTTATTGCTTCCTTCTTTTCCTCATCATATTGTGCCCAGTGGCACAACAGGTCAACAGGGAGGTCAACGTCTCATTGTTTATGAGAGAAATACTTGGCTTACTGACAGTTTCCAGATTTGTGCTGCTAATCAAATTATGCCTAGTCTGACTGAAGCCTTCTTTGGGGTCCTCCAATTCCTGATTGCTTTGCCTGGTGCATTGTTTTGCACAGTCAGAAAATATGAGACATCCAGCCCACTTGTAGCCCTTTCTATGTGCAGACCTCAACCTTCTCCAATGTTGTCCAGCAGTGCTGAAAGGTCTCACTCACCATCAAAAACCTATGTAGGAAAAGGGTTAAGCATTAGGTGAACCCTCCAGGCTAACTAGTCTCCTACTGAGATACATACAGGACAATTGGATGGGCCAGTGAGTAATGAGTCTGTCCTGAAGAAGGCTGTAGCTCGAACTGGTTCTCTTCATGGACTTAGCATCCTTTGAGCCAGAACTTCCTCTCTGAGGATTTGGTCCAGCTGCTGGACAGGAGCAGCAGGTCTGGGACAGATTCTCTTGTCCTCTCCTTCCCAGGAAGTGTTGATCTTTCATCTCTCATTCATGTAACACTGTTTAATCATGCCTCACCCCTTTTGCAGACTCACACCACAGAGTTGTGGGTCTCTTTATGATGCTTCTATGCTCAAATTGTTGAAATGTCTGATTGTTCACAGAGCTGGCGCTAGGTAATTTGACAGGTTGTTTCTAACAGCACAGGCTGAACAGCTGATTTTAAGACAGCCTGTTTCTTTGAGCAAGAAATTAAAGTGTTACTACATTTTGCATTTCCCTAGTGACGTAGGGAAAATGATAGTTTCTTTGCTGATTCATCTGCTTTTACAGTTTTGGGTGTTATGTTTATTTTCTCAAAGTGTTTTTTTCTTTCCCAGACTCTCCCAGGTCCCAGGGTCGGAGCTGATGTCTGCACTCTGAATGCATCCTGTTTGTCATAGAATCATTTAATCGCCATTTAAGAGAACTTATGCAACTGACCTTTAACATGGCAGAGTCTCCCTGCTGCACTTAATTCCTTATGCTGACATGTGAAAAGAAAGGAAAAAACCTTCCTTTTTGGCTAATGGGAAAGTCTTCCCACAGGGAAGATGAAAAAGGCAGGTGAAGTTAGGGAGCTGATGGAGTTCAGAATGGTCAGTGGTTACACAAAGGACTTGGTTTGGATGTTGCTTTCTTTCAGGGGAAACTACAGCACTAATTGTTCTGCAGTGAGGCTAAGGATTTATTTTTTTAAATGGAGGGAAATGAATGATGTTACAAGCAAATTTATTTTATTTCTAGATCACTGCAGAGCAGTTCCATCTATCTCCTTCTCTAACCTCAGAAGACAACCTGTCCAAAGACAATATTAGGATCTGCGAGGAAAAGGGGGCCTCAGTGTAGGGGGAGGAACTGGTTTGCTCTTGTCTGTCTGTTCATGTTCCTTTCAACCCATGATTTTGGTGAATAATTGGCTAGTGATGCCTGACAGTGTTTGGCAGTGGATTAGCCAGGTTGCCAATCTGGACCAAGAGTTGCAGAATATTGCAATCCCTTCCTGGCTGGTTGTCCACTGTTTTCAAAACTAGAAAACATCTTGTATGAAATAACAGACACAATATATCACACTTTGCAGATAAACAATTAATTAGACGATATGAGGCTCAACTCCTGAATACCTGACATCCACACGCTTCCTTGTGAATTGACTGTGAAATTCATCTCATAAATAGCAGACAGGCCCTGAGGCAAATAACTATACATAAAATCTCAAACAGAATCAAATCACAGTTCAAAATTTTCAGCAGTGATGCAGTAATACTCCATGTAACTGCACCTTCCGTGTGTCACAGGCACAGGAGCTGCTGAAGTCCCTGCCCTGAGGACTTTGTGGCTTCACTTCTGTTCTCTAAAGTTTTGAGATACCGACTGCAAATTGGAGCCAGAGCTAATGGGTGTGGTAGAAAGTAAACAAGAGTAAATGGAGTTCAGCTGCTCTTCATATGTATCAAAGGCAGAGAGATAACTCAATGGGCAGAAAAAAAAGCCCACACCTTTCCTTCTGTCTGCATCATTCTGAATGATACTAAAGTATAACACACAGATACCAATATCCTTTGCCATGACTTGGACTCCCTGTAGGCACCTAGGTTACTTTTCCTTAAAACTGACCTCCTCTCAGACATCTTTTGTTCACAACGCAGAGATCTTAACTCTATATAGGTAAGGGCATGTAGATTTTGGGGGGAGAAAAGCACACGTCTTCTTATTTCTGCTGAAACTGTTGAAGACAAGGATACATTCAGTGATATTTAGTTCATTTGTGATGTGGCTTCTTACTCCCTGAGAGCAGGAGACATGGTCCATTTATCATCAGTCACAAACAAACAATGTGTATTTTTAACTTTTCTTTTTAGAATAGATAAAAAAATAGTCCAAGTTAGCATGACATGACTTAGGTGGGGACCCTTTTATGGTTTTTTATTTGTTTAGATAATTGGGTCACAGGAAAGCACTCCTGTGAGAACCACTCTCATTCCCAGAGATCCAGAGAGGTGAAGGGGAGGGAAAGAGTTGAGATTAATGCTAAAATAAAACATCCTGTGCAAAAAAAGCCATTGTCTACGTAGCACTAATCTTAAGGTAATTTAGAAGGATGGTGGAAAAGTTCAGCCTCAACTCTGTCCTTTTTAATCACCCCTGTACCTTAAAATACATCATCTGTATAGCCTGGCTTCATCTTTGTCAGATAACAAAGTACATATAACTTAGTATGGTGCACCCCACATTTGTTATATCTAGAGTTCAGATAGCAATTCCCCACTGTGCCTTTCTTCACTTTCTAAATGGTCAACATTTTACAAATACTATCTAGATTTCATTTATTTTATTGTATTTTTTTTTTCTAAATTTCAGCTTTTTATTTGGTTCTCACAAACATTTTGATAAAATCTCTTTTAATCTGTAAGCTAATTGCATGTACTTTTTTCATGCACAGTTTGTGGATTTTGAGCTAGCAGCTTTAGGCTTTTACAGCCAAGGAAAATTTCATCACAGAAAATTCACTAACCGTTTTGTAATTATTCCTGATTTAATCAGGAATCAATTCACTTATTGAAAAAAAAATCCCTCTTATATTGTTTTTTGAACCAGGTGGTCGGATCTCTCTGTGTGAGGCAGCAACCTCAAATAGTTAGCCTGGTGCCAAGTGGAGACTGTTAAACCTCCATCATCCTACACATCTGACTGGACGGACAGAGAAGATGCTTTGGTGGCGATTTTTGTCTTGGCATGTTGCAAAAAACGGTTCTTGAAAATCAATGTGAAGGTAAACGTGTTTGGGATTGAGCAATATTCACCAACAGCCTGACCAGAACAAGCCTGTGGGTTCTCTAAACAGTATTTCTGCGGTATGGTCAAGGCTGTACCACACGATGCAGTCCCTCTGCCCCACTCCACATGCTGCTATGTCAAAGGATCGAGCCTATGATCCAGATAGCTGCTTTGTTTGTGGCAGCACATGAAAACATTTATGGATCTGTATTGTTTTTCAGCTTTGGAAAACTGCCAGTCAAGAAATGCCACCTCTCACTTCCCCATCATCTTCCTGATACCAGAGCACAGCTTAAGAAAGTTCTTGTCCTTCCGCCACCTTTGTCATGGGCATGGGACAAACGGCTCCATTCCTTTCCCCCAGCTGTTCAAGGTTATCCTTCCCAACTCCTTTCCTCTCCGCCTCCTCATCCATGTTCTGTTGCCACACATCTGGCTTTGAGCATGGAGCCACTTCTTGGATCCGATTCCTAGCAGCTGTCTGCTGCCAGTGCTTTCCCACAGAGGATAGGGATGGGATCCAAAAGGCAAGGGGAAATAGAGGACAAGCTGGGAAAGTCCACAGCAGGTGGAGGTTAAGACAGAACCAAATCTCCCCAGAAGCAACGTCCTTTTCCCTCCTCTCCACTCAGCTCTGTGAGGGTCTGCCTCTTCGGTATGTTTCACCCCTCCACTGCTCTATTATTTTTGAAAATATAAACTGCCCCCTCTACCTGTTTTATTTCTGAATGGACTCCCTCTGGATGCAGACTTCTGCTGCAGGTTGTGTTACTAACTCGGATCACCAGGAGCATGTCCCAGTGGATACAACAGAAAAGGTGCACAGGTTAAAAAAATGATGCATCCTCCTCAAACCATTAGGATAGAAACCTTTTTCTCATTTGCCCAGTGGCAGATGCCAACTAGATGCAGCTGGAAAATTTAGGCCATGCAGCTCCTCCTCCTTGTCTGCGCAGGAATATTTCAAGGATTGAAAAATGGGAGACATGGGGCCTGGAAATGTAGTATCTATGTCATGTGGTAACACCAGAAGGTCACATTCTGTCTCCAGGGCTGTCAGATGAAAGCTCTCAATGGCACTAAAGAACTGGGATTGCCTTCAAAAGCATCCTATGCCCAGGGTTTGTCTTTGTGCTGAAGTAACAGGGAAAGGCAAGAGAAAACTAGGTTTGACCAAAACCAACCTGAAAAGTTCGAAGCCTTTCTGATGCTCTCCACAGCTTTGGATTTGGTCTTCCTTCTGCCCTTTTGTGGGTTTGGCCTCAGGATAAATCTCAGAGCCAGAGAGCTCTGAGCAGAGACAGATTAGGATCTTGTTTTCAGAAGCCTAAGTCTGGGATACATGGATCTATTTATTTTGCAGATGCCAATAGCTAACACATCCATTGTGTTCAACATACAGAGCACTCTGAAACTGCTGCTAAAAGAGGACAAACATTTTAGCTGGCTTATTATCAGCCTGCATGCACTGGAGATGGATCCTTGGCTCTTAGTTCACCCTTGCTCTCAGTTTTATTTCAGCACATTGTCCTATTAATGATAGCAGTCTTTGAGCTGCATTTTATTAAGTTGCCTGGAGGCCCTCTGGCATCAACAAAGTAAATATACTTGTGGTGATATTATTATTATTATTAGATTCATGCTAATAGAAGGATAACAACACAGCAAAAGGCCTTTAATCAGTCTATGCTGTGTAGGCAAAACCAAAGCTTTTCTTGGGATTTTTTTCCTTTTAGCCACATAGGGTCTTGTCCACGTGAGTGGAAAAAAAAATAAAAAGACCATCAGCTGAGTGATTAATTTACAAGACTTTATTTCTTTGATGAATTTTTCTCCTTTTCTCTGCTACATAATTGGTTTGGGATTTCCTTCCCCTTACTCAGAATTTCACAGAACCACTAACACCTAATAATAAAACCTTTGGTGCACCATTAGCTTGCAGACTTACCCACTGAAGGAAGGTCTCAGCTCTTGGTTAGTGTAAGCTGAACGAGATTGTCTGGTGGATCAAAGTAAAACCAGGG